>OW026361.1:114211038-115633447 GCA_932273835.1 Sarcophaga variegata
TCGGTATTCTGTGCGAAAACATATTATTATGTCCTCCTCTTTTAACTTTTAAGCTCACGTGTATAAAATATCTGTCATCTAAACCTATTTCACTGGGTATATATTCCTTCTATTAAGTGCTTTATCTGTGACTTTGGTCTGATTGAGGGTTGCAATCGTGTGTTGTAAGAATTATTCCGACTTCGGCAATTAATCATAGTCTCCAACAATTTTATTAGGACTTCGTTCACAGCCAGTCTCACCATTAATTGTGAAAGAATCTCCTTTTATGGGAGATCTCTGGTTGTGCCGAGTCATTTTATTATCTCCTACTCCTTTATCTCTACAGATCATCTGCTCAGATTTCATTGGGTCTTTACTTCGCTTAGTTTGTGCCTTATGTGTGACCTCGTAAGGAGTGTTAATATTTGCGTCCTCTACATGAGTATAAAATCTCTGTCATCTGGCGAGATTACATTGGGTATTTACTCCTTCTAGTTGGTGTCCTATCTTAGTGACCTCGTAAGGAGCCACCTTCTATTGCCCCGTACGTACGTTTTAAAAGAATGCGTTGACATTGGTTTCTATACCCTGAACACAATTGATCATGGCCCTCTAAAGTGTTCTCAACATGATTGATTAGAGGCTAATTTGACTAAAAAAAAAATTCTCTAGTCTATGTAACATGGTTTTTGTATCGCAGTAGTTTGTATAAGGTAGGACGCGTATAAATACTAATCCCACACTCTGACCTACTATCTGGTGGACTTCAATGAGAAGTGCGTACGCAGTAGCAGTTCTGCCCTTTAAGATTCATTACTCGTATAGATAGCAACTTCTTCCTTCAAAAACTTTTTGCCTGATCTGGCAGAGTTTAAGCCAGCATTTATATGATGCCATTGACGACTCTAAGCTATTAAGGGTCCTTGTAATTAGTGTTGAGCACTGCTCACATTGTAAGCATCACTCTATCGTCCTTTTCATTTCGGCATTAAGAGAATAAAATGTTATTCACTGTGAGATATTGAATGACAGAGACAGGATAGTCACTGATCAACTTTTCTTGATTCGTTTCTTGATCAGAAACTGCGCTTAAGATGCTCAGGTCAATACTACAAGTATATTCCCTTGTGGTTTTCTTAGAATACCTAAACAATACCACCTACGTGGCATGCCCCACTATGATTAAAATTTAAAAGTAAATTTAAATATCTAACCCCTCTTCCCCTTGTGAATACTTTCCATTCCCTAGATATTGAATTACTTTTAGCCCGCATCATAAAAATGAAACTTAAAATCCCAGTAAAAATCATTGTCTGCAATTTTTACTCTTACTTTTTGTTGTTGTTTTTGTTCTTGTATTGTTTTCCAAAGGGTATATGGGCATTAAAATGAAATCAATTTAAATCTAGTCAAACAAATACACAAAACAAAACAAAAAACGAATAAAAACAACAATAACAGAAATTAATTGAATCCTGACAACTTGATACCAAATAAAACAAAAATAAAAACAACAATAAAATCAAAATAAAATAAAATAAAAAATCCTTTTTGTTTTCATTTAAAAAAATAAAATATTTTTATGACTTCATAAAAATCCAAAACAAAACAAATCTGGTTCAGATTTTTTGCAAATAATTTTTTACAGACAGAAATATTTATATCGGCTTATATACTATTGTATATACTATACATATGTATGTATATATAGTGAAATAAATTTATGTGTATGCATTTTGAATATATGTACATATGCATATAAATGTATAGAAATACATATGTATGTAGTCTTGGAAGAAATATTAAGGACTACTTTTTTCCAAAAAGTAACATGTAAATAAACACATACATATATACATACTTATATATCTAATTTGTCCTTACAATCCTTCAGTTATGATGGCGACCTAGCTTCTTACCCCACTTATGTTGTGTACGTTAATTTTTATACATGAGTGGTGGGACCTACAGTTTATAGCCGACTCCGAACGACAGGTTTTTGAGAAGCTTTTCATGACAATTTTATTTTCTCTCAGAGTTTTTGCCAGAAATCTGCTGAGAGGAAGTCGCTGCAGGAGTTTTTTCATATTTCTTTTAAGGTTTGAACCATGGCCTCATGTCTAATAGGTCACCACACTACATACTAGTCTACGGCAACATTCATTAATGGAAATCGTTGTAGAACTTTTCTACAGAGCAATGTACGTCATTGTAGTAGCGGTCGTATAGTGGAACACAAACTACATTCCGACTGTCTTCAAATCAATCAAGGTGTTCAAGTGAATAAAATGGATACTGTACTTCGTTCATTTTGTCACAGTCGAAAGCCTTTCAAATCGACTTGGAAGTACCTACTATTCATTACACCTTTTGAATGCTACTTACGTTACTCGAGAAATATGTCAGTTTAAGCACCTTAATCTTTAAAGGATCTGGTCTACAATCAAAGGAATATGCAGGTCTATTCTTATGAAATCGTTCGATGAACTAATTCTATATATCAGGGTAACTCCAAAACATGATTTTTTTTGATTATCACAGTCTCTTGCGAGCCTTGCTTCAGATTTGATCTTAAGATCAGCCTGAACTTACTACCCATTAATCACCAAATTTTTTCGCTTTCGACTCAGAGCACAATCAGACTGGAGACGAGGAACATTAAATGGAACCTCTTAGCGCTCATGCCAGCATTTAAGGTATCCTACTAAGTCGTTGGTAACATTAGGCATAGATTTAGAAAACCAGAAACAGGATGAGAGTGAGTTCTTCTAAGTCATCTGATCGGGCAGGGAAGAAACAGGGAGGTAACATTCTAGGGCTTTTAGTGTGACATTTATTTAGAGACGAATCCAATGTAAGAACTAATATTGCACCAATAAATAGATCATTTGGTCACTAGATCACGGTAGCAAGTGGTGTGTTGGCTTATTAGACGTGAGGCCTCGTTGCAAACCCCAGGTCAGGCATCTCCAACTGAATGAAATATAAAAAGATATTTCTTAGGCGACTTCCTCTCAGCAGATTTTTGGCAAAAACTCTGGGAGTTTCTCAAAAATCTGTCATTTGGAGCCGACTTTAAACTGTAGGTCCCGCCACTCATGTATAAAAATTAACGCCCACAACATAAGTGGTATGAGAAACTAGGTCGTAATCCTGACTAAAGGGTTGTAATGACCAGTTATGTATGTTATATATGTATGTGTAGCAGTTTACAATCGAAAGTTTTTGCGAATTTGCAGGCATGCAAAGCGTTGAGGCATTATGGCTCTACTGTTAGAATTATGATTTCTTATGGATTTCTCATGCTATTGGAAGCCTTTGTTTGCCGTATAAGAAGAAAACAATGCTCCTCGGGATGCTAGTAGGACTCCTATGACTGTCATTAAGAGAGTTGGTTAGAGGTCATATACTTGTCAATTGAGACAAGTACAGTACCCGGAGGTCGAATTAACCCATTGTACGTAACGACCAGAGAGAGTAACTTGTGAACAGAATATGTGAAGTTTTCTATGCCATGTTAATGGTACTTTGGCTGTGTGTACGACAGAGCTAAGGCCCTATAACTTCTGAAGATATCCCACCACTTTCTTTTTTCGTAATTCATAGTACACAGGTTATTGAATAAAAGATACGCACGCGAATAAAATGAGTTCAACCTTTAATATTCAGTAAAGAGGCTGCAGGAATACTTCTGAGGCAATCACTCAGTTTATCTGTAAATAATCAAGTCTGGAAGCCATATTTGCCTTTATAAAATTATTTTAACAGAGGGTACGTTGTGATTCTCATGATCCTTTCCTTTTATAAACACTTCAGGGTGAATATAATCATTCTTCCTTCGTTTTTGATTGATTTATTCTGTTGAATTAAGCATCACTTGCATGCAAGCTATGACTGAAGTTAATCATGATGTCGCTTGACTAGCTAACTAATCTAACCTATTCTTATTTATATCTTCCTGGTATTATTTCTTAGGATTTTATTTCTTCTTATAGAGAATTTCATCTTCTATGTAGTTTTATATGTCCCTGTTATTTTTTCCAACACTGTATAGGTACGTATTCCATTATTTTTTTGTAAAAATATTTCAATTGTCCATGATATATGGTTTGTAAAAAATGTATGCAACAACAACAATAATAACTATTATATAAATGCAACAACTATTTGACTCGTAAAAACCTAATAAATATTTTCACATTTTCTTTTATTTTCTGTTTTTCCTTTTTTTTGTTTTATTTATTTTTATTATTTTTTTGTATTAGTTTTTGTTTTAAAGCCTTTTAGTTAAAACAGCCTTTTGTTAAAAAATAAACAATTTTCAATGCACAAAACAACAGAAAAATTTTCAAACAATGAAAAAATTATACCACAGTGCACTTCGCTATATTGTTATGGTCTACAAGCTGCCCTATTCTATTAGCAGTAAAACAAATTAAGTTAATGTTACTTAATTTATTAAGGTAATTTTGATGGTTTATGACAGATCGTAGTTTAATGAAGCATATATCAAAAGGGGACTTTGAGGTGGAAACAAAAGAGAAGATCTTGGGAAATCAAGAAGCTTTAAATTATTGGTTGTCATGTATGTAATAGTCAATCATCCTAAAATTTCCGATTTCAGCTGGATCCTCGAGTAACCAATTTTCAATCCATTCTAGTCGCCGATAAATGCTAATTACCTTTCGAAGTTATGGTCCTACAATAAAGATACAGTGAAAATAGATGTGAAGTCGTTTTTGAAGTCGCCGTGGTCTAGTAGGTAGTGTGTTGGCTAAACGCAGATTCCTGGCAAAAAATCTGAGGGTAAATAAAATTGCCATGCTGTGTGTGTTAATTTTATACATGAGTGGCGTGACCTACAGTTTAAAATCGACTTCGAACAATAGATTTTTGAGAAACTTTTTTATTGCAGTTAAATTAACTCTCAGGGTTTTAGGCAGAGTTCTGCTTAGAGAAGGTAGGTAGAAGTGGCTGTCCCCTGGATCGAGTCATGAGCGCACACACCTAGGCCGCACATAATACGTGCTAAGAGAAAGTCGCCGAAGAAATATTTTTTCTATTTTCGTTTTATTAGGAATGTCTGACTAGACTTTGAACCGTGGCTTCATTTCTGATAAGTAAACACACTACTTACTACACTACGGCAACTACGAAATATTTTGCTCTTGCAAAATTTAGCTTTATGGACTTGAAGTTTTTCCCAATTTTTAAAGCCCTAGCATACTAATTCAGTTAACTTACTTCAACCATTATGTTATCAAAGTACTGTACGGATGGACAAGAATATCAGTCACAAATATCAATATTAAGGAAGGAAGGTTAATGATAAGTTCTTGTCGAACTTTTCTCCTAGTGATCGGTCGGGCAATATTTTTCGAGGATTGGCTCTCTAATAAACTCGATAGTGTCAAGTGAGTTTTCTTATACCAGACATTAAGTGATACTTTAGCATGTCGCCAATGTATACCATTGAAAAGTTCCCCTGAACACATTATCTTCTTGAATGGGGCTGAAATTTCGGAATATTTATTATCAAATATTGTTGCTCATTTTGTTAAAAAGGCACATTTGTTTTCATTTCGTATTATTAAGTCTGCTTTTTTTTTCCGTTCTCTTTCTCTTTTTTATCATTATGAGGCGAAAATGTAAATGCATTGTATACACACACTAACCATTTTGCAGCTGTTTGTTGGAAACAAAAATATTTTCTTTTCCCGACGCTGTTTGCTCATTTTACTAAAATGGTTTGTTAATGTTTGTAACATCATTATGTTGATAGAGTTACAAGAAGAAGAAGACGAAAAATGAAATTATAGAAGTCGAAACCAAGTGCAAACATGTCTATAAACATTTCTAATAATTGTGCATACAAATTGTGTTGTGTGGCAATATTAAGCTATCAGCAATATGAATGAAGAAAATAATTCATTTCTAACCGGAACAACTGTACTTTACAAGAAAAAAATTAATTTGGCGAAATTTCAAACTGTTTGTTTGAACCACCCTTTAATAATAGTACTAGTAGTAGTAGTAGTATTAGTGGTAGTAGTAGAGTAGTTTTGTTGTTTTTTTTTTACACTAAGGAGGAGTAAATGTACCTAACCGCACCATAGGGGAAGTCGTCACTATCCCCCGTGTGTGGGACCCTCACACACTAAATCTCCCCCTCCTCTTTTGGACTCTTTGTGCCCACTCCGTACCTTCGAAGTGGCGTCCGTCTGGCCATTTGGCCATTTTATATCCATATCCACGACCGGATTGCGCAACAAAATCTAAGAAGATGTCTAAACATTCATTCTAATTCTCTCATCCAAGTCAATCTTCTTCGATTTCAGTAAGGCCTCAGTGTAACTGGCTATGCTGTTCGAATTCTCCTCGCAGTTTAGAATTACTTCGCAGAAATTCTCGACAGTACAAACGCCGACTTTGGCTTCAAGATTCCTTCTTTCCAATCTCCATTTCTCACAATTAAAGAAAGTGTGTTCCGCATCATCAACCGACGCATCATCATAGATGCAATTTGGTCGTGTCATCCTCCCCATTTTAAACAGGTATTTACAAAAGTAACCGTGTCCGGATAACAGTTGTGTTAAATAGTAGTTAACTTCACCAAATTTCCTCTCTATCCAGCGGGTTATATCTGGGAGAAGTTTTGCCTTCCATCTACCGCTCGTCTCAGTGTTCTATTTCTCTTGCCAGTGTTGTATGGTTCGCTTTCTGGCGTCGTGGACATTTACTGCCTCTCCGTGCACGTTTTTAGTCTCCCACACTTTCTTCCGTTCGCTTGCTTGTAGACCTATAGGTATCACACCACTGATTACCTGACTGACTTGAATACAGTTCTATAGTAGTAGTCGAGTAGTAGTAGTAGCAGCAGCAGTAGTAGTAATATTTGTAGTTGTAGTAATAGCAGTAGCAGTAATAGAAGTGGTAATAGTAGTACTATTAGCAATAGTAGTAGTAGCAATTGTAGTAGTAATAGTTATAGTAGTAGTTTCACTAAATAAACGATACTTCAAATGAAAGATTTTTAACTACTCACCGCTCTGCTGTTTGAAACCACTAAACGGATAAACCGATATTTTCTTAATGAGTCTTTTTCCGATTTTCTTATTTCACACTTTGTCTCTTAGCTCAAATTTTCTTTCTTAAACGAAATTAAAATAAAAAATCTGCAAAACTCAACAAAACTTTTATCGAATGTACATAATTACGAAGCAATAATATTTATAAACGATTCACAACAACAACAACAAAGTGCACACACAATTTAAACATCAAATTATCAACATGAAATTATTTAATATTCCCTAAAAAAAAACATTCAATAGAAAAAGAGAAAAGAAGCAGAATAAATTCTTTCAAAACTTGTATAAAATTTTGCTAAATTCTTGGCAATTCACCATATTTTCTCTCGTTTTCCTCTGACCAATGGAAAAAAAGTAAAAACTTTTCATTTTCATTCTACAAAAAGAAACTTGTTGCTATCGGCTTTGCAAATAATTTGTTTGACTTTCGAAAATAAAACCAACACCGAGTGGCGACTACAATAGCCGTATAAATTATATTTTCAAAGTTTTATGTGGTCTAACAATCAAACACCATAAACTGTGAAACTTTTTTTTCTTTTTCAATTCAATGTGTTTTTCTGTGTGTAGAATGTATTGTCATTATGATCATAATGCAACTACTACTTGTATGCATATGCACAATATATGTATGCAAGGATGTGTGGAAGTGTTGTTGGTAGCAAAATAAGTTAAAGTTTCATATTTATTTCCGAATGGCAGTTAGATTGGCCTTACGTGTCAAAGTTTGAATATTTGTGAGCCAGCAAACAAGAAAAAACAAATACTTTTCAAAGCAATAAATTTTGCTTTTAAAAGGAAGCATAATCAGTAGACACAAATACACACATACATGATTGTATTGAAAATGCATCCTTTTTCTTGCCTTGTACAATACAGTACTAATCTTCTCCACCACATTAGCTTTTGGTTGCATTAGAATTCTTTTCCACTTTTAGTTTTTCTGTCATACATTTTCTCAAACTTTAAAATATTTTCCTTAAAATACACGTTGCTTTCAAAAAATTTTAAAATTTTTAAATCTGTTTTCAACATTCTCTCACACATTATTACCATTAAAGTTTCACCAGGATTTAATGTCTTTGAAAATAAAACGCAAAAGAAAAACAATCAACCAAACAGTCTTTAAGCATTTAACCGAGTACCTGTATGCCATAAGTATTTAATGCGTAAGTGTGTGTGTTATTTTTTCTTATATTTTTTTATCACAAGCAAAGAAATTGTTTAAGAACAATAACAACAACAACAACAATTCCAACGACTACAATACAAACAACAAAGTAGAAATTCCTATTGATCTACTTAAACACCCCAATGCATGCAATCAATACATTCACTAATACTTAAACACATGTGAAAACACTCTCTTTACACAATCACACATACACACACACACACACAAAGAGAATATACAACTGTATTTACTATACCAGAATAAATACACACACATATAATACATACATATTATACATACAATACAGGGTACAAAGTGTTTGTTTAGTATTTCCTGACAACATTTATTTCTTCCCCACTTATTTTTCCCTGTTTTTCCTTTTTCTTTTCTCTCAATACCTTGTTTTTTTTTTCTTCTCCGGTATTGTTTATCCAACAAAATAGGTTAAAATTTTTCTCTTGTATAATAATACCGAGAACAAAGTAACAACAATAACAATAAAATATACAGACACACACATACATTCTCAAATCGATAGAAAACTTGAATACACTCTCCCTTTCAGTCTTTGTTTTTTTCTTTTTTTTATCGAAACTAGTGCACGCTACAAAAACAATTTAAGTTATAATTTTTCCTATTGTGACCCCAAAGTGGGGGGGTTGTTTTTATTAAGAAGAGAAATGCATTTTTGAATTCTTTTTCCTTTTATACTCGACTTCTTTCAAGTGTTTTATATACAGTCAGGGCGTGAGAAATTCGTACAGTTGGTTATACTTCACATCATAAGGGAAGGATTATATTATTGAATTGATGTAGGAGTTATTGAATACAAAGCAAAGTTTTGTATTGTACTGTTCCTCGTAGTACCATTTGGATAGTTACTGACAATATTTTTTTAAAGTTTACCTAAGAATGTTTGAAGCGACATAAGGGCTAACAAACCTAGCCGCGGTATATTTTTAGCCTTAACTTCCAATTTTTTAGGCAAAATAGTTAAAGTAGAATAGAAAGGCAAATTCAGGAATGAGATGGAGATGTAAGGCTGATAAACTACACCGTACAGCAGCTGATTTCCAAACTCTATAGGCAACGCAACTCTATGTGCCACAACAAAAATAAATTTATTTTCTATTAAACAGCCCTATTTGGTCCTTACATTCCTACAGTCAGGATTAAGAGCTAGTTTCTCATACGACATATGGCGTATGTGTTAATTTTATCCCCAAGTTGGCGGGCTGCAGTTTAAAGTCGATTTCGAACGATAGATTTTTGAGAAATCTGTCATTGCAACTTTATTTACTCTCAGAGTTTTTGTCGGAAATCTGCTGAGAGGAAGTTGGCGATGAAATATTTTTTTATACTTCATTTTGTTGAAGATGTCTGACATGGGGTTTGAACAGTGGCCTTTCGCCTAATAAGCACTACCTGCTAGACTACAGCGACATCTTTATTTATCACTTTACTTATGTACTACATCTGAAAAATTGTTTCTCAATTATAATTTTTGTTTTACCCAATATCCACGACTTTAGCTGCCTAAGTTTTGCTTAACTGGCTCTGATACAGTTAGCAATTGACCATAATTTTCATAGTTAAATCATAGTCATTGATAAGGCCCATGGGGAAAATGAACAAACAAAATTGTCGAATTTTGGACGTGACCTCTTACGGCACTGTAAGGGCGTTATCGGCTCGCTCGATATCACTAGGGTAGGTCCCACGCCGCCATTGCAGCACAGAGGATAAACACAAAATGAGACATGAGATCAAGGAGTGTTCATTGCATCACAAAAAAGTTACAGTTTGGTATGGATCATCGGCACCATAGGTCAATGATTGAATTTTTTGGCCTAATTTAGATGATCTATGACCTGTGGTTTCAACAGCATATACATCTCATATCACATTGGATACTCTGCAATAGCGGATGATTATTTCACGTTAGATTTTATTTTATGGAATTTTCTGAAAATGTAGTTGTATATGAATAATGTACAAACCACAGTGGTCCTCAAAGCTAACATAATCAAATTTAAATTCAGCCTTATTTATACACCATAGCTATAGCGAATTTGACGTTTCGGATGCACTCCACTTAGAGGAACTGTGGCATATATTTACACGATGTTAAATTGTTATATTGAGTGTTGGCTTATAAGACATGAGGCCACGGTTCAAACCCCATGTTAGACATCTCGCACAAAAAAATTTATCTTTAGCGACTTTCTCTCAGCACGTTTCTGGCAAAAGCTCTGAGAGCAAAATAGAAAATTAGCCTGAAAAGTTTCTCTAAAATCTATCGTACTGGCACTCATATATAAAATTAACACACACAATATAAGTAATGTGAGAAGCTAGATAGTAATCCTGACTGAAGGGTTGTTGTTGGCCAATTGTCTATGTACGTATATTGACACATAAAGTTCTTGAGGATAACTCATCGCTTAAAAATACCCTGTATATATATTCAAGTCTGACGATTATTTCGATCATGGACGTAATATAGGGAACAGAATTGTTGCTGAGACTCAAAGATAGGCTACTTGAGTGCAATTATTTAAGAGATTTTTCAGAACGCTTTCTGAGAAGCATATTTTAATTCTTTTACTGGCCAATTTAATTTTGCTTAAAGATGTTGAAGAGTGCTGTTTACAACACCCTGGAGGAGCAAATTAGTGTACGAATTGTTATTGCTCCTACTGTAAGTTTTTTAAAACATTTAGGTGCCAGTGTTACAATTATTATTGCTTTTCTATATTCTTACGAATATTCTTACTAATATTCTTACGAATTGAAATAAAAATACTTTCACTTTTGCTGGCACTTTTCTTTCATTTTTTTTCTTTTTGCATACTACAAATATTTTTAAGTACAGTTCTTTTTAAATCGTCGTATACCTTTCTACAATCTTTTTGCAAACACACGCGACATTAAAATCGTACAATATCCTGCAAGCAGCAACAGGATTAACAACACATTCCCTGTATTAAAGTACATGTTTGTGTTGACTGAAGTTTCAAATGCATTGCAAACGCATTATTATTCGCATTATAAAAATTGAAAAAAAAACTCTGAAATAATGGAAATAGCGAAGAAAGAATAAAAACAGATGGAAACTGTGAATGTGAAACTGCTATTGTCACAAGAAAAGAAAAAAAAACATGTCAACGGATTTTGTTAAAAAATATAAAAAATTGCTCTTCGAATGCTTTTCAATCGATGAGTAGTAAAGGGGTACTTTCTTATGGGTTCATGATGAAAGTGGTATGTGTAAACCAAGTACATTAATGATTCAGAAAATAAACACAAAAACAACCACGTAAAGGGTAAGTAGTTTAAGATTCTTTTGAAAGATTATTTTACTTTAAGGTGATGCAAAGTATATGGTATTGGTAGTGGCTCAGTATTGGTTCTAAGATATTGAAAATGTTAATGATTTTAACATACATGCATACATACATGCATACATATATACATACATGCATACATACATACATACATACATACATACATACATACATACATACATACGGATGAGATGAGGCGCCATCTAGAGTTTCCAGGACAAACTGTAGCTATAAAGGCGGAGGAACGAACGACTTCCATGCACAAATGGCAGTCACGCTGGGAAAACGGTTTAAAAGGGAGATGGACATTTCACCTTGCACTTGATGTAACCCTTTGAATGGTGAGCGAACATTGCAAGCTGAACTACTACGTGACTCAGTTCCTAACTGCACAGATTTGAACATGATACTTCCCCTTTATGCCCAAAGTGTGTAGATGAGGAGGAAGATGCGAAGCATAATCTAACATGCTGCCCCAGATTTAGAAACCCCCCGGGGAAACGATTTTCGGACCAACTCGGCTTATGGAGGAGGTGTTGAATTCTAGGATTCTAGTGTGACCAAGCTTAAAAGCTAACCAGCCCTCCGCGAAGTAATACCTTACGTCGGGCCCGCTGTGGGAGAGTGGTTGAAGTGTGTAGGGGGTGGGTATAGTACGTAGGCACAGTGATGGTGAATCGTGCACTCTTTTATTGGAACAAAAGTGTCTTCCGAATGTTCCACCTCCGACTCAAGACAAAAAAAAAACATACATACATGCATACATATATATCTACATACATGCATACATACATACATACATTTCTCCCCGACCCCGTTTCTCATACCTCATATAACATTTCTCATAGGCACAGTGATGGTGAATCGTGCACTCTTTTATGGGAACAAAAGTGTCTTCCGAATGTTCCACCTCCGACTCAAGACAAAAAAAAAAAACATACATACATGCATACATATATATCTACATACATGCATACATACATACATACATTTCTCCCCGACCCCGTTTCTCATACCGCTTATGTTGTGTGTGTTAATTTTATACATTAGCGCAGGACCAACAGTTTAAGGTCATGTTTTCATGGCAATTTTAATTTACTCTCAAGAGTTTTTGCCAGAAATCTGCTGAGAGGAATTTGGTGGATATTTCGTTTTTCTGGAGATGTCTGATCTGAGCTATGAACCGTGGCCTCATGTCTAATAAGCCAACACACTACCTACTAGACTACGGCAACTACTTAATCAATTCATGCAATAATCATAAATCATTACCACAAGAACAAGGCTATTGGCTTAAGATTATGTCCTTGCCACTCACTCTACACATTTTTTTCTTTCAGTTCTATCATTCATTTTCTTGCCTATGACTTTAAATACATTTGACAGCATGTATCCAAATGAATATCAATTAAGATTTCAATTTTCCTCTCTCCTGTCCTGCCGTTTCCATATTTAGTATGTGAAATAAATATTTATTCAACTTGTTTACAAATATTAATATAGACATCCAATATTAACATACTCTTCTACTCGTATACATACATACTTATTTTATTTGATAAAATTTTATTAAATTTTGGCAAACTTTCTAGTTTTCCTATTTTTTTTTTTTTTTTTTGTTTTTGTTGGAAGAGAAAATGTCAAATATTTTTAATTGAAAATGTTAATTGTCATGATAAATATTTATTTATGATAAATTTTGTATTTGATAGGAAAAACCAATTTTCAAAATTAATAACAGAGAAAACAAAATGTTATAAAATAATACACATAATTAACACAAAAATTTAAATGATATACGTATTATGCCTTGTTCTTTATAAAGGAACAGAATAATTTTATTTTATAAATTGAGTGGAAAGAAATTTCATTGTGAAATATTATTTTGAAACTTTTTTTTAATTCCATAATTTTTCAACTTCGCACAAAATACAGAACAGCCGTGAATTTTTGAAAAATTTTTTTATGCGCTCATTCTACATACACTTGTAAAGGACATATGCAGCACAGAGAATCTGAAGGGTAAAAAATTCGTTTTACTGCAATGTAATGTATGGCTTAAGATATCGGATGATAAGATATATCAGTAGACATATAAAAAGGAGAAAAATCGTGGCTTGGGATGGATAATCCGTATGACTAATTGGAGAAGCAACAGGGTCGTATAGAAGACAAGCTTGTAAACAACAACAAAAATAATATTTTTTTTGCGACCAGCACTCAGTGGATGGCCACTACTCGTACAATGTATTGTGTGGGAACTAGGAAAATATATTATGGGAAGAAGGAAAGAAGAAGTAGTATTTGTGGATATTAGATTTGAATCAGAGATCAGCAATGAATGGTGTTTTCGCTACTCATAAGCACTTATGAAATTTTGAGTATAAGTGGGTCAACAGTATTGAAATTCAATTACTCTGATTCATTCGTACCCACTACAACATTGATTTATAAGTAAAAGTTGCAATGAGTATGAGTACAACGTAGACATTAAACTCATAACATTCGAAATGTGTTTGATTCATAAGCGTACTCATTCCGATTAATAAATTTAGAAAAGTACTTATAATATTTATAAATGATTCGAGTGATTCAAAGTATTCATCAAAATTTACAGTCTTAGTTGTTGTTGCATTTACAAAAACAGAAAAGAGAAAAAGGCAAAGACAAAGATAGCAACGCAAAGCAAAGCAAACACACAATCTTCTAGTGAGTACTGTAGTGTTCGTACGAGAATCGTACATATTTTGTGATTCTTGTAAATGTTCAGTCATGGAGAGTCGAAGTTAACAACATCATACGTGTTGTTAAGCATGTGTATAATGAGTACTTCAAACTTTGAATATAAGTAGTATGAGTATAATATTAAAATAAGTATGAATGCATATAAGTATCAGAAATTATGAGTATGATTCGATTATCCTCATCTTTTTGAATACTCATTGCGGATATCTGATTTGAATCTCTTTACATAATTACTGATAGGAAAGACAGGAAGGAGTTACACAAAAGAACAGTGTGAACAAACGAATTTTCTCGGCTAGAAGACGAGTCTTACGTAGGAATACATGATGCTTGGAAACATGTAACCGTATTCCGCTTCAGCAAAATCAGTTGGAGTAGCCATAGAACAGTGAAACACAAAATTAATAAGGCGTATGGATAGAGCAGTATACGCAAATGATATGTCAACGTATTTCAAGCGCTACTAACATGCATAGTCAACAAGATCTCACTCTTTTTGAAATTAAAAATGATATTAAAAATATAAACGACAACAAAGTATATGAAATCTATAATGCGAACCATCCTCACCTTAATTCAGTAATAAAGATTTCAAAGGAAAGAGACTGTAATCAATCCAGCAACTGGAGGCTAAATTGAATCCTTGTTAGTCTCGCATTGGTCAAGTCAAAGTCT
Organism: Sarcophaga variegata; assembly: GCA_932273835.1. Lineage (NCBI taxonomy): Eukaryota > Metazoa > Arthropoda > Insecta > Diptera > Sarcophagidae > Sarcophaga > Sarcophaga variegata. The sequence goes on from OW026361.1 coordinate 114,226,053, forward strand.
ATGCATTATTACGGAACAAATGTTATGTTGGCGTACTTCATTGCACCAAATATTCGTTGACTTTTAATTCTCTAATCTCTTATTGTATCCCTGTATAGCAACGCGCACAGTGATAAGCAATCCCATAATCATGTATATTATCTTTCACTGCTCTTTAACTCGTTTACTGACAGCATTATGACGAAAATTACTACAAACCTAAAGGTGTAAACAGCAGTCTAAAAGATATAGACTATGCCGACGGCTGCACGTCTTCAACGACGTGAAGTCGAAAATAATTCAATTGAAAACTGAAGCTTCACGAAATAATCAGAAAATAAATATACATATGTACTTAAAACTAACGCCATAAGGTTATTTAATACAAACAAAATCATCTGCAACAGATTGAAGATGTATTATCATCTTGCTATCTAAAGATCATTATTACATTGGATGGTGGTTCCAAAGAGGTCGTTGGAAACCCTATTGACAGGTCACGACATCCTCACTGTCAACTACACACAGTGTATGATCACCAATACATTTCATTGTTTCAATTGCTTTGTATAATGGAACGCTGTTCTTTTCTATTGATGCCCGAGACAAATCTCGCAGACCCCAATTGATATCGCAATTCGAACATAATAGTGAAGATGATCGTATATGTTATATGCTGTCTTCTGTCCTACAACAGCAATGTTATTGACTGGAATGTCCAAAGTAACTGTCGGGAGGAAAACCAAGTTACCTTTGGCACCGAAGAAAGAGGCAATAAATATATAAAGGGTGTCTCTTGTCATTGGAATTTTTATTCATTAGAAAGACCTATCAATGGACTATGACATCGTTCAATTGACCGCCATGGCATATTTTGCGAGAGAGAATTAACAGATTGCTTGTGCTTTGTCGCCGTAGTCTAGTAGGTAGTGTGTCGGCTTATTAGACGTAAAGCCAGGGTTCAAACCCCATGTCAGACATCAAATTGAAAATAAAAAAAATATTTATTCGGTGACTGCCTCTAAGCAGATTTCTGGCAAAAACTGTGAGAGCAAATATATTTGCCATGAAAAGTTTCTCAAAAATCTGTCGTTCGGAGTCGACTTTAAACTGTAGGTCTCGCCACTCTTGTATAAAATTAACACACACAACATGGTGTGAGAAACTAGGTCGTAATCCTGACTGAAGGGTTGTAATGACCAATTATGTATGTATGTATGTTGTGTTTTCTTTGAGAAATGCTGTGGCTTATTTACCTACATTTGCGACTTATGAAAACACCACAAGAGAAAGTCTAGCGGGACTTCGGTGCCGTTTACACCACTTCCAAGTAAGATGACTATGCTCTCAAATCGCAGGTGCAGAACAGCCAATGTGGCTGCAGAATAGCCAATGTCCTGTTGAAACCATATGTCTCTGATCAAAATCTCATCTCCATCAAACAGTGAGTGTTTTAGGATGCAGTGGACGCCCTTGGATCTTATATGCATTGCTTGCGTACCAAATTTATATAACTTTCACATAACCATTCATTCAGAAATGGGGCTCATCGCTAATAATGATTTATCGTTGAAAAGCAGGTGTTACTTTGACCATGCAGAACAAATATTTTGTTGTTCACTGCAATATCCTTCAAAACAGACTGAATAAGTGAACACTAATTTGCCAGATGTGAAGACGCCGTAGTCTAGTAGGTAGTGTGTTGGCTTATTAGACGTAAGGCCACGGTTCACACCTCAAGCCAGACATCAGAAAAAATATTTCTTCAGTGACTTCTTCGCGGCAGATTTCTGGCAAAAACTCTGAGAGTAAAGAAAATTGCCATAAAAAGTTTCTCAGAAATATGTTGTTCGGAGGCGACTTTAAACTGTAGGTCCCGCCACTCTTGTAAAAAATTAACACACACAGCTCGAGTGGTGTGACAAGCTAGGCCGTAATCTTGACTGAAGGGTTGTAATGGCCAATTATGTACATATGTATGTATGTAATTTGCCAGATGTAGCTTCAACAAGATACATAGCTGTTATCAAAGGATAAAGTTTGGAAGTCCTTTTTGAAAAACCTCATATAAATTGTGGAATGCAGAAAATTTTTTTTGTATACAACAGTTTAACATAAAAAAAATTACTACTTACCTCTCCCTGGCTATTTTCAAAATGACACAAACTCTAATTGTTATGTTGTGCCGGGTCCGTATGTGTGTGTGTGTGTGTGAATGTTTTAGAAATTATAACCATTTTTTCCATTGCATATTCAATTTATTTACCCATAGTCATGTAAATATAGACAAAAACAAAAATGATGATAGAAAAGAGAAATCGATTACTTATATATGTTTTCGATATTTTGACCAATAAAATTTAAATTTAAAAATTTATGTTTTTTTGTTTTGTTTGGCCATTTCAAACAAATTCTGGACATTTTACATTAAAAGCCCATGTAAAGTTATTTACTAAAAACCAATCCATTGTTAAATCAACATGTTCTATTTCGTTTTGAAGTTGTTGTTGTTGTTTTTTTTCTGTTCTTTTCTTTTCTGAAATTGAAAAATATTTTCAATAATTCTGCAAACAATTGTTTGTTTGCATGTATGTTTGCTTCTATGCATATGGCATGGAAAAACTGTTGAATATTTAAATATTTGTTGTATTATTCTTGGGAGAATATTGTAATGGATTCTCCTTAAAATAGTTGTTACTACCAGTAAGACTTGATACACGAATATATATGTATGCACAAAAGAGCATTTGGGCCAAATAATTTGAAATTCATGTCAAACATTTTGACATCGGCATAGAGTTGCAGCCTCAAGAATTTTTCAAATTATTTTGTTTGGAGTAATGAAAGTAATAGACCATCTGCTAGCAAGACAAATGTTATTGAGCATGTAAAGAGAATAAATAAGTAGACAAGGCTTTCGGATACCCTGCAATCGGTAGTCGATAACAATAGCAATCGATACATCAAAAATTTAAAATTTGTGATTTAACCGTAGATCGAGCTTTGTATCAAAAATGATACATTTCAATTTTTGAGACCATGTAACTTTAATTCAGAAAAAGTTAGATGCCTGATATTTTTATAATTAATTAGTATTGTTATTGCCATTATTTTACACAAAATAAGAACATGCAATTTTAAACAGGGGTTTTAAAATTCAAAAACTTCATAATTCTGGCTTATGTATCATTTTTGATACATACGACTTTCTTAGAGATTTTTTGGTGTCGTGTATAAAATTTTTTAAGATTTCAAAAATTTTGTGATGTTTTATCTTAAATAATACAATATTTATGGTATTTGAGAAGGAATTGAAAGCTATGTAAGGGTGGGACGAAAGTGAAAAGATTGAATTTTCTATTCTTGATATGTTCTTGAAAGGTTCAAACCTCAAGTCAGACATTTCCAATTTATAACGAAATGTTGTAGTGACCGATTATATATTAATTATATATGTAATATTCCTGCTGCTAAAGACTTTGAAGAAGAAGAAAATAGTAGCTCGTCTTATGAACTGGAGAAAGTATTGGCAGCAACAAACATGACAACAGGATGTTTATCGCCAAATATGGTACTACTTGGAACAGAACAAACTGCCTTTAGTAGTTTGGGAAGAAAAAAATCTAGTAGTTTCTTACTACTCTTCTCATATTTATCTCACGTGACAGACAAACATTGGAAAAATGTGTTTCGTCTCATGTTTTATTACAGATGATAATATTTCGGTCCACTTCGCACATATGAGATAACAGAATCATTCGCTTTGATAATGATATATTTACACCTATTACGCTTTTTCAAAAAATGAGCTGAAAGTCTTGCAGCCTTTAATAATCATGCTTAAAGCCTTTTTTTGAAATTCGACTGAAAAGGATTTTTTTCTAAAAAAAAAAATATTTTCATCTTAATTTTTTTTCAGAAAATTTTAACCATTTTTCAAAAAACTTTTATCACACAACTTGTAGTTCTATGTAAGAAATAATACTGTATAAATAGTTTGGGATTAGCTATCATACTTTCAGAGCAGCCCATATATCCTTTTTTATGATTTTTAAAAATTTAATTTTTTGTTCGCCTAAAAGGTAAGAAAATTTAAGAGAATATATTTAAATAATGATGCTTATGTTTTTATGTTCCTTTCTGGTATATTTTCATCTCAAATTGAAATTTTTTAGCAACAGAATTTAGATTTAAGTACATGCTACGTGCGTAGCAACTACTAACAGCATTATTTGGGGAAACCCGTATCCGGGAAACCAGAGAGGAATTAAAGAGAGAAAATTGTTATTGTTATTGTTATTGTTAAATCGATGTTCTATTGCTACAGGAAACTTTTTTAAATCACATGACGTTGACAACAAATATTTCTAACGAATCACAAGAATGGTTTAGACCATCAGGTTTCAGCCAGCCCTCAACTGAGAGTGTTACTGATGCTAGTGGCGATAAGCTGTCCCATCTAAGCAATTGGAAACTTATAAATCGCCACAAAGCAGGGTGCTAGACGTCAAATTGATACCATTGAGAAAGAAATAAAACCAAGTTGACATGAAGTGTTTCATTTTTATGTAAAAAACCATGCCAATGTTCATCATGTCAAAAATGTTGGCGCAAATTTCATAAAAGTGATAATAAAATGTTAGAATAGTAAATAAATAGTTTTATTAAAATTAATTGAAATATTAAAATTTTTTAACAAAATCTATCAATAATCGTGACAATTCCAATGTACTACAAGTATGTATCAAAAGCTAGAATTATGAGGTTTTTTTAAAGCTCGATCTACGGTTAAGACATTGGAAATGACCCACGTTGGGCCATAATAGATAAGGAAAACTAGACAACAATTAGCAGCTGTAATTCAAACTCTTCTGAAGCTAAAGAGCCAAAACAAAAACAAATTTAAATGATCAAAAGAACCGCATAAGTCACTGCAGAACGCAGAACGCAAAATCCATCAAGAAAAGTCTAATGCGGGCAAATCATACCGTCTCGTTGGCAAGTTCATATTATTTCTACGTGATATGAAATTGTGGTCACCGTAGTTTACAAGGTAGTATGTTGACTTATTAGACGTGAGGCCACAATTCAATCTTTGGCACACTCATATCGAACCAAATGAAGTACGAAAAAATATTTCTTCGGCGACTTACACTCAACAGACTTCTGCCAAAAGCTGATACTGAAAGTAAATAAAATTGGCATGAAAAGTTTCTCAAAATCTGTCATTTGCAATCGACTTTAAAGTACAGATCACGTCAGTCATGAATAAAATTAACACACACAACATAAGTGGTGTGAGAAGTTAAGTCGTAATCCTGATTGAAGAGTCACAATGACCAATTATGTATGTATGCTATGATAATATCCACAAACTACTCATGCAAAATATGCTATTTGGCACGAGGTGTATGACACGTAGAACAGTCTCGTTGAAAGCACATGTCGTGAATGTACAGGACATCTATTTCTGGCTAAACGAAAGTGTTATTCATCGAAATATAGTGCTCGCTGTTGACAGTGATGGCCTGTTCAATTCTTAAAAAAAGCAAATGAAGCCGCCATTCTAATATTCATACTAAACGGTGACTATTGTGAGATGCATTGGGTGCATGTATATTTGTAAAGTCACAAGTTCAACAATTTTGTTTCATCCAGAGTTCGGCTCATCACTGGGCATGATTTTTTGATGAAAATTGGGGTCATTTGCCTACTGCTAAAGAGCCTATTCAGCGTGTGTACGTTATTGTCTATGATCGTATATGGTGATTTGGTAAAAGAGACTGAATTTGCCATATGTTGCTTTAACAAAATGACCGGTATTTACTGTTAAAGTTCAGAACTCCCTGTTGGAAGACCCTATATCAACATTTTAATATTTAAAGTTATTAAAAAACAACCTATATTATGAAAACAGTTTCTGTAAATTCTGTTTTTCAATGCAGTGCAAAAATTTCATGTAAAGTACCTAAATTTGTGCTGGATTGTCCTGACACACTCCTTGTAAGTTCAACGATCTACCAGCCAAACTATTTGCTACTTGGTTCACAAAATATAGTTCCTCTCACATCTGATTTGTATTTTTCTCCCGATTTAATACAACGTTATACATGAGTCGAAAATATTGTCTGAAAGCCTTCAATGTGTAGCATTTAAGAAATTCGTTACATCCTGTCATATTCATATAAACTTTAATGAATTGGGTTATTGTAACTAATTTATTAAATTTACAGTTGTGTTAAAGACATTTTAATACATTAATTTTACAATATTTAAACACAATAATACAATACATATACAATATATAAATAAAATATTAATTAACACTAGTTTCTGTTGTTGCATCCCATTGACTTGTGAAAAATACTTCATTAAAAATATATGCAATTAATAATGCTCACGAGTACAGACATGCTCAACACACAAACGCAAATGCACATCTGTTGAAAATTAAATAAAATTGAAATTTAATAGAAATTTATTAAACAATTTGCAACTGTTATCAAATGATGGTGTACACCACTTTACTCCAAACGATTAATTTAAACAGAAAAACATTCATTACAGTAGAGATTAAATTATTGTCAGTAATTTTTATGAAAAAAAGAAGACTCAATGACGAATACAATACAATTATTCTGCCTTATGTAATGGCGTTTGTTGCTCCTATTTTGCCACGTATCTGAAGCTGCCTACATGGCGATGACAGAATTTATTACTAAATTGTTAATTATAAGCTTGCAGGTTCTCCATGTAGAGAAATCAATGGTTGGGCCACCCCTAGCCAGTAAATCCGCTCTGTAATTACGTAAACCACAGTGTCCCGGTAACCATATGGTGAGATTATCGTAACGCTCCACTTACTCGGTCAGAGACTCGACAAAGTCATAAACCGTCTTAGTATGCAATACGTTTTCCGACGGCCGCCTGGACTTTAAAAAGCATTATAAAGCCCTTAGCATATACAGAATTGGTTATTATAGCCTTTTAGTCAGGATTAGGACCTAGTTTCTCACGCCACATACATATGTTGTGTGCGTTAATTTTTTATACATAAGTGGTGGGGCCTACAGTTTAATGTCGACTCCGAAAGACAGATTTTTTTGAGACACGTTTCGTGGCAATTTTATTTTACCCTCAGAGTTTTTGCCAGAAATCTGCAGAGAGGAAGTCGCCGCAGAAATAATTTTGATATTTCGTTTTGATATTTGACCTGTTTTGATGTTTGATGTTTTGAACCGTGGTCATACGTCTAATAAGCCAAAACACTAACTAGTAGACCACGGCAGCTTCATGTTCATTATCCATGTTAATGAAACGGACCTGTGAAAATTTATTTTTACTCATCGTTAAACAAAAATTTATTATCCTTGTATGTCCCATTATAATTTGTATAATTTGAATAATTTTTCTGTAATTATGTATGTATGTATTTCACTTATACATTTACAATCGAATCAATAATTTTCCATCAATTTTATAATCACACCTGTTAAGGATTTTTCAATTATCGTCTCAAATATTGATTAAATTGTGCAAACATGAACACAAACACAATAATGTTTTGGCAACAAAAATGCCAACAGCAAATTCAATAACAGTTTTATTAATAATCCGTTAATGTAATGAACGTTTTAAGACGATTAAATGGCAAGAAATACTCTAATCTTTCCGTATATTATGCAAGCAGACATCAATGAACGTAATGATGATGATGACTTTATAAAGCTGCTTAAAAGTTTTACTGTCAAATTTTTATTATATTTTCTTATTTTCTTATTTTCTTATTTTTTTTTCTATAAATCGAACAGATACATACAGTTACTATAATAACTGTTGTCTGTTGCAAGGAATATAAGAGAGGTCCTTGCACATTTTATCAATAAGTATCTATTAAGAGAGATAGAGAGAGTGCGAGAGAGAGAGAGAGAGAGAGAGTGCATTGAAATATTTAGAATATGAACAGACTTTTATGATACTTCTTTGGTTTTATAAAATTGAAAAATATTTTTTTTACAGAAATAGTCCTGTATTAAATGATTTTAATTTAAAGACAAATTAAAATTTATTGTCTTTTCATTTTGACAGAATTTGATTTTGCTTTTGTTCAAATTCCTTTTGTTAATAACTTCAATAAATTTTTGGTAATAAATTGCATACCCTGCAGTACTTATGCATACATGTAATGTGTATTAATATTATCCTTGAGTGCTGGGACCTACAGTTTAAAGCCTAGTCCGGATGATATTTTTTGCAGAAACTTATCAGATTTTTGCCATAATACTGTTGAGGACGTACATTTTAAAGTCTACTCTGGATGACAGATTTTTAAGAAACTTTTCATTGCCATTTTATTTACTCTCACAGTTTTTGCCAGAAGATAAGAAGTTACCGAAAAGAATATTTTTTCCATTTTTAATTTGGTTCGACATGTATGAGCTGAGGTTTGAATCACGAGCTAGCGTCCATTGAGCCAACACACTACTTATCAGACGGCGACTTTTTTTTAGAACCGACTAGAGGCTAGTATTTCTGAAATCTAACACTTCCATATGTCTTGTTTGGAGTCTCATGTTTTGTGAAATATTAGAAGAAAAAACTTCATGGGCTAACATAGAAAATTCTGTAATAAAGTGGATGAATGAAATAAAAATGGTGGATCCATGTCTCATATATTACTTTTCGAATTCACAGCTAATAAGAATCAAGTTATTGTTGTTAGTCATTGTTATCTCCTTGGAGGTGTTTTGAATTCGTCAACGAGATAGTGCGATTTGACCAGCTTAGACTTTTTCTTGTTGGGTTTTCTTAATAAAATCTCACAGCGGCTGAAATGCAGTTTGACTTATAAGCCAGAGTCATTGGACATGTCGGATGCCAACCACCCAGAGACGCCACGGCGTACATTTGAACGATGATATACTCCACACGTAATGACATCAATGGTGGTTACGACCTAACTTTCAAACCACTTATATGTTAATTTTATACAAGATTGGCGACACCTACAGTTAAAAGTCGACTGCGAAAGGCGAAGGCTGCCTTGGATTTTTTTGCAGCGACGTATTTTTGCAATTTTCGAAGGTTTTCGTTTACTAAACCAATGAACTCGAATTTATCCACTACATTGTGGATATAAACCTCAGCAGAACAATTAAACGCCTAATATACTTCGCCTGTAAACAAGACCTGATGACAAACCTACTATCTCGTGTAATAGAGTTAAATTTGAGTTTGCAAACCTTATCTGATGAACATCATACATTTTTGATATTTGGCTAGATAGTATAATAGGAAACACTTTCTCTCTCTTATCATGTTGTGTTCGATTGTCCAAATCAAAAACTCAATTTGATAAAAGAATTTTATTATTTGCACATGTAGTTGAATGCTATATTCGTTATGGTGTATGGGCTTATTAGACGTGAGGTGACGGTTTAAAACACAGGTCACGCAGTTCCAACAAAACAAAATATAAAGCATATTTCTCCAGCGACATTATCTCAGTAGATTTCTGGTAAAAACTCTCAGGGTAAATAAAGCTGCCAGAAAAGTTGCTCAAAAATCTGTCGTTCGGAGTTGACTTTAAACTGTAGGTACCGCAACTCATTACGCATAAAACAACATGAGTGGTGTGAGAAGCTGGGCCGTAATCCTGACTGAAGGGTTGTAATGACCAATTATGTATGTATGTTAGTCTGACTGCATAACACCACTTCTTTTATCGGGTAACTATTGAACATTCTGGCGAACATATGATTCTTTGCACGCAACTCGGCATTAAAAGTGATGTTCAGTCACCTCTAGTACATTTAACAAACCTCTAGCTTGTAATTTTTTATTTCCTCCTAAGATAGAAAGATCGACGAACAATCTACTCCAATAGCAATGGGCCGGTTTGTTGTGGAGAATACGGCCCCCTTACTCTTTGAATGAGCCATTCTCCAGGGATCCATAGTGCTTCTATCTCGAATTTGCAAACTTTAAACTGCGCAATAACTTCCTTAAGTTCTACGTACCGTTAGCGCTACTCTGCAATAAGCTCCTTGAAATAAGGGTATTCCTCGTCCTAATCTCGTAGGTAATGTTTTGGCTTATTAGAAGTCCCACCACTCATGTATAAAATTAACACACAAAACGTAAGTGGTGTGATAAAATAGGACGTTGTACAATGGGTCAGTTCGACCTCCGGTACTGTACTTGTCTTAATTGACAAGTACACGTCCTCTAACCTAACTTAACCTAACCTAACCTAACCAATTATGTATGTATGTTTCAGATTATTATAATCAGGTAGAGATTTATTCGTAAACAATATGTGGCCCAAATGTTGAATTGCTTTGAAATTAGCATTTTTGTAAAACTATCTTAACCAGTCGTGATCAACCCGTGTTACATACATACATAATTGGTCTATAATAGCAACCCTTCACTTCTTTATGCCTACTAATTACAACTAAGTTTATAAATTATCTAAGTTTGTAAATTATCTAAAATACTATTTTATGCAACCCTGATGTTAGTTATAAGTATATAGAATAATAGTTGTAAATAAAGGAACACTCTAGAATTGATCGTCGAAGCAAGCAGTTGACTTTTATTTTGAATTACATGGCGACCGTGACAGTTTTCATTTGTAAGCTTTCAAGAGTGAACACGGTTGAGCTAGTCTGTCAGTGTTTCTTTTTGTGAGAATTTTGTTGAGATATACATATATGACGCTTACCGTATTTGCATATTATATACAAAAGAAATTTTTAAATTAAATATTAAATAACAAATAAAGCACAAATTAAAATAATAAATATATATTTTGTAAACATTTTAAACAAAGAGTTATTGTCAGCAGAGAGATACTGGTTTTCCAAAAAAAAAAATACGTTTCAACCAGAAGTAATTTTTTTTATTGAAATTCTGTAGTTGTTGCTGTTTTTGTGAGAGATGTGCATATGATTAGTTTTTTATACACATTTTTAAGTGCACACACCAACTAATCTTGAAAATAAACAAAATAAATAAAATATTTACTGTGGACAAGATAATAAAACACAAAAAAATTTATGAAATTGTAATCAAACAACAGCATCAATTGATGAAAAAATAAGGCACCTGCCGATGGACATTTATTATTCCGTCAGTATGAAGAAAAAGAGTTTTGAAGAAAAAAAATCTAAAGTGTTATTAGAAAAAATCTAAAGAAATTTGTGAATAATTGTTTTATTTCGTTTAAAAGAATCGAGAAATTTGTGTCGGTATTAATTTTTATAACCAATTTTGCAAAAGTTTTGGATCGGCAAGAAACACAAGAAGCACAAAATCTAAAAATGGCACCCATAACACAAAAACGTTTTGGCATTACAAGAATTAAAAATTAAACCCGTTAAAATATAACCTTAAAATAATAGAAAACGTGTTAAAAATTGTGGTTTTATTTTAATTATCGTGGTATATCAACAACCGTTATAATATAACCTAAAAAAAAAACGGACATACAGAAAAACGTGTTACATTAACCGTTACAATATATAAACAATTTATAATCTATATATATATATATACATATAATCTATATATATAAAATGTGAGAATAATTTATAACCTCAAATGAAAATTCCAAAACGCGTGATATAAGAAAAAAGGAACCGTTAGTATATATGTATATATATAAACATAAACAGTTAACATTGAAATTATATTAAAAAAAAAAAAAAACAAACGAATAATCAAAAATGACGAGAAGTGAAAATTATGAACCATGTAGAAACAACACACACATACGCATATACGTGTTTCACATAAACTTCCAATATGAAGTAAAGATAAAAAAAAAAAAACAACAAAAATAAATACAGCAATGGAAAAACAACATAAGAAACAAACAATTTAAAAAAGTGCACAAAGGACAACTATACTAGCATAGTAATAAATTTTATACATATAAATACCATATATATATACTTACTGCTATAAACATATATAAAATACTTACTTAATATATACCTACACATACATACAACAATAAAATATATAAAACTTCTTTTTTTTACAAAAAAAAACACATTCTAAAACAAAGTAAAATGAAACAAAAAGAAATGGAAAAAAAGACCAACAAAACCAGTGAAATTAACTATGAACTATGAACGAAATTAAATAAAATGTCAGTTAAACAGAGAAACAAAATAATATATAACATTAAGAAATAAAACAATTACAAAATACTTTACCATTTATACAAAAATAAATAAATTTAAATTTAAAATAAAATGAACACATTCAACTACTCCAAATAACAAAAACAACGCCACACTCATATATAAGAAGTGACCAAATCCTGGAAAGAAGAAAAATGTAAACTCTTAAGCCAACAACAAATACAAATAGTAACAACAACGTGTGAGCGAAAGCGAAGCGGATAAGGTGTACGGTGCGGTAGCAGAAATAGAAACCAATAAATAATTTAATAATTTATATATATAAATGAATATATAAATATATATATGTAAGTAGTAATCCATAGAAATTAGTAATAATATATAAATACTTTATATAAATTTGTAATAATAAATAAGTAATAATGTATAGAAATTAGTAAGAATATATATGTAAGAATTTGTATAAATTAGTAACCATACATAGTAATAAATAAGTAATAATGTATAAAAATTAGTAATAGTTTGTATAAATTAGTAACAATATTTAAATAAATATATATAAATAGATATATATATATATATATATATATATAAACTAAAAAAAAACTTACTTAATAATATAATATAATGCATTTCATATTTTCCATTTACTTATACATTTAGCATTCATTTCATTCATTTTAAATAATTCACTCGTTTACATCTTTATTACATAACTTTAAAATATAATAAATACAAATATGTTAGTATTATATTATATCATATATATGTTAAGAGAAGAAAAAAAAGAATAAAATTTGATAATCTATTTAAAAATTAATAATCAAAATTCTAAAAAGCAACAACAACAACAACAATTTTTTTTTCTCTTTATGAGCACTTTTTCCTTCAAATTAAAGTTGTTTAGCAAATGTCAGAATTTGATCAAGAAGAGTTTGTTACATTAATTAATAATTTATTAAAAATAAAAAAAAGAGTTTTACAAAATCGGCCAGTTTCCACTAATAAACTTAAAATAAATGAATATGTAAATTTATTAGTTGAAACTTATAATTGTATTCTAATATTTGCAAAAACAAATTCGGATAATTTGTCGAGCAACACAAAACAACAGATTTTGTTAAGGGTTACACATTGTCGCGAAATTTTGGTAAAATGTTTTGCTAAATTAAATTGTCGAATAAAGGTTCCACGAAACATAGAGTCGTTTGACCTTGTAAATAAGGACGTAGTATCAGATAGCGAAAGTGGTTCGGAGTACAGTGGGTCAGGAAGTGAGTCAGTTATTGAAAGCAAAGTTAGTTTAGGCAATAAAGGCAAAATGGCAACGGTTGAACAAAAGCGAACGTTCGTTAGTATGTGTTCGTCAATTCTTAGGGACAATTATGATGGAAACCCTGTAGCATTAGATTCTTTTTTGGATAAAATTAGTTTAATTGAAGACTTAACAGATGCAAATTTAGAGGAGACATTGATACGTTTTATAAAATCCAAACTTGAAGGAAAGGCTAGGGAAGCACTACCGGAAAATATTTCAACGGTGAATGATATTAAACAAGCTTTAAGGAGTAGAATTAAGTCGGACAACTCAAAAGTTGTTGCTGGAAAGATGGCAGCTTTAAGTGTTAAAAATAACGATTATACTGAATTTGCTAAACAAGCCGAAGAGCTTTCAGACGCATTTGAACGCTCATTAGTAATTGAGGGTATCAGTAAAAATAAGGCACATGAAATGGCAGTAGAACAAACTGTTAGCATGTGTCGTATGAATGCTAAGTCTGATTTGGTCAAATCCATATTGGCTTCATCAGTTTTTTCAGATTCAAAGGACGTAGTAGCAAAGCTTGTTATCGAACAGGCAACTGAAAATAAAGAACACCAAGTACTTTCTTTCCGAACTAATAACCGTAATTTCAGATATACCAATACCAATAATAATTTTGCTCAGTACCGAGACAACCAGAATTATCGTGGTAATAATCGTGGAAATTATCGTGCCAGAAATTTTTCTACAAATAGTAACAATAACCATAGAAATAACAACAGAAATTTTAATAACTTTCGCAATAATCGGTCGAATTCGTCTCGAAATTATAACAATAATAGGGTCTCTGTTAGGCCTTTAAACGCGGAGGCCCCTCAGCAAACTCTTTTGTTGGGGGAGGAAACGAACTAAACGAACCAACAATTTATAAATCAATTTATAGCTTAAATCCCAATTACGCCGATTTCATTAAGCTCAACTTATTTAATAACCGTATTCCATACACGTTTCTTGTGGACTCACAAGCGGACATCTCACTAATAAAAGTTTCATGTTTAAATACAAATATTTTCTTAAATGAAAGCGAAATAATAACAATAACAGGAATAACAAAATCTCCTGTACGAACATTAGGAACAATTCACACGCAGTTAAATATTTCAAATTTTTCAATTTCCCAAAAATTTCATGTAGTCAGTGATGATTTCAACATCCCTTCAAATGGTATACTTGGCAAGGATTTCCTTAAAAACAACAGATGCAAAATCGATTATGATTCTATGACATTATCAGTTTCTTTTCAAAATACTAAATTTAAAATTTCGATATTACAGGGTACAAGTAGCTATTCATGCATAATACCACCTCGTTGTGAAGTTTATAGAATTTTTAAGTTTAGGAATATAACAGAACCAATGTTTATCGACTCGCAGGAAGTTTCTGAGGGAGTATTCATTGGGAAAGGCATCATTGATTCAGAAAAATCTATGTTGCGGTTAGTCAATACTACGGACGAGATAAAGTATATAAAAAATTATAACATCAAAGCGGAAAAGCTTCAAAATTTTTATATTTATTCAATTGACGGAACTAAAACAGATTCCGACCGTATTTCGAAGCTTAAAATAATTTTTGAACAACAAATTCCAGATGATGTTAGGAATGACGTATTACCACTTTGTGAGAAATTCGCAGATATTTTTGCTTTAAAGGACGATAAAATGACATATGCAAACTTCTATGAACAAAAATTACGACTGACTGATTCTACACCTGTTTATATTAAGAATTATCGACTTGCGCACACACAGAAAGATGAGATAAACAGGCAAGTTAAGAACTTATTAGACAATGATCTAATAGAGCCCAGTACTTCTAATTACAATAGTCCATTAATTTTAGTGCCCAAAAAAAGTTTAGATGGTAAAAAGTCATACAGAATGTGTGTCGACTACCGCGCGCTAAATAAAAAATTAATAGCCGACAAATTTCCTTTGCCAAGAATAGACGACATTTTAGATAACCTTGGTCGTGCGAAATATTTTTCAGTCCTAGACTTGTATTCTGGTTTTCATCAGATACCCCTGCACCCAGACTCTCGTGATATCACTTCGTTCAGCACTGATAGTGGATCATATCGTTGGAAAGTTTTACCTTTCGGCCTTAATATCGCCCCAAATTCTTTTTCGAGAATGATGTCTATCGCTTTTGCAGGACTTGCACCAAACAAAGCTTTTCTTTATATAGATGACATTATTATAATTGGATGTAGCAAAAGACATCATATTCAGAATTTAGAAAATGTTTTCACAATTTTAAGAGATCACAACCTTAAGATAAATCCTTACAAATGCAAATTTTTTCGGTCCGAAGTAACATTTTTAGGACACAGATGCACCGCGAAAGGTATTTTACCAGACGATTCGAAAATTAACATCATAAAAACATACCCTGTTCCTACTGATAAAGATGCAGTACGGCGATTCGTGGCATTTGCCAATTATTACCGAAAATTTATTCCTAATTTTGCAATTTTAGCAGCACCGTTGAACTTTATTACAAGGAAAAATGAACAATTTAACTGGACTGAACATTGTCACAATTCTTTTACCAAATTAAAAAGTGCCCTGTTATCTCCAAGAATTCTACAATACCCGGACTTTACAAAACCATTTATAGTTACAGTAGACGCTTCCAAAACCGGCTGCGGAGCCATTTTAAGTCAGAATATTAATGGTAACGATTTACCAATATATTTTGCGTCGAAATCATTTAGCTTATCAGAACAGAAAAAACCCATTATAGAACTTGAACTTCTAGCAATACACTTTGCAATCCTTCATTTTCGACCATATATCTATGGCACTTCATTCATTGTTCGATCGGATCATCGACCGTTAGTCCACTTATTTAATATGAAAGATCCTTCGTCCAAGTTAACAAGGATCAGATTAGAACTCTCTGAATACAATTTTCATGTAGAGTATATAAAAGGTAAATCAAATGTAGGCGCGGATGCTTTGTCCAGAATCTCCATCAATGAACTTAAGAATTTGAGTAATATATTTTCGATGACAACTCGAGCAATGTCAAAGAAAAATAGTAAGAACAAATTCGATATTGAACAACAGGGTGTTTCCATTACTTTGAAAATTTACGATAAATTCTCGCATAATTTCGATAAAAAGGTACCAAAGATAAAAACAGAATTATTTTATATTGAACAAAAGCTTTTCAAAATGCGCATAAATATATTTAAAAAATTTAAAAAATTGCTGTATCTAGATTTTGAGATTGTTAACGAAACAATTTGTTTAGATAAGTTGCTTTCGAGGCTACAAAAAGAAGCCAACATTCACAAAATTTTCACAGCTGAATGGTCCAAAAGTGATCCATTTTTCTCAATATGTTCAATTCAAAAGCTAAAAGATGAAGGTATGAAGATTTTAAAAACTTTGGAGATTATCCTAACGGAACCAACGGAGATTATTACAGATGATAGAGACAAAGTAAAACTAATGGAAATATATCATAATGATCCGATAACAGGAGGGCACTGTGGTCAAAAGAAGTTATATGCTAAAATTAGAACAAAATATTATTGGAAGAAAATGACGAGGGATATTTCAAAATTTGTTAGGAATTGTAAAGAATGTATTTTAAATAAAGTTAGACCAGGAAATGTTGAAAAACTAATCTTAACTCCGACTCCGATTAAAGCATTTGATGTAGTCGTTTTAGACACCATAGGTCCATTACCTCAATCAACTTATGGTAATAAATACGCTATAACTTTGATATGTGATTTATCCAAATATTTAGTTAGTATTCCGGTACCTGATAAATCAGCTCATACTGTTGCACGTGCGATATTTGAGAATTTTATTCTAATTTATGGTAGAATGAAAATTATAAAATCAGATCAGGGAACTGAGTTCAAGAACGAATTATTCACTGAATTGTGTAAATTACTTAAAGTAAACTTGAATTTTTCAACGGCTTACCACCATCAAAGTGTGGGTACAGTGGAACGTAACCACCGCGTATTTAATGAATATATTCGAGCATATATCAGGGAGAATATTACGGATTGGGCTACTTACTTGAAATATTTCACATTTTACCACAACACTACTTCAAACACTGCATTTGATAATCGGTTTACACCTTTCGAGTTAGTATTCGGGAAAACTGCTACAATGCCAAATAACATAACAGAAAGTCTAGATCCACTTTATAATTTGGACAGTTATAGTAAGGAAGTAAAGCATAGATTACAACAGACTAACATTATTGCAAGACGCTTAATAGACAAACATAAAGCGAGGAACAAACTACTCTATGATAAATTTGCAAATCCTTTAGCAGTAGAAGTTGCTGATAATGTTGTGCTAAAAAAAGAACCTTACGAGAAACATAAGAACATATATGAAGGTCCTTATGTTGTCAAAAGTATAAATGGTGTTAACGTAACTATTTACAATAGCGAAACAAAAAAGGAAAAAACAGTTCATAAAGACAAAATCAGAAAAGTTTGAAAATAAAACAATAAAACCAGAAACAAATTAATAATTTAATACATTATTGTTGCCATTGTAAATTAATTTTTTTTCTTCTTTCTTATCTTAATACCAATTTATTTTTTTTTAAAAAAAGGGAGGTATACCTAACCCACTTATATATAATTTATAAGAAATTTTTTATAATGTTAAATACATTTTATATTATTTATTCTTACTACTATTCTTGTGTATTTGTATTTAAATTTGAAATTTGAAATAAATGGATTGAAGGATAAATATATATATATAAAAGTACAAATAAAAAAAAGGGAGGTATAATAGCAACCCTTCACTTCTTTATGCCTACTAATTACAACTAAGTTTATAAATTATCTAAGTTTGTAAATTATCTAAAATACTATTTTATGCAACCCTGATGTTAGTTATAAGTATATAGAATAATAGTTGTAAATAAAGGAACACTCTAGAATTGATCGTCGAAGCAAGCAGTTGACTTTTATTTTGAATTACAGGTCATTACAACCCTTCAGTCAGGATTACGACCTAGTTTCTCACACCACTTATGTTGTGTGTGTTAATTTTATACATGAGTGGCGGGACCTACTGTTTAAAGTCGACTCCGAACGACAGATTTTTGAGAAACTTTTCATGGCAATTTTATTTACTCTCAGAGTTTTTGCCAGAAATCTGCTGAGAGGAAGTCACCGAAGAAATACTTTTTGTATTTTATTTGATGTCTGGCCTGGGGCTCTAACCCTGGCTTTTCGTTTAATAAGCCAACACACTACCTACTAGATGACGGCGACTTCTTGCTTCGGCAGAACATATACTAAAATTGGAACGATCAACCCGTGTTACCTTTCCTATTAAGTCAAACTATAATAGGGCATATTTAGTTCCTTTAAAGCCACTTTTTGAATCTCGTCTTTCTCTTCGTATCTCTCTTTATGCCAAAGACTGTGCACATGCCTTTGTTTCCATTTAATATTTTTACAAAATAATATTTCTCCCTAGAGTGTGATGTCAAATCTTTTAAACTATAATTTTTGCATAAAAAAATGCGGAAATCTTTACAAATACAAACACAATATCTTGCTTTTAACACAATCTCTCAGATACATTTAGACATCAAATACACACACGCACACACACACAGTTCCCATTTCCGAAGGAAGGCTGTACTATTGACATTTAAAATCAAAAAGTACAAGTTTCTTACATTTAAGAATTACATGCATTACATGCTGCAAAAAATGGAAAAGAAAAACTCACAGAAAAAAAAGAAAACAGAAGAGATATGAAATGAAAATGACAGCATTTGACAGGTTTTTTATTTTAATTTTTTTGTTTTGCACAAGAAAATTTGTTAAAAGGAAATTATTAAATAATTTAAGAAAATTGTGAATTTTAATTTTTAGTCGTTTTTCATTTTCAATAAAATACTTTCGTAGCATGACTTTATTTTTGTGTAATATTTTCAATTTTTTCTTGGAATACAAATGGCAAATTTATGAAAATCATTTCGTATATCAAATAAGTTCTGATTGCCTTTTATGCAGAAGATAAATTGATTTCCGTAGAATTTCGGCTGAAGTTTTCGAGAGTTTAACATTAACGTTAATGGTTAAGTAAATATTTCTGGAAATTCATTATGCATGGAAGACAACCTTTATAAATGATTGTATGGGTATTTGAATACGTAAATGATTTCTAATTTCAATCAAATATGAATTGAATTATAATTTAAGGACACAGTTTACAGGAATGTAGAGTAGTTTTGTATTGTGCCTACGCCTGGGCATTGGACCTTACGATGGACTCCTGTTAAGTTATAATTTCGAGATAATTCGTACTCCATTATCTTTAAATCTCGCAAATAGTCATCAGCAAGCCATTATTTGCTCAAAGTTGCGCGTCACATACACACATACATATGTAATGGGTCAATACAACTCTTCAATCAGGATCAGTGGTCAGCAATGAGTATTCAAAACGATGAGTAGATTTGAATCATACTTATAATTTCTGATACGCATTCATACATATTTTAATGTTATGCTCATACTACTCATATACAAAGTTTCAAATACTCATCGTACATCGTTTCAAATACTCATTTACAGGAACCACAAAACAAGTACGATTCGCGTACGAACACTACAATACTCCCTTGAAGGTTGTGTGTTTGCTGTGCTTGCTGTCTTTGTCTCTTTCTTTCTTCTTTCTTTGTAAATGCAACGACAACTAAGACTGTAAATTTTGATGAATGATTCGAATCACTCGAATCATTTATGAGTCTTATAAGTATTTTTCTAAATTTATGAATCTGAATGAGTAGTATGAGTATGAATCAAACCTATTTCGAATGTTATGAGTTTGATGTCAACGTTGTACTCATACTCATTGCAACTTGTACTTATAAATCAATGTGTAATGAGTACGAATGAATAAGAGCAGTTGGATTTCAATACTGTTGTCTCACTCATACTCAAAATTTCATGAGTACTTATGAGTAGCGAAAAAGCGATTCATTGCTGATCTCTGGTCAAGAATACAACCTAGCTCCTCACACCACTTATGTTGTGTGTGGTAATCTTATACATAAGTTGCGGGACCTACAGTTTAAAGTCGACTACGAACTACAGATTTTTGAGAAACTTTTCACCTATCCATAGGTAGCGGGACCTACAGTTTATTGTCGATTCCGAACAACAAATTTTTGGGAAACTTTTCATGGCATCTAAGTTGTGTGTGTTAATTATGCCAACAGTTTACCATCTGCAACAAATTTAAAAATTTCATCGCAATTTTATTTACTCTTCGAGCTTTTCCTTAAGACAGCTGGGAGGAAGCCGCCGATGCAATTATTTTTTCATTTTCGTTTTGTTTGATTCCTTTGAGCTGGGCCTTGAACTAAGGACTCTAGTCTAACAAGCTAACACACTACCTACCTACGATTACGGCGACTTTAATGCTGTTCTAGGTCAGTGCAATTTTGCCCTTATCTTCAATAAAGTAAGCCCTAACAAAAATCAACACTAGACAGTTGCTTGTTGTGAGTGCATTTGTTTTCCATAGATTGGATGAGGATTTGAAGAGCTTCGTTAGCCAACAAATGAATTGCCAGGTGTTCTCGACACTCTCGTTTATACGAGTAGCAGCAATGTCGACAAGAGACCGGACGTTGTTTTGTTTTACATTTGATGCAGTTTCTTATCTTCGAATGTTTGACAGATTTTATAATAAGTATTCTTATTAATTACAAGACGTTATTCCTTCGTAACCATTTTTCCTTCCACACCATTTTTAATATGTAATCGTAAGAAAAATACGTAAAAGCTGCCAAATTTCTATGTTGCCGTTATGTCAGCTTAGTCCCTTTGTCAATATTTAGACTTATTGGTTAAAGTCCATTTCACATCACTTCAATACATTCTATACACCCTCAACTCATTCTCAATTTGTTGGCTACATGTTCCTGTAAACTGGGCGCTAACGTATTGTAATTCCTTAAAATCTCATAATTTATTCTTAATACCACTTAAGTTTTCAAACAGTCCGTCATACAATTCTTTTTTTTTATTTTTAAAATTAATTTTAAGAAATCTGAAATAATATTCATCATCTATTTTGCTTTTTTCGTGTTTTGATTAACACACGAAGGTTGTTCACAAAGGATGTTTTTTATTACAAACACAAAAATACTAAATATTATTAATATTTGGAACTTGGAAGCTTTTGTTGACGATTGAACATAAAGTTTTAATATGATTATCGCTAAAATGAGAAGATTTTTAAAGTGTAGAAAGAAGTGTTCCAGTGCCACGGGTTCTCAAGATCATGGATGAAGTACTTCAGCCTATTTTATTTGCTTGTAGCCGACCATTAATGGATTACAACTCTCTAATGCGGGCTGATTCCCGAAATCTATTTCGATTATGTACAGTAGAGGATAAAAGTGGTTATTATTGACTGATGGCGTATAACTTTATTGCTTCATAAGACCACCGTAGTAAACAGTCTTGTAGATCATATGCATTCGTACCCGGTTTGACAGTGAATTGCACAATGTATTACAGAAGGAAAGCGTTTTTAAGCCGTACTTTCTTAAATAGTACAACTTCTCTCCTCCCTCTTATGTCTTGGTTCCCAAACACTATTCTACAAGAACAGAATTAATAATCTAAGTGTTGATGGTATGACTAGTGCAATTTAAAAACCGGTGACTGCGAGGTAGCCAAAACAGTTTGAAGATCATAAATTGCGAAGATTATTCGATCAAGATTCGTGTCAGATGCAAGAAGAGCATGTATAATTAAGAGGCGATTACAAAAATGTTTATAAGCGATCAAGGAAATTGGGTGCCAATTACTGCTGACGAGAGGTGTTGAAGGACGATTTTGCATGTCCGACATACTGTTTGATCGCTTTAAAGAGAAATTATTTTTGCATCGAATTATCATTGGCTATAAAAAATAGATTCATTACGACATCACCAATAACAACACCAAACACAATCAATCGGCTGGGAATACCGACTATCAATACAAATTAACTCCAAAACCCATTATTCGTTTCGGTAAGGCGGTGCCTTAAACTTTACTCTTTATTCACATCGCTCTTGTCACCATTCTAAGCAAAATGCAAAGTCTAACCTGTCTTGCTCTTAACGAATCTGTAAACCCCATCAATCATGCCACGATGCGACATAGTGAAGCCTACCATGCTTGCACATGAAAGCCGTCTATGCAAATTCGACGCTGAGACGCTGCAAGTCTGAGAAAGAAATTACATGCGCAGAGCGAGCTACACATAAAATCTCCTGTCAAGCAGACTATCCATTGTGCCAAGGTAATGCTGTATATTTGAAGGGATCAGAGGACCGTAATCCTTAACTAATCCTTGCTTAAACTGTGTCAAGCACGTCACGACGGATCTGAATAGAAAGCAATTAATTCGCTTGAAGCAAATATTTGCCGAAAAACGCTCTTAATATGCAATTAGATACGAGGACGTAGTTTTCCATCACAATAGTGCTCGACCACATACTAGGGCAGCGTAATATTTGGACAACAGTGAATGCGTGACTTGGTAAGTTTCATAAAGATCTCTGAACATCATTTCGTTGACATTTGAACAGAAATCGTAGTAATTTGCTGTCAAAAATAATTTGACACAAAATGTCTGTGAAATCTTATTACACAACCCTCGTATGCGTACAGAAAAACAGGCCATTTCAATACACATGTGTATCCAGAAACGAATCCCATTGTCGAAACATTTATTACGTGACCACATTTTTCAATTTGTGGACAATTTTTATTTCACGCACTCACTCGCTGTTCGCATGTTGTTTTAATGTGTTTTCCCGAATAACTGACTGAATGCCTGCCTGCCTGCCTGCCTGCCCTCCTGCTACCATCCTGATGAATTAAATTTTAGAAAATATTCCTATTTTAATAACCAACACTTGCACACACACACAGACACACTCTCCAACGACCATCCATTTTGTATAAATTCATAGCGGAAAAATCTTTTGTTTTAAATTTTTCAATATACGTGCGAATACAAGTGTGCCGGGTATTGTTTTGTAGATTTAAAGCATTTTATGGCATTGATTCCCGGTGCTACGCCCCTTCGCCCCTAATTAACATTTAAATCTTTAGAGTTTTTCGCAAAATAACAATTAAAAGCAGATTGTGCAATTAACTTTTACCACATAGCCAGCGAAATTTCAAAACAACACACACTCTACACCGCCACTCTACTCTGCTATACATAGTAGAGTACCCTGCCGTCAGTTTTGTGAACGGTTCAGCTCTGTTCTGCTCATTTCTGCACTGTCAGCATTTTAGATGTTTGAAAATTATTTCTTTTTTTCCCTTTTTTTTGTATCGAATACGAATACTGCAGTGCGAGAGCCATTTTATATGAATATGTGTAGGCATTGGTGTACTGGAGTATGGCTGTTTTTGTTTTTTTGATTGCAGAACGCGATTTTATGTCCTGATTAAAGTGGGTTTTTTGTAAATTGAAAAAAGGAAAACCTTTTGAGGAAATACGACTACAGCGGGAAAAAGCGGTTTTTGTTGTTCTATCGCAAAACAATATAATAAATTTTTGCTTAGCATTGAATTAAATTGTTATTGTTGTAGTTGGTTGTTCTTTTTTTTATATAGGAAATGATAACAATTAAATGTGGAAACGTATTTTTATTTTCGAATTTAATTTTTGGTCAAAGAAATGCAAAAAATTAAATTAAATTAAATCTTGTAATGTATCAGCGGAAGATGTTGACTCTGCAGATCAACATGCTGTATCCAAAAGTGTCCGTGAAAATTTCGGCTATAAGTAGATGAAGAACTACTGATGAATACATGAAATAAGTGATGAAGGCTGATTGAAATGCAAAAAATTTAGAGAAGTTATGTATAGCTTCGACATGTGAAATAGCTTTGACTATACAATTTATTTTTATTTCGGAATTTAGAACAGGACCAGAAAACCTTACCAAAAAAAAGTCCGTCAAAAATTATTGATGCATTCGATAACAATTCTAGAAAGACTCCTTGGTTTTAACTCTACACGATAAAATATTGAAGACTTGAAAACCAAATTAAGTTAAGAGGGCCACCAAAAATATTCACACGTTAAAAAGGGACTTTCATATTCGATTAAAATGGTATTTTTCTCAGCCAGTGTTTTGCGAATTAATTTCTACCTATACAGGTCTCTCGTGACATGCTTGATGTGTTATAAGTAACTCATAATGGATCATGATCCACTGATCCCATCAAGCACACATCAATGCCTTGACTGCAGATTTCATTCGTCGCTCGTACCTAACAAATGATTTCTTGTCGTTACGGATGTCGCAATGAATTCAATTTTCGTGGCCAGTGATAATTCGAAGCAAAAATAATTTCTTTTTAAAACAATCAAACAGTATGTCAGACATGTAAAATCGTGTTTTAACGTGTCTCGGCTTTAGTTCAAGTGACACCTAATTTCCATGCTTTTGAATAAATTCTGCTGATTTTAAATGCCTTGCAATTACTACTGGTATTGCGGCTATTGATTGTGCAAGAACTTTTTGCATCTGATACGAATCTTGATCGAGTATTGTTTCTATTCTATAGTGCTCAAACCTTTTTGCCTATCTCGGACCTCGGTTTTTCAATTGTACTATCAATACGATCAACATATGATTAATTACCCCCGTTCCTGTAGCGTATTGTGTGGAAGCTAATTAATAAATGTGAGATGAAAGAAAGCAAATATTTCACAAAATGTGTTAACCGACTATCGTGTCGCCGTAGTCTAGTAGTTAGAGTGTTGGCTTATTAGACGTAAAGTCAGGTTTCGAGCCCCAGGCCAGACATAAAAAACAGAATATTACTTCAGCAACATCCTCTCAGCAGATTTCTGGCAAAAACTCTGAGAGTAACTAGAATTGTCATGAAAAGTTTCTCCAAAATCTGTGCTTCAGAATCGACTTTAAACTGTAGGTTGCACCACTCGTATATACAATTAACAACAACAACATTAACAAATAACTGATGTGATAAGCTTGGTAATAATCCTGACTGAAAGGTTGTAATGGCCAATTGTGTATGTATGGCATACGAAAAGTTGAGTTCTTATGAGCAACACGCAATCAACTGCATCGGATTCTCCTTACACATTCTTTAGACTTCGGCTGATTTTTCATTTTATCGAACGATGGCTTACTGAACCAGTAGCGTAGAGCTTATCCATCACTTGTTAGGACGCTTGTGGCAATCTCAAAGCATGCCGCGGGTAGTCTGTACAGGATACCCAGTTTTATTTCATTTTATTTTACTTGCTAAGCTGAAAAAACTTGGTCAGTAAAAAATAAACGAGAGAATGATACTAATTGAATGAATACTAATTGAAGCTTCCTCTTCTCAGGCAATGTAAGCTGATAAAAGACTGGATGTGTAACACCGTTTTCATAACCACTGACTTCCATTAGTTTATATAGGGGCTCCAAATGATGTCTAGCACTCGCTGTTATTTACTGTTGATGCACAAGTCAAAATTCTTGCCTGTTGATTTTACACAATGTAGCGTTTCATGACCCCATAAGATATTTCCTTAATTTCAATCAATTGTTTCCTTTACTTAATCTTTTATTGGCTTTTTTATTGTGTTTTGTTTTTTTTTTTCGTTCGTTCTCTTTAAAGTATGTCAGGCCGGAAATCCTTTAAAATTCTTATGTTTTAAACATGATGATACACTTATATACATACGTATATACGTACACATATTCGTTTAGTTATTGTTGTTTTATGTTGTTGAAATATAAAAGAAAAGGAAATGTTCACAGGTATTTATCAAAATGACAAAAAACGAATTAAAAATATATACAGTGGGCAGCAAAAGTCTTAGTACGGCAATATAGTATTTTAGCAATTTCATGAATTTCAGGCAAAAGGTTTGTATAAAAATTTATAGTTTTTATATTTATTTTATAATTTATGTCTGTTTTAATAAAACAAACAATTTTTTTAATGTTTCTCATAAAACAAGAGTAAAATAAGGAATGGTTTCAGATGGAGAACCCAGAGTAAATTTAAAATTCAAAGGCCTAATGTATGAAAATGTTATCTCTTGTATTTAGTAGAATATCCCTTAAGATCAAGCACTCCATTTAACCCATTTGGAATTGAATGTACAAGTTTTGTTTAGTGGTTTTTCGTGGCACCATGAGCAAGTTTTTCGATTGACTTTTGTTTGAGATTTAGCGATTACGATCTCCTAAATACTCTCTTGAAGTCATATCATGCCTGTGGGGACTTTTTTTTGTCAAAATATATTGCCGTACTAAGACTTTTGCGTCCACTGTATATAAAAAAAAAATAAAGACTTTAAGGCTTAAAGATTTCATTGATTTGTTGCAACAGGACAGACAGGAAGTCACCAACAATTACAACAATTATAATGGGAACATGTCAATGTATAACCGGATATAAGAATACAATACAAATAATAATAAAATATTGTAAAGGGTGTGGGCCATTTCAAAGACCAGCTATTAAAATTTTAAGAATGATTAGGAAAGGATTCCTTTACTGTAACATGATGAATAAATTAAAATTTTATTTCAATATGTTGCAATACAATCGTATGTTTTTTCGTATGTTTTTTTTTTTGCTGTCAATAATTATTTATCAGAGTATTGCAAGCGTAACTAATTTTCTAGTTGAAGCGTAAAAATGATTTGAAAACACATTCAAAAAACCATTTCACCCACACACACAATTTTAAATTGCATTTGCATGTGAATTTATGTACGAGTCTCTGGCAAAATGTATTTGCTTGCCACATACATACATTCATACATGGGTAAGTAGTTATCGATAAAATTAATAAATTTTTCCGCTTGTTTAGTTTTGTATTGAAATATTTTTGCCAGTTTATGGTTAAATTGTATTTTGTGTGTGTGTGTGTGTGTACAAAACAAATTAATGCCTTCTAATGCGGTTTAAATGATTAAAATGCTTATGTTTTAATTACAACCTGTTAGAGCACTGATAGCATATGTTTTATAAAAGAAAAAATGCACCATAAAAAAGACGTAAAAGGACTAAAAGGATTAAAAATTCAAAATTTCAAAAATCATAAACCGGATATTAAATGGAAACAAAAAGTGCTTAACATGCAAAAACAATTAAGTAGACATGTTTATTGCTCTTTTGCAATAAAACTGAGTGATAAGAGTAAATGAGACAATTTGGAGACTACGTTCTATTTTAAGAGTGATGTTCAAGGCCTACTCATGGGCAGATAATGGAACAGGGCCGAGTAAATTGTATAAAGCCCATTGGGAAACTTACAAGTATCTTCCAGGCGGAAGTCTACATCATCGGAAGATGAACAAAGGACGAGAAATAGCAATACATATACATAAATACATACATATATACATACATACATACATACATACATACATACATACATACATACATACATATATACATACATAATTGTTTATTACAACCCACTAATCAGGATTACAGCCTAGCTTCTCATACCATTTATATTGTTTGAGTTAATTTTATATATTAGTATATACATGAGTAGCAGGACCTACGCTTTTGAAGTCGACTTCGAACAACAGTTTTTTTAAGAAACTTTTCATGTCCATTTTTTATTTACTCTCAGAGTTTTTACCAGAAATCTGCTGAAAGGCTGTTACCGAGGAAATATTTTTTCATATTTCGTCTTGTTGGAAATGTCTGATTTAGGGCTTGAGCCATAGCCTCGCGTTTAATAATCCAAAAGACTACCTAATACGCTACGACAACTTCCTTTAACAATATGTGCAAATAAAAATGGGTGTCCACGATCGCCATAAGCGTCATATCAAGAGAATTTGTTGGATAAAATCTACGCCACTGTTGCAGTAAACGATCGTTTGTCAATAACATTAAAATCTGATGAAAACATGAGAATGTGGAAGAGTATCCGCGGCAGTAGATTGCACGTTGCTCATAAGAACTCGTCCATTCGTATGCTACAACTTGGCGAATTTTACACAGAGGCTTAGGGCTTTACATACACAATATTCAACAGAACCAATAACTGAAGGTAAACAACCCTACACAACAACACGTATAAGTTTAATGGGCTCTGAAGTTTCTTCTGGTACTAATCTACACGAATAATCTTCTAAGGCGATAAAGCCTATTTCTATATAAATGACTACGAGATTCAAGATACCATAAGGAATCATACTTGAATAGCGAGTTTTGAAGGTCATCAATTTATTGTTTTTTAGCATTCGACTTTTTTGGGTGAAATGAGAAGTCTTTCATGAATATGAACAAGTCTATTAAAATTCCAATAGCCGCTGACAATAGTTACATGAAATAATCTTTGAAATTCCATTCCTTCACCACCTGGAAATTGAAAAAAGGATAAGATCACAGGAAGATCAGGCAGTATTGCCATCCAATAGGAAAAGAGGTCAAACAAGTGAGAAAAGAGTTCAACAATCAATAAAATTCCACACCACTACACAAAATGAAGTCGCCGTAGTCTAGTATGCTGTGTGTTGCCTTATTAGACGTAAGGCCACGATTCAAACCCCAGGTCAGATATCAAAACGAAAATATGAAAATATTTCTTCGGCGACTTCCTCTCAGCAGTTTTCTCGCAAAAACTCTGAAAGCAAAAATAAAATTTCCATGAAAAGTTTCTCAAAAATCTGTCGATCGGAACCGGCTTTAAACTGTATGTCCCGCCACTCTTGGATAAAATTAACACACAGAACATCAGTGGTATGAGAGGCTAGGTCGTAATCCTAACTAAAGGGTTTTAATGACCAATTATATATGTATGTATACAAAAGCACCGATAGCTGGCAGCTGGAAATAAGGCAGAAGTGCTTTCTGAAAGCCATATGCTCCTATGAGGGGGGGAACTGAAAAAAACATTCTTGATTTGATATTTAATTACTTACTCAGTTATTGCAACCCTTTAGATAGGATTACAAACTAAATTCAAACACTACTCATGTTATAAGTATTAATTTTATACACGAGAGGCGGGAGACTACAGTTTATAGTCGACTACGAGTGACAGTTTTCTGAGAAACTTTTCATTTCATTGCAATTTTATTTACATCCCAGGTTTTTTGCCAACAGACCGCTGAGAGGAGGTCTCCCAATACAATATTTTTACCACGTTTCATTTTGTACGCGATTTCTGAACCGAAGTTTAAGCCATAGCCTCACGTCTAATATGCCAATACACCACCTAATAAGCTACTGCGATTTAAATTTCATTTGCAAATTTAAAATACCAACGTTTATTTGTTTTAAATTTAATATTAAACATGCATACATACATATTATTTTAACTGCATTTGAAATGGTGGCAATAGTTCATTAAGTTTTATTAATATATGCCAGTTGTATTCAGATTGTAAATTGAAAAAGTTCAAACGGAATATTATTTAATTTGAATATTTCTTATCAATTATGGTTTTCATGGTTTTTATTTTTTTTCTCTTAAATTGTTAACAAGCTGTTGATTAAACAAATGAACAAATATTTATTTATTTGTTTACTTTTTTTTCATAGTTTATTTACTTCTCTTCACATATTGCTGCACAGTATTTAAGCGAAATAAATTTGAAGGCATAAGGTAGGCCAATAAATAGCATTCCAAGTAATATTTCATTTTTTTTTATTTCCTTCAGCACTTACATTACAGCCATTTAAGACAAAACGTTTCACGTTGTGATCAGAAAAATTAAAAATTTTTAAAATAATTCTCATAATTTTTTTTTTTCTTTGAAAAGAAGCAAAAAAACACAAACTTTTATTCACCTCTTACCGCATGTTGCATTAAATTATGAAATGTTTGTCCATTATCAATAATCGTAAATATTTCCTTCCGCAAAAGTGGAAAAAACAATCGATTGTTAAATGAAACAAAAAACAAAAAAAAAAAAAAAAAAAAAAAAACGACGCTGCATAACAGCATGCAAAGGCAGGCATTAAATATTATCGAAAAACAATTTTTATATGTTTTTACAATTGCAGTAAGAGTACAATCACAACAAAAGCAGTGAAAATAAAATAAAAAATATATTACAAAAACAATAACAACAAATTATTAAAGAAAAAACAAAAACAAGGAAACGAATAAATTAAAGTTATGCATTATATTCAATGCACAACGTATTTCGAATAGAGCAACGATTTCAACTAACAATACTAAATACAACATTGCATTATGCGCTCTCCTTATGCTCTATACCTTCCTTAATTGGCCGTAACAACCCGTTTAACAGATTTCGGCCTGCAGCAACACATCCTTCCAGGCGCCTCTGCTTCTTGCGCGCCTACGCCAGTTGGTCACACCAATCGATGACAGGGATTCCTCGATATTGTCCTTCAAACGGATACAATGTTGTCTTCTTCGCCGCCTTCCGCAGATCCCCGCATCAAATACCTGTCTCGCCGGAGCATCCTCCTCCATTCGAACGACATGGCCCAGCCAGCGCAGCCGCTGGATGTTAATACGCTGCACAACGTCTATGTCGTTGAGGAGCTCATACAGCTCACTTTTGAATAGGATACGGAAATCTTCCGCAACTCGCACTGGACCGAAGATCTTACGTAGGACTTTTCTCTTGAACACTTTCAAGGCTGCTGCATCAGTGCTTAATAGGGTCCATGCCTGCCTCTAAGCCATAAAAAAGCACGCGTATGCTTTATACGTTCCTATTAAAAAATAGTAGTTAATGGAATTAGTAAATCTGGTGCATTCGTTAAGGATATTCGTTATAAGATTGCACTGTGCATAAAAGAAACATTCAACTGTATGCCAACAGAGACTTTCGAATTTTACAGTTAATAACGGCCATCTTGTTAAAGCTACATACATTTTCTGAAATTGAACTGAATTGTGGCCCTGCACAGGCCCACAAAAGTACACATCCGATTAACAAATTTCACAAATTTCTGAACCAATGCAAAAGAGCGTCTTAAAATCGAAGAAAGATGTCAGACAATTATAAAGATTTTCAACAAAAACGGATTGGTTAAAAAATTTCTGAAATTTGTTAACCTTTAATACTTTTGTGGCTGAGTGTACTTATATTTCCACATTTCTTTGAGAACGAGATTGGTCACTGTTAACATAGCACTATAGGTCGACTATTACCAATTTATTTTAGCCTAAACGATAGCCACACAGCTCATATCACACTTGATATACTGAACGAGCGATTTTATGATTTCATGTGGAAGTGCTGTCAACTATGATGTGCTTTTGTGAAGCGAAGGCATTACTATCCCATATTTCTTTGAAAATGAGGACGGCACAACCATTACGGTCAATGAAGGCACCTATCACACCATCATAACCTACTCTTTTGAACCCGCTCTTCATGGTATTGATGTGAACGATGTTTGGTTTCAACAGGATGGTTCAACTTGCCACACATCTCATGTCACAATCGATTTATTGCGTCAAGCGTTTGATGGCCGTTTATTTAGTCGAAACGATGATGTCAATTGGCTGCCAAGAAGCTGCGATTTAACATTGGTGGACGATTTTTTGTGGGGCGCCTTTAAAGAAAAGTGTTATGCCTTTAAACCAGAGACAATTGAGCATTTGAAGGCCAACATTCGTGATACCATTGCCGAGAAAAAGTGCACGAAATTGGTTCTATCAAAAGAGGTACTGTAAGGCCAGCCGCGGCAGCCATATGAACGAAAACTCCATTTCTAACCAAGACAATTCGACACCTCCATTCTATAACGTTCTAGGTGTACTTAGAACGTTTTTAATGTTCTTGCATTTGTAAATTCTACGTTCTCTAAGTTAAAAACTGTCAAAATTTGGTTAAGATGCGCCGATCCATTCGGGAGTTATAGGGAAAAATCTTCTTAGAATACACATATGGTCGTATGTTGCGTGAAAACTTTGAGAGCTCATAACTCAAAACACACTTTTTCGACTTAGAATGTTATAGAACCGTGGCGTCGAATTGTACTTCAATAAATAAAAAAATAAAAAAAATTGGCAAAATTTCAAACCGTTTTTGCTTTTTGCATTTGAATTTATAAACAGAGTAAATTAGAGACAAGTGGAGTAGTGTGGACTACAAAGGAGTAGAATAACGTAAAGTGGATCAGCTTTGTGTATACTATTTTTCAATAAAATTGCTGCATATCACAGGTTTCTTGAGCTTGCATTGAGGTACTGAAAGTCTTTAAGAAGACAACGAGACCGTATCATTGAATGGATATAAGAATAACTCTCTATGTAAAGCTGAACTCACCGTCGTCTAGTAGGCAGTGTGTTGGCTTATTAGACGTAAGGCCAAGGTTCAAACCCCATGTCCGACATCAAAACGAAATATGAAAAAAAATATTTCTTCGGCGACTTCCTCTCAGCAGATTTCTGGCAAAAATTCTGAGAGTAAATAAAACTGCCTTGAAAACTTTCTCAAAAATCTGTCGTTCGGAATCGACTTTAAACTGTAGCTAACGCCACTCATGTATAAAAATTAACGCACACAACATAAGTGGTGTGAGAAGCTAGGCTGTAATCCTGACTGAATGGCCAATTATGTATGTAAAGCTAAGATTTTCTAAATTTTATTCCCTATTCAAATCCTACGCTTCTATGGAAATTTATAAATCGAAGGCAAAAAAGTATATTTCGAACCGGATGTCATGTCGACACGCAATAATTATTGTAAAAATATAAATTTACATACATATATAAATTTTCCAGGTTTTTTCCCATACATACACACAAACGAAAATAATGTATAAAATATGTATATACATTCATACATTCATATATACATCTATGTATGTACATAAACACATACATACATATGTACTTTCGACATATTAATTGTATTTAAAAAATATGTTAATGTTACTGGAACACATTAAAACAAAAGATCGAAAAGAAAAAAAAAGAAAAAAAAAATGAAAAAAAAACAATGTTTATGGTTTGCAGTGATACAGGATAAATAAATTTTTCTGTGAATTTAATGGTTTTACTTCTACCAGCCAACGAAAACAGCAAAATAAACGAACAGAGAGTCAATCGGGGATATTTGTAATTAAAAGTTAATTTTAATGCATATATCTTCTGCTGCTACTACATATAATATCAAGGGAAGACGTCCAATGATTGTATTTTCTATAGAACTTCTCGTATAGTGTGTATGTACGTAAGTAACTATGGCAGCGTTAACGTACGACTATGAGGATACAATTTATAATTTGATATTGTAAGCGGAGAAAACAAAAGATCATAATGATAATGCAGTTAAAACTGTTCAAACTTATGATATATGTTATGATATTTGTTTTTAACAGTACATATTTATTTATGAAATAAATAATACGAAGAAGGCTATATAAAAATAATTTATTGAACATTTTAATCGGCCAAAAGAAAAGAAAATGAAATCAGTATCCAGAAGTAAATTATTTTTAAAGATGGCTAAACAAAGTGATCGCATGAAATTGTTTGTAAAGGGTCCGCCAAATAACTTTTTTTTTGAAAATGCTTTAAAAAAAACTACTGAATATTTTCTCAATTTTTTTTTATTTGAAAGTACAATCATTCCGTTTAATAACTGAAAATAATTTCATTCAAATGGCTGCCTCGGCTGGCCATGCAGTAGCCTACATCAGAAGATGCGAATTTTTGCAAAAAAAAATTATCTTTTCAAATGAAGCTCATTTTTATCTTGGCGGGTATGTGAACAAGTAAACTTGTCGCATTTCTGGCACAGAAAACTCGCACGCATACATTGAAAAGCCGACGCACCCAAAACGAGTCACTGTTTGGTGCGGATTTTGGTCCAGAGGCATAATTGGGCCATTTTTCTTCGAAAATGAGCAAGGAGTGGCCGTTACAGTCAATGGCGATCGTTATCGGGCCATGTTGAACGAATTTTTGTTCACAAAAATTAAAGAGGAGGATATTGGCAACATTTGGTTTCAACAGGACGGCGCTACGTGCCACACAGCCGAAGCTACACTCGATGTTTTGCGTCCTGTTTCTGAAGATCGCATTATCAGCCGCAGAGCTGATGTCGTTTTGCCACCTCGGAGCTGCGATTTGACACCGTTGGACTATTATTTGTGGGGTGCCGTCAAAGATAAGTGTGCCGCCGACAAGCCAGAGACAATTGACGCTTTAAAGGACAATATTCGTGAAGGAAGACGGACCGTTTATTATCCCAGTCACTGTCAATCGAGTCAATGAAATTTACGACTTTCGCTTTGATTTTTCCTGATAGTATAAGAAAATTGGTGACACCATTAGGCTATGGAACTAAAGAGTGGGCCAAAATAGTTTGAAATTTTTCTAAATATATTTTTTTGCTGTGAATTACAATTGTTCCGCTTAGAAATGCAACATTATTTCATTTATATAGCTGCCGGGGCTGGCCACATCGGACCTCATTCGATCGGACGAATTTACGTTTGATTGTATGGGCTCTTATCTCGCAAATGTCATTAGGAATGTTGGCCTTCAAATGCTTAATTTTTCTCTGATTTATCTGCATAACTCTTCACTTGAATGGCAAGTTGCACCATCCTGTTGAAATCAAACAACGTTCACACACAATACCACGAAGAGCGTGCACTTTTTCGAGTGTATGGGGTTTTATCTTGGTAAATGGTATCATGACGATCGTATCTGCTTTGTCGACATAACATTTCTTTAACAAAAAATAGTCCAACAGTATCAAATCGCAGTTTCTTGGCAACCAATTGTTATCGACGTTTCGGTTAATTAAACGGTCATCAAACGTTTGATGCAATAAATAGATTGTGGCATGAAATGTGTGGCAAGTTGCACCATCCTGGTGAAATCAAACAGCGTTCACATCAATATCTTCGTGGTATGGTACAAAATCGGTTATCATCGTGCGATAGGTGTCTTCATTGACCGTAATGGTTGCGCCGTCCACATTTTAAAAGGAATATAAGCCAATGATGCCTCCGCTCTCCAAAGTCGCACCAAAAAGTTACTCATATTGGTTGCATTGGCTTCCGTAAGACCACATGTGGGTTTTCTGAGCCCCAAATAAGGCACTTTTGCTTATTAATGTACCCACCAAGATGAAAATGAGCTTCATACGAAATTATGAATTTTTTTCATCGTTGGCTCATCTAGCGAAGCGATGGATTGAAATTTGTATGCCGTCATACCGAGATCTCTTCACAAAACTCGACGTAAACTGGTAAGTGAAATGTTCAATTCTTGAAAACGTGTAGTGGTGGGTACACTATGCTTTTGATAGAGTGTGCTTACTATAGTAGTCGCCGTAGTCTAGTAGGTAGTGTGTTAACTTATTAGACGTGCAACGACGGTTCGAACCTCAGATCAGACATTTTGAATGAAACGAAGTATGAAAAAAAATATTTCTCCGGCGATATACTCTGAGAAGATTTCTGGCAAAAACTCTGAGCGTAAACTTTAATATTACGCATGCATAAAAAATTAACACACACAACATAAGTGATGTGAGAAGCTAGGTTGTAATACTGACTGAAGTTATAATGACCAATGAATGAATGAATGATCTGAAGTTATAATGACCAAATATGTTGAGTCGAGTGATATTTGAAACTCTTTCCTAATCGGCCGTGTGAAATCCGTGTACTTTAGCCTTTTCTGCCACTTTTACTGTTAATTGGCGATAAATTATGTTCAAACGATTTTCAACCCATTAATCTACACAATTTGCTGTTGTTTTTGTTGTTTCATTTTCATTGGAAAAAATCCAAATAAAATCGTTCAATCTAAACTTTTTCCAGGAATATTATTCATACCATTTGCTTATGTTCACTTAGATTAAATATCTGAAGTAATTATATTCCATCTTTTATTTCAATTTAAGGCAATAAAATTAGAAAATATGTACAAACAAAAAAGAGCAAAAAAGAGGGGAAAAAAAAGCGAATCTAATTGTATGCGCTTTGGTTTTATGATTAGTAATCACCTAATGGTTGGTCAGTCTGGCTAACCAGATGCAACCATTGCTACACACCAACACCAATACCAATAACCATCATTATACGCACACACATAATTATGTATGTATGAAGTAAATATAAATTTTTGATCAGATGTGTGAAATTGATATTGGTCAGGGCAGTAGTAGTAGTAGTAGTAGCCTACAATTGCATTCATTGATTGCACATGCCATTACACAAACGCACATCCTTACCTATACATACATATGTATGTATATTTAACTAAATGCATTAGATGTTTTAATATTATGTTGCATGCCACCACATGTTACATGTGTTACATGGAAAATTGCAACAGATTTAGTGGAAAAACAACAAAAAAAAACCCTGTATTTTACAATTTATTTTGATTATTCTTTACTTAACGTTTTCAAATGCCAATGTAAACTGCAATCGACCAAATTCAGAACGAGAGAGAGAGAGACAGATAATAATTTGAAAATTAAACAAAAATCCAAATGAACAGAAAATGGTAATTAAACGTGTTGTTTTTATGGACTACAACAATACAACACTGATTGGCGTATTGTACCGAGGTGTAGACATTGGTCGACGTGGTTTAGATATCTTGGCATAGGTTAGGTTAGCTTAAAAAACAGCAAAGCAGACCCTTGAAAAAGAGCAAAGCTTTATTCCATTGTTATAACGATAGTTCCTACGCGGCAATTATCCTCTCCTCGTTAGGCTTGGTATTAACTAGACATGTTCAGTCAATAAAACCTTCGAATGTATTCCCAAGTATCGAAGATAACGGAGAATATATCCTGTGGCCTGTTCTTCTTTATCATCATTACAGCTTCTGGTTACGCAGGAGCAACAGGCCTGTTAAAACTGGCCTGGCTAAAACTGTAGTCTATTTTAGGTTTCACATATATCGCGTGCTGTCTATATAAAACCCTGGACCGATTTACCTGGTTGCTATACAAATATATAAAGTATCGGCGCAATAATCTTTTGCTTCTATGTCGTCTGTTGTCGCCGTAGTCTAATAGGTAGTGTATTGGCTTACTAGACATGAGGTTACGGTTCAAATCGCAGGTCAGACATCTGCAATAAAATACTGGCAAAACAATTAGAGGGTTCTGCGGATCGAATTAGCAGCCCGTTGGAGCTGGGTCTGGTGTACATCTTCTGTTTACAAACCAGTTTTTGACAGGCACCGGAAAATGTGTCCGGCAGTTGTCATGTCGGAAAATTAGGACCTAATGCTTGGTGGTATATTCAGGCCGTTTTTCGATTAATGCTTGCTTCAAATGAATTAATGTTTGCTTGTGCAGGTCTACTGTGTTAGTCTCAGCCCAGCCCATAATATACAAAACCCATCTAATGCCATCCAATGCAGAGCATTATCTTTACGCAACGTCTGGTTCTGACACCAGTCTAGTACGTAACATGTTTGCAATTTATTGTCTTGCATTTTTTTTTTTTTTTTTTTGGATACCTAGACCAATTGCCAGCTTTATTTTGATATACTGAAACATAAAATTTCTGATGAGTTTGACAACTTCAGTACAGCTTTGAATACGGCCTTAAGTACAGATTGCTGATATTTATCATAAATCTTCCTACAATCCCTAAGTAAGCACTTGTATTGAGCAGGTGCATAGAAATTCGTATTCGTATTCACCGAAACAAATCACCGGAGTTGACCACAAAAGAGGATCAGTTTTCCAGATTGGAATTATAATGCGAAAACCTTTTTAAAAGTAAGTTCAGAAGGAGTCTGAACAATACCATTCATATGCTTTGAATGCTTAGCCAAGATAAGCACTTACATTGAGCAGGTGCATAGAAATTCGAACAAATCTTTCTTTTTGAAATCGTTTTAAAATTGCCTACAAAGAAAGAAATGTAGTGTACAACCAAAGTCGATGGTCTATGCCTTACTCTATGGGAAAAAGTTGAAAAAGATAAAAACATTGTAAAACATTATGGCACATGTGGATTAGAAACGAAAAGGTTTGGTTGCAAAGCGTTAATTATACAACAATTTATGTGCTTTTTTGGTTTTTCACTACTCAAATGCAATATTCAAAATAGAAATTTAAAACCAAATAAATGAACAATCTTTTGGACGACATTTTAGATGACATTTAAATAAATTTAAAATTTTAGCAAAGGAAGCTACAATTTCGATGAGTGAAATTCGGAATGGTAAAAAATTAAAAAATTTTAGTAGCAACAAAGACAATGTTTTATTTATTTATTTAATAGCAGAATATATTCTTAGATTTTATAACTTCAAATAGTAAACCTTTTATCAACTATTTTGAATAAAAAAAATCCTAGAGAATTCCAAGAGACTTTTAAATCAGCAGCTGTTATCTCGTAAAATTTTAAAAATGAATTTTAAAATATTTAAATTGAATATTTCGTATCATTATGCACAGATTTTTGTTAAATGAAAAACAATTGCTCTGTGACATATGTACATACATACATACATAAATAAACATTAAATACAATTAGTTTGTGCAGAAGGATAATTAAATTTATAAAATTAAAGGAAAAGTCTCTCGTCAACATAAGCTGTACGCTGGAAATAAATGGGAAATAAAGCTTAAATTTTAATAACATTTTAAAAAAGCGATCTAGCCCAAATAGTAGACTATGTGATGAAGTCGTAATAGTCTAGTAGGTAGGGTGTTGGCTTATTAGTAGTGAGGCCTTGGTTTAACCCCCAGATCAGACATCTCCAGCAAAACGAAATTTAAAAAAAAATGTTCTTTCGACGATTTATTCTTCAAAAGTAAATAAAATTGCAATGAAAAGTGCACACAACATAAGTGCTGTAGAGAAACTAGGTTGTAATCCTGATTGAAGGATTATAATGACCACTTATATATGTATATACGTAAGTAAAGGTTTATTGAGACACACAGGCTTTATATGAATGGCAACAGATCTCTCACAGATCTCATGAAGATTTAGCTGGCATTTTTCTTTCCGACAATTCTCCTTAAAATAACTTCATAAGGAAGACTAGATTCGATACATACATACATACATTCTCACACCACTGATGTTTTGAAACTAGGTTGTAATCCTGACTGAAGGGTTGTAATGACCAATTATGTATGCGTGTTAATTTTATACATGAATGGCGGGACCTATAGTTTCAAATCTATTCCGAAAGACAGATTTTTTTAAGAAACTTTTCATGACAATTTTATTTATTTTCAGAGTTTTCACAAGAAATCTGCTGAGAAGAAGTTGCCGAAGAAATATTTTTTTTATATTTTCGTTTTGATGTCTGACCAAACAACACAATACCTACTACACTTCGGCAACTATATTCAATGACCAACTAGATTCTAGTAATGAGGGGGTTGAAGCTCTTCTGATGTTTATAATGCGTTTAATCTGATGCTGATGGGTGCGCATTCCTTTCTCCTGCTTTATATTTAACATTCTTATTTCATCAGCAAGACCTTTGGTCGCTTTATAGCCACCCAAGGCCTAAAATCATATTCAGCGAGGTTTGCGAAGATATGACTAATGAGGCACATTTTTTCATTGTCCTCTCTCTCTCTCTCTTCTTCTAGAAAGTATTCCACCATACCTATACATTACACTGCATATCTGTCACATATCTATCTTTCGCACAAATCACCAGTACAGGGCTGGTGTACTACTTCCGGAATCCTCTTCAATCGACTTGCGAATGTCACTTGCCTCTTTCAAGCTAGCCATCGAGCGAAAATTCTTTCGAAACTCCAACCTATCCTAGGTCAATGAGGAGTCCTGTTCCACCGCTAGGCTCACTTGGCCCTCAATGGATATCAGGCGTACCAACCAGTTACTTGGACATGGTCGTAACATCATATCGATCACAGTGGCCATGCTTACAGGTCACTGTGTTATGGGAACACACGCGGAAATAATGCAGCTCCCATTTAATGACTTCTGCCGGGGGTGCAGATCCGCTAAGGAAGAGGAGACTGTTATTCATCTTCTTTGTCAACGCCCATCTCTTGCGAGGTGCAGATATAGGTCATTTGGCTCTCCAACTCTTATCAGCTTCACGGTGCTATCAACCATTGATGTCAAGGATATAGCTTCGTTTATCAAGCTTTTAAGCTGGTTTTCCAGCGTGGGGTGCTTTATATGTGCAGCCCTTACGCTGACCAACTTCTTTTTCCCTGGTTAAGAGGAACTTGGTCAGTACAGGGACTGTGTTCACCAGTGGCGTCACAACGGGCCGCTATACGTGCTCAAGCGAGTTTTTGGTATCAAAGATACCACCCTGACCTAAACTAAACTAACCAGAACATATTGGTGTATGTGATTTATTCCCCATGCAGGGGAATAGTTAAGAAATTACTTTTGCCCTCAACCAATCAAACAATATTTTTTTTATTTGATTTTTTTTTGCTTCTCCCAAGCGTAATAATTCCATTGTTCTAAATGAAGCAAAAAAAGAAAGAAAGAAAAACAATTTTTGTACAACCGAATAATTGAAATACAATATTTAGGAAAACTTAAGTTTGCCAAAGAACACTTAAAAAGTAATTTCAAATCTCTAAAGTCGTTCGGTTCTAGTTGCATACGAATTACTTTTCAATTAATTGTCAGAAGTGGAATTTAGAACATATGTCTACAATCACACATACACACATACATATATGGTATACAAGAAAACAATCTGAATTTTATTAGTCTTATACAAATACAAATACTCTTACATTCTCATGCAGGAAAGTGTTGCAATAACAGAGTGTGTGCAAGTGCTGTAGTATTTATGTAGCATATGCTATAAAGTTAATAAATAAATTCTATTTATTTTTATTACAGAAATAGAAAAATAAAAAAGGAAAAACGACAACAACTGAAGGAATATATACTCGTATGTATGTATTGTTGTCTTTTATAGGAGAAGTTTTTCAAATTAATAAAAAGAATTATTTTTTATTGAAAAAATATGCTTTCAATATAACAACAATAACATTTATTTTTATAACAACTAAAATTGTTTTCTTCTTCTTTTTCAAGACAGAAAATATTTTCCATGTTTCATTTTCTAAGTTTTTTTTGGTTTTTTTTTCGAAATATTTTTGCATTATTTATGATGTGAAATATTTTTACAAAAATTTTCCTTAAAATGCATCTTTTCGATGAAAGTTTCTATAATTGTTTATGAGTAAGTATGTGTATGCATATGTGTGTGTGTGTGTGTCTTAGGACAATATTAAAATTAAGGAACAAATACACTGACAAACATTTTATATGTTATTCCAGTGAAAATTCGGATACAAAATGCCGGCTGATGAGCTCTACAAATATGGTCATTTGAATTGCATAAGACGACAGTACTCTGTTTAAAAAGTAAGGTTTTAACCTGGACTTTGTTGTAAGTTGTTATTAAAATAGAATTATTTTGTGAAAAGCTGTCTGCGTTAAAAAATTAACAAAAATTTACGGCAGTACCGACATATTTTTCTTTTCTATTACATGCGGGATAAAGTCGTCATAATCTAGTAGGAAGAGTGTTAGCTGCAATTCAAATCACAGTACTGACGTTTCAAACAAAAGAAAATATCAAAAAAAAAAACTATTTTTGCAACGACTTCCTCTCAGCAGATTTCTGGCCGAACACCTAAGAGTAAAATAGAACTGCCACACAGAGTTTTTCTCAAAAATCTGTCATTCAAAGTCGACTTTAAACTGTATGTCCCGCTACTCGTGTATAAAATTCCTGCACACAAAATAATTACTGTGAGAAGCGTAATACTATGTTCAGATATGCACTTTTATTGAGTTAATATTCGGTTTATAGAGTACAATATTTTAAGTGTTCAGACATAATAATATACGCAGTTTAGCGGCTTGTTCAATATTCATTTGACAGCTTGTTGTTTTAACAACATTGTTTTTATTTTTTTTGTTTTATTGTCTTTTTTTCTTTGTTTGTCGTTGTTGATATTTGACATTTCAAAAGTGTTCGAATAATTGTAATATGCTCACTGAACATACTTATGACAGTGCTGCATTTTAAGTTTTACTCAATATTATAACAATTTGCTTATTTATTGCGCAATAATTAATTGAAACTTTATATGAAATATTACGCTCAATAATGGTGTTTATTGCGATTTACGCAATAAAGGTGCATATCCGAACACCGTATTTTCCTCGATCGTAATCCGTACTGAAGGGTTTTAATAACCAATTAGGAGAAGTTCTGAGAAGAATTGGAAGGGAATTGCTCATTATCTGCTTCTACATGCTGATCAAGATTTCTGGTTTGAAAAAAAGACAATTTATTTAAAATTACCAAAATTGTTGAACAGAAGTGATTAAACGCCAAACCATACACATCATTGATGACCCTGCGGAACTGTGGGAAGCTTTAATGCATCAACTTTACATACTGGATCATGTAACTTCAGTTTAACATTTGTTTCTATTCCCGCAAACAACTAAACAAAATTGGAACGATCCCTATCCGTATGAGATGCACGACCGTCCAATTTATCCCAAAGAAGTCACTGTTTGGTGTGGACTTAGGGCTGGCGGCAAAATTGGTACATATTTCTTTGAGGGCGACATTGACGAGGCCTTTACTGTCAGCGGCGCGAGCACACTAGGTCGATGATTATCAAATTCTTTTGGTCTGAATTGTATGTTCTTTACAGCAACGACACACGTGATTTCGACACACAGTTGCTAC
The DNA here is from genome assembly GCA_932273835.1 of Sarcophaga variegata. Lineage (NCBI taxonomy): Eukaryota > Metazoa > Arthropoda > Insecta > Diptera > Sarcophagidae > Sarcophaga > Sarcophaga variegata. The sequence goes on from OW026361.1 coordinate 114,269,204, forward strand.
ACAGCTCGTGGCACAATGTATACAGTGCATGTGCGATTTGAAGGCCGGGTTATACCATGCAATATAAATTGGCAGCCGATATCGATTTGACTCCGTTCGACCATTTCTTGTGGGGTTTACACGTATATGCGAATAAGCTACAAACCACAGTGGTTTTCAAAGCTAACACGTCACATGCCTTTGATCGCTCCAATGAATTCGGTGTAGTCTAGTAGATAGTGTGTTGTCTTATTGGACGTAAAGCCAGGGTTCAAGCTCCAGGCCAGACATCAAAACAAAATACAAAAAGTATTTCTTCGGGGACTTAATCTCAGCAGATTTCTGGCAAAAACTCTCAGAGTTAATAAAATTTCCATGAAAAGTTTCTCAAAAATCTGTCGTTCGGTGTCGACTTTAAACTGTAGGTCCCACCACTCATGTATAAAATTAACACACACAACATAAGTGGTGTGAGAAACTAGGTCGTAATCCTGACTAGAGGGTTGTAACGACCAATTATGTATGTAATGAATTCAATTGTATTGACTTCTAAGTTTGCTTCTGTAGTATTTAATACAACTTGAAAGGAATTTGTTCAGCGTATTACCAAAAGCTTTTATTCTCTTAAATTCTGTTCTACACACAATACCACAAACACTCCAATTGATGCATAAAAAAAGAATGCAATATTTTATATTTTCTCTTTTGTATGCATTTCTTTGTGTGATTGTAATTGTATGTATAATTTTTTTTTTTTAAATTTCCTCTCTTCTCCGTTTTCTGTGGGTTAGCAAATTTCCATGCATATGCTGCAAAACTGTAGGAATATGCATTTAAATATGCACAAATGCATAATGGCACTACTTCTTCTTCTTCACACAAGAAGTTCAAGAAGAAGTTTCCGTTTTTTCCTACTTCCACTTCCAAATGGTCGGGTCCTCTTTACCGCTCTCTTCTTTTTTTGGTTTATTTATTTAAACTCATGTTTTACATGGTAATAGAGCAATAAAAAGAAAATGAAAGAATAAAAAAAATTTATGAAATGAAAACGAAAAGGAAAATAAAACAAAACAAAACAAAATAAAATAATGTTTAGGTCAGTGAAATTCATAAATCAAAATTTTTATAAGAGTCTGGTTTAGCTTGGTTTGTTTTGGTTTGGTTCCATTTGGTTTGGTTTTGTTAACCGTTGTTATTGTTATTTATTGGTATGAGGAAACAACATTTCACTACACTTTTCACATTCACATTCACATTCTCGTAAAATAATAGAAGAACTTAAATGGTATTTAAAAACAGTAAAACAATGCCATGAATCATGAATGGAATGGATTTTAAAGAAATTTTTTGTTTAAGAATTTTCGTTTTTATTTTCATGCAAAACTCATGATTAATTTTTCTTAAAGTTTTCTTACGCAAATCATAAGCCATTGGGAGTGCTAGCGCACCAGTGCAAGGGGTTGTGAGTGCGTTTTCCAACAGAGCCTAGGAACGTTTTTATATAGGAATGGATTCTTACCAATTAAAACTACACTCCGTGAAACTACTATACTATAAGAGTTTTCCTTACATATGTTTTCCATACAGTGAGCGTCAAAAGAAACTGTACACTAAGGATAAAATTCTAACAATAAACAAACTCAAATTTTAACACTTAAGGAAAGTGCTTCAAAAAAATTTTTTTGTTTTAATTTGAATTTGAATTTCTCAAAAAAAATTTTTTGTTTCAATTTTAAAAACTGGCAATGAAACAATGTTAAGATAAAAATAACGGTAATTTATTTATGTACCCTTTTTTAAGGTACAGTTTCTTTTGACGCTCACTGTACATAATTGGCCATTAAAACCCTTCAGTCAGGTACAGTTTCTTTTGACGCTCACTGTACATAATTGGCCATTAAAATCCTTCAGTCAGGATTACGACCTAGCTTCTCATGTCACTTCTGTTGTGTGTGTTAATTTTACACATGAGTGGCAGTACATATAGTTTAAAGTCATCTCCGAATGGCAGAGTTTTCACAAATTTTTTCATGACAATTTTATTTACTTCTCAGAGTTCTTGCCAGAAATGTGCTGAGAGGAAGTCGGCGGAGAACCATTATTTCATATTTCGATTTTTTGGAGATGTCCGATTTGATGTTTGAATCGAGTCCTCATGTCTAATAAGCCAAAAATACTATCAGCTGGGCTATATGTTATCCCTCCTTGAGTATCTTATCGCTCCATCCTTCAATATTTGGATTCCACCGATGGTTTTCAGAGATTATTTCCTTTTCACTGTGTATATACTTTCTCTTTCCGATTTTCTTTTTCAAATGGTAGAACTCAGTCATTTCCTTTATTTCCATATTCATGAGTATATATTCAATAACACGAGGAAACGTTTTCACAAATAGGCTTTACAACCCTTTTATAGACTGCTGCTCAAAGTCTTGATTGTGTTTTTCAGGATTCTGTTCTATTCTAATGAATGGAAGATAACACTATGTTAAGTACCTCTGCATCATTCGAGACAATGTATTTAAAACTTTCGTTGTCTATACCCAATCAAAGTCTACGCGGGTCCTCGTATTATGATTATCGTCAATCAGTGTTTCTCGATATTTGGTGGGCTCTAAGGACTTACGTCGCTGCCATCACAAGTCATATAATACTCCGCCAGATTCAGATTTCGTTGTCTATACCCATTCAAAATGTCATGACTCCATTCAAAATTTGATCACTCCATTAATATGGCTCAACATCTTGCAAGTGAGTTGCTGACTCACCTAATGCGATAATACCGGTGAATTCAATCCAATTCAGACATCACGTTCCATAAAAATTTTTCAAAAACTAAACACGAAGTCAAGTCGCCATTTCAGCGTTCTGCTTCTATAAATAAGACTCGATATGGGTATGGGATTGCTTGACAAGCTGGATCATCTAAGAATGGTAAATAATTTCACCTTCTATGGTAATTTCAATTAAGAAGCAGGCAGGATAGGTTTGTGCGAAGGCAAGCTTCCACGACACTAATGGGGGACAGGACCTTTCTGTGAAGTAAGAAAAACCGGAGGATTCTTAAAACACTTGTTAAGGATAGGGTTTACCTCAAGCCCAATATATATAGAGTCTATGATGGGAAAGATGAATCATCAGAATTCATATTTGGAACCTGTGTGGCATTAATACTAATCCCAATGAAGGGATAGGTGCCAGGAGCACTGATTGCGATATTATAGGGACATCTTTTTAGAGGCTTCCTTGTAGGAATATCCTAGATTGAGAAGTAGTCTTGTATTCAGGAATCGTTATACAATAAACTTCAATTCTTTTAAGCAAAACACTACTACGATTGCTTTTAAACCTGCAACATGGATCGGACGAGCAGCGGTTTTTATAAATAGAACCCTTCACAGAACATGTATGTGGCATAGATTGGCCAATACTGCAATCAACAAAAACCTTTAAAATTTGGCGACAGAGGAACCATACATACATACATACATACATACATAAGTGGCCATTACAACCCTTCAGTCAGTATTACGGCCAAGGTTATTCTAGTTAGGATTACGACCTAGCTTCTCACACCACTCATGATGTGTGCATTAATTTTATACATGAGTGATGGGACCTACAGTTTAACGGCGACCCCGAACAATAGATTTTTGAGAAACTTTTCATGGCAATTTTATTTATTCTCAGAGTTTTTGCCGGAAATCTGCTGAGAGGAAGTTGCCGATGAATATATATTTCTATTTTCATATTTCGTTTTAATGTCTAACCTGGTATACGAACCCGGGTTTTACGTCTAATAAGCCAACACACTACCTACTAGACTACGGCGAGAGGAACCATATATAGAATGGTAATATTGCAAAAAACTGGTGAAAAGTGTAATAAGATGGAGATGGTATAGATAAAGTTAGTGAATTTGTCTTACAGATTTCAGAATTAAAATTTCAAGAAAATTTATGTTTCAATTAGAAATTCTTAATTATTTATTCTAGAATATTTAATTTATTTTTTTTTACATATTTGACACATGCATTATGGTGTATTGAAAATTAATTTTCAATCATTTGTTGGGAATTCCAGAGTCAAAGAAGAAGCAAAGAATTTTTGAAAAATTGTTTTAATTTGTTTTCTTTCAAAAATTAAACACAAAGTGTGTGATGCTTAATAACTATTCATTGCATTAATAAATAACAATAAATTTAAATATTTAACACTTTTTTTTATTGGGAAAAATTTGAATTTATTGTTCAATGAAATGAAAGAAATATTTCCAATGAGTGAACCACAAAAATATGCTCTTAGAAAATAAATTATTTTATTAACACAAGAATTTAATATTTCTTTGCCTGAAATTAATTAATTTATTTACGAATGATATTTACAGGCTATAATTATTCAATTGATCATTTAAATTTAATAAAACAACAAAAAAGATATGCATTTAATTTCTCTAATTTGATATGTATTTTAATTAAAACCCCACATAAAACAAGCATTAATGCCAACCAAAGACGATACATCACAATCCAACAATACAATCATGGTGCCTGATGATGATGATGAGTGACTCTCGACTCCTGTGAATAATCAATCAATTTGACGGCCAGCCAATAAGAATTGAAATTAAAATGAACATTAACACCCGATAAATAAAATGTATTTAATGCCATACCACTGTATACTGTATGTGTGTGTACAGGTAAAAGTATAACGTAGTATGCTTTTATACATACATACTCGTATATATGTAAATGGCTGTTTCCGTTGTAAGAATGAAATCAAACATGTGTGTGTATACACCACACAATGCTTTGAATAGCAAAACGTATTGAATAAATAAATCATTGGCTGGATGTGTACACCGAAGTGTTTGTATGTTTTGGTGTCTGTCTTTTTGTTTTTTTTTTTTGTTTTGTTGTTGCTTTTGTTAAAAACGTAATTTATGTAAATGTCACTAATTACATGCAATTACAAGCTTTTCAAATTAAACTAAAGGACTGTCATTTACTTTTATATTCTTTTTAATGGCATCACTTTAATGGTTATTAAATTTTATACGTTTTTTTCTTTCGTTCTAAAATCATTTTCATAAGCACTTTACTAAGCATTAATCAACAAATTTTTGTTTTTTAGAAACCTTCTCACCAACTCAAGAATACCATGACCCAATAAATATCAGATGCTAAGCTATTTGCTTTAGTTCCAAGAGGTTTAATTACTTGGTTTAGGATAATCATCTGCTTGTACTTCTGCATGCGAGTCTGCATAGCCTTCAGGTGATCCAGCTCAGGATGTTATTTCATGCTTACAGTGGTGGCCTTATAATTAGATACGACTTAGCAACATGTATGTTTGTTAATTTGTTTTAAAGTTTTCACTGTGTACCTGGGATCAAAGGCTTTGTTTGGAGGACGTTTTGCATACGTTTTTCCATCAGATTGGGACAAATTAAATTTAGATTCGTTACACCAGAGAACTCTGTTCCAGAAAAATCGTTTCTAATTATAAGGCCACCCCTGTATCTAGCAAACCGAAAATATTCGACTTCCTCTTTCCGACGCTTCTAACATGAGGAACAAATACAAGCAATTGGTAGGCTTTCAAAACTAGAAAATCCAGCACTACCTAGAAGCCCTCTGAGATTCCCCTCTTGTTGTTTACATTCATACACAATTGATCATTACAACCCTTCAGGCAGGATTACGACCTATCTTCACGGGTTAATTTTATAAATGAGTAACGGGTCCTACAGTGTAAAGCCGACTCTGAACGATAGATTTTTGAGAAACTTTTTCATGGCAATTTTATTTACTCTCAGAGTTTTTGCCAGAAGACTGCTAAGAGGTAGTCATCGGAAAAATATTTTTTCATATTTCGTTTTGCTGGAGATGTCTGACCGGGGGTTTGAACCCTGGCCTCACGTCTAATAAGCCAACATACTACCTACTAGACTACGGCGGCTCATGTAGTTTAGTTTAGTTTAGCCTACAATCGTTGAAGCCACCTGATTGCACTCAACTATGATTCACTAAGTGACACTTCAACCAGTGAGAGACATCCCTGCTCCATCTGGTTCTAAATGGATCATGCCCTCATTAAGACTCCTTTTAATGCGTTCAACTGTCTCTTCCTCATGCTTACGAATAATTTTGTTTAAGTGTCGTACGGGAAAAGCCACTAGGCTTTTACGACCTTCTAGTTGCAACTGCATCCCCAGGTAGTGAGTAAATCGAACCTTTTTTACAATTTCAAGAAGAAGCATATTTCATATCTTCTCCGGCTTTTCTCCTGATGTTAATTCCAAAGCTCAACTCGATGTAAGGACGCTTAGAAACCCCTGACACTTCTAGATCGGATGTAATCAAAAATTATGTCACTTTAAAACCTTCAATGTTGTATGATTATCCACATAAAGCGCTACTCTTGAGATATTTGGTATATGTTTCTTGATTTGCTCCGTGGATCAACCAATAATCCCACGAATTATTGCCTGAAAATACTGCATTTCGCTGGAGGACTAAACGATTCTCTAACAATGATGTCATAAGTGAAAATACATACTTGTCTCTATTTTGGACGTAAATATATCTAAGCTTTCAAAGATTTTATCCGAACCAGACCAGCATTCCCTATCTGGTATTATCACACTCGCTGTATTACAGAATTTAGCTTTTGTGGCCATGTAATCGTCTTTCGGGCAATAGAAATGAGTTTACTTCATTAAATTAGTACCTTCCGAGTGGCTTACCGTAGAGGAGTTCACTAAACCTAACTAAAGAGGCTTCTAGTAGCCACATTCTTTACATATTCCGCAATATGAAGTAAGGAAAGGATAACATTCAGAGCTGCCTGTGATGTTATTCGGCCCGCACTTGTGATGCCAACAGAAGTACACCTCTGTGCTTTAGACTGGATGTTGGATGAATGGCTTCATAGTTCTTGTAACTAAAAATTCGACCAGAGGCAATGGGTGCACCGTAGTCTAGTTGATAATTAGTTGGCTTATTAGACGCGAGGTCACAATTCAAACCCCAGGTCGGACAACTCCAACAGAAGATCTCAGCAGACTTCTGGCAAAATCTCTGATAGTAAATAAAATTACCATGAAAATTTTCTCAAAAAACAGTCTATCGAAGTCGACTTTAAACTGTAGGTTCTGCCACTCGTGTATAAAATTAACACACACAACATAAGTGATGTGAGAAGCTATGTCGGAAACCTAACTGAAGGATTCTAATGACCACTTATTTATGTATGTCTTCGGTCCAGTACGAGTTGGCGATGATTTCCGCATCCGATCCAACAGTGAGCTGTATGAGCTCCTCAACGACATAGACGTTGTGCAGCGTATTAATATCCAGCGGCTGCGCTTTCTCGGCCATGCTGTTCGAATTTAGGAGGTTGCTCCGGCGTGACGGGTATTTGATGCGGGGATCTGCAAAAGTCAGCGAAGAGGACGACCTTGTATCCGTTGGATGGACCAAATCGAGGAAGACCTGTCATCGATTGGTGTGACCAACTGGCGTACGCGCGCAAGATGCAAAGGCGCCTGGAAGGATGTGTTGCGGCAGGCCGAAATCCGTTAATCGGGTTGTTATGGCAAATTAAGTAAGTAAGTATTTATGTATGTGTAATAGAAACACCTATAGCCTGTAGCATGTCGAACATTACCAGCTGAGTTCCGGCTTTAGCTAGCTCATCAACAATTTCCGACGATATCCCTATGTCCCGTAACCCATATAGGAGTTCCAGAAAAGCCTTTGTGAATAAAGAAAGCAATCAGAAATTTGATGAATGGTATTACTGAAAGGATGATAAGGACTTGTTTATATGCCTCATGGTAAACTCATGGTAATGCAGTGAAACTTTTTGAACACACCTCGTTTATCTGAAATTTAAAATTCACTGTTGTTGTTAGAAAAACTGTTTTTTTTGTATACAAATTAGTTATCAAACTTCAATTTCCAATTTAATTAATGATAGAAGATAGATAATCGTATCCATCATCGCATCATCAATTCTAAAAACCCACATCAAAAAAAAAGGAAAAAAAAGTTTATTTTTTTCATTCATTAACCGTAAGTGACATATTCAATTAACGTTAAGGTGTCCTTCTAGTGAAACTCAAATAGACATGCATTTTAAAAGCTTAATTAAAGAAAATTTTTAATTGAATTTGTATAACGTGTATTTTCGTATTTTTTTTCTATTGCAAATAGACAACAGATATGTATGTATACATACCATAATATAATTAAAATATCAATAACGTTTTAACTAATTTGCTAAAAATTTAAACAAATTTATATCACCTGTCAGATGCCACCAGCAAGATACCTTTACCTTTATCACCGCCAAACAATAAACTCTGAAGATGACCGGAACAGATAAAAAGAAATACAATTCTAGCCATGGGGGCAAGCAGTAGAGTGAATGAGAATGAAAATTTAACGCAACTTTGTTTTTAGATTTTTTTTCTCCTTCGTTTGTTTTTGTAAGAAACTTAAATTTATTACGGCTTTTTATTTATTTTGTTGTTGTTTTTGTTGTATTTTGCGGGTGGGGGGGGGGGGGGGTAAGTACAAACGTTTTGCATATTTTTAATTTATTTCCTGACATCTCTCCCACCGGGCTGGGCAATTTTATTTGCTTTGTTATGGACCAGGCTAAGAAAGCCCTGCTAATAGACAAGCAGTCAGTTAGCCAGCCAGCCAGCCAGCCAGCAGCTGTCTAAAAGTACAGGCTTTTCAGATAAAACAAGCATAAATGGCTATGAAGCTATAAACAACGTTCGGACGGATGTATGGTGGACAGATAGGAAGTCTTAAAAACGGATGTTTAAAGCAGTTTACCTTAGCAGGCGTAATGAAAGAAAACGTAGTAAATAATTAATGTAAAATTAGGTTAACATTAATTAATATTAAGGCTTCTATGGCTCCTATTTTTTTTCATTTTTGCTTTCTTTTCTATCCTTAACATCAATGCAAATAGAAGATTTCCAGCTCCACTATCTACGGCTTAATAACATGGCAAAAAACTCAAGTTGCAGGTAAAACAGAAAAAAGAACTCCTATAAAATTGTATGTTTAAAACTTAAATAAATTTTTGTGGCTTTTCATTATATCGTTTTAATTTCTTTTTTTTTTCTTTGAATTTTACTTCTTATTTAACTACACTCTGTAATATTTTCCTCCTATTTTTTTTAACTTCTGTTTTTTTCTCTCCAGTATAAATAATGGTTGTGGCATGATGTTCTTTATATTTAAACGTAATTTGAATATTTCATTTAGTATTCCATTTGACTTTTTCTTTACGGCAGCTTTAGTAGGAAAACGTAAAAAAAAAAAATTATTTAACATTGCCACTAGTATTGCTCGAGTCATATACGTACATACTTACGTACGTACACTATTCAAATAAGTTACAAAAACGTAGAACCAAACGAATCAATTAGCATTTTTTATAGGCCTTAAAAAAGGAGTTAAATTTCAATCATACACTTGCAAAGAAAAACTAGTCAATTTAAGGCCTCTCCAAATAATTTCTCATTCCTTCGGGCCAACACTTTCACTTAACATTTCGTTGCTGTAGCCTGCGACATAAATCTCTCTTCTTCATGTGTTAAAAAAACGTCCCCTACTTATGTGCCGGTACCAGTCTATGTGCCATTCTAGTAATATCGTTTAATTTGCTGTCTAAACAAATAAATGATTTCAAAATCATCAATGAATCTGCGGGATATAAGTGCATGGAAGCATAGAACTTATAGTCATGGGAAAGTCTTGGATATTGTTATACTATGTTCAGACATGCATTTTTATTGAGTCAATATTCGGTTTATTGAGTACAATATTTTAAGTGTTCAGACATAATAATATACGCTATTCAACTGCATGTTCAATATTCATTTGACAGCCGGTAAATAAAACAGCTGGTTGTTTCAACAATATTGTTTTTATTTAGTTTTGTTGTTTTTTTTTTTGACATTTGAGTTGTCACATATCGACAGAAAGTGTTCGAATAATTGTAATATGCGCACTGTACATACTTATGACAGTGCTGCATTTGAAGTTTTACTCAATTTGCGTATTTATTGCGCAATAATTTATTGAAACTTTATGTAAAATATTGAGTTCAATAATGGCGTTTATTGCGATTTACACAATAAAGATGCATATCTGAATACCGTGTTAATCCGGTTATGCCTAAACGGTACTTAAACCTGCTTGCGATTCTGATTTTAAAACGAAAATACCGGGCATATTTTTTTACGATAATGGTCTATAACCTCATACTTCCAGAGATCGTCATCCAAGTACTCTTTGACGCATGCAGGCCACACAACAAAGTAGAATGTGAAATATATCTAGAACAATTGAATCCTTGATTGTCCCTTGCACTACTCCATAGCTGTAGTACTATTCAGGTTAAATAAATCGCTCTAAAAACTGTCCCTGTGCGAATAAAGTATCAAAGTACAGCCGTGTATGGTGATGTACACATGTCTACCCACACTAAAGCCTAGAGGGCTTGTTCGCCACATCTAAAATTATCTAAGGATGCCGAGTAATCTCTAGAGAAGACATTGAGACATTCCACGATTATTCTCATATGGGTTGCTAAATTGAAAGTAACAACAAAGCTGACATCTTAATACGACTGAAAATTCAAAAATCAATACGTGAAAATGGATTTTCTCTGAAGTCGCAGACAATTGTAAGAGATGCGATCTGTCTGTCTATCTCACCAGGCAAATATTTTTCGATATGGAGAGATGTATCTTTCTTAAGCCCCGGTTAGCCAAACGTCCACGGTACATAATGGAACGAAAAACAATAACTGCGATTATCCAACCGTAATGTAATTTCTGAAAGCATCTACATGGATCTCTACATTCAGTGGTGGGATCTACAGTTTAAAGTCGATTCCGAACGACAGATTTTTGAGAAACTTTTCACGGCAATTTTTATTTACTCTCAGAGTTTTTGCCAGAAATCTGCTGAGAGGAAGTCGCCAAAGAAATACTTTTTGTATTTTGTTTTGATGTCTGGCCTGGGGCTCGAACCCTGGCTTTACGTCTAATAAGCCAACACACTATCTACTAGACCACGGCGACTTATATGAGATACTAAAAACATTTTTTTATTCGTTTGAAAGAGATATTGTTGCCATTATGTGTAGATACAAATGTCCGCCACGGCTTTCAGAAATTGAGCGCAACCGAAATGTCTAAATTTCCATACCTCTGTCCAGTATTTTTTTTTTATTTTATTTATTCTCAGAGCTTTTGCCAGAAATCTACTGAGAATAAAGTCGCCGAAAAAATATTCTCTTACATTTCGTTTTGTTGGAGATGTCTGACCTGGAGGTGGAACTATGGCCTCACGTCTAATAAACCAATATACTCTACCTACTAGACTGCGGTGACTTCTCACGAGGATTGTTATCGTCTCAAATTCGACAAATCATCCAGAAATTGGTCTCTGCACAATAGTTTTTGTTTGGTATGTGACCGAACCTGATTAAAAAAAAACAGACTGATTAAATGAAAACTAATTTGACAGATGTATGACAACAATATGGCCATTATGAACTGTCAAACTGTTCGCAAATTCCTGTTAGAAGTCTCGGCAACAAGCGGACACACAAATTATCACTTTCTCGTTCAATTACTAACAGACTATTTTCGGCTGTAATTGACTTGACGCCATTTATAATGGAGTATCTTTGTAAATGTGTGTGCGTGTGTGTGTAAGTGTATATGTGTGTGGGTATAAATTCAATTTAATTTAGGCCATATTATGAAGATATAAATGATACACAGTCAAAAGAGGACAATTTTTCGGTTGGTTGAAAATTAATTGAAATTCAAGTAGCCTCTGCTCGAGATGAAGATGTTGGTTACCGTCATCTGCTCTGCCTCTACCGGTTGCTGTTGGTTTGGTGCGACTATTTCATTTAAGTTAATAAAACGAAGAAGAAAAATAAAAGAATGCTTGAAATAAAATACGAAAGAAAAGGAAAAAGGAATAAGGAAAGGAATACATTAAGTGACTTAAATTTTTATGATGTCGTCTTATTACCTGGTGTTCATTATTAATGGAAATTTTATTTTATTTTCTGTGAAATACGAAACTTCAACACAGGATGTTTTAGATTGTTTGAATGCAAAGTGTTAAGCTATGTGTATGTGGGTGACAAAATTTTGTGTTATTAAAAAACTTTTTAACTAAGAAAACTTAGCTCTTCTTTAACTAAAAGTTATTTCTCAAAAATCAAAAAAAAAAAAATTTCCTCTTTTAATTTACAGTCCTTCCAGGCATACCATATGAAATTATAAAATAAATTAAATTAAAAATTATTATAAAATATTATCTGATGTTAAACAAAATGAAATAGAAAAAATACTTGAAATCATGTCATAAATTATTATTGAAAGATGTATTGTTTTATAATTGTTGTCATAAAAATAAATTGATATTCAAATTCTAATATAAATTTATGGTTTGTAATGGAAAAATAGAAAAACACTAAAGAAAAATATATCCAAAGAAATATACACAAGAAAATATAAGAAAAAAAATCCTGGTAGAATAGAAGTCCAAATGTTATGATTTCCTTGGGGTTGTATTTAACCGGTAGGTGTGAGGGAAACAAAAAGTGCAACATCATCAGGCAAATAATATTATTTTACAGAAAATTTTGCCTTCTACTATATTGTGCAACACAAGTCTTTTTTTCTTTTAATTTTCCTCTTCCTTTTCTTTTCTTTTTTTCTGCATAAAAAATTTGCCATAAAAACAATATTGTTCACATTATTGCAGTGAATGTTGTCTTTGATGTTCGTCTACTTGCTGTTCCTTTAGCCAAAGTAAGTTGTAGTTGTTGCTGTTGCTGTTGTATTGTTATTATACCCTACATTCCTATATTAAGGAGAAATGTTTTATTTTACGCTCATATTTGAAAGTATATAATCTATCTAGTGGGCAATGTGTTGACTTATTAGACGTGAGGCCACGGTTCAAACCCCATATTAGACATCTTCAACAAAACGAAATACGAAACATATTTCATCGACTGCCTCTCATTAGATTTCTGGCAAAAGCTTTTAGAATAAATAAAATTTTCCATGAAGAGTTTTTCTAAAAACCTGTCGCTCGGAGGCAACTTTAAACTGTAGTCCCCGCCACTCATGTATAAAATTCACACACACAACATAAGTGGTGTGAGAAGCTAGGTCGTAATCCTAGCTGAAGGGTTGTAATGGTCAATTATGTATTTATGTATGTATAGAAGCTGTCATCAATAACAACATTTGCTATACTTGATCTAGGCATATGTACCTTTTGACTCGCAATACCGGAATGCATTTTCGTTACTGGCTTTGTACTGGAAATATCAAATAGATTCCATTATGATAACGACTTGCACCTCCCACAGAATTCCATCCAAGCATTCACCGACGTATGCGGATCTCGTGATAAAGTCGAATGTTACATCTTTTCGTAACAATTAAATCTTTAATAGTAAATAATGGTTATAATGTCTGCCGCTATAAGAATTCGGTATCTGAGTAATTCGGTATTTGGTAAAGTCGCCATTAGATCCCTAGAGAGTGTGTACACCACATCAAATATTGTCCAAGAAATGAGCGTTCAAGCTCATGGATATCTCTGGAGAAGATATCAAGACTCTCTGGAGAAGATATCGGCTGTTATCGTCATTTCGATTTCTGGACTTTGATTATAACAAAAAATATGTCATATTAAGCTGGTACGATAGAAAATTTCAATCAAGTCATACGTAAGATTGAAATTTCTCTGGACATACACAATTTTCACTCATTTGCACCATCAATGAATCAATCCACTTGTAGGGAGATCAGGCTGATCTGATTCGATATATGACTGATGTTGTGTGTGTTAATTTTATACATGAATGGCGGGACCTACAGTTTTTAAAGTCGACTCCGAAGAACAGATTTTTTTGAGAAACTTTTCGTAGGAATTTTTTTTATTAACTCTCAGAGTTATTGCCAGAAATTTGTTGAGAGGAAGTCGCCGAAAAAATATTTGTTCTTATTTCGTTTTTTGTTGAAGTTGTCTGATCGGGGATTTGAACCGTTCTCTCATGTCTAATAAGCCCAGTAGACTACGGCGGCTACGGCTTGCTCAACAGAAAATTCAAATGAATTCATACGCAAGGTTATCATTCACTCATTTCCTTTGTACCATAAAAATGGATTAATAAAGTCACTTATATAGTGTTCAAACTGATCTGCCCCTATATTGATATATGCAACGCAGAATAAAATTTGCATGCATGCTGAACATGAGCATGATCTTCTTAGGAACCTTATAGCAGGTAATGACAAGAAAGAAAAGGAACCTTCACAATGAATTTTCTGTCATTGTCCTGCACTTGCAAACTGAAGTTGATATTCGTCTTGAGTATCAAGAATTTATTCACGGCATATGATAGATTTTGAAATTTGTCTGTTTGATAAGGGGGCAATAATATGATTTTTTTTTTTATTTAAGACCCATGCTTTAAAATCTCTTATTTGATACAAAACTAATGCATCGAGTCTTCTAACAGAGTCTTCTGAACTTCGACACTTGATTAGGGCCATCTTGTTGAAACTACATGTGTTATATTGATTAACACTTCTTCAGCTTTGAGCACTATTTTAAGATGAATGGGTACGTGGACAATTAACGGATTTGGTACGATACCAATACGCATTTGATTAAAGAGAGTCAAATGCGTGCTGAAAAAGTCACTACTTGGTGAGTATTTGTGGCTAGCTGTGCCATTAGGCCATATTCCTTTGTAAACGACGATAGCTAGGCCATTATTGTCAACCAGCGAGCACCAGAGGTGATTACACACTTCTTTGTATTGAATGTTCTGGCCATCAACAGCTTATGTCATATTGGATATTCTGCACGAGCGATTTTAAGGCGATGTTAATTGATGTTAACTGTAGCCGCCGTAGTCTAATAGGAAATGTGTCGAAATATTTGACGTGAGGCCACGCTTGAAACAACAGGTCAAACGTCTCCAACAAATCTCTCAGCAAATTTTTGGCAAAAACTCTGCAAGTAAATAAATTTGGCAAGAAAAATTTCTCAAAAATCTGTCGTTCGGAGTCGACGTTAACTGCAAGGTCCGACAATCATGTATGAAATTAAAGCACTCAAAAGGTTGAAACAACAAGTCAAACATCTCCAACAAATCTCTCTGCAGATTTTTGCCAAAAACTTTGGAAGGAAATAAATTTGCCAAGAAAAATTTCTCAAAAATCTGTCGTTAGGAGTCGACTTTAAATGTAAGTTTCTCCACTCATGTATGAAATTAAAGCACTTAAAATAAATGATGTCAGAAGCAAGGTCGTAATCTTGACCGCTTATACAATACATACATAATGACCAATATTATGTATGTATGTTAATTGTCCACTGCGATCGTGCCATTAGATCCTGATAATTTTTTCCTTTGGGGCTTTCTTTGGTCTCAGTTGTGTTCGAATAAGCTACAAACCACAGCGGTTGTCAAATGGGCTTCTTATTTAACTGGGGTTTAACTGCCAAGGAATTCAATGAATTGTTTCAAATTTCCAATTATACCACACAAGATAAAGAGGTAAAGCATAGTCGGCTTTAACCATAACCTGACTTTCTATTGCTTGCTTGCTTTTAGAATTTTTTACAAAAGTTTCTCTACACAATATTTTTTTATATTGTTCTAATCTAAGTGCTATTTGCTGTTACCAATTTTTATTCTTATTTATTTTTTTTCTTTTTCTTTTTGTTTTTATTGTTTTTGTTGTTGTTATAACTAGCTACACCCACTTACTACTGTTATTGCTGCTGTTGCTGCTTCGGGTGGTACTTTAGTTTTTAATATGGGTGCAGTTGTTAGCATTTTTATATTCATGCACTCACTCTAAAGGAATGTATGGAAGTGTATGTATGTATACGGCATGTATGTGTGTGTGTGCATGCTTATCCTTATTGAGTTTTGTTAGAAGCTGTATTAGAACACTTACACTTTCCTTTATTCCACCTCTTGCACGGCTAATGTTCCCTTTTTTTCTGCTGCTGTTGTTTGCTAAGGAGACAGGATATGCAATGAACAAATGACTTGAAGCTTGTAACGGATTTTAATTTTTTTTGTTTTGCTTCTTAAGAATTTCCTTTTAAATGTTTTCTTAAGCAAGGTTTTGTGATGCTATTTTAAAGCGTTGCATTTAAAAATTTCTTCAATAAGAACCCATTTTTCTCTGTAAGGTTTCTAGAATTCGTTACCCCTTTAAGTAGAATTTTGAAAGAAACTTTTTTTGGGGGTAAAGCAAACCTGGACTTACATATATTCAAGCAGTTATCTCGTATACAACAAACGCAATGGCAATAACGGTACAATAGTTTTAACATCAGCATACATAGACATCAGTAGTGGGAGTAGCAGAAGAGAAAGCAAAACCTGGCAACAAAAAAACCTTAAATGAACTTATACCTTCGAGCTTAAAAATGTTTACAGTTATCCAAGTATAACTATAATGTAAAAGCCATCATATGCTTATAACTACAACAAAAACAAAAAAAGGTAAAGACTGTATACAGTTTGTTGAAGCTGAAAAAGAAACACAAGATTTTTATAAAAAAAATGCTGGAAATAAAAAAAATTTTTTAATAATGGAATAGAGGAACAAAATATTCATATGCAAACGAAATATGCATCAGAAGTTCGTTTAAGTATTTCGTACTCTTGTCTTCTTCCACATTAGCATTAAAACACAAAACAATACATAGTATTTGTTAAACTAAAGGTTGTGCAACATGCAACACTAGTAGCATATCGTATACAATAATGTTTATGTAGGTTTAGTAAATTGTGTTAGTTTTGAGCAGTGGCAGTAGCAATAGCAACAACTGGAAAATATCAGGGATGGTTCTCGTTAGAAGCTCCATTAAATTATTTTTCTAACTGCTTATACCGTAGGTTGCTTGGGAATTCGCCGTAGTCTAGTAGGTTTATTGGACGCAAGGCCACGGCTCAAACCTCATGTCAGACATCAAATGAAAAAATATTTCTTCAGCGATTTCCTCTCAACAGATTTCTGGCAAAACTATGAACTATTGCTATGAAAATTTTCTCAAAAATCTGTCGTTCGGAGTCGACTTTAAACTGTAGGTCCCACCACTCATTTGTAAAATTAACGCACACAACATAGGTGGTGTGAGAAACTACGTCGTGATCCTGACTAAAGGGTTGTAATGACCAATTATGTACGTACACAGTTTAAAGTCTTCTCTGAACGACAGATTTTTTGAGAAACTTTTTATGGCAGTTTTTTAATTACTTCCCGTTAAAATTGGGTTTAGTTAAAGGTAACTTTAGCTAAAGTGAACTTTAAAGTCACCTTTAACTTCTTTTCGTTATTACAATCTACAAATAAAATAAAATTTTTCAAAAATATGGCAGTGCCGGCACCAATGTTATCCACCTATTTTTAAACGCAGTGGCAACAACGGGTTTCTTTTTTTATTGTATTTACTCATTTTGTTTATATTTGAAGTTGCCATATTGAAAATAACAATAATATGACAAGTTCAGACATAAACTTAACTTTAAAAGTTACCAGTAGGATGATCCTCCCTTTAGCTTAACGCTCACTTCTACCTTATTGTCCCCTTATAATAATGAAAAACAATTTATCTACCCGTTAAATTTCTCCCTTTAGTTAACTACAAATTGTAAAAGTGGCCCTCAGAGTTTTTGCTAGAAATTTGCTGAGAGGAAGTCGCCGCAGAAATATTTCTTCTTATTTCTTAGAAAGGTAGTCTCATGTCTAATAGGCCAACACACTATCTACTAGACTACGACGACTTCATTTACTACACTTGTGATATTAAGGAAATGTCTTGAGAGGACAGTATATACGGCATAATGAGAGTTTCTGAGGACATTTCGTAGAACGAGTTTTAGTTTCTGAAAATCTATTTGGTCGAGTAACGTCAATTGCCAGCAGAACTTCGACTTCAGATGTTCTTGTAATCAATATTCTGGTGATAATGGAAAAGGGCAGCGCGAGAAGGCAATAGTTTCAGCCAATCACATAGCCAATAATTTTCAAATAGCAAACACATCTACTGTTCACCCTGTAACGACAAAAGCGACAATTTTGCTTGTTTACATACCCGCCAAGATCAAAATCAGTTTCATCTCAAAAGATGATTTTTTTGCCAAAATCGGCATCTTCTGGTGTAGGCTACTGCATGGCCAGCCGAGGCAGCCATTTGAATGAAATTATTTTCCATTATTAACCGGAAGGATTGTACTTTCAATTAAAAAAAGAAATTTGAGTAAATATTCAGTAGTTTTTTTTAAAGCAT
This sequence comes from Sarcophaga variegata, assembly GCA_932273835.1. Taxonomy (NCBI): domain Eukaryota; kingdom Metazoa; phylum Arthropoda; class Insecta; order Diptera; family Sarcophagidae; genus Sarcophaga; species Sarcophaga variegata. The sequence continues at coordinate 114,287,584 of OW026361.1, forward strand.
TTAAAAAAAAAAAGAGATTTGGCGGACCCTTTAGCTAATAAATGTCTGGCGACCATCCCCGAAACGTGAACCTCAAATAATCAGTTAATGTAGGCTTGACGATCCCCTGTAATCCTATACTTAACCTGAGAATGCCTAACTTATATGGGGTCTTCCAACATAGGCTTCCAAACTTTGGCAGTTGATAGCATTCACCTTGGTGAAGCTATATCTGTCAAATTAGTTGTCATTCATTCAGTTTGTTTCGCCGAATCGTCATGGATGGATAGATATGGACCATATACAATGACATGTTTTCACTACATGGGATGAAGCAGTTTCTGGACTAATGGGTGAGTAATCAAACAATTGGGAATATACCAATCCACATGAGATCCACGAGCGACAAATGCATGCCGAAACCAGCTCATCACTGTCAACTGCAACAACTATAGATTGATGATTATCAAATTATTTTTGGCTTCAATTGGATGTTCTGGGCAATAATCGGACATTTGATTTCAATGGGATAGCGTTACTTACCATACAGCTTATGCTACGTCGGATATTATGCACGAACGATTTAAGGGCATAGTTATCTCACATGGAGATGATGCCAACTGGCCAGCAGTAGAATTTTTCTTGTGGATTTTTCTAAAGATGCAGGTGTATACCGATAAGCTACAAACCACAATGGTCCTCAGAACCAACATAACCCATGCCATCTGCCGAATTCAGACTGATTTATGCATTAAAATCAGGGAAAATTCGACACCACCAAGAGAAGCCATGGCAGTGATTGAATTCTACACATAATGGCATCAATCGGCTTTTCAAACGCCTATATACTGGAAAAAGTCAGTAGAGTTTATGGGCGCTAGATGTGAATCAGACAATGATTTAAAACGATTTGTATAAGTAAAGCTCTAGCCTAACTAAAGGTGCCCACTTATAGGTGTCCATTTTATAGGCCAATAATTAAACCAATTAATTAATCCCATCTCTGTTTATACATACGTAGTGCATATGGATTTGTGTTGCGTTATCAACATCATCAACAACGAGGTTAACTTCTCGTATCTGTTTTTATTCCTTTTTTTGTTGTTTTGTTTTTGCTTTTGTTTCTTTCATATTGTTTACTTTTTGGTTGTTGTTATTATTGTTGTTGTTGCTCTTAATATTTTTGTGTTGCTCTTACTGTTGCTGCAACATTTTCTTTTTTCTCTCTTTTTTCTTCTGCCGTTTTTTTTTCGTTGTTGTTGTGTTGCTCGCTCTGTATTTAACAACAACTGACTAATTGTTGGCTAAAGGCATATTTAGGTTGTTGTTTTTCTTTTTTGCTATTTTTACTCGTATTTTGGTGTTCTTGTTTCTCTCTCTCTCTCTCTTTTCATTTTGTTTACGTTATTATTATGAACAATTTAACATTTAGCATAAACGTATAGTAGCAATACGATGGAAAGTAACACACACTATGAAATACACCCACATACATACATACATACATACATACATACATGCTTGTAAAAGGGTATACACTCAAGAAAAAAGTTACATGATTAACGTTTATTTATGCGGATAAATTTTTATAATAGAAAAGCTGGTATGCATTGGATTTCTTTGAGTTCAGAACATCGATACTCAACACTTTTCGAATACAAACATACTATGTATGTTATCCTATGTTTGCATCTTTCTCAACGTATTGTTATCTATTTCGACTCAGTAATGTTCTCGAAAACTTTATCGTGGCATACTCATGACAAATTTGCTTCTTGAAATATAGGACGCTAGATTATAGACTATTTCCTAAATGCTTCTTAGCTTCACATTTAATTAAAGCAAAGTGGGTGTAAGATATCATCACTATTGTTACGTTTTTAACCTTTTAAAAACGTTTAAAATATGAGTTCGTGGATTGCAAATAAAATAAAGACAAATTTGCGTTTAGTTTTAATTAAAATTCTTTATTGTTAGCACAATTCCGTGTGCCACCTTTGGCAACTTGATTTAAACAACAACAATTTGCTTTATTTTTTATTATTCGTTACACTCTTCCGCGTACACACTAACAATTGTTCGTTAGGTCTTTACGCACGGATTTCTTCAAACCACAATTATTCTCTTCACACTCAACCCGTCTGCACACAAGACTGACTGAATTCATTTTGATCCCGTACACTGCTTTGCCTTGCCTTTTATATCGCTGGGTAAACAGTCTGATGAATGCTCTCAAAGGAGAATGACTTTGAAATCTCTATAAATGTAAACATGTTGTTTTCGTTATTGTTGTTTGTGTATTTTGTTTACGTTTGTCCTTGCAGTGTTGTTGTTGCCTGTTTGTTTACTTTGTTTATCGCCTTTTTTATACTGATGTTGTTGCTATATTTTTGTTTATTCGTTGATCATATAAACAAGTCCATTGTTTTGTTTTTGTAGCTTTTGTTTATCATTTTAATAACACCATTTCCATATTCGTAACAATATGTTTTTTTTATTAGTTTTAAAGACGTATTGATGCCTTTATATGTATATGGAACATAAAATCAATCAAATCTCCGACTCGGCTTCTCTCGATGAAAGTTAAATTTGACGAATACCGTGAGTTATGTTGGGTTTGAGGACCACTTTGGTTTGTTGCCTATTCGAATACACCTGCGACTTAAGAATACTCGACAAGAAAAACTGTAACATCATCAAATTGCACGCTCTTCGTGGTCAGTTCACATCATCTTCACGTGAGATGATCATACTCTCAAATCGCTAGTGCAGAATGTGAAATTTGGCATGAACTGTATGGGAGCCACATGTCTTTGGTGTCCAGATCATACAGTTCAGGCAAAAACAAGTTGATTATCATCGGCCTATAGTGCTTCACGAAGACAGAGATGGCTTGGCCAACATTGCTTACAAAGAAATATTTTGGCCGATTACGTCCCCTTCACAAAATCCATGCTAAATAAATGCTTTTTCACGCTCTAGGATCTCATGTGGATTGGTATCGACTCAAATTTTACAATTTTATTTGTTCAGTTGTATATTTATACAGAAATGGACCTCATCGCTGAAGATGATGGAAATTAGGGTCAATTGCCAACTGCTCCAGAGCCCATTCAGCCAACATACGCCATTGTCTGTGGTCGTGAGCATGGTGATTTGGCAAAACAGACAAAACAGACTAAATGACAACTAATATGAAAGTTGTAGCTTTAATAACATGGCCATGGAGTCGCCGTAGTCTAGTATGTAGAGTGTTGGCTTATTAGACGTAAAGCCAGGGTTCGAACCCCAGGCCAGACATCAAAACAAAATACAAAAAGTATTTCTTCGGCGACTTCCTCTCAGCAGATTTCTGGCAAAAACTCTGAGAGTAAATAGAATTGCCATGAAAAAGTTTCTCAAAAATCTGTCGTTCGTAGTCGACTTTAAACTGTAGGTCCCACCACTCATGTATAAAACTAACACACACAACATAAATGATGTGAGAAGCTAGGACGTTGTACAATGGGTCAATTCGACCTCCGGGTGCTGTACTTGTCTTAATTGACAAGTACACGTCCTCTAACCTAACCTAACCTAACACGGCCATTATCAACTGTTAAATTTCGAATGTTCCAGTTGGTAGATCCGATATATGCTACTAGTTATATAGAGGTGTAATTCTGCTGTTATGTAAGGTCTCGCTTAGTGCTTTTACCTTGACAATCTTTGGCACGTTGTTCAGTATAAGTAAGGATAAGTCCCCGATACTATTAGATAAGGAATAAGGTATTTCTTTCTGAGATGTCTTAATGTCGCATTAGTTCTAAATAGGACCCCTGGTGAATTGATCATCTTATCACAGTATCTATATATATCGGTTGAAACGATTTCTAATCAGAACAAGTGTTCTTTGAGTCAAAAATGACCAATTACAAGCCTGCTGTGAATTCATATAACACCTGAAGTCGAACAGATGATGACCCTATTTCCCATTTCTCGCTCATTCAGCAGATCCAAACAGTCGTATACTAATCTCGAGTCAATCTCATAGCCGAGTGCTCGAATGGTAAACTGAATATTAAACAGAATTATTATGTTTTATCTTCTGTACTTATTATCCAAGTTGCAGCTGAGCTTACCTTTTAGTTTAGAAAGTGCGCGTCCTTTTCCCCACGAGATGTAAAGACGTTATACTTGGCTGGGAAGTTTTTATGCTCTCATCTTATAACCCAGTTTGACTATAATTTACTTCGGCATCTGCAGAAGCCTATTGATGGTAACAAATTGACCAACGAAGATTGGTTGACTAAAAACTGTAGATTCCGTCACTCATGTATAAAAATAATGCAATATAAGTGTTATGAAAAGCTAAGTTGTTGTCCTCACTGAAGGTTTGTAATGACCAATCATGTATGTATGTATGAATGTATTTAATTTTTACTGTTTTTATTACCTCGAGTGTATGTAGAGTAAATACAATAACTAGCTGGAATTAATTTAACAATAAAAAAACGTATATTTTTATCTTTTTTTTTCTATTTTTAACTACAAAATGATAAAAACGAAGAAGAAGAGAGAAAACTAGGGAACAAGTCTTAATAAAATTTGAAACCTTCCGGCCAGGATATACATAAAATGACATACATTTTGTGAAACAAAAGCGATTAAGTGTTACGAGCACAATATTTAGAAATTTAGGTAGAAAAGAGCAAAAAAAAAAACAAAATTAAAATACAAACAAAATTAAATACAAGTTAGTGGGACACTCGCACAGTTAGAGATAGTTTGCAGAATAAAAAAGGTAGCCAAGGACAAAGGATATAAAAGAAAGAAAAAATATTTTAAAATAATTAAAAAGAGAGTATTACGGTAAGCTTTAAATAAATATGAGTAAAAATGGTCAACAAGAACTTCTTTTTGAGAATTAAACAAATAACTTGTTAAAGGCAAGAGTAAGAGGCATTTAAATCTATCAATTAAAAGACCCCTACATTTGGCTGTATAGGCCGACTACTAAGTTAACATATTATCATTGCCAATGTAATGACAACGCTACTAACAGTGATGTTAGAAAAAGTTGCTCTAACGCATCGTATAACGCTAAAGCTAAAATTTCTCTGATAATTGCAAAGCCCAAGTCTGTACAACATAAGTCCGGCAATGCTTAATGACAGAACCTATAATTCCATCTTTAAGGAATGACATGTTATTTGAAGTCAACGTAATAAAATGCTCGGAACAAAGAAAATAACCACTACCGCAAATTGTTTACAAGGACTTCATTCATGTAAATAACGAAAGTGTTGGCTTATTAGACTTGAGACTATGGTTCAATCCTCACCCCTGGCATTTCCAACAAAACGAAGTATGAAAGAATATTTCTTTGGCGACTTCTTCCCTGCAGATTTTTTTAGCAAAAATTCTGAAAGTAAATAAAAAAATTGCCATGAAAAATTTCCAAAAAAAAAATCCGCCATTCGAAACTGAATAAAGACTGTATAAAAATAACACACACAACATGAGTGTTTTGAGAAGCTAGGTCGTAACCTTAAATGAATGGTTGTTGTTGTATGTATGTAATACACGAAAGGTTATCTATATCAGCCTTTGAATTATCGTTGAAATCCCTTGAAATCATCCATCATCTGGCCATCTGGTTTGCCAAGCGTTCTAATAAAAAGTAGTTTCAGGAGTTCGGTGGTTCGACATGCAAAGTTTTAAATGAGCATTTATGGTGGATGAGTGTTAGCAAAAACTCTAGAGTGTTTCAAGCTTTTAAGCTTTCTGTAAAATTCAAAGTCATTATATTACTGGCAAATACTATACGAAGACACATCACATGGGAAGCGAATTGACATGTTGAAGACTTTGATTATGCAGATTTCATCGATATGACTGGAAAACTACAGAAAATACACAACATTGCGTACAAAGTGGGTCTGCAAATAAACGGAGGGAAAGCGAAGTGCCTACGCTTAAGCACCTTCAACTCTTTAAAATTCAAAGTGAATATCAAAGTACTTAGAATGCTCACTTCTTTACATACTGGTCCAGTGTAATATCACAGGTGCCTCGCGAGAGCATATTGCAAGCCGTATAAAAAAGAGGCTGAACAATTACAAGAGGTGTGGACAATTGCCCAGAAATTATCAACAAAAGTACGGTCTGTGTTCCTCCATTGCTCTAAATATTCGGAGTCGAACGACTTCAAACTGTTAATGTAAATAAATATGGTTTTGGTATAGCAAAACCGGCAATTGAATGGAACCCTCAAGACAACAGGAGATGAGGTAGATCTGTTAACATCTGGAGAAGACAGGAATGAATAGATCAGAATTAGAATTATTGGCTCATGATGGTTTAATTTTGTTGCGGACTGTATTCCTCTATGGTAACTTAGAATATATAATGCATTTTTCTTGATAGCAAAGGGCTCCTTCCGAAATATTTTCTATTCCCGGTGAACCACCTGGTTGCGAGCAGACTAAAAGACACGGATAGCAACGCCAAAACTTTTATAAACAAAATGGCGGCCTTAACTCATAATAAAATAAATGAAATTCAATCATTACTACAGACAACATCTTGCTGTCCTGAAGTTTGTTTCTGATTTTCTTTATTTTCTTAAATTGATGCAGAAATTTCGAGTTTTCCTTCTCACGAAACATATGTACACTTTTAAAAAACCTTCTCGTTTATTTCCCTCTAAGGATCTCAACTTCTTTTTATTAATTTTCTTGAGTTTTTATTTTATTTTTATTTTTCTAACATTTTAAACTTTGTAACAGATGCGAAGTGTTTGAAAATGTATAAAAGGGGTGAGAGTCTAAAGTGTCTAAATATCGAAATAGTTTCAATAGCTTTGTACGTATTGTCAGTGTAGAAGTGTCAAGAAATTTTTGAAAAAGATGAAGCGTTTGAAATTAAACAACAAAAAAAATTTCAATAAAAATACTGTGCACTCGGCACATTTAAAGAAATTGTTAAGAAATCAATTGAAGAAATTGAGAAAAATTTTCATTTAAAAATTACTTTCTTTTGTATGCACAAGTATGCACAAGTAAAACTTTCCAATTCTAAACAATTGAATAATTTTTTTTAAAAATACTTTTTTCAAAAAAACAATTTAAATTCTCTACAAAACTTAATTGCAAATTGCTGTATAATTGCATAAATATTTCCATTAATTGTGCAGATATTCAAGTCTTATTTCTTTAGTTTTTCTTCTAATTTCTGCATTTGCATACCATATCTCAATGTCTTTGCCAGTTTACGAAAAGTTTTCCAATAAAATCAAAAAGAAAAACGCAATTACTGTTTAATGGTATACGAGCAATTGAAAGGAAGCAATGTGTTTAAGATGGAATTATAACCCAGTGAATATTTGATAGCTAAGAAGTTTTACAAGATTTTGCTAGCAATCTGCTGAGCGGAAGCCACTGAAGAAATATTTTTTCAAATTTTGTTTTCGCTGGAGATGTTTAAGCTGTATTCATGCCGAATAAGCCTACTAGATCACGGCGTCTACTACTATTAGAACTCATTTTATTTTTCATATTTTATAATTTTACTGGGTTACGCCCTGAATTGTAATTAAATTTGCATTGCAATCGATAATTCTGCTTAAAATGCCACAACTAATTAAATTTTATAAACATTAAAAATCCGCAAATGTTAATACATATTCAGCTTAAATGCACATTCATTTTTATCTTTTTTCAAAATCATAAATTTTACACGATTTTAGTACAAAAAAAAGCGAAATAAAATAAATAAATAAATAGAAAACATAAATAAAATGACCGTCATACATAATTTATTCATGCATTAAAAATAATTTTTGAAAAATCCCTATAGTTTTGACAACACACACGTATTTCTTTATGCAAAACAAAAAAATTGCTTTTTTAAATGTCAAAAACCTAAAATAGAGTTGACAGGTTGAAAATGTACACAAAGTCGAGGCAAAAAAAAAAAAAGAAAAACTAAAAAAATTCCATGTAATTATAGTTGTTAACGCCCTTCTATTTAAATATTAAAATGCCTAATTATGATTTCTACACTACAATAGAGGAATAGAGGCGCATGCAAAAACGGCATAAATTAAATTAAAAATAAATTAAAATAAATTCAATTCAATTATATGACAACACATACACAATACACACACTCATACACACACAAGCACAATACAGTCAGATGTAATTTAATAAATCATGGACAGTGTCCTTTTTTCTGTTTTTGCAATTCTTGCAAACAAAGTTTATTTGGAAATATAGGATGACCACTGTATGGGGTGAAATTAAAACAAGAAAAAAAATTAATTCTATAGAGACAATTCGAAAATAAGAGGCATGTGTAAGAAGGCCAAAGTTATGTTAAATACTCGTAAAATTTTGCAACAGTTTTTAACCAAAAGCAAAATTTTGATTCTTGACGATAATTCATTCCATTCTATTAGTCTCTGTTTACATACTCGGCAATTCAAGTCTCAATAAACTGTTATTATATGCTATTAATAACGCCGTAATGCCGGTGAAGTCGCCGAAGTCTAATAGGTCGTCTGTTGGCATATTAGACGTGAGGCTATGGTTTAAGCACCAGGTTGATTTTGTTACCAACATAAAGAAATTTAAAAAAAATTTTTCTTATGACAATTTCTGCCAAAAGCTCCAAGAATAAATAAAATTGTCGTGAAAAGTTTTTCCATATTCTGTCATTCGGAGTCGACTTTAAACTTAAACGTTTCGCAGCTCATGTATAAAATTAACATACACAACATAAGTGGTGTGAGAAGTTCGGTCATAAACGCGATTAATGGGTTGTTATGACCAATGATGTATGTTTATATGATAACGGTGCAATACATGTTGTGAATGACTGTGAATTTTGTGCAGAAATAACGAAAATGCAATTAAGGCAGCTTTACCCAATGTTATTGCAATATTTTTGCAAGTAAAAGTAGAGTTTGTAACCTGCAGCTGCATTCTATAATCAGCAAATATTTAAATTTCATTAATTCCATGGTCTGTACTTTTAAAAAATACAGCTGAAGTCTAGAAGCTGACAAATGTAAGAGGATATAGAGATAATTAAATTCTTCCCTGTTATGAAATGGCAATTTGCAATATAATGAACATTCCGTAGCAGATGTTTTATAATTTGGTTTCTAATAACTAGTGTCGTAACAGGAATTATTCCCTTAGCTACAGCAGCAAAAGTTTTCAAACTATCGCTACCTTGAACATATTTTAAAGAAAGACTCCATTCTCTCGGCAAAAGATTTCTGATCTTCGGTAAAGGGAATAAGAAAATACTTTTTCTTCGGGGGAACAATACGAAAGCCGGGGCATTGTGGTGAACCGAATTAATCCCGTGCGATTAAAATTTATTCCTCACATTTAAAACTTTTTTTTTTCAATTACAAACGAAAAATATTAGAAATTACTGTAGTCCTGTACGTATTGTATTGGCTGATTAGAGGAGAACTCGTGATTCAAAGTTCCATTCAGACATCTCGAGCAAAACGAAAAATGAAAAAAATATTTCGAAATAAAAAATCAAACAAAACTTGTGAAGCCTACCTCGCATATTTAAATTTTGAAAACAACAAAAATATTTAAATTTTTACACATCGAAAACAGCTGCTGTCTGCAACTAATAAACAACAACAAAACAATTTTATTGACTAAAACCCGCTTTAGCACATGGGGTTTGAAAAATCCCCCATTTTTAAGATTAGAGATTATTCTCATATAGGCGATACAGAATCTCTAAGGAAACATTTTTGCAATGCTATTTATGTTGGTTGTGAATCCCTTTTTTATTATTACTTGCTGTAATTCCTTACTGGTTGCTGTAGGAAATATAGGTCTTTTACGCAGCCCTTCTCACATTTTATTCGTTGTCAGTTTTATCTGAACAGGATTACGGACAAACTTCTCACACCACTTATGATGCATGTGTAATTTTTATACACTTTAAGGTCGACTCCGAATGTCACAAATTTTTTATGGTAATTTTTTAATTACTTTCAGAGTTTTTGCAGAGAAGACAGTCGCCCAAGAAATATTTTTTTATTTTCGTTTTGTGGGAGATATTTGACCTGGGGTTTGATCCGCGGGCTCACGTCTAATCAGCCAACACACTGCCTTTTAGACTACGGCTACTTCAACCACATTTATGTCTAATAAAATTGATCCTTTGAATCGGCGTACATGCTAGCAACACAATCGGTTTCTATTTCTTTCAAAATGAAAAGAAGAAAAAGTCGTTGTAGTGATGGGCTAACTATTTTTTAATACTTTTTTCCATAGATCAATTAGATTAAAAACGTTAACAAAATTTTATTGCCTTGCAACGCGCTTAACAAACAATTCATTGCAACTTCCTTTCAGAAGTGGTGCTGTGCTGGAGACTAGTGACTCCTCTTTAGTAGAATTAAATGCTTTTGGATTACTTTTTGTGGGATTACGATAAGTTTATTATTATTATTGGTTTATGCCTACAAGTCAGTAGCTCTTGAGGCATTGGAAGCCATTACTCAACCCATCATTGACGCCATAAAGCCAGATTTATGAGAATGATCAAATGGATCAGGCAGCTCCTAGCTACGGGGAACAATCGTGGAAATCCTATTTGAAGAATAAAAAAATTATAACATACAAAACATATATAATTGGCCATTACAACCCTTAATTCAGGATTACGGCCTAGCTTCTCACACCACTCATGTTGTGTATGTTAATTGTATACGTGAGTGGCGGGACCTGCAGTTTAACGTCGACTCCGAATGACAGATTTTTGAGAAGCTTTTTCATGGTAGGGTTATTAACTCTCAGAGTTTTTGCCACAAATCGCCGAAGAAATATTTTTTTTTAATATTTCGTTTTGATATCTGACCTGGGATACGAACCCGGGCTTTACGTCTAATAAGCCAACACACTACCTACTAGACTACGGCGAAAAAATTATAAAATAAGACCTTTATTCTGATTATATTCCAGTCCTATCATTTTAAGTTCTCCAATTTATACACGTTTTACAGATTGCGTAACTACACATTGGTAGAAGTCTTTGACATGCTGTAAGACAGCTTCAAATGCTCGTAAGTTTACTGTATCTTTAGCCTTTTTTTTGTAACACTGGTTTGTTACAAATCTGATGTGAAAAAGAAGTCATTTATAGAAGTCTAACAGTGGCTGCGAACCAACTGCATTCTGCAACAAAACCACAAAACGTAGGATATTTTTCCAATAAAAATGTCTTCCAAAAAAATGAATACAAAATTTTTTTTTGTGCAACAATTTGCATATAAACGACTTTTGCCTTTAATTTAAAGCTTAAGTAATCATTCTAAAGTTACTGTAGTCTGGTAGGTGTTGGCTTATTAGACGTAAGGCTACGGTTGAAATTCCAGGTCAGACATCTCCAACAAAAATATGAAAAAATATAAAAATCTCAGCAGATTTCAGGCAAAAACTCTGAGAGCAAATAAAATTGCCATGAAAAGTTTCTCAAAAATCTGTCGGCTTCGAACTTTAAACTGTAGGTCCCGCCACACATGTATGAAATTAACACACACAACATGAGTGGTGTGAGTAACTATGTCGTAATCCTAACTGAAGGGTTGTAATGACCTATTATGTATGTAATCAATATAAACAAAACAAGCATTTTTATAAATTTAAAATCGATGATCTGAAGACAAAAGAAATTTAATATTTTCCTCTCAAAAACCTTTAAAATTTTTATTGGATTGAAAAGTTTTTAATTTCAAGTTTGTATTGCAGTGTGTGTATGCGTGGTTGCAATAACAAAAAAAAATTTAACATGCTTTTAAGTCACACAGCAAAAGTATAAAACGCTAAACAACCGTTAAGTTTCAAAATTCTAACAACAACAACAAAAACTGTTTTTCTTTATTTCACTCTTTTTGATGGTTTTTTTTGAAAAACTTTTATACACTGAATGAAATCTCATCAGGTCGAGTTTATAGAGTCGATGCGACCAGGAAAAGAAAAAAAAACAGAAAACTGAATAGAAAAAGAAACGTTAAAGGAAATTTGTGTGTTGCATGAAAGCCAACGATTGCGTGCGAATGAATTTGAAATGAAAACCAAAGCAGTCAGTCATGCTTGAAGTATTTTTGACTCTTTGAATTAAACAACGCTTTTATTTTCTTTTTTAATCCTTTATGATTATATCCTTAAGCTTTGGCGTTGTAGTACCCATATTTTTTCATTTATTTTCCAGGTTTTTTAAGTAAAGATCATGGAAAAAAATCTATTTAAAGAAGGCAAAGAAAATTACTTTTATCTGGCATATCTATTCACTTATTTTATGATTACATTTCATCATAATTATGCTTAAAAATGAATGCGTTTTTTCTTAACATCCTTTTAAAGAAAATAAACTATTGTTGTTGTTGTTGTTTCTGTTGTTGCCATTTCCCAATGAAGACCTGTGAAGTTGCTTAGAATATTTTTCTCCATTCTAAACTGAAAACATCATAAAAACTTGAAATCTTTTTAGTTTCTTGTCTTCAGTTTTTTTTCTTATTTTTTTCCACTTTTTTCTCACTGTCTTTTACAACAAAATGCACTTGCACTTTTCCAGTTTCTTAAACAGTTTTGTTTTTTATTTGCTTCTTCTTCATGTTCTTCTCGTTCTTCTTTCTTTGCTTCAATGCTGTTGTTTTTATTAAATGATTTAAATCCTCCAGTTTGCAGCTGCTGACAGAGTGATGATGTGTTGAACAGTTCAACATCACATCATATCGTATTTAAAATAATTGCTTTAAACTGATAGTCAGAGCAACCGAAAAAAAATACATGAGAGCAATAAAGAATTTTATGTGTACTGCCAACGGAGTATCAAAATTATTTATATGGACTTTAAAGAAATTTATAATGGAACATGGGTCAGTTTTACGTTGTCTTTTATGTCATTCTTAATTTAATACACAACAGAAAATCATCAGAAAAGCAATATTTCTGCATTCCATTTCGTCTTATCTAAGAATGTATAGCCATTTTCGACCTTTAGATTTAAGATTTATGTGGTACCATTAGCCATTTCACTAAATTTAGATGCAATGCTCTAAAGGCTCTGAAATTCTGTCTGAGTTCTAAGAAACCCATGAAATTCAATATCCTAATACAATAGACAATAGCGCAACACTATTAACTTCAGAATATCCTTCCAAACCGCCATTATACAATGGCTTGGTATATTTCATATGCCTTTTTTGTTTCTTTTCCTTACTTCTTGAATTCTTTTTGAAATGATAAGAAGTTTTCTAGTTTTTTATTAATCAAATTCAACAACCAACTATGCAGGCCTTTAAATTATTGTAACAGATTCTAGAATGACAGGGTTGCCAACAATACCTATCTAGAAGCCACAACCTCTAGTACAGAGTAGCCCCATAATGTCAACAAAGTCAATTCCGTGCATACAACTTCTTTGGGTGCCGTAATGTCGAACATTTTTTGATTATGCATTCTTATCATTATAAACACAGTCATAGAAGGCGCTGTAGTGTAATACGTAGTCTATTGGCTTATTAGAGGTGAAGCCACGGTTCAAACCCCTGCCCAGACGTCTCAAACAAAATGAAATAAGAAAAAACATTTCTTCGGCGACATCCTCTCAGCATATTTCTGGCGAAAAGTCTGATAATAAATAAAAAATTGCCATGAAAACTTTCTCAAAAAAATTTGTCGTTCGGACTTAACTTTAAACTGTAGGTTCCGACACTCACATACTAAAATAACACACTCAACATAAGTCACCGTAGTCTAGTATGTAGTGTGTTGGCTTATTAGACGTAAAGCCAGGGTTCGAGCCCCAGGCCAGACATCAAGACAAAATACAAAAAATATTTCTTCGGCGACTTCCTCTCAGCAGATTTCTGGCAAAAAATCTGAGAGTAAATAAAATTGCCTTGAAAAAGTTCCTCAAAAATCTGTCATTCGGAGTCGACTTTAAACTGTAGGTCCCACCACTCATGTGTAAAATTAACACACACAACATGAGTGGTGTAAGAAACTAGGACGTTGTACAATGGGTAAATTCGACCTACGGGTACTGTACTTGCCTTAATTGACAAGTAGACTTCCTCTAACCTAACCTAACCTAACCTAACTGTTGTAAGAAGCTTGGTAGTAATCCTGTCTGAACAAGTGTTATGCTGATTGCTAACCAAAACAATTTTAGATTCACTCAAACCCATTTGATTTCCGAAGATTCTCTAACTTCTGCTAAAAATATCTTTCCAAACATATGGTAGCGCTTCTTCTCCTAAAGCCAACTTCCTGCAAATTACTATATGGCCTTTGAACCAATAAGAGATAACCTTATTCCTTTACCTCGCTAATTCAATTTGCCCAGAGGAGTACCGTGTCCTGTCCTTTGTACTTTATGTTCAAGTTGAATTCAGCACATCTTTCGATGGCAAAGATTCGCGAGTTTCCATTTATTCGCTGTGATTTCAGACTTTGAACCCTTGAGAGTATTCGAGAGAAAAGTTCTACGTAAGATCTTCGGTCCAGTACGAGTTGGCGATGATTTCCGCGTGTGAGTATGAGTGAGCTGTATGAGCTCCTCAACGACATAGACGTTGTGCAGCGTATTAAGGAGGAGGATGCTCCAGTGAGACGGGTATTTAATGCTGGGTCTACGGAAGTCGGCGAAGGGGACGATCTTGTTTTTGTTGGAAGAAGCAAATCGAGGAAACCCTGTCATCGATTGGTGTGACCAACTGGCGTGGCACCAAAGAAGCAGAGGCGCCTGGAAGGATGTGTTAAGGCAGGCCAAAATCCGTTAAGCGTGTAGTTAATGGCTAATTAACTAAAGTAAGTAAGTATCGTCCGATGTCTAGAAGTCGACTTCATTTTGATCTTAAGACGAAAAGTAAATATTCTCGAAAAGTTTATTTATATGTCTGGTTACCCTACAAATATAATAATCTTGTTATGAAAAGAGGTTGTCTAAATGAAAAACAAAATGAAAGAAGGAGAAAGAGAAAATGTGAGAAAATATTTCGCAAAGTAAATAAAAATTAATTTTAGAATTTCTAAATAAAAGTTAAAAACAATTCAAGTTAAAGTAAAAGTAAGTAGAATTTCTTAGAATTTGATAAATACGTTATATTAGATGAAAAGTAAAAGATTGAACGTTTAATAAATTAAAAGTAAAAGTGTTGTGTTGCAAGGAAGCATGGATTGTAACAGTGAATATGTTATGCCTTGTAATTAAGTACTGCAGTAATAGCCGTATAAAGTAGCATCAATGAAATGAATTATTTACACAAGTGATGAATACGATTACAATTAGAATCGGTGCTCATATAGAGTGGGCTATCTACATACATACATACATAATTGGCCATTACAACCCTTCAGTCAGGATTACGACCTAGCTTCTCACACCACTTATGTTGTGTGTGTTAATTTTATACATGAGTGAAGGGACCCACATTTGACTCCGAACGGCAGAATTTTGAGAAGCTTTACATACAATTTTATTTACTCTGTATATTGTTGCCAGAAATCTGCTGAGAGGAAGTCGGTGAAAAATACTTTTTGTATTTTGTTGTGATGTCTAGCCTGGGAGTGGGCTATCTATGGATTTAAATTTGAACCATCGGTTATTTTGAATCTGGCAGTACTTATGTCATTCTATTCTGACTTCAGAATATAATCTCATTTACAGTATATATATCCACTGATCGTAATGAATCGATTTACGCTTAAGCGACGTTGGAATTTATTGAGGCAACGAGAAACTACGTGATTATGCCGATTTTCCCAAAAAACAATCACCTTTTCATTTGAAGATCATTTTCATCCTGATTAGTACGTTAATAAACAAAATTGCCGTATTTGGGGCTCAGAAAACCCACACATGGTTTTACAGAGGCCAATGCACCCATTACGAGTGACTGCTTGGTGCGGCTTGTGGAGCCGAAGAATAATTGCCCCATATTTCTTTGAAAATGAGGACGACACAACCATTACTGTCAATGCATTGCAGTCAATTGGATCATGATAACCCAATTTTTTTGTACTCGCTCTTAATGGCATTGATGTAAACGATGTTTGGTTTCAACGGCATGGTAAATCTCATGCCACAATCGACTTATTGCGTCCAACGTTTGATGGCCATTCAATTAGTCGAAATGGTGATGCCAATTGGCCGCCAAGAAGCTGCGATTTGAAACCGTTGGACTATTTTCTGTGGGGAGCCATTAAAAAAGTGTTGTGCCGACAAACCAGAGACAATTGAGCATTTGAAGGCCAACATTCGTGATGCCATTGCCGAGAAAAAGTGCACGAAATTGGCCCGATCGAATGAGGTACTGTGAGGCCAGCAGCGTCAGCTATATGAATGTATCGCACACCACCTATGATGTGTGTGTTAATTTTATACATGAGTGGCGGGACCTATGTTTTAAAGTCGACTCCGAACGACGGATTTTTTGAACAAATTTTTCCATGGAAAATTTATTTTACTCTCAGAGCTTTTGCCAGAAATCTGTTGAGAGGAAGTCTCCGGAGAAATATTTTTTCGTATTTTGTTTTGTTTGAGATATCTGGCCTACTAAACTACGGCATGCTAAGCCTAGATTACTAGGTAGTGGCCTCTTTATATATCAGAACATTACTTGATCTTGAGTCTCTGAATGCTATTGTTCTAAATGTCATCTGGCTGTCAGTGCAATAATTAAATTTTTTATTTCAAAAATTTAAAAATAAATCCTCAAAACTAAAGGACTTCCATAGTACATTAAATGCTAACATTTGAAATGATAAAAACATGGTCTCCTTACCACTAGTATTATTCAATTTGCTGATGCAAAGTGTGAATAAGATTTATGGCCGGCTTAAAATATTCATACAACCGAATCGCCAACAATATCAGTATTAAACATAAACAGTCAACAACAAACAGTCAAAAAAATGTAATAAAAAACCGTGCTTCTAAAAGATAAACTCAACAAATTAATAACAAACACGAATAGTCGTCTAGAATTACACACGATTGGATTGAACAACAAAAAGAAAAAAAAAACCACCACAGGCAAGTCAAGCAAATAAGCAATCAAAGCAGGCAAAAACAAGGCAAAAGATTATCAATAAAATCAGGCTATTCGAGAGCACTGCAAAAACAAAATTCGGAGGATTTATTAGATGAAAGCCAAGCGAATATGAAACCCATGGCATGCTTGTAATAAATTCTCAAACTTCTTCTTCTACTACTTTTGCTAAGTAATCGAAGAGAATAAAAAGTTAACAGGGAGGAATGAATGAATACCTGCTTGACTAAATATTATTTGAAAAATAAATGTTTTCTTGTCTAAAGAACTTTAAAACTCTTGTAAATTTTGCTACAAAATTTTCTATCGGGTATGTATGTCTGTACCTTCCATGTAATCAATACAAACACTTGGTTGATATGGCTCGTTTGAACAGCCAAGTTGGATCTACTGCTACTGCTGCTGCTACTGCTGCTGTTGTTGCTGTTTGGGGAAGCTTTAAAATTACAAAACCAAAGACAACGTTTACGAATTTGTTTGTTTATTGAATAATGATTACGAACTTTACAAGCGACATATCCTTTGCCAATGGTAGCAACAACAACAGAGAATTTGAAAATTATTTTCATTATACTTATCGAACTGAATAGTAAAATATCTTGTTGAAAATACACAAACAAACAAACAACCATAAGATACACATTGAAATTTACAACAGCAACTTCTCCATTTCCTTGCCATGCCTTTGCTTTTTGTTTAAATGTTTGCAGATGAATGGCATAGTAAACGAGCTTTTAAAAGCAGGGCACGGATTGGAGAGCCTGTGGAAGTGGAAGTTGGTTGCTAGCTTGTTACTAGAATATCAAGAATATTGAATTGAGTTTAAGCCTTAGGCTCACGTACCTTAATATTCAATCAGGCGTAAATAACACCCCATGATCCCGTTTTTTTTTATGTTTAAAACAAACGAAAAGAAATTGAAAAAAAGAAATGAAACGAAACGAATTTAAATGAAAGTAAAAGAATAAATAAATTAAAGATTATTTTCTCTTTTTTTTGTTTTTGTTTTTGTTAAAAGATTTTTAGCTTTTCACTTTCGCATATAAATTACAAAAACAATTGGCTTGTATTACAGGGTGAATTGGGAAACAATTAAAACAGTTCGTTAAGCATTTAAATATCTGTTAATAATTACTTAAAACCATAATAATAAAAGACTATAAGGGCAGTGGGATAAGCAAAAATATTGGCTTTTGAATTTACAATCTTAAAACAACAGCCAGCAGTAGTAGCAGAAATGATTGATTCATTGACAGAGCAATGCAGGCCGTTACACCCCAACTCAAGACGTATTTCAAAAACAAAATTTTTATTTCTTTCTTCGGGGTAATGTAAACCCTCAAGGAGTTAAATCGGATAGCTTATACATACATACACACATAATTAGCCATTACAACGCTTCAGTCAGGATTACGGCCTAGCTTCTCACACCACTCATGTTGCGTGCCTTAATTTTATACGTGAGTGGCGGGACCTACAGTTTTGATTAATCAATAATTTATAAATCCTTTCGATTTATTGGTTAGGTTGCACTTTCAATTTCAAAAATTGTAATTGCACCGCCGCTAACCAAAACCTAACCTCAACAGATTCATCTGCAAGTGTGGTTAGACTACTCACGTAAAAGTTGTCACTGCGTTCTGTCCTCTCATCCTTATCGACACGATAGTTGATAGTAAGGGTAGTAGGTGCAGTTGATCATCAAACCCAACTTTTTTGGACGTAAATGGAGATTTTTAAATCGTTCAATCTACATAAAAATTCGTCTTCTCTGATCAAATTGTTTGATCTGCTTTAAAAGTGGAAATTTTTGCTCACAGAACTCATCTCTTAATGGGTTCATGGTATCGCGTGCCGTATTGTTAGTTTTTTCCATTTTCAGAAAACAAATCGGCACTTATCATTCAAATACATCTTTCAAATTGAATATACAGGAATGGAACGGCCTCGGGGATTCTGTCTGTTCATGAGCTTCAGTACTGTAAGCTATCTGTCTATAGAAACGCATTTCAAACACAGGATGAATTTTAACAACACAATTAAACAAGCATTTGTCATAGCAAAGTGGCAAACATTAAAGAATACTTTTGTCACAATGAGATCAGACAGAGATTGATGCTTCCTAAGATTCATTGAAAGCTAAGCTTTTCCCTGTCTAACGCCGATGATAGAACATATAAAAATAATATTAAAAATAATACTTTTCACAGCTGAAGCTTTCAGAATATCTGCAATGTTGAAAGACTTTGGATTTGAATTCATTATAATTATGGTGAAACCATTAAAGGATTTTGGATTTTTTTCTACTTTTGTTCAACCAAATATTTTACAGAAAATATAAAATGCCTGAAACTTCTTTCAGATTTTACTGTCTTTTTCAGTGATGCTTTTTATCGGGATATTTTACTCAACTTACTGCAAATTACTTTTGCCTTTACGGACAGAATCAAAAAATATTCCCCTTAAAATTATTTCCGTTATTTTATTGGATATGCCGCCTACAGATTTTTTTCAATTCAATGTTTAATTTAATAAAAACCCATCCAATTATATTTCCTAAACTGTTAAGCCAAAAATGTTTATAACGCCAGACAATATTGACCACCATTACTGAATCCATTAGAATAATTACAACAAATTTGTTTTAAAACGCATTTGAAATCAAAATTTCGAAATTCTCTTTCAAGTTTGCTTGTTTTTTACATGTAGTAGTCCTTCAAATCCAAAAACAACAACAACAATAACAACATTTAATGGAATTCAAACAAGAATGAAAAGAAAAGGAGGGAAAGAAAAAAATCCAAAGAAATCATTTGTATCTCAAGTGTGTTTACGTCTGTAAAAGCATAACAAAACGTCAGAAATTAAGCGCAAATGAATTGCCACTTGAGTTTCAATTGAAAACAAAAACACAGAAAAACTTGAGCAATAACAACACAAACAACAGAACTTTACAATACAAACAACCATTAGATTTAAACAGTAGCTGACAAAGGCAACAACATCTTAAAGGAAACTGTATGGGCAACATTTAAATATACAGTGGAGGACATTTGTTTAAAGACAATCTCAGTGTTTGTATTGTAGGTTCACATACATACTGCCCACTTGGCTTGTGTGTGTTAATTTTATACATGAGTGCCGCAACCTACAATTTAAAATCGACTCCGAATGACAGATTCTGCTTGAGAAAGTCTTCATTGCAATTTTATTTTACTCTCAGAGTTTTTGTGATAAAACTGCTGAGAGGAAGTCGCCGAAGATATATTCTGGACTGGAGTTTGAATCGTGGCCTCACGTCTAATAAGCCAACACACTACCTGCTAGGCTACGACGCTTAATTTCCGGTGCTCCTATTTATTTCTCATTGAGTGTAGTTTCCTTTTTTGCATTTCTTGTCGTAATATTTCTTTACTGCCAGCAACCAGAAACGTTCTGAGAGGTTCGCATACGAATCAGAGCAACATTTGAAACTGTTCGAGTCCTTTAACGATAATATCAGTGGATTTCTGTAAAACGAATGAAGGAAGGCAAAGAAAACAAAAAACAAATCGCTGCTCAAGTGGAAATTGTGTCTTATTAAAAAATCTTTAGTGCAACAAAAACAACAACAACGACAACATGGTATTTTTTTTTAATAAACAAAATAAGAATTAAAAAAATCCCAACAAAATAAATTGTTTTGTTTCAGATTTTTGAAAAAAAAATTTTTTTTTTCTGTTGTACCTCCATTTGTTTGAGCGCAAAGGACTAAAGAGAAAGAAATCAAGGTACTTCAAATGTTTTGTTGTTTGTTGCTGTTGTGCCAAGTTTATGTGTTTTTGTTTTTTATTACGCTAATGAAATTAAATCAAATGAGGGCTTTTTGTGGGTTTGTTTTACGTTTTTTTTAAAGAGTTAATAAAGAGAGGCAATAAAAATAAGTTTACGAAGGAAACGGTACTTCATTACTAAGTTTAATGAAATGAATTGTTTCAAAACGAAAAAAAATATTCTATAGAGGGGTTTTCATACAACAGTTTAAAGCAATAAAATTTTGCAACAAACCCTATTAAAATGATTTCATACATCGGTGTTCATTATTATTGCAATAAATTTCAACAGTTGCTTTCGAAATGATTCAGATCATCGTACTTCCTAAAGGGGGAATTCAGAAATCCTGTCACTGCAATCTCTAGTTAAACCTGATTGTATGGAAATTGTAGTCGCCGTAGTCTAGTAGTGTGTTGGCCTATTAGACGTAAAAGCCAGGGTTCGAGCCCAATGCCAGACATCAAAACAAAATACAAAAAGTATTTCTTCGGCGACTTCCTCTCGGCAGATTTGTCGCAAAAACTCTGAGAGTAAATAAAATGGCCATGAAAAGTTTCTCAAAAAAAAATCTGTCGTTCGGATTCGTCTTTAAACTGTAGGTCCCACCACTCATGTATAAAATTAACACGCGCACAACATCAGTGGTGTGAGAAACTAGATTGAAGGGTTGTAATGACCAATTATGTGTATATATGGAAATTATATTCACGGCAATAATTCCTAAAGATGTGGTAATGAAGTTGAACTCTTTCATATTTTATTTGAAATCAATAAACGATAGATGAGTGCAGTTTTTACCCGGATCTAGTTCACCTTCTATTTCACAATATTACTTATTTTGTTGTTTTGCCTATTGAAGCCAAAATCCTGGTCAGCATATACATCGGAACGCTTCCTATACTTAAATTTAATGAAAGAAAGAACTTGAGATATCATCGCCATTTTTTATTCGTATGATGTCATTATGTGTGGCAAATAAAGACGTTTAAACCAACACCACAGCTTCTCTGAATGGAACGCATCAAAATTAAAAATTCCATTACTTTGACTGATGGCAAGGATTATGTTACGTATTCAGGACTAAAGTAGTTTGTGGCTTATTCGCATAGGCCAGTGACTTAACAAAACCCTATAAGAAAAAGTCTAACGGGCTCAAATCAAACGGTCTCGGTGGCCAGTTCACATTACATGCAAATGATAAATCACATAACATAACATAATTGTTGATTACAACCCTGCAGTCAGGATTACGAACTAGCTTCTCACAACACTTATGTTGTGTGTGTTAATTTTGTACAGTAGTGGCGGGACCTACACTTTAAAGTAGACTGCAAAAGACAGATTTTTTTGAGAAACTTTTCATGGTAATTTTACATACTCTCAGAGTTCTTGGCAGAAATTTGCTGAGGGGAACTAGTCGAAGAAATATTTTCGATATTTCGATTTGATCGAGATGTCTAACCTTTTAAATCACTCTTGCAGAATATCAAATGTGGCATGAATTTTATTGTAAATATAGTGCTGACCTTTTGAAACCACATGTCGTTAGTGTCCAGAGCATCCAATTAAGACCAAAGTCGATGAGAAGTTGGTAATCACCCACCTGTTGAGCTCGGGTGACAAAAGTGGACTGGTCAACCTCATTCTCAAAGAAATATCGACCGCTTAAAATCCGCACCAAACAGTGACTTTTTCGGTATGCATTTGACACTCTTGTATCTTATATGGATTGCTATCATCCCAAATTGGACAATTTTGTGAGTTTACGTATCTTTTCCTGCAGAAATGGGTCTCATCGCTGAAGATGATTTTTCGATAAAAATTAGGATCGGTTGCCAACTATTTCTATTAAGCGCATGTTGTTGACAAAACAGGCTGAATAAATAATAATTAACTTGACAGATGTAGCTTCAACATGATGGCCTCTGTCGAAATTAAGTAGTTCTTATTTTAAAACGTGATATAATAGAATACGAAGGAGAGGCAGCTTAATTAAAACTAAAGCTCAATTGAGTACACATTCTGGTCAGTTGTAATACCACTTAAACCGATATCGCGGAGCATACTGACAAGTTGTGATTAACTGGTCTCAATAATAATCATCAGAGCTCTGTGTTGAAGAATGACTCCTTTAGAATTAAACTGAAAATCACCTTGAGAATTTATTAAATTTAGGAACCAATTGAATATGAAATAAAGAGAGTGTGAGACAAGTATGAGTCGATGTAAGAATAGTATAACTTCTGTAGAAGTCATTATTAGCTAAGTGAAGTCTCTTCGCTTATCTTTCATTTAGAAAGTTTATGGCTTTCACATTCCATTTGATTTAGAACAGATGAGGGTGGCAATGAGACAATAGTCTTCCTCAATCCAGGATTTCTCGGAAGCCAATAAATAGCTTTGCCTAATGGCAACATGACGGAGGTAAGAGATATACTTATTTGTTGGCAATAAAAAAACTCTAACAAGTTCACAGACAAACAATGTCAATGGATGTCCCTGTTATCAGCAACATACATGAGATAAAAATAATACTGCAGCAGACAAGGGAGTTGCAGAAGATGCACTCATTTTAGATCCACTCATTTAGAACTGAACGTTGCATCCCAAAAAGAGATTGGAAAGAAAAATACAGAAATACTAGCAGTAGGAGATCACTTATTGTGGTCACACTATAGTAGTCTGAAAGTCGATATCTAAAATATTTTAAAAACATTCATTCTACAAACGGATTTGTTTTATAATTTGGCAACACGGTATGAAAACAGTGAAAAATATTTAAATTGAAAAAATATCGAATTATCGAAATCATATTTCATGTTTATCGATGTTTTTGTTTTGTTAAATCGTGTAATCAAAGCAAATTTTTTTCTAAAATAAAAATGATTATATATAAATTTTTTTAATAATTTCAGTTACCCTATAACATACATATGCACATACATAATTGGTCATTACAACCCTTCAGTCAGGATTACGACCTAGTTTATCACACCACTTATGTGGTGTATGTTAATTTTGTGCATGAGTGGTAGGACCTAGAGTTTAAATTCGACTCCGAACAACAGATTTTTGAGAAATGTTTCATGGCAAATTTTCTTTACTCTTTGATCTTTCAGCAGAGATCTGAGGGATATCGCCGGAGAAATAATTTTTCGTATTTCATCCCTAATTAGAGCTTCTATCTAATGAGGATTGATTTCCATGATTTTGTAAATGCTCCGTAGTGTAATAAATAGTTCACCCCAATCCAATGTAACATACCAACACGCAGCGTTTCTAATTTGAATGTTTATTTAAAAAGCATTTCTATTTATTGCCAATATTAGTATGTATTTAAATCACTAAGGCACAGTCAGCCAGCATATGCCATTGCAATATTACAAAATAAATAAATTTTGATTTCAATTGGAAATTTATTTGATTGCCGTTATATCTCTCTCTCTCTCTCTCTCTTGCTCTGTGCCTTTCTAAAAAAGGATTTAACAAAATAAATCACGTTTGATTAATAAACATGTGTAAGTACTCTCATACACATTGTCAATACAGCTATAAATTCAAAAGATTTTTTTGTTGCAACAAAATATATATGAAAAGTACATCATATTTCAATATGATACACATATTTGTTAAAATTACAATAACAATAATGATCATTAGTCAAGGCTGTATAAAAAAGATTAAATTGAAAAAGAATAAGAAAAAAAAACAGAAAATATTTGCGTTTACTTTCAAAAAATATTAAAAGTATAAAATACAATAACAATACAACTATGACAATATGACAATGATGACAATATACAATGATGATAACAATTGCCGTCTTAATAGCAACCAGCAAACTATGTGTTTGAGGCACAATTTGCAAAAATAAAAAAAAAATGTATTCGAAATCAAATGGAGAAGTACAAGTGATCATCGACGTCAATATGGGTATCATAGCTGTCGTCATTGTCCTTAAAATACTTATCATCGTCATCATCATCTTTGTCGCTCTCTCTCCCCCTCTCTGTCTATGTCTCATTGGTATGATGGTCAATATAACATTTAATCAAAATTTTACTCTGCAATCCAATACACACTTCATATTTGTGTTTAAAAAATTTTACGAAATGTCAGTGTATTTTGGGTGTGGGTTAAATATGGGGATGGGACCAGTGTATGAGTAGACAAATAAACATCTGTTGGCCTTAAATTCATACAGATGGCTGTAGTAGAGTTTGAATGAATAGCACAAGATAAAATTTGATTCATGGCCTTTTCTGGATCAATAATGGAATGTGGGTAAAAGATAAGAAAAGTTAGGTTACGCGGGATATTAATTGAAAATATTTAAGGACGTTATCCGCCCACAATTCTTGGCTACTCTGCCTAAGGGCCAGATTCTCAAATGGGAAGGATCGTATATACTTACATATGTACATAATTAGTCATTATAATCATTCAGTTAGATTCTCGCACCACTTAAGTTGTGTGTGTTAATTTTATACATGAGCGGAGGGACCTAATCGTCTCCGAACGACAGATTTTTGAGGAACTTTTCATTGCAATTCTATTAACTCTCAGAGTTATAGCCAGAAATCTGCTGAGTGGAAATCCCGAGTAAATATTCAAATTTCTTTTCGTTAGATGTCTGATCTGGGGTTTGAACCGTGGCCTCATGTCTAATAAGTCAACACACTAGCTACTAGACTACGGTTTGGACCACACCTTAGCTGGGATAATACGGACCAATATATTTCATGTTACCAACTGCTTATCGTTCATATCCCAAATTCTTTATTACTCCTGATAGTTCTGGTTTGTTGAGTTTTAATCGTGTCTCACAGATCAATACATTAATGATACGATTTACGATGTCATCCATAAAATGTTCCTTCTTCTCATGACTCAGTAGTGAATCTCCAGAATTGTAAATCTTTTAAAGAGTTCTACATGATGTGTACCTATGGGGTCAAATGTTTTAGCCCCCAAACAACTTTATTTGAACATACATACATACATACATACATACATACATACATACATACATACATAATTGGTCATTACAAAACTTCAGTCAGGATTACGGCCTAGCTTCTCACAACACTTTTATTGTGTGTGTTAATTTTATACATGAGTGGCGGGACCTACAGTTCAACGTCGACTCCGAACCACAGATTTTTGAGAAACTTTTTCATGGAAGGTTTATTTACTTCACAGAGTTATCGGCAGAAATCTGTTGAGAGGAAGTCGCCGAGGAATTAATTATTTCATATTTAGTTCCGTTGGAGATGTTTGTCCTGGGGGTTTGAACCTCGGACTCATGTGTAATAGTCCAACACACTACCTAATAGGCTGCTTCATGGGGAGGAACGCAATTTAAGATATGACCTCATGCTTCAAAGCTCTATTAGGGAAAATGAAAAATTTTCCTTCAACAGAACACTTCAATCATTGTAACACTTTGTGATTCCATACACTTCCTTCTAAATTTGTCAAGAACTTCTCATTCTTATGTGTTCTGCTGACTCTAAAGCCTGCAGTCAGAACCTGTAAACATTCGCGTTCAGTGTGGAAGTACTCCCAACTCACAACGACTGAAACAAAATCCGTTGGAAGTTTTAGGCGCTGCTGGTTAACTTGCAAATTAAACCCCCTTGGCGTTTGCCAATTTTATAATTTTAGGATTAATTGAAGAAAAAGTAATAACAGTTGCTGGACAGTACAATTCAGCAACATAATGGCGTGTCACTGACCCTCACGTAGTCACTGAATCTGGGGTTTAATTGCCCAATACACCGTGGCTTTCCGGTACTCAAAATAATTGAACTGAATAACTATTTCCAACTGTTTTTAGCTAGATTTGACACGTTAAAATGCCATATGGTGTGTGACAAATGACTTTAATGCTGCTTGACTATCGTTTCAAACTGGTCGCTTTCAAAACAGGTCAACATTCCCGGTCAACCTTGAATTTCGTTGCAAAATACACTTCCAGATGGGCTACATACGGGATCAAACTGAATCACCGACCAAATTGTGTAGAATAGCGAAACCATCCGGTGTATAGCGCGACAGTTTGCCTCAAATTTTGTCACTAAACACGCAACTACCTGCAGCACTTTGATGTGGAGTAATGTAAAAACCATTAGCGAAGCCGCGTAAAGTCGCCATAGTCTAGTAAGTAGTGTGTTGGCTAATTAGATCAGAGAATGTGGTTCAACCCTTGGCTCAGATAGCTGGAAATATGAAAAAAAATATTTCTTTTGGCGACTTCCCATCAGCCAGCAATTTTCTGTCAAAGATTTTGAGAGTAGATTAAATTGCCACGAAAAGTTTCTCAAAAATCTGTCGTTCAAAGTCGATTTTAAACTTTACGTCCTGCTACTTATGAATATTGTTAGGAGAATGCTAGGATCTGTTATCATCGCCATTGGGATAATATGGTTCAGGTTACGGAATGTATAGAATTCGTATCAAATACTTTTTATTACTCCTAATAATTCTGGTTTGTTGAGTTCTAATCGTGGCTCACAGGAAGTCGAGTATTTTAATACGATTTCATCTAGAAAATTTTCCTGTACCTCAGGACTCAATTGTGACTCAAAGGAATTGTCAGTCGTATAAAGAGTTCTTCATGATGTGCACCTATGGGGTCAAATATTTTGGCAGCCAAACAACTTTATTTGAACAGTAACATGAAAAAAAACAGTTTCCTGCTCATTTTTTAAACCATACTGTAAATAGTCGTATGCGTGCTTGTGTCCATGTGTACACAATAAACCACTAATCATGCCAGTAAAAAGCTCTGACATTGGTTTTTGTCGGATACTAAAGATAACACATTCCAATACTGTGTATTTTTCATATCCTTATGCCTGCATGTATATATAATGACGACATATATACATACAGTCATTCAGACTTACAAACAATTGTATTTTAGTGTACTCATAAGGTCTAGATCTATTGAAACAATACATTATATGGCATATATACATATATGTATGTATGTAAGTATGTATGTATGTATGTGGAGAATTGCGTACATATGTATGCAGTGAATCCTCTGATAAATTTCTATATTTTTGTGGACAATTGCATAGCAATGGTCAGGCAGGCAAAGACAGACAATGAATGAAACAATTTAATTTTTTTTTTTATAACAACATGTGGTTTTTGTTTTTGTTTTCATTGTTGTCATTTATTTATTGGTATGAAGCCTCTTTGGACAATACAATACAATGATGAAGAATGATGACAATGACGATCATAATGATGATCATGATGATGATGCTGGTGTTGTTGATGATTGTTTTGTTGCTTTTACCCAATCTAAAATGTATTAAATTGTCAAATTCATCAACAGCAACAACAACAATAAGAACAACAATATTTAGAACAATGACAACAGTTTCAAATATAACATGAATACAACTAAAGCAATAACAATAACAACAACAATAACAAACACGAAAGAATGGAAAAAAATCAAATCAACACACAATAAGACAATGACACACATTTAAAATGTTTTTTTTCGTCTCCTCTTTTATTTTCTGGGTGACAGATTGTTTGTTTTTTTTTCTCTCACTAATGTGATGCCCTGCTTTGGCAGTCACACAGGATTTTCACTCTACGCACATATACACTCACAGACAGACATTTACGTGTCTGGCTGGATATCAAAAGAAACAGAAAGAAAAAAATACGTGCACACCGGTGTGCCAAGCAGCAAGTCATGTAACAGGCAGGCAGACGACGACGACGACACACAGGGCAAAGGACACATAGGCATTAATAGCAGAGTAACAGTAACAGCAACAGCTACAGCAACAGCAACATTACATCGTCTATTTAGGCTGATTTTGAAATATACCCAAGTAAACAAGCAATGACAAGGTTATTGGCAACAAAACCAACAAAAAAAAACAAGAAGAAGAGAAGGAAATTCACATCAAATCAAATGAGTCTAGAACATGCATTAGGTCGAGAGCATGACTTAAATTCTACTTGGCAAATGGAAAAATTTCTTGAAATTTTTTTTTACTTCTGGTATTGTGTTCCCTTAGCACACTGAACTTAAGGCAAATTTTTTCCAGCAAAATTGGAATTGTTGTTCGTTTACTGGGATTAAGTGAAGAAATTTACTTGGAAATGCAATCATTTTTTTTTTTACTGTCATGTTGTTGTGTTTACTTTGATGCTGGAAAATCATTAGGTTTTATAATTAAGTTGACCTATAATTTGGGTTTCAATATCTATTATGAATGAGGGATGTTTAGGAAGCTCCTTGGGATAAATACATTTATCTTTTTTGCTATCTTATGTACATTAATTGTAATTTATCGTCCAAAATTGTAGGCATATAGACGTTTACTACTGTTATCCGCCATTGAGGAATGTGTCGTTATTATTATTGGCAACTAAACTCGAATTAAGCTTCCTGACTATAGATTCATACGTTGAGTATAACAATTTGCCAGGATCTGCTGCTTAACTTGGCCTTTATTAAGTTGTTCGGTTTACATAGCCGCCAATATTCAATGCGAGCTTCAGGCATCTTCAGAAGACAGCATTTTAAGTGGTGGACACATTAATCGAACAGCAGATCGTTTTATTAGAATTGAATTTCTCTGAATCAATACATCATATTCTGTAAACGTCCTGTAATAACTTGAGAGCGGCAAAAATATATTTTATTCGTCCACATAATCGAAGCTACGGAAGTGATGACAAAATTGATGTCCACTTAGTTGGTCATCATCTACAAACGGTCGCAGCCGGAGGCAGTACGGCCTCCAATCTGGATACATCATGACTGAGCTATGAGCAAACTAGATGCCATCCTCGGGCCATGTATTTCTCGAGATCTTACAGAATTGATAAGCCCTCTATCTGCAAATTTCTTTTAACAAATAATATAGCAAATAGATTTTGAAGTCGCTGTAGTCTAGTTGGTATTGTGTTTGCTTATTAGACGTGAAGCCACGGTTCAAATCCCAAGTCAGACATCTCCAACAAAAGGAAATACAAAAAAATATTTCTTCGGCAACTGTCTCTCAACAGATTTGTGGCAAAAACTCTGAGAGTAAATGAAATAGTTTCTAAAAAATCTGTCCTTCGGAGTCGACATTAAATTGTAGCTCCCGCCACTCATGTGCAGCGTAAGTGGAATGAGAACCTAGGTCGTAAACCTGACTGAAGGGTTGTAATCATCAATAAGGTCTATATGTGAGGTATTAAGTGAGGTGGAAATGTATTTAAAAATACTTTCCCATCGTTAAAGACATAGTCCTCTGCGTCTATGCTTTGCATCTATGCTTTGCATCTATGCTACGCATCTATGCTTTACATCTATGCTATGCATCCATGCTAGGCATCTATGCTATGCATCCATGCTACGCATCTATGATATGCATCCATGCTAGGTATCTATACTATGCATCCATGCTACGCATCTATGCTAGGCATCTATGATATGCATCCATGCTACGCATATATGCTATGCATCTATGATATGCATCCATGCTACGCATCTATAATATGCATCCATGCTAGGCATCTATGCTATGCATCCATGCTACGCATCTATGTTATGCATCTATGCTATACTACGCATTTATGCTATTCATCCATGCTACGCATCTATGCTATGCATCTATGCTACGCATCTATGCTATTCATCTATGCTACCCATCTTACTGCACTATATCTGGGTTTTGGGTGTACTATCTCTCACATATCCTTTCGTGTACATATAGGTATGGGTATTATACCCGCACAAATAGAATCTTAGCTGCATCAACTATGCTTTAAATTTTTCTTCCAAATAGTTAAACGTATTTTTCAATGCCCTTTTCTTTCAAATTGACTCAGAAACTTAAGAGGTTCCGATGCCTTAAAGGGGCTACACACTAAATCAAAATCGTTGTTCATAATCATTACAGTGAAGTCCAAAATATTTGTTTGATTTACCATCATTACAACCAATTTTTGCCTGGGTTATCCTTGTACAAAGCCCAACAAAAAAAAGGAAGAAAGCATTGGTTTTAATGTGTGTAAATTTATAACAAAAAAACATGTCCAATCAACGTTAACAAGATCTAAAACAACCAACAATTTTTATTACAACAACGATATTGTTGTAACCATACATTGCCTCCCTAGTTGTTGCTGATGTTCAGTCATGGAATGTATGGGCATCATGAGCAAAACCATTGTCTGAGTCTGTTGACATCTTGTACTCTAATCCATAATACTTTTTGATTTATATTGTTATTGTAAACAGCAACAAGAACAACAACTAAACAGAAACAATAGCAACATATTTGTTTTTTAATACAGGATTTGTAAAGTATTTGCATTGGATATGATTGAATACTGGCTAGAGCGAGGGTACTGAATATGGCATTTGAGAAGAATGTCGATAAGCAATTCAGGTGAAAAAATGACATGATTTTAAACAGGTGTTGTAGTACCTATACAGTGGTCTGTTAGATTCAAATATTTTTTAAGGTTTTCAAACCAACAATTTTCAGGAGGAATAGTTATGTATTGCACATGAAACGGGGAGTATATGGTTTGGTTTCCAACACTTCCAATACAATCCCTTGTACAAAATTGTTTAAATTTTAAAATTTCTTTTCATTTTAAACGCATACCCTACAATTTTCCCATATTTTTCCTGCATTTAAGTTCTGTTTGTTATTTTTTTTTTCGTTCACCAGCAATATCGATAAATTGTTTTCGTTTCAAAAAAAAAAAACGTATCACTGCAGTCCCTTTTTATGTCATCAATATGTCAATATAACCCATAAACAGACACTAACATTAAGTGTACATGCATGGGTTAATATCGGTATATAACATTGTGTTTGTGTCTGTATGTTTTGGGTTCTTTGTTACCCGGTGCAAAATGTATTAAAAAGTTTTACTTGCTTTTTATTCTCTTTTGCCCTGAGTATAACATACAACATGTATTGTGCTCTCTTCTAGGTAAAGATTAAATCAACATGTCAACACATGTTGACTGAAACTAACAATACCACTGCTTTTGACATATTAATCCTTTACTTTGGTCCTTTTTTTCACTTTTATTCTCGCTTAGTTCAAACGTTTTTCAATTCTTTTTCAACACTTTACTTTTCTTACCTCAATTTCCTTGCTCTCTCTCTTTCGATGACAAATTTCCATTTCCATAGTCTTTTTACAGAAACCACAACTACTGCTTCAATGTTTTTAATACACATACACACACATACAGGGATATATTTAAGCGGTTAAACAAACATGCCTTAAGTATATGGGTTATTTCACGTGGGACATACAAACTACTCACGGCATGTTAATTTAGGAATGATTAAGAAGACTTGATGAGTTGTTAGGATAAAGATGTAAGCGTATCCTGAATTTAGTAAGAATAGAACCTTAATTCAATGAAGAAGCCATATTAGTAGGTAGTGTGTTGGCTCATTAGACGAGATACCATGGTTTAAATCTGTGGCACAGACATTCTGAACAAAAATATTTCTTTCTGTGATTTCTAAGCAGTTTGCTGGCAAAACTTTTGAGCTTAAAATAAAATTGCCATGAAAAGTTTCTCAAATCTTTCGTTGGGAGTCGACATTAAACAGTAGGTTCCTCTACTCATGGAAATATGGGATGATGGGGAGAAGCCAGGTCGTTGTGTTTTAATTTTATCTATAAGAAGCGGAATCTTCAGTTTAAACTCGAGGCCTGTTTTGAATTTATTGTACCAAAAAAAACTTTGTCTGGTTTTTGGGTTTAAAATCTTATCTGCCTGTGCTGCTTGGAAAAGGCCTCAACGAAGCATTCTAAAGGGTGGGCCGTTTAAAAGTTTAAATATAAATATGCAATAAAACAAAAACAATTTGAAATCTTTCCGAAGTTATTCTTTTGTTGTGAATTACAACTGTTCTGTTTAGAAATGAAATATTATTTCATTCATAGGGCTGCCGCTGCTGGCGTCACAGTACTTCATTCGATCGAACCAATTTTCGTGCACTTTTTCAAGTGTAAGGGGTAATATTTCGACAATCGCATCATAAATGTTGTCCTTCAAATGCTCAATTGTCTCTAGTTTGTCGGCATATCACTATATTTTAACGGCGCTCCACAGAAAATAGTCTATCAGCGTCAAATGGCAGCTTCTTGGCGACCAATTAACATCACAATTTCAGCTAACTAAACGGCTATCAAACGTTTGACGCAATAAATCGATGGTGGCATGAGATGTGTGGCAAGTTATAACATCCTGTTGAAGCCAAACATCGATCACATCAATACCATGAAGAGCGGGTACAAAAAATCTGCTATCATGTTGCGATTGTGGAGTCTCCATTGACAGTAATGGTTGCGTCGTCCTCATTTTCAAAGAAATATGGGCCAATGATGCCTACGCTCTACAAGCCGCACCAAACAGAAACTCGTAATGGTTGCATTGGCTTCTGTAAGATCACGTGTGGGTTTTCTGAGCAACAAAATTTTGCTTATTAACGTATCCACCAAGATGAAAATGACTTTTTTTTTGGCGAAATCGACAACATCGTATAGTTTCTCGTTGGTCCAAAAAATTGCAACGTTGTTCAAGCGTAAAACGATTCATTACGTTCAGTGCCGCACCAAACAGTCACTCATAATGGCTGCTTTGGCTTCTGTAAGACCACGTGTAGGTTTTCTGATCCCCAAATATGGCAATTTTGCTTATTAGCGTACCCACCAAGATGAAAATGAGCTTCATCCGAAAAGATGATTTTTTTTTGGCAAAATTGACATCATCATGCAGTTTCTCGTTCATCTCGTCCATCTAGCGAAAAGGAAGCAGTGGGTAATACGGCTTCACTTCTTGAATCGTCAAACAATGGTACTCAAGAATTTCATTTTCCAATTAATTCCCATTTTAGGCATCAAAATCCCCAATGTGCGTCGGACCGAGACCTTTTCGAGAAAATCGACATAAACTGGTGCGTGAAATGTTCAATTCTTGAGAACAATGACAAGTTGCTGTTGGTGGATCTCACACATATTCTCAGCCACAGTTTTGATATTTTCAAGTGTACGCGCTGTATGAGCACGCTCACGTCTTGACGCATGAACAATGAAACCAGTTCCAAGAATTTTTTGCTTTTGCACCATTTTCGTGCAATTGTCTCTGTTTTGGGAAATAAATCCCAATGTTGCTCAATCGTAAATCGATTCATTACGTGTAGTGGAGATAAAATACTAAATTTTGTGAGGGAATAGAATAACCTAAGTATTGCCAGATTCGAAATATCCGATGTTTCAAATATAAATCGATAGATGGCCAACTTGTTACATTAAATGTATACCTAGAGTAGCCTAACTACAGCTAATTTGTATATTCTTTGCGCTCTTAAGTAGCCTCATCAGCTGCTTGATGTGAAATGCTTCACATAGATGATGAGCATCATAAACAAACATTTCGCATAGAGAAACACACAATGTTTGTTAAGTATTGTTGCTTTAATTGTAAGTGTGTTAGTGGATTTCTATGTAATGGTTGGTTAATACAAAATATATTACTAAAGTTGTTGCTCATTGATGCGTTTCTATAAACATTTACGCACACATACATACATAGGTATATAGACATACATACATATTAAAACAGACACAAAATAAGCGTACTTGCAACATTTGGTGGCTTTAAGACCAATTTACCTCAATACAGCATTTCACACATATGTACACATACTTTGTGTGTGTTTTTAATACAACTTTTGTGTAAGCCTTTGTGTATGTGTTGTGTTGGTATTGAGCACAATAGATTTATGCAATGCTGTAGGTTTACTATGTCTCTCATAATACCTTTTTTAAACACTATGATGCCTCATAAGGCTGCAATAGATTTATCTGAAGTACTGGCAAATTCTGAGAATTAAAAAATATTATCCCCTGTACTGTTCACAAATGTTTTCTTTATTTTGAAAATTGTTCTCAAGTTTCGTTTTCCTTCATTGGCACCCACCCATAACCACATTGGTGGGGGTGGTGGTCAAACACGAATTATAATTGGATATTTCAGTTTCAAGCATTTTTAACCCATCCATGATTGAGGAAATTACACCAAGCGTAACAAGGGGCTAATGGATAAACACACGCGCCCACAATTAGTTGACCAGAGTTTTCAATTAAAATAAGGGTGACAAAGGATGATGTGACAGCCAACAAAACACTGAAACAGACAAACACACACTCTAATCTGTAATCGGTTGTCTAATGGCAATTTTATTATTTTAACGGTTGACTAAGAATTTAAAAGGTACTCATGAAAGCAGGAGGTAATCTCTGAGAAATGAAATTTCCTTTGGAGAAACAAAAATTTAATTTCAGTTATAAAGTTGAGAAGTTAATAATTTTTTAATAATCATTTGTAACTTAAAACAGCAAATCTTGTTCTGAAATGAGTTTCTACTTATCGTTTCAGTGTTCAAGTGACCACAATTTCCAAGTGTTATGGAAATTAATTTTTTATTTCATATTTTTTTGCTGTCCAATTGTTAATCATAATTACCAATCAGTACCATAAATATCAAGCCGAAGGAAATAACCATAAAACCTATTAAAAATAATTGTGAATAATCACTGAAAAACATTCATTATTAATGACGATCGTCGACATAAAAACCCAATAATTTTTAAAACAGATGTTCATGAAAGCAAAAAGAGAAAAATCACAAAATTAATGCTGATGGCATTTTTAAATAAAATATGTTTCTGAAAGATTTTAAAAGGATAAAAAAAATGAAATAAATATCGTCAAAACAGATTTCTTATATCATAATTTTTTTCTTCTTTTTTACTGAAATAATTAGAAGTGAAATGACTGGCTGCCGCCTTTTGTCTGGTAACCTGGTAAACAGAGCAAACATTAAATGTTTATTCGTGAAGAGAATGGCCCTAATCACACGAGAACAATTTTTAGTCGCACAATTTTTATTCTTTTCATATCACACGGGATGAATATTGGTTTCGCATGAAATGTATACGTATACACAGCTTTGTATGTATAAGTGTTTTGGCATTCATTTGATGTTTGGCTGATTTTTAGAAATGTGCATGTATTACGCCACCAAAAAACCATTCTCTTTACCCCTCTTGCCTATAAACTGTTATTTTACACCAGCACAATTGTTCTCGTGTAATTAGAGCTAATCGGAATAAAAATACTAAGACAACAACAAAGAAATTATGATGTCAAGGAATTACAATAACAAAACAGCAGAGAATTTGCAAGAAATCGGATAAACAAAGATTAATCAACAATAAGTTTCTAGAAGGTACGTACGTAATTGGTCATTACGACCCTTCAGTCAGGATTACGACCTAGTTTCTCATACCACTTATGTTGTGTGTGTTAATTTTATACATGAGTGGCGGGACCTACAGTTTAAAGTCGACTCCGAACGACTGTTTTGAGAAACTTTTCATGGCAATTTTATTTACTCTCAGAGTTTTTGCCAGAAGACTGCTGAGAGTAAGTCGCCGAAGAAATACTTTTTGTATTTTATTTTGATGTCTGACCTGGGGCTCGAACTCTGGCTTTTCGTCTAATAAGCCAACACACTACCTACTAGAAGGTGCCACACTGAAAAAGGAATGAAAAATGAATGGAACGAAAGATAGCATTTTCAGTCAGTTCTAGCAAGAAAAGCGACGCATGTACACTCTACAATTAATCACCACAAGCATGCACCATACCTAGCGCATACGTGTGAAACACATCTCCTCTGTCTGTCAGAAACTATCTTTCCGTAGGAGTTGGTTAAGTCCCGTGAAATTGTTCTTCTAAATCCTCTACCTTCGGTGTTCCAGCATGACTTTAGCTGAGTATACAGAGTATACTCATTCCACACAATTTTATTTTATCGATAAGCTGTCATAGTCTGCAATCTATTTCCCAGGACTATCTGAATTTTTGAAAGTTAGAAAAGGTATCATCTTCATCCTCATCCATATAGTTAGGGACTGCAAGAAATTCATCAGGTTCAAACCTGGACGGACATATGTATGTTGAACAACCATGATCAGTTCAAGGTTGTATCGCAGTATTTTCTTGAAGTCAAATGGGTTATATTAGGTATCATTTGGAATGGCATCCATGCCTTCAAACTATACTCCCATAACGATCCTAGATATCCATCGTTTCTCGTATTCTATATTGTATCGAGACACCCTCTGTGTTATATGCAGCAAGTACTAATCCAGCTGTATCAAGTCATCTTCAAATATTATAGCCGCTATGTTCGTCGTCCACAAAGCCCACAATTGTGTTTCCATCTGGTAACTGTAGTCAAAACATTCCATCGTACAGAATTTTCTGTAGTAGGAGCCCATCACCTTCTCCCCATCATCTATTAAAAATATTACACTCCGGTCTAGAAAATAATATTTTGTAATGTGCATTACATATAGCATTGTACACATATTGAAAAGAGCCTACGCAGTTGGTAGTGTGCTGGCCTATTAGTGTGCTGGCCTATTAGACGTGAGGCCATGGTGGTGGTAAAAACGGAAATAAAATTTTTATACTAAAAAATTTAACTTGATTTCTAACCAACTGCAAGTATATCTATGGGGTTAGTTTGTTTAATTATTATTGATTTCCTTTTTTTTATGATTTGAAGTAATTAATCCAATTTAAATTGTGTCCCATTCTCTTAGTATATGTAGGAGTATGTAGAGTCGAAAAAAAAAAATTAATTCATATTTAATTAATTCTGTTTCTTATTAACAATTTTGTAAACAATTCAATCATATAATGTTATTTATTTGTAATTTTTTTTAAATCTAATTCTATGTAATTTAATTAATAATTAATACAATTGTTCAAAGAAAAAAAAATTTTTTTTAATATCAGAAAAAGAACTTTTAATTAAACAATTTTTTTTAATAAAATGCGATTTTTTTTTAACGATTATTATTATGAAAAATAAAAAAAAACAAATTAAATTAGTAAAGTTAAATGAAATCTTTATTTCGTGCCATAAATGAATCGCTGCCATATAATATTCAAAGATTATTTCACGTAAATATTGCGCATAAGTGAAGTTCAATTTTCGTATACTTTCTCGTCTGCAATTTTGTCTTCCGCTATCCCTTGTAATGGAAGCATTGGCTTTTGTAAGACCACGTGTGGATTTTCTGCGCCTCAATTACGGCAATTTAGCTTATTAACCCAAAAAGCTTCAGCAGAAAAGAATTTTCGTTGACCGATCTAGCGAAGCGAAAACGAAGCGAATTGTCATGAGGCTTCAACACTTAAACTAATTGAACTTTGCAAGGCCTCATAGCGAGATCTTTTTTGCAAGATTCGACGTAATGACTGATGCGTGAAATGTTTAATACTTACTTACACACTCTCTACCACATCTTCGATATTTTCGGGTGTATGAACTGTATGAGCACGCTCATGTCTTGGCGCATCAACAATGAAACCAGTTTTATGAACTTTGGCAATAAACAGTAACTTAGCGAATAAGGACTCTTCAATTAAATTTTGTACGACATTTTCGTGCAATTTCCTAACAATTGTCTTTGTTTTGAAAATAAATTTCCAATAAATCCCAACGTTGCTCATGTATAAATAGATTAATTACTTTCAATGGAGATAATAGGCTGGATTATCTGACAGAATAGAATATCATAAGTATTAATATTGAATAACCGATATTTAAAATTTAAGCAGATAGATGGACCACCCGATAGTAATTTAAAGCATTTCAATACGGGCCGAGTAACACTTTACAATTCCATTTAACTAAACCCAAGTTTAACGGCAAGTTGTAATAATGGCCCATAGTAGGTTTACCAAACACAGCAAATTCAACCTAAAATTAAGATTGTGAATACTATAAGCTAACCAGACCTTAATCTCATGAAAACTACGGGGTAGTAAAGAATGTCTATAACTTACCAACGAAATCAACCACCAATTCTCTAATGTAGACTAGAATTTTCAAAGCAAAATCTTAATTAACCAACAGCCTAGGATTACCTTGGTTAAATTGGCCATTGGGCCGAAATACTTTCAGGACTACAACCTATCTTGGGTCAATGGAAAATCTTGCTCCACTGCCAGACTAACTTGGCCCTGGTGGACAGAGGTTGCAAGAACCATTAAATTGGACTTGATCGTAATGTCGTCTCGTTCAGTCTAACGATTTCTGCAGTGGTGTAGGTCTGCTGAAAAAGCGGAAACTGTTAGCCACTTTTTTGGCAATGCGCGTTTCTTGCGAAGTGCAGATATGCGTTATATGGCTCTCCATTACTTGTCAGCTTAGCGGAATTATCATACATTGATGTCAAGGATATAGCTTCGTTTATTAAACTTTCAGGCTGGTTTTCTAGCGTAGAGTAGTCGTGCTTTTAATGTACAGCCCTTGCGCGGACCAACTTTTTCCCTAGTTTGGTAGAATTCGGTCAGTACAGGAACTGCGCTTGTCTATGGCGTCACAAGGGGCCACTATGTGTGCTCAAGTAAGCTTTAGTAATACCACTTTGACCTAACCTAACACTTCAGGAAATCGGTAGGCATCAGAATTCACTATGAAGCTGCATTAATATTCTACATAATCTCCGCATAATTTTCGTCTACAGCCCTACTTTTGAGCATTCAATGTCGTGATCTGTTTTATCAAATGACTTTAATCCTTATATGTACGACCTACACCCAAGCGATGGTCCTTACGCTTGCAAAGGAAAAAGAGGTAGTAGTGTTCTTTAAAAGAAACTGTAAAGGCTTCTACAGAAAGAGCATTCAAAATGCATAAGATAAAAATAGACAAGAACGGACGTTTCTCTATATAATCAGTACATTACAATCATTCCTCGTGATAATTATCTCTTTACATCAGATAAAGTATTACTTGAACTGTCTTAGTAAACTAAAGTCTTTGAATGCTTCTTTCAGTATCTTCCTACATTAAACTCTACATTGGATTCTTGTAGAAAGTTTCTTACTAAGAATCTTAGCAAGAATCGGCTATAGTGGCTATCACTCTAGTAAAATAGAAATTAAAAACGTTTGCACTTAAATTAATTTTTGTTAGAGTAAACAATTAAAGGAATGCTCAAATTGCGCCATTGCAGTTACAAAATGTTTCCTTTTTTTCAATTTTTAATTTTAAATTTGAATTATTATGAATAAAAGCACAAGCATTTAATGATCTTTTTATTTACACGAGTAAATATTGATTTTTATTTATGAATATACACACACAAAAAAGTCAACTTCTAAAAACAATAAAAACAAAAGGGGGCAGGCAAAAAAAATTAAAATAATTTATTATTTTTAAACGCAACATTATTTACTTGTATTGACTTTACGTATGTATAATTATATTGTATATGAACAATAAACAAATTAGTGCACTTAATTTAATCAATTTATTGAATGAATTCATTTGTCACCCCCCCCCACCACACTATTTGTGAAGAACTTAAAAACTGTAAACCAGTAAGCAGTTCTATTTAAATTGTAATGACGTAATCTGTACTTTTAAATAAATGTGAACCTTCCAGCAACTGACAGCACCTCAGTGTTAAATGGTGAGCACTTCCTAGAACCACTGATTCAGTATATTCCCATGCTCAACATACTTTTACTACGTACATAATCGGTCGTTACAACCCTTCAGCCAGGATTCCTACCTTGCCTCTTATGCCACTTATGTGTGTTAATTTTATACCCAAGTGGCGGGACCTAAAGTTTAAAGTCGACATTGAACGATAGATTTTTGAGACATTTTTTCTTGGCAATTTAATTAACTGCCAAAGTTTTTGCCAGAAATCGTCTGAGAAGAAGTCGCCGAAGAAATATTATTTCTTTTGTTTCGTATTGTTGTAGAAGTCAGACCTGGGGTTTGCATCGAGACCTCATGTCTAATAACGACGACTTCAGCTTTGCTGCCATTCTACATCAATCATTTTCTAACGATATATATCACTGCCTGTGGAACTTAATTTTTGTCTGCAAAAGCATTCTCAAATTCCTTCCAGCATGTGGTATATCCTTCAGCAAGCTCTTTAAAATACGGCTATTCCTCTCCCTCAACAACTTTCTTAGTGCTGATAAATAGGCTTTTCGTGTGTTAACGATGTTTTTCTTCCACCAGAAAGAGGATTGGAATTTATGCAGTAGGAGCACCTCGGGATATAACACTCCGAACCAAACTTATGTTTCGAGTCAAAGTTTGAGGACTCTTGATAAGGCTGTTTATCAGTCCATTTATTGATCAAATTTTTAAGACCGCCGTTCAAACTCCAGATCAGACATCTCCAACAAAATGAAATTTGAAAACATTTTTCAGCGAGGGTGCATTGGTAGTCTAATAGGTAGTGTGTTAGACTATTAGCGTGTGGGTTGTGGGTTCGATTCCCACCAGAGACTCCGGTCTGTTACACTACACCGAGTATATGGGCGAAGTTGCTCATATCGGATACAATTAAAACATTATTTGTAGTTCTATTGTGATTAATAAACAAAAAAATTTCTTCAGCGACTTCCTCTCAGTAAAAACTCCGAAAGTAAGTAAATTTGCATAAAAAGTTTCTCAAAAAACTGTTGTCCGGAGTCAACTTTAAACTGTAGGTTCCGCCACTCATGTATAAAATTAACATACACAACATAAGAGGTGTGAAAAGCTAGGGTGTAATCCTGACTAATTGTGGTGACCATTTATGTATGTGCTTAATGCTGTAATAAGTTCTGGGTACCCGAGAATACTTCCTATTAGAATTCCAACAGCCGAACAATGAAAAACAAGATGTTCTCTAGTTTTCCAACCTGTTGTGGTAAATATTTTAGAATCTTAAAATAGGCTTTTGAGTAATCCTAGGTAGTCTAAAAGACCACACTTTGTGATTTATACCACCATAGTTTTTCAAATGCTTACTGGGTATGTACTAAATAAACGTGTTGCATTTGCATGCATATATTGTGTGTATATGTGTACGTGTCAACGCTCTTGTTTATTAATATAATTAATAATTTGCTGCTGTTGTTGTTGTAATTGTTTTGCATACATTTTTTTATATTCTATTTGAACATTCTAAAAACAATATACATAACTAGTCTACTATTCATTGTTGTAATTCCATTATAATTATTTATAAATGCATTTTTGCTTATTTCGCTTATATTTCACTTATTCCACTGCAAATTCTGCGCTAATTTTTTTTGTGCAAGAATAATTTAACTTTAATATGTATTAAATTACACCAACACAAACAAATATGCCGCGATTAAAATTATTAAAATATTTATTTAAATCCATACTCGTAAACATATTTTATTTTAAAGCTTTATTTAGCAGCATATTAATGCCTGAAATTCAATAGAATCGTTTGCATATTTATTTATTGGATACATTGTTTGGCTTATTATCCAAATAAATATTCAAATATTTCTCATTTTTATTGTTTTTTTGTTTTTTTATTTTAAATACCCACAAATAGCACAATTAACAAATTTAAATACTAAATTAAAATAATTAGACATTTTGGCGCCTGCAACAGGACACCAAACAAAACCTTTAGAGAGAATAAATGAAAAAAAAAATTAAACAGAATGCAGTTAAAATAATTAAAATTATTGCAAATTAAAGTATTTATTTAAAATATGTATGTATGTGTGGTAAAATATTATTATAAAAAAAACGAATATTCATTCTAAATTTCATTATAAAATATTCCACACACAATGCAATATGAGAAGAATTTTTTTCTATCATTTATTGAATAGAGACTTTGTGTTTGAACAAAGTATCGTGTCTCATAATGCCGCTGTACAAAATATATACAATGTATTCTATTTCAAAACGTCTTCAATGTGTATTTTTAACGCAGTCAAAAAGCAATCAGGCATCGGATTTATAGTTGATGCATTGTTTGGTTACTTTGCATATCTACAAAGTTTATATACAGTAGTAGAACTGTATACAAACTTTGTATTGATACATTTTGGAAGCCAGCCAGAATCGATGTGGATGCTTAAACAAGGCTACATTTTCTTCTGATTTGACCTTATTTAGGTCCTATCACAACTCCCGTTGTAACAATATAACTGTCTATTTATTTACACTAAGTTCTACTGAAACTTGATCTTGAACACCTCGATTTACAGTGGACAGCAAAAGTCTTAGTACGACAATATATTTTGACAAAAAAAGTCCCAACAGGCTTAATACTCTTGCACAAAGTCCCGATATGACTTCAAGAGAGTATTTGGGAGAACATTTGAAAGAACGGTTACGTAATCGCTAAACCTCAAACAAAAGACAACCGAAAAACTTGCTCATGATGCCACCAGAAAACACCAAACAAAACTTGTACATTCAATTCCAAATGGCTTAAATGGAATGCTTGACCTTATGGGATATTCTACTGAATACAAGGAATAACATTTTCATATATTAGGCCTTTGAATTTTAAATTTACTCAGGGTTCTCCTTGGGGGTACATATGGAGTCATCTGAAACTTTTCCTTATTTTTCTGTTGTTTTATGAAAAACATTAAAAATTTTTTTTGTTTTATAATAAGATTAATAAATTAATAAAATAAATATAAAAACTATAAATTTTTGTACAAACTCATGAAATTGCTAAAAAATATATTGCCATACTAAGACTTTTGCTGTCCACTGTATATGTCATACTTGACTTTGATTGTTTTAAGGATATGTCACCAAAAAATTTGGCAAATTTCTTCAGGAATCTCATGACTGGTTGTTACGAAGGCTACATAATTATCACTTCACTTTAGGATGAGTTTTTCGTTGAACTATTTGATATCAAGCAATTTAAAAGCATAAATTTAAATAAAAACGCTTAGAAATTATGCCAAATATATTCTTTTGTTGTGAAGAACAATTGTTCCGGTTATAAATTGAATATTATTTCATTCAATTGACTGCCACGACAGTCCTCACAGTTCGTCATTCGATCGCACCAATTTTCGTGCACTTTTTCGAGTGTAATATCTCGACAATGGCCTTTAATTGTTCCGGTTATAAATTGAATATTATTTCATTCATATGGCTGTCGCGGCTGGCCTTACAGTACCTCATTTAATCAAACCAATTTTAATGCACTTTTTCAAGTGTAGGGAGTCGTATCTCGGCAATGGCATAACGAATGTTGGCCTTCAAATGCTCAATTGTCTCTGGTTTGTTGACATAACAATTTTCTTTAACGCTGCCTCACACGGAAAATAGTCCAACGGTGTCACATTGCAGCTTCTTGGCGTCCAATTAACATCACCATTTCGGCCAATTAAACGGCCATTAAACGTTTGACATAATGAATCGATTGTGGCATGAGTTGTATGGTAAGTTGCATTATCCTGTTGAAACTAAACATCGTTCACATCACATACTATTTAGAGAGGGTACAAAAGAGTCGGTTATGATAGTGCGGTAGGTGTCTTCATTGAGCGTAATGGCTGTGTAGACCTCAATTTCAAAGAAATATGGGCCAATGATTCCTCCGCTTCACAAACCATACCAAACAGTCCCTTGTAATGGTTGCATTGGCTTCTGTAAGTCCACGTGTGGGTTTTCTGCGCTCCAAATATGGCAATGTTGTTTATTAACGTACCCACCAAGATGAAAATGAGCTTCATCAGAAAAGATGATTTTTTTTGGCAAAATCGGCATCATATTGCAGTTTCTCGTTGGCCCATCTAGCGAGGCGAAAACGAAGCAGATGGTCATGCGGCTTCAACATTTGAACCAATTGAACTTTGCAAGGCCTCACACCGAAATCTTTTCGCAAGATTCGACGTGGTGACTGATGCGTGAAATATTCAATCCTTGAGAACGAGGATGAGTTGGTGTTGACACACTCTCAAGCACAGCTTCAATATTTTCGAGTTTATGCACTGTATGTGCACGCTCATGTCTTGGCGCATCAAC
This sequence comes from Sarcophaga variegata, assembly GCA_932273835.1. Lineage (NCBI taxonomy): Eukaryota > Metazoa > Arthropoda > Insecta > Diptera > Sarcophagidae > Sarcophaga > Sarcophaga variegata. The sequence goes on from OW026361.1 coordinate 114,332,398, forward strand.
AATATAACCAGTTTTACAAACTTTGGCATTAACACCAGGAACTTGTAGTACTCTGAAATTAACGTGTAATTTCCGAAAAATTGTCTTTGTTTTGAAAATAAATATGCAATAAATTCCAACGTTGCACAAGCGTAAATCGATTCATTACGTTCAGTGACTGAATTATGTGACAGAGTAGAATGACATAAGTATTGCCAGATTCTAAATACATACATACATAATTGGCCATTACAACCCTTCAGTCAATAGTTCGACTTAGTTTCTCACACCACTTATGTTGTGTGTGTTAATTTTATACATGAGTGGTGGGACCTACAGTTTAAGGTCGAATCCGAACGACAGATTTTTGAGAAACTTTTTCATGGCAATTTTATTTACTCTCAGAGTTTTTGCCAGAAATCTGCTGAGAGGAAGTCGCCGAAGAAATACTTTTTGTATTTTGTCTTGATGTCTGGCCTGGGCCTCGAACCCTGGCTTTACGTCTAATAAGCCAACACACTACCTACTAGACTACGGTGACTTTGATTCTGAATAACCGATGTTTAAAATTTAAAGAGAGAGATGGTCCACCCGATAGTTATTTAAAGCATTCCAATACGAGCCGAGTGCAGTTTATGACTGACACGCTTAAAGACTTAGACAAATTTTTTGTCTCCAAATTGATCAGAAACTTGGGTCTTTGTTAAGGATACTGGATTATAAATCTATTAATTCCGTATTATTTTTAAACAATTAAGGCTTGGTATTCCGTAACCTAAAGGAGAACCTAAACCCAAAATTATGGATCGATTTTTATTCAAAATTAATTCTGTTCCTTCAAACCACCATGGGTGGTCCTCTCTCACCAAACATCGAGTAGTTGCAGTGGATTAATTAAACGAATTTAAATTTTAAATTAATTCCAATTACTGTAGACATTACAATCATGCACACCCCAAAAAACAAAGACATTAAAAAATTAAGTGTCTGATAAGAACAAAAGGTCAACACGTTATAGAATCTATACATGTGTTCTTTTGAGAGCTCATCTGTGTCCACAATAACTGCAACAACCATGTCCAAAAAAAATTGAAAAAGAAGACAAAAATGTTATCAAAAACACATCATAACCCTGACAAAGCATGCAACATACATACATATATGGACAGATACTACACACGAAAGCACACTAAAGCAGATGAACAGCCAGAAACTAAAACCAGTCTGTCTATGAGAGATAGGCACACTCGTACATTCTGTTGAAATTAAACAAGAGACATTAAGAAGCGTAAAGGTGCAAAATAGAGCAACAGCAGCTGAATTTGAAATGAAAAGGCAGCAGAACAAAAAACTGAATGACACTCACACACGCTAGGTGACGTACACATTGCCTACCCTCGTTTATTTTTAAGGAGAAAACAACAAGAATATGAGTCTTTTATTACTAAGCATACATCCATAAAGGCTTCCTCTCACATGGACTTACATTTTAAATAAAATCATTCACGTCTACATAAAGAAACACAACGAATACAGCACGAATTTGTGTGCATTTAAAAAAAAGCAGGCCACATGCCAAATAAAGTGCCTTGCATTTCTTATTTGTTGTTAATTTAGTTGTTGTTGTTGTTATTGTTGTTAACGCTGTTCAAACATTTCCATGGAATTGAAAAAAACACCTTCAATCCACTCACTTGATAAGCTGAAAGAGAAGAAGAAAAAAAAATCCCAGAAAGGACAACTAAACAACACACACACACTAAAACTGTAAAGGATATTAAGTTGGCTTGGTTGTTTGGTTATTTGGTTGGTTGGGTATGATTGCATATGCCTTCGTAGATGTCTTGTGTGTGCCAATGTGTGTATGTGCGAATGAGAAATGAAAGAATAAGTCTTTATTGTGTTACAGACAAACAGACACAAAGTTTTATACTCGTTCACACACAAACTTTTTTAATATTTCTTCATTGAGTCAGCATGGAAGGAAGGCTCTGCTTGTGTTTTGCATATGTTTGTTTAGATTGGAATATTTTATGTTTTGTTATACAAACACACTTACACGTATAAATATGTGCGAGTGTTTTTAAAACTCGTAAGTTTGTCGGGTGATCTTTGCTGTCGAATTTAAATTTTCTGTGTGTTTATTACGCCTTCCCAATGCAATGGAAGGCAAGGTATGCAGTCTTTTTAGAAAATTTCTCAAAAAAAAAATTTATTAAAGTTTTATTACAGCTTGTGTTAGGTATTTAAAGGATGATGAAGCCGAAACATAGAATAATAATTCAAAACATTTCAGGCATTTATTGAACTCCAAAGAACAGAGCGAGTGGTGGTAGACATATCAACTTTCCAGAAAAGTTTCATGATCATTTAGCTAGCCTTGCGCCACACAGAACAGTGTTTCTTTACCTCAACACAACCATGCTTATTGGTCATTGTGTTATGGGTAGACATGCGGAAAGGATGCGGCTTCCATTTAACCACTTCTGCCATGGATGCAGATTCGCTGAGTAAAAGGAGACTGTTATCCACTTTCTATGTCAGTGCCCATCTCTTGCGAGGTGCAGACATAGGTTAGTTGGCTCTCCATTTCTTGTCCGGTTGACGGAACTATCATCTATTGATGTCAAGGATATAGTTTATCAAACTTTCTGGCTGGTTTTCCAGTGTAGGGTAGTCGTGCTTTTAATGTGCAGCCCTTGCTCTGACCAACTTCTTCCTCTTTTTTTTTATTGTGGAACTTGGTCAGCACAGGGACTGCGTTCACCTCGTGGTATCACAACGGGCCGCTATGCGTGCTCAAGTGAGCATTTTGATATCAGAGCTGCCACTCCTACCTAACCTAACCTTACCTTACCTCACCATAATTTTAACAGACATCATTACGCAGGCTCCTTTACTATACAGCATTAGTGCTTATCTTGCCTAGAACCATACAGAACAGTATTTCTTTACCTCACCACAATTTTAACAGACGTCATTACGCAGGATCCTTTACCATACAGGCCCCAAAATTGGTTGAATAACCCGAAACGAAAGACATCTGGACATCGGCGCCAGCGTATTCCCCTAAATTGTATGTCACATCTCAATATGGTTACACAAAGAATCAGAAGCACCTTCAAGGTGCTAATCATTCGTAAAATACGTCTGAATTTTCTGGTCAAACGCAAGTCAAGACCTTCTAAATGAAAGTATAACGTTTACACTCTCTAGAGGTTTGTAGACGAACTACAAGGAGGCAATGAAAAAATCGAAATCATTTTATATTCCCAAGATCCGAAAAGTCCCAGTGGATGTCTGATAATACATAAAAATTGACTTCAAAGGCAAAAAACATCAAAACAAATCAGAATACTGCTAATGAACTGTGTATTAAGCGTATAAACGAAGTGTAAAAAATAAAACAAGACGTCCTGAACATCTTACAAGCTATGCGCAGCAAACCTTTGAAGAAACATTCAACGGCAATAACTTCTCAAATATTCTTAAAAACATAGATGGTGATCTTCATGGTGATGCACCTTCAAAGGCAAATGCAAACAGCTGCAAATATGAAAATTCTGTAAATATTTGCCCATAGCGCCAAACCAAGTATACCCTTAGAAACTCTGTCAAATGCCAACAACGATTTTGAGAACAGTAAAGCTCCTGGTGGTGAAAATATTTAGCTTTAAAAAATATGAGCTTATGACTGTCAAAACTTGACACAGCTCGCTCAATAAATCGAACACCAGCAATTGAATTCAAACAAATTGATTAACATAATCTCGGATGAATTCCTGATCGTGCTACTAAAACATCTTGGCTAGATGATAAACTTGATCTATGAATTATCACTGAGCAGTCTGTTGAATGAAAAATTACCGTCTTCATGATATTCCGTGACTTCGAAAAGTTATTTAATACACTAACCCACCATGCGAAATGGAATGCTTTAGATTTATGCTAGAGGGGCCAAATGCTGGGCCAATAATGGTGGCACAGTGAGTAACACTTTTCGTGTGACAAGTGAATTTCCACAAATTCCTTCTACTTTGTAAGTTAGTTATTGTTGTCATTGTTCTGAATGCTACATCGACCAATAGAAATATAAGTTACCGGCTTAAACAGCATTTGAAAAGTTTGTAATAATATACATACATACGTAATTGGTCATAACAAACCTTCCGTCAAGATTACGACCTAACTTCTCACACCACTTATGGTGTGTGTTAATTTTGTAAATAATGTAATTATGTGTAGAAGTCGCCGTAGTCTAGTAGGTAGTGTGTTGGTTTATTAGACGCAAGGCCACGGTTCAAAACCCAGGTCAGACATCAAAACGAAATATGAAAAAATATTTATTCGGCGACTTTGTCTCAGCAGATTTCTGGCAAAAATTCTGCCAAAAACTCTGGCTAAAAAACTGCCATGAAAAGTTTCTCAAAAATCTATCGTTCGTAGTCGACTTTAAACTGTAGGTCCCGCCACTCATATATAAAATAAACACACAACATAAATGGTGTGAGAAGCTAGGCCTTAATCCTGAGTGAAGGGTTGTAATGGCCAATGATGATTGTTATGCATGTATGTATGTGTTAATTTTGTACATGCGTGGAGAAACATGAGAAACTTTACATGGCAATTTTATTAACTCTCAGAGGAATCTATTGAGGGGAAGTCGCCGCCTTAGTTTTTTTCATATATTTCGTTTTGTTGGAAATGTCTGAGCAGGAGTTTTAACAGTGGCTTCACGTCTAATAAGCCAACCCGCTAACTACTAGACTACGGCGACTTCAATACTGATGAATAAGGTGAAACACAAAGAATTATTGCAAAGAATTCATTCTTTTACAGTTCTGATATAAGTTTCTGCTGTTAAATGTTACTTTTTGGTTTTGTTTTCTAATAAATGTTTCCGTTGTTTTACTTCCTTTTTGCCTTCTATTTATTTTCCTTTGCGTTTTATATTGGCATTCGTCTATTAAGTCCTTGTTTTAGTTTGTTGTTGTTGTTATAACAGCCGCATGTGGCATGTTGATTTATAATGACATCTGACGTATGTTTGTTCAATCTACAAATGCTCACCCACTGTTATCATTGATTACGACTACTCCTACTCCTACTAACAGCCAACCATGTGAAGTTTTTCGAAAACTTTTTTTTTAGAACGAACGCGTATGTACATACGTATGTATGTATGTCAATGGCGTTCTTAAAAGGAAATCAAATTACAATAGCAACACTCTGACGTACATACAAAGAAAACAACACGGTTTATTTTATAGCGGTTACCTTTTTCGCTTAAATGTTCATTCCATCTTCTCGTTTTCTATTCACTTCGTTTATTTGAATTTTATTTGTGGTCTGTAATCGAAAAAAGAAGGCAATTTTCGAAATTTTTCCATTTCGATTATGTTTGTTTCCTTTACGTTTTTTTTTATCATTTAAATTGATGTCCGTTTGTCGACTGATAATGCTTGCTTGTGGTAGTGGGTAGGGAAGTGATTGTTTAAATATTTCAAATATTTCTGTTTGAGGTGTTTAAACAAATTGACAGCTGCCTAGTTCCACTGGTTGTTTTATACTCGAATAGTTGTTATTGTAATATATTTTTCCAATTTTCTTATTAGTTTTTCATTTAAGATTAGATATACGATTTTTTATTTAACAAATTGTTTCTCAGCAATATTTAAAAAAGATTTATTGGGATGTGGTTTAAGGTAAAGAGTCTTCGTTATAAAGCGAGTAATAAATTTGATTCGATAATGAAATGTTGCAGCTGCATATGAGAATAACAATTGTATACATACATACATGATTGGTTATTACAACCCTTCAGTCAGGTTTACGACCTAGGTTCTAACACCACTTACGTTGTGTGTGTTAATTTTATACATGCGCAGCGGGATCTGCAGTTTAAAGTCGACTCCGAACGACAGATTTTTTGAGAAACTTTTCATGGCATTTTTATTTAGAGTTGCTGCCAGAAATCTGTTGAGAGGCAGTAGCGGAAGAAAAAGTTTTTACTGGGCTTTTAACCGTAGCCTTATGTCTAAAATGCCAACACACTACCGACTATACCGGCGACTGATAATTGAATAAAGTCCCGAAATATTTTTATTATAAATTTGACTCAATTGTTGGTCTATAAGTAGACACAGCTAACAATCTAAGTAGAAGAGTAGACTAGATTCCTATGTTTCATTTTTTCATTTCATTTTCCTATGTTTCAACAATCCTTTCCTTATTCCATTTTAGCTTCATTACTCAAGTATTTTTCCATTGAACAGGGGATAGATCTTCTGTAGCATATCTATGGAGACCTACAGTATCAACGTCCTCTGTGTATATATGTTATGTGTAGTGGAGATAAAGTTTTTGCTGATTCGATCCTATAGTTTCTCAAGAGGTGGCCCTCTCTGATCTTTCTATTTTGTTGTTTTTAATGTTAGTCCCTCTGAGAAGAGCAGAAATTTGTCAGCTCTCTATAAGGATTATTGGGAGAAGATTGTAGTCTCTTTATTATGTAAATTCGATAACCGTGATGACAATTTTTCGTCTTGTTTACGCTTTGAACCGAAATGTTAGGTTAGTAGGTTCACTATGCTTGAAGAACATGTTGCCACTGAATCCATCATTTAGGCGTATATAGTTTGACACTACAAATTATGTATGTATGTCCAGCACGAGGATCAAACATTCTTTAAAACAAACAAACTTGACTGCAGAATAGATCTTGTTATTGCAAAAATCTTTTCATTGAGTAGTTTAGTGAAGGATGATAAAAAATGAGAGGGCATGACTCCTACACATGAAGCAAAGGATTGTCTATTCCTTCTCCTCAGGCTTACAGGTTCTGCAGAAATCATTCGATGGAATCACAAACTTATCTCCCGTACCTTCCAAAAAGACCGTGGCTCATGAAAATCGCACTTATGTAATGTATGGTCATGCGTGTTCTATTGGTAGTGTGTTGGCTTATTAGACGTGAACCCCAGGCCAGACATCACAACGAAATACAAAAAGTATTTCTTCGGCGACTTCCTCTCAGCAGATTTCGGGCAAAAACTCTGAGAGTAGATAAAAATTGCCATGAAAAGTTTCTCAAAAAAATTTGTCGTTCGGAGTCGACTTTAAACTGTAGGTCCCACCACTCATGTATAAAATTAACACACACAACATAAGTGTTCTGAGTCGTAATCCTGACTGAAGGGTTGTAATGACTAATTATGTATGTATGTGTATGTATGTATGGTCATGCGATTTAAGGACACAAGGTAACCAATTCCCTTCTTACCCATACAAGTCTAGCCAGATAACCAATTCCCTTCTTACCCATACAAGTCTAGCAATATTGTAGTATTACAACACAGTCTAGCAATATTGTACGTACCTCCCGGTATAACACATGGGGTAAACTTTGTTTACTTTGTTTTTATATCAATGCCCTGTAACATGTGGGAGACGTGTGTTATATACCGACCCTGATCATTTCACCAGCAATACAATTTTCAACGATTTCCCTAAATCCTGGAACCTATATTTGGGTTACCTTCAAAAATTATAAAATTACCCTGAGAAATCTAAGAAAACACTACAGTGGTCATGGTTATGGTCAATAAAAATTCCACATTCCCAGCATTAGCCAGCATTTTAGAAGAATTTGTATTAAATTTAAGGTTCGTTCCACAACGACCTCATATAGCACTCTCTCTCTCTCCATGAGAGTTTGCTATCCAGAATAATCACCTCATGCGTTAGTCCCTAGACTTTTGGGTCCAAATATCTCAACAACCCTTAGCCTGCATAGTCCCATTATAAGCTTTAGCAGAGCTTATGTATCGGCTCCTGAGAGATATTTTCAACACACCAAGAAGGTCTATCGTTCGGAACCGACTTTAAACTGTAGGTCCTGCCTACAGTCTGGCTAAAGGATTATAATGACCAATTATGTATGCATGTAAATATGATTACTTATTATAGAACTCTTTTATACAAAAAAATCATCATGTTTTCAATGGGAATTTATAAGTCTAATTGAAATCTAAGGTTGTATTGGGTAAATTCTTGTTTAATCAATAAAAGAAAATGAAATTTTTCCTTTTAAATACAACACATTATCAATTAGATTTTCATCAACCTCAAGTTATTAAATCTTCATTCAATTCCAATGATTTTAATTATGTTTTCTTGGAATTTCGAAATTAGCCGTCTTGAGTACATGCAATTATAAAGGTGAATCGCTTGTATTAACCATTTTGTGTGTATCAATTATATTTTTAAGGTGTAACCGTAACCACAAAACATTTTCTGTTTCTAGTTTTTTTTCTCATTGTTATCAATTAAATTAAGCCGAGAAAATTATTTCAACTCTAATTGACCGCTATCCGTCAATTAGATTACAAAAAAAAGCAGAAAATGAACAAAAACTAAATGAAAACCGTTTGATGTTTAACAGTCACTCCATTTGAAAAATTTTCTCCACTACTACTACTACTACATAACAAATGCAAGCATTTAACCTTTAAAACCTTTCCAGCAGACAAAGAGTCATACCCTTGACCCTTAATGTTAAAGTCATGGTAAATATTGTAAATATTGTACGGCACGTTACAGACAGCCAAGCAATGAACAAACAGCAGCCCACATACATTCTGTAGTCGAATATTATCGTTAAACAAAAAGAAAAAAACCCAACCGCGTTATGTTTTATGTTTTAAACAAAAAAATAAAACTCGTAAATGCCACGTCATAAGACGCCCTTCTGCTCTTTCATTTTATTTGTATGAATTGCATTATGAAACATTTAGTTCTCCCTCCCTGTGTGCCCTACACGACTATGGGTGGCGTATAAAGTATACTAGAATGATGCAGATATTTGTAACACTTTAAAAAATAGTTCAACAACCAAATTTAATTAAACTAATCGGATGTAAGTTGTTGCCGTAGTCTAGTAGGTAGTGCGTTTACTTGTTAGACGTTAGGCCACGGTGCAAAATCCAAATCAGACAGCTCCACCATAAACGAAATATGAAAAAATATTTCTTCGACAACTGCCTCTCTGCAGATATCTGCCAAAAACTCGGAGAGTAAATAAAAAATTGCCATGAAAAGTTTCTCAAAAATCTGTCGCTCGGAGTCGACTTTAAACAGTATGTTCCGCCACTCATGCATAAAAATTAACGCACACAACATGAGTGGTGTGGAAAGGCTGTAGTGTTGTAATGACTAATTATGTGTATACATATATATGTATGTAATATTTACGAAATGGGTGATCTATGATCCAACAGTCTATTATACTGACCAGATAGCAGAACAGAAGTATTTCCATCACTCCCTAGCCTTGGAAAACAAATTCTAGCTCCGGAGATTTGTAGTGACTTTTAGTCCAGTAAATTGTATTTCTCTGTGTATGGCATATAGCTAAGCCTAGATAGCGCAGAATAATTTACATCTGTCAATCATCAAAATATCTGAATAGTCTAAGTGCATCAATCGATTATTTTCTTACGATTTCATCTTCTGCGTCAGGCATTTAAATAGTGCTACCTCTAGGACATAGTTAAATTATAGTGGTGATAGCCCGCAGTCCTATCGAATCAAAGTTTTATGATGTTTGGTTATGCGAATGATTTGGTCATTGTGGTAGCGGGCTTTGTACTCAACACATTTTCTTCCAAATGAAATCAAGTCTTAAAACATAGAAGAAAATGGTACTCTCTAATAACGGTAGGCTGTACAGTGTGATCTGCAGTATCTTAATATCAGTTTAAATTTGAACCATCGTTTATTTCGAATCTGGCAATACTTGTGTTATTCTATTCTGTCACAAAATTCAGTAAATTATCTGCACTCAATATAATGAATCGATTTACGTTTGAGCAACGTTGGGATTTATTGGGCCAACGAGAAACTGCACGATGATATCGATTTTGCCCAAAAAAATCATCTTTTCTCGTGAACCTCATTTTCATTTTGTTGGGTAAGTTAATAAGCAAAATGCACCCATTTCGAGGAACTGTTTGGAGCGGAGGTTTCATTTTGCCCATATTTCTTTAAAATTAAAGACGGCGCAGCCATTACGGTCAATTGAGACAACTATCGCACCAAGATAACCGTTTTTTTTTTGTACCCACTCTTTATGGTACTGATGCGAACGATGTTTGGTTTCAACAGGACGGTGCAACTTGCTACACATCTCATGCCACAATCGATTTATTGCGGCAAAAGTTTAATGGCCGTTTAGATAGGCGAAACTGCCAAGAAGCTGCGATTTGACATTATTGGACTATTTTCTGTGGGGCGCCGTTAAAGTGAAAGTGTTTTGCCTACAAACCAGAGACAATTGAGCATTTGAAGGCCAATATTCATGATGCCATTACCAAGATACGACTCCATACTCTCGAAAAAGTGCATGAAAATTGGTCCTATCGAATGAGGTACTGTGAGGCGAGCCGCGCCAACCATTTCTAACCGGAACAATTGTTCTTCACAACAGCAAAATAAATTTGGCAAAATTTCAAACCGTTTTTGTTTTTATTGTATTTTTTAATTTAAACTTTTAAATCACCCACCCTATAGTATAGGGTATCTAAAAACCATTTATGTTTGCATATATGCCTGACACTTATTCATGAATAATTGCATTACAAAACAGAGAAGTATTTTAGTTCCCTTACTTTTTTAATTTAAATTTTTTTTATGTTTTTTATTTTTTTGTTGAAAAAAAAACGAGAATTATTCAGCGTATATATTTCACTTTCAATTTTTATTAAATTCAACACGCGAGTATTGCTGTTGTGTCCACTTTAATGCTCTTTATGGATACGGAAAAACACAGAAAAACAGACACCAAACAGAACCTAAAAACTTCGCATATGTCACGCAATTAAAATAAAATTCACTATACCAAGCACTCCTTAAACGGAGTGCAAGTATACGTACATATGTATTTGGAAATCGAAAACGCTAATGAATTTCAAGGATAGAATAGTAGAAGAAAGAGACTGCAAGGTATTATACTGCGGGGGTAATATGCATATGAGAGAAAAATATATTTTTTCAAAAAGCCTATTAGCCACATGCATTCATACATTGGCCAATTACAACGCTGTAATCAGGATCACAACCTAGTTTCTCATATCACATATGTTGTGTGTGTTCATTTTATACATGATTGGCGAGACCTACAGTTTAAAGTCGACTCCGAATGACAGATTTATGAGAAACTTTTCATGGCAACTGTCAGAGTTTTTGCCAGAAATCTGCTGAGAGGATGTGACCGAAGAAATATATTTTCATATTTCGTTTTGATGTCTGACCTGGGGTTCGAACCGTAGCCTAGCGTCTAATAAGCTCATCGAATGTACGTAATAAAGAGATTACAGTCTCCTCCTAATAATGCATCTAGAAAGCTCATTTCAGAGATACTAAAATTAAAAACAACAGCAAAGGAAGATCAGAGAGCGCCACCTCTTGGGAAAGTATAGGACTCAAACAGCAGAAATGTTATCTCTACTACACATAACATATACGAGAATACACAGATGACGTTGTTTCTGTAGGCTACCATGGATCTGTTACAGAAGACGTATCGCCTCTTTAGTGGAAAAATACTTGAGTCATGAAGCTAAAATAGAATAAGGAAAGGAATGTTGAGGCATAGAAAAAAGAATATCAGGGAATGTAGAAGTATTCCACCTAGCTTGTTAACTTTGTCTACTTATAGACCAACATACAAAATTGGTCATTACAACCCTGTAGTGAAGATTACGAACTAGCTTCTCACGTCACTTATGTTGTGTGTGTTAATTTTATACATGAGTGGCGGGACCTACAGTTTAAAGTCGTCTGCAAATGGCAGATTTTTTGAGAAGCTTGTCATGGCAACTCCCAGAGCTTTTGCCAGAAATCTGCCTAGAGGAAGTTACCAAAGAAATATTTTTCATATTTCGTTTATGTTGGAGATGTTTGATCTGGGGTTTGAACCGTGGCTTCATGTCTAATAAGCCAACAGGCTGCCTGGAGGACTACAGCGAATTCTATCCTTGTCTATTAATAAAGTATTTTATAGTACAGACTGTTTTAGGCCGTCACCTTAGTTTAAGGTGTACAACCGTTCACAGCCATAGCTGTACATTCCCCATTAACAGTTCCCACTGGGGTTGCAACATATACTACCGCCATAAAAAAAGGAAAATCGCTCTGCCAAATAGTGTCTGCATTAAATAATAATAAAGTGACAATTCCTGGTTAGAGAGAGTTCACTTCACTTCAATTATTTTTCCCCAGCAAAAATTTTTTTGTTTTTTCGCCATTCTCAGCTTAAAATAGCGGGTCAGCAAAAACTTAAAACGCTTGTGCTATGAAAAAAACACGATATATCGGCAGTTCAATGAACGTTTGTTAATAACAAATTTTTAACTTTTCATATAAAAACGATGTATTTTTTTTTGATAAAATCACACAAAAACTACGAGTTTATAAAATAATTGAATGAGTTTTTAACGAAAAGCAAAAAAAAAACTGTAATTAGTCATCATAACAATTTTAATAAATTGCATGAATATGAGAGGGCATTTGCCCCTTAAGCCACAAATTGTTGAAGTTTTTTTTGTTGCATTATATTTTTCATAATTAAGCATTTGTTATTGCTGTTGTTGTTGTAGTTTTTTTTAAATATTTGTTTTTAAAAAGGGTATTTAAAATACGCAGAATTACGTTTCAAGGATATTTAGCGGTTTGTTGTAATTCACATACGAGAAAAAAACTAATTTAATATGTTTTTTAATTTGTTAATAATTTTTCTCCTTTACATATGATTTTAAATGGAAATTAAGTGGAATATTTTATGTTGATTGAAATAAAAATTTGCAAAAATTTCATAAGCTTTGTTGAGAGCTGGCAGCTAACTCCTAAAAGCATTTGAATGAGTTGCGCCATTTATATGATGTTTGATAGTCTTTAAATGCAAACTATCACATGATTTTAGTGTAAAATGAAAAAAAAGTGTATTCAGCGGTCTCGTAAAGTACAATATTTTGTAGAATTAACCATGACTCAAGTCAAGGCCAAGCTACTCCATTGAGTTCCTTAAAAAAGAAAAGTTGTACTGAATTTGATTCAAGACTCTCAGCTGGTGTCCATAAATTCATACATATGCATGCATGCATACGTAATTGATCAGTCAGTACTGCGACCTAGCTTCTCACACCACTTATGTTGTATGCATGAGTGGCGGGACCTACAGTTTAAAGTCGACTCCGAATGAAAAATTTTTGTGAAACTTTTCATGGCAATTACAGCCCTTGAGTCAGGATAACGATCTAACTTCTAACACCACATATCTTGTGTGTGTTAATTTTATACATGACTGGAGGGATGTACAGTTTAAAGTCGACTCCGAACGACAGATTTTTTGAAAAAGTTTTCATGCCAACTTTATTTAGAGTTTCTGCCAAAAATCTGGTGATAGGCAGTAACCAAAGAAAAAATTTCTACTGGGGCTTTAAACGTGGCCTTAAAATGCCAGCACACTACCGAATAGACTACGGCGACTGATAATTGAATAAAGTCCCGAAATATTTTTATTATAAATTTGACTTAATTGTTGGTCTATAAGTAGACACAGTTAACAAGCTAAGTAGAAGACTAGACTAGATTCCTTGATATTCACATTCCTTTTCTTATTCTATTCTAGCTTCATGACTCAAGTATTTTTTCACTAAAGAGGGGATACATCTTCTGTAGCAGATCCATGGAGGCCCATAGAACCAACGTATATATGCTACGTGTAGTGGAGATAAAGTTTTTGCTGATTCAGTTCTTTCTCAGTCCATTCTCCTTTCAGTTTAAAGTCGACTCTGAAAGACAGAAATCAAGAAATCTGCTGAAAGGAAATTGCCAAAGAAATAGCTTCATATTTCGTTTTGTTTGAGATGTGCTGACCTGGGGTTTGAAACGTGGCCTCACATTTAATAAGCCAACACATTACCCATTAAACTACGGCGATATCGAAATAATTGAAATATTTCACAGTAAAAGATTGTTCAGTCAGTGACTGAAACTATGTGCAAAATTGTTAAAGTCATTGCGATAATATCGCATATGGCGCAGTTGTATCAAGCTTGCTTAAACACTGCATATTAAATTTTTTTGGTGAAGTGGATGCCACATTTCCTCTCAATCGATCACTAAGACCTCGTAATACCATCGCAATCATATTTGACGTTATTTTGTTGAAATATGAACGACTTTTTGCACCGTTTTGTAGAGCAGGAACTGCCAGAAAATACCAGAGGCCAACTAATATTCAAAGCAGTGTGTTTGTCGAATCGAATCGGCGACAAAGCAGACCAAAGTGGGCTTGTCAGCTAAGAAAGTCCTGACGATTATTGCTTTACCTGGATCGACTTAAGCGTTGAAATTGTCAGTTCGAATTGTTTATTATTGTTATATTATATTTATTATTGTATTATTGTTGCAGTGCAGTAGGCTGCAACATTTTTCTTTCGCACTCTGAAACTTAAGTGGGCGCTTTGCACCATATTCAAGTGATGTTGTGTACACAAGTTTAAAGGCGAGCATTTATTACTTTTTAAAAATGATTTCTTAGCCCCTTTGGAAATGTATAGCCAATGCCATCATATATAATTATTTACTCTTATCGGGTACCGACTTCTCTGGCTGGAGAGCATTCGAAATGTTGAATTTGCCATGATTCTGGCACATAAATCAAATTGAATTTGTCTAACGGCGTGGATTGTGTTGGGTTTGGGGTCTGCTGTAGTTTGTGAAAATTTTACCAGAAAACGTTTATCTAACGTTTCCTGCTCTCATGGACAGCGGCGATGTTTGCAGCAGATTTTGTGCTTCTTCGATTTGGGGGTTTAGGTCTCGGCATGCTATCCGAACAGAACACTCATTTTGATGAATCAGTTTTATTATTTGCCGTTGCGTTGAATGATATAACCGTCAATAGTGATCTGGCAAAACAATCTGAATATATGACAACTAATTTTACAGATGTTGCTTCAACAGGATGATCCCTTTATTATTGTATTATTGCATTCGCATCAACTAGCACTAAAATCTTACAGCGTTGTGTTACGACATGACTAGCATAAGACTATTTAAGAATTTGAATGAAGACAGTAATCGGTCTTCGCATCAAGAAGCACCAAAATCTTCTAGCGCTGTCTTACGGCATTACTCCAAGACGTTCATAGCTTCTTGGATACTCTGAAACCACTCGAAATTTTTCAACTCATCTGTGATGGATGTCTCAATTCTTTACTCATATCCCTCTTCGCAACTATTAGGATCTCATTGATTTTGTATTCCATTTTTTGTTCAGTGCTCTTAGAATTCCAGGCATTGATATAAAAAAATTCGTCAGCTTTCTATTTATTCTCGCATACCTGCTCATAGTAATCAAATTTGACTTACTTAATCCTTAATCCCTTTGGATTATTATTTTATTCATCTTTTAGTATTTCTTCTTAAATATCCTCCACCAAATTTAGAAATATTTGCCCTTCTTTTAAGCAATTTCTCTCTCGCTATCCTTCTCTTTTGTCTGAGTGCAAAGTTCCCGTCAGAACAGTTGGGTCCAAGTGATGCAGATGCACACAATTTCTGTCAATATGCTTCTATAATGTTTGTGCTCACAGTTCGTTTCAGAACGTTCGGGTGCAGATATGCATATATAGTGTGCCATTCATTACATACCCTTCAGCAGCTTCTTCCCTTCCTAACAATCCGTTACCCTTGTTATACCGATTATGCTGTTGGCAATCCAATGTATCTACTCTACCTACTACAATTATTTCCTTTGGAATATTTAAAAGTCTTACGAAACTTTTTCTCCACCAACTTCAGCAAACGTCAATTGAAATTGTTCGATAACTTGTAGAAACAAAAGCGACTGTTTAATACGACTATTTTGTTTATCATGATTTTATTTGATACGCTCTTTAATAAATATTCTATTGAATCGAATGGAATGTATATTTAAACAAAGCACGAGACCCAATATATTTTATTGATAAAAAGTATAAACTTTTTTTAAGGCTTTGTCACGCTATTTATTTAACTGCTGATAATGTGACTGAAGCAGTAAGTGAATGGATGACTGTCTATGTGAATAAGTGTTAGTGGGTGTAGATAGGCATGTGCATGAATGTGTTGGAAATGAAATTAAGTCATCATTAGACCATCATTAAATTAAGCATTAGAAATGGAATAATTTTCCTTAAGCGTTACTAATTCTGACAGTTTCTTGTTGTTGGTCGTCTTTTTTCTTTCTATTTTTAATTAATCTCCATACACCATATAAGCATTATACATTGTAACCATCCGCGTCTATTTTTTTTTTTTTTTTTTGGTAATTTGTTGCATTTATCCCCATACATACATACATATTTTTGTACGTAATAAGGCTCCTCTTTGGTTACGCTCATAATCCTATCGAAATATGTCATGTCCTCAATGCCTTGTTATGCCATGTATTATTTCATTTCATTCAAAATTTTCCATTACATGCTGTACAGGATATGAACGTTGAATGATTGCTTTTTTGGAACAATTCATGAGTATCTGTCTCATCATTACTGGCTGATTAATTGCTTTTGGCGGGACATTTGAGTTTCTGTAACGTTTAGGGGCGCTGCATATTGTCTTCGTGGTTTCAATTGTGTTGTGTCGTTAAATAATTAATCAATCAAACTAATGACTGACTGAAGGGATAAGAAGATAGTGTGTCTAGTGGACAATAAAGTTCAAAACATTTGTTGCTCTTGCTGTTGCTGTTGCAATTGTACAGGGCAGCAGGATAGGATAGTTGAGGGTATTATAATCAATTAAAAATTGTTATTGATTTGCCATAGTGGTTGGCTTGATTGCCCTGCAGTACACATTGAATTAATTTTAATGCGTTATCTTGAGAAAGTGATAAAAATTTATTGAATAATTTAGGGTAGAACGATAGTAACCATTCTTTGAAATCAAATGGCATGTCAGTATGTTGTTATACTTGAAGTAATTTATACGTCACACAATATATGGCCATTGGAAGGTATAGATTTACTAGTAGCATTTAATACAATTTAAAAATGTTTAAAATGCTACGAAATTTTTTTTTGTATTAAATAATCTAAAACAGACGTATTTTACCTCATTAAGAACAGGTGAATCTACTAACTATTTAGGTTTCTCAAGGAATAGCAGCTGCAACAAAGTTTTTTTCCCTTTGTTTTGATTGGAGATTGCATGAACCATCCATTCATGCATGATGATCCAAAGACTTCATGAATAGCACTTTGTCAGACATGTGTATAAGAAAGAATTTAATGAATAAACTTACATGATATGGATTTAGAATGAATTTCAATTGGCTGGTATTTCTCATTGTTGAATGCACACAACGCAATAAAATGTTAATTACAAGTCACTAAATGTAACGCAGGATGGCGAAAAAAATCATCACCGAAACGGAAGATGCTACAGGAAACCATCGGTTATTTCGAATCTGGCAATACTTATGTCATTCTATTCTGCCACAATATTCAGTATATAATCTCCACTGAACATAATGAATCGATTTATACTTAAGCAACGTTGGGATTTATTGGAAAATTATTTTCAAAACAAATACAATTGGTCGGGAATTGCACGAAAATGTCGTACCGAATTCGGCCGCAGAGAAGGACCAACAGTGCCTGGTATATTATATGTTCCTCTTACTCCTCTAGGGAGCATAGGGCCGCAACAGTGCCCGTTATACGAAAGTTTATTGATAAAATTCCTGAAACTGGTTTTATTGCTGACACGCCAAGATGTGAGCGTTTTATACAGTGCGTATACCCGCAAATATAGAAACTGTGGTTGAAAGTGTGCGTGAGGACCTACATTAACATTATCTCGTCATCATCCTCAAGAATTGAACATTTCACGCACCAGTTTACGTTGAATTTTGTTAAAAGATCTCGGTACGACGCCTTACAAATTTCAATTGATTCAAGAGTTGAAGCCATATCCTTCCTTTTCGCTTCGCTACATGAGCCAACGAGTAACTGCACTATGATGGTGATCTTGTCAAAAACAAAAAATCACTTTTTCAGATGAAACTCATTTTTATCTTGGTGGGTACGTTAATAAGCAAAATTGCCGGAATTGAATATCAGAAAACCCACCCTTGGTCGTACAAAAGCCAATGCAGCCATTGCGAGTAACTGTTTGGTGCGGAGGCTTATGAAGTAAAGGCCTCATTGTCCCATATTTCGTTGAAAATGAGGACGGCGCCACCATTACGGCCAATGGAGATACCTATCACACATCATGATAACCGATGTTTTGTACCCACTCTTAATGGTATTGATGTGAATTGATGGCCATTTAACTAGCCGAAATACATACATTCATGCATACATAATTGGCCATTATAACCCTCCAGTCAGGATTGCGGCCTAGCTTCTCACACCACTTATGTTGTGTGTGTTAATTTTATCCATAAGTGGCGGGTCCTATAGTTTAAAGTCGACTCCGAACGACAGAATTTTTGAGAAACATTTCATGGCAATTTTATTTGCCCTCAGAGTTTTTGCCAGAAATCTGCTGAGAAGAAGTCGCCGAGGAAATATTTTTGCATATTTCGTTTTGATACCTGGGGTTTGAACTGTGGCCTTGCGTCTAATTAGCCAACACACTACCTACTAGACTACGGCGACTTCAAAGAATACAAATCTTTGGCTAAATTGTTTCCAGTAAAATTTTAAAGTTAATTCCACAAGCTTTTGAATGTATAAGAAAAATGTAAACAGTTTTTAAATTCTCTTTATTGCATATATGTGCATATGTATTTAATTTCTTATTAAACGCCTTAATGATTTCATTAGAACACTCAACAACGTTATGAATACACAAACAAAACACTCTTTGAATACCTTTTCCCTTCCAGAACAAGACAAATAACCTGCCTTAACAAAAAATATGAAAAGAATACAAAGAAAAGTACCATAAAAGACACCTGATATCAAAAATTAAACGAACAAACAAAAACAACAAAAAAAAAAACAGAGAAAAAAAAGAAAAAACCCAATGAAAAGGTTTAAAAACAAAACAAAACATTTTTTTTTGAAGCAGCATGTGTTCATATTTAACTCGTGCTCCTGTTACCATAACGGCTGCTGTTGCTGTTGCTCTTGCCGCCTCTAAAGACGACTGGCTGTTGATGTTTAAAACGCCATTAGGTACGAACTCCTTGACTTGAATTGATGTTTAACGCATTTTTGTTTTTGTTTATTTTTCTCCTTCTCTCCTGCTGCTTCTTCCCTTTCCCATCATTCAATAACTCTTTTGAGCTGAGCTGTAGTGTAGTTGAGCATGTCATTTAAATGCATGCCTCTTAAGCGTTGAATTGAATTGAATTGTATGTAATTGTATGGAATAGAAATTTATCTTGTTTTATACCAAAAATAAAAAGCAACAAATTTTTATGACATATTCATGAAGGTTTATGAGAAACTCCAATGAATAGATTTTCTGTTTGAAATTCTTGCGATGAATTGAAGTGTTTTGTTAAAATTAAGTCATTAGGAAGGGTGGCGAAGAAAGGATGCCAATGAATGGATTAATGGAATGTGTATGTAAGAAACAGTTTGTCAATGGAAGAATGCAGTGTAAAATTGTTATTTAAAAACATTGGCTAAAAATTTGTAAAGTAAACGATAACTCACTATATAAAAGGCATCGTGCTAATTGAAAAAAATTTTATTTGACACTCTTAGCTTGTTAAACCAGTAAGACAATTTTATTCAATGTACACTAAAGACTAAACTGGGCGATTGGATAATATTTTTGACCAAGTAAATCAATTACACGCCAGTAGCTATTCTAAACTATTATCAGAAATATTATCAGAAAACAATAATTCAACGTTTGATTTCATAAATAGTTTTCCGGTCTTTGCATTATTGGGGTCTTATACGGCTGCCGAAACCTGGTGATAAATTTTTTCAGGTTATACCAGAAAAGTGTCCTTTGAACATAATTTTGCTAATAAAATTCAATGATTTGCAAGCGTTATTTGATTGCGAAGCCATTCGCGGTGAAAGAAAAATCTCTGAGCATTTTAATTGAATTCGTTTTAAGTGAATACGGACAAGAACAAATTTTCCCGTTTTTATTTTTACAGGCTTCTTGTGAATTGAAATCAACAACAAAGAGCAATTAAAATGCATCTGTTTTTCTCAGTGGTCGACAAAATTATAAGTTCAGCTTAAAGCAGGGCTAAATAACAGCTCGTAACTCTAAAGAAGTCATTACTAAAAGCCTTTGTGGAGAACTGCCTAAAAATTCAACTTTTCTCAATAAAATATCAACTTAAACTTTTGATTTAAGAAATTTCCTTTTTAATTTTAAAACAATGCTTTAAAAACGTTCTCTCGTTTGCTGTCTTAATATCCTGGTATTTAATATTTCATTTCGTAAAGATTATCACACCATAATGCTTCTGTTAGCGCCACCACAAACTCATATTTTTTGTATTAAAAAATTAAAAAAAGGAGAAAAAAATGAAACCAAAAATCCTATAAAAAACGAACAAGAGAACAAGACGAAAAGAAGTAACATTGAAAATAATTTTTGAATACCATAAAAAACTCTACATAAGGGACTCATTTACAAGAGTTTATGCCTTTAGATCATCATTTAGACCCCAGAGAGTTTGGAGTTTTTTTTTCAATGAGTTGTTGCTGTTGTTTTTGCTTAAATAAAGCAACACAATGAAATTGCAAAGAAATGAGTAATAACAACAAACAAACCAATGAACACACAAGACAACAAATAAAATCAACAAATATCGCAAAGTGAGTTACGAACATACATACTCGCAAACAAACCAAGCAACATATGGAGTGGCTAAGCAGACACACATCCATATAGCAAGGCTCAGTTAAAACATGCCAGCAAAACATTAACCATTATCCAACTATACAGATGTCTTTCTCGGGAAACACAACACCAGACTCTGGCAGACCCAAAAAAACAAAAAAAAAATGGAATCAAAAACAACAACAAAAAAAATTGCCAGACAAACAAACATATGCATTCTGTATGAAGCTCTATCAAAGCATGTACATCGTATGAATGCATATAACCAGCAAAAAATGAAACCAACATCTGTTCAGTTTTTAAATTTTCGAAATGTTTTCTCTTTATAATCGGTCTGATCGCATTCGTAAGATATAAAACTGCTTCAAAAATGCACCACCTTTGTCTTACTGGAACCCAACCTAGAGCTACACAAGATCTTTGGCTGCTTCAACAGCGGTAATCATACTACACACTTGCTTATATCAGGTCTTTCATTATATGCCACCTTTTGAAAGAGTTTATTCGCTTGAAGGATTTATCGTCCTTATGTGTGACATACCATACCGCAGGCTTTCCTGGTTGTAGCACATCCGGAATGTCCAATTTTCCATGATCAATGTTGGCCAATGGCCGATGGAACATGTTGGCTATGTTTTGCGCTCCCAGAAAATTTCTAAAGGAGGCAAATAGCACGATCTCGGTGGTTTATTCACATCGCCACCCCTTGAGATCATCATGCCATTGAATCGCTCATGTAGAATACCAAATGTGGCATGAGTTGTGTGTCATATAGTGTCGTCCTGGTAAAACCATTTGTCATGACCATGACCAAAGCAGGTCAGAAGAAGTTGGTTAATAAATTATAACATCCTGCTAGAGGTGGCCCTGCCCTTCAATAAAACACTACGGATCTAGATTGGGGAATCAATAAATACCTCCTCAGCCGGGGTAACCATGGCAGAACTCCCTTTTGGCACAACACTTTTTTCTGCGGACCACTCCCGCCCTCCTGTTTCTGATTCGATTGCATTGTAGCTTTCTGGTCCTAGTTGCGTATGCAAGGTAGCACCAGGGTGAAATCCGCAGTGTAAACGGCTCCGGGCTAGCCTAAACAATGTATGCTCTTCACACTAAACAATGTATGCTCTTGCGTCTTATGGGAATTGCCACGGGATTCAGGTAACGATTAGGCCCCACTGCTGAAAATCTCGAAGCGTGCGGTATTTTGCTTGAAGCGGACACCAATCTTAATGGAACAATTTTATTATTTGCACGATTTGTTGAATGCTTTATCCGTCCACTGTGATTTGGGAAAGCAGACTGAATATACGACATAAGGGTCCTGATATTTAACTTTCTTATAGGCTTTCTGATTACAGCAGTGTTTTCCAAGCAGCGGTCATGGCATTTTTGAAAACGGCGCAGTGCTTGTTGTATGGCAGAATTTTCTCAGAGAATTTCTTGATTTTCTCGGTTAGCCATACTGCGATTAAGTCCTTAAGGAAAGTAGTTTCAACGTCCGTCCTTGTCCATGAATGCCGAGAATTTCTCAAAGAAATTTTGGATCATTCCGGGACGCAATGATATTGCTGGAAATTGCATTGCTTATGAGCTGGCCAGGGCCGGTAAGGAGCTGACAATCTCCGACATGTTAACCCGGATATGCCGACCGTACTACATGTAGTACACCTGTTAAGTTCAGGTTTCTGCATTTACTGTGCTTTAAATATTTAAATCTACTTAATGTTGCGCTGCAGAACATAACGGTCAACAAAGCATTCCTTGATAAATTTTGTCTAGGGTAATAGCTAATGTGTATTCTTTTGAATCAGAGATTTCAGTTTTGTAAAATTGGCAAAAGTCTGAAAATGTCACGTAATCGGTAAGAAAAAGTTGTATATGCATATTTTATTGTTGTCGCGTTTGTATGTTGTTTTAATTGTAACAGATGTAAAAACAAATACGTAACAAAATTATATGTGAAAAATAAAATTATATATGATTTTAGTTGATGTATTTGATGACGTACTACATGTAGTACGCTCGGCATTAGTGTGTAAAAATGGTGAATTCGAAAACTTTAAATTTTCCAGATTTTTAACATTAAATTAGGTAATAAATGCCTTAGAGGAAAGTGATAAAAAGTTTTCGCAAAATTTTTATGACATCTCTATTGTCCCCATTCAAGGTGCGAACAACTACGTCACAGATGAAGATTCTATAGAAGAAGATGGAGTGAATTTTAAAAACTTACCTCCCCTATTATTAAATGCTTTTTAGAAATTCTTATTCTACTAAAACGATTAGTGAAGACGACATTCCACTTGCGTTATTGCAATAGGCCAAGGAACCTAAATGTATGTCAGTAAAATGGGTAAAGCACGATCTGGAAGAAACGGAGCCAGCCTATTGTTACAGCGTGTGAACAGGATATTTTACCTACTCCTCTTGAACTGTTCGAAAAAGAAGAACGACGCGTGAAAGGCACTGGAATAATTCGTTACAATCGGTTAGGCAACTGTCCTTTGCTAAAGAAAAAATATCTACAGAAAAGAGAGATAGGGGGGTATGATGAGGATGGTATTTCCTACTATTCACTCACCTCATTGATCTTGCAGAGCACAATACGTGGCAACTGCATAGACATATGGGAGGTAAAATGGACCATTTATCTTTTCGTTAGTGCATGGCCACATTGCATATCTATATATCGAAATCATCAGATTTGATCGAAAAGATTTTACTTACTGAGAACACACGTCAAGCCGATGGAAAATGTAAACAGTTGCGTTGTAATCATTGCCACAATAAGACATGCTGCATGAAATATGATGTGCGGCTCCATGTAAAGTGTAATGTGGAGTACCCCACCACCAAATAATTTTTTTATTAATTTGTTTTTTCTTTACTTATATACTATATAAGAATTTCTGAATGATAAAAAATTGAATTAAATCACAAAAAAATTACTGCATTTTGCTCCCATATGTGCCGAGCGTACTACATGTAGTACGGGCTCAAAAACCAATTTATAAAATATTTTTTTTTATTTTTTCTTCAGTTTTGTAATATAATCTGTCAGAATAGCTCTATTTTTGAAAACTACGAAGATTGTTGCACTAGTATGCCCGTCGGCATATCTGGGTTAATTCGGTATTTATTATTTGGGTATTGTCCACACTTTTTGTGGGGAGGCTCAATCCAAAGCCATCCAACAATAGCCATACTTACGGGCTCTTGTAGTCCGAGCCTAACGGCTCGGTATTCGAACTTATGACTTCTGCAGGAGCTGTGGGTCTTAGAAGGTTGAAGAAATTGTCTTTCACCTCAGGTATCAGAGCGCTGCTTCTTGTCATGGAGAGACGGAGATCTATGATCTCTCATTTTCTGATATCGTTGTCCGAGATTGCTGCAATAGCAAGATATATTTTGGACTCAGGATGGTTTTCTCCAAGGCATTGTTAACCCCCGGCCTAAATAATGGCCTAAATTGGACCTCTTCCTTCGAGAGGGTTCGCCACCTAAACTAACCTAGCCTAACCCAACCTACCGCAACTAATTTGACAAATACAGCTTGAACAAGATAGCAGTAATCAACTATTAAAATTCGAAAGTCCCAGTCGGAAGGCTCTTTGTTGTCAATGTGTTCAGTTTGACTCTAAAGGATTTGTTTATATTCTGACGCTCTTCAATCAGGTCCTATCACGAAAGTAGGTGATTGATCTGCATTGTATTTCAGCAGATCCTAGATATTGTTACCATCTTTAGTTGACCGGCGACAGCAACAACTTTTCTGAAAATATTGTTACGAAAATGGAAATGGTGTTTTGCTTTTACATCGTTTAACATTAAAATTATAAACAAAAGCTACAGAAACAAATACAATGAACTTGTTTACATGATAAAAAAAAGTAAACAAAAATATACCAACTAAACACCAGTGTAAAGAAAAGTGATAAACAAGTAAACAAAAATGCAGCAACAAAAGACTGCAAATATAAATGTAAACGGAAATACAGCAACAACAACAACAACATGTTTACATTTGTAGAGATTAGACGAAGTCATTTGCCTTCATCGGCATTCATCAGACTGTTTACATTGCATCGGTAAGGAAATTTTCGGATTGAGTTATACTTTCTCAAGAAGTGATGCTGTTTTCTTTCTGGAGGCTTGAGCTTGGAAGGAAATTAAGACTTTTCACTGATAAAATTCTAAAATCCCGCGATGGGTTTCACTTAAAATACCACGTTAGTTCTGTATGTGATCATATATTCCGGCTTAATTACAGATGTAAAGTAAACCCCATCGGTTTGACGGTTGACATACGCTTTTAGCGACATTATCGCCTTGGAGGGCCGTGTTCAAGCCTTTACTTTAATATGTTAAAAAGAAGTGAGAAAATTAATTTTTTACGACGACAGTGTTCGCTCGAATTCTTTGGATGCAACCAAATGCCATGAAGAAGCTGCTCCACTGTTCCACAGTTTGGAGTTAATTTGAACCCTATGTCCAGCCACTAATGATGATCTAATTCTGTTAGGCTTTTTTCCATTCAGTATTCAGCTACTGGAATTCATTTGGTCTCCCTAAGAATTTAGTTGGTGCCATTATTGCCCACAAGGGACTTAAATTAAAACTGCTGCCACAGAAGAAAAAAAAATATGTTTTCATATGTATGGGGCAGAAAGACGGCAAGTCTTATTATTAAAACCGTATTAAACCTTTAGTTTTCATAAACCAGTACATTGAAAGCGACCAGAAAAAAAGGAACAATTAAAGCAAAAACAACACCAGGAAGATTGAAAAAAAATAGTAGACAGGAAGAGAATGAAGGAACGAATGAATGAAAAAATAACACAGGACAACTACAGGACTTAACCAAGCCAGCAAACCAAAAGCAAACAAACAAATGACGTTTTAGTGTGGCATAGTGTATGTGAAGAGCAGAAGTATTATCATCTGGAGTCCTTTTTGGATACCAGAGAAGGAAAGAAAAAAATAAAAGAATTATTTTAAAAAGGAACCCACAAACTCTGATACTTTGGTGCTTTGTTTAAGCAGTTGCCACTACTGCTGTCCAGGTTCATACATACATTCCGTGTAGTATCCTTTAACATTCACATCAAGTGACATGTGTTTGTATTAATGTCCTTCAATTTTCGTTGGCTGGCCATGTATGAGTGAGTGTGCCTACAGGTTGTCTTGCTTTGGCATCATCTAATGATGTTTTACAAGTTGCTTAGCAGGCTGGTAGACTGGTAAACTGATGCGCTGTTTCGTTCATTTCATTATTTCTCTCTCCACAATATATTCTCATTTTATAATTTCTTACTTGACATTTGCTTGTTTATGTGCGAGTGTGTGTTTGTGTGTTTTACGTTAGAAAGGACATCAGGGAGTATTTGAACTTATTTTAGCCCTGTTCGTTTTGAACATGTTCAGGCCGGTTTTTCTCTTCATAAATTATGTTTCTTTTTGTATGATGATGTTTTAGCAGGTTGGTTTTGACTTTTAATAGTCGATTTAACATGAAGAAAAAAAAATTAGAAGATATTGAGAGAAGAAAAAAAGTAAATAATTAAGCAATAAATTTGGAACAGCTGTTAGGTTTTGGTAGAAAGGCAAACAATGGAACTCATTAATTATGCCACTGTTTTAGGAATTTTATTAATTAACTCCAGTCAGTTTGAATGAGAAGGCAATTCTGATCTAGAGAGTGAAACGAATACTCACATAAGAAGTGGTATAAAAGAAGAGAACATTTAAAAAAATTATTTTTTAATTTTTCAATAAGGAAGGTAAGTAAAATATGTTGTGTATGCAAGTGAACTATACCTTAGTTTGTTGACAGCAAAATTCAATATTGTTTGTTCACGTTTTTTGATATTTTCTTCTTGAAAATGCCAGCCAATGGTTTTAGTTTCAGGATAACCACACTTTATTGTCATAAGGAACTGCAATACGATTTATTGTATTGCCCTAAATCTATAGACTGTAAGGCTGTAATATTTCCTCCAAGCCTATTTCCCTGACAAGTTTTAGAACGCTGTCGGTATCAACAAATCTCATTGTCTGTCCAGCTCCTAAAATGCGCCCGCATGTTTTCTTCTGGTATCCATAATGTCAAACTATTTTCAGGAATATGTCCTGATGCTTCATAATGATCATCTCAAAATCTCTTCTACAAAAGTGTACAGTAAGGCCCCGCTTAACGCAGGGGATACG
Source organism: Sarcophaga variegata (assembly GCA_932273835.1). Classification (NCBI taxonomy): domain Eukaryota; kingdom Metazoa; phylum Arthropoda; class Insecta; order Diptera; family Sarcophagidae; genus Sarcophaga; species Sarcophaga variegata. The sequence goes on from OW026361.1 coordinate 114,359,464, forward strand.
TTCCAATAAGTTCCAGCGCTAAAGGAAACAGCGTTAAGCGAGGCAACTAATAAATCAACTGTGATGCAGGAAAGATGCATTCGTACTGTGATTGCGACATCGGCAAATACATTTGGAATCTTTATTCTGGACAGACTAGCAAAAGAGCATTGAATAAGATACATAGTATACAGCGTCGCTATATAGAGCATCGCCTTTGTACTACCGCGTGATACTGAAACAGCGTTAAACGGAGCAGCGTTAAGCGGAGTCTTAATGTACTTTGAGTCTACAGTGTCCTGTCAAAAGACACTTTATTAACCTGTGATTACTCCTGCATAGTTAGACTCAAAACCATTTGGTTCGAGAAGTGTATTTATCTCCCTGTATCACCACTCCATGGAAAGTTACCGGCCCGTCATTGCAAGCATATTTGCCTGCAATGCTGCAAATTTTTACAGGACCTAGAAACCAACAGAGGATAACTTTGTTTCTCCTGCTGCTCTCCTGCTGATTCAGCTTGTGGCGGAAACAATACTTTAAAGCGGACTCTGGACGACAGATTTTGTTTTTTTGAGAAACTTTTTCATGGCAATTTTATTAACTCTCAGAATTTTTGCCAGAAGTGTCCTGACAGGAAGTACATAGGCGAAGAAATATTTTTTATGTTTCCTTTATGATCGAGATATCTGGACTTTTCTAGATATCCGCATACTATTTTCGATTTAACTTCATAAGAGTTGATTGCCAAATAATGGAAATCCTCTAGAGTTGTATTGCTATGTCCTTCTGTGTAAGTGAAATTGATTCCATTCATCTTTCAATTGCACAGAAACCCGCAAGATACTATGACCTCAGAATATTTCGTTCTATGACAAAAAGAACTTCGGCTCCTTGTCCAAGATCCATTTTTGACTCCTCATTTTGTAACTAAGGCTCGTTGTCATGCATCTTTTACGTCCAGGGCTCCGTTATGGAGGGAAATGTCAATCATTCGATTCATTAGCTCACGAAATCCTTCGAAATCCCTCTCATTCTAGCCATGCTCTCCAAAGCTCTGGTATTTATTACCACGTGCAGTGGATTTAAATCCTCTGTATTTTGCCTCTTCATGGGTCACAATCTCTAGGTTACATTTTCAGCATTTCTCAGCAAGCCTTCTGCCTATCATAATGGCTTATTTGTATTTTCCTTAAATGTCCCCTCTTTGAATCTTTCAAGTCAATTTACTATCCAGTGATATTCTTAAATATTTTACTTTCAGTTTCTGTGATGTTAACTCACCTCTATCTATATCAAGAAACCTATCAAATTTACGAGAGCTGTCTCGTCCCACAAGCTTGTTGCCAATGTCCCACGTATGTCGTATGTAGTTGTCCATGGTTTGGGCACTATTTAAGTGCTCAATTTTAAGAACAATTGAATTCATTTCATGGAAATATAGGTAGAGCCTTCTCCAGCGTTGAGGTATAACTACATTACATCTCGGTCCATAAACCTGTGGTGAGCTGACAGGTCTCTTAAGACTATCTTCCGCATGAGTAATCATCGACCTATTAAGGTCGCCGTTGGCAGAGATGGCTTTTTCTTTAGGAAATATATTCTGATGACGCCGCCAGCCCTAAATTCGCTTCAAACAATGGCTTCTTCAGAATACATTGAACCTTCTTGGTATCGTCAACATTCCACAATTCAACAAATTTTGTTTGTTCACATACCCATTTATCCGAAGTTGGTGTAGTCTTGTAGGTAGTGTAATGGCTTATTAGACGCGAAGCCAGTGTTCGTACCCCAGGCCAGACACCAAAACAAAATACAAAACGTATTTCTTCGGCGACTTCCTCTCAGCAGATTTCTGGCAAAAACTCTGAGAGTAAATAATATTGCCATGAAAAAGTTTCTCAAAAAACTGTCGTTCGGTGCGACTTTAAACTGTAGGTCCTGCCACTCATATATAAAATTAACACACACAACATAAGTGGTGTGAGAAACTAGGACGTTGTCAAATGGGTCAATTCGACCTCCTGGTACTGTACTTGTCTTAATTGACAAGTACACGTCCTCTAACCTAACGTAACCTACCCATTTATTCAGAAATGGGCCTCTTGGCTGAAAATGATTTTGCGATGAATATTAGGGTCAAAACAAAACACCCAATTTGATAAAACAATTTTATTTGTGATTTGGCAAACGAACTAATTTGACAAACATAGCTTCAACAATATAACTGTTATGGTCTGTCAAAGTTCGGAATTCCCTGTTGGAAAATCTGATATAACATGGATTTTGTTTTGAAAACAAAACGATAATACCGTTGAGTTGTCTTTTAGACTTAAAAATCTCTAGGTTTTCAGAGAGGGCACATGACGTCATAGCATAACATTTCCAGAAGCCAAGTGCGCATCTTTTCAATTTTTTTTCTTGACATTAATTGAATTATTGTGTCAAGCATCAAATCAAATAGTGTTATTAAAATATTTAAAACACTTATTCGCCTCTGTTTAATGCCATTGAATTTCTGGATATTTGTCAAAATCGCTTTACCAAGGATCATCATGTATATCAATTGCAAGTAGTTGATTATTGTTGTTATTGTTATTGTTGCAATCAATTTCGTTGCACACTTGCCAACAAAATAGTGGTATCTATTTATTTAAGCCCCCCCCCCCCCCTTAAGCAATAACAAATATTCTCATATTCTCTTCAACATGTCATTCAAACTCTCACAGAGTGTACGAATACAATCAAATACGATACATCAATGACATCAAATCAAAGTACCAAATGGCCAAAGCCAACACATTCGTGATGATGGTGATGGTGATGGTGATGGTACTGATGATGGGCTTCATGAATAAAAACTAACAAAACATTTCGATTTGTTATTAAGATTCTGAAGAAAGTAAAACAAAAAAGAAAACAAAAAAAGAAAGGAAGGAATAGTAAAAAGAGAGAATCTCATCTCAGCAACAAAGTATTGATTGTGAATGTATTTTCGACACTCGAAATAAGACAAGATAGGCGCAAAGCAATTGAAGAGCCGATATTGGCGACAACATGACGTTGTGGGGCGGTGAATGAAATGTCGTCATAAAATAGTTTTACGATAAATTTCACACCACACTAATCCATATTTAGGTGCCAAAACAGAGATTCCTATTACAGTCTTAAGTACTTGATGGTATTGTTTATTTTAAGTGGTTTTGCTCAGCTCACTTTATTGAAGGTATAGCACATTGTCTTTGGACATGTACATACTCTATGTACGATATACAATATGAACAACAACAAAAAAAAAACACAAAAACATACATAAACATTTAAGATAGCAGAGAGGGAAGTATAGCCAAGAGAATAGTTTATAAGAAATGGGAAAAATTTTTTTTTTAAATGTCGGAATGTAAATTTAATCTTCGGAATTCGAAACTATTTGGAATTCCAGGATCATAATGTCACAAACGAAGGATAAGCGAATTAGAAAAAGCATAAGTACTCAAAGATTGTAATGAAAGTATAGACAGATGCGAGCTAATATCTGTACCGAGGAGAGGATTAAATAGACATTGAATGCATTTCTTTCGTATAACAGTTTAGGAACGGAGTTTTTTCAGCCCTACTAACTAGGAACTATACCTATCACCGTAAGAAATAAATGAATGCAATAGCAGCCTAACTTTAAGAGTGATAATCCTTACATCGTTCATTTTGAAAATACATGAAAAAGCGGTGGATAACTGAGTGGAATGTGTGGTACTGAAGCGGATGCTCCTGCTTTCTAGAGCGGGTAAATATACTGCGTGACCTTAGGGGAAGTTAAGATTGCTTGGATGATAAGGAGGTTCACGGATAGCGCAATTGATAATACTTCTCACGGGGTCATAATCACACCATAGGATGCAATATATGCAAATAGCACATGACATTCGAATGCGTAACGGAAGTTCTATACACATGCAGAAACAAAATCTGGGAAATATTAAAGGTCAGAAGGCGATGTTATTTCATAGTCTTTGTAAACACTGATTGCGGTTAAATACTCCGTCCGTGTTCTGAGGCGTCATTTGTCTGTAAGATGACCTTGTTCTAATTAAAAGGGACAATATCATATAAATGGACCTTGATACTGAAAGTCGTTTGAAAGTGTTAGTTCGAGAGAGAATTACCAGGAAGAAACCACAATTTACTAGGAGGAGGAAATTCTCCTGTGGCTATTCAACTTCTAAATAACTTGGTCTCATTCAAAAAGAACAAAATATCTAGCAACAGTACACTGTTATAGAGTACTCATAAAATGAGCGTAGGGCAATGTACATACCCTAATTATATGCAGGATAATATTGAGGTTGTAAACCAAAGATGCTATTTAGGATCTATAACATGAAGAAGAATAGTTGGATTTTAGGCAGATGACTGAGATGAGGTTAATAAGCTACAAAGGCTGATATGTGTCGACATAACCGAAACAATGAGAACCTTCCCTGTACCGCAGCTACAAGTATTATTTAATTTCAGTTCATTGCACCTTGTAGTACAGACCAGAACCATAGAAATTGTGATAGAGCACGATATTCATTTTGCAGCACCGCAAACTGTAGGATTGCTAACCCTCAACTATTAATTATCCTCTGTACGTAACCAGTAGCAAATACTCTGCGTAATAAGAACGAATAGTATAATCTATAAGCTACAGACATTTTTAAAAGAGAGATATATACACCAGATAGTATATGGACATGGATTGGTTAAAGAAGATAATAATATAGAAGCGGGAGTATTCAGGCCCGGAATAAAATATTGGGAAACCATTGGGAAACTCGCATACATTTTATAAGGGAGGATATTTATTCCATTGCAAAATGAAGTGAATCCAACACTGGCAAAAGTACAGAGAACATGGTATAGCACTACTATTTGACTGTCAGGACACCATCCAAACACTCGGCTAATCTTATCTTAAAACGCAATTAATACGAGACTCTTTGGGCAAGCTGAGGCAGCTAGTTAGAGGAAATATATTTACTTGTTGGTTGTGGGAATTTAAAACATAAGAACTTGCCAAAAAAAATGTTCCCACAGACAATGAAGCCAGAACCATTCTGTTGAATGTGTACACTAGGCGAGAAAGGAGATAAAGAAAGTTAGAGGCTCTTCTCAATCTAAAAGAATTTGAGTCTGAACGATCTTAATGAGAACTGATTTGGGTTTTTCATTAGGCTATCAACGGATAGCTGGACAATAGTAATAGGACTTCTGCCTTAACATGACATACACAATTGGTCATAGCAAACTTTCAGTCAGGACTACAACCTTGTTTTTCACACCACTTCTGTTGTGTATGCTAATTTTATATATGAATGGCGGGACCTACAGTATAAAGTCGACTCCGAACGACAGATTTTCGAGAAACTTTTTCATAATAAATACTTTTATATTTTGTCTTGATGTCTGGCCTGGGGGGCTCTAACCCTGAATCGACTCAGAACAACAGATTTATGAGAAACATTTCATCGCAATTTTATTTACTTTCAGATTTCAGCCAGAAATCTGCTGAGAGGAAGTCAGAGAAATAGTGTGAGAAATATTTTTATTTAGTTTTGTTGAAGATGTGTGACCTACTATATGTACAACAGCTATAAGAAATACAAAATATTGTCTTATTTTCCAATTTTAAACTATTATTACAGATTTTGGGTTACCTTCCCTTAAAATGTGCCTTAGAAATGGCAACCAATATTGTTTATACGAGTGTTTCGTACGTCTCATAGACTAACGTAATATTGTAGATGTAAGTGTGGTATAAAAGGCGGTTTAGATCAGCATCGCTTTGATTTTTTCCCCCACAAATAAATTTTCCTTTTCGTAGTTTTTCAATTTTCTTTCATACTTGTATGGGCCTTTAAGAGATTTCAATTTTTTTTCTCTCCTCTCTGCTCTGCACTTTTCTCATACTTTAAGTAAAGAGGACAACAACAAAGAGCACATAGGGAAAGTGTTGATATTGAATTCAAGTGCGTCTTTCATAAAACCAGGATAAATAGTTGCCTAAAAAGACAAAAAAAGACAACAACAAAAAATGAGAGAAAAGAAAGGATTCTCTACTCAAGTCTCAAGTGTTAAAAATACAGAAATTAAGGAGAAAAAAAAAGAAAAGAAATCACAATTCTGACACAGGGCATTAGAGCACAGATATTAATGTTTTTCTGAATTTTGTAAGATTTTCTTCTTCTTTTTCTTCTTCTTTTTCATTTCAGAGAAAAATACTTGTAATTGAATCCTTTAATTTTGTTGGGATTTATTTAAATGGAATATGACAACACACACAGCCAATGTTTACAATAGTGAGGCGATAAAAAATATGGATTTTGTTTATGTTAACAAATATGCGATTAGGAAGAGTAATAAATAAATGCGGGTTTAGGATAAGACCGTTCTTACTGTGGACAATTTTTGTAAATTTCCTGTTACAAAAATACATCATCGTTTATGTGGTGTTTATCGGTCAACACTACTCCAATTTCGTTAGACAAAGTGTGATTTGATTCGTGGCTTACGTGAATTTGCATCTAAGTGAAGTGCCTGAAGAAATATAAAATGGCTAAAATTCACTCGGATAGGTCCTACTCCGCAAGTCTCTGAATAAATTTGAGAAATTTTACAATTTACAGAACAAGTACGTAATGCAAACTATTAGGAGATAGCAGATGCTCAATACATCAAAGTCAAGACAGTTTAGATTGACTATTCAAGAAGCACGTATACTAACGACAAGAACTTGAGTTAACCATACCATACAAGAAGAATTTCAATTATCAGATCTTTAGGAAGGAACATACGCCAAGAGTACCGTTCGATCGATCAGTCCAAACGATGATAGTTTAAATATTACCTTCCAATGCTTTAAAACTTGCATGCTTGACGGCATTAATCAGTGAATTAATATGGAAACATAAAGAGTAATCCATACATACATAATTACTTACATCATTACAATCTTTCAATCAGGATTACGACCTAGTATCTGACACCACTTATGATGTGTGCGTTAATTTTATACATGATAGGCGGGACCTACAGTTTGAAGTCGACTCCGAACGACAGATTTTTTTGAGAAACTTTTCATGGCAACTTTATTTACTCCCAGAGTTTTTTACCAGAAATATGCTGAGAGGAAGTCGCCGAAGAAATATTTTTTTATATTTCGTTTTGATGTCTGGCCTGGGGCTCGAACCCTGGCTTTACGTCTAATAAGCCAACACACTACCTACTAGACTACGGCGACTTCAAGAGTAAAGAGTAATCCAGCGACAATAAATCGGCCGACCGAGGGGCTAATAAACAGGGCTACTTATGCTAAGAAAATTAGAAACAATTTGATTTTGCAAAATGGCATGTTGGGCTGTCTTGGTGTAGATGATTCTCGAAATTTGCAACGAAACTGCAGTTCCTTCCACACTTCGAAGGGACGATAAACCCATCAGCGTTTAAACAGCATCAAATAGTCGATTGCAATAGATGTAAAGGTAATTCGGCCACTTTCAAATACGCATACCTACATACATTATTATTCTAAATCTAAAAAAATTTGAGACATTCTGAACTTTTGCTAGACAAACGTAATGAGAACAGATTTGGTGTTTCCATTAGCTTATCAAAGTATAGCTGGACGGCCGTGTTAAGGCATGACACATAACATACGTAATTGGCAATTACAACCCTTTAGTCAGAATTAAAACTAAGCTTCCCACACCCTTAGAAGTCGCTGTAGTCTAGTATGTAGTGTGTTGGCTTATTGGACATAAAAGCCAGGGTTCAAGACATCAAGACAAAATACAAAAAGTAATTCTTCGGCGACTTCCTCTCTGACAGTAAATAGAATTGCCATGAAAAAGTTTCTCAAAAATCTGTCGTTCGGAGTCGACTTTAATCTGTAGGTCACACCACTCATGTATAAAATTAACACACACAACATAAGTCGTGTGAGAAACTAGGAATTCGTGCAATGGGTCACTTCGACCTCCGGGTACTGTACTTGTCTTAATTGACAAGTACACGTCCTCTAACATAACCTAACCTAACCTTCCCACACCCTTTATGTCGTGTGTGTTAACTTTCTAATGAGTGGCAGGATCTACAGTTTAAAGTCGGCTCCGAACAATCGATTTTTGAGGAACTTTTCATGGCAATTTTATTTAAACTCGTCGTTTTTGCCACAGATCTGCTAAGTGGAAGACGCCGAAGAAATATTTTTTCGTATGTCTGACCTGGGGTTTGAAACCGCCAACACACTACTTACTAAACTACGACGACTTCAAATGCTTTCAATCAACAAAAATTCCATACAAACAATAGTCATTTGGCTTCAATTCTTGTGCAAGTTTTATTTTTGTAGGCATGTTAGCCAAGATCTTTAGTTCTGTTGAGGGTTTTGAATCGAGAAGAGAGAAAATTAGTGCGAAAACGATCAGCAATTGAACGAGTTGCTTGCCTAATGGATCATAAAAAGCCCTTAGTCAGGATTACAGCCTAGCTTCTTGCACCACCCATGTTGGGTGTGTTAATGTTATCCATTAACGGTGTTCACTAAAGTTTAATGCGAACTCCGAACAACAGATTTGAGCAGCTTTTCATGACAATCTTATTTAATTTCAAAGAAGTAGGATACTGCTGAGAAGAAGTTGCCGAAAGAAATATTTTTTTATTTCGTTTTGTCCGTGACGTTTCAAAACCTTACTGCAGAGAAATTCTAGTTTAATTTTCTCAACTGCCAAACCATAGTTATTGATGCAGACAGTAAATTGCCTCAAACCCAAAAACCAATAAGGATACAACAAATGTGGACTGGAAACTGGACGAATCCTAGCAAGATAAGTTAGTAATACTCACAAGGAGATACAAAGTCCTTTTCTTACCCAAAAAGAGTTCAAATATTTTGCTTTTATGTGAACCAAAATTTCTTTCATCCCACCAGAACAAGACACCCCCTATCTAAGACACATTTTTTTTAGGTCACTGTCCTTTATATCCGAATTATTTCTTATTTTCGTTTGTAATTTTTCTAGGTCCTTAATTAGGTGCAATGCATTTAAACCAATACATACAAGCCATATCGAAAAATAGCTCTCAATTTATGTACTATTGTATTATTGTTGTTGTTAGTCGTTGTCCTTATTACCTTCTTCTCACACGTACGAGCAGATGAACCCATAAACGAGAATTTATTCCTTTCTTCGTAAAAAAAATGCGTATGTTAACATTCATACAATACACATACAATACGAATGACAATAACATTGCTCTGTAATTAACATTGCTGTTAAACGATAACATAAAGTAAACAAACCAATCGAACTTGCATGAAGTTTGAAGACAACTCCCTGTTTTAAAAAAATGAACAACTTTTCCTTTTATTTACTAACAGATGTCGCTTTATGATGTCAGATTCTACTATACACTGTAGATGTTTTGCATTCATTAAACACCAGTTAATCTCAAATCGATGGGCCTAATCACTCCTTCCACGTACATGCATATGCCGCCATCTAACCAATTATCAAAGTACTCATGTGATTGTATTACTTGTTTAATTGATTGTCTTCATTGCTGCAAATGAAGTGTACACAGCAAAGAGCGAATGCAAGTGCTGTTAAACGACAGCGTTTCAATTAAGATATTTAAACGTCAAGACATTCATTGTCATGTCTTTATACATACGTGCCGTTAATCTTCATATTGATGTGTATTAAATGAGTGATACTTTAGGTTTTGCGTGACAGTTAAGCTCAGCGGTTAGAATAATGTGACCCAAATATGTCATCATAACACTGAATGTCTTGTATCCCTTTTTAATCGCTTATGTTAATGCCTCTCATGATGTCAAAAAATTTAAAGGGTTCATTTAGAATCTAGGTTGCAATATAATACAGACATACATACATAATTGGTCATTACAACCCTTCAGTCAGGATTACAACCTAGTTTCTCACACCACTTATGCTGTGTGTGTTAATTTTATACATGAGTGGCGGGACTTACAGTTTAAAGTCGACTCCACACGATAGATTTTTGAGAAACTCTTCATGGCAATTATATTTGCGCTCAGATTTTTTGCCAGATATCTGATGAGAGGAAGTTGCCGAAGAAATACATTTTGTAGTTTGTCTTGATGTCTGGCCTGGGGCTCGAACCCTGGCTTCACATCTAATAAGCCAACACACTACCTACTAGACTACGGCGACATCTAAAGGTTGTATTAAGGAACTAATTAATGATGGTTTTAATTTGTTTGTGAGTGTTAATACGTAGGCGATGAGGTTTTAGGTTATTTTGAATAGAATACCAAAATTTTCGACAAATTTTTCGCTCATGTTGGTAGGTATCTCTGCAATAGCTTGGCAGATTTTGGTATTTAAATGTTTCAACTCTGGGGGAATATATGGCCTTTGATGTAGCCCCACAAAGAATATAATTTGACAAATAACATAGCCTTCAGAGTCAAACGACGTGGCCAAAACATTAAACCATTATTTCTGGAAATTTCTTATAATCCAAACCTTAAAACGGTATTGTTGTGGTATTCATAACATCATCCTGTTGAAACCTCTTACCAACCAGTGCATAAAATCCGATTAAACACCACATGTAATCGATTATCATATGGTTCCTCCAGGTCCATATACGATTTCTTCAGGTCATAATGCATCGTAAATGGTTCCTCTTTCCACAATCACGAATAGAGTCTTTGCGCCGCAAATTATTCCGTGTAAACGTAACCTTTGGGTGTGAAATGAACTGAAGAACGCTGACGAAAATCTAGTTCGAAAAAACTGTACGGAAAGTCTGTTGCATTAAATGATCAGTCGACATAAATTCTTGCACAAGTTGGAGTTTTTATGAATTAAAGTGCAAATCCAATTGCAAAATGCGCCCTAAAATAACACCAATTGCTGATAAACCCGTGAAATTGATATAGAATGGAACTAATAAGTAGCAGGTATGTAACACGAAAGCAGAAATCGTGATATGATGTTATACCCCAGTTCAAACATCTCTAACAAAACGAAATATAAAAAAATATTTCTTTGGCGATTTCCTCTCAGCAGATTTCTGGTCTGAGTCTGAGAGTAAAATAAAGTTGCCATGAACAGTTTCTCAAAAATCTATAGTTCGGAGCCGACTATAAACTGTAGTTCCCGCCACTCATGTATAAAAATAATACGCACACAACATAAATGGTGTGAGAAGCTAGGTTGTAATGACCAATTATGTATGTATGTATGAATCGGCTTTAAAATATTGCCATGCAATAAGGAATAAAGTTTCATGTAAAGCCATACTTTATTTTACTTTAGAGTTACTAGAAAACTTCTTCCGTCAGGTTAGGTTAGGTTAGAGGACGTGTACTTGTCAATTAAGACAAGTACAGTACCCGGAGGTAAAAATTGACCTATTGTACAACGTCCTAGTATCTCACGCCACTTATGTTGTGTGTGTTAATTTTATACATGAGTGGCGGGACCTACAGTTTAAAGTCGACTCCGAACGACAGATTTTTTAAAAACTTTTTCATGGCAATTTTATTTACTCTTAGAATTTTTGCCAGAAATCTGCTGAGAGGAAGTCGCCGAAGAAATACTTTTTGTATTTTGTCTTGATGTCTGGCCTGGACTCGAACCCTGGCGTCTAATATCCGTCAGAGTGTGAAATAATTTTTTTCTAGAAGTCACTACAGTTCCTTTTTTTCATGCCCCTTTTTTATATTCCTTAGAATAACACGTTGCGTAGATCAAATACTGACCGCTGACACTGAAATTTTTTTTTTCAAAAATAAAATATTAAACGAAAATTATTTAGAGACGAAAAATCTTAATATTTATTATGCCACCGCTACACCACCACATTGCTGGTAATTCTTGCCTTAAAAGTTTTCTAGTTTCCATCAGTATTCCCTTTTACGGTTGCCGATAGAACCAAAAACCTTTTTAATTAAGTAGCCCTTATCTTACAGTAAAAATAACTTCCTTCAATTTTTATTTCCTTTTTTGTTTTTGTTTTTGGTAAATTGTCCACAAACAAACAAGAAATCCTAATACATTTAACAGAATTACCGTTAAGTTTATAACACTCTTATATTAATTCACATCAAACTTATGCTCTTACAACAGAAAACAATCAAGCATAAGTGAGAAATTAACATTAAAAACCCAGACATTATTTATGTTAAATATGGGCTCTTTCACTCTCTCTCTCTCTCTCTTTTTCTCTCTGTCCTTATGTTATTACTGGCTCTCACTAATACACAAAAAGAAATTTTGTTTACCAAAAGGAAAGACAGTGTGTGAGAGTATTATTTACGAATAGCTCGTGCCCTCGTAAAAATGTTTTGTTTACTTTAGGTTACAGTTATAAACTGTAATGTAACAGCAATAACATAAAGCGACAACAACAATAATAACAAGCGCTGGAGAAGTGTGTTTAGCAGCAGGCTGATTAAATTGTCAGCTGTTTTGTATGGTTTTTGTTTGTTTCTTTTAATTTTTTTTTATTTGGTGGTAGTGAAGAACAACAATTTAAACTCGTATGTTTAGTATGTGTTCTTTGATTAATCGTTTATATGGAGAGAGAGAGAAAATTATTATGTTGTTCTTGTTAAGGCCTGTCGTGTCGTGTTTGTGCTCTTCGTTTACTTTTTAACAGTTGCTCCACTCATTTGCTGGTTTTCTGTGTACAAATGTACACAAACGAAGTCTTCTATGCTGCTGCTATGTTGGATTGGACGACTACAAAATTTTACTGTTGGAAAATTTAGTTATTTTACTAGCGCGTATTCAAACGGTTCACCCATAACGGATAATTTGCCGGTTAGAATCATTTTTCACTAAATATTATGTACACAACAGTGTCCAATTTTTTTTGTTTAGTTTTTGGTGAAGAAAATTTTTAGAAGAAAAAAAAATAAAAATAATACCACAGTATTGTTGTGTACTTTTTGATTCTGATAAGAAAAGTGTCAGTTCGGAGCAACCAAAAAAACGGGAAATAAGAGAAAAAAAATTGCAAAGAAAACAAAACATCAACTTTAAAAAGTGAACATCGTTATCTTTTCTGAGGTTAATTTAAGAGCAACAAAAAAAATATAAAGTGAGAGTGTGCGGGAAATTAATTAAAAAAATTAAAAAAAAATTAATAAAAAAAAACAACAGATTTTAAAAGTGCTTAGTAATAGAACGAAAGAGAGAGAGAGAGGGTGAGAGAAAGGGAGAAAGAGTGCGTTCAATTAAATTTAAATTCAATTTAAAGTTTTTTTTAAACAAATATACACAGAAGTTAAGCTCTTAAATAATAATTTAAAAACAAATTAATTAAAATAATAATTAAAAAAAACATAAAAAACAACAACTTCAACTGCCATAGAAAGTTTGCAGAAAAAAAAGGAAAATTGCTTTAAAACTTATTTGTTGCATCTCTTGTTAAAAGGATTATTTCTGTCTACTTGAATCCTCCTTACAAGCCAAATTGTTTAGACGTTTTGTGTGGCAGCAACCATAGTCAAACATTTGCTGCTACTGCTGCTGCTCTTGCTGCTGGTTTTTATGTTCAGTTTTTTTAAAAACTCATTACAACTGTGGAATATCGAAATTATTCGAAAGTTTTAAACTTTTTTATACCAGAAAAAAAATAACTTCTTCCAGTGAAAAGGTAAAATAAGATAAATTACTAGAAAAAAAATGAACTTTTTTATTAAATTTTATAAACTTATTTTTGGTATATTAACGCAATATCATCCCTGAAAAAAATATATTTTAAAAATAATAAAAACAAAAATAGAAACCCAATAAACCAGGTAATCAATATCTGAAATATTAAAAAGTTTTATTTTCTTCAGAATTTTCATTTTTATGGAAAAGAAAAAAGTAATGCTCGTGTTAAAATCAACCATAAAAACTTTTCGTAATATTAACAGTTTTAAAGAAGCAATAAAGCTTATGAAAGTTTTTCTTTTTTTCTAAAAAGTTCATGAAAATATCAAACATGAAAACTATTTCAGGAAAATGTTACTAAAAGTAAATACGAGGGTAGTTTGATATTTTTTTTTTTTGCTAAGGCATCGAAATCAAATAGTAAAAGCAGCTCATTTAATTACAACTTAGTTGTCTGAGAGATTTAAACATTGTAAATCAATGATCGCCTAGTGATCCGATAAATGTCTGCCAGAATTATTAGCAGTCCTACACAGACTTCTTTGAGTTTTATTCAGGAATACAAAACAATAAAAATAAAACAACATCATGAAATCTATTGTCCAACAACTTTGTAAATGATAAGGTAATACCTTGAAATAATCGTATTTCGAGGGTGGATCCATAAGTTCTTGTTTCCTAAAAACGTTTTCTCTTTCTAACTTTAAAAGCAAACACTCTTCCTGGTAAGAAGCCACTATCGATTAACGAATGACAACGTTTGAACCAGTTGCATCATTACATACATACGTATATAATTGGTGATTACAACCCTTCAGTCAGGATTACGACCTAGTTTCTCACACCACTTATGTTGTGTGTGTTAATTTTATACATGAGTGGTGGGACCTACAATTTAAAGTCGACTCTGAACGACAGATTTTTTAGAAACTTTTCATGGCAATTTTATTTACTCTCAGAGTTTTTGCTAGAAATCTACTGAGAGGAAGTCGCCGAAGAAATAGTTTTTGTATTTTATCTTGATGTCTGGCCTGGGGCTCGAACCCTGGCTTTACGTCTAATAAGCCAACACACTACCTACTAGACAACTTGCATCATTAAGGGCCATTAGATAAAATAATAATAATGGCAGTGCCGTAGCAATGTTGATAACAATGCTCAATTGAACAAGTGGCAATGATGAGCTTCCTTTTTTTGTTGTGTTTGCTCATTTTGTTTATATTTGAAGTTGCCATATTGAAAATAATATATAATATGGCAAGTTCAAACATAAACTTAACTTTAAAAGTTAGAGGTAGGATGATCCTCGCTTTAGCTTAACGCTCACTTCTACCTTATTGTCCACTTACAATAACGAAAAACAATTTATCTGCCCGTTAAAATCCTCCCTTTAGTTAACGGCAATTTGTAATAATGGCCCAAAATTTTTTATTTTATAAGACAATTTCATTTTATAAGACGTCATTTAAGGAGAAGATAAAAAAATTAATTAATGAATTACACTCGTGGATTATCTTATTATTCTTATTGAAGTTGTCATAATCTAGAAGATAGTTTGTTGGTTTGAGGCCACGATTCAAACCAAAGGGCGATTCCAACAAAAAGAAATATGAAGAAAATATTTCTTCGGCGACTTCCTCTCAGCAGATTCTGGCATGCACTCTGAGAGTAAATATAATTGCAATGAAATAATTTCTCCGAAAAAAACTGCCATGCGGAGTCGACTTTAAAGAGTAGATCCCGCCTTTCATATATAAAATTAACAAATACGATACAAGAAGTCTCCATAATCTAGTAGGTAGGGTGTTGGCTTATTAGACATAAAGTCAGGGTTCAAACCCCAGGCCAGACATCAAAACAGAATACAAAAGGTATTTCTTCGGCGACTTCCTCTCAGCAGATTTCTGCCTTCACATGAGATTAATTTCTTAGTCTTGGCTCTTCTTGTGCTTGTGCTCAAGGACTATCATGGTACTGTAATCGGGCTAACCCCTGATGGTATGCCGATAGAAAAATTTTCTATCTTTAATTTTCTTTGGAATGTTTTGCATGTTAGGTTCGTTCCAAACATCCGTATGGACTAGAATATTTGGTGTAAGATCCTGACACACATGTTTTCTCGTCGATATTTGGATATTTTTAAACACTCTCATTTAGTTCAGCCTCTTTTTTTTTGCAACAATCATTGTCACATATTGCCTAGACAGCTTCTGAACTGTGGTTATCTTATTCCTTGTCATTACAGCTTTGGCAATAGTCGATGTGAAATATTGGAGCTTCCGGGAATTTGAAACAAGGGGAACGAAATTTGAAAAAAAATTTGAGGCGACTTCCTCTCAGTAGATTTCTGGCAAAAACTTTGATCATAAATTAGATTGCCATGAAAAGTTCCTCAAAAAATCCATCGTTCAGCGTCGACCTTGAATTGTAAATCCCCGCATATTCATGTACAAAAAATTAACACACACAACACTAGTGGTGTGACAAGCTAAGTCGTAATCCAGACTGAACAGTTGTAATGATCAATTATGTATGCATGTACGTCTCCATACTTCTGTTTTTTAAGGTCTGCACTGTTTTATTGCCAGTATCTTAAGTACCAGAGATCAGCAATGAGTATTAAAAAAAATTAGTAGATTCGAATCATACTCATAATTTCTGATACTTTTACGCATTCGTACTTATGTATTTTAAAATGATACTCATACTATGTACTTATATTCAAAGTTTGAAGTACTCATCGTACTCATACTTAACACTACGTACGATGTTGTTAACTTCGACTCTCCTTTACTCAACATTTACAAGAATCACAAAATATGTATGATTCTCGTACGAACACTACAATACTCACTAGAAGGTTGTGTGTTTGCTTTGATTGCTGTCTTTTTTTCTTTTTTTTTTCTTCTTTTTTGTAATTTGTAAATGCAACAACAACTAAGACTTTAAATTTTAATAAATGATTCGAATCACTTGAATCATTTATGAGTACATATTATAAGTATTTTTCTAAATTTATTAATCTGAATGCGTAGGCGTATGAATCAAATATATTTCGAATGTTAGGAGTTTGATGTCAACGTTGTACTCATACTCATTGCAATCTGTACTTATAAATCAATGTTGTAATGAGTACAAATGAATCAGAGTAGTTGAGTTTCAGCACTGTTGATCCAATACTCATACCCGAAATTCCTTGAGTACTTATGAGTATCGAAAAACGATTCATTGCTGATTTTTGTTAAGTACGGTGTTAAGCACCTTTCTCCTAGTTGGCAGCATGTTTTCTGCCACTACAAAAACCACAATACTTTGAGGATTTTAATAGATCTCTTGTTTTGATGTTGATCTTCATATTCATTATCTAACCAATGAAAAAATATCCCTAAAAACTCATCAAATCAATCATTTACAAATTATTTCTGAAATTCTTATTACCACCTCTCTCATTTTCCCTCTCCCCTCTGCACAGCAACAACCAAGTTTTCATTTCTCATCATTGATTTCATTAACAATTTCATTTTCTATTTGCTGGTACTTGTACAATCATAAAAAGTGCGCCAAAAGAAAAAGAAAAACAAAGAGCGAGAGAGAGATGAGTGTAAAATAAATATAGAAGATGTTGTGTGTGGTGAGGTGCAGTTGTAGTGGTATAAAATCAGTTCTCTGTATGATTAATTAACTGTTTACTTTGTGCATTTGGCTATAATTCAATTTCATTCAATTTCCCAGTCGCACACCATGCCACACCGCCCACTCACTGAACCGCTCTTTGTCTTTGTCTCTGGCATAATGCTTTGGCCAGTTGTTTAAATAAAAAAAGTTTTTTTTCTTCCATTTTTTTATAAGGGTGGGGGCCATAAACGTGCAAAAGCAAACATGTTGGGGTCGTTTAACGATTATTTTTCTATTTGCCAAACGTACGGAGTGTGTTTAACGCTGGTTAATCTATGATGATGATGATGATGATGATGAGTTTGGGTTTTTTTTATTTATTTTTCTTTTTCCAGTTTTTTTCATTTCCATTTTTTGTTTCCTTTTCCACAATGAGAAATAAAAAAAATAATACAACGAAGAGGGTTAATACGGTTTTATTGTAACTGGCAGTTGTAAAGCATGTAAATAAATAAATATTTTGTAAATAATGGAAGAAAAAAAAAACGTTAATTTTTGTTGTATGACAGTATTGGATCAACAATGCAGCTGTTTGTTTGTCTGTCTGTTTGTTTGTTTGACTGAATTATAATTGATAATCAATAATAAAATATTCTCGTTTAAATTCGTTTTTAAGGACATTGCAGTTGTAGTTCAATGCTGTTTTATGACAGTGATAGATTGAATATGAGGGAAGCGCATAAAAAAGTATGCGAAGACTGTCACAGAGTCAACGTATTTAATAGCAGTCCATAGAGTATAGAGGCAACTGAATAGTTTCTTCTGATCTTTACATTTTGAGACTTGTATCCTTCCATTTTCATTCCGCAACAGTACTGCATACTCCCACAAATAAGTATTTTTTCATTACGCTTCTTTGGAGCGTATGCAGCTTACTCCACATTATGACTGACTTCCAAAATGTTAGTTGCTTTGTGTTTGAACAAAATATTTACTATGTATATTATTTCAAAACGTCGTCAATGTGTATTTTTAACGCAGTCAAAAAGCAATCAGGCATCGGATTTATAGTTGATGCATTATTTGGTTACTTTGCATATCTACATAATTTATATACCGTAGTAGAACTGCATACAAACTTTGTATTGATACATTTTGGAAGGCAGCCTATAATGTCGTTGCTAACATTATGAATTCTTATGGCTTTGATTTTCCTGATATTGATCTCAAGTCCAATATTATGCGTTAATTTTTTCAAGCTTGCTAGTTTCGCTTGCATGTTAAAGATCTTATGGGAGAGTAAACAAATATCATTTCCATAAGTGGTGTGAGACTTTCGTTATGATATTGTCCAGTACCATAGTAAATGGCCATTCAGCATTTCTGTCAATTGATTGACTGATATTGAAAGTCTTGTGTCCTCATTAGTATAGTAGCTGGTATGTTGGCTTAGTAGACGTTCAAACCCCAGGTCTGACATCAAAACGAAATATAAAAAAATATTTCTTCGGCGCCTTCCACTCAGCAGAGTTCTGGCAAAATCTCTGAGAGTAAATAAAAATTGCCATTAAAAGTTTCTCAAAAATCTGTCGTTCGGAGTCGACTTTAAACTGTAGGTCGCGCCACTCATGCATAAAATTAACAAACACAACATGAGTGGTGTGAAAAGATAGGCCATAATCCTGACTGAAGAGTTGTAATGTTCAATTATGTATGTATGTATCCTTATACAAAGCTCTGATGTTTAGACTTTTTTCCAGGGTAATTTTTTGCAATGCCTATGCATATTGCAGTTAGGCTGATGGCATCGAAGACTTTTTAAAGTCTACAAATAATAAATACAGGCCAGTAAGCTATTCTAGAGATTGTTCTATTACAATGTATAAAGTATTGGCCAAGAAACCTCCCATTTTGTTTCATAGATACTCTTCTTTAAGCCTTTTCTGTATTGTGATTACTAATGTCTTGTATCGTGTCTTTCATTAAGTGCTTATCTTAAAATTTAAATAGAAATTGGGTGTAAGATATCTCAGATATTTTCTATTAGTTATATTGGATTTGAGTACCACTGTGGTGTTTATTCGCATACACCTGCAAATCGCACGATCTCGGTGTACAGTTTACATCATCTCCAAGTGAAATGACCATGCCCTCAAATCTTTTGTGGAGGATATCTCATGTGGCATGGGCTGTATGGCACGAAGAACAACCACATTTCGTTGGTGTTCAGATGATCCAATTCAGGCCAAAAAAAATTGGTAACCAGAGAGCACTATAGTGCCCGTCGTTGACGTTGTTCTTGAAGAAATATGGTCCAATAACGCTGTCAGTTGCAAATCCACACAAAATAATGACTTTTGTATCTCATGTGGATTGGTATCATCGCCAATGTTTGGTTATCCAGAAATAAGTCTCTTGTTGAAGATGATTTTTCGATGAAAATAAAGGACAGTTTCATAATTTTTTTTTTGTTGTTGAATGCTATATCCGTGCATGGTGATTTGACAAAACAGACTAAATAAATATTCACAGCTTTGACGAATGTCTCTTCAACAAGATGGCTATCATCAGCTTTTAAAATTCCTGTTGAAAGGTCCTGTTGAAGGACACATTGTATGATTACAAGCTTTCAAGTTCATTCTGAAAATATAATATTAGAAACGTCTTTTATTTAAAAAAGTACTTAAAAAAGTACTTTCTTTATAATATATAAAAGTACTTTCTTTATAAGTACTTTTTAAAAATATTTAAAGAATTTAATTAAAAAATTTGAATTTAATTTGTTTAAGGAAAGTTTTTAAAAATCATTGTATTATTCTCTTACATAACGTTGCACGTCCTCATTTTGGCATTGATTGTGCTGACAAATTGTCGCTTTTAAAACGAATTGTTTCCATACCTTTTATAGTTGACAGCTCAAGGAAGGGAACACTCGCACTGCACTACATAAAACGAACTGTACTCTTTCACTCACTCATTCACTCAATGATGAAGTCTTACATCATAATCATCTTCAACAACGGCATCATCTATAGCTTTGGCAGCAGCAGCATTGATGCATGTGGAGCGTAAAGTAAAGCGAAAAGCAATACAGTACCCATCACGGCAAACAATGAACGGAGTAAAGTGTTGCCTTCAACACCTTGTAGCAATATTCATCAACAGCATAATCATCGGCAACAACGCCTTGGTGGTAAAATGCATTTCTTTTTTTATTTTCTCTTTTTTGTGTGTGTTTGTTGTTATATTACAACAACAACTACAAGATCCAACAGCATTTGATTGAAATGAATTAATGTGTTACAGCAGAATGATTTTTTTTATTGTGTGCTTTTTTTTTGGGTGTAAAAGCGAAATGAAAAAGCGGGTGTGACGAGTTGATTGTTTAAGTGTAAAATCGTTTTTGTCTGTGAATCTAAACTGTCTGTCTGTTTGTCTATTTGGCTGTCTGCTTGGCTATCTTTATGTCTGTTCTGAAATTTGTCTATTCAACAGCATTTTTTTTTTGGTTTTTTTTTCTATAAATTGAGGTTCTACGGGAAAATAAATTCTGCGCCACTGCCTTCTTCATGGATGATGTTGAAGTCTCAAAGGCTTATAAGTTTTTCGCTTCTCGCTTAGGATTAATGAATGCAACGGTAAATGATGTAAATAAATGTATATGGAGCAGCCATAACAACCACCGCATGACAATCGATTCTGGAAATTGGAAAAATTAAAAAAAAAAAACAAAAAATCAAACAGAATCATCTGTCAGTTACATATTTATTCATTGATCCATGAAATAACTCACACACACTTATACAAGGCCCAAAGAGTAGGACTGAAGAAAAAAATCGCTGTCTATAATTGAATAAATGGAGTGCCATTGCTGAGATATTAAGAAAAAGTGTTGATTGAGTTTTATGGCGAAAAAACAAAGAAAAAATTCTTTCGTTTGCTTGTATGGTAGATAGTTTAAATAAGTTTAAGGGGACCATTCTTATTCTTGAAATGGAAATGCAGCTCTTTCGTTTTAATTAAAATTTAAATATTTTCATTTTCTATTTGTGTTAATAGATTTATAATTGATTTCAAGTCTGATAGTATAGAGAGTCAGGAAATATTTTGGGGATATTTTATTAATTCTTGTTAAATGGTAATAAAGTCCATTAAGATCAAACATTTCTTCAATAAATTTGATTTTAAAAAGTTTCTACCGAAAGCCTTAGAGCCTTAAAACTTTAAGACAAGTAGCTGATGATAGACGTGTTCACGTCATCTCGTTATTTTAGTGATGACATGTAGCTTCAGTGGTCGCAGTAGTCTAATAGGTTGTGTATTGGCCTAACAGACTAATACTTGTGAGTTGAAACCTCTGTTTTAACATCTCTTAGACAACGAAAGTTGAAAAAAATTTCTTCTTCAATCTCCTCTAAGTAGTCTTCTGAGTAAAACACTGAGAGTAAATAATTGCCAAAGAAAAAGTAAAGTTGGCAACCCTGGTGAACAAACGTACATTTTTCTCAGTGCTAAAAGCGTTCCAAAAAATTTTTAAATTTTGAAGGAAAAAGTGGTCAAATATTAATAAAAATCTGTGAAGTTTTAAAGTTTATCATTTGGAACATAAACACAGTATAAAATGTCTAAAAAAATTGCACGCAGAAGTATGGCAAATAAAAAAATTATTAGTTGTGTTATTTGTGAATATGAAATAAAAGAAGATACAGACAGTTATATTGAGTGTGATAAATGCACTAAAAACTTTCATTCTCAGTGTACTAAATTGAGTAAAAGAGAATTTGAGAGACTTTTAAAAAATGAAACTGAATTGTTTTTATGTCATTTGTGTAAAGAGGGAGATAAGGAAATAAGAAATGAATTAACCACAATAAAAACTGAATTAAAAAAACTGGAAAAATTGGAAATGTTGGATCAGCTGACTGAATCTATTAATTTTATGTCATCAAAATTTGATCAAGTGTTGAAAGACGTTGCAGAAAATAAGAAGAAGATTAATGAAATGGAAAAGGAAAACAAGAAATTAAAAACAGAAATACAAACTCTTAAAACTACAATGAAAGAATTAAATGATTTTAAAGTAAAAAACGATTGCGTTATTAGCAATATTAAAGTGAATGATAAAGTTAGTGCTATTGATGCTGTCGTTAATCTGTCTAAAGATGTGGGTGTCGTATTTGAACCTAGTGCTTTTGATGATGCATATTTTCTAAAAACTAAAAAACAATTCAAGGATGGTAGAAAAACTGTTGTTGTAAAATTTTCATCAAAAACGGATAAGAATAAACTGATGTCATCGAAATCTAAATTAAAAGAAAATGAAAATACAAAAGAAGTTTATGTGCATGATTTCCACAGTAAAGAGACACTAAGCCTTTTATATTATGCAAAGTCGTTAAAATCAATTGGTTTTCAACAAGTTTATGCTCGCAACGGACGAGTTTACTGCAAAAAGAGTAATCTGGGAAAACAACAACTGATCAGCTGTGAAGATGATGTTGACCGAATGTTATTAGAAACAACAACCAATAAACATTATAAAAGAAGGTCTATAGTCAACAGCAATGAAGCAGATGTAAATTCAAGCGATGAAGATGGTGTAGACGGAGCTGCTTATGTTTCTTCTTAAATATGTACATATATATTATGAATTATGCTATGAATTTAATAAAATATCTTTTAGTTTGTAATTTAACTTTTTTATGATTAAAAATCAATATTTTAAACAATTTTTAAATTTTAAAAATTATATTTGTAATCTGAATTCGAATTTTTTTAATGTAATAAGTTTTAACATTAGAAGCGTTTCATCTATTGGTAAATTCAATCAATTTAAAGATTTAATAGTTAGGCTACCTAAACTACCAGATGTAATTGCAATTCAGGAAACATGGTTTCATAATGACATAACACGAATTTATGCAATTCCTGGGTATAGTAGCGTACATTGTTGTCGAAAGGATGGTTATGGTGGTACATCTCTGTATGTCAAAGAAGGCATTCATTATGAAGTAAATACATGTGAAAGTGACAAATTTGTTGAACGCATAATTATCACTTTTAGTAATTTTAATGTTAACCGCAAGCCTCTAAAGCTTGTTTCGTTTTATCGTTCGCAAAAGTGCACTGTAGATGATTTCATAGATATTGTTGATGATATATTAAATATTCATGCCCGTAATCCAATTATATTAGTTGGTGATTCGAATGTCGATGCTTTTCAGAATGTACATTATGCTAATCTGCATATGATGTTTCAAAATTATGATTGTGATAGTGCGCATAGTTTGATTACAAGACCCCAAAGTAAAACAAGTATTGACCAGGTCTTTAGTAATTTTGCAGATAGAATTTGTGTTGACTCGGTTGAATGCAATCTGTCAGATCATAATATGGTTTACTGTAGATTCGACAGCAATGTGGTGAACAAACAATATACAGAGATAACAACAAAGAAGTATGATTACGTTAAAGCAAGGGCAATTCTGCGTAATCGTTTATCTGAGAACTTTTCTTCTTTTAACGCATCAGAATTGACAAATTTGTTAATTTCTGGTATGAAATATGCTATTAATGAATCAACCATAGTTAGCAAATGTAAAAAACCATTAAGATTTGAGCTTACTCCATGGGTTAATCAAAATCTGCAGAAATTGATTTTACTAAAGGAGAAATTATTGAAAAAAAGAAGAAAATATAGAAGTAAACAGAGCATAGAAGATAGCTTGAAGAGACTAAGTAAGGTGATAAAAATTGCTATAAGGAGGTGTAGAGACAGCTATTATTCCGACTGTTTATCCAAAATTGGAAATGACCCAAAGAAATCTTGGAAATTTATTAATTCTACCATTGGTCGTCAAGGGAATAAGGAAATTCTTTTAAATGATGCTCAAGGACAGCTAATCACTTGTGATCAAACTAAGGCAAATTGTTTTAACAACTATTTTATAACAGCCATAAGAAACCTTAAGAGTGAAATTGAAATTTATCATAACGATAATTGTAATGCACTAAGGACACTGTCTCAAGCACCGAATAGATTTATCATTGAAAACATTAATATTGATAAGGTAATTAAGGTTATATTGGATATGGATACTAATAAATGTGCAGGAGATGATAATATATCACCAAAATTTGTTAAGGAATGTCGAGAAGAAATTGCTCCAATTTTATGTGATATATTTAATAAAATGGTAAACAACTCAGTGTATCCTGACATTTTGAAAGTGCACAAACTCGTTCCAATTCCTAAGGAAGTAAATGTATCCACTGTTGACAAATATCGACCGATTGCTGTACTATCTTCCATTGATAAAATCTTTGAAAAAATTTTGTGCGATAAATTGCATTCGTACATGGAAGATAACAGCTTTCTGTATGATTATCAATATGGATTTAGACGAGGGTGTGGTACTGAGGACGCAGTCCTCAACGTAGTTAAAAGTATTTGCAAAGGTCTTGATGATGGTTTTTCTGGAGTTGCTGGAATGTTCTTTGATTTTTCCAAGGCTTTTGACTTAGTAGATCATCGGATAATGCTACAGAAACTAAGGTTTTATGGTATCAGGGATAGAGAACTTTTATTGTTTAAAAGTTACTTTGCAAATAGAAAACAGTATGTAAATATAAATAATGCAAAAAGCTTTGTTAGTTCAGTCGAATATGGAGTTCCACAGGGAAGTGGACTAGGACCGTTATTGTTTTCAATTTATATCAACGATATAAAAAACCTTGAGTTAAATGGTCAGATATGTATGTTTGCAGATGATGTATGTGTTCTGTACCCATACAAGCACGACTTGGCGCTAAAAACTCAAATCGAAAGAGATGCTTCGCTTATTGTTGAATTTGCGAGATTAAATCGATTAGTACTCAATTCGGAGAAAACCAAACTAATTCGGTTTAGACCACAATCTTTGAGTATCCACAACTATTTTAATGTGTATGTAGATGGAAATATTGTGCGTGAAACACAATCAGTAAAATATTTAGGACTTATTCTTCAAAGCAATCTATGCTGGGACCTGCATATCAATGCTTTAAAAGGGAAGATAGCTCCAGCAATAGGGATACTATACAAGTTAAAGAATAAATTGGATCAAAAATCGAAGCTAATGATTTATCAATCCTTAATTCAGTCCCATTTAAATTACTTGGCTAT
The DNA here is from genome assembly GCA_932273835.1 of Sarcophaga variegata. Classification (NCBI taxonomy): domain Eukaryota; kingdom Metazoa; phylum Arthropoda; class Insecta; order Diptera; family Sarcophagidae; genus Sarcophaga; species Sarcophaga variegata. The sequence continues at coordinate 114,384,919 of OW026361.1, forward strand.
TACTTACGCTTACAATAACCATAATAACACACTTAGATCTCTGCAACGTATGCAGAACAAGGCATTAAAAATTGTATACAATTTACCTTTGTTGTATTCTACTCTTAATTTATACAAGGACGTTACTAGGTCAATATTACCAATTTATGGATTGCATGAATATCAAGTTTTCATATTTGTTTTTAAATGCATTAATAGTATTGGATACCATACCATCCCTTTCAGACAAAATCAGGAAAATTTTAATACTCGAAACAGGACAAATCTTAGAGTTCCTCGATGCAGATTAGAACTAACCAAACAGAGAATAGATTATATAGGTGGAGTAAAGTTTAATAATTTGCCTAATGACCTCAAGCTTATTCAAAGAATTTCTACGTTTAAATCCTCTTGTAAAGAGTTTTTATTGAATTCAATTGAAACGCTTTTAATTTAATAAATTTCTGAGATTATTATATTTAATTATAAATCTAATATAAATAATTTAATAATAAATTCAATTTATTTTTATTTCTTCTTATCTTTTCTTACATTCCTAGTATTTTAATATTTTTATTTTATTCCTTTTAAAATAGATATTTAATATTTATATAAGTTTTTTTTTACAATTTTATTTGTACATACATTGTGTTAAATTAGTTTGTCAACTTGCCTCAATAATGCCCTTTTGGCGCTGAGGCCCAATCAATATTGTAAATGAATTTTGTTCAAATAAAATATACAACTGCGTAAGTAGTTGGAAAAAAAAAAAAAAAAAAAAAAAAAAAAAAAAAAGTCTCCCGAAGTTGACCTTTGAAGTTGATGTTATAATGTGCCTAAAATGAACACTCACAACATGGGTTGTGCGAAAAACTAGACATGAAAATACAATGTGGTGTTGATTTAAAACTGCATATTCTGCACTGTCGAAAGAAGCATTAAAGTATCACTATGACAGTTGAAAAAATAATTTACAACATCGCTTACTCAACTTATATTCGACTGAAAATACATGAATTACATGAGAGTATCCCATCGCTACTAGAAGGGATTGGGCTGCAGTGAAATAAAGGTATTGTTTCTGATAAACATATTCTTATACTTAATATACGTCATATATATGAATAATTAGTCAGTGTATCGCGCTATTTATTACAGAGAAAATTTGTTTCTCAGCTGTGTGTGAAATGGTATTCCTGTGAATATTTTTTTCTTCTGTCTATCGCGTATTTACCTTTGCTATCAAGTTAGCACTTTCTGTTTAGGGACACGAACCATATCTTCTTTAGAAACTCTGTGTCGTGTTCAAGTATAAGGTATATCTGGTGTGGTATCTCCCCTGATATATTCAGATCTCTCAACAAACGTTTGGAAATGCTAATAAAGTTGTTTTTACCGCATGCGTAACGTGATTGGTCATTACAAGCCAGGATTACGACCAAGTTTTCCACACCACTTATGTTGTGTGTGTTAATTTTATCCATGAGTAGCGTGACCTACATGTTAATGTCAACTCTAAACGATTTTTGAGAAACTTTTTAATTACAATTTTAATTACACTCAGAAGTTTTTCAGTAATTTGCTGAGAGGCATTTGCCGAAGAAATATTTTCTCATATTTCGTTTTGTTGGAGATTTCTGACCTGGGGTTTAACCCTAAACCTCACGTCTAATAAGCCAACACACTACTTACTAGACTACGGCGACTTGGTGTGTCTTGGCACAATGCTCTGCTCCAACCACATGCTCTACACTCATTATTAACTACCACACCAATACTCTTCAATTGAATTTGTAAGGTGTTCAGTATTGCACTCAAGCTGCCTTTATTTAGTCTTGGTATACTCATGATTTTCTTCTTATCAAATGCACCTCAAAACATATTTGCAGTTTTTCATTCCGTAGTCGTCGAGGGAGATGTAGTCTATGCTACGTTGTTGTTATCCATTTTTCAATGCACTGAAAGACCAATGGCCTGCTTATTACCTGATTGCTCGTTTCCGATCACGACATGAGTGGAGTAACTATTAATAGCTTTCTTATCCTGGATACTACTGCCTTAATTTTCACTTGAGTATCAGTTAGGTTAGGTTAGGTATGAGTGGTAGCTCTGATTTCGCGAAGCTCACTTGAACACGCATAACGGCCCGTTTTGATGCCACGGGTGAACGCAGTCCCTGTACTGACCAAGTTTCGCCAAAATCAGGGAAGAGGAAGAAGTTGGTCAGTGCAAGGGCTGTACTAGTATCGTTGAAGATATTTAATTTCCCATATATCAAGTTTAGCAAATTATCATTAGTATAGATCATTTATTTCCTGATCAAACGTACCTACACTTGTAAAATTTAATAGTTTAGGTTTTGGTCCTTCTACACAAGTGATCCAGTCCTGTTTTATCGCCAAGTTTAGAGCCGTTTGTGCAGCATGTGCCATGGATCCGTTTGTCGAAAAAGTCGATCTGCTACATGAGTATACAATTGGTTGCGATTGATATTTTAGACATACAGTCGCAAAATGACGTGTCTCAATTACACTCTGGTGCTACGATTTGTGGAACTTCATGAGTGATGATTCATGATTGATGAATCGTTGGCTCATGACGAATATCGGTTGCATAAATAGTATTGCTTCCAATGATTCTATAGGTGAGGTTCTCAATACAATATAAAAATATTCAAATCCAACTTTCACATCCTTCTACAACTTATTTTCCTGGTTCCCTGAGTATAGGTTGTACTAAAGATGGGGATCTCTTGATTCCTATCACAGGTCAGCAATGAATCGTTTTTTTGCTACTCATAAGTATTCGTGAAATTTTGAGTATGAGTGAGTCAACAGTATTGAAATCCAGCTACACTGATGCATTCGTATACAGGTTGCAATCAGTATGAGTACCACGTTGACATTAAACTCATAACATTTGAAATATGTCTGATTCATACGACTACTCATTCAGATTCATAAATTTAGAAAAATAGTTATAATACTCATAAATGATTCTAGTGATTCGAATCATTCATAAAAATTTACAGTTTTAGTTGTTGTTGCATTTACAAAGGAAGAAGAAAGACAAAAACTAAGACAGCAAGCAAACCAAACACACAACCTTCTAGTGAGTATTGTAGTGTTCGTCCGAGAATCATACTTAATTTGTGGTTCTTGTAAATGTTAAGTCATGGAGAGTCGAAGTTAACAACATCATGCGTGTTGTTAAGTATGAGTACGATGAGTACTTTAAACTTTAAATATGAGTAGTATGTGTATGATATTAAAATAAGTATGAATGCATATAAGTATCAGAAATTATGAGTATGATCCATCTTTTTGAATACTCATTGCTGATCTCAGATTCCTATCACATTCTAGGAAGACTATTTGTGAAATTAAATTATAAACCTAATGGTAACAGAATGAAAAAGTCCAACTTTGTCTGCCCATAGGGGAAAGAATATTTTAATAAATTTTTTTCCAATTCATTTCTGCAATAAAATTTATTAAACAAAACCATTAGAAAACAGAAGAAGAAGAAAAAACTGAATAAAATTCAAGAATTTTTTTTTTAAATTTCTGTTTTAACAAAAAGTTTGTATATGTTTGAGGGAAATATAAATATTTTTTGGATTTTAATTTTATTTTTCTTTTATTTATTTTAAGTTCTTTAAGCCCACAAAATATACAAGTTTTTTAAATTCAATTCTTGCTTTTTTTTGCTTTATTTTTTGGTTTTTTATAGACCTCAAGGCAGTTTCTGTTTGGTTTTTTGGAATAAAATTTTGTTGTTATTTGCTAAGCCTTGTAAATAAAACAGGGAAAAACAGTTTAAAAAAGCAGGACAATTTTTATCCCCAAATGAATTTATTTTTACTTGGCTTCAAACAGGCTTTCCTTCATAATGATTTGATGGCCTTATTCCTCTACTTTCTGTGATACTTTCTGTTTCAGAAGAGATAGAAAATAAGAAGAAGGAATGTTGAATGAAAATACAATAAAACAAAATAAATAAAAATTATAATAATATTTCGTTCGGCAATTTGTAAAATTGACGCTGACGGGCTGAATGGATAGAGATGGATGGATGATATTTGATTATTTCAAAAAAAAAAAATCCCAACAACATTTATATTTCATCTGTAGAACAAAATAAAAATCACAAAAATCTTACAGAAAATCTTATTTAAATATTCTTTGTTTTGTTGCCCAAAACAAAATCGCTTTTGTGGAAAAGTTTAAAACGCTTTTAACCACTTATGGGTGGTGGTGGCATGTCAGCAAGTTTTTTCTTTTTTTTCATTTCCACTGTTTGTTGTTACATCTGACAGATTGATGTCTGTTGTTTGCGGTTTTTTTCTTTCCCACTGGTCGCTTTGTATACTTTTTGCCTTTAAAGTTTATTTACAATTTTTTTCTTTTTCTTTTGCTTCTGTTATAGATTTTTCGGTTTGTTTTCATTAACGGTCTTAAGCGCGAAAAACAGGGAAGTAATAACAGCAAGTATTTTTTTTAATATTATTTGCCTAACAAATACGATTCATTTACTTTTACGGAAATTTAAATGAATAAATGTTTAAATAACCGAATAAAAACCCAGCCTACGCTTAACTGAACTTTTTATGGAAGAAACAAACAAACCCGTTTCAAAATCATAATGTCCCGGCAACAATTTTAATAAATAAGAAGACTTGCTTAATTTCAAGTGAAATTGCACTCTCAAGTGCCATCTGCTTTTATTACACATGCAGGCATACATAATTGATCATTACACGCCTTCAGTCAGGATTACGACCTAGCTTCTCACATCACTTTTGTTAAGTGTGTCAATTTTATACATGAGTGGCTGGACCTACAGTCAACTCCCAACGACAGAGTTTTTGAGAAGCTATTCAGTGTTTTTGCCAGAAATCTGCTGAGAGGAAGGCGTCGAAGAAATATTTTTCATATTTTCGTTTTTGATGTCTGACCTGGGGTTTGAATCCTGGCCTTTCGGTCTAATAAGCCAACACACTACCTACTAGACCACGGCGACTTTAGAGATGATATTACAGTAGGTTAGGTAGATAGGTTGTCAATTAAGACAAGTACAGTACCCGTAGGTCGAATTGACCCATTGTACAACGTCCTAGTTTCTCACACCACTTATGTTGTTTGTGTTAATTTTATGCATGAATCTCGGGACCTACAGTTTAAAGTCGACTCCAAACGACAGCTTTTTGAGAAAGTTTTTTTTTCATGGCAATTTATTTACTCTCAGAGTTTTTGCCAGAAATCTGCTGAGAGGAAGTCGCCGAAGAAATACTTTTTGTATTTTTTCTTGATGTTTGGCCTGGGCGTTCGAACCCTGGCTGTACTCTAATAAGCCAACACACTACCTACTAGACTACGGCGACAGTAGCATAATCACTAATTATCTTGAGTTCGACAAGAGAACGGCGTTTACCATAATAAGTTCGGCCTGCCACCCCAGAATTACTGCATAAATTGCCATGATATGGAGGAAACGGAATCGGTACAACACTTTTAATGCCAGTGTCATGCATTTCGGAACTGATGTCATAGGTTTTTAAATGACAGAACGTTTGAAGATCTGAACATGGTGGCTACCATGTCACTAAGGGAACTGGCCGGTTTCTTTGGGTGCTTGGGATGGTTCAAACCCACCATTAGCAGATCATGACAAGGGTGCTTACCTCACACTGGATGAAACTGGATGACATAATGGGACATATGGACCACCCAGTGAAGTTTGTCTGTGAATGACAAGCTACCCGCTATCCTAGCTTAACCTACACTCAATACACCTGACCCTCTGTATTTCAGTTTCAAGTTTGTCAAGATGTTTATAATATACAGCCAAGGAAGAAATTATATGGTACATGTGTTTTTTCTAAAAATCTCTTTGGTTTTAAAGCTAATTTAAAAGTTTATATATTTTTTATATTTACTAAAGAGAAACAAAAAATTAAAGTAAAAAATTTTCAGAGTTTGTTTATTTTTCAATAAACGAAAATGCTACGTATCCATAGAATGGTTTCAAGATTTGTCCTTCTGTTGTCGCAAGTTTTATATTTTCCTGTGGAAAAAAACAATTTCTTCTGCAAATAATGCTAAAGTTTTCACCAGAAAGAATGACAAACACACACACACAATAGTTAATAATTCATAAAAAATATGGTTTTAATTTTTACTGCCTTAACAGACACTAATTAGCACATGGCGTGTAATAATTGTAGCAACTAAATTGTGAATTAAAATGGAATTAATAAACAATAAAATTGGAATTTATGTAATAATTAGTTAAACCCCATCAACCGGTCGTTACTGAATAAAGACCATAAAACTTAACACGGCAGGAGATAAACATTAAGTATGTAAGACAAACCAATAACTACAGGATATTTATATGCTTACCTAACAGAGTGTAGTATAATTACCAACAAATACAATAAAAAACTGTATTCATTTGTTAGACTTTATGGCTGCAAATCCACGGTTTAAGTTTTACATTTAGAATCCTTAATTGCTTAGCATAATTCCTTCTTTCAATATGACCACAGACTGATTATGTAGAATTAATTCCAAGTGAAGACAGGCTATGAAGACAATGTCAGGGGCCAAGTTGGAAAACAAATACGAAAAGAAAAATCAATTCGTACTAAATCACTCAACTCAACTCAAGATAATCTTATGATTTATGATAAAAAAACAGCTTTTGTACGATTTTCTACGTTCATTTATGTATGTGTAGTGTGTTCAGTCCAGTGTTTTAAGACCAGACACTCATGGCAACGAGTATATTTGCCTAACCAAGAAGCTGTTGCAAAACATTACCATTTAAAAAGTGTAGAGCAAAAGAAAACAAAAATAATAAAACAGAAGTAAGGAATAAAGACAACAATTGTTTGCTACTAAAGACTTAAATACTTAAGCAAATATTTGCTTAATAATCCAAGATAAAGGCACTCCATAAGACAAAGGAGATAGGAAAACAAATACAAATAAAAAAATTAAATGAAAAGAAGAAGAATGAAAGAGTGGAAGTAAAGGAAAGCATAAGAAATACTTTTGCAAAGGAAGTTAATGGTCATTGGTAACCAAAATAAGAGATGAAAATTAAAATGTTACATGGAATTTATAAAAAATTAATTATAATCACAAGCTTCTTTCCAAGAACATTTTTCGGCATTTAGTTTGCTTTACTATGGATACTTTCCTACCGAAAATTCCAAAGGTATTTTATACATCAGTGGCGGGACCTACAGTTTAAAGTCCACTCCAGAGGTCAGCAATAAGTATTCCAAACGATGAGTAGATTCGAATCATACTTATAACTTCTGATACTTATACGCATTCATACTTATTTTAATGTCATACTCATACTATTCATAATCAAAATTTGAAATACTCATGGTACTCATACTTAACAATACACATGATGTTGTTGTTTTCGACTCTCCATGACTCATCGTATACACGAATCACAAAATAAGTCTGATTCGCGTACGAACACTACAATACTCACATGAAGGTTGTGTGTTTGCTCTCCTTGCTGTCTTTGTATTTTTCTTTATTCTTTTTTTGTAAATGCATCAACAACTAAGACTGTAAATTTTGATTAATGATTCGAATCACTCGAATCATTTATGAGTATTATAAGTATTTTTCAAAATTTATGAATCTGCATGAGTAGTATGAGTATGAATCAAACATATTTCGAATGTTATGAGTTTGATCTCAACGTTGTACTCATACTCATTGCAACCTATGCTTATAAATCAATGTTGTAATGAATACGAATGAATCAGAGTAGTTGAATTTCAATACTGTTGACTCACTTATACTCAAAATTTCATAAGTACTTATGAGTAGCGAAAAAGCGATTCATTGCTGATCTCTGGTCCACTCCGAACAACAAAGTTTTTTAAGAAAATCTTTCATGGCAATTTTATTTTAACTCTCAGGAATTTTGCTAGAAATCTTATGAGAGGAAGGCATCGAAGAATTATTTTCTTTGTATTTCGTTTTGTTGGAGAAGTCTGACCCTGGGGTTTGAACAGTGGCCTCATGTCCAATAAGCCAACATACTACCTATTCGATTACGGGGACTGACACAGCCACACCAATTTCATGAAAGTTTCATCCACAAACCAATTTCAACATAGCAATGAAAGCCTACGGCCACTTCATAGTACACATGGTGCACGAGACTGATATATTACATACATAAATACGTCCATAATTGCTCATTACAACCCTTTAGTTAGTATTACGACCTAGCTTCTCACATCACTCATGTTGTGTGTGTTAATTTTACACATGAGTTGCGGGACCTACAGTCTAAAGTCGACTCCGAACGATAGATTTTTGAAAAACTTTTTCATGGCAGATTTATTTACTTCACAGAGTTTTTGCCAAATATGCTGAGAGGAAGTCACCGAAGTAAAATTTTTCTTATTTCGTTTTGATGTCTGACCTGGGCTACGAACCTTGGCTTTACGTCTAATAAGCCAACACATTACCTACTAGACTACGGCGACTTCATAATTCAATAAATAAATGCCATGAAAATTTTGACAGGTTATACAGAAAAAAATTATTTGAACAGTGTTTCTATTTTGGGTGACCTATTAATTTCTGAAGCTCTTGACACCCTATACTTAAGCAATTGTTTTTGATAGTAGTCTGGTTTTATTGCCTTTAACAAAAAGTAAACTTTACATATTCTAAGCGCTTGATCCTGATGGCCAGTTGACTGCCTCCAAACTTGAATATAACTGCTTACCAAACTCAGCTCTCAGATCTTTAATGGAATTTAAACGAAGTAGTCTTACAGTGACCTTTAACCTTTCTGCCCTGTTGTAATTAAAAAAATTTTTAAACTTTAATTTTAAAAAATAAATTGAAAAATAATATAATCTTGGAGCAAAGTTTTTCTTCAATTATTTTCTTATTTTAATTGTAATCTTTAAATATTTCTGACAATTTCATTTTTCTTATTTTTTTTTTACACAAGAAGAAAAAATAATTAAATAAAAATAAATAAAAAAATCCGTAATAAATAAATCAATTACAACGTATTACAAGAAAATCTTGAAATAAAAAATGAAATCAACAATCATATGAGGAATGAGAAAAATTTCCATATTTTTTGCTCTCCGTTTATCCATTTTACTTGTGAATTAATTTCAGGCGAATTAATTAAAATGAATTTCAATCATAAAAATATTTTCTTTTCATATTTCTACTGTATATTTCACTTAAAATTGTTTAATAAATGTGTACGTATTTTTTTTTCCTTACTTCAAATTGAAATTGTAAGGCATTGCCACAATTGAAAGTTTAATTGAAAAAATGTTTGTGTGTTAAAGAAAAAATCCATGCATAGACGAATAGTTTAAGATATACTCGTACACTGTAATGGTTTTATGGTACAAATGATTAACTAGGCGGGTTATCTAAAGCATTAGGAAATATTTTATTCGATTCGATAAGAGCTACGGAGGCATGAGCATTTCATTGCCTAGTGTTAGACATCAAGAGACATATGTTTTGTGTTGTAATGCTAAGCAAACTATTCGTCAAAAATTTTAATATCACAAGAAAATATTCAGAAATGAGCAGTCGCCGTAGTCTAGTAGGTAGTGTGTTGGCTTATTAGACGTAAGGCCACGACGGTTCAAACCCCAGGTCAGACATCAAAACGAAATTGAAAAATATTACTTCCGCGACTTCTCTCTCAGTAGCTACTCTGGGAGTAAATAAAATTGCCATGAAAAGTTCTTAAAAATCTGTCGTCGACTTTAAACTTTAGGTCCCGCAACTCATGTATAAAAATTAACGCACACAACATAAGTGATGAGAGAAACTAGGTTGTAATCCTGACTAAAGGGTTGTAATGACCAATTATGTATGTATGTATAAAGAAATCTAATCGATTAATCGACTGAGACTATGGTGGATCATAGCTTAATTGGCTGACACACGTTTATGGGAGATCTCCAAAGGTTAATATATTATATTCTGTGTCCAATAACCTATGTGGATGAACCAACAAATGTCTCACTTGTCACCTCCACAGGCACCCGAATTCCTGGAATACATAGCCGACCAACATAGTCATAAACCGACAAAGTTTTTAGTCTACTAAGCAGTTTAAATTTTCTAAAAGTCTTTACTACACAGATCCGATTTGACCTTACAAGCATTTAAGTACCATGTAAGCATTTCTTAAAATTAAATTCGATTAATCGAATAAAAACAATCGATTAATCGATTCCTCTTTGATGTACTCCCATAGCACTTTCATTTATAAGATTATTATCTTGTTGTGCTATGATTAATAATAAATAAATAAATAAATAAATAAATAAATAAATAAATAAATAAAAAGTTTGGAAAGTTTGGAATCGAATAAAAATAATCGATTCAATTTTTTTTCAAAATTTTTCAATTTACAAGCATTTAAATACCATTGTAAGCATTTCTTAAAAATAAATTCAACTAATCGAATAAAAATAATCGATTAATTGAATAAAAATAATCGATTCAAATTTTTTTTCAAAATTATTCAATTTAATCGTTTAACAAAACTTATCATTTATATTTTCCACGTAAAGTTAATTAAAAACTACGTAATCGGTTAACCGTTTAATTACCGCCCACTTGAATAACCAACCACCCATTTGCGTTACATTTCAGCCTATACTACGAGATCATATCAAATATATGGTTGCAGAATCATAAAGCGATAGCATTTGCAACAACTGAATTCAATTGAAAAGCAATTATTTGGTTTATTATGCACCACTAAATCGACGAAATGGTTGACTAAATAAACTGACTGTATATGTCAGTCGAAATGTTTCGTTTGGTAAGGCTAAAAGCAAAAGCAATTGATACAAGTGTTTAAAAGGCTTCCAAATGTGTTATTTGCATATGAAAGGCAGGAAAATTGTTGTTGTTTGGCAAACGGCTGCATTTGGGCAGCTGCAGCACCAGCAGCAGTACAGCTGCTGTGGCAAACAATGAGGATGAATATGATGATGATGATGACGATGATGATGCTGATCACGCTGCATCACATCATTGTGCCATTAAATGACGATAATATGCCATCGTATGGCACTTATAACTGCGTGTGCATCTTCATTTGATGTGCTTCAGTGCCTTTAAGAAACTTTTCAAAAAGCTGTAACATATGGCACGCTTTTGGCATTTTATTACACTTCTGTGTTTATTTATCGTTTTTGTATCTTTTTTTCTTTTTTTGTTGTTGTTGTTTTTTACATTTTATTTACTCTCAACTAAACTCTTGATAAAAATATTCCCTGAAAGAATGTTTATTAAATCGTTTAAAAATGTTTTTTTTATTCTGTCTGATAAAATGATGCAAATATCTGCTTAATTTCACATTGGCACACAAACGAAATTGTTTCAAGTAGTTTTTCTTTTGAATTTCGAAATGTTCATTCAAATAGTTTTAAATTTTTTTGAAAGAAATTTAAAAGTGAAGCATATCTTTTACATGTAATTTTTTAATTTTAATTTCGGAATAAAATAATGAAAAAGTATTGTTATGTACAGCTTGTGGAGTAGAGTAAATCGATTGTTTCTTAGCTAAAGAGCACTATGCTATATATACATATGTATGTATATCGATAACTGCTCAGAAGCAGAAAATTTTAAATTCAGTTTGACAAGTCAGCACCAATTGTTCAACACTAGAACAATGGTAACAAATTGTGAAGTATCTGTGTGTGGTACCTGCCACATATAGTGAGTATTTCTATAAGGGCCTTTCATGTTTTATTATCAGTAGCAGGCTTGTTAGAAAGTCTGAGCTATAACCTCCAAGTGCTCCGTTGGGTGTTTACTTAAATGATTAGGCCATTTGTTTCCTATGGGGACAATGTGTACGTGGCAGTGGTCAGCAGTGAGTATTCAAAAAGATGAATACATTCGAATTATACTCATAATTTCTGATACTTATACGCATTCATACTTATTTTAATATCATACTCATACTACTCATATTGAAAGTCTGAATTACTCATCGTACTCATACTTAACAATACGCATGATGTTGTTGACTTCGACTCTCCATGACTCAACATTTACCAGAACCACAAAATATATATGATTCTCGTACGAACACTACAATACTCACTAGAAGGTTGTATGTTTGCTTTGCTTGCTGTCTTTGTTTTTTCTTTCTTCTTTTCTTGTTAATGCAACAACAACTAAGACTGTAATTCGAATCACTCGAATCATTTATGAGTATTATAAGTATTTTTCTAAATTTATTAATCTGAATGAGTAGGCGACTGCCATGAATTGCCATGAAAAGTGTCTCAAAAATCTGTCGTTCGGAGTCGACTTTAAACTGTAGGTGCCGCCACTCACGTATAAAATTAACACACAACATAAGTGGTGTGAGAAACTAGGTCGTAATCCTGACTGAAGGGTTGTAATAACCAATTTTCGTACTTTTAATCGACAAATATCGTGTTATGAATTTTTTTTCAATTGTTTTGGGTTATAGAGACACACAATTGGACATTCGGATCCTGCAGCTTTAAAGGTTTTTTTCGTTGAAATTGATAATGCAGGTATCCCTTAGAATTTATCAAGCCTAGCCTTGATCTGAGTGCGTTATCTCTTTCTTCTACTTAACGCTATCAGGTGGTTTGAAACATGATGCCATACATAATAGCTGTCAAACACAATGGCTGCCATATACAATGGCTGTCAAACGCAATGGCTGCCATTCACAATCTAAGTGACACTGGTTTTAGTTCACTAGAATCAACTGATAAAAGTTTGTTGAGAGGATCGGCATTACTCTTTCAAATAAGATGCGAAACATTTAAAAAGTTATCCGCTTTCGTATTTTAGAAGTTGATCTCTTTCAAATTCAAAACTTTGGTCTTCAATGCTCAAAAAAATTCTTTAAGATGGGAATACAAATAAAGCCCATAAAACTGTCTGTTGATTTTATAGTTTTCATTAATTTAATTTCTTATAATTCTTAAAACAATTAAAATTTTTTTTTTAATTTTTATGGCCTTTCAAGCAACATGTGCCCTCATCAAAAAAAAACACACATAAATTAGTTGCCTTGAAACATAAATTTTCAGTGTAATAAACATTGTTTATAAACAATTTGTTTCTTTCCCTATAGTCATGTAAATAGTTTATTATGCTGTTTGGTTTTTTTTTAATGATGAAAAGTGTTAAACAATTATAAACTTTTCATGGAAAATGAATATGAAAGAAAAACTAGAGGCAAATCAAATTATAAAATAACAAAGAGAATCCCTGATTGAAATGTAGGTTGATGTGGCGCCAAGTACTTTAAACAGTGGCAACACAAATTGCTACTGCATCCACTATTACAACTGACACTTACAATGCCACTTGTTGCCTGCCTGCCTGCCTGCCTTATGACTATAAGTAGCCGTGCAATAACCATGGTTGCTGCATTACAATTTAGCTGCTGTTGCCGATGCTAACATATAGTCATGGCTTGCAGTATGCATTGCCTGCAATATTTTGCTTTAAATGTTGTGTTGTTTGTTGGCTGTTTGGTTGGTTGGATGGTTGGCTGGGTTTAAATTTCCTCTCTAGGGTCAGCCGGCATATCATTTTTGTATAATTTATTCACATTTTTTTTGTTTATTATGTATTCTTCTGTATACCAATATAAACAAGCAAGACTCTATTATTTAAACATAAAAAAATTTTATTTTTTATTACTCGTTTCCATTTGCAATTGGAATCATTTTCGAGTTTTATTTCTCAAATAAATTCTTTACGTTATTGAATCGCATGTACGAGTATGTAATCAAGTGTGGTGTTACAATGTTTTCTTATGATGGACTTCCTTTTCGTTTCTTAATTGTTTTGTTTGAAAATCTATTTGAACACGATGTTTTTGTTTTTATTTATTAAAATTGAAATGAAGAATTTATTTTTAGAGAATTTTTTTCATTTTATATTGTTTTGTTGTTTAAAGACTTTCAATTGTTAATGAATTTTTAATAGAGATTTTTTTCTCGTATTCCTCAAATAGTTTTGTTTATTATATTTGAATTAAAATGTTGTTTTTCATTCATTTTCTCTACTATCAATTGCTTGTCAATCATTTTTAAGTAATTTTAACTTCGAGATGATGAAGACGAAGACGAGGCAAATGAAATGAAAAGTTTTTCATTTGATTTGATTTTAATTTAATTGCTTTTCATATGCGGTAGGCATATATGCTCTTCAATAAAGATGATTCATTTTAAATCATTTATAAACAAAAAAAAAAAATATTGAAAAAGTTCAAAATTTTTTTTTTATATTTTTAACTTTTAGCAGAGCCTAGGTGGGTAGGTAGAAGTGGCTGTCCCCTCGATGGAGTCATGAGCGGACACACTTAGGCCGCACACAGGAATAGGCCGCTATTGTGATACCACAGTTCCTCATTTCCCCTATTCCAGGAACAATTCGGAGCTTCCGATGAAGCGACTCAGGCTGCGAATATCCATACATGACAGTTCATCCATATCCTCCATGTAGTAGGCATAAAGTTACCACTTTCTCCTCCGGACATGTACACATTCCTCTTCGTCCCCACAGCTTCTGCAGAAATCATTTGTAAGGTGCCTAAGACCAATATGCCTCGCATGCGCCCCTATAATGCAATGCCCCGTAATAACCCCAACAACAGTGCTGAGCCTACTTCTTTGGAGTTTAAGCAGAGTCGTCGTGCTCCTCCTATCCAGCCTCGGCCAGATCTTTTGCGCCGCTCTGCCCTTATCCGAAGTTGCCCACATTCTGTTGACGAGATCTACGATTGCATTGCCGATTATAAGTTTGCAGGTCCCCAAAGGGATGGCAGAGCCTAAGAACAGGGCGTATATTTTCCTCACTGCACTAGGTTTAGAAGTAACGGGTGAATTTTTAATGGTTTGCTTCTAAGAAAATTAAAATAATCGCAGACAATTTGCAAGGGTAAATAAAATATTCAGTTGCCGTAGTCTAATAGGTAGCGTGTTGGCTTATCAGACGAGAGCCCGTGCTTCAAATACTGGCTCGGACATCTTACACAAAACGCATCACGAAAAAAATATCTCTTTCGTCGTCTATCTAAAATTGCCATGAAGAGTTTCTCAAATCTATCCTTTAGAGTCGACATTAAACTTTAGGCCCCTCACCACTCATACATAAAATTAACATACACAACATGACTGGTTTGAGAAGCTAGGCTGTAATCCTAATCCGTAAGCCTTGCAATGACCAATGGAGTAAGTAAGAATAAAATTATTTATTTGAGGCGTTAAATGAATACTTACATTAACTTGTTGAAATTATTTGTTTATGAATATTGACTGAGGCTATGCCGTAGAGTCACAAAATTAAAAATTTCAATTTCAGTTGAAATGTTACCCTACAAGGCTAGAGAACTCCCACAAGAAATAGTACAGTGTGCACAAATGTATGATCTTGACGGGCAATGGATTGGTACAAAACGTGCGATTATTCTCTCAACAAACTTGCCACTTATTAAATACTCTGATTTGATTTCTTTCGGCCAAAGAAAATCAATATTATTGATTATTCGTCGCCATTTTCATCACTTTTGAGGAAATGCGGTATAATAAAGCCGCCTGCAAATCTAAGCTAACAGTGATTCATTTTTAATGCACTAGCTTTGCAACTGCTTGTGACTCTTCTTCTCATCAGCTTCTTTAACTATGTTCGTTTAAGCGCCTTATTGAGTCCAAAAAAAATGCTTCGTTGCAGAAGATAATTTCAGTATGAGACAAATTTCAAAAACAGCACGCATTTTGATAAAAAAAAATCTTTGTACGTTCATCAGTCCCTTTATGATGAAGTGGCACATCCGTACTGAGTATTTTGGGCATTCTCACATGCCACGAATATATTTTTTATAATGAATATATACCAAAAAATCTCCACTTATTATTGTGCAAATAAAAAATTAAAAATGGAATCAGAGAGTCTCTACTTGGACTTAAGAAACAGCCAACTTTTATATCCCAATTAGGCGAGTCCAAATGCCATTACAGGAGATCGTATAGTGGCTTCAAACTGCAAGTGAAACAAGAAAAAATTCACATTAACCTAAAGTCTACTTACATACATACATTCATAACTGGCCATTACAACTCTTCAGTGAGGATTACGGTCTAGCTTCTCACAACACTTATGCTGCGTGCATTAATTTTATATATGAGTGGCGGGACCTACAGCTTAAAGTCGACTCCGAATGACTGATGTTTTAGAGAAAACTTTTCATGGCAATTTTATTTACTCCCAGAGTTTTTGCCAGAAATCTGCTGAGAGGAAGTCGGCGAAAAAATATTTTTGTTAGCGATGTCTGACCAGAACCCAGGCTTCCCGTTTAATAAGCCAACATACTACCTACTAGACTACGCTGACTACAAAGACTACATTTACATCAATTGCTACTACCAATTGGGTCTCTTACTAAGCGTTTGTTATCTTTAAACTTAAAGTCGCCTTAGTCTAGTAGATAGTGTGTTGGCTTATTAGACATAAGCTCAGGCTTCAAGCCCCATGTCAGACATCAAAACGAAAATATGAAAAAAATATTTCTTCGGTGACTTCCTCTCAGCAGATTTCTAACAAAAACTCTGAGAGTAAATAAAAATTGTCATGAAAAGTTTCGCAAACTTTGGTCGTTCGGACACGACTTTAAACTGTAGGTCCCGCCAATCACGTATAAAATTGAGGCACGCAACATAAGTGGTGTAAGAAGCTAGGTCGTAATCCTGACTGAAGGGTTGTAATGACCAATTATAAATTTAAATAAAATATAATGTGTGTGAGATATCAGCGACATTTTCTATTGAAGCTATTATATATGGAATAAAGCATCGTTCACGAATTCCATCCATCACGGATTCTATGTGAAGCACAGCCGAAATGTCTAATTTGTCATGAATCTGAAGCAAAAATCAGTCTGAATTCGAAGATGGCATCGGTTATGTTGGCTTTGAGGAGCATTTGAAATGGTTCTCATTGCTGATGAAAATTAGTGTCAGTTGTCAGACATAACAACCAATTTGCCGGTTGAAAACAGCAGTATCCAGTTGTCAAAGTAAAATCTTAAATACTAAACTGTAATATTTAAAGTTTTCAAGCAATTTACGATTTTGTTTTTTTTCATTTTTTTGTCTCATATACGAATATAGTAAGCACAACCCTTTTATGCTTATTTGGTCATCATTTATTTTTGCTGAAAGTGTTAAAATTTCATAAAATATCGTTTTTGGTCATTCAATATGTGTGACCTCTTTCGTTTACCCAGAGTGTGACAGGAAACCCTACAACTATAATAATGACAATATTAGCACATAAAATGCATATGTTATTATATTGGACATATACTCTCTCTCTATCTATACATACATACTTATAGTATACTTAATATAGATATATGTATATACAAACATAGAATGCATATTCATATGAACATACATATGTATGTATTAACGCTTTGGGTACACAGTAAACCAGTAAACATTTTCTCTAAAATACGAATGTATACATAAGGATTTCTTAAAAATTATTTCGTAATTTTCATGTTTATTGGGTTACAATGGGGTTTTTAATGCATTTGCAAGAGAATATTCACTAACCTCTTAACCACATATACTTTTAGTTTTAATAACAAACGTCCAACAACTACTTAAGGGTCAACTAAAAAGTTCATGAATTATCGAGAAATACTAGAAGAAAATTGTAAAATAAAAAATGTTTTTTATTTTTTGTTTTTTTTTTTCTGTGGCAAGCACTTTCAAAGCAGATGAGTTTTTAAGGAAAGTAATTTAAAAGATTCCCAATGTTTTTATGTTAAAAATCTCCATATATTTTAACAGATTATTGTTAACAGAAAAAAAAACAAAAAAAACCAGTGGGGGAAATGAATATTTATTTGGTGTGTAGGTTAAACGACGTTTTCTAATGCTGATGTAGTTTTTCTAATTTAAAATTGAAGAATTTATTTCGGATCTTAGATCTTGAATTTTGTTATTCCAGCTACGCTTACTGGGACTTACTTTCACTGGTGTAGGCGTTTATATGTCGTAGCAAGTCACAACGGTTTGCGAGTTAATGTTGAAAAGGCCAAAAAAATGCTTATCAATCACTTTAGTCATACATACATACATAAACGGTTATAACAACCTTTCAGTCAGGATTATGGACCTAGTTTCTCACACCACGATACACATACATACATACATAATTGATCATTATAACCCTACAGTCAGGATTATGGACCTAGTTTTTCACACCACTTATGTTGTGTGTATTTCTTTTATACATGAATGGCGGGACCTACAGTTTAAAGTCGACTACGAACGACAGATTTTTGAGAAACTTTTCATGGCAATTTTATTTTATTTTCAGAGTTTTTGCCAGAAATCTGCTGAGAGGAATTCGCCGAAGAAATACTTTTTGTATTTTGTTTTGATGTTTGGCCTGGGGTTTGAACCGTGGCCTTGCGTCTAATAAGCCAACGTACTACCTACTAGACTACGGCGCCTTCATCATCCAGGCACAGATGAATAAATAAAGGGTCCGCCAAATAACTTTTTTTTTTGAAAATGCTTTTAAAAAAAAACTACTGAATATTTTCTCAAATTTCTTTTTAATTTGAACGTACAATCCTTCCGGTTAATAATGGAAAATAATTTCATTCAAATGGCAGCCTCGACTGGCCATGCAGTAGCCTACACGATCGGTCCAATTTTTAAACACATTATCGATTGTGTGCAGCTGTATTTCAACAATGGCTTCACGAATATTGTACTTTAAAGCGTCAATTTTCTCTGGCTTGTCTGCGTAGCACTTATCTTTGATGGAACCCCACAAATAATAGTCCAGCGGTGTCAAATCGCAGCTCCGAGGCGGCCAAACGACATCAGCTCTGCGGCTGATAATGCGATCTTTAAAAACAGGGCACAAAACATCGAGTGTAACTTCGGCTGTGTGGCACGTAGCGCCGTCCTGTTGAAACCAAATGTTGCCAATATCCTCCTCTTCAATTTTTGTGAACAAAAATTCGTTCAACATGGCCCGATAACGATCGCCATTGACTGTAACGGCCCAATTATGCCTCAGGATCAAAATCCGCACCAAACAGTGACTCGTTTTGGGTGCGTCGGCTTTTCAATGTATGCGTGCGGGTTTTCTGTGCCCCAAATGCGACAATTTTGCTTGTTTACATACAAGATCAATATGAGCTTCATCTGAAAACATGTTTTTTTTTGCCAAAATCGGTTTCTTGTGGTGTAGGCTACTGAATGGCCAGCCGAGGCAGCCGTTTGAATGAAATTATTTTCCATTATTAACCGGAAGGATTGTACTTTCAAATAAAAAAGATAAGTGCTACGCAGACAAGCCAGAGACAATTGACGCTTTAAAGTACAATGTTCGTAAAGCCATTGTTGAAATACAGCTGCACACAATCGATAATGTGTTTAAAAATTGGACCGATCGTGTAGGCTACTGAATGGCCAGCCGAGGCAGCCGTTTGAATGAAATTATTTTCAATTATTAACCGGAAGGATTGTATTTTCAAATAAAAAAAGAAATTTGAGAAAATATTCAGTAGTTTTTTTTAAAGCATTTTCAAAAAAAAATAAGTTATTTGGCGGGCCCTTTAGAATACGGCGACTTCATCATCAGATGAATAAATTTTTATTCATCGTATGTCTCAATTTTCTTTTTATGCGTATATGTACGCTAAGAGTGAGTAAAGAATGAAAACCTCAATAGTTTTTCGGCAAAGAAGTTGTGAATAGAAAACAACATTGTATTCAGATTAATCATAAGTTTCATCGCTTGTCCAAAGAACTACAAACATAATAAGCTAGGCACTAGAATTGAGTCCAAAACATTTTGGGTGCCTAATACTATTAACACTATTTTATTAAGTAAAAACATAACATGTGTTCGGAATATAATGTCTTCTCTTAACTCTAAAGAATAATATCCTGTGAGACAAAATCCTTAATTACAATTTCCTTTTGTATGCTATTAAGCTTCAGATGATGGTATTATTTGATTAAAGTAGCCTTTAAACCATAATAATGGCCAACGGATTTGTTGACAATTTCCGTAAACATTATTCATAATATTCTCATAGGTGTTGCTGTTGTTGTTGTTGTTGTTATTGTCGCTATTCTGTTGTTTGTTATTATTGTAACAAACTAAGCTCATTAATCAATTTATCTTCTATTGTTATGCTTCATTAACGTAATTTATCTACAAAATTCACATGTTACGCATCATATGCACACGCAAGCGACAGGCGTGGCATGGCATGGTGTGGCGTTGTGTTTGTTGATCGAAGAAGGTGTCCCATATGTAACCAAATCATTTGACAGAATTAGTTAATGAAAGGAAATAAAATTAAATTTTCTATAAAATACAACATGATTTATTATATAAGTATTGTTTTCGGGTTAATTAAGCATAGAAAACACCTGTGCCTAGAGTTTTATGTTTTTTTTTTTTTATGGAAAATCATTAATTATTTAAGACAAAGGCGATCGGAATTTAAAACTGAATTAAATTTTTGAAATTTAACATCCAAATAATCTTATTTTTCTTTCTTTTTTTTCTCTCTCTCTTTACAGATGCTTAACTTTTGACCTTAAGTTCGTAATTTCCTAACAGCTTTAATTATAAAAACGAATTTAACTCTCCATCAGCATTAAATTGCTCATATTCTTCGTTAAGTTTTGAAATCGAAAAAAGTTTTATTTCATCAAAATGTTACAAATTTTTGAATTATTTTTGCTGATTTTCTTAATATTACAAGGTAAGCAATATTATT
The DNA here is from genome assembly GCA_932273835.1 of Sarcophaga variegata. NCBI lineage: Eukaryota > Metazoa > Arthropoda > Insecta > Diptera > Sarcophagidae > Sarcophaga > Sarcophaga variegata. The sequence goes on from OW026361.1 coordinate 114,405,769, forward strand.
AATCCATATAAAGTCTTCAAATATTTTTTTATTTCATTTTTAAAGGAAATTAAACTTCATTTCTAATTTCAATTTCCATTTGATAAATACCGTAATTATTTAGTCTGGTGACTTTGTGTCACCAGACTCTCGTTGACAAACACAATTGATAGACTCGTCGTGTAGTGTAATTGAAAAGCACACGCACTACCATTTGACAATTGATATTTTAAATTAAAGCCTGAAGTAAATTCTTTACTTGAATAATAGAAAAAAATAAAAAAGAGAATCAAAAAATATGCCGCATTTTTATAATAAAATATGCCAACAATAATTGGACAATTGTTTGTTGCCGGGAAATTAATTTGTCAGAATTTATTAACATTCAATTGAATGTCTTTTTTATTTTTTTTAGCAGATACATTTCTATTACTATGGATACGGTAAACAGAAATTCAAAGCAGTTATAAGAAAAAATTATTGGAACAATAAACATTTGTTGATACATCTTAAAAGCATATTAGGATTCAAGACATAATAAAAGTGTACTTTTTTCTTGTTATTACAAGTCTATGTAGCCAAAGTCTAATAGGTAATGTGTTGGCATATTAGAAGTGAGACCTTGGTTCCAACCCAAGGTCAGGCATCTCCAACCATATGAAACAATATTTCTTCAGTGGCTTCCTCTCAGCAGATTTGTGGCAAAAATTCTGAGAATAAAAAAATTGCAACGGAAAGTTTTTCACAAATCTGTCGTTCGGAAACGACTTTAAACTGTAGGTTCTGCCACTCATGTATGACAGAGGCTAGCAATGATTATTCAAAACGATGAGTAGTTTCGAATCATACTTATAATTTCTGATACTTATACGCATTCATACTTATTTTAATATCATACTCATACTACTCATATTCAAAACTTGAAGTACTCATCGTACTCATACTTAACAATACGCTCGATGTTGCTGAGTTCGACTCTCATTTACTCAACATTTACAAGAATCACAATACTCACCAGAGGGTTGTATGTTTGCTTTGATTGCTGTCTTTGTCTTTTTCTTTCTTCTTTTTTTGTAAATGAACAACAACTAAGACTGTAAATTTTGAGTAATGATTCGAATCACTCGAATCATTTATGAGTATTATAAGTATTTTTCTAAATTTATGAATCTTAATGAGTAGGCGTATGAAACAAACATATTTCGAATGTTATGAGTTTGATGTCAACGTTGTACTCATACGCATTGCAACTTGTACTTATAAATCAATGTTGTGCTGAGTACAAATGAATCAGAGTAGTTGGATTTCAATACGGTTGACTCACTCATACTCAAAATTTCAGGAGTACTTATCAGTAGCGAAAAAATGATTCATTGCTGATCTGTGATGTATGAGAATCTAGATCGTAATTCTGACTGAAGCCTTATAATGATCAATTATGTATGAATGAAAGGGTTCGTAGTTCAATTTTTTTTATGGCGATTAGGCAGATATATTCCGTGATGATTCCAACTTTTGTGAAGGATATTAAACTTTAATCGGTTTGGTTTACATGATCTTTTTAAGTATTTGCCGCATCTCTTCGACTATAAAAATCTTTGTATAAATCCAATTCATTTCGTCAAATCTAGCTTGCTAAGTAGGTCTGCCAAATATATCTCGGAATATCTCGGAAATGTCGCAAACGTATTGCTAGCCAAAGTTCCTATAGCATTGGTAGGCAATGCCATCGATGGTGAATAACGTTCGTATAAGAAATATATTTCACGGGTCAACTCGTTTACACATTCATTTAAATAGAATGTCAGTATAAGTTTTATTTAAGAAAAGCGGTGAGGGTCGAGATCCACACCGCCTAACTATCCACGCTAATACAGGATGTGCACACGCTGTTCGATCTGCGATAATTGTGAGCATGCTTCCTAAAATTTATTGGGAAATGAATTTTCTTTATTAGTATAAGATTTGCGAACTTAACTTTGATTTTCTAGGGTAAATTTTACGAATTCCTGACAAAGACGTAAGTAGAGAAAGCGCAAAATATTTCCCGTTCTATAGAAGCCACACTCTTTAAATGAGTCTTACTGTTTAGAGCATAGTGCCTTCACAAAGAATCTTCTCCGTCTCTCCTATTCAGTTCGTTTTTTTTTTTGCAGCCACATTGGTTTTAAAACCCTTTTGGCTAAAGAACAATTTATTCTTAATGTGTTATCAATCAAGGCGGCATTGTGCTGTAGGAAAAATCAAGTGTCCCGATTTCTTAAGATGGTTTAAGAAATATTTTACTCCATCTAATCTTCTTACTATTTACATATCCGATCCTATTTTATATCCGAACGAGGATGGAATACAACTCTCATGTATGGGCCGATACCAAGTAGTATAAGAAGTATAGGCTTCTCGATTGCGTATAGGAGAGGGTGAAGGTGCTCCTGGTGCCTTCACAAAGCATCTTCACCGTCTCTCCTATCCAGTTTATTTTGTTTTGCTTATTTTGAAGGTCTTCTTTCGTTTACTAAATCTATATCTGCCATTTTTATATTATGGCATTATTTTCGTACCGCCTTGGTAATGTTTTCAATAAATTTAAATTATTTGCTTTCGATTGAATTCTAATGCCTTAACCAACATAAAATCCATAAGACCATAAGACTGCAGTAATTCATAATTTTCATCAAATTTTACAAGCATATCCGTATTGCGAAATTTATGAAATTTAATTCATTATTTTTATACGCTTCTGTAATAATAAAAAGAAAGAACGAAAACAATACTTTTCAGTTCGTTGTTTTTTGTTTTTTAAAAACCGGTAGTCGTAAATATATTGGCATCATAGCATTCTTATTTATACACAAAAGTTCTTTATTTTTACGAATTTTTTTCTCTCTTTTTTTCTTGCCGAAAATGTTTATAAAATAAACAAAACCAAACACAAGCGATACGTTGTTCCTATCATGTATTGAACAAAACCAAATAAATTTAAAACGCTTGCATTTCAAATATTAATTCATCATCGATTGCAATGTGTGCATATGCGGATATATGCAGACGGAACATGTCTAAATAAATTGCGTTTGTCTACAAGGTGTCTCAAAAAGGGAGCTCATATTCGGTTGTCGTATCGTGTGTATGTGAACTTGAGATGTGTGCTGGGTATGACAATTGGTAGCATGGAATACAGTTTCGCGGAGATCCTTGTGACAGTGAATATATTCGCAACATTATGTGGCAAGCATATGCGCCTCTTCGGAAGTGAATAAATAGTTCAAAGAGACTTCCACATTTGGTAACTTAAGACTTTAGCTCACATGAAAGGCGTTCATCAGTCGTTGCATCTTAATCATACATAATTGGCCATTACAACCCTTCAGTCAGGATTACGGCCTAGCTTCTCACAGCACTCATGTTGTGTGTTTAAATTTTATACATGAGTGGCGGGACCTACAGTTTAAAGTCGACTCCGAACGACAGATTTTTGAGAAACCATTTCATGGCAATTTTTATTTACTTTCAGAATTTTTGCCAGAAATCTGCTGAGAGGAAGTCGCCAAAGAAATATTTTTTCTTATTACGTTTTGATGTCTGACCTGGGGTTTAAACCCTGGCCTTACGTCTAATAAGCCAACACACTACCTACTAGACTACGATGACTTTCAAACGAATCCCATATTATGAACTTTATTTTGAGTTACCTTGTATAATGGCGCACAGGCCAATAATTCGCATTGATAAAGGCATTGAATTTGTTTAGCGTGTGCATAGTTTTAATCATAATATCATCACCGGTCGTAATATAATCATAATCATAATTTTTTTTGTCTTTCTGCAGCAAATTTATTTCATTTATGTGCGTTGCTACTTTAAATATGAATTATTTTCAGTTTTCAAAATGATTTTATTTTTGTTGGTTTTTACTTCATTTCCATTTCATACCACAATTCATGATAGAAATTTTGCAAATACAACACATCCTCATGGGCAAATAGAAAACTTTAATGATATTTGTCCGTCCAGCTTAACTATGTTAAATTCATTTTGAAAATTCACTTGTGTCGCCTCGCTCTGGTCTTTTTTTTTTGCGCAATTTCGCGTATTTGCCTTTGCACAACTTGAAATATTGTGTGCGCCACGTAAAATTTTTGTTTTAATTTATTAGATGAGAGAAATACAACCATAACTGCTGTGCGGTTTGGCTTTCATATAAACGCCAGCTAATATTTCTTTCATTCTGCGGCTTTTTTTTACGTTGTTTGTTTTCCTCTTTTGTTTTTCCGATACTCATATTTGTTTTTCTATATTTTTTTTAATGTTTTTTTTCTGTATTTAAATATTCTTCCTCTGTTTCATAGGATGAAAATATTTATTTGTTTAGCTCAGTCGTTGTGTTTGGTTATTGCCGTCATAATAGTATGATCATGATGATGATGATGCTGATGATGCTGATTGCATTTATTTAAGGTTGGTTTAACTGCAATATACTCCCCCCGTGTGTATACGAATTACAATTTTAAAAACAATAAACATTTATCGGCAAGACAAACAAAATAATTTTATTTCAATTGAATTGTTTAGGTTTCAGGAAAATATTGACTCCTGGAGGGAGAGTTAAGGAAAAACTAAATATTTTATGATTTATCAGGTTATTATTTAACAAAACAATGCATCAAGTTTTGCGAAAAGGATTTTGCAATCGATAACTTACACTGAAAATGATTTGGTAAAAAATTATTTGGGCAATTCACACAAGCCATTGTATTGTTGTATGGCGTCTTTTGTTGGACGATAATACAACAGTGTATGCTTGTTGTTGATAATTTTCATATAATAATCCGATACACTTATACACATTTATTTCATATGTTTTTAAAAGTTGTATTGGTTTCGTGCTATCAGATTGTGTAAATGCCAGTAATCAAGTACGAAATACACAATACAACATAACCTTTAGCGTTCACAGACAAAAAGTGAATTCAATACAACATACACGTTATGAAGTCCTGTGAACTGCCCAATTATTAATTCAACCGGACTGCATAATGCGAGGACGGCTATATAGCGTCAGTACTATTTTTTTTAATACTATTTCTCTCGGTTTCATTAATCAAATTATCCAGCTAAGAATGAGACGCAGCGCCGTGGTCCATTGAGTCCTACTTCTTGTCAATAGATTGTATATGACTGGGCCAATAGGTTGTGAGTAGTATGGATCTACAAAATTTTAAAGATTGTAAATGCTGGTGAAATTCCTTTTAGCTTTTCTTAGCTTCGGAAAGCTTTAGGTCTTTATGAGATGTGTTCCTGTAGGGTGGACTTCAACTGAAGAAATAATGTTTTACATGGCCATCAAAGTCTATTTCTGTTGTTAACTGGTTGTAGTGATATCTTATAGAGCACTCTAGATAGGTTCTCATAAACTGTTCGATGGCTTGTCTACTTTCAGGTATGACTTTAAAATGGAAGCCAGCACAGTGGCAGATATTTCTATATATGGAAACAAAGTCAGGGAGTCAAATAGTTTCCCAGAGTAATAGAAAGTTGTTCAGGCAAAAATTATGCTGGTTGTTGAGATCAAGAATGGGTGCCTCGATGTCCTAGTTGGTAGTGTACTAATCTTGTGCGAAGGCCGTAGCTTTCCAACGGAGACTCTGGGTGATTGCCTGATTGTTTGTCTGACATTATTTGTGATTACTCACAAAAAAGAAGGCGAGAATTATTACTAAAAAGCAATTTTTGAAAAAGAGTGACGAAGTTATATACACTGGTCATTACAAAAAATATTGGCACACACGGCCTCCTTTTTGACTTTTCCTATAAACAATCTTTCCTCTATGTCAACATACTGCACTGCATAAAAAAGAAAAAGGAAATAGTCAGGAAATATATACCTGAGGATAATCAGGTCCCGCTTAGGGCTTGGAAGGGACATACTTTCCTGCTGAAAGTCCTTTTTGTCGTGTTATCCATTCAGATAACATTACAATGTTACTGGCAGCGAATTTGTAGATGAAATTACAATGCCGGGATATGCTTAGGAATTAACGATAGGATAGGATAGGACGATAGAAGTCAATGAAACTACCAATAGGCTTCTTCTTTAGACTTTTCTAGAGAAGGTTCCATTCATCCATCAATCCTGTAAATCGGCTTCTAGGGTCCCTAGACCCTAATGGACCAACCAAGAGTAGGAGGCGGTTGAAAGCTATTCTAATAGCCTTACAGAAGCATGGCTCTCTTAGACACAGTATCAATAAATAAAGTAAGGATATCCCCGATTTCTGTAGGTTATGTAAAGAATATAAAGAAGCAAATTATCCCTTCAGTCTGGATTACGACCTAGTCTTTCACCGTGTGTTGTTTTTACCCGAGTGACGGAACCTACGGTTTACTCTCGATTCCGAACGGCAGATTTTTAAGAAAATTTTTTTTAACTTTCTGAATTTATGCTAGAAATTTGCAGGGAGGAAGCCGACAAAGAAATATTTGGTTTTTTTTGGTGATGTCTGACCTTGGGTTAGAACAGTGGCCTCACGTCTTATAAGCCAACACACTATCAGAGAAATTACGCGACTACGGCTGTCACAACAGAAAATTCAACTGAACTCATACGTAAGATTATCATTCACTTATTTCACTCATGAAATCGCCGTAGTCTAGTAGGTGGTGTGTTGGCTTATTAGACGTAAAGCCAGGGATCGATCCCCAGGCCAGACATCAAGACAAAATACAAAAAGTATTTCTTCGGCGACTTCTTCGCAAAAGATTTCTGGCAAAAACTCTGAGAGTAAATAAAATTGCCATGAAAAAAAAGTTTTTCAAATATCCGTCGTTCGGAGTCGACTTTAAACTGTAGGTCCCACCACTCATGTATAAAATTAACACACACAACATAAGTGGTGTGAGAAACTAGGACATTGTATTGGGTCATTCGACCTCCGGGTACTGTGCTTGTCTTAATTTACAAGTACACGTATACTCTAATCTAACCTAACCTATTCCACTCATTTGCTCCAAAAAGATGTGATAATAAAGCCACATAGAGAGAGAGATCAGACTGATCTGACTGGATATTGATATACAAGTAGTATGCAGAACACAATCTGCATTAATTTTGAACAGAACTTACTAGACGAATGCTAAGTATAGTTTCACAGATAAAGAAACCTTAGCCTGGTATAGTTGGAAGAAGAAAAACAGATTTTTTTGTTGCTCTACAGCAAATAGCATGTCTTAGCTTTCAGTTGACAATTTTCAATTGTAGCCATGGTAATAACTGTAATTTATAGCGTACATGTATTAGAAGAGCAATTTATTTTGCATGACATTATTTACCCGGCTATATATTTCTGACTTTTATTCACAATTTTGAAACGCTGTCAATTTAATGTTTCTGCAGATTGAAAAGAAATTCAATTTTGCACAAAGTATGGTTTTGCGCAGTAAATAAATTTAAACAAAATTAATCAAACTAAATAGAAACATTCGTTTCAACAAAAAAAATTTATTATCTTAACCATCGGCATGTAAATCAAGTTTCTTAAAACATCAGCAACAAACAAATCAATTAAAATTGTTATGAAAGTTGAAACTTTTGAAAGATGTGTCAGTCTCAGAATGTAATCTTCTTTTCAAGATTTTTCACTTTATTTGGCATTGGTTTATTTGCCAAAAGAATTTGTTTGTGTTTTTTTTTGTTTTGGTTCTTCTTCAAATGCCATGCCAGATGTTGGCAGATAAAAAAGAAAATTTTTGTTACAAAATTGGTTTCATTTTTGTGTAACAAAATTGTTTATTTTCGAACAAAACTTTGTATATTTTCGCATATAAAGGCAAAGTAAAAAGGAAACATAAAAACTGTGTAATATTTTATAGGTCTCTAGCATAAATAATCAATAATCTTTGACGGTATTCCGGTATGCCATTCAGCGTGGCATCATGTACCACCAGATGTGTTTATAAGCTGGCGTATAAAGCAAAACACAATCTCTAGAATATAAAATTAAAGTTTCAATAACACCATAGAAATGTTGCTAGTTAGGCTAGGCCAGTAGGAAAAATTCAATTTCAATTTTCGTTACTTGCCACAATGTTGTACGGTGTTATGGCGAGGCTGTAAGTAAATTCCTGTTGTAACTATTTCGCTGAACTTTTTTCAATTTCGTTTCTATTACTATTTTTTTTTTATTTTTTTTTTCATCTCATGTCTTTTACAGTAACAATAACAGCCAGCAATAACAGCAGCAGCTCATTTCATATGCAAGGTGTAAATTGTATTTTTTTTTACCTCCCCCTTGTCAGTAGTAGTCATGACTGCCATGTCTGCTACTGTTTCTGCACAATGGGCTGGCTGTTTGCTACATGCCTCAAAGCCTAAAAGCAGTTCTTTAGTATTTTTTTCTATTCACTTTGTATTCTTATTATACCTTCGTTGCTTTTTTATGGTTGTTTGGTGTTGATATACGTTTTTGTGTTTTTTTGCTATTCTATGCCATAGCATTTGCCCATAAATCCCCTACCATAGCTGCCATAGAAGATGAGTAAGTGAGTATATAAGGCATGTTGTTACAGCGCTATGAAATGAAGTAAAGATTGAAATAACAAACGCAGAAAATGGTTCTTTTGCTTGTGATTTATTGGCGTAAAAGCAGTAAAAATGAAAATACTTACTAAGCCTCGGCTCTATAACACATTTAATGCTGCCTGTAATACGCACCAAGACATTTTGTTAATAAAAATAGAAAAAAACAAGAAATGAAATAGAAATTCTTAGAACTTCTTAGAATAGAAATGTTGTATACAAGTATGTACACTTAAACATATTCATGAATTTTTATAAATTGCTTAGCAATAGACGTGTAAAAAAGTGGCAATATTTTGCGTAATTTTTCTTAACGTACTTCAGTCTCCCTTATATTTATGTACAAACCAGCATGTAGGCTGTACGTTTTCTTCTTCTATTGTTTTATGGTTTTTTGTTAGAAATATTCGACCTTGTCGAACATGAAAATGCCCTTCGTTAAAATGGCTTCAAGGAAATTTTATAGGTCACTAAAAAAATAAACACACGATCAAAAAATACAAAAAAAAGAAAAATTCTTCGAATTGTTTTTCAATTAAAAGCAGTGAAGAAAAATTATTGAAAGAAAATTCTATCAATACGAATGGAATACAGTATATGAGTCACTTTATTTATTCGCAAAAGAAACATGGGAAAATTAACACAACAATCTAAAGGCCAGACATGCAGTCCCCTTACGAAGAAAGCTATTTGATGTAAATATAACTGGAATATTTATTTAATCATATCCTTATCAGAGCGGTCATAAAAGACAGTTGACACATAGGTTTATATGTCATAAGCTAGAAAATTTCATGCAACAGATTCTACAGAAGCTGTAGGAAATCCAGATACTCGTTCTCCAACACTACCCTGCACTTGGTAACCGAAAACAAACATTTTTTTGTCACACAAAATTTACTATAAATTATTATAAACTTGTCTTCTTATAGATAAAAAAAAAACCTATCAGTGTGGCTGAGAAATGCCAAACACGAGTTCTGATCGATATAATTACATATGTACATACCAGAGATCAGCAATGAATCGCTTTTTCGCTACTCATAAGTACTCATCAAATTTTGAGTATGAGTGAGTCAACAGTATTGAAATCCAACTACTCTGACTCATTCGTACTCAGTAAAACATTGATTTATAAGTACAAGTTGCAATCAGTATGAGTACAACGTTGACATTAAACTCATAACATTCGAAATATGTTTGATTCATACGCCTACTCATTCAGATTCATAAATTTAGACAAATACGTACATATGTATAATACTTATAAATGATTCGAGTGATTCGAATCATTCATCAAAAGTATTTCAAACTTTGAATATGAGTAGTATGAGTATGACATTAAAATAAGTATGAATGCGTATAAGTATCAGAAATGATAAGTATGATTCGAATCTACTCATCGTTTTGAATACTCATTGCTGACCTCTGGTACATACATAATTGGTCATTACAACCCTTCAGCCAGGATTACTATCTAGTTGCTCACATTACTTATCTTGTGTGCGTTTTTTTTACAACTTTGAACGCCAGATTTTTGAGAAACTTTTCATTACAATTTTACTTACTCCCCGAGTTTTTTGTTAGAAAACTGCTGAGAGGAAGTCGCTGAATAAATGTCGTTTTATACTTCGTTTGGTTGGAGATGTTTGACCTGGGGTTTGCACCGTGGCCTCATGTCTAATAAGTCAACACACTGCCTACTAGACTACAACAACTTCAATTGATATACGCGTATTTATTTAGTATTGTACCTTGTTTTCGTTGTTAAAGAGATCTCGATTATTGCAACACTTTGTTTCTATTGCAACTATGTGATAATACCATATGCCTTCGCATTGACGCAAGCAACAGTTGTGATCCGCTTAAAATTGCTGATCTTCTTTACGTGATATATCTAACCATTTATGTCTTCTTGTCTACTGCGATCTTAGGTACCATACCCAGACTCAACTGTTAGGCAAGCTTGCTCTTGAGTTTATTCTCGGCTAGTTAAAGACTCATAAAAAATTCCTGATGTTGTAGACATATGGTCTTTCGCTTTATGTAAAGCTTCGTTTTGTTCTTCACATTGAAGTTATAACGTCTTATTTTTTAATTCTGATATTCAAATCAGATAATATAACGCTTATTGTTAACGCATTAGAACTTTTTTCGGTCTTATCCTTACCAGTATAAGAAACATTTGTCTTACTAGGATTTATTGTGCGAACAAGGCACTCTTATTGTAGAACCCTGTAACAACAATTTATTTATACAGGTAGGCCTCGTTGAACACGGGGGTTACGTTCCATGAAAATACCGTGTTAAGCAAAATCGTGTTAAGCGATACAAGAATCCAATACAAAAAGAGGGGTTACGTTCCATGGTTTTCAAAAAAAAATTTTATTAATTTTAATTTTTTTTAATAATATATACATACATGTTAATCCATATCTACGCATAAAAACAAAAATATTACATTCAATTAACTTAATAATTCTCGAAATGTTAAAAAAAAATATTGCACGACAGTAATATTAAAAAAAAATAAAAATACATAACCATAAAATTTAATCTTCATCACTGGATAGATCTATCCGACGTGGACGCTTTTGTAGTGATTCAATGTTGTTACTTTTTTCTTTAAAAAAATCTGTTATCTTTGTCTGATCATTAGAAAGATTTTTGTAAAGTTCTTTGTATGGTAACAAACATTGTTCAAGATCTCTTTTAAATTTTGTTCGACGTTCAAAAGCTGTATCGCAGTTTAATAAAAATGATTCTAAATTTTTAGCCAATACAAATGCAGTCTTTAAATTTTGTAGTGTTAAATCATTGCCTTCAGCCTCATCATCATTGTCACTGCTGTCATAATTTTCCTTTTCATTACTTTCTGCCCGTTTTACTATTTCTATCAGCTCCGATTCTTCTAACTCTGGATCTACCTACCTGTACTTTAATTTATTAAAGTTCACTTGCCCAAGTATAGATAGCTCAGGACTTAAAAGGAAATACTGTCCAAATAGCGTCGCAGGGGGAATCAACTGCCGCTCGATACGAAACTGTTACATCACAAAAGTTCAAATTTTTTTCTGTACAAGTTACTGGATATAAATGCGATCGTCATTGGCAACACAAGTTTTGTACAGTCACTGGCACAGACATCCATATTGTGGATAACGACTATTTTCAGAGACTCTGAGCCTGAAAATAATTACAGAATCGTTCAAAAAGTGGTCATCTCTGTGAACAGCAATTCGCATTAAAAAACAGGGTGGACCGTATGCCACCTTGTTGCTGGTTGCAAATTGCAGGAAGGATTCCAAATGCTGCTGTGCAAGTATCAACCTGTAGGCTGGTGAGGAAGAGCTTAGAGATTCTAAGGCTGGACATGATTTTAATAGGACTTCTGGTAAGACTTTGTACTCTGAAAGAGAACGATTTGCTTCTGTCTTTCTCTTTCTCTGCCTCTAGTTTCAATGTTCTTTTTTCACTCTTTCTTTCTCCCCTATTTTCACTCATCCTTTTTGATTAGCTGTGCTACGAAAAATATTACCAACTGACTTTTTACTGGCCTCTAGCTGATTATCGGATTTAGTCACACAAATTGATGAGCGGGCTTCCTCGACTCCTTCCAACGCAAACAAGGTCGTCCTCTTTGCCAACTTACGCAAATCCCTGCATCAAAGCGATCAAATGCGGAAATCATCGCCAACTCGCACATTATCCTAAGATCTTGCGCAGAATTTTTCTGTGTGTTATAGAATATTAGTTTTGACGCAAGAGAGAGGTCTCTGCTACTCAATTAACTATTGAGATCATAGTAGCACATGTTGGCAAAAGTGATCCTTCGCTTGATTTCTAGACTGACATCATTTTGGTAGTAAAGGCGGAGCAAAGATAAACAAATTCACTATCCAACGTGTAGTTATTGGCTGTAATCTGAAATCTAAGCTTAAAGGCAGCAGAATAATAAACAAGCTGTACCCATACTAAGACTTAGGTTTAGATTAGAGGACGTGTACTTGTCAAATGAGACAAGTACAGCACCCGGAGGTCAAGTTGTCCAATTGTACAAACGTCCATAAGATGAGAGGATAATAGAGGGGATACGAAAAAGGAGAGGAAGTAGGAAAGGGAGAACCCCTTGTTAGTTATACATTTTCGTTACCTTCCGTTCTACAGTTGTTTTGACGGTTTACCCTATTTTTTAAAGGTTGCTGTCAGCAAATTCGCATTTTAGCGCAGCTTCAATGATACAAATGATTCAAAAATTTCTGATTCTTCTAAAACCAATGTCATATTTCCCTATGAATTCTATTCCTCTTCAACTTCCTTTAAAACAGTTTCATATACCATGACAAACCTGCAATGCCATGTAATTCATACTTTTAAGGAAGACAAAAATATTCTTAGAATTTCTCTAAACACACATACTCGTACACTGCAAAGAGGCATACATTCAAGAGAGTACATTTGTGTTGTGTACGAGTATATTTGTAAAACAAACAATCTTAAGAAATATGAGTTTATTAAACACACGATAAGCGAACACCAAATTTATGGTAAAATAAGATGTCATGAAGAGTTATTAGAGATATTTGAGATGGTAATAAAAGCATACAAAAGAATGAAAGATTTGAAAATGTTTTACAACACGATGAGCTCAAACATGCACGTTTTACAGCATTTTTTTACGACATTGTTTTCCTAAAAACCAAATGCTTGATTAATATTTTATACAAGTATTTAACATTCTATGTACCACACGAGTAAGTGTCTGTTTGTATGTAAATAAAATCGATAAAATTCGGCTTGATTTCAGTTTGATTGTGGTACAATTCTATGCAATTCGTTAGGGTATCGATTGATATTTTACAATGAAAGGGAATATTTCTTTTTCTTTTAAATTTACAAAAAATTTCTTTTATTACAAAATTTTAAACAGCTTTCCCTACGATTGGGCGTTACTTGGGACAAGAGATATAGGCGACGAAGCTAATTGTTTCTTTCAATTGAGCAACGGAAAGTGCCATATAAAAATCGGACTACATTGGTTGAAATGTTGACTTGTGGGGGCAGTGAATAGCCATGGTACCAAGGATTCTAAAACAGGTTTCCTTAAGGTGATACGTTACTTGCGACCGGAGATATAAACGTCGAAATTAATATAGGCGACGAAGCTAATATCTTTCTCATCGACAAAAATCAAAAAAATACTAGATATCGACTAAAAAATGCACGTTAATCCCTAAAGAATGCAAGTCATCAAAAAAGTGCAGGTCATCATCCAAGTTATCGGGTAAAAATATGCAAGTTGTCGTCTAAAATTATGGAAGTCATCGACCAAAAAATTCGAGTCATAGACCAAAAAAATCCAAGTCATCGACACAAGAAATGGAAGCCACCCATAAAAAATTAACTCATCGGCCAAAAAATTAAAGCCGTCAACTGAAAAAATGCAAGTCATCGACGAAAAGAGTGCAAGTCATCAACCTAAAATATGCAAGTCATCGTCCAAAAGAAATGAAAGTCATCGACCAAAAATATTCGAGTCATTCATTCATAAGAAATTACTTTACCTAAAAAATGCAAGCCGCCAACCAAAAAAATTCAAGTTATCAATCCAAAAAACTGCAAGTCATCGACTAAAAGAGTGCAAGTCACCAACCTAAAAAATGCAAGTTATTGTCAAAAAATATGCAAGTCATCGACAAAAAAAAATTCAAGTCTTGGACCAAAAATATGGCAGTCATCAACACAAGAAAGACTGCACTGCGACACTTTTGCCCGCTTTAGAAAACTTTGTGCTGCTCATTTGCAGAAAATAATTAGTTTCGTCGCCTACATCTCCGGTCCCACGTGCCGCCCGATCATAAGGAAACCTGTTTTGAAATCCTTGATACCATGGCTATCCAGCCCACAAGATTCACTTCCGCCACTAGGTCCATATTTTCTCCGAATTAGTCTGATTTATATAGAGCCCTTTTTTTGCTAATTTAAAAAATAGGTAGGCTTCGTTGCCTATATCTCTGGCCTTAACTAATGCCCGATCGCAAGGATATCTGTTTTAGAATCCTTAATACCATGGCTATTTAGCTCTCTAGGTTCAATTTGCCTACAAATGCATTTATTATCGGATTTAGCCCAGTTTACACACAGCACTTTTTAGCTCATTTGAAGAAAACAATCAGCTTAGTTGCCTATATCTGGAATCCTTAATGCCATAAATATATAGTGGGATATCCGCATTTTTCCACAATATCGCTCATCATCCCCAGCTATTGTAAAAACAAATACATTTTTTTGCCTAAATTTTTTAATTTTCAAATTAATTTGCCAATTAACAGAGAAGCTGTTCCACTCAGGAATGTGTTGCATACAATTATTTAGGAAGAGGATAAATATTCCATTTTCCGATAACGTATTTTTGTGCGATTTTTTTCCATGATTATTTTTTGTAGCTTCTGTTAAACTTTAACAGTGGCTCTATTAAAAGGAATGGTTTTTGTGTTTGCTAGTTAAATTCGAATTTATTATCGTCACACACATCATTTCTTGGCAATTTTTATTTACTCTCAGAGTAAACTTAAACAATCAAAATTATACAAACCATAATAAAATAGTTAAACAATTTCAAATGTTGTTCAATCAATATTCAACTAAACGCCCAGTAAAATTAATATTGAAATAACAAAGAGAGACTAACTAAAAACAAATCATTAAATTTTAGTTTAGTTTGTTTGCTTTTATCTCCCATCATACCCTGACATTCTAAACCCCCTTGAATAGGTACACATACATAAATATAATATTTAATGGCTAATGCCATAGGAAATTGTTGTTGCATTCATCATAAACTTTATTGACTTTATTAACACCTATTTAAGGCACTTGAATAGCAAGATGGGAAAATAAAACGCCTGCAACTTTCAATAATTTTCCATGCAATAACAATAAATCATAAAACCATTTCTAAATACAAATACACACACACACACACAGCCACTCCATATACACACACACACATATATATAAATTTACAAATGCAGACATTTATATTAAACCAGAGATGTATGTATAAACGTAAGTAGTTACAGGGTTAGAATCATAAGTCATTTTAAAATTGTGCTGCGTAGCAGTTAAGTTCATATACAAGCATGTGATCCAGCCGCCCAAAAATATCAATAAATATTTATAGTTCAACCCTTAGTCAACACACAGAGAGAGAGAGAGAAAGACAGAGAGAGAGAGTATAAATTTATAGCTGCTATGTAAAGGAACTAATTCGTAAGGAGAGCAGAAAATATGCCAAGACAAAAACGCTACCAAAAGAGTACTTTTAATAGGCACCTTATGCTTGTTATTTAACACTTACTTTCTTAATTGGTCATTACTACTCTTTAATCAGGATTACAATTAGCTTCCCACACTACCCATGTGGTGTATGTTTATTTTATTCATGAGTGACAGGACCTACAGTCGATTCCGAACGACAGATTGGAAATTTTCTTCACTCTTACTCAGTTTCTCAGTACACATTCAGTTATCGCCAGACGACTGCTGGTGGATCCACCTCCGCTTTAGACATGAGAGTAGACCTATAATATTTCTGGTTTAGGTATGACATTAATGTTTACAATACATCAAAGGCTGTTGAGAGACAAAGGACTCATCATAAATATTTACAGATTATTGTAAATTTCTATCGGCACTTTAAGAACGTCTTGAGTCCGCCTTCAGAGCTTTTATCACATGGACTGCAGAATGCTGTTAACAAGAGAAAAACTATTTTGTTTTCACGTTGGCATAAAATTTTTAAATTTGGGATGCCGAAGTTGCTGAATCCAAAGATTTCGGTGTCATTTTTCAAAGTTACCTGAACTTGAAGGAACATTTCTTTTATCGTTAGCGATGTACAGCACTTACGCCTGAGGAATCCATCTGCTGGAAACAGAGCTTAAAATGTCACTCCGGCAATCTGAACGCTTTTTCCTCAATAGGGCGAAATAACTTCCTGATCGAATTACCGACTATCCAGGTTAGAGATTCTCATTCAAGATATGGCCAAGACAAAGTGCTACGTCTATCTTCAGGTATTAATCGAAACTAGATGGGGTCCCTAATGGTAAAAATGTCAAACAGGAGCGCCTCTTTAAATTGTGAGATACCTGTGGCGTATTTAATAAGAACATATATTTTCTATTTAGAAGTCGCCGTAGTCTAGTAGGTAGTGTGTTGGCTTATTAAACGAAAGGCCAAGGTTCAAATCCCAGGTCAGACATCAAAACGAAATTTAAAAAAAATATTTCTTCGGCGACTTCCTCTCAGCAGATTTCTGGCAAAAACTCTGAGAATAAATAAAATTGCCATGAAAATTTACTCAAAAATTTTTCGGTCGGAATGGACATCAAACGGTAGGTCCCGCCACTCATGTATAAAATAAACCCACACAACATAAGTGGTGTGAGAAACTAGGTCGTAATCCTGACTGAAGGGTTGTAATGACCAATTATGTATGTATGTGTGTATATTTTCTATTTTGGGAGTTTCTTGAAGCTGCCCAGTCTTTTTAAATATGAGGTTTATACGATCTTCGTTGATAGCCAAGAGTCTCTAAGAGTGATTGGGTCGGTCTGGTATAACTTGCGTCTATTTGGTGATTGTAAAATCTACACAAAATCTCTTGGGCTTGATAAAATCGGCCTCTGTTGAATTGCGGTCAAGCCTATATACCAGAAAATGAAAGGCCATGTACTCCTTGGTTTCCATTTTTGGACCTCTGTGGACTTATCAAAATATGGGAAAAGGAGAAAAAGTACTGGGACGAATTGTGACATGTTCAATAACCTTCTATTGACGATGATAGAATCGCCTTGCTGCCGAGGGTGGTAACTGAGTTTTGTACATGACATTACGAGATTAACTTGCAGATATTGTTCTCGATTGAATCCCCGCCGAACTATTCGAATGAGGAGGAGTTGGAAATTATAGAACACTGCTGCTATTACTTTGGTAGGAGAAGGTTGAACAGCATGAGTAGCTACTACTACTACTTCGAGGGCTTAAACTCAATTTCACGAACCCACATTCGAGGATTGGGCTGCCTGAAATGCGATTCTTGCGTTGTCTTTTAGTTTTATGCAATATTATTATTTTCTCAATTTATCGCTTTCCCTTTTCTTCTTCTCTAGGATGGCCACAATAGGCAATGCCATCATGCCGGCACACTTGCTCAAACCTAAACCAACTATATTTCAAATCGGTTAAACTCGGGGCTGTTTCGTTTCAAAAAAAACTTGTGCGCCGATGCTATTGTAGATAGACTGATATTAAAACCGATAAGGGAATACTTTTGCCAATTCTAATAAATGTGGTTTCACTGACATAAAATAGGTCATTACAACCCTTCAGTCAGGATTACGACCTAGCTTCTCACGTCACTTATGCAGGGTGTGTTAATTTTATATATGAGTGTCGGGATCTACAGTTTAAATTCGATTCCGAACGACAGATTTTTGACTGTTTATGCCAAATATCTGCTGAGGAGAAAACGCCGCAGGAATATTTTTTCATATTTCGCTTTGTTGGAAATGTCTGACCTGGAGTATGAACCGTGGCCTCATGTCTTATAACTATACTATGGTTTCAGTGATAGAATTTTCAAAACTTTAGTGGAATGATGGATTAAACATACATACATAATTGGCCATTACAACTCTTCAGTCAAGAATACGGCCTAGCTTCTCACACCACTTATGTTGTGTGTGTTAATTGTATACATGAGTGGCAGGATTATAGTTTAAACTCGAACGGCAGACTTTTTAAGAAACTTTTCATGGCAATTTTATTTATTCTCAGAGTCAGAGCCAGAAATCTGTTGAAAGGAAATCTGTTGAAATAAATATTTTTTCATATTTTCGTTTTTTGATGTCTAACCTGGGGTTTGAACCGTGGCCTTACGTTGACCTACTAAACTACAGCGACTTCATGATGGATTAAACAGTAGAAGTAATTTGTAAGTCATTAATAATTTTACATGATAGAATTCCTTTATATCTTTGTAGTGGTGTTAAAAACTACGATTAAGTGTAAGCGTAGACAATTTCAATTGAAAACAACAGGACTATTGCTTAAATCTATATGAAGTCATTTAGAATTTTTATTACCATTGCATGGCAAACGAAAATATATACATACATACATATATATTTTTAATATTCGTATGTAAATACATACATAGATGCATACAAAAATATAAATCTCAGCTGGATGAATACTACTTGCCTTATACAAATCCATAGAAACCAAGCACACAGATACACTCAAAGTGGGTGGTACAATTTGAAATGGGGGTTTAATTTTCTCGCATATTTTTTTTGCTTTTTTTTAATAAAAAAGGAAAATGTGCAAAATATTTGAATGTGCAAGAAGAAGAAGAACAATAATCTTGTGACACCATTCAAATCATGAACAGACACTTGCAGTTAATCATAGAATTTATTGGTTTGGAAATGAACAGCAAAAATGAAAAAAAAAGAACAGAGAAGAGAAGAGAAAAATAAAGGAAGTGTTGTGATAAGTAAATAGAGAAAAAAAGGAGGCGGTAACAGGCTATAAAAGAAGATTGAAAAATTTCTAAACAAATGTCTTCCTCTTGGCGTAATTGAATTTAAACTGTTTGGTTGAAAGCCCTCTTGAAAGTTTTTCATTAACGCCGTGTTAAATGGTGTTTTCAACTATAATTCAATTTAATATGTGTTATCCTTATTATAATTTACTTTAAGCCTTTTAATTGCTTTAACATTTTGCTAATTACATATACACATACATACATACATACATACGTTTGTGTGTGTGTATTGGCATGTATAAATTAAAATAAATTCAATTATTGTTAAGGGACACTAGAACAGATAACTTTTTCTAGTTCCAATGAAAAACTTTGTTTAGTTTTAACAAAAGACAGAAGCAGAAGCTGAAGCAGAGGTAGAAGACAAATTTTCATGTTCAAAGTTTTAATCCTCTTAAACAAATTTCATGTTTGTAAGATTTTTTGGTAAAACACAACAGAAGAATGCTTATACATTTACACCATATAACCATATTCACTTAACTGAAGTCTAGCATAAGTTTTTCTTTTTATTTAATTTTGTAATAAATTTTTAAAAGGATTACAATTTTAATTTAAGCACCTGTTAAAAGGCTGAGTTGTTCTTTTCAAATAAATTTACCACAAATTGTTTGTTTTTGTTTTTTTCAATTTATTTGTCCCAGTAGAGTAGGTTTTAAATTGTACAACAATGACGACAACTATAAACCATTATGGTGTAATAAATTTATTTAAAAAAAACAAAAACAAAAAGAATATGCATTGGAAGTAAAGGCAATTTGTTTAAGGATAACAAAAAAAGAAAAATTTATTAAATTTAATGCATTTCAGAAGTTATTTATTTGAATCTGGTTGTGTTACTGCAAGTAAAATGCCGTAATCCTTCAATTACTATAAAACAAATGCATACAGGTTTTCTTAAAGAGTATGAACCTATACTCGACTATATATACTAGGATACTTCAAAGATATTAACGATCACACTCTTTTAAAACGATTGGACAGGAAAGATCGTATTCTTACACACAGATGAAGTCGCCGTAGTCTAGTAGGTAGTATGTTGGCTTATTAGACGTAAAGCCAGGGTTCGAGCCCCAGGCCAGAAATCAAGACAAAATACAAAGAAAAAGTATTTTTTCGACGACTTCCTCTCAGCAGTTTTCTGGCAAAAACTCTGAGAGTAAAATAGAATTGCCATGAAAAAAAAGTTTCTCAAAAATCTGTCGTTCGGAGTCGATTTTAAACTGTAGGTCCCACCACTCACGTATAAAATTAACACACACAACATAAGTGGCGTGAGAAACAAGGACGTTGTATAATGGGTCCATTCGAGCTCCGGGTACTGTACTTCTCCTAAATACAAATACATGTCCTCTAACCAAACCTAACCCTCACACAGATGGCGCTATTATTATTAGTATCAGAGATCAGCAATGAGTATTCAAAAAGATGAGTAGATTCGAATCATATTCATAATTTCTGATACTTATACGCATTCATACTTATTTCAATATCATGCTCATACTACTCATATTCAAAGTTCGAGACACTCATCGTACTCTTACTTAATAACACGTATGATGTTGTTGACTTCGACTCTCCATGACTCAACATTTACAATAACCACAAAACAAGTATGATTCGCGTACAAACACTATTAGAAGGTTGTGGGTTTGCTTTGAGACAGAGACAGTCTTTTTCTTTCTTCTTTTTTTGTAAATGCAACAACAACTAAGACTGTAAATTTTTATAAATGATTCGAATCACTCGGGTGATTTATGAGTATTATAAGTATTTTTCTAAATTTATGAATTTCAATAAGTAGGCTTATGAATCAAACATATTTCGAATGTTATGAGTTTGATGTCAACGTTGTACACATACTCATTGCAACCTGTACTTATAAATCAATGTTGTAACGAGTACGAATGAATCAAAGTAGTTGAATTTCAATATTGTTGACTCACTCATACTCGAAATTTCATGAGCACTTATGAGTAGCGAAAAAAAAACGATTCATTACTGATCTCTGATTAGTATACCATAAACAAAAACAAGTTTTCGCTTAATGGACTTTGGTGTAGTTAGCAACTGATTCAAATTTTCATCAAAAAATCATCTTTAACGAACAAACAAAATCGTTCAACTTGGTATGACGTTATTGTCAATGGGAAGCAGTATAAGTCAAAGACTAATAACTTCTTTTATTCAGAATTGGATAATTTGGTCACCAACAATCTATTATTTCAGAACGAAATGTAGGTTAAGCACCTATATTCAGTATATTCTGCACGAGAGACTTGGGCCCGTGGTCATCTTACGTGGAGGTGATGTGAACCGGCTATCGAGGTCGGGCAATACTTGATGGATTTAGTCAAAGCCAAAATAAGCCATGACAAATTTAGCTTGCTTTAAGCGTCAGAGTCATGTAAAATAGGATGTGCGCTTCACCCAGAGAAGCTCAAGCGGATATTCTTAAGTCGCCGTGGTCTAGTAGGTAGTGTGTTGGCTTATTGGACGTGAGGTCGTGGTTCCATCCGCAGCTTAGATATATCGTACAAAGCTCTCAGAAGATTTCTGGCAAAAACTCTGGGAGTAAGTAAAAACTGCCACGCAAAATTTCTCAAAAATTTCGGCATTCGGAGTCAAGTTTAAACTGTAGGTTCCAAGATCCATGGACACATTGAACACTCACAACATGGATGATGTGAGAAGCTCGGTTGTAAGCCTGACTAAAGAGTTGTAATTACGAATTAAGTGAACACATATATACTGCGTTGATTAGAAGTAGAAAAAACTTCCATTTAATTTAGAAATTTAAATTTATTTGCTATAGAATCATGCAGTCTTATAAGAACCTGGTCTTTAATTAACTTTTAAATTCTCATTCGAAATAAATCAATGAATTTTCCTTTCATTTTGCCACGGCAATATTTTCTTGAAATTTTTCTGTACAAGAAACTGTTCCTGTATCAGAGTTTTTTGCCTTCATGTTATTCAAAGTTTGCCCGGGTCCCACCTTAAGCAGAATTGCAAAGGCAAAGAAAATAGCGGAAAACCAACTCGAAGAAAATTACTTTCTTTGTTGGCATTTCAACAGAAAGCGAACAAAATAAAGAGAAAAACAAAAAAATGGAAATAAAATTGAAATTGCGAAAACACTGAACAGCAATAATAGAAAAAAAACTTTTATTCTTTCCATGCTTTTGAACTTCGTTCTTTTATTTCTGCTCAGTTTTTTTTCTTATGTTTTGCTGATGTTTTGCTTTTGCAAACTTTCTATGGGTTTTTATGATGCTGCAGAACAACGAAGATGACAAAATTAAGGCAAAAAACTTAAGAAATTTCTTAAGTTCAGAACAACTATTGAAGATGAAAAATAATAAAAAAAAAATAAAACAGGTAAGCGCGTCAGGAAAACTACAGCAGCAGGAAAACAAAGAAAACTAGAAAAACCAAGCTGCTTAAGAAAACTACAAAAACACAACAGAAAGGGGAAAAATGGGTGTTTGTTGGGGGTTTAGAAGACAGTAAAGGAAATTATATAAACAAAATAAAGATGCCAGGAAAATATTTAACAAATCCTTGGCAGTTGTAAACAAATAAAAACAATTTAAGGATTTTAGTTTCTTTCGAAAGCTATTGACGCCACGCTTTTAGCGTCCTTTTTTTCTAAAAATATTTTCATTCTTAAACATAAGCTTGTAACAGGGCTTCAAGGTTTTAATAAAAACTTTTTTGTGCACCCCGTTCTTGAAATTCTATTGTTTGCTGTTGTTTGTTTATATTAGGTGGGCCATCTATCGGTTTAAATTTGAACTATCGGTTATTTCGAATCTGGCAATACTTATGTCATTTTATTCTCTTACAAAATTCAGTATATTAGCTCCACGGGACATAATGAATTGATTTAAACTTGAGCAACGTTGCGATTTACTAGAAATTTATTTCCAAAAGCAAATACAATTGGTTGGAAATTGCACGACGATATCATACAAAACTTGGTCGCAGAGAAGAACCAACAGTGCCCGGTATACACAAGTTTATTGCCAAATTTCGTGATTCTGTTATCATTGTTGATGCGCCAAGATGTGAGCTTGCTCGTACAGTGCATACTCGTACACCCGAAAATACCGAAGCTGTTGCTCAGAGTGTACCTGAGAATCCATCAACATCAACTCGTCATCGTTCTCAAGAATTAAACATTTCACGCACCAGTTTACACTGTATTTTTCGAAAATATCTCGGTATGGCGCCTGACAATTGATGCCTTCTATTGGTTCAAGAGTTGAAGCCGCATGGCCATCCGCTTCGTTTTCGTTTCGCTAGAAGGGCCAGCTTGAAACTTCAAGATGATGTCAATTTTGCCAAAGAAACAAAATCATCTTTTCGCATGAAGCTCATTTTCATCTTGATGGGTACGTTAATATGCAAAATTACCATATTTGGGGCTCAGAAACCTCACACGTGGTCTTACAGAAGCCAATGCGGCCATTACGAGTGACTGTTTGGTGCGGCACTGAACGTAATGAATCGTTTTACGCTTGAGCAACTTTGCAATTTTTTGGACCAACGACAAACTACACGATAATGTCGATTTCACCAAAAAATGTCATTTTCATCTTGGTGGGTACATTAATAAGCAAAATTTTGTTACTACGTGGTCTTGCAGAAGCCAATGCAGCCATTACTTGTGACTGTTTGATGAGGCTTATAAAGCGGAGGCATCATTGGCCCAATATTTCTTTGAAAATGACGACAACGCAATCAATACGATCAATGGGTAGACCACAATCGTACCATGATAACCGATTTTTTTGTACTCGCTCTTCATGGCATTGATGTCAACTATGTTTGATTTCAACAGGATGGTGCTACTTGCCACACATCTCATGCCACAATCGATTTATTGCATCAAACGTTTGATGGCCGTTTAATTAGACGAAATGGTGATGTCAATTGGCGGACAAAAGCTGCGATTTGACATCGTTGGACTATTTTCTGTGGAAAGCCTTTGAAGAGAAAGTGTTATGCCGACAAACCAGAGACAATTTAGCATTTGAAGGCCATTATTCGTGATACCATTACCGAGATACGACACCATACACTGGAAAAAGTGCATGAAAATTTGTGCGATCGAATGACGAACTGTGAGGCCTGTCGTGGAAAACATATGAATGAAATAATATTCCATTTCTAACCGTAACTAATAAACTTCACAAAACGAAACAGGATAGGTTAGGGTAGAGGACGTGTAATAGTCAATTAAGACAAGTACAGTACCCGGAGGTCGAATTGACCCATTGTACAACGTCCTCGTTTCTCACACCACTTATGTTGTGTGTGTTAATTTTATACATGAGTGGTGGGACCTACAGTTTAAACTCGACTCCGAATGATAGATTTTTTGAGAAACTTTTTTTCATGGCAATTTATTTACTCTCAGAGTTTTCGCCAGAAATTTGCTGAGACGAAGTCGCCGAAGAAATACTTTTTGTATTTTGGCTTGATGTCTGGCCTGGGGCTCGACCCCTGGCTTTTACATCTAATAATAAGTCCTACTAGACTACGGCGACTTCAAAACAAAATAAATTTGGCAAAATTTCCCTCGGTTTTTGTTTATATTGCATTTTTAAATTTAAACTTTTAAATGATCCACCCTATATGAAAACTTTCAATTTATCTTCTCAAATAGAAAGAAGGAAAAAGAGAAAAAGACTCACAAACTGAAATGAAAACATAAAAAAAGAGATTTTTTTCCTTTAAATTTTATTTTTCCAACAGACATTATTTTTCATTTTCAGTATTTTTCTTATTGTTATTTTCCTAATTTTCCTTATTTATACTTTATGTTTTATGATCATTTATATCTTTTTTTCTCTCTTTCTCTCTCTCTTTCCTTTTCATATTTGTTGTTGTTGTTGTTATTTTAACTAATAAATCTTTACTCTTTTCATTTCTTTCTCTTGTCGAAACAAAAATTCATATTTCTTGTCATTTAAGCCGTTAAATGCATCTGGTGCGTCCGCCGTCATCTATTTCATACTCAAATGGACAGACATAAGTTTTTTTTCTACTCTTCTTCTTTTTTTTCCTGTTAGATATTGAATTTTTATTAAAAAAGAACACAATTCACTTAATTTTACTTGTATTTCAAAAGATAAGAGATGATATGGAATCGTAAAAATTCTGAAACGAAAAAAACACAAACAATCCGCATAAAGAGAAAAACTGAAATTCTTAAGAAATATTTTAAATTAAATTTCTTTCAAGCACATGTTGCAATAAGTAATGGCTTTACTTGTCAAAAACCGTAGTTATTTTCAAGTTTTCCAAATACTCTGTAGAACTTTTATTATGTCGGCTTTCTTATTAGCCAGAAAACGTAAAACTCAATATCCTTTTAATTACCATCCGTAAGGCAAAGAAGGTAAAGACATTGACGTTCATTTAAAAGGCAAATAAATTTACTCATCTGTTTTTAATGACTCACCAGTCTGGCTATGAAATCAAATTTTATGAACAATTTCTAATAACAGTCATAATTAGGGAAGGTATGCCAAAGAAAAAAAAAAAACTTTAGATGAGCTATACTAAACTGGCCGTTGGTACACAGAACGTAGTACTTATTTCTCTTTTTATTTAATCTAAACAATCTCCAATTGAGTTCCAGTATCCCAATTTCTTTCGTAACATATCTTAACTAGCGGGTAAATAGCTTCACTACAAACGTCAGCAATTCGGGTTTGAGCAGAGTAGAAAATGAACAATTTATCATCATGTTGATTTTAAATTTTAAAGTAAAGAGGCTTCATCTGTCCCCTTTTAATAATTTATCAAAAATCCTTTGGAATTCTTACGCCACATCAACAACCAACATCTTTGGAAGGTTATGCAGAATTACCTATGAATAAAGAATGTAACCTACTGAGCAATATTAAACTCATCACAACAATTCCATACACTTTCACAATTTTTTGTTTACGCCGACGTGGGGTAAATTTACCTAACGGCACCATAGAGGATAAATCCACCCCCCCCCCCCTCTCCTGTGGACTTGTTTGTGCCCACTCCGGAACTACGGTTGTATTACTTCGGAGTGGAGTCCTTTTGGCCCCTTGGCCTCTCCATGTCTATATTAAGCGTCTCCACTATTCCTTTCGTCTAAATCATCATTTCGGTTTCGCTTGGCACGTGTGACATTATCACTTATGCCGATATGCTTACTCGTTCTGCAGCCTCAAGATCTCTCTTTTTCTCCTTAGAATGCGCTCTACGTAATTCACCACCGAGGTCCAATTTCCACTACTCGCAATCATACAGAGCGATAACTCTGCCAGCGTGCACACTCGAAAAATTCACCGAGACTTGGCAACCCTTTAATTCTAGGATCTACTACGATTGTAGGATATAATATAATAATCGATCAGTGAATTTGGTTTTTCAATATTTGCTAGAGATCGGGGGTGCCTGTGCTTAATTACTCACTTAATTGATCATAACAACACATTAGTTAGGATTACGATCTAGTTTCTCATAGCATACATATTGCGTGTGTTAATGTTATCTATGAGCGACGGAATCTACAGTTTAAAGTCGACTCTGAAAAACAAATTTTTTAAGAAACTTTTCATGGCAATTTTATTTACTCCCTGAGTTTTTGCACTGTCGAGAGGAATTCGCCGACAAAATTTGTTTTAATATTTCGTTTTATACGAGTTGTCTTGACTGATATTTGAACCACTGCCTCACGTCTAATAAACCAACTAACTACCGACTAGATTACTACTATATTTATGTAATGTTATGTTACGTTAGGTTAGAGGACGTGTACTTGTGAATTAAGACAAGTACAGTACCCGGAGGTCGAATTGACCCATTGTACAACGTGCTTGTTTCTCACACCACTTATGTTGTGTGCGTTAATTTTATACATGGGTGGTGGGACCTACAGTTTAAATTCGACTCCGAACGACAGATTTTTGATGGAAAATTTTATTTACTCTCAGAGTTTTTGCCAGAAATCTGTTGAGAAGAAGTCGCCGAAGAAATACTTTTTGTATTTTGTCTTTGATGTCTGGCCTGGGGCTCGAACCCTGGCTTTGCGTCTAATAAGCCAACACGCTACCTACTAGACTACGGCGACTTACAAGAGAAGAATATTACCACATACATACATACATAATTGGCCATTACAACCCTTCAGTCAGGATTACGGCCTAGCTTCTCACACCACTCATGTTGTGTGCGTTAATTTTATACGTGAGTGGCGGGACCTACAGTTTAACGTCGACTCCGAACGACAGAATTTTGAGAAACTTTTTCATGGCAGTTTATTTTACTCTCAGAGTTTTTGCCAGAAATCTGCTGAGAGGAAGTCGCCGAAGAAATATTTTTTTTTTTTCATATTTCATTTTTGATGTCTGACCTGGGATACGAACCCGGGCTTTACGAATAGTAAGCCAACACACTACCTACTACACCACGGCGACTTATATTACCATTCTTTGAAATTTTATCTGCCGTCCATTAGCACTAACAAATAGTTTTATCGCCCTCTTTAATTCTATCTTGGTGTCTCGAAAGAGATTTCCCCTTTTTTTGATAAATTGCGGCTTGTAAATGTATGTCTAATAAATAGATTGGAGACACTGCAAGATCCAGTAGACACATTGCAATGTGTCTCATATAATTAATTAAAGAAATGTGAGTGATCCGGCCCTGACGGAGAGGATTTTTTGCTGGTCACTACTAGCTTCCTTTAGCCGCTTTATGGAGGTTGGCATAAAGTATATTGTTTCCTTTCCGGTCACAGTTTTTCATTGTATTGTTTCAGTTTCAATTAAAAAGACTTATGAGCTAAACCTCCGATGATTGAAAGGTTTTTATGAGTATAACTCTCTGTTAAGAAGTGACAGTTCTATGCCATCTATTGAGTCTTAGTTTCATTAAACAAATTATATCTCCTAATCATGTGATTATTTCACTGTAGCTTGAGTCCTAGAATGAGAGTGTTGCTATCTTTGAATAAGAAACACTGTCCTCTTTGTCGCCGTAGTCAGCAGATTTCTGGCAAAAACTCTGAGAGTAACTAAAATTGCCATGAAAATTTCCTCAAAAGTCTGTCGTTCGGAGGCGATGTTAACTGTAGGTCACGCAACTCACATATAAAATTAACCCACACAACATGAGTGGTGTGAAAAGCTAGGCCGTAATCCTGACTGAAGGGTTGTAAGGACCAATTATGTACGTATGTATGTATGTGTCCTCTATGGAAATATATTGAGTTGTTATATTGGATATTGTGGCCAGTTTGCTCTAACTGAACAACCTACGGTGTACGAGTGTTTATGATATGATATCTTTTCCAGCTTTAGAGGATTCTTGAGAATTTAGTTGATAGGGAAATAAAGCCTCTTAATTTAAAAACTTCTCCCGTAGTTTAGCAGGTTGTGTGTTGGATTATTAAACGTGATGATACGATTTAAACCCCAGTTCAGATATCTCGAACAAACTACAACATATAAAAATATTTCTTCAGCGACTTCCTCTCGGCAGATTTCTGGCAAAAACTCTGAGAGTAAATAAAAATTGCATTGATAAGTTACTCAAAAATCTGTCGTTCGGAGGCGACTTTAAACTGTAGGACACGCTGCTTATGTATTAAATTAACACACGCGACACAAGTGATGTGAAAAACTAGGTCGTAATCCTGACTGAAGGTTTGATTTGATGTATGTATGTATGTAAAGTTAATTGTAAGAATCGAAATATATTTCACTTTCAATAAACGCACTGCTCAAATCTGTTTTAACATAATCTCTGTAGGATACTTCCCCTTTCTTTAACGCCTTATTACATTATAACCATTGATTTACTAGCTACATTTGTTGTTTTTTTTCTCTTTCTGTCTCTCTCTCTGTTTTAATTTTTATTTTTTTTTCCGCATATACTGTGTCATTATTCTTCGCAACATCTGAGTCTGCGACTGAGACTGGTGAATGAAGACTCTTACAGCCGTAATAAGCTTTAATTTTTAAACAAAAACTAATTGATTTATAGTGCGCCATAAAATGTGTCGTTTGTTCTGCATGTAATGCATCATATATTAACAAAAATGTGTGAAAATATAAAAACTAAAGCCTCAACACAAACCAGAAGAGGAATACAACAAAAGAGCTGAAGAAACCAAGCAAAAAAAACGTCGCAGAAATCCATAAAAACTACAAATAAATTTTAAATAAAAACCAACAGTACAGTAAGAGACAGACGACTGAATGGAGCATGCAAAAAAGAAAAAAACAAAAAAAATCAAAAAAATATAAAAAAAGAGAAACTTAAATTGAAATTAAATTACCAGTACGGCAGCCAAAACAAAAAACAGGAGCGCGTAACGCATCGAGTGGTAATTAAAACCATATGCTTGGGAGTATTAAAAAATTAGTCGCGTTTTTTGTTTTTTTTTTTTTTTTTTTGTTTCCAAATAACGAATAAAATTCGTCACCACTTTTTATCATTGAATGGAGAAAAAGAATAGCAATACAATGAAAATATAATTCCTTTGCAAAAGAAAAAAATATTTAATTATAGAAAACGATGTACATATTTAAAAGATCTATTTAAACTTGTATGCCGCCAACAGAAGTGAACTGTAACTGGAATCGGAGAGGGAAATAAAAAATTTTGTTGGACAGGCATATATCAAAATTTGGAATAAGTTCCCTCATTTCTTTTATGCTTCACTTGCCTTGAAAGCAGGCTTCCACGTGTTTTGATGGCAAATTAAAAAAATTAAATTTGTTCCCCGTAAAAATTTCAAGAAATCCTTGGATTAGACTACGAATTGCTTCCCCATTTTCCGGTTGTTAGCTGCGAAGGCGTTTCTTTAGGTCTTGATGTAAAGCGCTTTAAGTTCAACCATCTGATCAACAAATCTAGTTTGAAAACCGCAACAAACCGTATCCTTTAAACAACGTGAGTAATAGAGGTCAAGGGAGATTAATTTGAACACTTCAACGATTTTTTATTTCAATTCCTGTTCTTCACTTATAACTAACTTAGTAGCTAAATCGGAATGATCGGTGTAGTGCAGCAGACCCGAGTTTTTGTTGGGAAACAAAACCTTCACCATTCATAAAAATTATCAAGTAGTGAATGGATTCAATCAATTTAAAAGTTTAAGGGCCATTATTACAACTTGCCGTTAAATTTGGGGTTAGTTAAAGACACATTTAGCTAAAGGGAACTTGAAAGGCTCTTAGGGCCATTACAACAACTTGCCGTTAACTAAAGGGAGGATTTTAACGGGCAGATAAATTGTTTTTCATTATTATGAGTACCCAAGAAAATAGAAGTGAGCGTTAAGGTCACTTTATGTTTGAACTTGCCATATTATATATTATTTTCATTATGACAACTTCAAATTTTAACAAAATGAACATATACAAAAAAGAGACGCGGCCCGCGGTTGCCACTGCGTTAAAAAAACTTGTATAATTGAGCAGTTTCATCGACATTGCTCCGGCAATGCCATATTTTTGAGAAATTTTATCAGTAGGTTGTAATAACGAAAAAAATTTAAAGATGACTTTAAAGTTCACTTTAGCTAAAGTTATCTTTAACTAAACCCAACTTTAATGGCAACTTGTAATAATGGCTGTAAATTGGTTAACAAGTAAAGTTTTGTATGGAAACGTTGGAAGTAAGAGCAGCCTTATGTTAAGTCCTGAGAAAATTGAATTGATTCTCCTTGC
The DNA here is from genome assembly GCA_932273835.1 of Sarcophaga variegata. Lineage (NCBI taxonomy): Eukaryota > Metazoa > Arthropoda > Insecta > Diptera > Sarcophagidae > Sarcophaga > Sarcophaga variegata. Next base: position 114,436,670 of record OW026361.1, read on the forward strand.
TAGTGGGGTTTCCAAACTTTCAATTGTTTACACTCTGCACTATTGCCAGAAGACTGCAGAGTGTTTTCTTTATTTTGCTTGTATTCTTCAATTTGACTCGCTAAAGTAATTTAAGCAGTTGGAGAAAACTCTACTCTTGTTTAGTTTAATACATCAAAACGTAGGAAGTACCACTCGATCAGATTAACACCACGCTGATGGTGATGATGCATGAGCCAGTTGAAATCCTAGGCGTTTTACTTCATGCAATACACTGTGTGCTTAAAAGCTATGAGCAAGGTATTATTATTATTATTATTATTATTATAAGAGGAAACATTTTAGTGCAAATATGTCATCAGTTTTACTCCCTCAAACTTTATGCCCCGATATAGTCAACTCCAAATCTATTACCCTGACAGACTTTATGATCGTGTTCCAATGATACATTCTTATCATTGCAGAATCTAAAGGTTGTGTTCGATAAGTTTCTAAATTTGAGTGCGACTGTGCCATGTCGGAAGACTAGTCTTTAACCACACATTTTTCGATTCAAATCTTTTCTTCAACTATCTAACAAAAGCTTACATTTCTACATATGCGTTAGATTTGAGAAGAGTGTTTGCCTCTCTTGAAGGCAACCTTCTTCCTTTCGTTCAACATACATACTTACATAATTGATCATTACAACCCTTCAGTCAGGATTACGACCTAGCTTCTAACATCAGTTAAGTTATGTGTGTTAATGAGTGGCGGGACCTACAGTTTAAAACCGACTTCGAACAACAGATGTTTGAGAAGCTTTTCATGGTAATGTTAGTTACTCTCAGAGTAAGAGAGAAAGTCGCCGAAGAAATATTTTTCTATACTTCCATTTATTGGACATGTGTGACCTGGGGTTCGAACAGTGGCGTTACGCCTAATATGCCATTTGAAGATTTGAACATATCTTTTCAAATATCTCTCCCAATCCACAGAAAGGTTCTGGCCTCCGTAGAAACTTCTCTCACCATAAGTTCATTTGTCACCATTTTACAGCAAATTCCCACATGAACTAAACTAGGATACAGCTGAAGACCATATTTTCCTAGCTTATCAAATTCAGCTTCTTATACTGTTCCACACTATCATCGAGCTAAGTGCTCGAATGTCGACCTGATTGTCAGATGTTCTTGCTACTTTGTACTTTACATCCACGTTAAATTGAGTACATCTTTCAATGGCATAGACTTAGACGCTTGGATATTCATTCTGGGACAAAAAAAAAGTTATCCATTCCTGCTCAACGGTTCCCTTTGTTACCCATCTGTATATCACAAAAAATAGATTCTCTTTTAAAAGAGTACACGGCTTTCAGATTGCTGTACGTAAGACGAGTTAGATTTCTTCAGAGTGGAAGAGAAAGAGCATCGAGAAGATGTTTCATTGCAACATATCTTGCGTCGATTTGTAACTCTGGTTGAACCAGATTCAATCCTTTCATACCTGATATGTAGGCATAGCTGTTTAGATTGCATAGAGAAAATGATGCATAAAGAAGGAAAAGAATGTTTCAAAGTCATAGCGAAAGTTTTTTGGAAACATTATTCATTATATGCAGCAGGTCATATCCTGCTATTGGCTTTCAGAAGTCATTACTTTCTCTGAATATTTTACTTGACCTTTTCTTTCTAATATTTTTTTTAAAAAATTCACCACTTTAATAATAATTTTAAATTAAAACAAAAAAAAAGATGGGAATTATTAATTTTTATTTAGAATTTCGAAAACCCCCCAAAAAAAAACATGAACATTTTAAAAGTAAAAGTGGCAGCCAAATTATTATGCAAGAAAACAGAAAACAGAAAAGAATTAAAGAAATAAGATTTACGACACCTTATTTTTTATTCCCCAATTTTCTAGGAAATTAAAATAAAAACTTGTAAAAATTCTTGAAATATTTTAAAGAAACAAAAAAGACGAAAGAAAAACGGAATGAAAATATTTAATGCAGAAGAAAAGCACGCAACAAAAACAAAAAAAAGAACACAAATAATGTCACTTGCACGGAACGAGGAACAGAACCAAAAGAGTAAATAGACACCGGCTATGTAAAGAGCTATTTGTACTACATGTACTATGAACGCAAGAGAGAATGAGCGTAATGGTCTTAAAATGTAGGCTTAGATGTCATCATCATCATTACGCCATTATAATAATAAAAGGAAGGATTGTGAAAATTTTATTTCGATTTCTGGCTTGAAGAGCCACTTAAAGGACAGGACATGTAACGAGGTAATAAAACGTCTTATCTGACCTAAACATGTTCTTCTTTGTCTGTCAAATACATTGAAGAACTTGGGTTCGTATTAAAGCTTGAGATTATGTTTGTCCGCTGATCCTAAAGTTGCTAGAGATACCTAATGGCTGTATCAAAGCAAACATTACTTATCAAAAACAACACCAAGTTCTACTGACTTTTGTAAGAAAAATGTTTTACTAACAGTTGTCTTTACTCCTATGAATACCACTTCCCTCACTCACGAATACAAAGTCCTTTACTTGGGTTTGGGCTTGGACTATATGTTCTATACTCCAAAGTGGTAACTCTTAATTTCGCCTTTTTATTGAAGTTTATCTCAGTAATCTATCGAATGTAATTAAGCGCTTAGTATGCTTTGCCAGAAGGAAGCTAATAATTTTGTGTCTCTTGCCTAATAACCAATTTCAACTGCCCATCAGTCATTCTATCACAATATATGAGTTTTTAACATCTTACTATGGGTTGTATAGCCCCAGAAAAAAGACATATAATTTCTCCAACATAACTGGGGTTTGTTTGCTTTTCCGATAAACTGGAGCGGGTAATGCTTTTCTGTGACATGATCTGTACATCTCGCTGACCTCTCTTCTACTATTTGGATAACTATCTGGCATAACTTTCCGTCTATGAATGTAGGCAAGCTTTACGGGCTCATTTGTATCTCAAATTGCTTTGTGCTTAACTAAAATCGCAATACAGTTTCTTCTTGATATTCTTGATATTTTATGAATCAATCATTAGGGAATAATTATGACTCTTTTGATTTTTTTACAACCGCCATAAGTGTGAATAAGGTTGTCGCCAAGGTTTATTCTCAGACTAGTTAGCGATCTGTGCTTTAAGTTTTAATCTGTCTCGTATAGAAACAGCTTCCGATGATATTCTGAGGAAGCCAGCTTCGTGAAATGTATGGATCGAACAATTTTGATTAATTCCATAGGATTGAACACTGCGGTTGCGGAATACCGCTTAAATTTTTTTCAGCAGAGTCAAGCAATTTTTGTTCAAATGACGCTCAGGCGATAGCTTACACTCATGCAACGCATTGTTTTAGAACCACCCCTCGTGCGAGGGGAAAGAGGATGTACTGTTTATGGGCGGTGAGTTTTCTATATTATGAGCAACAGGAAAAACTTGTGGAGGTAGAAACTTCATATATACATACATACACACATAATTGGTCATTATAACCCTTCAGTCAGGATTATGGAACTAGTTTCTAGAAGTCGCCGTAGTCTAGTAGGTAGTGTGTTGCCTCATTAGACGTAACGCCACGGTTCAAACCCCCAGGTTAGACATGAAAAAACGAAATTAAGAAAAAAAAATATTTCTCGGTGACTTCCTCTCAGCAGATTTCTGGCAAAAAAAAAAAACTCTGAGAGTAAATAAAATTGCCATGAAATGTTTCTCAAAAATCTGTCGTTCGGAGTCGATTTTAAACTGTACATCCCGCCACTCATACAACATAAGTGGTGCGAGAAACTATGTCCACATGTGGATAGGTGCGACTAAAGAATACATTCTCTCTGTAATGCATTGCATAGCTCATTGGCCAATCGACAATGAACGAATATGCTTTACATGACAGATACATACTGCATCGAATATAATGAGAACAAACTCGTTTAATTTCGATGAGGACTTTTGGACTTAACATTGCTACTGTGGTCTAATAAATCCACGGAGATGAGTACTCCTCTGTTAGCTTCTCCCATACAAGAGAGTTATATTCCATATTCTCTGGGATATACATGTGTGATGAAAATAGTAAGGCAATCGCATACGAGAAGCATTTCTTGCAATTGAAATAAAAAAAATTGCAATCAAAACGTAACTCATAAAATGCTGATTTTCATCATATTCAGAACATTTTATATAAGTATACCAGCACGAAAACTCGCAGTAGTCTAGTAGTTACTGTGTTGCCATATTAAACGTGAGACCACGGTTCAAATAGAAGCCCAAATATATAGAATGAAACGACATATTCCTCTCAGCAAATTTCTGGCAAAACTCTGAGAATAAACCAAATTCCCATGAAAAAGTTTCTCAAAAATATGTCATACGGTGTCGACTTTAAACCGCCACTTATGGTTAAATTTGACGCACACATCATAATTGGTAGGAGAGGCTAGATCCTAATCCTGACTAAAGGGTTGTATGTATGCATATAAGTATACCAGTTTTAATGGGAGATACGTAACTTGTTTACTTCATTAGAATTGACAGAAATTTTGAAAATAAAGGACTAATAAACAAATAAAAGTTTGTTTCACACAAACTAAGCAATGAATGCATCAAGTTTTTTTTATTTAAATTTGTTAAATTTAGTTTTTGATTGTACCAAGCACTTTAATTCCAAATACAGTCTTGAATTACATTTTAAGGTACCATTATATATTACGACAAATGAAGTACAATACAGTCTTTACAACTAGCATGATGCAGGGTATAAAAGGACAAAAAAACCCAGAAAATAAATTGAATTAAAACAACATTTGCTGAAAGTTAAATAAAAGACGAAAACATAAAAATGAACAAAAAAAACAAAAAAAAAGCAGAAAGAAAAACAGAAAGAACAAAATCTTCACAAGAATAAATAACACAAGCAAATATGTTTTTCCTTTTGCTTTACTTTTATGGCAACTCATATTTCAAGCAGTCACCATAAAACATTTACTAGCATAGAATGTTCGTACTTTAGCATTGGATTTGTCCTAAATTTGGTACCGCTTTTTTTCTATTCAAGTTTTACATTGAATTATGCCCGTTTCCCCATAAACTTACAGCATATTTTATTGGACGCGTTTAACAATTTTTGGTTGACCGTTTTCGGGGGTTTTTTTTATTAAAATTTCCTTTCCTTGTTTTCATTTCGTTTTTCCTTTCACAATAGCTAGCTAGCCAGTCATCTCTGCTGCCATTGTGAGTTTAGAAATAATTTATCTTTTACCACAGAACCGTTATGTTCATTCATGTTTTCATTAGATTTTAATTCCTTATTTTCGAAAGAATTTTCTGTGAAGGATTTTCTTTCCCCTTTTAATATTTTTTTTATTTTTTTGCTTTAAATAATGATTTCTGGTTTGAGTAAATATTTAAAAATCCTTTAAATTTGTTTTGCTCAGTACAATATTTCCCATAAATATTCTTTAGTTTGATCGTTTAGGTTTTCCTTTTCCTTCTCTTTTTTCCTTTTATGTTGTATTTTTTCCTGGTGGTTTTAGTTTGGTTTGTTGTTTTGCTTGCAACCCATTTTAGTTTTTTTTTGTATTTCTCTTGTCTTTTCTGGCCATTTCACTGGTAGTCAATATCTTTTGGGTTTTCTGTTAAAATTGTTCACATTTTTTCCTTTTTTATTTTTTTTATTTTCACTTTTATGCTCTCGAATGCATTCATGATTTTTACTTAAAATGCCAAAAGGGATTGAATTTTAGAATCCATATTAAGGGCTTGGCTATGCATATACTGTTTTGCATATTGCATGCAATAGCATTGACTGAGGAGAGCCGTTCACTATTTATTAAAATATTTCGAATATTTATCTTCTCAAAAGCATACTTAATAGTCCATTAAAATTTTAATAACCGAACTTCTATCACATTTTTCTTTATAGTCTGTGAAATTTTGCTTTTTAAAGTTTATTTCATGTAAATTTTTAACGATTTGATCACGAAATCCAATCTTAATATGTACCTAAGCAGTGACAGCCGTAATATTGCTTTCCATGGCTAACATTGTGGCTGGCTTTTCCCTTTACTTACAGGATTAAATCTAATTTGCTTGAGTGATAATGAACTGCTCCAAATATGACTTTAATTGCTCACCTTGTGGTGTGGTCAATACAATTCTGTCGACGGTAGAGATTTTTATCATTCTTGAAGAAGTACAATGCATTAAATCTTCCGCCGCGGAAACCTCACAAAAATATAACATCTTTACAAGTGCATTGACAGTTCTTTTGATAATTTTGTAGTACTAGTACTAGTACAAGCGGTAGTAGTAGTATTACTAACAGTAATACAATTACTACTAGTAGTGGTAGTAGTAGTAGTAGTACCACTAATAGTAGTAGTAGTAGCACTAGTAGTAGTAGTAGTAGCACTAATAATAGCAGTAGTACTAATGGTAGTAGTAGTACTAATGGTAATAGTAGTAGTAGTAATAATATTAGTAGTAGTAGTATAATAGTAGTAGTAGTAGTACTAATAGTAGTAGTAGTAGTAGTAGTACTAATAGTAGTAGTAGTAGTACTACTAATAGTAGCAGTACTAATAGTAATAGTAGTAGTAATAATAGTAATAATAGTAGTAGTAGTAGTACTAAGAGTAGCAGTACTAATAGTAATAATAGTAGTAGTATTAGTAGTACTAATAGTAGTATTAGTAGCACTAGTTGTAGTATTATTATGGCTTAAATTATGTGTATGGCTTAAACAGCTATTGAAAAATACTTGTGACATAAGATTGTAGCACTGACCACTCACATTTTGTAAGCTACAAAGCATATGCGTTGCTGAAATTAAAATTTTTACACGATAATTTATTTTCCTTTATCGTCATTCTCCATAGCCTTGTCCCATTGCGTATCCTTCACTTTCAGTTCATTAGATTGAGATATGTAAGAATTTCATACAAATTGACATATGAAGACCGTGATATTCTATACACACCAGCTACGACGGTAGCTAATGATGCCCAGCCTACAGCGCAGGAAGTGGTCAACCATCTTTTCGTTTTCTACAACACTTCTATGTATGTGCCTGGCGAATTAGTACGTTCAAAATTATTGCAACTTAGTGTTGTACTTTCTTATTTGTCCGGATAAATCGTGGATATATTCTCGCATATTCTAAGAATGTAGAATTGCGCAGGTCTGGTGTCTTTAAATCCCTCGATGTAGGCGAAAGGCAGTACACGAAATTAAAGTCACTCCCGACAACTTCAATTCATCTGTATAGCGAACATGTTTTACATATTTATGCTAAATGCAGAATTCATTAGGTATTATTCTAATGATTCAAACTGTCCTTGGCTAAAGTGACAGACTGTGGGGGCTTTGAAGAAAGAAACCATATTACGGCTGAATGTACGGTTTTCTTTTCCTATTAAGTTTTCTAAGCAACATGACAATAATCTGATGTCAGATTTCAGTATAAATTTCATCGTTTAAATTCAATGTGCTCTTCTGGACCTGAACTCAAAGCTGCTAAACCATGTTTAATCCACTCATATACCGATAATCATTGTGAAAGTATATCATATCTTTTCAAATCTGTTTTTATGAATTTTTTTATGGTTATCCGCTCTCAATGAACGTTGTTTTGCTATTAAGACTTCAGTTAGAAATTTCGATAATCTTTCATTATTTTTAGTGGCTTTTAAATCCCTCAACAAACGAACTATATCCGCTTAATTTTTCGCCCAATCCAATTGTAGGGTATAGTTTCTAGGCAAAAATAAAAGACAAGACCAACAGAACATTCAAACTATTTGTTCATATACTCCAGACACACACTCATAACAATCACATCGATTTTAAAAGGAAAAATTTGTTTGGAAATTCCGATTTTTTTCCTTTGCTGCAAACCATTTAGCATACAAATCGTTTCTATTTTTTTTATTCTTTTTGGCTTTAATGGTTAAAAGCATTCACTCGTACCCGTTTTTGGTGGAACTCTTAAATCTGTGTGTATGTGTATGTGATTTTATGCCAGTTCTTGAATTTTTCTACATTTTTTTCGGTGCAACCATAGTTGTTATGTTAGAAAAAAAAAAGATTTTCCCATTCTTGTTAGTTATTTACACATACCGATGAAGTTGTGATTTTTTGTTTTGTTTTTTTGAAAATTTGCACAGATTTCATAGACCAAACAAACACCCATCCTTAGTGCTTTTCGCCGCTTTACAAAAAAAAAACCGAAAAAAACTTTTGCGGTTTAGTTTTTATGTTTGTTATGTTTCCCTGTTTCGGCTGACTAATATTTATATTTATGATTCTATGTTTTTAATTCTTTTTGCGGCGGTTTTTATTATAGTATATTCCGTTTATTTTTACAATTTTATTGGAGTTTTGTTTTTTGGTTTGTCAATAATTTTTATGTGTTTTCAGATTCGCATTTCACAAATAGTTCGTCCATCTCTCTCTCTCTGTCTGTTCTGTCTGTTTTCTCCAGTCGTAAATAGTTTTGAGGTTATGTTATGTTGTACACGCTACATCTAATACAACACTTCAGTCAGGCTTACGACCTAGCTTCTCACATCACTTATGTTGTGTGTGTTAATTTTATCCAAAGGGGTGGGACCTACAGTTTAAATTCAACTCCGCATAACAGATTTTTTGAAAAACTTTTCTTTTGCTCCCAGAGTTTTTGCCAGAAATCTGCAGAGAGGAAGTCGCTATGTCAAGCCTGAACCTTAATACTTGACTATAATTAAGATAAACTAAGATGAAGTGTGAGTTTCCGTAGTCTAGTAGGTAGTGTGTTGGGTAATTAGACGAAAAGCCAGGGTTCGAGCCCCAGGCCAGACATCAAAATAAAATACAAAAAGCATTTCTTCGGCCACTTCCTCTCAGCAGATTTCTGGCAAAAATTCTGAGAGTAAATAAAATTGCCATGAAAAGTTTCTCAAAAATCTGTCGTTCGGAGTCGACTTTAAACTGTAGGTCCCGCCACTTATGTATAAAATTAATGCACACAACATAAGTCGTGTGAGAAACTAGGTCGTAATCCTGACTGAAGGGTTGTAATGACCAATTATGTATGTATGTTATGTATTTTTTCGGTGACTTTCTCTCAGCAGATTTCTATGTTAGCTGTTTATATACATTACAACACTTCAGTCGGGATTAAGACTAAGCTTCTCGCATAATAGTTTAAAGACGACGCCTAGCGACAGATTTTTGAAAAACTTTTCTTGGTGTTTTTTAGCGTTTGCGCTAAGAGTAAGAAAAAATTGACAGGAAAAGTTTTTCGAAAATCTGACGCTAGACGTCATCTATTATGTGAGAAACTTGGTCGAAATCCCGACAAAAGGGAATGTAATGTATATAAAGAGCTAACATAGTTCTAGTCGCCGTAGTCTAATTAATAGGTAGTACATTGGCTTACTGGACGATATCCTGTGGTTCAACCCCTTGCTCTCAAACAAAACGAAGTATAAAAAAATACTTCTTTTGGCGTCCACCTCTCAGCAGTCTTCTGGCAAAATCTCTGACAGTTTTGTATACTGCTCGCTTGAGTTGTAAGGTGAATATGAATGCGTTTAGAACCGACTACAGCATCTTTTTATTTAAAAAATACTCAACTTGATAATCTTGTTTAGGGGTGTAATCACTTTCATGCGATTTTTATGATAATTTATTATGTGGTTGTGGAATTTTTGCTTCGTATTTCATTCAATTTTTTTTTCTTCCATTTTTTTGTTTTGCTTCTATCACAGTTTAATGTTTTTGCTCGGCATAGCATTTTATAAAACACAATAGATTTATGGCATTTGATATGCTGCTGCTGATAGGAGGGTATTATGTTATAAATATTCAAATAAAATTAATTGTTTTTAGTTATTTGCTCTAACGCTGGTGACAAATAATTAATCAATTGTGTGATAATCGCTTCAAAATATTTGAAAGAGAAAATAAAAAAAAAATTAAAAAAAAAATTAAACAATAAACGCGTTTAATTGCAATTTACAACAATTATGTTATATAAATTAGAAATTAAAGAAGTCTCCATGATTTAATAGCCATTCAGTTGCATCATATTGCAGTCAAGCGTTAGGCTTTGTAAATTAAAAATGCGACATTTTGCTGGAGCATAAAAAGAGCATTTATTTATGAGCTGCCATCATCGATGTATTATAGAAAACTATTGCAGTTTATTTTAGATTCATTGTGATTTATTAACGTTAACTGGCCTAACGCTGCTTAGCAGATGTCACGGTGATGATTGTAGAAGTCGCCGTAGTCTAGTAGGTAGTGTGTTGGCTTATTAGACGTAATTCCACAGTTCAAACCCCAGGTCAGACATCAAACCGAAATATGAAAAAATTTTTCTACGGCGACTTCCTCTCAGCAGATTTCTGGCGAAAAATCTGAGAGTAAATAAAATTGCCATGAAAAGTTTCACAAAAATCCGCCACTCATGTATAAAAGAACATACAACATAAGTGGTGTGAGAAGCTAGGTCGTAATCCTGACTGAAGGGTTGTAATGAGCAATTATATATGTATGTATGTATGTATGATTGTAATGTCCATGGTATTAAAGATTTAAACATTAAGAACTACAACAATGGGAATTCAATTTATGAAGCATAAAACCTAACGCTATCAAAAATTCTGTAAAATATAGGGTGGGCCCTTAAAAAGTTTAAATTTAAAAATGCAATAAAACAAAAACGGTTAGAAATTTTTCTAAATTTATATTTTTGTTGTGAAGTACAATTGTTCCGGCTAGCCTCACAGTACCTCATTTGATCGGACCAATTTTGTGTACTTTTTCTCGGCAATGGCCTCGCGAATGTTGGCCTTCAAATGCTCAATCGTCACTAGTTTGTGGGCATAGCAATTTTCTTTAACGGCGCTCCACAGAAAATAGTCTAACGGCGTCAAATCGCAGCTTCTTGGCTGCCAATTAAACGGTCTTTAAACGTTTGACCCAATAAAACGATTGTGGCATGAGATGTGTGGCAAGTTGTTAAAACCAAACATCATTCACATTAATAGCATGAAGAGCGGGTAAAAAAAAATTGATTCTCATGGTGCAATAGATGTCTCCATTCACCGTAATGGTTGTTTCGTCCTCATTTTCAAAGAAATATGGGCCAATGATGGCTCCGCTCTACAAGCCACACAAAACAGTCACTCGTAATGGCTGCATTGGCTTCTGTAACATCACGTGTGGGTGTTCTGAGCCTCAAATACGGCAATTTTGCTTATTAACGTACCCACCAAGATAAAAATAATTTTTTTTTTGGCGAAATTGTGCAGTTTTTCGTTGGCCCAATTCCAACCTTTATCAAACGTAAATCAATTCATTACGTTCAGTGGAGCTAATATACTGAATTTTGTGGGAGAATAGAGTGGGAAAAGTATTGATAGATTCGAAACAACCGATGGGTAAAATTTAAACCGATAGATGGCCCACCCAATAGAATAATTAGTTAAGCGGTTATTATTTTCTTCTAAGATGAAATCATAAGCAGGGAATTTGGGTCACATGTGATGGTAAAAGTGATTGATATTGTCAAGTGGTTGGAGTTTACTACCTCCTGTCTCTGACACGTGCAGCAATAACGACAGCTTCACCAATTACAAAACTTTTTCTACTTCAATAGCCTATAAAGGCTTGGGGTTTAGTGAACAAAACAAATGCTATATTGCCATTAGCCTTTTAGCCCAGCTGGGTTTTATATAAACAATGCCTTCCCCCCCGTATAAGCATCAGTTATAGAAACTCTTTGTAATTTTAAAACAACGTATGTGAACGTAATCTTAAAAACTCATTTCAAGCTTAAAAATAAATGTAAAAAAGGATTTAAAATAGATTATGTTTCTCTGTCATACTGGTGATCCTAAATAATCCTTATTTTACCACAACCAAAAGAACATTGTAATTTGAAAAAAGTGAAGATTTAATGAGTTTTGTAGACTTAAAGCAATAAAAATTAGAAGAAAAACAAACCAAAAAACCTTGAACAAAAATAACTTAAGACTTAAGCATGCATACAGTAATACATACATAACTAAACAAATACGCATACAAACAAAACAAAAATGAACATCTAAAATAATAACAACGTAATGCAATAGTATATTTGCAAGTGTATGTGTGTATAAATAACAACGAACGAACGAATGAATGAACGAACAAACGAGCGAACAAGAAAGTGTCATTAAAATGTATTGCATCACAGATTGTTTAAATGCATTAGCAAGGAATAGATACATACGCATGCATGTGTTTATGTGCAAGTGTGCGTGAAGGAGTTATATGTACGATATTAAATTCAATGTTAACGTTTCAGTTTTTATTTTTTGAACAGATAATGTGACATTTTTGTGGTTCGTTTCGTTCATGCTTTTTTCCGATTTTATTTTTATGACTTTAGTTTTGGAAACATTAAAAAGGAAAATACAATGCATTTTCTTTATACTATTTCGCTTTTTAGTTTTTCATTTAATGGCTTAAGATTTTATTATCGTTTTTGCTTAACAGAATATTAATTTTATTCGTATTCATGTTTTTAGCTGCAATAGCATTTTAAATTATTTTTTAAATCATCGTTTAAAAAAAATAATCATAAAAGGCTGTTTAAAGCATATCAATAATTTGTTATATGATTGTAAAAACATATTCTTTTTAGTATTTTATTTCTTAAGATAAGTAAGTACTTTATAAAGGGATTTTAATTTTTTTTTTATTAATTTTCTATGAATTTATCATTTCAAAACTATTATCGCTTAAAAACAAATTTATTCAAGTGGAATTATTGAAACACTGATAAAAAAGAAGATTAAAAAGTTCTTTTAAGATTATCGCCTGTATACGATATTTTTTAGAAATTAAAAACGTTTTTATTGCTTTAATTAGAATTAGAATTAGAAATTCTGAAGCCATGAAAAACATAACATTTCTGTTAGTTATTTTTGGTTACATATTCTTTTTTGCTTAGTAAGCAATACAGGACCTTTAAGCAGTACAAGATATAATTGAATAATCGAACTATCTCTACCACATTACATACATATATACATAATTGGTCATTACAACCCTTCAGTCAGGATTACGACCTAGTTTCTCACATCACATTTATGTTGTGTGTATTAATTTTATACTTGAGTGGTGGAATCTACTGTTTAAAGTCTACTCCGAACGACAGATTTTTGAGAAACTTTTCAATTTTATTTACGCTCAGAGTTTTTGCCAGAAATCTACTGAGAGGAAGTCGCCGAAAGAATACTTTTTGTATTTTGTTTTTGATGCCTGGCCTGGGGCTCGAACCTAGGCTTTTGCGTCTAATAAGCCAACACACTACCTACTAGACTACGGCGACTTCGCCTATAAACATATATTGTCATAAGAATTGAAATTGGAATCAACTTTAACTATCTATTATTGTAAATGAAGGAAGAACACAATAAAAAGAACACAACGAGAGAAGAAACGCAACAAAAGATAGAAAAGAAAATAATGACAACAACAATTCGACAGTGAGTTCTAGAAGTTGCCAAACCGAAAATAAATTTCGTATAAATAGACTGAAATGTAAACTTATTAGTCAGTTGTACTAAGAACACTGTAGAGACCTAATAAACTTTGAGCTTTGTAGTAAAAGGGTCGAATAACACTATAGTCAGAATGGTGTCTTCAGTAAATATGTGCTACAATGTTTCTGAGTGTAAACAATTGTAATAAAACTTGAGGATATTATTTAAACTCTTCCTAGAATTTACAATAATTCTAAAGTACATGTAATTAATGTTTCTGTTCTTATTAGTGCAAAATGAAAAGAAATTTTGTTCATAAATAACTACACTTTCTCCATTCGTTTGCTAAAGTTTCAAGAGTTTTTTATATCCCGTACCCAAGCTATAGATTTCCTTAAATACTTTATTGGTGCAAATTTGGCAAATTATCAAATGTCACAGCTGTATACACATATACAATTCTCAAGTAATTCTATTTGTTGAAAAAGTTGAAGACATTTTATTAATAATTCTCTTACACAAACACACACACAGAGAAGTTAAGCAACTTTTGTGTTGAATAAAAGAATATGTGGGCTTTTGAAATGGGTGAGCCTTTATCAATATTAATTATAAGTGTCTTAATATATTAGTAACAATTACACATGATGTCATATGCCACAATCAAAGAAAACAGAATAAAGAAAAGACAAAAGAAACTGAAAGTGAAATAAGAAACAAGTAAAGTAAAAAAAAAAATAAAAGCAAAAGTTCTATGCCAAATGACACAGTACTCGTACGATGGATGAATGCTTGGACAGACTGGGCTATTTATGGTATGTTATAGAGGGGGTTTGATCTTTAAGTGAAGAACAAAACAAAAAACTTTTTTCCTTACTGTTATCTTCGATTACATTGAAAAGCAAAAAAGTGGAAGAATAATAAAAAACAATAAGAATGAAACTTTGAAACCAACCTTAGCAACAACCATTGTCTTCATACTCAATCTTCATCATTTCCATCCGCATCATGTAAAGTTATAAATTAGAAGTAAATGCCGCTCATGACACAAGGCTAAGAAAAGAAAAAACAAAAAAAACTACGCCTTGATACGTTAAGGCACACGCATATTAAAAAGTTCTATACATCGCCTGTAACTAACTCAGGGTTGGTGTGTATGTGTGTGTGTATCAGCAGCAAAAAAAAAAAAAAAAAAAAAAAAAAAAAAAAAAAACAGGGAGCTGTTGATTTTTTTAACACCCTCCCCCCCCCTTCTTAAAACAAAAGTTTTTCTTAAAAAAGTCAGAATAAAGTTTCTGTAAATGTTCACTTCTAAAGTGTTCATCTTTCTTTCAGTGTTTTTTTTTTGTTCATCGTAATGCAACGCCTACAAAAAGTTGTATAAGAGGGCATGTGAAATATTTTGTGGCATGCTAGAAAGCTAATGGCAGTTAAAGAGCAAACTTTTCAATAAGTATACTACAAAGAGATCATAGTTGATTTATTCTCTATCACAACTTAAATAAACACGAAAATATTGAATCAAAAATCGAACGTTAATTGGACAGTACAACCCCTAAGTCAGAATTACGATCTAGTTTCTCACGCCACCCATGTTTGCAAGAAGCATGCGTATGTCTCAAGGTGTTCTGAAGCGCCTACCTTGTATTACTCTCGGACTTTCTTCATTGAATTGACTACAGTGTGGGGTTATTGCTGATTAAGTTCGAGAAATCCATGTTCCTCATGCCTTTAAGAACAGAATACGAGCCTGACGCATTTGTTGATGCATTTTTTTGTGTGATTATGCCCATATCGTTCCAAATACATACCGAGTGGGCCATCTTTCGGTTTAAATTTAAATCATCGGCAATCTTTATGTCATTCTATTCTTTCGCAAAATTTAGTATATTATCTCCACTGAACGTAATGAATCGACTTGCGCTTGAACAACGTTGGGGTTTATTGAGCCAACGAGAAACTGCACGATGATCTTGATTTTGCCAAAAAAAAATCATCTTTTCGGATGAAGTTAATTTTCATCTTGATCTTGAAGCTCAAAAAGCCCACACATGGTCTTACAGAAGCCGAGTGACTGTTTGGTGAGGTTTATAAAACGAACGAATCATTGCCATAATATTTCTTTGAAAATAAGAACGACACAACCACTACGTTCAATGGAGACACCTATCGCACCATGATAACCGATTTTTTGTACCTTTTTTTGTATCTTAATGGTATTAAAGCCGCCGTAGTCTAGTCGGTAGTGTGTTGGATTATTAGATGAAAAGCCAAGGTTCAAACCCCAAAAAACGAAATACAAAAAATATTTCTTCGGCGACTTCCTCTGAATAGATTTCTGGCAAAAACTCTGAGAGTAAATAAAATTGCCGTGAAAAGTTTCTCAAAAATCTGTCGTTCGGATTCGAATTTAAACTGTAGGTCCCGCCACTCATGTATAAAATTAACACACACAACATAAGTGGTGTAAGAAACTAACACGTAATCCTGACTAAAGCGTTGTAATGACCAATTATGTATGTATGTAATGGTATTGATGTGAACGATGTTTGGTTTCAACAGGATGATGCATTCCATGCCACACTCAATTTATTGCGTCAAACGTTTAATGCCCGTTTAATTAGGCAAAATGGTAATGTCAATTGGCCG
This sequence comes from Sarcophaga variegata, assembly GCA_932273835.1. Classification (NCBI taxonomy): domain Eukaryota; kingdom Metazoa; phylum Arthropoda; class Insecta; order Diptera; family Sarcophagidae; genus Sarcophaga; species Sarcophaga variegata. The sequence continues at coordinate 114,452,810 of OW026361.1, forward strand.
CCAAGAAGCTGTGATTTGACAGCGTTGGACTATTTTCTGTGTGAGGCAACGTTAAAAAAAATGTTATGCCGACATACCAGAGATATTTGAGGATTTGAAGACCAACATTCGTGATGCCATTGACGAGATATGACCCCCCATTCGAAAAAGTGCACGAAAATTGGTTCGATTGAATGAGTTACTGTGAGGCCAGCAGCAGCAGTCATATGAATGAAATAATATTCTTTTCTAATCGGAACAATTGTACTCCACAACAAACTCCGTTTTTGTTTTATTGCATTTTTAAATTTAAACTTTGAAGTGGCCCACCCTATATTGTATTCAAGATGTCTGAGCCAGTGTTCCTAATTATACTGTGGTGATGCGAATTGCGGCCTTGGTTGATCCATTCCCCTATAGCCTGAAGACCATACGCCGTAAGTGCAGCTTCATATTGAACCCGTATTTCAAGCCTTAACCTTTACCGACTTAAATTCTTCTGCACCAATATCACCATCTGGTGCAGAGATGCAGAATAAAATACAGATGTTGTAGCATCGTTTATTTCGTAGTCAAAATAATGTCGTAGTGAAAGAGGGTATGCCGCCGTAGTCTAGGAGGTAGTGTGTTGGCTTATTAGACGTAAAGCCAGGGTTCGAGCCCCAGGCCAGACATCAAAGCAAAATACAAAAAGTATTTCTTCGGTGACTTCCTCTCAGCAGATTTCTGGTAAAAACTCTGAGAGTAAATAAAAATTGCCATGAAAAGTTTCTGAAAAAATCTGTCGTTCGGAGTCGACTTTAAACTGTAGGTCCCATCACTCATGTATACAATTAACACACACAACATAAGTGGTGTTAGAAACTAGGTCGAAATTCTGACTGAAGGGTTGTAATGACCAATTACATGTATTGGCCATTGTATGTATGTATGTAAAATAATGACGGAAGTGAAAGAGAGTACGTCTCTATGCTTATAGAAGCATTTGCTATATGATTTAAATCTTATGTTCGTAAGTCGATTGACAAAGGATAGTTCATGCTAGAACTATCAAAAGCTTCTTTACCAAAAATAGCAATACTTCTTACTTCTTCATCTTGACAAGTGATTGGAATTACGGTCTGGCAATTGTTCCTGACTTAGATTATTGAAAATTATTTGTGCCTTTAAGTGTCCTTAACGATATTTGTTATGTTTTTTCCAATTAATTTTTTTTTTAAATACGAATTCCTTTAGCTTTTAAAAGAATTTACGGCATTTAAATGTCGTTGAAACTGTAAACACAAACACTGTCTCAATTGTGGTGAGTAATTTTCTGCTCGTGAGACTGTCACTGTAAGTGAATAGAGATCAACATGGGGGAAAAATTATTGCGGTTTTACCCCACATAAAATCAACAGTAAATAGCAGGGCGAACAAAACTCAACAATGAGATGAAAAACTTTTTTTTTCCTTTGGCTTGCTTCTTTCGCTCTACAAGTTCCACTAAGAACAACAGAAAAAAGAGAAGAGGGCTGTAACACCCTCTCTTTGCAAAACGGGTAAAAAAATAAGAAGGCAAAAAGAAAGAAAAAAGTACGTACAATGTATGTACATTTTATGTATTTAGTACCAAACAAATTTCAGTGAGTTTTTCTTTTTTTGTATACGTCTCCTTAACTATCATGATTGTCAGGCCTTTGGCCAAAAAAAAAAAGTTGCCATGATTTATGGCTTTTTATACCCATTCATACATACAATTCAAACAGTTTGTAAGACAAGATATATATGTACGTGTGTACATGGTATTTCATTAATTTTTTTGCTTTGGATTTCTTTTTTTTTCAATCAGCTTCAAGTGGTGGGCAGCAGTGTTTTGTCTGACTCTTCATGTGTTATACTTTGAAATGCAATTTTTTTGTTTCTTTTGCTTCTGATCTTATTTGTTTAACTACAAAATAATTTGTGTTTTAATTTGTGTTTTAATTTGTGTTGCTTTAACTGAGAAATAAAAATCAAATAGAAAAAATTTTTTTCTTTTTCATCCTGTTAAAATTCATATTTTTTGCCGTCTTTCTATTACGTTTCACTTGTCCGTTTTTCATTTCAAAAGAATTCTTGTTGGTGTTCATTTGTAAAACGCTTTGAATTTTTCTGTCAGTGTAGAGACGACATTGTTTTGCTGTTTGTTTTTATAGTCATAGTCACAGCCATTACAGCCAACTTGTTAGCATAATGTCAAGCAAAGTTGTCATTTTATTTGTCAGAGTATGTGTGTTTCTACAAATGTCGTTGCCTGTAAATTTAATGCCTCTCTGCATACACTACATACTGCTGTGTGTGTAAAGAGGAGGCCAGGAATTTTTTTTGTTTATTACGGGTTAAGGCTAGGAAAAAAGGAAGTTTCTTTTTGGAAACGGGGCCATAATAAATAGGGAGTAGTTTTCATTTAATGAGAGGAACACAAAAAGTAAATGATGTGTGTTACAATTACTGGTCTGCCAGAGAAGACTCCACATCACACCACAAACAAAAGAGAGTTTTTGAGAAAATTTTAAAGCAAAATACAGAAGTTTTAGGTTTTATTCCAATTTATTCCAAACAGCAACATAGTATAAGGAAATGATTGCATTTTTGCTGAAATCCGAAATATTAATGGATCAACATGCAAATAAATTGTGTAAGTAAAGACTAGGCCTTAATATGGAATTTCGAAAATTTATGAAAGGATTAATAATAATTCCGTAGAAATATTTACGATAGGTTTTTAAAGTGCAATAAACAAATTATGTGCTGATATTCTATATTTTCAAGCCTATTTATTGTGTTTTATACGAACTCATTTTCAAAGGCTTCTTCATGCAGTAATTAAAACAAAACAAAGACGCAATAGGTTAGGTTAGGTTAGGGTAGAGGACGTGTAATAGTCAATTAAGACAAGTACAGTACCCGGAGGTCGAATTGACCCATTGTACAACGTCCTAGTTTCTTACACCACTTATGTTGTGTGTTTTAATTTTATACATGAGTGGTGGGACCTACAGTTTAAAGTTGACTCCGAACGACAGATTTTTGAGAAACTTTTTTCCTGGCAATTTTATTTACTCTCCGAGTTTTTGCCAGAAATCTGCTGAGCCACGGTTCAAATTACTGGCCAGACATCTCCAACATAAAGGAAATATGAAAACTATTTCTTCGGTGACTTCTTCTCAGCATATTTCTGACATAAACTCTGAAAGTTAATAAATAAATTTGCCAGGAAAAGTTTCTCAAAAATCTGTCGTTCGGAGTCGACTTTAAACAGAAGGTCCCGCCACTCATGTATAAAAATTAACGCACACAACATAGGTGGTGTGAGAAGCTAGGTCGTAATCCAGACTGAAGGGTTGTAATCCTGTCAGAGATTGCGAGCTTCGTGCCATGCCTTGGCCTGCTCTTTACCAATGAAATTTCCAATAAAATTCCTATGTCCCGGGACCTTCCTTTTGTGATGCAAAATTTCCCTGATAGAATCATGAACAAGGACGGTCGTTAAAAATACGTTCGTTATGAACTTAATCGTATTCTGGTGGATCAAATAAATCAAAAGTTTTTTAGAAAAAATTCCGCCATTTATGAAAGAAAAAATTGCCTTTACCTCCGCCTAAAAACACTGAATTGGAAAGTTTAAATAAGAAAGAAAGTTTAAATTTGCCACAAACCATCGTGTCATGCATATTAATGAAGCGCATCTGTCAAGGTTAAAAGTCCTTAATAGACAATTACTTGTAGTCGTTGATATTGAATAAGCTTTTGTTACACAGTCGAAGAAGAATCTTACTACCTCTAGTTTCTGCACTTGCGAGCAAAGGCTAAAAAGAAGAAAGCTTCAAAGTGTAAACGATCGACCAGTGGACCAATTTTTAACTAAAACAGGCCCACAGGGATTGTAGATGCCATGAGCAGAATGAAATACAGCAAAAGCTTTGTAAATGATAACATCTCCCCAGAGCTCCTAAAGTCAAATCCCTCTCCTAGTGTTGGGTTTATGTTTCCATACAGTTTAAAACCTTAATAGATCCCAATAGAGAAAATTTATTGCGGTCAGTGTAATGTTTTGGACACTAGAAAGTGTATAAGGTGATTTTCCATTAAGGATCAGATTTCTCTACTTTCCATGTACATACAGTGGACAGTAAAAGTCTTAGTACGGCAATATATTTTGTCAAAAAAATGTCCCCACAGGCTTAATACTCTTGCGCAAAGTCCCAATATGACTTCAAGAGAGTATTTAGGAGATCATTTGAAAGAACGGTTACGTAATCGCTAAATCTCAAACAAAAGTCAACCCGAAAAACTTGCACATGGTGCCACCAGGAAACACTAAACAAAACTTGTATATTGAATTCCAAATGAGTTAAATGGAGTGCCTGATCTTAAGGGATATTCAAATAAATACAAGGAATAACATTTTCATATATTAGGCTTTTGAGTTTTAAATTTACTCAGGGGAGTAAATTGAGTTTACACCCAAGGAGTACGTATGGAGTCATTTGAAATTTTTCTTATTTTTCTCTTGTTTTATGAAAAACATTAAAAAATTGTTTGTTTTATAATCAAACAGAAATAAATTAATAAAATAAATATATAAACTATAAATTTTTATATAAACTTTTGGCTAAAATTCATGAATTTGCTAAAATATATTGCCGTACTAAGACTTTTGCTGTCCACTGTATATAGTCTGTGTTATCCCATGAGGCTAATTTTATGAAATTATTTTTCTTTTAAGTGTGTGTCCACCAAACTTCAAAAATTTGCAATTGAATCATAAATTAAATCGATGGCATTTTTTGATATCTTTTTACCATCACTTTCAGTTTAAATAATTAAATTTTATTCATACTATAAACACTACTTAGGAATCATAATAATTTAATTGACAATTCAGCAAAAACTTTTCGTTGCAAAAAAAAAATATATTTTAGTGTCCTTATTTTTTATGTTTCTTTTGCCACATGAATACAATTTTTATTAACCGCAAACTGATGGCAGGAGTCAAAACAAAAAAAAAACAAAAAAAAAAACAAAAAAAAAAACAAAAAAAAATTGAGAAGAAAAAAGTGTATCTCTTGAGTGCAATCCAAAACGCAAAACAAAATTTACTGGCAGTCCATTGATATAAAACAGCATTTAATTTGCAATTAAAAATTATTTCCCTCAATTAAAATGTACGATTACAAGAGTATGTATGCATGCATGCATGAGTATGTAAAATGTATTATTATTACACCCTCTCTTAGGATGGATAATGAAAAACGCCTTGTTTTTGTGTTTGTGTTTTTAGCAACACAAAAGAAAAACAGAAACAAAAAAAAAATGCAAAACAAAAAGTGAATAAATGAGAGGAGCCCATAAAAATCAAACCACAATTACATGCATAATATTTGTTGTAATTGTTTGTAAATGATGCTGCTGCTGGTGTTGCATGTTGCATACGAGTACAATCAAGTTGATATGAAATGAAATAAATTAATGAATGAATGAATGAATGGATGAATAAAAGACTAAATGACTGACTGACTGCTAAGTTGATTGCATAGACGTATGGTTGGCTGGATGGATGACTATTTTTTGTAAGAAACACAGACATTTTACACTCGTTGTTCATCATCTTAAAGTCGAAGCATATAAAATTTCGTTTTAATGATTATGGCAAAAGCACTGCCAGACTTTATACGAGTATATTTAGTGCTGCATTACAAAGTTTTGTAGTCTGTCGTATTTTTTAAATGAAAGTAAATTCAGAATTGAATTTTATTCGAATTTTTCTTTAAATTAAGAAAAGCCGCTTTAGCTTCATAGGAAATATGTTTGTTTTTAAAGCCGACTGGCACCAGCACTACTAAAAAGGAAATCAAATTTAATGATTTTATGTTCGGCAATTACGTGAGAACAAACCGAACATTAGAAATAACATGAAAGCGAAATTTGTTGCCACAAGTAAGGCAATTTTAATTAAAAGAAACATACTTAAACCTTTACAACTTCAAAAGGAAGAATATCGTATAACATAAGACTAATAGAACAGCTATTTGCCTTTGATTTATTAAATACTATACGTTACTCTAGAATTTTTTAGTCCACTGGCAAACCCAAAGGGCTTATTCAGTAAATTTCTCAATCTTCAAAATGTCTTCTTTTCAACTGCATAAGATTACGACCTAGTTTCTCACACCACTTATGTTGTGTGTGTTAATTTTATAGATGACTGGCGGGACCTACCGTTTAAAGTTGAATCCGAAGGACAGATTTTTGAGAAACTTTTAATGGCTATTTTATTTACTCTTAGAATTTTTGCCAGAAATCTGCTAAAAGAAAGTCACAAAAATGTTTACATTTATAAAGATTTCGAGAAGGCGAAGTCATTAACGCTCGCCTTCAAGAACATTCATCAGACTGTTTACCCTGCCATATAAAAAGCAATCCAAAATAGGCGAGTGAGTTAGTGAAGTTTAAGAGAGTAATCGTGGTTTGAAGATCTCAGTTACAAAGATCTTTCGAGTAATTGTTTAGTGATTGTTATTGTTTTTGCAAAAGTTATAAACAAAGGAATAACAAAGAAAAGCAATTGTTGTTGTTTACATCAAGTTGTGAATAGTGGCAAACAGAATTGTTTATTTGCAATCTACGAGCTCTTATTTTAAACGTTTTTAAAAACTTAATAATATACACGGAGACTTAATGTAAAGAAAATAAATTTGGAACAAAAAGAGCACATGTTTTGTGTTTCAGCCTAAGCCTTCTTAAATAACTAAAGCAAAAGCAAAATAAATTGTAACGTTTAACATTTAAAAAAAACGAGACTACCCAGCCGATTCGTCTATTAAGTACTGATTTGATTAGATTTTGCCCATTTTATAGGGCAGCTCAATTTTGTTGGTAGCAAAAATGCTCGAGCAGTATTGCTAGACTTTTTCTCTTAGCCAACACTCTGGGGATGACCCCTATTCAGGCAGTGCATTGTTTTGGAATACAGGGAAGGTAGAGAAAGAATAGGAGGTAGTAAGCGTAAACTCACAATTGCGATTCTCGTGCGCTACTGTTGTATTTGAAGTTATGACCGTAGAATTGGCATTTCCTCAATTTCTTCTGCAGGCGCTTTGGATTTGAGGACTATATTTCAACTCATCTGTCAGTGCCTAGTCGTTCACCAAATTTCCGGATTCTTAAGCCCTCATTATTAAACAATATTAAAATATCAAGACTTGGGTTTTCGGGTTGGTTTTCTAAATGCAATATTTGAACACCACACATGTTGTGGGTGTTAATTTTATACATGAGTAGTGGGACGTACAATTTAATGTCGACTACGAATGACAGAATTTTGAGAAACTTAACCTAAGATTGGTGAGAGAAAGTCGTCGAAAAGAGTCTTTGTTGATATCTGAGCTAGCTAATAAGCCAAAACACTACATACGAGACTAAGGCGCCCTCCTACATACATACATACATACATAATTGGTCATTACAACCCTTCAGTCAGGATTACGTCCTAGTTTCTCACACCACTTATGTTGTGCGTGTTAATTTTATACATGAGCGGCGGGACCTACAATTTAATGTCGACTCCGAACGACAGAATTTTGAGAAACTTTTCATGGCAATTATATTTAATCTCAGAGTTTTTGCCACAAGACTGGTTACAGTTTTTGTTGATGTCTGAGATAGGGCTTGAACCAAGGCTTTGCGTCTAAAAAGCAAAATCACTGCTTAAGGGACTACAGCGTCCTCATATCTATATTTATTAGGTATTAATGGGCCTAAATTGATAAGTATTAATGGGCCGTAATGGAATACTGCCCTTCAAGACTGGTCCGCTGCGAGGGAGTTTGTTTTAAACTGTTATAGATTTTTTAAAATTAGATTTTTGTTCTAGAAATGTTTTAATATTCAGTAGACTACTTACGTAATTGTATTTGTGCATGAGTATTACATCAGTATTAGTATTTAAATCACCTGGTTGTTTATATGTAAATAATTTAAAATTTTTTTTTCGTGATATAAACATTATATTTATGTTTAATAAAAAACTCCGATATAAAATTTATCTGAATTTAACAACTTTAACCTTTACATGGGAGAACTGAAGAAAGAGTAGAACATTTTTTAATATCAAGAAAAAACATCATAAAAATTAAAAATAAATGATGGGCATAATTACATCTGATTAGGAAATTTTTTTTATAACCCCCCCTACTACCCAATTTGATATCTTTCTCCTTCTCTTTAAACTGTAAAATGTTTATTTAATTACTTATTTTGGGTTTTTTTGTTATACTTCCAAGGTTTTTGAAAACGATTAAAAACAGAAACAATAAAAAATTATTATAATGAATGAAGTTTTTAAGCTTTTTGTTCTTTTTTCTTGGTTCTTTAAACACAGAATAGAATAGAATGTTACAAAGTTTTTATTGCTGTTCTAGTCTCTTTTTTCCCCCGCTCTGTATAATATCTATAAAATTCTAAATTGTCATCAATTAGGTTTTCAAATATGTATAGAAATTTAGCTGTTGTTTAATGAGTGCTTAAGCTTATCAGGTTCTCCGTGATTAAGTCATAAAAAGTTATGTTATGTTATGTCTTCTAATGACAATTTAAGATGCATTCGATAGTAAACGCCTACTTATTGGCTAAATTTCATTCAATATTTTACTGAGTTTTCAATTTTGAACATACAGAGCCCCACATTGAATTTCTTGGTATAGAGCAGCCGGTACAATGAGAACGATAGGTTGAAATCAGTTGCATAACTTATTCTCCGGAACTATTTATACTTGAAGGCCGGAGCAATTGTGAACACACGTTGGAGATTTTAAGACATAAATTTCTAATTCAAACGAGTCATTTTGGAGAACTAAACTAGCCATCCAGGTCGTCTGCTCAAATATTTTAAAAATTTAATTTTTTTTTTAAAGTTTACTTAATTTTATTTTACTTATGCTTTTTTTCTCCTACCACTGGCGGCTATATTTTATTTTGTTTTATTTTAGATATGAAAAAAAAACTGTCATTATTAAAACTGATATCGATAACAAAAGAAAAGCCATCTGAATTTTATTATTATTTCTGATCATAATGGGGTAAATCTATAAAAATGTTTTCTTTTTCTTCTGTTGTTTTTTGTAATAAAATCATATGTGTAGCACACTTTTAATAAATGTTCCCAACTAAGTACGACATAAAGTTGTATACAACTATGTTGTATGGAGGTATGGGTGGCATATCCACATTCAAACCGTAAGACACTTGCTCTACTGCTAGTCAAAACAAAAAAAAAAGAAGAGTGAGAGAATTTATGGCATTGTAGTCATACGTCTTTAAGTCATAAAAATAACAGACCTGGTTGGTGTCTGTTCCTGCGTGTGCTTTTATTTCTTTTTCGTTCTTCCTTGCGTAAATTACAATAACAGAAATGCTAAAATAACAACACATGGCATCTTGGTATTTATAATCACATCATTATACAATAAATGCACTCCACCCCCACTGAGTTTATATTCATACAATCATAGGAATGTTTCAACAATGTTTCATTTTATGCGTTGCTATTTTAAGTAGTTTTTATACCCTACAGCACTCTATATAAGAGCATATGTGTTCATAAAAAAGAAGGTTAAAAAAAACTGAAACAATCAAAGAAAATAAAAAGGCTAGGAGATGACGCTATGTTCCTTAAAGAAATGAAAAGATATAAAAAATCTACCTTGTGTTTGATCCACTCTTTAGCAGCATTCAATCCGATCCCCATATCATAAGTCTTCAACCACCAGTGCTTACACCAGAGAGCTTGATAATAACGATTTACACATATAATTTTGTCATCCCACAGGAGCACATGTCCCCTAGAAAAATATTTAAATCTGTCCTACCTCTAGTTTAAGTGCAAAATTAACCCAAGTAAATCTAAAAAATAAAATACGTCTCAATGGCTTCTAGATTCAAGGAGAAGCTTTTCAATTGGAAGACACAGTTTTGCTTGTTAAAACTGTATTCATTAACCCTTTCATGCCCGAATTTTTTGGGCCAGAGCTAAAAGTTTTTTAAGGACATGTGTTTGTATTTGGTTTGGCCTAAATATGAAGTGATATTAAATTCAGAGTCCTACGTATTCTGGTTTTACACATTTTTAACCAAGCTTGTTTGCAAAAAAAAAAACTTTTAAAAAAATTAAAAATTACGGAATTTATGAACAAAAAATGTACAATGTTGCATATAGGCAACATCGGGCATGAAAGGGTTAAGGTGCATGACATTCATCCTTGGGGAACTGCATGTGATACCAAAGAAAATAAGCTGCAGGACGGACATTCGAAGATTTTATGAAGCGTCGGCTTATGTCAGAAATGAACACAACAAACTAAATATATACACACAGTAACAAAGGAAGTTAAAAAATCAGCCAAACATAGTTGTTCAAGAACTGCTGAATTTTGAAGGACATACGCGCGCATTATAACACTACTTAATTACTTACTTTATTGGTCAGTACAGTACTATAATCAGTCTTACAACACCCATATTAAAGTCAAAACATAGAAGGTTACATTGCTTCAAAAGGTGATCCCATTAGTGAGCCCCGCATAACTTAATATAAATTCAAGGTTCATGTTGTTATTAGGTCCCAAAAAAAAATAGAGATTATCTCCACCAAAACCATTTTAGAATTCTCTTGACATATTCGGCATATTATCAAATATATCAAGGATGGTCCGTTAATTAGCCTCGGGCTTTTATCGAATTAAAGAACGTCCATGTCGTTAAGGAGCTTATATAGTTGCACATTATGATGCGGAAGTCATGCTCTAATCTAGTAATCTTCTTCAGAGACTCCAAAAGCAGTTGTTTCAGTGCGTAAAGCTACCACCCTATACTCAGTCACAGGACTACTTAGTTACTCATTGAGACATTAGTAGTCGCCGCAGTCTAGTGTGTTGGCTTATGAGACTGAGGCCACGGTTCAAGAACCCGGTCAGACATCTCCAATAAAACGAAATACGAAAAAATATTTCTTCAAAAATTATTATTTCGACTTTCTGTCAGCGGATTTCTGGCAAAAACTCTGAGAGTAAATAAAATTGCCACGAAATATTTATCGAAAATCTGTTGTTCGCAGTAGACTTTAAACTGTAGTTCCCGCCACTTATATATACAAATAACACACCCAACATAGGTGGTGTGAGAAGCTAGGTAATCCTGACTGAAGGTTTTTAACGATCAATTATGTATGTATATATGTGATATTAACAACACCTTTATTCAAGGTGTTATGCTCACAGTAGTTTTCTGGCAAAAACTCTAAGGCCCATTATTACAACTTGCCGTTAAACTTGGGTTTAATTAAAGGTAACTTTAGCTAAAGTGACCTTTAATGTCACATTTAACTGCTTTTCGTTATTACAACCTAATGATAAAATAAACCTTTTTTTTCAAAGATATGGCAGTGCCGCAGTAATGTTGATAACGATGCTCAATTAAACAAGATTTTTTTGAACGCAATGGTAATGATGGGCTCCTTTTTTGTTGTTTGCTCATTTTGTTTATATTTGAAGTTGCCATATTGAAAACCATATATAACATGACAAGTTCAAACTTTAAAAGTTAAAGTTATTATGATCCTCCCTTTAGCTTAACGCTCACTTCTACGTTATTGTCCACTTATAATAATGAAGAACAATTTATTTCTCCGTTAAAATCCTCCCTTTAGTTAACGGCAAGTTGTAATAATGGCCTTAAGAGTAAAATAAAAAAATTCGATGAAAATTTTCTCAATAGTCTGTCGTCCGGAGTCGACATTAAACTGTAAGTCCCGCTGCTCATAGATAAAAATAACACACACAACATGTGCGGTGTGAGAAGCTATATTGTTATGCTGACTTAAGGCTTGTCATGACCACATCGGTTTCGTTGATATGGCGAAACTGAAATAATTTCTATTTTCCATTTCGTGGTGTAGGATATTAAAGAGTTCGACTAAGATTGCTGCATTTAAAATGAAACATTATTAAAAAACCAAAATTTTATTTATATTTTAAATAGCAGACGTTTATAGGCCCCATTTGACATTCAAATGACGTAAATTTTTAAAACATAAAACACTACATGATTACATGTGTATGTATAGTGTACTTTGGAAATTTAATTTGACTTCGTCTATATTATCAATGCAACTAACATTATTCATTTTCACAGGGCACTGCGATATTAGGTCACTGACGGGGATCTGGAACAGATCCCAGCCTGACTACTGCAGGGTATATTGCGATAAGGACAAGTTGGAGACTGTCGACCACCTTCTCTATAAGAGCCCAGCCCTTGGTAGGTTGACATTAAAGACCCTTGGCAGGGGCTTCTTTGAGGGTTTGAATTCTGTGTCGAGAGCCGACATCAAGGCTTTCCACAGATTCATTAGTAACTTGAGCTGGTTGAAAAGTGCTAGGGCTTCATCGATGTAGTCGCGTTCTCCCTTTTTTGTTTTGTTTGGTCTGTGTAATTCTTCGCTTCCCATTCCTCCTTCCTTTTTCGCTGCTTTTTTCCTATTCAGTCTTTTATCCTTTCTTCTTAAGGACGTTACGTACAATGGGTCAAATCGACCTCCAGGTACTGTAATTGTCTAAATTGACAATTGCACCTCCTCTAACCTAACCTAACCTCACATTATTCGAAAGGTAAGCGAAATTCATGTACCAATCTCTTTAGTTTTTTTTTTCTTTTCAGGCTTAAAAGTATCATTATGGTCCTTCAAGCCATTCTCATATGTTTGCAATAACTGAAGTTCCTATCTCATGTCGATACTTTAATTGCATTATAATTATATTTATTTTATGATATTTAAATTGCATTCAAGCGAATGCGTAAGTATTCAATGTACATACATAAGTACGTAGCATACATGCCTGCACACTTGGTCAGTTATAATCATTTAAAGCGATAATATTTGGTTACAATATTAATAACATTGCCATCATCATCCTCATCACCAGCAGCAGCAAACAGTAGTAGTTGTTGGCAGTGGTTGTAATTGAAAGAAAGAAAAAAAAACTTCGATAATTCAATATGTATTCCAATAATGTATTGTAAATATTAACACATGCATATGCAGAAGTTATTAAATTGAAAATTTCTACTGCAATTGCAACAGTTATAACAGCAGCAGTAGCAGCAGCAATAAACGAAAGCATCATCATAATGATTATTATTATTATTGTTGTTGTTATTATAATGATTGTGAGAAATATAATAAAATCCGATTAACATAATTTAATAAGGTATTGTTGTAATGTGCTGTAAATAAAATTAATTTCGTAACAACAACTTCAATAACATGCTGCTGCAGCATAATGGACAATTTTAAAAAGTTAAACAGTATAAATTAATAAAAAACAAAAACAAAAATAAAACCATAAACAAAAAAACCATTAAAAAGTATGGCAGTATGGTAAATGCATTGATCAAGTCTTCTTAATTGATATTGTGAACATATACATATGTATACTCGTGGTATGTATGGGCTCTAAAGTGTTTGCATATTTACAATAAAAGTCAAATGTTGCAAAGAATTAAAATTTGTTTGACGTAATTTAATCGCTTAAAAAAAGGGGGAAAAAACAATATTAAATATGAATGAAAATCAGAAATTAAAATAATTTTCTGCTTCTTTTAAATGTTATGAGCAATCATAAACGTTTAATAGTTTCGAAAATGCCAAAGCTTCGTCCTCAATGTACAGTAATCCTTCGATTTACGTCGCCTCGATTAACGTTATTTCGATTTACGTTGTCAAATTGTTTGTTCCCTCTAACTTCAATTTGCGGCGTCATTCGATTTACGTCGCCTTTTTTTGGAACCAACTGCGACGTAAATCCAGGGATTACTGTATGATAAAGCTTAATAGTCCAGATATTATCAGGATACTCCCAAAATTAGTAAACTTTAGGGAAAATAAAATTAATTTTCTTTTAATAGTTTGGGCCAGATAAGGTGTACCGCCTTCTTTGTATGTTTATGTCCACCTTAGACTAAAGATTAAGCCAACTGATATACTATAAATCAATAATAACCCTAATATTAAACAGTATTTATACAAAACTATACCCAGTTTTAAATAAATCACACTAATGTCGTCTACATAACACACATAAATGGTCATAGCAACACTTCAGTCAGGAGTACGACCAAGTTTCTCATACCACTTATGTTGTGTGTGTTAATTTTATACATGAGTGGCGGGGCCGACAGTTTAAAGTCGACTCCAAACGTCAGATGTTTGAGAAACTTTTCATTGCAATTTTATTTAGCACCCAGAATTTTGACCAGAAAACTGCTGAGAGGAATTCGCCTAAGAAATATTTTCATATTTTCGTGTTGATGTCTGACTAATGAGACATCACACTACCTACTAGACTACGTAGACTTCTCATCTTTCTCTTGGAGTGTTCAAATAAGAAATGAGAAGCATATTTTCATACCAAAATCTCATCGCTGACTTATAAAGTGAGTGACAGTCTCATGCCCCTTATTAACTGCACAACTTTTGCTTAAGCATAAGAGTTCATTCGAACCTTGTGATGTAAGTCTGTGACATTTGGGCATTTAATTCAACGGTTAGTCTGGTTCTAATGATGAAAAAACTAAGAATTCTACGCTATCTCTGATTAACTAATCAGCAACACAATTTTATATGAAATTCAATTGCTTTGGAACTCTTAGAAGTTACATTCTAAAAGTCTCTGAAGAAATACCCGAAGTTCATGTATGATGAACGATGTCGAGGAGAAGTTTTTACAAGTTGTGATTGCAATCCATCTCTTCGATTAAACTAGAAGGTTTGCAAGAAAAACACCATAACTCAACTATGTTTGCGTACTTTTCAATATGGCCATGACATCCGTCTTAAATAAACACTAGATCCCCGACTTGCGTTGATTAAATTTGCGTCGTTTCGGCCCCGATTTGTTTCGATTCGATTTACGTCATTTGGATGCTAACCTGCGTTGTTTAAATTTCGATTTGAGACGCTACATACGTTTAATTTTTTTCTTACAGCATTGAGTATTACCATTTTACTATTTGCATTGTGATTAAATTTTTTTTGCCACATTTTGAATTCTTGGTCCCAATAAATTATTA
Source organism: Sarcophaga variegata (assembly GCA_932273835.1). Lineage (NCBI taxonomy): Eukaryota > Metazoa > Arthropoda > Insecta > Diptera > Sarcophagidae > Sarcophaga > Sarcophaga variegata. The sequence goes on from OW026361.1 coordinate 114,467,936, forward strand.
TAATTCGAATTGCGTTGTTTCGATTTGCGTCGCAATTCTCCAGTTCCCATTAACGACACAAGTCGGGGCTCTAGTGTACTATCCAATATACATACATAACATAATTGGTCATTACAACCCTTCAGTCAGGATTACGACCTAGTTTCTCACACCACTTATGTTGTGTGTGTTAATTTTATACATGAGTGGTAGGACCTACAGTTTAAAGTCGGCTCCGAACGACAGATATTTGAGAAACTTTTCAATGCAATTTTATTTACTCTCAGAGTTTTTGCCAGAAATCTGTTGAGAGGAAGTCGCCGAAGAAATAATTTTTGTATTTTGTTTTGATGTCTGGCCTGGGGCTCGAACCCTGGCTTTTCGTCTAATAAGCTACCTACACTACACTACACTACACTACCTACTAGACCACGGCGACTTCTATATACTGTCCAATATTATGCCCGTAAAGACCTGCAGTTTTTAGTTGGAGTAATAAATTAAAATCCTTTACCGAGAAGATTATATAGAGAATTATGTCATCAACTCGAATTTGCTTATGGCTTGCCAATATTGCAGGATGTTTAAAGTCCAGAACAAGTGTCCAGTTGGTTTTACAGATAACTGCTTACTTTGCAAATTAAACCTTTGCTTTTCATACCCAAAAGGCATTGTGTAACAAGATTTCTCGAATAAAATCATACATCATTGGCATAACATAACAACCAGGACTACCACCTAGTTTGTCACACCACTCATCTTGCGTGTGCTAATCGTATGCATGAGTGCCGGGACCTAGAGTTTGAAGTCGGTTCCGAATTACAGAGTATTGAGAAACTTTTGATGGCAATTTTATGTCGAAATAAAGAGTCTTTTGATTGTGGTGTGAAATGATGAAGCCATGTTGCATCCATTATCACCTACCGATGCTTAAATTATATTTGTTTTTGACAGAAAAGTTTCAAAACCTTCCCAAATATTCATGCACAATATTTTCAACACATTTCTTTAACGTCTTTAGAGCACCAGTGATCTCAATCTCAAACGAAACCATTTCGCAAACTTTTTCAATATTTTCATCTATAAAAACCTCTTTGGAGCATGGTCTCATTCTGATTATGACCTACTTAGTTGGTCATTACAACCCTTAAGTCAGGATTACAACCTAGCTTCTCATATCACCCATGTTAAGTGTGTTAATTTTATCCATGAGTGGTGAAGCCTACACTTTAACAGACACATTTAGTTTTCTTTAATTCTATTCACCCTCAGTTTGAGTTTGAATCATGATCTCTCGACCAGTAAGCCCACTGCCTACTGGAATTTGATGACCTACAATGAATACTGTTTACCTAAAAATAAAAATAAATAAATTGAAATTAAAGAAAACATTTTTTGCCTATTTTATGCCTCAATAAGTCTCGAAAAGCCTATAAAAACTGAACAAGAAAGATTCATTTTTGTTAAGTGTTATAATGAGACGCACCTGCTTTAATATATTTTTTTCGCCTTTAAATTTAAAAAAGAGAAAAAAATATCCACGAAGAAATATTAATAAACACTTATTATTTAACGAAAGAACACATTGAAATAAGGCAGCTGTTGTTAAATCAAGATTATTCAATATGTGGTGGGGCATGCAACAACATAAACACACACTTACTCATATGCTCGTTATTATCCCTGCAATAAAGTCACCGAAGTATTTGTTTTCACAATAGTTTCATGGTTTTTCTGGAGACTAAAAAAACTCGTTGTTGTTTCATATTTCTTGTTTTTTTTTTTCAAATACAAATAGTTTTTTAATCATTTTTAATATTTTTAGTACCAAAGCAGAGATTACAAATCGTAATTCGAAAAAAGAAAAAGAAAACAATAATTTAAAATAGAAAAAGATGATGAACAAAAAAAATGGGAAAAATGATAAATTTATGACTTTTTTCTTCATTTGTTTTTTAGAGTTCGTTCCCTTGTTTTGTGCCACTATTTATTTGCTTAAAGAGGAGGGTTTAGTATTTCCCCCTGTTTTGATTTTTAATATTTTCAGGGTTACTACAGAAGTCAGTGATTAAATATGAAAAATTATTAAAAACAACAAGTTCGGGAACATACGATTGGAGTTCGATACGCTATATTCTGCAATGGTAACTTACCGAATATGGATCGTTTAACAACCCAAGAACGGTTAATAATTCTTAAAACTTCCTTCAAGACTTAAACGTGAATATTTTTTGAGCACTGCGGAATGAATGGCAATATTATAAAGAAAATTTAAGAGACTGAAAGCATTAAAAATTTGATCAGGCCTATTTACTGTTGCACTCCATGACATACATAATTGGTCATTACCTTCAGTCAGGATTATGGACCTAGTTTCTCACACCACTTATGTTGTGTGTGCTAATTTTATACGTGAGTAGAGGGACCTACAGTTTAAAGTCGACTCCGAAGGACAGACTTTTTGAGAAACTTTTTCATGGCAATTTTTATTTACTCTCAGAATTTTTGCCAGTAACCAGCTGAGAGGAAGTCGCCAAAGAATTATTTGTTTATATTTCGTTTTGTTGAAGATTCCTGAACTGTGGTATGAACCTGAGTCTAATAAGCCATTCCACTACCTACTTGAGTACGGCGATTTCATGGATATACAAAACGACGTCTAATAAGCCAACGCATTGCCTACTTGACTACGGCGACTTCATGGATATAAATACGTTCCGTATGTACTCGTGCATACATATGTTCTCCTAATAAGCCGTAGGGTTTTTTAATGACAATTTCTTATTGTTGTTCTCTTTTTTTTTCGAAGATGAAAGCGTGTGCTTATCTCAATAAATTTTTCCCAAAATGCAAACATATTTCAATTTTATGAAATTTAATACATATTTTTGTCTTTAACTTCTTCACTCTGCCTCATATATGGTGGATGCCTCATATGATGTCATATTTTCCTTTTTTCTTTAATTTATTTGCCTACTCTGGGGAATATTTAAAATTCTTTTTTTCTCTTCGTCTTCATCTTCTCTGTTTATTATGAATTTTGATTTGTTTTCGAAATTAATTTTAATGATGTTCACGATTTCTCTCTATGTGTGTGAGTGTGCGTGTGTGTATGTATTCAATTCTAATAAAATTCTATGCTTTAATATTTAAAATTTTGTTCTTTCCACGATTTCAGTTTTTATTGGTTTTAATTGAATTAAGCAGGACAGCAGGCGCTATTTCACTTAAAAGCCTTTTAGCGTAACGTGGAATAGTGAACTTTTTGTTTTCTATTGAACACAAAATTCTTAGAAATTTGATAGTTTTGGGCATTCGAACAAATTGTAACAATAATCTCTTAATTTGTTTTTTGCTGTTGCTGTTGTTATTGTTTTAAAGTTTTCTATGTGACTTTTATATGGTTTTTCTGGAAATTGAAAATTTGCAAAACGTGCCTAATGACAGTCTGTGGTTGCAGAGTAATTAAACGGAAAAAAGTGTGTATAAAAACCAGGAAGAACTTTGGTGTTTTGTTTAATAACAGGAAAAACTTATGAACAGATTTCTTAATCACATTTTCAAATAATTTAAGCAGGTCATTATGAAAGTTTAGCTCGATTAGATGGGAATTTTAAATTTTATTGTTCCAAGAAGTTGTTTCCATCAACAATTGCATGAGCCATGGCGTCAAATTTGGCCATATTTTAGCAACAGTACAACAAAATCAGGCGAATGACTCTTATACAAACAAAATAAAAATGCTGGACAATATTGTTTCACTGCTTAACCCTCCTCGCAAAAAACTTACGAATTTAATAATTTTTAATGAACTTTTATTGAAGATGGTTACAATTCCTTTAAAATATATAGATTTGCACGAAGCATTACCGTTATTATTCTAGTCTAGTCATCTGCTTTATTTGAGTTCCATTAAGCAAGTGATAAGGTTGATAAGTTTGTGTTGCCTATAACCAACTTCCTTTGATGTATTGAGGATAATTGTAGAGAACTTTTTTATTTTATTTTCGTTTGATTTATTTTTTATTTTATTTTACAAAATGTAACGCTAATTGACCTTTCAATGGTCCCCACTGCTATTGTTATCATTAGGAAGCTTTCAGAACAGATTGTTTGGAAGCGGAAAAGGTCCGCTTTTTAAAAATCTTCTTAAATTATAATGAAAACTGTTTTTCATTTCCCAGATTACAAATCTCAACTGCTTGGACGTTCAATCAACCTCCAATTTAACCTCTCCGCTATATTACCTTCCTACTATTTTTGGTGGACATAAATTGCAGTTAAGTTCGCTTTATAATAACTTCTACCAAGCAATTCCACAAGTCGTAATTCCTTAAAACCGTTGATTTTCCCACGAGCACTTTACTTTAGAGCCTGTAACATCGTCGGATTTCCTTGATAACGCCGATCCTCCTAGCTCTTTCACGAGTTCCTTACTTTAGCGACTGCAACACTGTCTAACTTCTTTGATACCGCCGATCCTCCTAGCACTACAACGAATTGATAATTTTCGCGTGTGTAACACTCTCGAATTTCCTTGATACCGCCATTTCGTTGGCGTTTTCTACGCTTCAGTATAAGTTAGCCTTTAGAAACGTTCCAGAAATCCACGTTTGTGATGTTGGTGCAGAATGCTTAGCACCTGAGGCTCTTAAGAAGCTTCTGAAGTTTAAATATTCGCCTGCTTTTGCTTAAACACATTTCCCAGCATGGTTTTTGAACATATTTGAGAGCTTTGCCAACTGATTTTTAAGCCTTTTGTTTGCACCTGTTTCTGTGAATTTTGTGTTCAGTTAGCTGAGGTTAACTTAAACTGGCAGTCGCTTCAAATAACATAGCTTAGTTAGTTCCAATTAAATTGCATTGTAATAGCGTTACTAATTATTCCGCCATGGAACTACAATATCTGGCTGGTAATTCTTATAGTTTTGGCTAGACATGTTCTGTCAATAAATTCTGGATGCCCATGAATCCTTTGCTTCAGGGAAGAGTTTTTATGATGTTTTTTCTTCGATTAAAATTTATTCGCCTTCTTCGAAATTCAAGGCTGGACTACATACAACACGTTACAACCCTTCAGTCAGGATTACGACCTAGTTTCTCACACTACTTATGCTGTGTGTGTTAATTTTTATACATGAGTGACGGGACCTACAGTTTAAAGTCGACTCCGTACGACAGATTTTTTGAGAAACTTTTCATGGCAATTTTATTTACTCTCAGAGACTTTGCCAGACATCTGCTGAGAGGAAGTCGCCGAAGAAATATTTTTTCATATTTCGTTTTGATGTCTGATGACGGGTTTTGAACCGTGGCCTTACGTCTAGTAAGGCGACTTGTGAGTGCGCTGCTGATAATAATGTGCATACCTCGAATTTGATTACTAAAGAAAATTAAATCTTCCAGCATAGGTGGCTATAAATCAATTTGCAAACAGATATAGCGCAGGTCAGTAAGTCATTCGATTCTTCAAATGCTGAAAAATCGAAATTTTTTTTTCAAAAATTGCTAAACGCCGACTACTTACATTCATTGTCATCCCTGAAAAGTAATATTTTAACAATTTCCACTGTAAGCAGCAGAAAGTTCGAAAGTTCACCAAGAAATTGATTTTTTTATTTTTTTCCAAAAGACTTAAGTAATCTTACTCATGCTTTTCTTCTTCTACAACATTAGCCCTTTTCCTACCCTTGAAAGAATCACACTCCTGAAGTGTACGTTTGGAAAAACTGAGCACATAGCAGAAGCACTACGTTTTATTGTTGAAACGTGTTGATAGAAACAATTAACAACTGCCAATATATTCATAAAGACTTTCAGTTTTTCTTTCTTTCCATTGTTTTTTTTCTTCTTTTTTTTTTATTGTTTTTCTTATTATTTACCCTCAAACTAATACCATATTTTGCTTATGCCAGGCAGCCATACACAGTCATGCAGCCAGCCAGCCAGTCAGTCAGTCAGTAAGTAATTTAAAATGTTTAAAACGCTTAAAAATAAATTTTCTTTTAACACATTTATGCTTGTGGCGCGTGTGTGAGACGTTTTGTTTTCTTTTATGGGGACGTTTGGGTACTCGCATGTCTGGAATGGAACTGTTGACGTTTAATTCAAATGAGTTTCGTTTCTCATAATTTTTTTTCATGTTCATATGCAACAGCAACAAGAAAAATTATAAAAAATAATAAGGAATATTGAATATGTATGTATGTTTGAATACGTTCATACGGTAACTAAATAAAAAAAAATAATTTTGCTTTTCTAATTACTTTCATGCCATGCCTTTTCATCAACATGCAACATTTGTCTTCATTAGAACTTTTCAACAAAGTGCAGGTTTTCTGTTTTTTTTGCCTTTGCAAATGGAAAAAGATATTGAATAATGCTACAAAGTATTTGCAATGACAGCGACAAGATGCAATACGTAATTGTTTGCTTGTATTAAAGGTTCTCTTTAATCCATAAAATTTCCTAAAAATTCATTTTTAGTTATATATGTATATACATGTATACTTTCATAGTCATTAATTTTACACTTTATTAATTATAGGTTAGGTTAGGTTACGTTAAACTAGCAGCCACCTCACAGTTACATTGTAACACCGTTATTACCTATTCCCTCATAATTGTTGCTCCCGATTTGCATATCTCTACCATCTCGAGAGTCTTATAAATGTTTGAAATTTTCTTAAATCGACTTTGGCTAGACTTCTTCCAAGGTTTCCAAGTGCCAGACAGTGACGGAGAAGATGTCCTGTTATCTCTGCAGAAGCCGTTAAAAGGTATTTCTAGTCCCCTGGCGTCAATTCTGCAGTAGCCGTTAAAAGGTATTTCTAGTCTCCTGTCGTGAATTCTGCAGAAGCCATTAAAAGGAATTTCTAGTCTCTTGTCATGAACACCTAGAGGCCAATGCCCTATTATCACTTCTATTCAGGTTCAATCTTAATAGGTTCAATGCAAACTCTGTTCTACATAAATCGCTATCGGGCCAGATCTGTCTGGTGTCTCTATAACTGACATTATTTCATCATATCTTTCCCAATGAATGAATTTTTCTTTTTTAAACCATTTAGCATGCTCTCTAGTCGCCGTAGTCTAGTAGATAGTGTGTTGGCTTATTAGGCGTAAAGCCAGGGTTCGAGCCCTAGGCCTGACATCAAGAAAAAATTCAAAAAGTATTTCTTCGGCGACTTCCTCTCAGCAGATTTCCGGGAAAAAGTCTGGGAGTAAATATAATTGCCAAAATAGTTTGTCAAAAATCTGTCGTTCGGAGTCGACTTTAAACTGTAAGTTCCACCACTCATGTATAAAATTAACACACACAACATAAGTGGTGTGAGAAACTAGGACGTTGTACAACCTAACCTAACCTACCATGCTCTGTCTCTCTGCAGGGCAATACCCATCTTATGTAGGAATTCATTAGAATTTGCTATAGTGCCAGCTTTAGCAAGTGCGTCGGTCTTCTTGTTAACTTCGCTATGCACTTGTCCAAGAACTCAAATAAAATTAAACGTCTCGTACAGAGAAACTTTACATTCTTTGACAATCTTAGATAAGGCGTACACATACTATAGGGATCTAATGCCCGCTTAACTGTTGGTAAATACGATATAGTCTGATACCAAATTCGCATGACAGCAATTTCAAAAGTCATTATTTCAGCCTGAAAACTAGTACAATACTCTGGTAGCGCAAGGGGCGATCTAATGTTCACTTGTTCTGACAAAATTCCATGACCGACTGTGTTGCGTATGTTGCGCATTCTTCAGTGCGAACTTGAGTGATCTTCTCTGGGGGAGATGTAAACCATTATCATAAAGGGATCTATTCGGTATCTGTGTAGTAAAACCAGAATCGAAACCAGGTCCAACTATCATGTACTCGATAGATACATTCAGACCAACCATACATAAGATTTGGCATCACCACAGATTCTGTACTTCCATGCTCTTATGACGCTTAGTTTCATTGCTGTGTTCACAGCCACCTGTGTTGCCAATATGTCTGGTGCTAGCTGGTAGTAGATTGTCTCAAGGGCAGTAGATGGTTTAGTGGGGTTCTGATTTATATAGTCAAGTTCCAGGTCAGTTTGCTGTCCAACATGATCCCAAGATATTTGGCGCAATTGGATATAATGGGGGCTGCACATTTGATACAAGGAATAGGAATTTTTGGGACTTTGTATCACACTTCCAAGCGGAATATTGCCATACTTTCTGATAGTCAGGCAGTTATCATGGCTGTGAACACCAATGTGATAAATTTCAAGATGGTGTGCAGCTGTCGTATATATCTCAATGAGGCAGAATGATGTCCATATCGGGGCACAGTGATATTCGAAACGGGATACAACTATCGAACTCTCCAATGAAATCTCGACTTTGGGAATCCCTAAGAGAACCTGCAAGTTTATAATGGATAATACGATCATCGATTCCGTCAATGACAGATGGGAGGCTTCGGATATGGATAAAACGGCGCGGGATGTCGGCGGGGCACAGTGATATTCCAGATAACTGTAGAGCGAGAGAACTGGCCAAGGCTGGATTAATGGCTTACAGTAAACCTGCTTAAATTCTATAGAGGCACGCTTAATACGATTGTCGGCGTTATTATGGGATATTGCATTATGGGTACGCATGCGAGGCGCATTGACTAATCATTTCTGCAGAAGCTGCAAAGGTGAGGAAGAGGAGGATGTTCTGGAGGAACTATCACGGATTGACATTGGTAGTCTAAGTCGCTTTATTAGGAGCTCCGAGTGGTACCGGGACCAGGGCATAGCGGAGAACTATAGTAACACAATAGGCCCTATGTGGCCTAAGTGTGTATATACAACTCTCGTAGATGGACAGCCACCTGTATCTATCTACCTACCATCATCTTGGTAGTTTGGTTGCGTTTACTATCAGTCCACAAACTCTGCACAGATTCCACAATTTCTGAAAGTAATTTTGGATCTTTGCCTGTACTTCCACGATAGCCATGCAGATATTGTTGTTCTTTCTATCGTAGTCGGCTCAGCGATCATCAAATATATTTTGCAATGAAATACGAAATTTACTTGTAACAATCAAATTTTTAATTTCTTAAGCTGGCTGATTGCATAGTTTGTCGCTTGTATTGTATTTTCTATGGTTCGCCATCAAACAATCAATTTCAACGTCTCCAATTGTTTGTTTCTCTCAATATTTATTGCTGTTGCAATATGTTTGCATTGTCAACATAATGTTGCCTGTTCTTGCTGATCATTTTTCATTGTAAAACACAACTCATTCAGTGTTTGTTTGTTTCATTTGTAAAGAATTCTCATATTTTTCACTTGTTTTCGCTTGCCGAGCTATTGCAAGCCTCATTTACAAAAAATCATAAAAAATTTTCTTGCCATTCTGTCATACCATATTTAATGTCATCACATACAACAAGTATTTATATTCACGTGGCTGTATACGTTTCAACTGCAGCCAAAAATTTATTGTGTTGCCTAAAAGAGCAAAAATATCACGAGAATTTATTAATAAATTCGAGATATTAATGGAGACACAGAGCGATGGTTTGTCTGTTTTTGTGTAACAAAGTTTCGTAGAGTTTTGGCAGAGGATTTTTGTTCATTTTGTTTCGGAATGAGTGGCAAACAATTTTTGATGTGCCCCATAAAATCTAAATACTTTGAAAAACGTTATTATTTTCGCATTAAAATGGGATTTTTCTACTTCTAATATTTATGGTTTTGAATGCAAAAGGCTATAAACAAAAACTACAAATTATTGTGTTATGCTGCACAGCACAACACACATATATTATTTTATGATCGAAGAAATTTTCTAAAATTTTTGGTTATGTTTTTTTATATCTGTTTTCTTTAAATTGTTTATGATTTAATTGCCTTTAATTAATGTCTGTGGTTATTAACCCGTCTAAAATGAAAAGAGTCATTTGGTAACCCCCTACGCGACATTGAATGCAACACCCACTCACTGTTTTTAGAGTTAAAACCGATTAATGGATGACATCGAAGACCACCATTCATTCTATCTCTATGTTAATAACCCATTTATGGCTACAGAGTTTTTTGTTTTAATGTGTAGAATGAAAAAAATAATAAAAATCTTATTTATTTACCAGACGCCATAATAAAAATAAAATTAATGGCCTATTCTAGTCATCATAAAATCAAAAATGAAATAAAAAAATATTAAAGTGACTTTCGAAAACCCTCTATACATTGTTGTACAACATGGTGTTAAATTTCAATTTTTAATTGTAGGCAATATTTAAACCAAATTTGGGATTTAAGCCACAATGTATTAGTTTTGCTACAAAATATGCTCTTAGTAGCAACATCTGTCTGAATATTTGAAATATTGAATACTGTTTTACTACAAGTTTTTCCTGTAGAATAGGTGGAAATAATAAGTAATTTTCATTTCGCATAATGTGTCCAAGATATGTTTTTAGTTTTACAATGGCATGTTTATCCCGATTTACTCCCTAAAGGATGTCCATGTTTGTTTTATGAAGTACCATTGAGTTACAGAGTTGTAGCCATAACAACAACCGTAAAATGCATTAAAATAGTGAAATTTACAAAAATTACAAAATTTGTGATTCAAAGGTAACCTATTTTAGAGCATTACAGGATAATTACCATCGTCGTATTAGACCTACTGTGCAAAGATTGATGGGTAGCCGACCAACGACATACACCTAAACTCTTACATCGGCTTATGCGTCCGTAATGCAATGTCCGCTTATGAACTTGGCAATCATATTGAACGTGTTTCTTCTCATCTCTGAAGCCGTCCATCTGCGGTTGACGGAATCGATAACTGCATTGTCAACTATAAGCTTACATGTCCTTAGAGGGATTCCCAAAGTTGAAAGTTCGAGAATTCATCGAAGAGTTTAATGGTACTGAAAGAATTCACCAGCTCAGAAGCTCTGAAGTTATTTGGCATATCATTAAGTCCTGGCATCCATATGATATGAACATCATTAGATGTCTACAATAGTTCATCACGTTGGAAGTGAGTGCCTTGATAGTCGCCTAGACTATGGGAAAGTACTGCAATATTCCGCTTGAGGATATTTGTGCTTGCCCTAACAGATACCAACAATATTTAACATAGAAAATGGTTATCTTATACAAAGTTGGGTAACTTCTTGAAGTCCAATACATACTACATAACTGGTCATTACAACACTTCAGTCAGGATTACGATCTAGTTTCTCACACCACTTATGTTGTGTGTCTTAATTTTATACATGAGTAGCGGGACCTACAGTTTAAAGTCGACTCCGAACGATAGATTTTTTGAGAAACTTTTCATGGCAATTTTATTTACTCTCAGAGTTTTTGCCAGAAATTTGCTGAGAGGAAGTCGCCGAAGAAATACGTTTTGTATTTTATTTTAATGTCTGGCCTGGGGCACGAACCCTGGCTTTTCGTCTAATAATCCAACACACTATCTACTAGACCACGGCGACTTGAAGTCCTATATTGATTAGATTATTCGTTTACTCATTTCGGATCATTCGTCTATGACAAGGTACCCATCAGAGATCAGCAAAGAATCGTTTTTTCGCTACTCATAAGTACTCATGAAATTTTGAATATAAGTGAGTCAACAATATTGAAATTTAACTGATTCATTCGTACTCACTACAACATTGATTTATAAGTACAAGTTGCAATGAGTATGATTACAACATTGACATCAAACTCATAACTTTCGAAATATGTTTGATTCATACGCCTACTCATTTAGATTCATAAATTTAGAAAAATTCTTATAATACTCATAAATGATTCGCGCTGATTGAGTGCTAGAACAACTAGCTTTCAGTGTTCTTCACAAATTTTTATTGAGTGATACATTTCAGTTCGTCTTATCGAAAAAATGTTTGGTTCTCGCTAGGCACAGCATTATTTTTTTTCGTAAATCACACTGGAAGAACAGTTACCATAAATTCCGAGCGATATGGTAGCGTCTACCCTACAATTAAAGCTTAGGTACTGAAGGGTACCAATAAGACGATGTCTTACTTCCTGGAAAATATCGATTTATTGTACGAGAAGTTTCCAGAAAGATTATATGCCATGACATAGGCAGTATTAAATTGCCAACAATATCTTCCTGTATTATGCAGTAACATTCTTTTTGTAGTGTGTCTTCAAAGGCTGAGTCTACCAAGATGATTTATTAAAGGTGGAGCATTTAAACCCAAGGTTAGGTTAGAGGACGTTTACTTGTTAATTAAGACAAGTACAGTACCCGGAGGTCGAATTGACCCATTGTACAATGTCCTAGTTTCTCACACCACTTATGTGTATGTGTTAATTCCATATATGAGTGACGGGACCTACAGTTTAAAGTCGCCTTCGGACCACAAATTTTCGACAAAATTTTCATGACAATATTTATTTACTTTCAGAGTTTTTGCCAGAAATTTGCTGAATCCTCTCAGTCGCCGAAGAAATATTTTCATAATATTTCGCTTTGCTGGAGATGTCTGACCTGGAGTTTGAACCGTGGCCTCACATCTAATAAGCCCACACAGTACTTGCTAGACTACGTTGACTGTCGGCTCTTTTGTATACTATACCTCATTTAAGGTCTCATTAATTTAATGAAAGATTTGTAGTCGATTGGAGCGACTGCTAATCGATTTTTGGAACCAGTTTCCACCAATATCTTAGACATAATTTGGTTATGTTATTTTTAAATAAGTCGCCGTAGTCTAGTAGGTAGTGTGTTATATGTATTGTAAGAGCCTACAACATTACTAGAGCGGTGGTATCGGTAACAGATTTAATTTCTATAAAAAGATTAAAATTAAAGTCACTTTATAATTATGCTACAAAGTGTTGCATACCTTTACAAAAATCTAAATTTAAATGTATTAAAGTTAAAGAATTTTTAAATATCAATTACAATTATAGAATTTTTTTGTTTTGGTTTAAATTTATTTATCCTGTTGAATTAATTTTTGCACAAAAAAAAAACCAAAAAAAACTTCATTAAATATTTATAAGCATTCTAATATATTGTATTAAATTTTAATAAAAAGTATTTTCTGTTTATTTTCAGGTAAATGATACTTATTAGAAAAATATTTATTTTAAATGATTGCAACAACAAAATAAAAAGGTAAAAATTTAATAACAAACAAAGAAATTTATTTAAATAATATTCAATCGAAATAAAATATTTACAACCCTAAAGCCTCAAGGAAACGATATACGATATGTTATGTATTAAACATCAAAAAATTAAGATTAGATAGGGCATATTAATTTACGGCTAGCTTAATATATTTTGCTTAAGGACAAAATATAAGGAAGATAAGTATGCGGTAAAGCTAAGAAATGTTAAAACATAGTGCAACCTGAGCAACACTTGCCGTCTATTTTTAAGAAAGCCTTTTATAAACGTCTGACCTTTTTCTATGTTTTCTATTGCCTTTCTGTCATGCAACATCAATACTTATCTTTCATTTTTCGCATTTTGTTTCAACACTCTGAAGCCCTCTGAAATTTTTACAACGCCATACACAGTTTTTTTTTTTAGTTTGTTGCTTGTTTTAATGAACATACGATGAATTGTGCTGAACCTATTAGGGTATCCCTATAATGTCTCATTTAAACCATCTGCCTTGACGATTGCTCAGTGCTAACAGAAACCATCGCCTGTCTAGCATCTGTTATTCATCCAAATGCTTTCTTCAGGGATGCACAGGTTCCAAGTATGTGTTCTGATGATTTTTTTTTTTTTTTTTTTTTTTTATTTTATTTTATTTATTTTTATTTTACTTCATGTTTTATACAACTTGTATTAGGTTTACAATTTAAAATTATAACAATAAATATCGAAATAATGACAAAATTAAAATAAAATAAAAAATAAACTAAAATTATTAATTCATTACTATTTATTAATTACTAGTTCCGCGAAGCAATATAGCTTGTCTGCAGAAGTATTAAATAAATAGGTTTTGCCACTAAAAGTGATATTTATAAATAGAATAAAAAAATAAAAAGTAAATAATAAAATACTAACTAAATGGAAAAAAAGTGAAAATTATACAAAATAAAATGAAATAACATAAGTTAATCTTGCGAGCTTACGAAAAAGTTTTTCAAAAGTTTTTTTCTTTTTTGTTTGTACTGAATATTTAAAAGTTCTATTGGTAACATATTGAAAATTTTTGGCAGAGTTACTTCTAATGTGTTTTTGCCGTAATTATTATGGAAGCTACCAGTTTTAAATCTACCTCTCGCTCTTCGCCTCGTGTTGTGCTGATGATCAATCTTTTTGAGAAACCTTGAATCATTATAGAACTCTGTTGCTAATGTTGTATAAAAAATAGATTTAATATTTAATATACGCTGCTCCTTTGCTAGGCTACTATTTTGAACTTTATTGTTGACTATTCTGTTGTTGTTATTGAGGTATCTGGATCCATTGGCGATATTATTATTGTTGTTGTAGTTGTGGGTACTAATATTGTTGCTATTGGTACTGTTATGACTGTCATTGTTGTAGATTCTGTTGCTGTTGTTTGTGTAGATGTTGTGCAAGAAGTTGTTGGTATCGATAATGTTGATCCTATGGTTGTTACTGTGTATGTTGTAGGTATTGATACTGTTATTTGTATGGTTATTAAAATTGTTGTTGCTGTTGTTGATGATGCTGCTGTTGTTGTTAATGAAGCTGTTGTTGCTAACTATGTTGTTGCTGACCATGCTATTATTATTGATGATGTTGCTCGCAGTGTAATTATTATTGTTTATGTTTAAGCGTTGATTTTTTTTTAGAATTTTTAATAGTCGATCCTGAGTTTTTTGTAGTAATCTACAGTGGGTAGCACTTCCCCATGCTGCAATCCCATGCCTAATGTGCGACTCTGCAATTGCGAAATACGCCTGCCTTAATACATCATAGATGGCACAATTGCTTAGATGATATAGCATGTAGGCGGCTTTCCTCAGCTTCTTTTGGAGATAATCGACATGCATATTCCATTTAAATTTATTATCAACGTAGACTCCCAGATATTTGTAAGATGTCACAAGTTCTATTAGCGTGACGCATGTATCATTGTTGCTGCTGCTATTATGCAGACAATTTGTGTCATGAAACTTAATTACAACGTTAGAGTCAGTAAAATTTGGTGGTTTTATATGCATAACTTTTGTTTTTTGGGCGTTTATGATAAGACCGTTATCGTGACACCATTTGGATGCAATATTTAATTGGCTCTGCATTACCTCTGTAGCATCTTGGATAGACTCACTCGATACCACAATTGCTGTATCATCAGCGTATGCAAAAGTTTGGCTATTATGCAAAGCGTTGAGCATGTCATTAGCATACAGTATATAGAGAATTGGCCCGAGTTTGGATCCTTGTGGCACTCCACAATCTATTCGTACTTCTTCGCTTAGTTCATTATTTATTTTTACTCGATATGACCTACATTCAAGATAGTTTTTAAACCACAGTAAAGTATTACCTCTAATACCGTTTCTTTCTAGAATTTGAAGGAGTTTGGTATGTGACAGAGTGTCAAAGGCTTTACTGAAATCAATGAACAATACAAGGCAATGTTTTTTATTACTTAAGCAGTTATTTATATAATTAGCAAAATTTCCTAATAGATTGTTAATATTTTTTCCCTTTTGGAAGCCAAATTGATTACTCTTCATTATATTGAATTTTTTTATGAAATTATTTAGTCTTCTAACCACTACTTCCTCCAGAATCTTCTCTAACACAGGTAAAATTGAAATTGGCCTATAGTTATTATAGTCTGATTTCGTTCCACTTTTATATATTGGCCTTATTATAGATGTTTTCAACATTTTTGGCACCATAGCATTATTCAGGCTTGAATTTACTAGTTTAGTCATTGTAGGAGTTAAGATTACAGCATTATTCTTGATGTCTTTTGTTCGTATTCCATCGAGTCCAGCACTTTTTTTCATTCATTCTCATCAGTCTACATGCATGTTATTTAACGAGCAGGCTATTTAACAGTTAACGTTACTAACCTTAAATTGCATATGCATAGTCTGAATTATTATTCAACCCTTTACCGACCATCCAAAAAGATAATCTTCAAACGAGTCTAGTTTTTGGCGGAGTACCTTAACCTAAATATTTCTTCGCACTCAGCAGAAAGCTGACCTCAACGTGTAAGCTTCCATTTTTGCAAGCTCGTCTGTCTGCTATTGCATAATACATACATAATTAGTCATTACAACCCTTCAGTCAGGATTACGACCTAGATTCTCACACCACTTATGTTGTGTGTGTTAATTTTATACATGAGTGGCGGGACCTACAGTTTAAAGTCGACTCCGAACGACAGATTTTTGAGAAACTTTTCATGGCAATTATTCACTCTCAGAGTTTTTGCCAGAAATCTTCTGAGAGGAAGCCACCGAAGAAATACTTTTTGTATTTTATTTTGATGTCTGGCCTGGGGCTCGAACCCTGGTTTTTCGTCTAATAAGCCAACACACTACCTACTAGACCATGGCGACTTCAACAGTCTGCTATTGACTTCCACATAATCTGGGAACAAGCAAATTTCGACACGATTTCTCCTGCTTAACTGGCTCAGTTTCTCCAGACAGTCCTATACCGCACATACATAAATAATTGGTAATTACAACCCTTCAATCAGGATTACTATCTAGCTTCTCACACCACTTATGTCGTATGTTGTATGTGTTCATCATCATACATGAGTGGCGGAACCTACAATTTAAAGTCGACTCCGAACGACAGATTTTTGAGAAGATTTTCATGCAAAAAATTAACACACGCAACATTCGTCGTGTGAGAGGCTAGGACGTAATCGTGACTGAAGGATTGTATGACCAATTATGTACGTATGTATGTATGTATCGCAATCATATTTTTCAATGCTTTATTTTTCACTACTGTGGGCAAAGGACTTAAATTAAAAACCCCTATAGAACAGGTTATTAATGCAGCAGTTTTACCAACCCATGCTAGTCTCAATCAAAGTTATTTTCAGATTCGTTGTGAATACTTAAACAATAACCGCAACGGTCACAATTGGCGTAAAAATCATGGTATACATCCCGTGCAGAATCCTTGGTTCGAACTCCTAGAACTTACTTGCAAGTCTTCTGCTCGTTTTTATGACATGTTTAGCCTTTCTTAAAATGTTCTCCAAATAAACCTTGCAAGTCGGTTTACTGTCCACTGATATTGTCTAATCTTTTACTTCCAGTTTCCGTGCTATTTTCTTAACTTGCAGGTGTATGCAAACCAGGCACAAACCACAGCGGTGCTCAAAGCCTATATAACTCCTGCCATTGATCAAATTCATGCTCATTATAATTGTCATGATGACATGCCATAATACTGCTATCATACGATCTATTGTACTCCGCCCAATCTTTATACGGCATCCGTATAATGTCCTCTCCAAATTTTTTGCCTTGACAAACTTCTGCATTCTGCTCGGTGTCAACAATAGCAATTCACTACATCTGATCCAGGCATTACCTTCTGACATGCATTAATGCATATGCTCTGATGATTCATCCATATTGTCACAGAATGTACAAGTTGGGCTTGCAACAACCAGCTCTGAGCCTATAGTGCTGTGTCAGAAGACCGTTTACCAATCTCAAGTTGGATAGTGATACCACAATACTTCGCCTCGGAAGTCGAAAGAGCTATATATAAACTTTCTATCTTCAGCAGAGACTCTAGGCCATAAAGCCTTAATCGTGTTTAGTTTACCATTTCACGTGCCAATGGAAATTGGCTTTAAGTGCAAAAAGATGACTGTTCTATTAGAGTGTAGCTTTCTTTCTGTTTTCCTCTATACATACATACATATTTTTCAATTTCTAACTTCTGATATTATTAAACGTTTGTTTCGTTTTCTTTTCGTTTTTTGAGTTGCTAGTTAACAAATTTGTCACGCCACTGTCGTATTATTTCATAAACAATTTCGATTTCAATTTCAATTTCAGTTTCAATACGATTCGATTGGCATGAAATTAAAGGATTGAATATTAATAAACAAACAATGTTTGTGTGGATTTGATTTTCTATCTTTCTCTACGATACATGCAACCCTTAATATTCAATTCTACATACATACATATATACATATGTATGTACGTATGAGTACATAACGAATTTATAATTCTTTTGTACTCGTATTTGAAAATATTTGTTTTGTGTTCAGACCTCCGTTTTCTTTTTTTTCATTTCAATTACAACAAATACTGAATATTGATGTCAAATCAATAAACAAATAAATAAAAAAAGAAGGAATTAAAATTCTTTTGTTACGTCTATGGGAGTACGGCTAGGGGTATATGGAGGCAGTCAATATATTCTATGCTCCATAAAGAGGTTACAAGTAGAAACATGAATGTTTAAAAATGCTTTTATTTTCTATATTTTCCCCCTCTCTTTCTCTCTACTTTTTTCTTGAAAAAATGTGCATAAAATAGTTAAAATGCATGAAAAGGAATCACAAAAAATGTTAATTTTTTTGTTGTTGTTGTCGAAATACATAAATTGGCTTCATACAATATTCGTTTTGCTTCGAATTGAAATAAAATAAAAGCAAATCAATGCGTAAGTAAAACCATAAAAAATGTTTTTTTCTACTTGGTATTCTTCCTCTAATACCCTACGGCTGTATGCCTAAGCCATGGGGGTACATTGTGCTTAAGCTGGGGTTTGTAACAGCTTAACTATGCTGAACAACTTAGTAAGATTTTCTGAACCTGTTTGGCTTTAAAACTGTATTGATGGATCCTGGAGGAGGATGGAGCCTTCCACCCTTAAATGTCTATGAATTCCTATGCTTGGTACCTATGATTGGTATCTACGATTGGTACTTATAAATCTTAAATCATTAGGAAGTAGTGTTGTCCGCAGCTTTGATTTAATTTTTGCTTTGATTTGGTTAGTTCTGATGAAAATGCATAAGTTTTCTACGCTGTAGTTTCAGAAAAACGATCTCCTTCTTGTATTTTGTCTTGTATGGTATTTGCTTCTTACCACAGTAAAGGCTGCCTCCTAACTTGGCAAATATTGAGAGACACTATTTTAATCTCGAGTTATCCAATTAATGGTTTCCAAACAGCTAATATGAAAGGAAATCGAGATGTTGCAATTATAAATCATTTAATAATCGAAGAATGTGTCATTCAAGGAGTTTTGGGGTAGTTGTGATTGACCCAGTCTACTAGGTATTGGCAATATTGTAAAGAAATTTGAAGGGTCTAAAAGCACTACATACATATGTATGTGGCCAAGCCAGTGAATCATTTCATTATTCTCACTGTTTAATTTTTACCTTTTAAAAACGTTTATAATATGAGCTTTGTATATTGCAAATAAAATAAAAATAAATTTATGTTTAGTCTTAATTATTTTTTTTATTTTATTCGCACAATTCTGTGTGCCACTGTTCACAACTTGATGTAAACAACAACAATTGCTTTTCTTCGTTATTCCTCTGTTGATACCATTTGCATAAACAATAACAATTATTCGACAGATGTTTGTAACGGAACTTTACTAACTCACTGGCCTGCTTTGCCTTCGCTACGCTGTAATCCTGACTGAAGGGTTGTCATAACCACTTATGTTATGTTTGTATGAATTGAACGCTGTATGGTTTCAACAAGACTGTGCCATGACTTACTTTAGATGACCGATTTTGATTTTATTGCTGGGGAATTTTCCAGAAGTGATTTTTACTTTTAACGACGTCAATAGACCACCAAAAACATTTGATCTATTTCCGTGGGTCTACTTTAAATCACATTCTATGCGAATAATTCCACCCAGTGGGAGAATTTAAAAACAGCATCTATGATGTTATCGATGAAATACCGCTCGAAATATTGAGGAATAGTGTCCAAAAACCAACTCAGAAGGATTCACTGTTGCAAAAATACTATCTTTTGTATGATAATGTACTTGGAACATAATCGCAATGTTCAAGTAATATAATGAAGCAAATGCTTTGCAGTTATTACAGTTTTAATTGTGTTTTATATATTTTTGGTTTTGAGACTTAAAAATGGAACACTATTTTCTGCACGATTCGCAAGCTAGACATGATTTGCATTATGTGTCCCTTGTATACAAGTTGTCAAATTGAGGTATTAATTGCAAAATTTTTTCACAACGTGTTGTACAATTAAGCTACGAAATTTGCTATGCCGGCTAAGAATGTCTGTCCTTCTTCCACAGCTGCCACAATGATCATTATGCTGTATTTCCAGCTAGTGGACATGATTATTAATCGCATATTGCAAAATCAAAAGAACCTCAAATATTGAGACACATTCTCCACTATCGTTCATGGGCGACTCAATAAGTCCTTTGCCATATTTGCAATATAATACGACATATTGTTTCCATATAAAATTTTAATTTCCTTTCCAGAGTAGCAGCGAGAAATAAGTCCCTCTCTATGTATTAAAATAATTCTCGCAGAATACAAGGCTTTAGATATGGTCTTACAAAATTATTGAGTAGACTTACGCCAATAAACGATCATCCTTTTCATCACTTTAACTTCTACAGAACTCGTTATGAGTGGCAATGAAACAATGTCAAATAGCCAAATAACCAAATCGTGCTGGTAAACTTTTAAACTAATCTTTAAAGATTTTGAATTAAAAGACATTTTCCTGGAACCACGCTATTCCATCATTTTCGCAAAGGATGGCACTGTCTGACTTTGCTGTATTGGCATTGTAGTTCTTTCTATGGGGTCACGGAATTCCTGGATAAATTATTTGTAAGCGGAATGAAGGTCCTTAATTTTTGAAAATATGAAACAACCACGATAAAAATTAATTAGTCATTACAATCCTTTAGTCAGGATGTCTGTTTAAAGTCGACTCCAAACAACAGATTTTTGAGCGACTTTTGGCCAAAGACTACTGAGAGAAAGTAGCCGAAAGAAATTTTTTTTTATATTTCGTTGAGATGTCTGAGCTGTAGTTTGAACCACGTGCACACTCGTCTAAGAAGCCAAACACTATGGCCTTAAAAACGACGAATTATTTTAGAAGTTTTCTGCGCATTCTACTGGTTAGCCCCACAGCAGGAGGTTCTAGGTGCTAAAAAGTCCATATAATCTATTTTTTATGTCGGATATCTGGTTCTGCAGCTTCAATCACATGATCGAGTCGTTGTCAGAAACTCCAAATTATTCCTCTCTCTGATATAACAATGCAGATGATAGAATTCATTACTCCAGAATTTGTTTAAAATATGCCGACACACCAAAAATCTAGACTGGGGTGCGTGAGAGTCTTGGGTTCGATTCCCACCAGAGACTCTAGCCTGTGACTCTACCCCGATATATAATTTGTAATTTTATTGTAATTAATAAATAAATAAATAAAAACCTAGACCTCTGCAACTTGCACCACAATGAATTCGAACTGGGGAGGCATACGTTTGAGCATGGTTTGAAAACTTGTATATAAAGTGGCAGGACTTAAAAATATTTTAATATCTTAAACTTAAAGCTGTTCGAGACCTGGGTAACCATAGTGGTATCAAAAGGAATGGTATTGCAAAAATCGTTCCTTAACTGCTGTACTCTTCTTAAAAACTGTGGTTAACCCAACACAATATTGTTGCATTCCACTTATAGTCGACCATGACCGTTTGTAGTTTTCTTACATTGTTTTCAAATTCCAAATAGTTTGTTTGCTTGTTTGTTTATGCACTGTTGTTGTTGTTTTTGTTGTTGCTGTTTTTATTGTTGAGGTTTTAGTTTATAATGGATGTGGGTCACAGATTTTTTGAGGGACAAAATTAATGTTTAAAAGTTTTGTGGGTAATTTTTCTTATTCTTCTGCATATTCTTCTGCCATGTTATACTCGTACTTCTTTCAGTTCTGCTGCTGCTGTTGAAGAAAGAAAATGAATTTGTTTTCTTGTCATTATTGGTCTTGTAGGGTTTTATTTAAATTTTTTTTCTCTTTCTATTATTTAGTTTTTAAGGAAATTTAAGTAATAAAGTATGCATGACCTATTTCATAAAAGAAATGCTCTGGTAATTTATTTATATTAAAAAAATGAAAATCAAACAAAATAAAATATATTTATTTCAATATACGTATGCTTGTATATGTGTGTGTATATGTGTTTTGTGGTTTAATAAAGAATATTTTAAATTATTTCTTTTTAGCTTTTGTTGTTATTGTTGTTGCATATTTTCTTTTCTTTAATTTTTTTTTTAGTTAAAATATAATAAAGCTTACGAAGTCAACATGACACACAGTGTCATAGTTTTAGGTTTTTTTTTGGGAAATTTAAATTACAAAAGTTCAAAAAAAAAATAACAAATTTCCCCTTCTTTATAAATATTAAATCAATTCGAATTTAAAAATAAAAAGAAATATTTAAAAAAAATTCAAATAAGAACAAAAACAACAATTTTCTATGCCTTTAAAAAAAAGGGGCCGCATGTAATTTATTGCTTTAGTTCCCAGACAATCAACGAAATATATACGTTTAAGTGCCATCGTAACCAGGTTATGACCCTGTTACTATTGCAAAATAAACAGCTGAATATAATCACAGGCTTATTTTTATTCTAAAATTAAATGAAAATAAAATAAGGAATTCATTTCAAAATTGTTTTCTGTCAACAATTCTCACGTTCGATAAAGTATGTTGTTCAAGATCCATGGCCTTATAACCTCATTAAAACACCATGGGAAAATACCTTGAAGTTTGAAAATAAACATTGAAATTATGTTGCAATCATACAACGATTAACGATAATTGTATTCGTTTTTTGTTGTTGTAATCAATAGACTAAGATTACATATGTAATTGGTCAATACAAGCCTTCAGTCAGGATTACTACCTACCAGAGATCAGCAATGAGTATTCAAAAAGACGAGTAGATTCGAATCATATTTATAATTTCTGATACTTATACGCATTCATACTTATTTTAATATTATACTCATACTACTTATATTCAAAGTTTGAAGTACTCATCGTACTCATAATTAACAAAACGCATGACACTGTTGATTTCGACTGCCTATGACTCAACATTTACAAGAACCACAAAATATGTATGATTCTCGTACGAACACTACAATACTCACTAGAATGTTGTGCGTTTGATTTGCTTGCTGTTTTTGTCATTTTCTTTCTTCTTGTTTGTAAATGCAATAACAACTATGACTATAAATTTCGGTTAATGAATCGAATCACTCGAATCATTTATGAGTATTATAAGTACTTTTCTAAATTAATGAATCTGAATGATTAGGCGTATGAATCAAACATATTTCAAATGTTATGAGTCTGATGTCAGCGTTGTACTCATACTGATTGCAACCTGTACTTATAAATCAATGTTGTAGTGAGTACGACTGAATCAGAGTAGCAGAATTTCATTACTGTTGACTCACTTATATTCAAAATTTCATGAGTACTTATGAGTAGCGAAAAAACGATTCATTGCTGATCTCTACTACCTATCAATTCACAACACTTACGTTGCATGTGTTCATTTTATGCACGAATGGCAATACCTACAATTTAAAGTAGACTCCGAACGACAGGTATTTGAGAAACATTTCATAATCATTTTATTTTGTCTCAGAGTTTTTGCCAGAAATTTGCTGAGAGGATTTTAGGTTAGAGGACGTGTACTTGTCGAATGAGACAAGTACAGTACCCGGAGGTCAAGTTTACACATTGTGTAAAACGTCCTTAAGATGAGAGGATGATAGGGGGAATAGGAAAAAGGAGAGGAAGTAGGAAAGGGATGCTGAGAGGAAGTTGCTGAACAAAAATTTTTTTATATTTCGTTTTGTTCAAGATATCTGGCCTCGTAGGCTCACGTCTAATAAGCCAACACACTACCTACAAGCCTATACATTTAAAATCTTAAATTCTTAAATTTTAAAATATAAAAATTGTTTTAAATTTAATGCCTCCCTTAAAAAAATAATTGCAAATAAAAGCCTCTCATTTCCATTTCAATTACAACGACAACGATTAATTCTTATTTTCTCTATGGACCGTTTAAATAAATAGTTTTGCGATCGTTTAAAATTTTGCAAATATTATTTTAAGGTAATTAAAAACGGTTACTAACGACATTTTCATAATGTTTAAACGCGCGGAAACCACACTCATTTAAATTATCTATTTTATTTTGGTTTTGGCAAAATATTATTTTTTTTTTTGATTTGTATTCGTACAATAAAAACAAAATAAATGTTTTTAAATAAATTTACCACAATATTAAGTACGGCTGTAGTAGAGGAAAAGAGAAAGGAAAATACCATTAAATTTCATTTCCAATGTAACAGAATCGTAATTAGCCGAATGCAAATAATAGTCAATAAAATTTTGTTAAAAACAGGCACAAACATCGTTACATGCGTTACATTTTTCACGGTGTATGCAATTAATGAAATTCATTTTAAAATCGCTTTCATAATAAAAACGTTTGTCGTTATTGAAAATGCAATATTTGCTTATATGGGGGGATCCGTTTATATGTACATTTACCTACACATTGTTGACTTTATGAAATATTGAACTTTTTTTTGAAAACATATGGATACACACCCATTTGTATGGTGTACAATGTACATAAACTGGGGCACAAAAACTGTAGTAAATATTGTTGCACGAAACTCTACCCCCACCGTCATACAGATATTATGTGATCAACTCAAAGGTTACTCTTTATCAGTTCTAATATGTTTAAACAATATATGTATCCTCTCTATCACATGCAGCTGCATTATGAAATTGCAAATTTTTATATTGTTTTGCTACCGTTTCTGGTTTTTTTCCTCTTCGTTGCATGATGGTAATAAAATAACACCCACTTTGTAATAAAAACATTACACGATAATGTAAATTCACGGATAAACAGATACCGATGCTCTATAATATAATACACTCAGGTTTAAGTGAATAGAACGAAGCATATTAAAGCGTCCATTTCGAATATAAATCTGTGATTATACTTCCTCTTCAGTACTTCTGCCAATAGGACGTTGATACATGTCGTGTTAAAATTTTAATAACCACTGTCAATCACTAGTAGCAAAATAAAATTTCAAGCAAAAATCCATAAAGTAAGCTCTGAGTTGTCTATCATTCTATTCTATGAGTTTAGCTCTGAGCAATTATTTTCAAACCTAAATTAGTGATTCCGCAGAAACTTCCTCTCTGCAGATTTCTAGTAAAAACTCTAAGGGTAAATAAATTTGCCAATGAAAAGTTTCTCAAAAATCTGTCTTCCGGAGCCGACTTTAAATTGTAGGTCCTCCCGCTCAAGTAACAGGTGGCTTTAAATTTGAACCATCGGTTTTTTCGAATATGGCAATACTTATGTCATTCTATTCTGTTCTGTCACAAAATTCAGTATATTATCTCCACGGAACGTAATAAATTGATTTACGCTTAGACAGCCTTGGGATTTGTTAAGCCAACGAGAACCTGCACAATTATTTCGATTTTGCCACAAAAATCATCTTTTCGAATAAAGCTCATTTTCATCTTGGTGGATGCGTTAACAAACAAAATTGTCGTATTTGGGGCTCACAAAATCCACATGCGATCCTACAGTAACCAATGCACCCATTACTAGTAACTTGTGGAGCGACGGCATCATTGGCCCATGTTTCTTTGGAAATAAGGACGTCGCACCATACATACACAATTGGTCATTACAACCCTTCAGTCAGGATTGCGGCATAGCTTCTCACACCACATATGTTTTGTGTCTTAATTGTATATATGAGTGGCGCGATCTACAGTTTAAAGTCTATTCTGAACGACAGATTGTTGAGAAAATTTTCATGGCAATTTTATTTTACTCTCCGAGTTTTTGCCAGAAATCTGCTGAGAGGCAGTCACCGAAGAAATATTTTTTCATATTTCGTTTTGATGTCTGACCTGTGATTTGAACCTTGAGCTTACGTCTAATAAGCCAACACACTACTTACTAGACTAGGGCGACTTCCACAGCACACCATGCTAACCGCTTTTTTGTACCCGCTTTTCATGACATTGATATGAACTATGGTTGGTTTCAACAGGATGATGCAACTTGCCACACATCTCATGTCACAATCGATTTATTGCGTCAAACGTTTGATGGCTGTTTAATAAGTGGAAATGGTGATGTCAATTGGCCGCCAAGAAGCAGCGATTTGACACTTTTGTACTATTTTCTGTGGGGCTTCGTTAAAGAAAAATGTTATGCAGACAAACCATAGACAATTGAGCATCTGAAGGCCAACATTCGTGATGCCATTGCTGAGATACGACCCCATATTCTCGAAAAAGTACACGAAAATTGGTCCGATCGAATGAGGTACTGTGAAGCCAGCCGCGGCAGCCACATGAATGAAATAATATTCCATTTCTAACCGGAACAATTGTACTTCAAAACAACAAAATAAATTTGTCAAAATTTCAAAACGTTTTTGTTTCATTGTATATTCAAATTTAAACTTTTAAATGGCCCACCTTTTATGTATGTGCATCAAATTAAAAAAATTAAAATAAATGACTTCATTTTATCTGTATTCTATAATTGGTCACTACAACCCTTTAGTCAGGATTATAGACCTAGTTTCTCACACCACTTATGTTTTGTATGTTAATTTTATACATGAGTGGCGGGACCTACAGTTTAAAGTCGACTCCGAACGACAGATTTTTGAAAAACTTTTCATAGCAATTTTATTTGCTCTCAGAGTTTTTGGCAGAAATCTGGCCAAATAAATATTTTTTTCATATTTTCATTTGATAACTGTCGTGTGGTTTGAACCGTGGCCTTATGTCTAATAAGCCAACACACTACCTACTAGACTACAACGACTTCATTCCATCTCCATTTCATTTTATTAAAAGCAGCAAAGGACTCCATGAACCCATTGCCACCAAATTGCAGGAAAAATTTCTAAATTTAGCAAATTATTGAACAATTCATACAAGTTCTGTGTAATCCAGTTTATTCAAAAGTATTTCAGAACTGAACATATGAACCTGTTCGAAACATTAAAAAAAAACTTACAAATTAATTTTGTATACCTAATCATTCAATTGCCAGTGTTTTGAATACACAACTGCCAGCCTGCATATCCCAATGGGTTTCAGTGTGTCACAAAAGGATTTTTGGATAAGGTTTTGAAGACCTAGTTAAAACCGGGAGGTAAACATTATTTTTGGATTTTCATATGCAACATAAGGTTTTGCAAATATTATGATTAAAACATTTGCTGCTGCATACAAAATAAAATAATTTTATTTTTCTCTCTTTTCTCTATTTTTTCTTTCTTTTTATTGGTTAGATGGCTGTTCATCGGTGTTAAAGCACAATACAGAGAAGCAAATTTTCAATTATAAAACAAGCTTATATGTGTAGTATCCATACATACATAGATCCTCTTGCTATACACACATGAATTGTTTATATTTTCTACTGCCATTTATTTTAACATGCAACACCATGATGTTGCATTAGTTTTTTCTCTCTATGGGTGTTTGTGTGTGCGAGTGTTTTAATGTTGCATGAAATATGTCTGTTCGTTTATGTTTTTTCTATGAACGTACGTTTGTATTGCATTATTGCAAATGTGAAAGAACGAAAATAATTTATTTTTTTCAATTCTCTCGAAATTTATGCATCAAATGTGAATGATTGACGTGAAATAAATTTTGAGGAAAAAATTGTTCATATTCGTATCTGTATGTATGTATGTGTGCTCCTATTTATATCATGACATCTGACGCCTTGACATTATTATATTGGAAATTAATACTGAAAATAAATTTGCAATTTGGAATTTTTTTTTTGAGTTGAAAAACTTATAATACGAAGGTATGTTTAAGAAATAAATGCAGTTTCGTTCTTTGCTTTTTTTTTTTGATTAAAATGCATAAATTTATTAAAATTTGCATATTTTTATTATAAATTTAATAAATATTTCAACAAATTAAATATTTAAAGCGGCTTCAACTTACAAAAGACATGAAGAAACTTTCTAGAGAACGACTGATACGAGGTAATATACAAGAGCTACTGTAGTCTTGTAGGTAATGTGTTGGCTTATTAGATGAGAGGCACTGGTTCAAAACTCAGGTTGGACATCTCCAACAAAATGAAATTGGAATAAATATTACTTCGGCGACTTTCTTTCAGCAGATTTCTGGCAAAAGCTCTTGAGAATAAAAAAAATCGCCATAAGAAGCTTTTGGCGAACGGAATTGACTTTAAAATATAGGTTCCTTCACTCATGTATAAAATTCACACACACAACATTAGTGGTGTGAGAAGCTAGGACGTAATCCTAACTAAAGGCTTGTGGTGACCAATTTTGTATGCATGCATGTATGTATGCCAAAATTAATTGATGCCTCCGTCTTAAAGAGTTGATACTTATGCATTCTCCTAGCTTTCTTATCGTGGCTTACATTTAACGGTCGGTCTAATAGTATTTTAGGCTGTCAAGAAGTTAATAGACAGTGGAGTAAGTCATGGTACGGCTGCAACAACCCTCGAAGCCTCATATTAATTGTTTACAATGGGAACTCCTCTGTGAGTTTATTATTTGTCAATGCTTTTATGGATACTGTCAACGCCAGCAGCAGTGGGCAGCCAATCTGGCCAAAACTCTAAGTGTACCCCAATTCTCAAGGAATACGCTCAGTATGTATGTACACAACAGCTCCGCATTCACAAACTTGAGAAATATTGATGAAATTGTTAAAAAATTGATTTATTTCGACGGCCAACTCTTTTCTATTCTAGTGGATCTCTTATTGCCATGATAATGTTAAGGAAGGCGACGTTGTCTAGAAGATAGTGTGTTGCCATATTAAACACAAGCCTAGCTCGAAAGCAATGTTTTAACAAAAATTCTGAAAAAGTCTTCTGAAGGTAATGCCACTCATGGATAAAATTAACACACACAATATAAATGGTTTGAGAAGCTATAGTCCTGACTAAAAGGTTGTAATGACCAAGTATTATTCCGCGTAAAATATTGCGAAAGTAATAGTGCCTGTTCATTAGCTGACCATTTTAATGCCCCAGACAGTGCCAATGTGCGATTAAGTTGGCATAACCAGTAACGGGTAAATAAAAGATGCAAAATTGTTAACAGTTTAGACCAAAACCATCTGAAATCTGCTCTGAAAATATAACATCACAGTCTGTTTACCTAATCTATTGCGGCGATTGGACTGGCCCATCTAACTCTATTAGTTCGGATTGTTTGACACAAAAATTCAGAATTACTTCAATCACAATGAAACCACTAATTGAGAACTGCATCTACAAAGAAAGTTGTCACCAAATTGATTATTAAGACCACAATAATTCAATATGTGCTGTAGGGATCAAATATCGCTAGCATTTGATCAAATTGATCAATTTTTGAAACAAAAAATGAATTCCAATTAAGCCAAATAAGCAAAAATGAAAAGCAAATGATGGTTGTTTAGCTTCAATTCGTGTACGAGATGAATTTTGTAGGCACTTTTTATGGGAATTTTTGAATGTAGTCGAGAGACAAATGCTAACGAGTTATGAACAACGACGAATCGATATTTCGACTTCTAGTCGCGTTAAAACAACAATATTCTCTTCCAATCGAAAGGAGTAAACTTATTGTAAAATCAATTAGCAATTCGGCTAGCTTAGTCACTAGGCCGACTAAGTTGATCATAAAATCGATGAAATGTTGTATGAGCTTCGTAGACTTATTTTTTTAAAGTGAATTTCTACAATTTGGAAGCATTTTTCTGGCTTAAAAAGGTTTATGTTGTCTTGCCATACTTTATTGAATAGAAATGTGAGAACAGTTACGGCTACAAGACTTAGGGCCATTATTACAACTTGCCGTTAACTAAAGGGAGGGTTTTAACGGGCAGATAAATTGTTTTTCAATATTATAAGTGTACAATAAGGTAAAAGTGAGTATTAAGCTAAAGGGAGGATCATCCTACCTTTAACTTTTAAAGTTAAGTTTATGTTTGAACTTGCCATATTATATATTATTTTCAATATGGCAACTTCAAATACATATAAATAAAATGAGCAAATACAACAAAAAAAGAGGCCCTTCGTTGCCACTGCGTTTAAAAAAAATTTCTTTAATTGTGCCGTTTTATCGACATTGCTCCGGCACTGCCATATTTTTGAAAACGTTAACATTATTTTATCAATAGGTTATAATAACGAAAAGAAGTTAAAGGTGACTTTAAAGTTCACTTTAGCTAAAGTTAGCTTTAACTAAACCCAACTTTCACGATAACTTGTAATAATGTAAATAATGCTAAAGAAGTATAGAATTCAAGAAGAATAGATACGTTGTGGAATAATTAATTACCAAAACATTGGGAATAGCAGAGGACTTTCGATAAGCTATTACGGAAACACAGCCTATGTGAAAACGATCAAATATTGGAAAAGACGAGGTTGACTTCACAACAAATTTATTTCATATGACATGTTACCCTACTTTACTGCGTACGTTTTGTACATTACAAATAGATGTTGTTAATTAATTACGTCACATATACATTATTTAACAATAAATGTCATTTATTTCCTATTTAAACAACCACCTCTCTCTCTCCCTCTCTACAGCATTTGACCTTAAATTTCAATTTAAATTAAGCCGAGTGTTAAATGTTTCTTTTCTGTGAAAGTTTTATGATCATTGGTTTGGAAAAAAGGAAGATAAATTTATGACTTTATTTATGTAATGTTGTTTTTATCAGTCATCAGTATTAAACTAAATGACCAAAGTAACTTCCCTTTCTTTAAGCCAAAAAAAAAAACCAGAAAACAAAAAACAACGCTGTTTAGCTAGGAATTATGAATTAATGCAGAAGACACAAGACTTCCTTCTCTACCTGACTGCTTAAAAAGAAGTGAAAAAAAAACATTTTCTTTTTTTTTAATAAAAATCTATTAAACTTGATGTCTATTTTGTTACTTCTTCTTCGTCGTTTATATTTTAACTACCCACATGCGTATGAGTCTATCTTTATGTGTCTCTGTGCTAACAACATATGGCCAATGTGCTAATGGCTTATTGAAGCACGTAAAAATACAACAAATTAAATTTATTAAAATTTATTATATACGTTACATGAAATATGTATGTAATATTGTAAATAAAAAAACATATAAATTTATTGCCTTTTGCCATAAAAATATGCCTCTGTTTGGGGCATTAACAAATAATACACGTTAAAAGGTTTTCATAGCATATTTGAGCAGCTGTATGTACTTTTCTCGATGCACAGTTGATTTTTGTTCAAAAGAAAAAAACGAAATATTTTATTGAAATATTTTCCTATTTTGTTTTTAATATTTTAAATATTTTTTTGTATTTTTTTGCCTTCAAACAAAAAATTCTATTGAAGAACAAAATCAAATATTTAAATTGATGTTATAAAAAAATGTTAAGCAATAAAAGTGCCTTGATTGACCATGATAATGTGTTAAAGGACATAACAGGCAAAATTGTTTATATTACCACAGTTGTTTATTCTGGTGAAACCTAAACTAAATAAAAAAGTAAAATTGTAAATGACATCTGATTGATTTCCTATCCCAACGCAGGTAACCGTGCATAGAAGGCAAACTTTAATAGAATTCAATTTGAAATTTTAAATAAAATTATCATTTGGCACAACATACTCGTACATACATAATTGGCCATTACAACCCTTCAGTCAGGATTACGACCTAACTTCTCACACCACTTATGCTGTGTGCGTTAATTTCATACATGAGTAGTGGGACCTACAGTTTTAAGTCGACTCCGAACGACAAATTTTTGAGAAACTTTTCATGGCAATTTAATTTACTCTCAGAGTTTTTGCCAGAAATCTGCTGAGAGAAAGTCCCGAAGATATATTTTTTTTCATATTTTCGATTTGATGTCTGACTTGGGGTTTGAACCGCGTCCTTACGGAGAATAAGCCAACACACTACCTACTAGACTACGGCGACTTCGGCACAATATTATGGTATAATGACTAAAAGGTTGAGTTATGTTACCACGTAGTTTGTCGTTCACAGGCAAATCCACTCGTTGGTCCATCCAGCGTAAGGTAAGCCACCTACGGTTTATTGAATTCCATGGTGGTTTTTCCAATTTGAAAATGTTTTCTTGTAGGGGCACATATATATTCTCTATCGTCTCAGATATCTGCGATCCCTTTCGTGCCAATTCGTCAGTCTTTTCGTTTCCTTCGGCGCCACAGTCGCCCGGGATGTATACTGTGCATAGAGTCTATGCAAACTCCCGCCTTTTGAATTTACGAGTCCACACATTTAACTGTGCACACATATGATAAAGTTCGAAGGAGGTAGTTTAGTGGTTTCAATCGTACATTCAGCTTATTCAATAGCAAAAATATTTTTCTGAAATACGTTGGCCTGGTAAGGTAATCTATATGACCCATTCGGTGTCAACTCTTCCGAATAGACCTCTGATCCAATTCTACAATCCATCTTCGAGTCATCGGCGAATACCGTTATATAAGCGTCACCGATGACATTCTATCCCCATTTTTCCCGTGTGTGAGTATAAGTTTTCTATGTTCGCCCGAGAACATACTTCTGCTAAAACTTGTGTTATTCGGTTCTACTTTATGCAGATTGAAGCCGTACTGGGGATATTTGGAGGAAGATGTCTAATGAATGTAGAAACCAGATGACATCGAGGCCAAACTGCGGCGTAGACTTAATGCGAATAACTCCAATTGTGAAAATCTTTGACTACAAATTAAATTAACTTGGATTCATACCTAGGAAATTTTACAGAAGTTCGAAGTATCGACACAAATAGTAGTCAGAGTCAAGGTCTGGGTTATATGGCAGGCGAAGTAAAATTTCCAATCTCATGTCTGGTTGCATATTCATAGCGTTCTTTGGCCAGTACTCGCTTCGAACGAGTTAAATGATGTCCGTACTGAGCCCGGTTTTAGTAGCCAGGCATTTATTTCGACTGTTTTGTCAAATTCCCAGGAACGGAAATCGCATTCAACAACACCTGCTAATAAAATTATTTTATCGAAATGAATGTTCGGACAACGTAGTGTGCGCTGTTCATGGAAAAATCATCTTCAGCGATAAAGCTCACTTCTGGATGTATGGGTATGTGAATAAACGAAATTGATTTGTTTTGGAAGATGGTAGCCAACATGCAATCCAATACATCCTGAAAAACCCACTGTCTGATTGGCGGGGTCATCGGTTAATTTTGCTCTGCGAACAACTCCGGCCGGGCCACCTTATATAAAGGCGAGGACTATATGCCAATGATTATCAGTTTGTTTTGGTCATCACTATATTATTAGCAATTTCTTTTGTCCTAAACAAGATGATCTGGACACTAACGACATGGGGTTTCTACACAGCACTTCGAATACTCTGCTTAAGCGATTCGGGGCTGCCCCCTGTGATTCTGCAATTTTACTTTTTTAGACTTTA
The DNA here is from genome assembly GCA_932273835.1 of Sarcophaga variegata. Lineage (NCBI taxonomy): Eukaryota > Metazoa > Arthropoda > Insecta > Diptera > Sarcophagidae > Sarcophaga > Sarcophaga variegata. Next base: position 114,501,467 of record OW026361.1, read on the forward strand.
TCTTGTGTTATTTTCTCCGGTCACAGATGCATGCAAATAAACCACCCACCACAGTGGTCTTCAAGGCTAACATATCCCATAACATCAGCCAAGTACATCCTGATTTATACGTTAGAGTCATGGAAATTTGGATACGCTCAACCTAGATTTAAAAAAAAAAAAAATTCAACGATCTCTACTTCACACTTCGTTTTATTTAAATTTTAAGATTGGAAGCACGTAATGAATGGCCCGTTATTATATAATTTGCCAGTAGCTGCAGAAATTTAGTGATTGCGTTCAGCAATTAGCTTTCATGGTCTACTTCTGTAACGATTGCTAGTGTCGAGTATAAGGAATCCCTAAAATCTATTGTATGGCCTCAGGATTTAAGCAAACTGCTTTAGATGTGATTTTAATAAAGTTAAGGTTGTCTATAGTTGTTGTCGTTAAGCATAGACATATCTGGGACCAGTATTTTGTACTTATTTTCAGAGCTATTAGCGCCCATTACATCTTGTTGCACTGTGATCATGAAAATAATATTCAAAAATTATAACAAAGATACTGTTTTGCCACTTGTTGCCTTATTCTCCTGCTGGAGGTAATCAATTCTTTTGCACATCAAAAGTGTAAATTTTTTCTGTAAAAGGTGGTGGTCATGTAGGCTTCGGAAGGTATTTAAATTGTTGGCATTATTTTATGCATCAATGAATTCTTTTAGTTTTAAATTTTAAACAACAACAACAACTCTATACAACGTTATACTCATCGTTATTTATACAATTTGGATCCTTTTCCTTTTATGTACAGCAAACGATGTCCTTTCCTTTTAATTTCGCTTTGTTTTCATTTTTTCTCTTTGGCTGTCGGCGGCCTTTTTCTAGCTACGTTCGTTTTCATATCAAATGGTCAATTTGTTTAAAAGGTTAAATAACAATGTAAACAACAGAATTATTTTACTTTTTATTTCAATTTTTCTTTCTTTAATTTTCCCAATCTCTCTATCTCCCGCTCTCTTAATTTTTGTTTCATTTTAACAACCATTTTTATGTGGAAACCTTTTTGTGAAAGCCAACAAAGCGGTGTAAAAGTTTTGCTAGGAGGCAGGAGACAAGTTCGCCATAAAGGTGTCTACAAATGGTTAGAAAAAAAGGTCGTTGTCGGTTCTCTTTAACAGTTGCAATGTTTTTCTTTTTTTTTTGTACTTTTTTTTGGTACATTTTTGTTGAAGTATTTCCAAAAATAAAATCAAAAAAATTTCGTAATGTTTTTAACGGCTTAAACATTTTACGAAACACAAATACATACAAAAAAAGAGAAAAGAAAAAAGTTTTTTAAGGTTAACGATATAAAGAGATTATTAAAGTATTAAAACCGAAAAAGGTCCAGTGTTTAATTGTTTCTTTTTTTTGCGTTTATTTGTATGCAAACCCCTTTTTGTAAATTAAAAGGCCATCTCTTGTAAAGTCTTTGTGTTTAAAGAGGCCGCTTGTAAAGTTTCTTATTTTTGTAGCAGTTAATTAAAATATAAATAATATTTATTGTTCGGAATAATTTGAATCTACTTTACGCTAAATTTAACTTTAAATTGTTACCATAGAAGCGTTTAAATAACTTGTAAAAAGGTTTAAAACGTAATAATGCTTGTAATTAAAATTTAAAACAGATGTTGAAAAGGAAAGTACTCATATTTATAAAGACCTTAGCTTTTAATTTAAGTTTTAATAATACATACATACATACATAATTGGTCATTACAATCCTTTAGTTAGGATTACACACTAGTTTCTCACACCACTTATGTTGTGTGTGTTAATTTTATACATGAGTGGCGGGACCTACAGTTTACAGTCGACTCCGAAAGACAGATTTTTGAGAAAAACTTCATGACAATTTTATTTACTCTCGAGTTTTTGCCAGAAATCCGCTAAGAGAAGCTTGATTTATATGAATATCCTTAAATTAATTTCCCTAACAATCACTGTAAGTATTCCATCATTAAATTTCAATTAAAATCGCTGGAGGTAATTTTCATTTTCCACAATAAAACTAAAAAGTTTTTGAATTCTGTTGCTAAAAAACTTTAATTTGAGATAAAAACATAAGCATCATTATTTAAATATATTTTCCTTAATTTTCTTACCTTTCAGGCGAACAAAAAATTAAAATTTTAAAAATCTTAAAAAAAGGATATATGTGCTGCTCTGATAGTATGATAGCTAATCCCAAACTATTTATGAAGTATTATTTCTTACAAAAGACTACAAGTTGTGTGATAAAAGTTTTATGAAAATGGTTAAAATTTTCTTTTTTTTAGAAAAAAAATCGTTTTCATTCAAATTTCAAAAAAAGGCTTTAAGCATGATTATTAAAGGTTGCAAGACTTTCAGGTCATTTTACGAAAAGGCGTTATAGGTGTAGATATATCATTATCAAAGCGAATGATTCTGTTATCTCATACGTACGTACATAGTTGACAGAAATATTTTCATCTGTAATAAAATATGGGACAAAACACATTTTCCCAATGTTTGTCTGTCACGTGAGATAAATGTAAGAAGAGCAATAAGAAAGACTCTACAAGATTTCAGGAAACAGCTACTACCAATCTGCGTGACAATTGGTAATATTTTTTCATCCCAAACTACTAAAGGCAGTTTGTTCTGTTCCAAGTAGTACCATATTTGACGATAAACATCCTGTTATCATGTTTGTTGCTGCCAATACTTTCTCCAGTTCATAAGACGAGCTTCTATTAAATTCTTCTTCAAAGTCTTTAGCAGCAGGAATACAATATATGTACAATATATAAATGTATACAATTAATATATAATCGGTCATTACAACCTTTCGTTATAAATTGGAAATATCTGACTTGAGGTTTGAACCTTGGTCTGACATCTAATAAGGTAACACGCTACATACTAGACTACGACTACTTCAATCAATATCAGGAACATATCAAGAATAGAAAATTCAATCTTTTCACTTTCGTCCCGCACTTAACTTTCAATTCTTTCTCAAAAACCATAAATAATGTCTAAAACTTAACAAACGACAACAAAAAATCTCTATGAAAGCCGTATGTATCAAAAATGATACATAAGCCAGAATTATGAAGTTTTTGAATTTTGTAACCCCTGTTTGAAAGTTTCTTTTTTTATTTGGTTTAAAATAATGGCGATAACAATACTAACGAATTCCAAAAATATCAGGCATCTAACTTTTTCTGAATTAATGTTATATCGTCTCATAAATTGAAATTTATTATTTTTGATACAAGCTCGATCTACGGTTAACGAATGTAGCTTATGCGTCCGTCTTGGCCATGAATGCCGAGGATTTCTCAGGGAAATTTCGAAGTTAACTCTCACATAGGTTCCAGGTTTTAGGGATATTGAGCTCCAAGTTCTGGAGCTCACAATTAGCTGCACGAAGGTACATGCAATATTCCTAGACTCTGCTGGACACGTGGCGGAACCTACAGTTTAAAGCCGACTCCGAACGATAGATTTTTGAAAAGATTTTTCATTGCACTTTTTATTTTAGTCTCAGAGTGTTTGCCAGAAATCTGCTGAAAAAAGAAGAAAGATATATATTTATATATATATAATAGTTTTCATACTTCATTTGGTTGGAGATGTCTAACCTGGGGTTTGAATCATGGCCTCACGTTGCCATACATCCTCTGAATTTTTGCATCGAATAACTGAAATTGAAATGATACGGCCATCTTGTAGGGCTGTCAACTGAAAATCTCCTGCATTAATTATTGGGATTGGTCAAAGAAAGTAAAGGGCAAAATGCAATATAAAGCCAACAAATGGGAGATAAAAGGAATTGTTTAAATTTATTTAATATTATTCGACTACACCCATCCCTCAATTTACGAAATAAAAATTTTTATAAATTTTTTTAATAGAAAAAAATAAATAAAGTACACCTCTAGCGCTCTTGAAGGGCTTTGCTGCTAGTAGTGAAAGCAAGATAGGAATAAGCCATACGAATTCTACTTCTGTAGCTTCCTTATCTTTTAAAAATTTTTTTTGATATTTTTAAGCATAATGCAGCATTAATACTTTAAACTGATCGTTTTTCTTTATTTCTTTCACTCTTACTTTCCTTTAAATAAATTGATATTTTACTGGACACGTAATAAATGAAGGCTTATAATGACCAGTTCAGTGTCTATTCACATTCTGTCCGTTGTACGTTGTACGTTTTAGTTGGTCAAAGTAATCAAATAAATAAAAACCGAATGAGTCCTGGATTTATGGAGGTGTAAACCATAATTCTTATCATTACAGGAGTGGAAAACAATATAAAAATTGTTTATTTTATTTCATTCTCTTCTTGTCTTTTTTTGTTTTTTCATGGAAACATTTATTTTTTATTTAATTCTACGTGTGTGTGTGTGTCCGTGCGCGTGTATTGGTAAGTTTTTATATTCATTCTGCTAAACTTGACCCTTTTGCTTGGTCCATATATATAAAACCAACCATTTAAAACATTAACTATTGTTTTATGGCTTTCTCTTCCTCTGCACTCTACACTCTAACTCAACTCTTCTCTTGTCTTCTCTAGTCACTCTTGAACAATGAACGTACGTGTAATTTCTAAAGTGAAAACAAAGTGTTATGCTTGTTGTTTTTATTGTTCACTTTTTTTACACACACTCACTCATACTTTCAGACCCTCTCGATATTTGCAGGAAAAAAAATAAAAAAATTCAGTGTGTCCTGGAACAGAAGTCAACGTAGCCGGTAGTCTTTGGCTAAAGGGCAGTAAAATGGTAAGGGCTAAAAACAAGAGCCATAAACACGTAAACAGTTAACCAGGGACCCTAAATAATGAAATGAAAGTAGGGGTTAAAACAATACGGGGCAACAAAGGGACATAGTAGCAGCACGAACAGAAATGTATTGTAAACTAAATACCTTTAAATTGTAAAAAACATATAAGCACACGGAGAAAAATAAAGTGTGGTAAACAAACAAATTTTACTGACACTTGATATCAGTTGATGAATGTCGCATATATAGGGTGTAGAATTAAACGCTTCCAATTTTTAATTTTAAATAAAAAACTGTGTGTGAGATATCATCGAAATTATGTATTCGTTTGGCATTATGTGTGAAAATGTCCAATTTTTTATGATCAGGCATGTGTTAAGACCTGCAATTAAAAAAAAATACTGCAAGCGAAAGTCAAATCACTCATTAAATCACTCGTGCATAAACTGGCTGCCTTCCAAAATGTTAGTTGTTTTGCTTTGTGTTTGAACAAATTATCGTATTTCATTATGCCGCTGTACAAAATATTTACAATGTATTCTATTTCAAAACGTCGTCGTGTATTTTTAACGCAGTCAAAAAGCAATCAGGCTTCGGATTTATAGTTGATGCATTTCTACAAAGTTTATATACAGTAGTAGAACTGCATACAAACTTTGTATTGATACATTTTGAAAGGCAGCCACTGTGTGCCACGTAGTGCCATCCCACATGCCCTTGAAATCCCAATCATTCAATTTTGGCTAAAAGAAGGTGGACTTAAAGTGGTTATTGTACTCGCCGTCTGGCTAATGTCGTCTTTAAAGCAATGACGTCGCCAGTCTTATATCTTTACTAAATACATACACACTTCTTCTGAATGCCTTCGATGCTCTTGGTATCGTCCCAAATACGGCAATCAAATCATCCAAAAACGGGCCACATCGTTGAATATGATGAAAATTAGGTTCAGTGGCCAACTGCTCCACAACTCATTTACGTCGTTTTCTGTGGTCGTTTAACTTCCAAGTCAAGACACACAAAACGTGTAGTTGGGGTCTGCAAAAGGCTTCAATTTCACAAACAACGGTAATATTGGCCGATCGTTTACTGAACCAGTGGATTCGAATTTATCCACAATATTGTGAATAGTCCTCTGGATAGGACGAAGGTGGACTCGAATTTAATCACAATATTGCAAATAGTCATAGTGTATAGTGTAGGACGATTGTCAATGGACGAAACACTCAGTATGTTACCCGAACAAAAAACACTCATTTTTTTAAAACAATTTTATTATTTGAAATTCGCCGTAGTCTAGTAGGTAGTGTGTTGGCTTATTAGACGTAAAGGCAGGGTTCGTGCCCCAGGCCAGACATCAAAACAAAATCCAATAAGTATTTCTTCGGCGACTTCCTCTCAGCAGATTTCTGGCAAAAACTCTGAGAGTAATTAAAATTGCCATGAAAAGTTTCTCAAAAATCTGTCGTTCGGAGTCGACTTTAAACTATAGGTCCCACCACTCTTGTATAAAATTAACACACACAACATAAGTGGTGTGAGAAACTAGGTCGTAATCCTAGCTGAAGGATTGTAATGACCAATTATGTAATTTTTTTATTTCCACGTGTCCTTGAATACTATGATTATTTGACAAAACAGACTCAATGAACAACAACAACTTAAGGCGTAGCTTCGACATGTTCAGTGATATCAACTACCAAAATTCGAAAGTCGCTATTGGGTGACCGGATATCACTGATGTTTGAGAATCTAAGTAAAGCAAAGTAAATGGTAGGAATAGTTGTCCTGATCCGAAAACAGTAATACTAAATATTCGACTTGTAGGAACATTAAGCAGCTGTAATCTAGTAGGTAGTGTGTTGGCTTATTATACGTAAGGCCACAGTTTAAACCCCAGGCCAGACATCTCCAGCAAAATGAAATATTGAAAAATATTTTTTCGGCAATTTCCTCTCAGCAGATTTCTGGCAAAAACTCTGAGAGTATAATAAAATTGCCATGAAAAGATTCTCAAAACATCTGTCGTTCGGAGTCGACTTTAAACAGAGTGTGAGAAGCTAGGTCGTATTGTATGTATGTATGTATGTATGACAAATAATTTCGCTTTAAATCTTATACTTGAGTTTGATCAATCAGACTTTCTTAATCAAATTACCATCAAAATTTCACTTCGTTTCTTTGAGTGTGTTAACGTTTCTCCGCTTCAAGAACAGTAGAAACAATAACTTCAAGCATTATTCTCTTTATACACACACATAATGTATGTGCATACGTGTGTGCTTCAAAAAAACTTTTTATAGTATAGTGGGAGTAGTAGTTGTAAATTGCAAATGTAATTGTAGTGGTAGTGTTGGTGTTGGTGTTATTACTTTTATTGTTGCTGCTGCTGCTGGTGGTGGTGGTGGCGTGTGTGTGTGTAACATGGGGCTATTGTTTAAGAAGTTTTTAAGAACCACAAATCTTAGATGTTTATGAGCTTATATGATAATAAATTAAGTTTTTATTGCTCTCTCTCCCACCACTTCCACACACACACACACACATCTCTTTCTCTTTTGGCTTGCTACCTAAACGTAAACAATATTTATCTCTCTCCGCTGGTCTTTAGGAGACGAAAAGATAAGGCATCAATAACAAAATCAAGTAAAAAGAAAAATAACAACAACAACAGCAACAACAATAACAATATCAACCCCACAACAATGTTGAATATTAAAAGAAGAGAAAAAGGTCTGAGATTTCTTTTGTGTTGCTGTTGTATTTAATTTTTGATATGTGCTGGCATAAACAAGTTTCTTGTTGTTATTGTTTCCTCTTTCCACTGCGGTACATTAATAGAACCTACGCCACTACAACTGATGTGGGTATACTACGTTATATGCTAATGCTTGTAACAGCAATGAACTGTTACAACTCTTTCATGATTTAAGTACAGCATGCTTGAAAATATGATAATCAGCAGCAGTAAACAAATTATAAATACTTGTCTTACAATTTAAGGATGACTAGTATTGGTGAATTTAAAAAACCGAAATACTTAACTTCACAACTATTCTAATCTATTAATTCCCAGTCTGTAGTGTGGGAATGAAAGCTGCGGTGTCCATCTTTTTTATACGAATATGCCGGCGGTAGTTTAATATCTTACGAGGCAGAGGATTTAGATGAAGTAAGAGTCTTTTGAAGTATTCTTCACAATATTTACCAATTTCTGTTTTGACCGATGGCCCGATGAGAACCTGAGGTAGCTTCGACTTCTTGATGTACCACGCTGATGTAATCTGAGTAAAATTTTGTTTTGTCGTCTTTGAATTCTTTTCAATATGTGAAGCAGAGGAGGTTCCCAATTAACATCATATCGAGCTTGAAAATGTGTTACCAGAGGTACTGCTTGAGGAGATAAATGTTTTCCATGGCATTTTTATTTCCTCTCAGAGTTTTTGCCAGTAATCTGCTGAGCGGCAATCCGAAGAAATATTTTCATATTTTCGTTTTGATTTCTGAGCTGGGGTTTAATCCGTGGCCCTACGTCTAATAAACCAACACACTACCTGCTAGACTACGGCGACTTTAACTTCTTCAAACTATTGCTTTACTTTAACAAAAAATTTTCTAGCTAAAACAGGGCTTACAATGATAAGGTTGCCATCTATTATAGCTTAAAGCAATGTCCTTTATGAAAATTTCTTAATTTGTTGTATTATAAAGAAAAGTAGTGGCACTACCTACTCGTTCCTCCTATAGTGTTAGTTTGCTTTGGGATGAAAGACTAATGATTATTTAGACGGGAACGGATTTATTTTCTCTTTTAAAGTTTCAAAATTATGGTAAACATTTTATCGCCTTTCACCAGAATCCTAAGCCCACAAAATGGTTAGTATGTTGAATACGTTTTTTACATTACTCGCATTATCACACTTCAATAATTTCTGACATTAAGTCGTGTGGGTCTTTTCTTTTGAGCTGTGTTAAGGAGCACCCAATTGCTTACACATTGCAACCCTTTAGTCCGGATAACGTTCTCAAACCTATCATGTTATGTGTGTTAATTTTATCCGTGAGTGACGGGAAAACCGAAGGAAATATTTCGTTTTGTTCGAGTTGCCTCAGCCTGGGGTTGAACCGTGGGCTTTCGTCTAACACTGCACACAAATCTTATGATGTGACAACCCATACTGAAATCAGAAATTACACTCATTTGTTCCATAGCCGTGCATTGTTCCACATAACACTTCAATATTATTTATACTTAGAAGACAGTTTTTAGTGCCTTTACAGAGACTGCAGAGTGATTTCAAATAGTCAATCGACTGTTAACAAATCTGTTCTGTTAGAAAGAAATATTAAGTCTACGAAGCGTGATCCTTATTCCTTTAAATCACATTCTGTTTCATTATAGATGAACATGGAATTGCATACCAGCATAATTTTGAAGGGCCCATAAATGTGAAATTAATCTCATAAAATAAAGCGAAAATCAGTTATGTTGTGAAGCTCGTGGCACTGTCTTATTGATACCTCATATCGTTCCATGTTTAATCTTCTATTGTTGGCTTTAAAATGTTGGTAACACTTGTCCCAGATTTATTTACGCCAACATTTCCAGGTTATAAACCAAATCAAACAGAAATTTTTTCGGAATGCCATGATTTTTCTCAATGGCTCAGTGCATTGAGACACTGAGACAGTATGCGAAACTAAGTTCAATCGTGGACGAAAATTTTATTCGAATAATCAGCATTGAAATCCTGACATAATTGGTCATTACAACCTTTCAGTCAGGATTACGACCTAGTCTCTCACACCACTTATGTTGTGTGTGTTAATTTTATACACGAGTTTAAAGTTTAAAAGTCGACTCCGAACGACAGATTTTTGAGAAACTTTTCATGCCAATTTTATTGACTCTCAGAGTTTTTGCCAGAAATCTGCTGAGAGGAAGTCGCCGAAGAAATACTTTTTGTATTTTGTTTTGATATCTGGCCTGGGGCTCGAACCCTGGCTTTACGTCTAATAAGCCAACACACTACCTATTAGACTACGGCGACCTCATAGCCTGTTAATCTAGCATCTAAGGTGTGAATGGACGACATTAAGTGTTGCGTGAGAAATGCTATACAAAGAGGGTGGTGCAAATCCGAATTCAAATGCCCTATAATGACTCGTTAGAAAGGTTCAAATTCTGAGAACGCCTAGGAATCGACAAATTCTTATTATCTGCTGCATTTTCACTAACAGAAGCAATAGTTTTAGTAGTGCTTACATTGCGTTGATGCACAAGCCTGACTTCAATCACAGCGTTTCCCATTTTGTTTATAATATTTCCAACTCTACAGGGAGAGTAGGTCGCTTATTATACCCGTAGTCCGCCAGTGAAACTCGAAAAATGGCCGCGTTTAAATTACCACATTTGTAGTAAATTTTTACTATTTTTTTTCAGTCTTGGGTTATCAAACGATACAGCCTAGCAAGCATGCTAAATAAATAACCGTTATAAAGTATTATGTTGTCCAGCTTGACTTGTGTGCTATTTACGCAGTTTTTGATAACATTTTTGCTATGAAACTGAGTACGTTTAATTTAAGGACATAAGCATGGGAAATTTCTCTTTCTATGCAGGTAATTTGTTGTTGTTGTTGTTTTTCTTTAATAATTTTGTTTAACTAAATGTTTAATAACAAACAAAAAAAAGAACAAAGTGTTGTCAGTGTTTTTTTGTTTGTTTTTGTTTTTTTGGTTAGCATTACAACATATTTTGGTTGTTGTAAACAAAAGTTTTAGTTGGTGGTTTGTGGTTTCATTATTACTTTTAGGGGAGTTAAATAGCAAAAACGCGGAGGGAAATATAAATTGCCGGCGATGCCAAGAAACAACTTTTTTTTTCCTATGCCAGTTGCAACTCTCTGGAGTACAGTTAAAAATTTCAAGCAAAATGCAATAAAGGTCAAAAAGTGTTTTTGTTTCAATTCAAGAATAAAAAAACACAAAACAAAAAACTTGCAAATGTTTGTTAAATTTTTTAAGAAGTTTAATAAAATTTTCGGAAAATTTTTAAGCAAAATTATTATTCTTCAGATAAAATAATATTTATTTTATTAAAAAGAATAAACGAGAAAAAAAGAAAAACAAAACTAATAACTCGGTATCAAATACAATAGTTTTGCATTTAAACTCTCTGTTGTGCTCTCTCGCTCTCTCTCTTTCGTATCTCTATGAAAACAAACTTTACTTTGCAGTTTTCGTTAACAAACTTCTTTAGCAACAAAAAAGAGAAAAAATACCCAACTTTTGACAAACTAATTGCTAATGAGAATTTAAGTTTAAGCAAAAATAGCAACAAACAACAACAAAAACAACTAAAAAATTTTATATGTACACAAACAGAGAGGCAAGCAAACTTTTCTAGAATATTGTATCATTTCTTTGGCAATTCCCCAAAACAAACTTTAGGTGAATAAAGAGACACACACAACAAAATAAATGAAAGAAAGAAAGAAAAAAAAAACGAAAAATTGAAAAAAAACCTCCGCCTGAAAACAATAAAGAAAAATAAAGCTTAACTAGCACACACACATACAACATAGTCTCACTTACCCATACCCAAACACCCATCATACCATAATTAATTGAAGCAGAAAGAAGAAAAATAATATTCACACGCATACTGATACACTCAGAGGAGATATAAATTCTTTTGCCAACTTTTACTCTCCTGCCTATACGGTTTTCTCTCATATTTACAACTACATACGTACGTACGTACATGTCGCATACAACAATAACCAACAATTTGTTGATTTAAAAGCATGGACTTGAATAACAATCATCTGGTAGAGGCCATATTAAATAGGAAAACAAGACTGATTGTGATACGAGTGTGAGTGTGAGTTGTGGGTAGTGGGTAGTGGGTTAGTATGTTGTATGAGAATGATGAAAACTTAAGCAAAATAACATTTTAGTTGATATGAAAAGTTAACTGATTTCCAAAAACTATTAGAAAAAAGAAAACATATCGAAAGTATAAACAAGCATATGCTCGAGTGCATGCAAAAATTAAAAATTAATTAAAAAGAAAGAAAAACAAAATTGTACACCATTTGGAGAATTAATTAAATACAGAAATGAACTCAGAATGACGATATTTTTAAAATGCTCGACTTCTTGAAGGCCATGAAACAATATAAAAAAGTCTGGAAACAATGACACTTGGAGTGCAATTGATGGGAATGCTATATAGGGAAAATTCCTCAATCCATGGCAAATTCTTCCATTCCATTTTAATGTAGAGTGTATTGACTCTATCAATACCGATCTCCTACTTACATTTCAAGTAGATATCGACGAGGTCGTTTGAATAAGCCATTCGCGCCGAAAGGCAATTTCTTGCTCGAAATTAGTATGTAGCATCATAAAAACCTTACTTATACGGTGTTCAGATATGAACCTTTATTGCGTAGATCGCAATAAACGTCATTATTGAGCTCAATATTTCATATAAAGTTTCAATTAATTATTGCGCAATAAAGATGCAAATGGTTATAATACTATATATAGTAAAACTTAAAATGCAGAACTGACGTAAGAAAACAAACCAAAAAAACAACAAAATAAAAACAATGTTGTTAAAACAACCAGCTGTTTAGTTTACCAGCTGTCAAATGAATATTGAATAAGCAGCTGAACTGCGTATATTATTATGTCGGAACACTTAAAATATTGTACTCAATAAACCGAATATTAACTCAATAAAAGTACATATCTGAACATAGTATTATGCTGATGTTATTTGCTTGATATTTACGAAACAAAACCAAATATTGGACAAACAGACTAATCAATATGTATTAGGTAGCCTATCTATCGGTTTAAATTTGAACCATCGGTTATCGAAAGAAATATTTTTTATATTTCGTTTTGTTAGAGATGTCTGACCTCGGCCTCATACTAGCAACTAGATTACGGCGACTTAACTCCTATAAAAAACATGTCTTTAAAGGGAAACCTTCCGTTTTTAGAATAAATTTTCTTTTCATCTGTTTGTTGCTTTCATTTGTGAAACGGTGTAAATCTGTTAAGCAATTAAATGAAAATGTTTTCATTTCACTTAAGAAAATATTCAACAAATTGAGTAATTTAAGAACTTTACTAATGACTATAATTGAAAACGTGTCAGTTTAACAAAGAAACCGAAAATATTCAAGAAAAACTTTACGAAAAACAACAAATTTCAACAACACCAAAGCAATGTCCTTTAATAATAATGGACTTGGACAAGAGAAATAAACAAACAAAGCAACTGATGTCTGATGTTATATTCTATTATGGACATTAAATTTTTGTATTTCAATGAAAAAATAAATTATTTTGTTTAAATGTGCATGAACTTTTTGGCCATAAAAAACCCAGGTTATTTTCACAAAAATAACTTAAAACAACGAAATACTGGGTATGAATTTATTATTGCTTATGGAATGAATTTATTTAAAATAAATAATAATCTTATATCGTTTATGTATGTATTTGAATAATTTTCACACCGTAAACTAAATACACAATCAGAAAGTCAAATTCAAATTCAAATTCATTTCTATGTATTCTTATACGGTTATAATGTAAACAATTGTATTTATTAAGGATAATCATGGTTATTTGTTTTGTACAAGTATTTGTGCATACTACTGTATGTGACTGGCCATTTTAACACACATATGTATGTATGTGTTCATTTATGAGCACAATAATCTAAATTATCTTTAACACGACCTTTTCTCTTTTCAATAACAATAGAAACGTTTGTTTTTTTTTGGCTTTGAAGCTTTTATTTTCATTTTTATGTTTTCTCTTCTACTACAGTCAATAAGTAAATAATATTATTGTTGACTTAAACACACACATATACATATACTATATACATACATATGTACATATGAATATAAATGTGAATGTTATGCTATTTTATTACCTATAAAATCCATTACAATATATGTATGCATGTATGTGTGTGTGTGTTTATCTGTATGTAATTTATTTATTTTATTTTGTTGTAGAAATGTTTATGCTTTCAGAGTAATAGTTTTCGTCTGTACATGGCCTGCCATGCATGTATTGTGAAAGGTTGTTATTGGGTAAACCGCATGGCACAGTGGAAACAAATACTTTCGTTGTGCATTATTAGTAGACGTAAGGCCACAGTTTAAACCCCTGGCCAGACATCTCTAACAAAACAAAATATGAAAAATTATTTCTTTAGCGACTTTCTCTCAGCATATTTCCGACAAAAACTCTAAGAGTAAAATAATATTACAATGAAAAGTTTCTCAAAAAATTCTGTCATTCGAAATCGACTTTAAAATGTACGTCCCGCCATTCATGTATAAAAATAAAACACATAACATAAGTGAAGTCGTCGTAGTCTAGTAGCTAGTGTGTTGGCTTATTAGACGTAAAGTCCGGGTTCGAGTCCCAGGCCAGACATCAAAACAAAATACAAAAAGTATTTCTTCGGCGACTTCCTCTCAGCAGATTTCTGGCAAAAACGCTGTGAAGTAAATAAAATTAACATGAAAAGTTACTCAAAAATCTATCGTTCGGAGTCGACTTTAAACTGTAAGTCCCGCCACTCATGTATAAAATTAACACACACAACATGAGTGGTGTGGGAAACTAGGTCGTAATCCTGATTGAAGGGTTGTAATGACCAATTATGTATGTATGTACATAAGTGATGTGATAAGCTAGGTTGTAATCTTGACTAAAGGGTTTTAATGACCAATTCTCTGTGTAAGTATTGAAGGAGTACGGTTCAATGATCTTTCAGCATAACTCTTTAAACTGTATCTGGTTGCTTTTCATAGCAAATTCAGCAATCCATCGAGGTAGAAATTTGCTGCTGAAGATAATTTTTCATTAGAAAAACAGTTTTTCACTCACCGCGAACTATGCTAATGATTACAAGCTTTGTTTATTTGTCAATCGATTTATTTAACAGTCAAACCAGACCGCCATTCGAGCACTTGGCTCTTATGAGATAAATTCGGAGATAGAATGGGACAGTCTGGAGAATCTGAATCGTCTGGGTTGGCAAAATAAAGTTACCTTCTGCTGGGTCCAACTTCATGTGGAAATTATCGGTAAGAAACCCAGCATGTAGGGAAGGGGCTTCTACGCCGTTGAAGTAACCGCAACAACTCTCTGGAGTGATCCCAAAAAGGAATGATCAACGAAAGGAAAGATAAAGAAAGACTTTCCTTAAGCCAATTGGGTTTGAGGAAATCAGCACTGTGGTTGCGAAGTTACAATAAGAAAGATCAGAGTCGTTCATCATATTATCAAGTAATAACCGAAGGTTGATAACAAGACCATGTAGACTCAGCGTACACTAAGTCAGAATGAAGGTTATTTCCAGCCCAGAAAGTAGATTCTGTGACGATGATGATGAATTATTAAAACTTATTTTTTGAACCTGTGGAGTCGCTGTAGTCTTGTAGGTAGTATGTTGGCTTATTAGACGCAAGGCCACGGTATCAAAACGATATATGAAAAAATATTTCTTCGGCGACTTCCTCTCAGCAGATTTCTGGCAAAAACTTTGAGAGTAAATAAAAAACTGCCATGAAAAGTTTCTCAGGAATCTGTCGTTCGGAATCGACTTTAACCATTCATGTATAAAAATAGCGCACACAACATGAGTGGTGTGAGAAGCTAGGACGTAATCATGACTGAAGAGTTGTATTGGCCAATTATGTATGTATGTATGTATTCTTTGAACCTGTAATACATCACGAATCCCAGAAGGAAACAACTGGGTGCATATCAAATGCTATGCAGGACACTATTGTCACCGTGCTGCATGCTGAAGTTGGTTAGGAAAAGGCTTGGAGGAGACATTATGAAAATACGCTTTAAAAAATGAGGGCATACAATAGAAAGTATTATCCTAGTACTAAGGCATCTCTTCAATACAAAAATAATAGTCGGTTTAAGCTGAAACAGCAAACCTTACTGATCATTTCTAGTATTGCAGCATGCGAGTCTTTTGTAATGGGTGATTTTTTAAGAGCTATAGGAAAATTTTTCAAAAAAAAAACATAAAATTCAGAAAAATTCGTGAAATCTTTATTTGAATCGATAGCACGGTCCATATAATTTAATGTTTGAAGATTATTTCATGCAAATGTTGACCGCAACTGCGCCTCAAATGTTCCATCCGCTTAGTCCAATTTTGGCATATTCTTTCCAACATTTCGGCCGGTATCTCACGAAACCGCACCAAACTGTTACTTTTTCTGGATGCGTTGGTAGCTTTTGCAATGCTTCTGGCTAATCTTCACTCCAAAATCGACAATTCTGCTTATTTACGTATACATTGAGCCAAAAATGAGCTTCGTCGCTGAACACAATTTTTCGATAAAGAAGTGGATCTTCGGCCAACTTTCCAAGAGCCCATTCACCAAAAATTCTGCGTTGCGGTAGGTAATTCGGCTCCAATTCTTGCACCGGCTGTATTTTGAAAGGCTTCACAGCTAAATCCTTCCGCAAAATTTTCTACGTTGTTGAGGCCCAATTGCTGCAAACGGGGACGAATCGATAACTGATGGTCATCATTAACACTGGCCGATACTGCTGCGATATTTTCTTCAGTTCGCACTCTACGTAAGCGTGTTGGTGGTTTAGTGTCCAACAATGTAAATTTGGTGCGAAATTTAGTCACAATAGCACGAATAGCCGCTTCAGTGGGTCGATTAAACTGATCATAAAATGGTAGAAGCGTGCGATGAACTTTCTTAACAGAGCACGCATTTTGATAATAAAATTCAATGATTTGCAAGCGTTGTTCGTTTGTAAGACGATTCATGGTTAAATTATATACCAAACTCAAAATGTTTGATAGTGAAACAAAACACGAAACGTGCGTGAGCTGTTTAAACCAGTGTTGCCAAAATGATAATTGCTAAAAAATCACCCGTTATATAGAAAATCATCACCCTATATATGGAACAGATTATGGAAATTTCCAGTAAAATTTTGAAATTTCATTTATTCTGTCATTATTTTCACTGTTCATGATTGTAAATTGTTTTTGGCCTTGTATATATGTCTACTTTACACATACATACATAGATATGTCTGTACATCCACATTCAATATATATAATATAATAACAACCAACTATAACAATAACAACAACTAATATTTACTGCTTTCTATTGTGTGATAACTTTATTAATGTTTTATCGTAAAGGAAATTATGTCAACAATTTGTTAAAAAACATGAAAATTTATTTTTTTTTTAAAAATGGAATGAACGAAAAAAACCATTAAAAAATAATGGAAACAAAAAATGAAATTAATATTTCGTTTACAATCATTAAATGTGTAATTGAAGGAAAAATTTAAAGTCATGTTATTCAATGAAAAGGAAGCAAAAATTTATTATAAATTTTCTATAAAATTCTTAATAAAAAAATTTTATTTTTAAACAGGAATTTGTCTTCTGTTTTTAGTTAAAAATGGGGAAATTAAACACAAGTTTCGTGTCTTATATAACTTCTAAGGAATAGTCGGGATGTAAACATCTGCTGGTTTTCCTGCGTGGGCTTTTTGTAAAATGTGCAGCCCTTGCGCTGACCAACTTCCCCCTCCTTGGATCGAAGGAACTTGGTCAGTGCAGAGGCTGCGTTCACCTGTGGCATCACAACGGGCCGCTATGCGTGCTTAAGTGAGCTTTTTTGATAAACTGAAGCTACCACGCTAACCTAACCTAAACATCTGCCAATTATTTTCATTCAACTAACGCCCAGTTTTACTATTTAAATGGAAGAATAATCAAAGCATATTAAAATTATGTCCTGCGTATGTTCCATCGATTCCAACAAAATTAATATGGTATGTCTGGCTCAGAAGTGATGTGTTAATTTGCTACGAAAGTTCGCAGATATTGAATTAGAGGCACTGTTCTAGTTGCAAGAGCTTTTAAGGCCACTCTTTCAACAAACTCAATAATACCTAGAAAATGCAAACAACACAAAGATTAGGTACCACATGATGTATGTATTGCCCAGATATGATGCATTTTCGAAATGTTGCCAAAATTCCTTAAAAATTATTTTTGCAGCGAATCTTTAGGATATATTAGAACAATCTCAGTCTTAATAAATTATCAGTGAGCTAACCAGATGAAAATCGATTGCACCATGATACGATCCAAACCAAAATATAGGGCCACAACCTATAGTGAGACAGATCCACTTAGTCGCGGCGCGTAACTTGTAGCATCAAGTTTCAGCACCTCGTTCCTCATAAAGGCACTTGGATGTCTCCGATGTACTAGATGTGTGCACATTCTGAGGTTCAAATATTATTGCAACCAAGTTTCGAACAGCGTGAACGATGGAATCCACCCGTCAAAACACATATTGGGCCTTATCAGTGTTACTTCAGACCTGATAAGTCCACCATCGACCAGATCTTCACACTACGTCAAATCTTGGAAAAGATACTTGAAAAACCAATAGACACACAGCATTTTTTGTCAACTGTAAGGCAGCCTTCATAAGAAATCGTGTTTTTGCCGCAATGTCTGAGCACTATATACCTGCGAAGCTGATAAGGCTATCCAGAATAATGTCGAGCAATCCCTACACCTCCGTCAAGGCAGTAATGGACCTTTTGATACAGTGAGGTTTCTGCCAAAGCGATCTCTTATCATGCAACATCTTCAACTTCGTCATGGAGAGTGTTCTGCGGAAAGCACTATGGCGCTTTGGCACTATTCATAGGGCGTACCAAGCGAGATGTTACTGCTGCCTTTAGTGGTATTGAACGGGAGTCTATTACGATGGGTCTGGCAGTAAATGAGCACAAAACGAAGTATTTATCGTCGACGAGTAGGATACCTATACGTTCGATCTACGCTATTTCCTTACTTTGGCTCAGCCGTTACCACCAAAAATGATGTCAGTCTGGAGATCAAGCATAGGATCACTCTTGCCAACAGGTGCTGCAATGATCTCAATAGGCAATTCAGCAGCAGAGACCTCTCATACATACATACATAATTGATCATAACAATCCTTTAGTTAAGTTTACTTATGTTGCGTGTGTTAATTTTATACATGAGTGGCGGGACCTACAGTTTAATGTCTACTCTGAACAACAGATTTTTGAGAAACTTTTCATGAAAATTTTTATTAATTCTCAGGGGAAGTCGCTGAAGAAATAATTTCCTTCATGTTGCTTTCTTTGTTGCAGACGTCCAAGCTGGGGGTTTGTAGCCTGGCCTAACAACTAATAAGCCAACACACTATCTATTAGATTACGTCGACCACAGCCGAGACCTCTCTCATATGACAAAAGTAATACCTTACAAGTCGCTTATCCTCCCCGTGCTTCTTTATAGCGCTGAGGAATGGAAACTATTAATCACTGATGCAGCAGCCATGAGAGTATTCGAGAGAAAAGTCCTACGTAAGGTCTTCAGTCCTTCTGCATTTGATCCAATGAGCTCCTCAATGACATGAAAACCTTTACAAGTTATACATACATTTTTACTAGAAATTTAAAATTTCTAATATTAAATCGTTAGATTTCCATTTGTTATCTCAAATCGAATGCATTTTTCTTTAAATCTTAATTTAGAGAAATAATAGAATTGTTGAAGCAAATGTCTGTCCCTTAACCAACCGCAGCCAAACTCTAGGCATAATTAAATCATAAAAAACACAGAAACTGATAAAAATCTTGTCTCTTTAATACGACACAACAATTTTTATCAAAATCTCTCTGAAAAGATGTTTTTTTCTCCGATTGTTTGTTTTGCTTTATTGTTGTTTGCCATTGAAAATAAAAAATTTGTTTTCAATTTTAAATTTGTCTCACTGATAAATCTTTCTCCCGTTTTATTCTCCTTTTCTGTGGGTTTAATTCTGAGTATGTATGTGTCTAGCTCCCTTAGAGCAAGGGCATGTGATAGCCGAACAGAAAGTGTAGAGAAAGAAAGAGTTCAGTCAGCTCTGTGTATTTAAGTATGGAATTGTAAATTTTTTCCCTCCAATACAATAATGTTTATTGAAAACTGATTACTCTCTCAGGGACTGTTAAAAAACATTTTTCTTGATTTTCTTTACACTCACATACGAGTATGCTTGGCTATTGGTAGCCAATAAGACTCCCATACGTATGTATGTACATGCGTATGTATATGAACATCTCTTAACGTTTATCTTTAAAAAAAAAAAAAATTATGTGCGTTTCTGTTTGCCAGAGAGAGTACGAGTATTTTTGTTAGGTTCTGGTAATCTTTTATGTTTGATTAAATGAATGCGTTTTGTATGATTGTATGTTGAATATTTATTTGTATTGTGTATGTTGTGTTGTATTGTGGGTATCAAAGATGTAATATTAATGATAACCTTTTTTCTTTTCGATTTTTGTTTCTCTCTTTTTTGTTACAAGCAACAACGATATGAACAAAATTTACTTTAAAGTTGTATCAAATTTTTCTCAAATACGAGTGTTTTTTCGGTTTCATAGCAGCAGCATCACTGTATAAAAAATATACAATTGAGGGCAAAAAAGTTGTTTGTAATGCTTTCAAGTCCTGAAAAAAATATTCATGAAGTATTTTAAAACTTTTAGTGACCGTAGTCTAGTATATAGTATGTTGGCTTATTAGACGTAAGGCCACGGTTCAAACCACAGGTCAGACATATCGATCGAAACGAAATATAAAAAAATATTTCTTCGGCAACTGCCTCTCAACAGATTTCTGGCAAAAAGTCTGAGCGTAAATACAATTGCCATGAAAAGTTTTCAAAAATCTGTCCTTAGGAGCCGACTGTAAACTGTAGGTCCTCCAACTTATGGATAAAATTAACTCACACAACATAAGTGGTGTGAGAAGCTAGGTCGTAATACTGACTAAAGGATTGTAATGAGCAATTATGAATGTACTCGTATGTATGTATTTTAAAAATTAAAATATTTCAATAATATTGGTTTCACAACATAAAACATCAAGCAAGCTAGATAGAGGGAACATGTAAAGCACGCTCACCGTTATTTATAAAGTCTTTACTGGACAGTGCATTCCGAGTACTCATGAGAGATGCTGTGGCCTTGGTCACTTCAAAAGTGACGGCGGTAGAAGTAGCAGACACGAGGAAATATAGGAAACTGTGCTTTCCCTATTGAATTGATGCCCAGAATTATAACTTAAAAAAAGAAAGCACCTTCTGCCAAGGATATAATCTTACTCGTCTATCGATGATAAACACTGAGAAACTAATTGACTCCATCAAAAGCTTCGTATGGCTCTAGTGGTGGGAGAATGAAGGAATGTGACTTTGCAGGGAGCCAAAGTGTATTGATATCTTCCTTCTATACTTCTAATATATCCATATAATATAACCTATATAACCCTATGAGAAAATAACACTATCAATGAAAATCATAAAAAGTTTAGGCAGTGCTACCTCTAGATCAGCAGCCCAAACACGAGTAACAATTTCATGGGAGTATTTTCCCTTTTCCCAATTCCCAATTCCCATAAAATTTCTCACATTTGCCTTTAAATTTTTTATCAAGAAACGAAAATTCCGTTGGAAATAAATTCTGTGGTAAAGAAATTCCTCGGGCAAATTCGTGATTGGGCTGAAGTAGTAGGAGAACATTTGCATAGTTGGATATTTCTTTTGAGGGAATATCAGTTTACTACTTTACTCTCATATGATCTGTAGACTAACCACTTACATAGTTCCTAATTGTATCTTGGCTTTACTTTAATTCCTTTATCAGCAACACAAGTGATGATTGTGGCCTCAAAAGCTGTCCTTGTTTGACCTTCACATTCATTGTTGATGGTGAGATTTTCTATTTTAAATATTCGCTGAACTTTTAACCACGTAATGAAGTTCTTAACCTCATGCCACTTCTTTAACGGCACCCCATAGAAATAGTTTAAGCGCTGCTTCTTGGCGGCTAATTGACATCACCATACATACATAATTGGTCATTACAACACTTCAGTCAGGATTACGACCTAGTTTCTCACACCACTTATGTTGCGTATGTTAATTTTTATACATGAGTGGCGGGACCTACAGTTTAAAGTCGACTCCGAACGCGAGCTTTTTGAGAAACTTTTCATGGCAATTTTATTTACTCTCAGAGTTTTTGACAGAAATCTGCTGAGAAGAAGTCGCCGAAAAATACTTTTTGTATTTTGTTTGATGCCTGGCCTGGGTTTTAAACCCTGGCTTTACGTCTAATAAGCCAACACACTACTTAATAGACTACGGCGACATCATTGACATCACCATTTCGGCTAATTATACGGCCCTGATGATTTATTTTTGGTCATCATCGACATCGACATCATCGTACAATTTCTTGTTGGCCCAATAAATCCCAACGTTGCTCAAGCGTAAATCGATTCATTACTTTCAGTGGAGATAATATACTGAATTTTGTAAGAGAATAGAATGACATAAGTATTGCCAGATTCGAAATAACCGATGGTTCAAATTTAAACCGATAGATGGTCTACCCGATACAAATTGTTAATCTGTCCCCCTGAAGATTTACTTGAATTCTTCGTTTCTTTGTTTCCGAAAATATTTGCTATGCTGCCTGCTATTATTTTTTACATCTCTGCATATGTTTCTTTTCTTTTTCTGTTCAAAGAATACTCCATGGTATAGAGACAGTCATCAGTCTCAGACCATATTGTTATTGTTATGGCATGATGGTTGGTTAGTTTACATTTTGGTTAGTTTACAGTAGGTTATCGCCGAAAAAGGATTGTCAGTCATACCATTTACATTATCCCACAAAATGCTTGATAAACTCTAAACGGACTCCCAAAAGAAATGTATACCAATATTGTTTACACTGTGAGAAACTTAAAATGTTAGGTTATGATCGAACTAAGCAAGCATTTTTAAAATTGAAAATAAATTCCTGTTGCAAAAGCATTGTGGGGAATGTCTTACCAAATTGTTTACTGGGTACGCTCTGCTACAATTTGAAGATTATTTATCTCTGTCCTATCTTTGTCTGAACATCTATCAGCCTGCCTTCCGTTGTTTGTAGTCGTATGTATGTTTATTGTTATTTTGGCCTTTAAACAGATGTTTTTGTTTGGTATAGTTTTTGGCTGTTTATAGATTGTTCAGTTCTTTTCCCCTCCTTTTCCTTTTTGTATTTTTGTGTGGTTTTTGTTTTCAATATTTTTTTTGCTTTCCGTCTTACCAGTTGCTTGGGTTTCTGTAGCCTGATATTTTTTTTATTTCTTTTATAAAATTTTTGTGTTTTTTTATTCCTATTTTTTATTTTATTTTTTTGCATATTATTGATATCAATCTGTTAACAATACTTCTGAGAGTGGGGTTTTATTTTTCATTGATTTTCACACTTAACAAATGTCTTTGGAAATTTGAGCGTGTTTTTATTATACGTTAACGTTTGTGTGTATGTTTTTTTTGTAAATCTTTACAACAACGTCAGCCTTAGCAAAACATCATTGATTTGTAGTCTTAAAGTAGATTTAAAATGTTTTTTTTTTAGTTTGAAATGTTGAGTTATTTTCTACAAAAAAGGCTTATCTTGTAAGCCATTTATTTTAACGATGATGACGTTTAAATATGATCATTTTTCTTTCTGTTTGGATTGCTCTCTTAATACAAAACTGATTTAAACTGTAGGAAACGTATGAAATTTAAATCGTTTTTAGAAAATCAATGCACTTAGATAGGCATAGGAGTCAATTATTCTCAAAAACATGATCTTACTGCCCATGAAAGCTAGAACAGCAATACCAAACTCAGCTCCATCGCTACAGTAATTGTACACATGTTTAATAACAGAAATTTAGATGATTTAAAGTCGAATCTAAATAAGATTAGCTTGCGTTAAAATTATCATCGAACAGTCAGTCATAAGTAATATACCTCTTCATGAGGTTATCCTAAGTTGCCATGTAGTCTGGAAATCCTCTCACTGGTCTTTTTTTCAATTTTTAAATAGGGTAAGTAAATCATAATACCAGGTTATCCAATGCGTGGTTTCAAAAGTAAACGTAAATAAAACACATATAAAATATTTCTTTCATGATATTTCTTTTTTATTGTAAATTTGTACATCATTTAAATGACCTCCACGCGAAGTGTTGCAAGCATTGATTCCTTTGAGGTAATTTTCGACCACTTTTTGACACATATTTGACGGTATCTCAGTTGACGAATGTTGGTTTTTAAGTGCTCAAGAGTTGAAGATTTATCTGCATAAACACGGTCTTTCGTGTAGCCCCACAAAAAAAGTCTAATGGGGTCAAATCGCATGCTCTTGGTGCCCAGTTGATATCGCCACGACGAGAAATTACGCGGCCAGGAAATGTCTCTTGCAATAAAGCCATATTCGCTCGAGTTGTGTGGCATGTGGCACCGTCTTGTTGAAACCACATATTCTCCAAGTCCTATTCTTCAATAGCAGGCAAAAAAAGTCGGTTATCATATGACCATAATGCTCCGAACTGACGGTGACAGTCGTTCCATCGTCGTTTTCGAAGAAGTGAGGTCCAATCACACCTTCGGACCAAAGAGCGCACCAAACAGTGACTTTTTCTGGATGAAATGGCCTCTCTTCAATTACTTGAGGATTCTCAAAACCCCAAATACGACAATTTTGTTTATTAACATACCTACCGAGTGTGAAAAGTGCTTCATCGCTAAAGAAAATTTTATTCGAAAAATTGCCGTCCACCGCCTGTTGTTCAAGCACCCATTCCACGTATCTACGACGTTGTGAATGGTCAGCTGGTTTCAGTTGTTGCGTGAGCTGGACTTTATATGGATGTAGGTGTAGATCTAAATGCAAAATACGCCATAATGTGCCGTAATACAGTCCTAATTCCTGAGAACGACGAGGAATCGACACATTCGGGTCTTCGGCAACACTTTCACTTACAATAGCGATATTTTCAGCGGAACGAGCGAAACGATGATGCACAGGCCTTTCAATATTTGTAACCACTCCAGTTTCTTCAAATTTCTTCACAATTTTGCCAATTGCTTACGTAGTTGGACGATTATGTAAACCATAATCTCCTCTTAAAGCACGATACGTGGCTGTGGCAGAATCACCATTTTTGTAGTAGGTTTTGATAATTTTTATGCGTTGTGTGACAGTTAAGCGATCCATTTTCGTCAATGTCAGACTTTGAACTGAAAAAACAAATTGATTTCACAACTTAGTTTGACAGATGTCGAATACCAGTCGCATACTTTTGAAACCACTAAATGGATAACCCTTACATGGACAGCATCGATCCAGATGCAAACAATTTTTCTGTCTTATAACCGCAAACATAAGGCATTCCATTTGGATGATGGTCTTCTATCTTTAAGCTGTCATACACACATAATTGGTCACTACAACCCTTCAGTCAGGATTACGACCTAGCTTTTCACACCACTTGTGTTGCATGCGTTAGTTTCATTCATGAGTGGCGAAACCTACAGTCTAAAGACGATTCCGAATGATAAATTTTTGAGAAACTTTTCATGGCAATTTTATTTACTCTCAGAGTTTTTGTCAGAAATCGGCTGAGAGGAAGTAGCCGGAGAAATAATTTTTCAAATTTCGTTTTGATCTCTGACCTGGGGTTTAAACCGTGGCCTTACGTCACGCTACGTACTAGCTGTCATGAAGAATTTATTTAAGTTCGTTTAAAAATTGTATTCTTTATTTTTTATTTATTTCTTTTAATGGAGATATCCGCCGGAAATAAAGGTAGTGTTCTGAGAAAGTAAACATATTATTTGCTATTAAATTGTTTAAGAATATACTCGTAGACAAACAATATTTGTTTGTCGTTTTGGTTTATAGTGGTAGAAATAATGGAAACAAATTCGTCTACCTTTTATACAATGAAATTGTTTATCTTTTATATCAGAAAAGCAAACGGAAAATGTTTTAATTTATTTAAAATCAGGGAAAAAGTATGTATTTTTTGTTTTTGTGGATTTTATTTAAAAAAATATAAATGTTTTGTAATTAATAAACTTTATTTATGGCTGTAAAAGGTATTCTAAGACATATTTATGGAAATAAGAATCAGATAAAAATGAAAATTGCTGAATAACTTAATAAAATAAAAGGAAAATAGAAAACAAAAAACAAAAAGCTTAATAAACCATAAAATAAAACAAAAAATCCAGATATTCTTACTAATTAGTTGCTTATCACTGTTATTTCATTTCTTTCTCTCTCTCTCTCTTTCTCTCTCTGTTATGTGTGTTATGCCCTAATACTCTGCTAGACAGTTTGGCATCACTATTTGACTCATTTTCTTATCAAAGTGGAGGATTATTTTGCTCTCCGTTTTGCTTGAGTTCCTATAACAAACAATTTTAATTCTCTTCTTTGAAAAAAAGAAGAAGCAATTGACAAGTGCAAAAGTGTCAGTGGAAATACAAAGAAGACAAAAGAATGGGAAAAGTGTTAAGCTTTACATTTCAATAAACTCCCCCTGAAGTAGACATGAATGAGGAAGTCCTTGACTTGTATTAACACGTTAGAAATCTAAACAAAAAAGCCCAACCAAGTGAGCATCATATCTTAAACAAATTTTAAAAGTCCTGACAACAGCAGTAACAATCTTCTTACAGAGGCAAAAAACTTTTTTTTTTAATCTTACGTTTCACAAAGAAATTTTGCAGAGGAAAGTTAAATTTTTCAAAATGTCTTGACAACCTTTTAACAGCAAAATTAAAATAAGAAAGAAAAGATTACCAACAACAGCAAATACATACGGGTAAAAAATGGTTTAACTTGGTTGGATCTGTGCCTTGACTTGCGAAATAAAGTGAAGTCATGTTCACATGTTATTACGCAAACTGCTGTTGGTTGGGAAACAAAATTTACACATGAATTGTAATGTAAAGTAAACTGTTGCTTTGTTTTAAAAGCTCTCCTTTTTGTCATCTTCTCTTCCCACTTTTCATGTGTTAATAAAGCAGTTGGGTTCTTACTTTTTTCTGCATCATATGTAAACAAAAAATGTTGAATGGGATTTAAATGACTTGATTTAATTGAATAATGAAGTATGTAAAGTTTTTTTTTTCAAAACAAAACTTGTCGGTTTTAATTTTTTTTATCGCTCCGGAAACAGTGCTTTATAATATTAAGCCCAACTTTTAATATTGGATTATACAAGGAGTATCCTTATCATCTACAACATCGACACACAAAATTAAGGTCAGTTTAGGTAAAAATAATAGAGGAGTTCTCTAGATCAGGAAGTTAGAAAATGCATAAGCCGGGGAGGAGTCGCCGTAGTCTAGTGTGTTGGCTTATTGGACGTAAGGCCACGGTACAAACCCCAGGTCAGACATCAAAACCAAATATGAAAAGATATTTCTTCGGCGACTTCCTCTCAGCAGATTTCTGCTAAAAACTCTGAGAGTAAATAAAATTGCCATGAAAAGTTTCTCAAAAATCTGTCGTTCGGAGTCGACTTTAAACTGTAGGTCCCGCCACTCATGTATAAAATTAACGCACACAACACAAGTGGTGTGAGAAACTAGGTGGTAATCCTGACTGAAGGGTTGTAATGGTCAATTATGTATGGGGCTACAGAAGGTGGTCTGACAGCATAGCCAATAAATTACCACCGCCTATCGCAATTATTTACCGATACCAAGAATTTCATTAAACAGCTAAGTAATTAACACACAATTGCATAGATATTATAACCAGAATATTGAAAGATAATGTCAGATTTCCAACAGCATAATAATCATAATAGAACACTTACTGAAAGGAGGTCACGGCTTTATCTCACATTTATCAACTTTACGAAACGTTAAATGTCAGACTCTCGTAGGGTATACCCATAAAGCTAATATTCCTTGCTCACTGAAATTATGATTAATTTCCTTTCTCTTTAATCGTGCAATGGACACAGTTTTGCACGGACTTACCAGTCGCAGTGGGGACATTAACTTGGGATTACAGGGTAAACTTGAGAACACGTATATCAAGACATGCAGAACGTGACTGAGGTATTTATTTTCGGCGGTCGAAGTGTAAAAGATCTAAATATTTGGTATTATGTATCGTCTAATAGCATGATCAACTGCGTACCACCGGTGGTACACGCCGCTCAAAGCGACAGTCTAGTGCGGGCTACCGTTGGTACGTCGTGAACGTGTTAAACCTACCTCGAGTCGAATTTAAATCAAACAATTCGTATAAACGTGACAAATATTGATTCATTTTGTTCTTTGCTTCTTCTTACACAGCCAACCAGCTGGAATGGCTGTAACGTAAAGACAACCCTTATCTATGAATCAGAAAAGGTGGTTTATAACAGCCGTATGTAGCTTGGAGTCGCCGTAGTGTAGTAGGTTTAGATTAGAGCACATGGTTTACACATTTTGAACAAAAATGAAAACTGCATCAGCAGTATTCTGGCAAAAGCTCTCAGAATAAAATAAAATTGTCACGAAGAGCTTATCAGTTACAATGTTCGGGGTTCCGGGGAAAGTCCCGCCACTCATGGGTAAGGAAATTAAAACACACAACATAATTGGTCATTACAACCCTTCAGTCAGGATTATTACCTAGTTTCTCACACCACTTATGTTGTGTGTGTTAATTTTATATATGAGTGGCGGGACCTACAGTTTAAAGTCGACTGCGAGCGACAGATTTTTGAGAAACTTTTCATGGCAATTTTCATTTACTCTCAGAGTTTTTGCCAGAAATCTGCTGAGAGGAAGCCGCCGTAGATATACTTTTTGTATTTTATTTAGATGTCTGGCCTGGGGCTCGAACCCTGGCTTTTCGTCTAATCAGCCAACATATTACCTACTGACCAAATAAATAACTAAATACTATGATCCTTAATGCAAGAATCTTGCTTTGTGTCAGACTTATGTGTTCTGAATAACATTGGAAACGTACCAATTAAGTATTTAAAGTGGCTTTGTTACTGTACTTACTCCCACAAATCGTGGAGAACGCTAAAGAATATTGCTTACATACCAATGATTTTTTGATTGAGAAGCATTCGAAACTATTTTTACCAGTGTCTGATGCTGCGTGCCGACACAAAGTCCTCTCATCTTCGCTCGATCACTAAATTCATTAAACTTTCAGATTTATTTATTATTTCAATGCGAAACCCTAGTGATATTTGACGAGACTGGAGGGTTAGTCAGGCTTCGTCTGTGTCATACTTTCATTTCGTATCTTCACGGAGTTGCTCTTTACCAGATATTATATGGTAAGAGTATTGCAAGTGAGCTCTGGACCTTAAAGTTAGTACGAGCGAATTTAAATGACAACATTGCATCTTTGATTGGTTGGGAAGTTACCTAATTGGGGACGAACGAAATTTTGTTACTAGTAGTGCAGCGAAAGTACGCCATTTTTCAAAAGATAGCTGCAGTTCTAAACGTTAACCACAAAACAGTTTTAGCAAAAATAAATCTGTTTCTAGACTTAAAGAACAAATACAGTCAACGAAGCATTTCAAGAAAATTACTTAAAATATTGTGTTTTAAGTGGAAAGTTAATAATAAAAACCCATATCATTAGAACACCTTCCTAAAGCTCATATTTTATATGACAAATAAATACAAGACTATACATAAAATATTATACACTGAAGTGAGCCAAAATCTATCACTTAAAAAATATGCTTGTAATTCTAGTCGACAAAGATAAACAAGCCAAGTAAAAAAAAGATTTCTGTTCCTTTTTTAAAATTAAGAAGTTTAACAAGAAGAGAAGAAAATTGGGTCGCCTACAATTCACACATTGTTGACGACAGACAAAGGAAGCCAGAAAAGGCTGACTTTGGTTGGCTGCCAACTTTATACTGTCCTCTTTCACTTACATCCGTACATACTTATGACTTTAATTTAATTTTTCCACTTACAATAACAAATGAAGTATGACAACATAGAAAAAAACTAAAATAATACAGTAAAGGCAATAGAAATTGAGACAGGTTATTTTGTTAACGATATGTATATTTATGTTTTTATTGTTGTTTTCAATTAATACTAATGAATTTTCCTTTCTTTCTTTTTATAGGTAAGTGCCCCCCACGCTATGCAAGGTATAGTAAATACGATAACGATATTTGCACCAATTTTGCAACTCTATATCTGTATCAATAATGAAATATGAATCCTGACTGGTATAGTGATCTAAAATAAGAAATTTTTATTAAAATTTTATTGATAAATTGTGCGTTAAACACATAAAACCTTCGATTCAAAACTGATTATGTGAGGACCAACTGTAAGGAAATATATAGAGCTACAGATAACGCAATATTATTGCTACCCTTCGCATATTCAAATCGACTCTATTCATTCAAACCAATTCGGAAATTGACAGTAGGTCAAATGTAACTGAGTCATTCATATTACGCCTAGCATATATAGTATATCTAGAACTATAACCATGCTTTCACAAAAGTTTTCGGATAGACTGGTTCCACTTTTCTGAGAGTAACGCCAACTGGTCAGCAGTAGAACGGTCTAGATATTTCACAAATAGTTGTTTATGATGCCTTCCTTAAATTTAGAAAGTGCAGAACATTTATTATTGGGCGATAGTTCTCAGAGTTATTAGCCTCACGCTTTTTGAGGTTTGGCGCTGCATTAGCAACCTTTCAGCGAGATGGAAAAACATCGTCACGAAAAAATTAGCTAAAGAACGAGCGAGTGTCGAAAAGTACTGCTTCAGGATCAGTGTATTCCAATACTGATCCTGCGTAGCAGACTTGTTTATAATAAGTTTCGTAAGAGCCCTTTTAATTGCGCGAACAAAAAGGAAAATACAAGGCGTAGTTAATGATACCCTTTCCAGTTCCGGTAGTGGTTGATTGCCTTCCGGTAGGTTCGAATTATTTGCAAATATTTCAACTGAAAGTTAAGCTTAGACAACTGGACTAATGAATGAAAATGAAAATTATGGTGACCTTTTTAAAAACACTTTTTCCAATTTTTTCCGAAAAAATATTAACAAGGTTATGATAGAACAATAATATGATATGAAGTCGCCGTAGCCTAGTAGGTAGTGTGCTGGCTTATTCGACGTAAAGCCATGGTTGAAACTCCAGGTCAGATGTCAAAATGGCTACTTTCTCTCAGCAGATTTCTGTCAAAAACTCTGAGAGTAAAATAAAATGATTGATGAAAAGTTTCTAAAAAATCTATCGTTCGAAGTCGATGTTAAACTGTAGGTATCCACTACTCATGTGGTGTAAGAAGCTAAGTAGGTCGTAATCCTGACTGAAGGATTGTAATGACCAATTATTATGTATGTATGTATGTATGTATGTATGTATGACAGAACGGATTCAAGGATTGTTTTTTTTTCATTCTCAATATTATTGCTAACAAGGAAGCTTTCACTAGTTAAAATGATATTAAAACATGGCAAAGAGTGTAAGTAGCGGCGAAGGTCCATAAGTTTATCAGTAACGCCTTTGAAAACTGATGAGGTTTTATTAAAATTAAAAAAATGCGAGAAGGAGTATTTCGAGTTTCAGAACGAAATACAGCACTGTTCAGTAAACACCTACAGGTTGAAAAAATGTTAATGAGGCCATCCGAAGAGAATAAATACTGGTCTCCAGTTTTTATCGGCATTTATCAAGTATGATGAGGAGGAGTTAGAGACTATCGAACACCTCCTCTGTAACTGCACAGCCCTGTGTAGGTTGAGGCTGAGGACCTTTGGCAGGGCCTTCTTTGAGAGCTTGAAATCTGTGTCGGGAGCCGACATCAAGGCTCTCCACAGATTCATTAGTGGCATAGGCTGGTTGAGAGGTGCCAGGGCTTCGTTAATGTAGAAGCCCTCTCCCCTTTTGTTGTGTCTGGTCTGTGTAATTCCTCTGCTTCTCATTATCCCCTTTTTTACATCCTCTCCTTTATATCCTTTTCCCTCTATGATCCTTCTCACTTTAAGGACGTTATACAATGGGCCAATTCGGTCTCCGGGTACTGTACTTGTCTTAACTGATAAGTACACGTCCTCTAACCTAACCTAACCTGTCAAGCAATAGAACATAGGCGTTCTATCCACAGTTAATGACGGTATAAGACTGCTTACAATGTGATTTAAGCATCTATGATGCAGATTAGTAAGTATTTATTAATACTAAGCATTGGGACGGTTGAGTGACTGTTTATCCTACACCGCGTAATTTATGTGACGTCTACGGAAACCCTCTGTTGTTGTATTGGGTGTAATAGTTAGAACTTTTGTTATTGAGTTTTTTGACTTTCATCTATCCTATGTTGTTGTTTTTTAAAGATTGTTCTAGGAGCTTCATTAATATATTATTTATAGGGTGGGGTGCCCTGGTAGTCTAGTGGGTAGTGTGCTAGACTATAAGCGTGAGGGTCGTGGGTCCGATTCCCACCAGAGTCACTACACCGAACATATGGTCAATGTTACTCAGCTCGTATATAAATATAATATAATTTGTAATTGTATTGTAATTCATAAATAAATAAATATAATAATATTTACAAGGTGATTAAATAAGGATTTAAATTAAATGGCACATATGCACAGAGTAACACAAATTTTGCGTAAACGGGTTTGAAACAGTTTTGATTAATTGATGGCGGTAATGTTTTATAACAGATGACCTCTATTTTTAAATGTATACTCTCTTAATACTTCAATCTAAAGTCTCTCATGCTGTATTTTTCATATGAACTATCATCACAAAATATATTTTAAAAATGTTTTCATTTCCTTAAACTTTACAGCGTTTAATTAACAAACAATTTAAAGTTCAAGCATTTATTTAGAAGCCTCAGCTTCTAGTCTAGCACTTCCACTAAACGTTTAAAACAATTATATACGCTTTCCTGTTTAATTTTATTTCAACATTCGGAATTAAGCAAATTTAAGGAGTCGTTTAGGTCGGGAACATTTAAATGTTAGGAAGAATAAAAATTAAATTAAAACTGATATAAAATTACACCTATGAAGGTATTTGTGTGCTATTCTGTCTCCCTCTCTCTCTTACACTCTCTCTCTTTTTAAATGTCCTTAGTCACTTTTTATTCAGTCGCTTTTGGAGCATTGAAATTGCTGTAGGAAAACAAATTACATTTTATGTAAATTAGAGTTAAAACCCTGACTATAATACCCCCAAAAGACAAAAGCTTATTTTGTGCTCTACATATTTCTACGCTTCTTTCCTTCTTTCTTTCTTTCTTTCTTCTTTTTCATTCATTCATTTTCTCTTTTTCTTTCTTTCGTTTTATTATTATTTTTGTTTTACTCTGTGCTTTTATTTATTTAAGTTCCCTTTAATGCTTTGGAACGTTAGTAAGGATTAGTTGTAATAGCTGGGAAAAAACAAAAAAAAAAAGGAAAATAAAATAAAAATTAAGGATATTTTATAAATAATAAAATAAATAACATGGCACTAAGAGAGCGTGTGCGTGTGAGAGAGAAAAGAGTAGAGAGAGAAAGTAAGAAAAAATAAAATCTGCTTTAACTGGAATGTCCAGGTATTTGTTTTAATATTTCTAAAGAGTAATAGAAAGAAAATAAAAATAACGTCGTTTGTATTTAAATAAACACGCTGCAGTTAAAGGCAATTTCTTTTTTCTCCTCTCTAAGCGCTATATAATTAAATAAAAAGTTGTCAATGATAATTTTAAAAACTAAAAACCCAAGGGAATTCTAACGCAAAGGAAGGATGCAATACAGGAGATCTGATGTGTCCACTGACAGAATACTCAGGATGCTACTTGCTTCGTTCTTTGCATGAATACAATCAGAGTGTAGTGTAACTGTATGATTCGATCTGGGAGTATTGAAGCTGTTTGGATGAGAAAAAGAAAGAATCAGTACAGATTGACTTTATAGCAAACTGAATAAGCACTTCTGAAGTACCTTTCAAGAACAAAAAGGTGTAAGGATTGTATTTGATAAGTTTTGTCAATACTACTAGCGGTTTTCGATTTTCGGAGCACCTTAATAAGCCAAAGGGGCCTCTGAGTTTACCTTACGAGCAACTTATTCAAGTTAAACTAACCTTAGCGTTAACATTTTTACAATAATTGAAGCCTCCGCTTGGTTACCGATTTTGTGCATATTCTGTGGGTCACCTCCAGCGATGAGGCTAATTTCTGGATAAATAAGATCCAAAAGCGTCCAATGCATGCAAAAAATTGCTCTCTTTGTTGCTGGCGAGCGTTGTTGATCTATTATTACCAACTCCTTTTGGGTAGAATTGAATGATCTGGACACCAATGATATGTGGCCATTGAGATCATATAATTTAACACTGTTAATCTTTTACTTGTAAGGTTTTCTTAGATCGCAAGTGCATGCGAAAAAGCGATCAATTTCAGGTTGATGTATGCGCTAAAGTCATTAGTAATTAGGTACTGCAATCCACTAAAAGATGTCATGGCGAACTTCTGCAGTGATCTGCAATCCACCCATAATGGCTTGAATTGGTCTTTCAAACGTGTAAAAAATTTACATTTCTAAATAGAATCCATATTAAAAACTCACAATAGTCATACCTACAGTGGGCATATCTCTCAACGAATGATGTAGAAACTACAACGACGAGTAAAAGGAGTAGATAATAGGATATCATTCCACGACATGAAATGTATCAAGCCGAAGATGATTTGCTTAACTATTAGGATGATGAAGATATGCCAGCCAGGATCTTATTAGACGGTTGTCATTTTAAACTAGCCTATCCTCCCTTTTTTACCTCATCTCCTTTTCCAATTTCCCGAAATTCTTCACTATCCTATTTTTCTCTCTTATAGTACGTATTTACAATGGGTCATATTGTACTTATGCCAATGACAAGTGCATGTGCTTAAAACTAACCAAACATAACTTATTAACCCGCCTTCGTATCTCCGCATTATAGTTTAATTTTTATTTAATTTTATTTAATAAGCTTCCTTACTTCAGCTTCAATTTAATATCGAAAGCAATTTTAATTCATCATTTTGCATTCTTAATAGAAAAATTAAATTGTATTTATTTTAATGGCCATGCGTGTTAGCGTTTATAATTAAAAATGCGTTTGTCAACTTAAAGGCGCTTTAAATATTTCATTTTTTCTCTCTTTTCCATTTAACTGTCTCACTTTCTTTTAATTATCAGAGAGAAAGCAAATGTTATTAAAAAAATAGAAGAAAAAACACTAATTAAATCAACTTATTTTACTATTTCATGGCAATAGTTGTTGTTCATGTTGCAGTTATAACAAATGCTGATAGTTTTATGCTTATTTGTTTTCTCTCTTGCTCTTTCACTCTCTCTCTCTCTCCCTCTCCGTATTGGCTTCCAACTTGTAAAATAAAAATAAATACAGAAGAGCCATAATAAGGAATAACATAAATTCTATGGAAGACTATGTGCCACTAACAACAACACAACAAACGATGAGAATGAAATACTCAGACTACTACAATGAACGATACAATAACATAAAATTAATTAAATAAAAAAGAAGGTAACGCTATAAGCATAATAAAAATAAACAACAACAACAGCTAACAACAATAACAGTAGCAAAAACTATACAAAAACAAAAAAAAGTAGGAGAAGCAAAGGCAAAAGGATATTTTGTAGTTGTTAAAATAGTAAAAAAAAAAAACAACAACGCCAACAACTAGAAAAGCCAGTACAACACAACACACCACAACAGATACAAACAACGGAGAGAAAATTGAAAGAGACAAGAACAAATAATATTAAATATACAGAAAGAAAACAACAACAATAAAAATTCAAAAAAAACACATTACAACGGAAAAACAAAACAACGCCCTCTTTCAAGTCAAGTCAATATAAAACAACTGTAAACTCTAATACTCACCCACACACACACACACACACACAGAAATATGGCAAATAAAGAGAATTTTTGTTTGTTATTCCTCAATGGCGGGTAAAAGCACATACAATATATAGGATGGGCCATCTATCGGTTTAAATTTGAATCATCGGTTATTTTGAATATGGGCAATAGTTAAGTCATTCTATTCAGCCACGAAATTCAAAGTATTATCTCCACTGAACGTAAGCAATCGATTTACGCTTGAGTAACGTTGGTAATTATTGGGCCAATGAGAAACTGATGGATAATGTCGACGAAAAAATCCTGTCTTAGGAGGAAGCTCATTTTCATCTTGGTGGGTACATTAATAAGCACAATTGGCGTACATATTTGTGGCTCAGAAAACCCACACGTGGTCTTACAGAAGGCAAGGCACTCATTACAAGTGATTACTTGGTGCGGCTTGCAGAGCGGAAGCATAATTGGCTCATATATCTTTGGAAAGAGTAGTCGTGGTCTAGTAGGTGGTGTGTTGGCTTATTAGACGTACGGCCGTGTTTCAAACTCCAGGTCAGACATCATAACGAAAGTATGAAAAAATATTTCTTCGGCGACTTCCTCTCAGCAGATATTGGAAAAACTCTAAGATTAAATGAAATTGCCATGAAAAGCTTCTCAAAAATCTGTCGTTCAGAATCGACTTTAAACTGTAGGTCCCGCCACTCATGTATAAAAATTAACACACTCAACATGAGTGGTGTGAGAAGCTAGGCCGTAATCCTGACTGAAGGGTTGTAATGGCCAATTATGTATGCGTGTAATGTTAGGATTTATTGGAACAACGAGAAACTGATAGATAACGTTGAAAAAAATCCTCTTTTCAGAGGAAGCTCATTTTCATCTTGGTGGGTAGGTTAATAAGCAAAGTTTCCATATTTGGGGCTCAGAAAACTCACGCGTGGTCTTACAGAAGTCAAGGCACTCATTACAAGTGATTCTTTGGTGCGGCTTGTATAACGGAAGCATAATTGACACGTATCTCTTGGAAAAAGAAGGATGGCACAACCATTACAGTCAATGGGGAGACCACAATCGCACCATGATAACCGATTTTTTTGTACCCGCTCTTAATAGTATTGATGTGAACGATGTTTGGTTTCAAAAGTATGGTTCAACTTGCCACACAGCTCATGGCACGATTGATTTATTGGGTCGAATCTTTGATAGTCATTTAACCAGCCGAAATGGTAATGTCAATTGGCCTCCAAGAACCTGTGATTTGACACCGTTGGACTATTTTCTGTGTAAAGCAACGTTAATGAAAATTATTATGCCAACAAATCAGAAACAATTGAGCATTTGAAGGCCAACAGTCGTCATGCTATTGCTGAGATACGAACCCCATGCACTCGAAAAATTACATGAAAATTGTTCCGATCGAATCAGATACTGTGAGGCGAGCCGCGGCAGCCATATGAATGAAATAATATTCCATTTCTAAATGGAACGATTCTACTACACAACAAAAAAAATTAATTTTTTTTGGCATATTTTCACACCATTTTTATTTGATTGCATTTGCAAATTTAAACTTTTAATGGCCCACCCTATATACATACATTCGTATAATGCTTTTACAATAGAACGATGTGTTTGGGAGAGTGTATATACATACATATATGTACATACATGTATATATACATAAACATATATTGTATTATAAATATTGTTTTTGTTTTATGCTGTAGACTCCAAAGAGAGTCTAAAAACAGAAAAAAACTCTTAGGTTTAATGAAATATGACTATATTACGGTGTATAATATAATAAAAGCATAAGAGAGTGCAAAAAATATAAACAAATAACAACAAACAGGATTTTTTTCCAACTCCAACACTCACACACACACCTTTACATAAAATGTATGTGTATTATTGTACATGATTTTGTTTATATTTTCCCAAGTAATCCAAGTAAATTTAGGTGTTTGTGAGGATTCGGTTACTTTTTCTTAACTGAAGTAAAATTTCATTACAAATACCCAACGTGGAAGTGAGTGTAGAATTTGTGTTGGAAAATGCACTTTCACTTGTAGTTTTCGTTTTGTTTTTGCGATTTTAGGATTTTTGGGATTGTAATTTGTTATTGTGTTAAAGGCTCTTTCAATACAAAGATAACCAGCTGATTTATTTTGGTACTAGGCTTTCAGTGAAATCTTCAGTTTAAAAAAAAGATTCGCGACATGTGTCAGTATCAGAAGCGATACGCAAAGTATCTTATCACGAATAGATTAACAATGAAACAACGCTTTCTAAGCTTTAAATTTTTATTAACAATATTCATGTTTTCACTTTCTACTCATAGGCGAAGGATACGTACTTATTCGTTGCATTAAATACAATTGAGCTTTGGTTATTCGACCACTTGAAATATTTTATGCAAAAATCTTCATATGAAACCGTACAAATACTACAACGCCATTTGTTTGGTAACAGAACCTTAGGAAAGTTTACTAAGATCGATGAAGTTTAGCGAAATTCATTTCTGTTTTAAGGGGTAGGTTAGGTGACGTTAGCGGTTAACTTGTTATTCACAGCCAAGTTCCCGCGGTGGCCTATATGTATCATTGTGTAAAGTAAACCTTATTGAATTGATCCCTCAGTGGTCGATCTGAACCTCCTCGAGCTTCGGATGAAACCGATCAGTTCCCTTAATGGCAAGTTCGCCTCCATGACTCGATCTTCAAACGTTTTGTCACCCAGAAAAAGAGAATTGAAATGCACAAAAAAGGTGTTGTACCGACGCCATTTCTTCGACGTTCTGGCATCCTTCAAAAGCATTTCTTGTTGGACATACCAGTCTGGTCAGCGAAACTGCCAATAGCGCTGTGTTTTATTAAGATTCCTTCTCTTCCGTTCTCTTGACCAACTCAAATAGTTCTTTCGTTTTTTGCTGTCCACTGCTGGACACAGCAATTCTGAACCAGGCAACCAGGGCCATTATATGGGTACATTAACGAACCATTTTCTTGTCGAACTCAGTAGTTCCTTGATTTTCCTGCTGTCCACTGCTATACAGACACAGCGGTTTTGAAATTCAGCAGCCAGGCACGTTGGACTGTTTAATGGGTTTAACAACGAACAAAATTCGTGAACTCAGTGTAAATATCAGTCAGAGACAATTCAAGAACTGCCAATTTATCCTGCAAAATGCACTATTTGATACGGTTACTGGGCCCGTGGTATCATTTGTTCGTAGTCCTATAAGAACAATGCAAAGTGTAAGGTTTCTGTCAATGTGAAGTGACCTGTGAAATGATTTTTGTTTTATTTTTTACAAAATTTTCCACATGACATACGGCACGCGGTACCTTTAACCAATATAGAAGAGAGTTTGTTAAGCAATTAATGTCATGTTTTGGAGTACTCCATTGGCTGCAAATTTTATAAGCTTTCATGTCATTAGGCTAGCCTGGACAATATGTGAAACCCTGTGCCCTGTTAATTATTGCTATGTATGTATGTATATATATATATTTGGTCATTACAATACTTCACTCAGGATTACAACTTAGCTTCTCACACTACTTATGTTGTGTGTGTTAATTTTATACATGAGTGGGGGGACCTACAGTTTAAAGTCGACTCCGACATCGACAACAGAGTGTTTTTTGAGAAACTTTTCATGGCAATTTTATTTACTCTTAGAGCTTTTGCCAGAAATCTGCTGAGTGTAGTTTGTGATATACCTGGTGTACAATATCATTGGCAATCATTGAGAAAATTGAGACACTAAGGTGTACTCAAATACCGTGGCAGATCTCTTTTGTTTTCCCCAGTGGCCTACGTTATGCACCTACAACAAGCACATTCATATACATAATTGGCCATTAGAACCCTTCAGTCAGGACTACGGCCTAGATTCTTACACCACCAATCATGTTGTGTGTGTTAATTTTATACATGAGTGGCGGGACATAACGACTCCGATCGACAGATTTTTGAGAAACTTTTCATAGCAATTTGAATTATCCTCAAAGTGTTTGAGTTAAAGCAGCTGTTCAGTGTAAGCAATTGTATCAGCATAATTGACGAAAATTTCCACAGGCCTTAAAGCCTTGTTTGTATATAAAATTTTTGTGTTTTCCTTAATTTTCCTATTTTTTGTTGCAACAACTCCACTGTTTTGTAGTCATACTGGAGGTGAAAGAAAACCCCTTAAATTTATTACATCGTTTGGTTTTATTTTACTTGTTTACCTTGTTTGTTTCTTTCTCTTTTCTCTTTTCTATTTTCTATTTTGTCTTTGTTTTTAGATTTTATCTTGCAGCACAAAACTGTCACTCTCTGTTACTTGTTTTTTTTTGGTATTTTATTGGTTTTATTTACATCGTGTGTCCTTTTATTAGATATTTCTTTGTAACTGTGACCTACTCTTTCAACTTTCGTTTCGTTTAAGTACACTGTGTTTATTTTTAATTTTCCAGTTTCTGGAAGTGTATGTGGGTGACGGGCAATAACAAAGTGTCTCTGGTTGATATTTTGATGGCTCTGCATTGTATATGAAATATTAGACAATATTAGGCCATTGACCGTAATGCAAATGTGTCTGACTCTATACAAACATTTTGTATTTTTCGATTAAAATAATAAACAAAGAAACGAAGACCACGTCTAAAAGGCAATTTTAAACCCCCACTAAAATGACCAGCAGTCTGCAAAATAATTTGTTTTTGTTTTTGTTGTCTTTGTCAGCCGCCAGACTATATGTGACACGTTGCATTACACAATTATAAGGTTTCGAAAAAATCATTTTTAATGGCTCTTGGTTTACTTTGTTTTTGTTTGATTTTTTTTTTCATATTTTTTTCATATTTTCGTGTTGTTTATGGGTCTGTATAAAAAGGTAACAGCAGCAGTTGCAACAAAAACTGGTATCATAATTACATTTTAGCCAAAGGCTGACAACTTTGACAGCCATTTACTTTTTCTCGTTTCGTTTCGTTTTTTTTTTCTTTCCTTTTTTCAAAGTTTCTACCATAAGGGCCTAAGTATTTAAGACTTTTTATAAGAGCGAGTTGTTTTTATTTCTGCAGTCATTTGCTTTTATTTTTAATAATACAGGGCGTTGATGTAACAATAAAAACTCCGTTGCATTCTGTACAAAAAAATGTGGCTCACATCCGTTAGGCAAGAAAAGCAAAAAAAGGAGAAGAAGGAAAAGAAGAAAACTTAAATTTTAAATTTAAAAATGTATGTTTAATGAAGACCACGCAGTAGTCAACGTCACATTTCATTCGTTATTCCATTCAACAATCTATGAAGGCGTGATGATGTAAGCTACTTTGGCGTTCTTATGACCCATGGACATAATTGGTCATAACGACTCGTCCTTCAGTCAGGATTACGGTCTTGTTTCATACACCACTTACGTTGCGTGTGTTAATTTTATACATTAGTGGCGGGACCTACAGTTTAAAGCCGACTCCGAACGACAGATTTTTGCAAAACTTTTCATTGCAGTTTTTATTTAATCTCAGAATTTTTGCCAGAAATTTTCTGAGAGGAAGTCGCCTAAAAAATATTTTTTCATATTTCGTTTTGTTGGAGACACCTGACCTGGGTTCTGAACCGTGGCCTTACGTCTACTATACTCGGGCGTCTACAATATATTAACCGTAGATCTAATTTTGTATCAAAAATAATACATTTCAATTTTTTAAACGATAGAACTTTAATTCAGAAAAAGGTAGATGCCTGATATTTTTATAATTCGTTAGTATTGTTATCGCTATTATTTTAAACCAAATGAAGAAATAACATTTCAAAAAGGGGTTACAAAATTCAAAAACTTCATAATTCTGTCTTATGTATCAGTTTTGATACATGCGATTTTCCTAGAGATTTTTTGGTGTCGTTTATGTAATATTTTTAAGATTTCAAAGATTTTGTGAAGTTTTATCGTAAATAATACAATATTTATGGTTGTTGAGAAGGAATTGAAAGTTAAGTGTTGGATGAAAGCGAAAAGGTTGAATTTTCTATTCTTGATATGTTCCTGATATTGATTGAAGTAGCCGTAGTCGAGTATGTAGCGTGTTACCTTATTAGACGTCAGACCAAGGTTTAAACCTCAGGTCAGATATATCAAATTTATAACGAAAGGTTGTAATGACCGATTATATATTAATTATATACATATGTAACATTCCTGCTGCTAAAGACCTTGGAGAAGAAAACAAATAGCAGCTCGTCTTATGAACTGAAGAAAGTATTGACATCAACAAACATGATAACAGGATGTTAATTGCCAAATATGGTACTACTGGGAACAGAACAAACTGCCTTTATTAGTTTGGGATGAAAAAATCGAGTAGTTTCTTACTACTCTTCTCATATTTATCTTTCGTGACAGACATACATTGGAAAATATGTTTTGTCCAATGTTTTATTACAGATAATAATATTTCGGTCAAATACGTATGTATGAGATAACAGAATCCTTCGCTTTGATAATGATATATTTATACCCATTACACCTTTTCGAAAATTGAGCTGAAAGTCTTACAGACTTTAATAGTCATGCTTAAAGCCTTTTTTTGAAATTCGAATGAAAAGGTTTTTCTTTTTTAAAAAACATACATTTATCTTAATTTTTTGTTAGAAAATGTTAACAATTTTCATAAAACTTTTATCACACAACTTGTAGTTTTATGTAAGAAATAATACTTTATAAATAGTTTGGGATTAGCTATCATACTTTCAGAGCAGACCATATATCCTTTTTTTAAGATTTTTAAAAATGTTTCTTTTTTGTTCGCCTAAAAGGTAAGAAAATTAAAGAAAATATATTTAAATAATGATGCTTATGTTTTTATGTTCCTTTTTGATATATTTTCATCTCAAATTAAAGTTTTTTAGCAACAGAATTAAAAAACTTTTTAGTTTTATTGTGGAAAATGATAATTACCTCCAGAAATTTTAATTGAAATTTGATACTTAATGATGGAATACTTACAGTGATTATTAGGGAAATTAATTTAAGAATATTTATATAAATCAGGCTTCATAAAGAGATTTACGGAGTAATTCTTGGTATTGATTTATGTTTTCTTTCCCTTTTTTTTTGTTTTATTACCTTTTCAACTCATATTTAATTTTGTCGCTGTAGATTAGTAACTAATTAAATTTGATGGTCGTTATAAATTTCGTGGTCCACCGAAGTCGAATTGGCAGTTTTATATTCAAGTACATGCTATGTGCGTATCAACTACTTACAGCAGTATTTGGGGAAACCTGTATCCGGGAAACCAGAGAGGAATCAAAGAGAGAAAATTGTTATTGACATAATCGATGTTCTATTGCAACAGGAAACTTTTTTACCTCACATGGCGTTGACAACAAATATTTCTAACGAATTAAAAAAATCGTTTGTATCATGAGGTTTCAGCCAGCCCTCAACTGAGCGATGCATTGTGTCAGCCATATGTTCCTTAAAGTAATGACTGGGAAGAAAGAAAACTTCAGCACTGATCATCTAATTTTGAGGGAATTCGGTTAGTACAAGGACTGCGTTTGCCTGTGGCCTCACAACGGGCCGCTAAACGTGCTCAAGTGAGCTTTGATAATGAGAGCTACCACTTCAACCTAACTATCTATGACTTCATTACAAAATAGCCTCTTACTTTTTCTCTGGCATGTCCTTTCCCCACTGAAAGAGTAAAAAAGAACCGCATGATCATCACTACTTGTACTGACTCCAAGCTGTTATGATCTAAAAAAATCAAAGAAGGAGGCAAACTTGAAAGACAACTGCTGAAGTTACTTGAGTCATAGTAAGAGCAAACATAAAGTAGACAGGATGGATCTCCTGGCAACTTCCAGGCACTATAATAACGTCATTTCGGCATGCCATTGATAATTGTATAATTACAGCACAAGTACTTAATGAACTCGCAATTAATTGTTGCTGACGATCATTAATTTTGGAGCGTTTAAATGAAACCATTAATGGCAAGCTTTTATAACCTAATAAAACCTACTACGGTACAGAAACACAATAAAAAACATTTATTATCGTTTGAATTGTTAAAAATTCAGTCTCATAAAAATATTTCAAGAAAATCATTTTAACGAGAAAACTGGAACAATTATTTTTATAAACACTGACTCATATGTACGTACTCACAAAAAGGAAAGAGAGAGAGAGAGAGAAGTGAGAAGTAATGAAGCTAAACACCTCTTAAAAGTACTTGGGGGTATACATAAAACGAAAAAGGCTTTAAAGCTGTGGTGGTATATAAAACAAACTTTAGTACTTAAATATATCAGTAGTTTTGTTAGGATGACACCACTGTATATAGGCTATAAACAGCTGTGTTATAAAAATGGCTATAAAGTGTTAAAAGTGCTCCCAAAATAGTTGGCATGAATATTCGGTTTCTTAGTGGTATACATAGAATTGCAGAAATCAGGGACGTGGATAACGATTTTGTCAATTTTTACATGAATTCTGGAGAGCTAACGATGTAGTCGCCGTAGTCTAGTAGGTAGTATGTCGGCTTATTAGAGGTAATGTCACGTTTCAAACTCCGGGACAGGCATCAAAACGAAAATATGAAAAAATATTTCTTCAGCGACTTCCTCTCAGCAGATTGCTGGCAAAAACGCTGGTAGTAAATAAATTTGGTATGAAAAGTCTCTCAAAAATCTGTCGTTCGGAGTCGACTTTAAACTGTAGGTCCCGCCACTCATATACAAAAATATATACAGTGCACGCTCGCTAATGTGAACTAATTAAAACTGGCGTTGTTCACTTTTGCGAATTGTTCACATTTCCGAATACCGAAATTTTTAAAACAGAATTATACAATCTTTTAAACAAAAATCGTTATTTATGAATTTTTTTATTTTTTTAGAATTTTTTTAAAACACATTTTATAATTTAATCTTCACAAACTTTCTTCACAGTATTTAAATTGCAATTGAAGAATAAATATGCAAGCAGATGTATTAAAACATACATACGCAAGGACGGCCTGACATTACCGAAATATCACAGATACTGGATCGTTCGAGAAAAAAAGTGTATAACGCAATTAAACATTATGAAAAAACTCAATCTTTTGAAAGCATCACACGAAAAAGATCCAGAATAACGTCTCAAAGGACAGATAAATTAATAGTTAAAACGAGCAAAAGTGATCCTTTTTTAACTGTACCAAGAATACGGGAATAATTTAACAACTGTTGGGACTAAACATATCCACAAGTACAATAAAAATCAGATTAGGAGAAAATAACTTGTTTGGACGCATTGCCAGTCGTAAAC
This sequence comes from Sarcophaga variegata, assembly GCA_932273835.1. Classification (NCBI taxonomy): domain Eukaryota; kingdom Metazoa; phylum Arthropoda; class Insecta; order Diptera; family Sarcophagidae; genus Sarcophaga; species Sarcophaga variegata. Next base: position 114,546,435 of record OW026361.1, read on the forward strand.
CACATGTGTCCAAAAAAAATCGAATAAACCGGGTTAATTTTGCCAAGGCCCATTTAGAAAAACCACTTTCTTACTTGAATAATGTACTTTTCACGTACGAATCTAAGTCTAACCGCTTTGGTTCGGATGGAAGGTTATACGTAAGGCGAAATATAAACACAGAATTTGATCCAAGGTACACACAAAAACCATTAAACACAGGGGTGGAAGTGTGCTTGTTTGGGGAAGCTTCTCATGGTACGGTGTGGGTCCTATAACACGAATAGAGGATATAATGGACCAAGTAGCTTACAAAAACATTTTAATGAATATAATGTTGCCATACGTTGAGGAAGAAATGCCTCTAAAGTGGAAGCTTGTACAGTATAATGATCCTAAGGCTCCGTTAAAAAATGGTTTTCTGATAATAAAATTGATGTAGTAACTTGACCAGCTCAATCTCCGGATTTAAATCCGATTGCGAACCTATGGCACGATGTTGAAAACAAAATAGATCGTTCTAATGCTACAAATTTGAACATTTTATGGACTGAAATTCAAAAAGCATGGTATTCCATCCCTTTAGAAAGATGCCAATCGCTGATTCAGTCAATGCATCGTCGATGCACAGCCGTTGTTAAAAATAATGGGTTTCCTACAAAGTACTGATAGTATTAACAAATTTAAATTTATTTAACATAATAAAAATTTTGAATTAATCTTAAGTTTTAAATGAATTTCAGATGCACTCTCATGTGTGCTATTTAATTTGTCGTCAAAAAAACCTTTTTTTTTTTTTAAATTATGTAAAAAAATATATGAACAAAAAAATAAAAATAGAATCACTATTAATTAATTAACAACAATATAGGTGGTTTAAATATAATAAAAGTTTATAACTTTTTCGCAGCAATTGAAGGAAAATTATCATTAATTTCTCAATTTATGAAACGTGCTATTTGAGATGTCGCCACTGTATGTACACCTAAAACGGGGATTCCCGCAACTAATAAACATAGAATTTTAACGTTTCAAATTAAAAAAAAATTCTGTTAAAATTATAGGGCTTTTTACATTTTTTCATCTTTTAGAGTTGTCACTGAAGCAGAAATATTGTTCACATTAAGCGGTGTTCATATTATGCGGTGTTCACATTAGCGCGCGTACACTGTATATCATGTATGAAATTAACGCAGACAACATAAGCGGTGTGAGGAGCTAGGTTGTAAACATGACTGAAGGGTTGTAATGACCAATTATGTATGTATGTATGTGTAACGATGATGTGTAGCTTAAAGTGAATGACGCTTTGAACACCCTTCAATACATTTCTGGATACAAATGTTCGAGCTTAATGTTCAAGAAGTCGCTGTAGTCTAGTGGGATTATTAGACGTGAGGTTACGGTTTAAACCCCAGGTCAGACATCTCCAACAAAATGAAGTCTGAAAAACAATTTTTTTTCGGCGACTTTCTTTCAACAGATTTCTGCCAAAAACTCTGAGAGTAAATAAAAACTGCTATGAAAACTTTCTCAAAAATCTGTCGTTCGAAGTCAAGTTTTAACTGTAGGTCCCGCCACTCATGTATAAAACTGACACACACAGCATAAGTGATATGAGAAACTAGGTTGTAAACCTGGCTGAAGGGATCTAATAGCAAGAAAAAGTACTTTTATTTTTAGTACCCAATATTATACCCAGAACTTTAGTTTACCTTCTCTGTTTACGTAATAATTTACAAACATTCTCTCACACTTAAGCTTTTACATTTAAAGAGTCTTTAATATGAAAGTTATTGCGTTTGTTATTTTTTTATTTTTCCGTTGGTGTTAAGCACCTTAATACACATATTCACACCCACACACACATACCTATAAACGCACTCACATACATAAATAAGTCAAGTTATAAACGAGAGAAAAAATTGTTTAAAAAAACACTCTCTTTACAATACAATGTTGTTGAGTTTAACATTTTAACACTGTTTTATAACAAACATTTCAACAACAACAACACCAACAAAAAGAAACTGTGTAGAGTAGGCGTTGAGGTGTATGTTAGCATGCATGTATATGCATAAGAATGTTTTTATGCCAGAGAGTAGAAAAGTGTGTGTGTGTGTAATGTTTTTAAGTCTCTCTCTGTGTGTGTGAGCGTTTGTTCATATTTTTTATAAAAAAAAGTTTAAATATGAACAACATTAAGGAGAACAAGAGCTGGAAAAAAAGGCAACAACAATACATTATGCCCTTAAGTAAGATTTTTACACTTTACACAGAAAATATATGTGTGTGCGTGTATTTAAAATTCTTTGTTAAGAGGCAAACATTACTGTTATAACAGGGAAGAAATCCTTAAAAAGAAAATTAAAAGATAAAAAGAAATGCGAAAACAATCAAAGATACATACATATATTTCAACAGGTTACTATATCTGATTCAACTAGAAGAGGTTGACGTTTTGTAACCATGACATCGTAGTTCCATGAAATGTTAAATTATTATTGTCGTATAGAAGTACTTATATTGTGTGAAGAACGGGCCTTTTGTACTGCCCTATAATATAATTCCTAACACAGTTAAATTGATAAACCTTAGCAAGCTGTCCGGTGTTAGTACGGGTAACTCTCCACCTAGATATTTTTTTCTTAAGTGCATTAACGCTTCATATATGCAAGTATGTATGTGTTTTGGTGAATGATGTTTGTCATCATAGAATCCATATACTAGATTCTATTCTTATTATGTCCAAAATTCCTGTAATATCTGACCGTAAGATCGTTTACAATTGAAGCTATTCCTGTATTGTTTAAGGCAATACAGAAATCTATTATAACAAAAATTGCTTTTCAAGAAAATTATAATGTTTGATATCCTCTGGGTTGAGAAGAGTTTCAGTTTTCCTCTTTCTAATATCCTTTTCCTTACGAATACCAGTCTAACCAATTCGTTCCGTTGCAATGAAAACTTCTGAATCCATCAGAGGGCATGAAAGCTGCTCTTCTGCCTGTTTGCTCTATATCCAGAATTCCCATATCAACAGGGATCTAGCAAAGGCTGACAGTATTTCCACTAATTTGGTTGTACGGACAGTTGCGTGCTGATTTCCAGTTACCTTTATAGCAGTTAAGAGCTTTAATTTATACACCCTTTTCTCTGTACTTTCCGTTCAAGTTGCAATGAGCACTTCTCTGGATGTCTGAAACTTCTACATGGCAATTTTCCATAAATTCCCCATGGATTCAGAATATTATATTCTGGGTATGTATTCGCCCGCTCCTGTACCTCTATCAGTCTGTAGTACATCCGTGTACCATGGAATGGTTGTTTTCTCACGAGACAATAGTCAAAATCAGAAAGCTTACACTGTTCTGTCGACATTGAGGAAGGGAATTTGTAAATTTGTGACTCTGCTTGAAATATTCTCTACAATGAGAACTCCATATCAGCTTACTGCTTATCTACACCCAGAAATTTTCCCTCCGTTTTCCGTGCGATACCCACCACCAACTCCCAATTTCCAGAAGCCTCTGAAGGAATTTATGTCGTGGGCATAGCCGGCACGGCGTCGCCTTACTCTTCAGTTAGGTTTACGACCTAGCTTCTCACACCACTTATATTGTGTGTGATAATTTCATACATGAGTGGCTGGACTCCGAATGCCAGATTTTGGAGAAACTTTTTCATGGCATCTTTTATTTACTCTCAGAGTTTTTGCTAGAAATCTGCTGAGAGGTAGTCGCCGAAGAACCGGTTTGAACCGTGGCCTCACGTCTAATAAGCCAACACAATAGCCTACTAGGCTACGTTGACTTCATTAATAAACGACTTACACGACTCCAAATGGTTTCAATTATACACACTGAAAATCATTTCGTCTCTTGGCTATCCTTCCCATTATTTTGTACCCTTTAAACAAACAAATTAAAATTTTCTTTATGTTATAACTGACAGCCATTCTGACAGACAGTAAGTAGCTAATAATAGTGTGATACCAAAAGGGAAATACAAAAACTATAACAAATAAAACAAACAAAAAACCTTATTGACTGCCAGAAGTCATGTTTTTTTCTCTCTTTTATAGTGCTATTGTTGTTGTTGTTGTTGTTATTGCCTACTGTACATATTTGTCAAAAGCAGAAAAAGGTGATTTTTTGTGAAATTTTAACAAATTGCCTTAAGACACCAAAACCCAGCAGTTTTTTCTCCTTTCTCTTTTTCTTCTTCATTATCATGCCATGTCATTTATTTTCTTTTATTTGTATTGCGTTGCATTGTGTTGTATTGTGTGTGTGTTTCATTCATTTTATATTCATTTGAAAAGTTTTCTTTTCGCAAAATAAAAAAAAAACTACTTGACATCTCAACTATTTCAACTCAAAGTTGAAAAGATGCCGGAAAAGGACGTTTGGGGACACAAATGAACTCTCCAGTCTATTAATCTGAGATTGTTTTCTATTCTTCATTGCTGTTTGGTTGGTTGCTTGGCACTTTGCTGTGTGTTATTTGAACATGGCGTTGTTGTTGAAGCTGTGATGATGATGGCAACAAAATACTGAAGCTAAGCTAATAAATGTTTTCAAAGTGAATGGCAGAAGAGTTAAAGTGTTGATTTCAAAGGTCTTTTCTTTTCTTTTTTTGCAGACGCAATCGACTACTACAATAAAAGTTTGTTTGTTTGTTTCATTTAAAGAGCAACATGAGACAAAAACATATTTTCCTTGCCTTTATTACAGTTTTTTGTTGTTGTTTTTGTTTTAAACAGAAGATTAATGTGCCTGATTATGATGATGTGGTCAAATGCTTTGTGCCTGCTTTATTTTGCAGAGAATTGTTTAAATGAACAAAAGAAGGCAAGACAGAACGAAAACAAAGGTTATGAAATTCTCATGTTACAATTCAATTTAAAAAAGCTTTTGAAATAAGAGTTGTTTAACGAACAAGATTAACGTGTCTCCTAAAACATTGAAGTGCCATCTTTTGTGGAAAACATGAAGAACACTCAGGTATTGAGATACTCGGCTGGGATATTATTTTAATGGCCCTGATATTGAACATTCTTATGGACTACCTGACCACAGCATTGCATTCAATGTGTTTCGCCTTAAACATAGTGAAGACCAGTTTACAGAGATCAACATGGTGAAGACCAATGGAAGAAGGTAAATGATAGGGGATACGATGACAAACATCGTGATATGATAAACATCTGTAAATCCATGAACATCAGTTTCCTAAGAGCTATCAAAATAACCGAGAGATACTAATAAAACTGAAGGACTACATCTTTTCATATCTGTATGTCATCGGCATATTTCAATCAGTCATGGAGTTTCAATTCGTTTGACTTAAGGACGATTATATACTGGCCGGATGACTGTATGGTCAACAGTTGTTATTAACTCCCAACAATATCTGTTAATTAAGGATAAGCCAATATAACAGAACTTAGAAGTAGTAAATCTAGATTCTGTTTAAAGATTTTGCTCATCTTGCATCATAAGGTCGTATCTTCGCCGTATTAATTGTTGAAGAGAAGATTATTTTATTTCAACCAATGTTGTTAATATTCTACAAATATTTTAGTATACCATGTACCATGCAGTATTTTCGATTTGTATGGATGGATTTATTACGATTTTGTATTGTTTTAGTTCCTACATTATTGGTTCACACAGGCATTGTTGACAATTACCACACTCTAGCCTCTAACTACTGCCGATCTTCTCACATCTCTTATGTTATATATGTACATACATACATGATTGGCCATTACAACCATTAGTCATGATTACGACATAGCTTTTCACACCACTTATGTTGTCTGTGTTAATTTTATCCATGAGTGTCAGGGGACCTACAGTTTAAAGTCGACTTCGAACGACAGATTTTTGAAAAATTTTTCATGGCAATTTTTATTTACTCTCAGAGATTTTGCCAGAAATCTGCTGAGAGGAAGTCGCCGAAGAAATACTTTTTCATATTTTCGTTTTGATGTCTGACATGGGGTTTGAATCGAGGCCTAACGTCTAATAAGCCAGCACACTACCTACTAGACTACGGCCACTTTTCCTATGTTGTGTGCATTAATTTAATCCGTGAGTGATGGAATCCAGAACTTAACCTCGAAAAACTAACTCAAGGCATTTAGCCCACTCTCAATTTTTTGCTAGAAGACTACAGAGAAGGTCCTTATATTCAATAAAATTTAAGATGGCAATTAAAGTCTCTAGTTGTCCTACTATAACAAATAAGCCAATTGATTGGCTGTGGAGTGGCTCCATTTCCTGTTAATTATGATAGAAAACTTGGGTATGTTACTGAATTAAGGCAAGTGAGGCATCGTCCACTTTTTATCCGCTTTTGTCGAAAAGTTTTACTGGAGTTTCTATACCCGCTGGGATCATTTCGTTATACTAAACTATGCTAGCCCAGACAGAAAATGCTGTGTATTATGCTCTTATCCGCTAAAAAAAAACTTTTGAAGTCTATTAAATTCTTGAAAAAAACATTGACTGTGACATTCAGATAGAAAAAGGTATCAAAAGTTAAAAAGTACCTTTTTCATCCTTTGCATTTTTAAATTTGAATGGATTTCCTTTTGAGGGCAAAAATACGAATGTACGAAAAGTACTTTTCCAGGGTACTTTTTTTATCGCCTTTTAATTTGAAGTACAAAGGTGACATACTATTGTCGTAAGTATACCAATTTTGATTGCAACAAACAGCAGGCAGACGATTTTCCTTCATTTTTGTTTCAAATTGAAGACAAGTTAAAAGTACGGATTTATATTGCATGCAAAAGTCTCTTGACTGCTGCTAGGCCTTAACAATGAACATCATTGAAAAATTAAGTAAAGCTATCCTGGCAGCACCGAAATCCTATTCATACATATATATTTGGACACTATAACCCTTCAGTCAGGATTACGGCCTAGCTTCTCACACCACTTATGTTGTGTGTGTTAATTTTATACATGAGTGGCGTGACCTACAGTTCAAAGTCGACTCCGAATGACAGATTTTTGAGAAACTTTTTCATGACAATTTTATTTACTCTCAGAGTTTTTGCCAGAAATCTGCTGAAGGAAAGTCGCCGAAGAAATAATATTTTATATTTGGTTTTGATGTCTGACCTGGGGTTTAAACCGTGGCCTAGCGTCTAATAGGCCAACAATCTATCTACTAGACTACGGCAACTTCTAAAGCCTATTGGATCAATTCATTTCATTTTCATTTCACATTTACATTTTCACAGATGAAAATGACAGATTGATGGAACAGATGGTTTATTCCCGAGCGTGTTACTACCAATGATTTGTAAGGGCTCAGTGCTCCTTAAAGATGCTAAAGCAAAAAGTATTCAATCCCTTTTAAAGCTTCATTACATCGTATGAAAATGATTGTGTGTAAAAAATTTCGTAATTGTCCTTGGTTAACTTTTAATTATTTTTTTTACAAAAATTGTCTCTGCACATTACTTCTCATTCTTAATTATTCTGAAGCGTGTTTTTTAAGTGACGTTTCCTCACATTTTAACACTGGAATGATTGACATTTAACTGTATACGACAATTTTCATTTCTGTTACTTTGGTTTTTCGTTGTATTTTTTTTTTATTTTCAACCACATGCCTTTAATTTTCACTCTACACGATTGTCAATAAAACAATATGGTTTTGGTTTTAACTCTTGCCAATCGTAAATGAACAACAACAGCAACAGCAAGCAAGTGAAAATGGTAACAAGGAGCAACTGTGAATAATGGTTGAAAGCAAAAAAGCAAAAGTCAAAGTGGCAAAAAGTGTTGGGAACAAGTGTAAATGGCAGTTGCCTTAAAAACAGAAACAAGAAAAAAAAAACGAAGTCATGGAACAAATTTTATGCACGACTTAAACAAATGCCGATATAAACGTACACATACTCGTACATTTGCATTTTAGTAAGGACCCAGAGTACACAGAGAGAACTGATAGACATACATATGTATGTGTGCGTATGTAAAAATTTAAACGACTTTAAATATACATATAAACACTCTCCTTGACATATACACTCATACCCAATATAAACAATATATTGTATGGCATACGTTAAGGAACAAAAAATAAACAAAATTTATAACATACATACAGGGATTATTTATAGCAAATAAAATCAAATACAACAACGTTAACGTTAAAGTAAAGTAAGAAGAGAGTTAAGAAATATGTTGTGTCACATATTGTTGTCCATGCAGTCTTGCCAAAATTTATCACACATTTAATATCATCCTGTTCCCTACACCATCCATTCATCCATCCTTTAGGGCCAAGACATGATGAGCATGATTTGATTTTTATATGTAAGTGTGTAGCGAGGCTCTCTGTACAGCATATGGTTACAAGTTATTCATGAAAGAATTTTATTCCCTGCAAATGGGGAATTCTTTTGAAAATTTTAAAACATTTTCTCTGTATTTAAATACATACATACATACGGTATGTTGGTAGTTGTTGCCATATTTTTATGTTTATTTTATTGAAACCTATAAATTTTATGATCCCATATTTATAAGATGTCCTTTAGGATTGCTTTAAAATGCCTTTTTATGATGAAAATGTCTTCTTAAGGTGTTTTAAAATATATATTTGCCTTCGGAGAAAATAGAAAAAAAAACAACAACACGGATTGCTCTATCACAACATGTTGGATAGGTTTTTAGCAAATGTTCTGTTGCATGAATTAAAAAAGTACTTAAGGGCCTTGCGTTAGGGAAGTTTGACCTGTGTAACCTTTTTTTTAAATTGAAAAAATGTGTAGCATATAGTAAGGGGTTATAGCTCTATTTTTTGTATTAACAAAATGTGTAATTTGTTTTGAATTTTTTATGAACATTTTAATGATTAGCCCATATACAGTTATTTACTTAGAAATTTAAATTTAGAAAAGCAAAAAAAAATTTTTCTATAAAAATAAGTGAACATTTCACAAGTCCTTTAAGAAATACATTGGATTTTATGAACATGTAAATCAGTTTTAAAGAAATATCTTTGATTTCGAAACAATACATATTCAATAAGTAGATAGGTAAGTAGGTAGATGTAGCTGTCCCCTTGATGGAGTCATGACCGCACACAGGGCCCATTGTGATACCACAGTATCACATTCTCCCCTATTCCACTCGGAGCTTCCGATGAAGCGACTCAGACTGCCAATATCCATGCATGACAGTTCATCTTGGTCCTCCATGTAGTAGGCACCCAGGTGTCTCTTTCTCCTCTGACCAAGTGCTGGGCATGTGCACAGTAGGTGAAGCATAGTTTCATCCTCTTCCTCATCTCCACAGCTTCTGCAGAAATCATTCGCGAGGTATCCAAGATCAACACGCCTCGCATGCGTTCCTATAATACAATGCCCCGTAATAACCCCGATAACAGCGCTGAGCCTGCTTCTTTGGAGTTCAAACAGAGTCGCCGTGCGCCTCCTATCCAGCTTTGGTCAGATTTTTTGCGCCGTTCTGTCCTTATCCGAAGCCGTCCACCCACTGTTGACAAGGTCCACGATTGCATTGTCAATTATAAGCCTGCAGATATCCAAAGGGATTCCCAATGTAGAGAATTCATCAGAGAGTTCGATGGTCGTGCCCCTTCTGGCCAAATCATCCGCTCTGCAGTTGCCGGGAATATCTCTATGCCCCGGTACCCATGTGATGCAAACATCATATCGGTTCGCCATCTCATTGAGACATCTGCGACAGTCGTACACCGTCTTGGGGTTTATTACACTAGAATCCAATGCTTTTATGGCCGCTTGGCTATCGGATTCAATAAGTGAAAGCATCACAAGCTAAATTGATGACATTTAGGAAATTGATCGTCAACACCCAGCTAATCTGCGTCGATAATCAGCTTTGCCTTGAAATCTAAAAAATTAATATCCCAAGAGCTTAACTTTATGTAAAGAAATGATAGTTCCATCAAACTAGAGAGAAAGATCGATGCAAATGAGAGCAGTTACAACCCTTCAGTCAGGGTTACGACCCAGCTTCTCACACCACTTATGTAGTGTGTGATAATTTTGTACATGTGTGGCGGTACGTACAGCTTAAATTCGACTCCGAACGACAGATTTTTGAGAAACTTTTTTATGGAAATTTTATTTATTCTCAGAGTATTTGCCAGAAATCTGCTGAGAGGCCGTCGCCGAGGCAATATTTTCTTCATATTTCGTTTTGATGGAGATATCTGACCTGGGTTAGAACCGTGGCCCCACGTCTAATAAGTCAACACAATACCTACTATACTACGGCAACCTCCTGTTTGCTTTATTTCCCTCTAGGTTGCATTAATGCCCAACAGATTCCAAGAACTTGTTCGCGAATTCAGTTTCATCGTAAAATGTTGGACTCTAAACAAACCCCGCTGTGTGAGTCTACAGTGCCTAATCAGAAGTCCGTTTAGTATCATTTATTATAATTTTACTTCATCCGCAGGGCAAGATAAAGAAATGATCAGAAGCTAATTCTGATGTCTGTAAAAAATGTATCTTTCAGGATTAAAAATAGTTCACATATCTACTCCAATGGTTATGGCTTAGCTTAACAAAAACACATGATTACCTCCATGGTTTCTTTTGTTCTCTAGCACAACCCCTTTCCCAATAAGACAATACAATACAATTACTTTTCTCCAGCAATAATTAAAAATTTAATTAAATTTTAAAAACTCCCTTTGTTCTACTACAACTCGTTGTAATTTTCTTCACTTAGTTTTTTATTTGAAAATTATTTTATAACTGATGACATCGTTGCTGATTACTTATCAATTTCCAATGCCAACTACATTTGCTACTTAAACTTACATTTTCTTCTCATATTCTTATTATATTGGATTCTTATTATTGTTCTAGTGGCTGCTTTTACCAATGATTGCTTCTGTTATAATTTTCTCTGCAATAAGGATAGTCACAGTCATGTAAACTTATTTTTTAAATTTCTCAGTCTTTTTAAAGTCTGACTGTGCGTAGCCTTAGTAACAATCGTTCCTTAATAGAACTCCATAATATTAATAGAAATTGTAACAAATTGCTCTGTAGAGTTGCTGTAATAAACATTTAATGGATTTCCGTTTTACAACAAACAACAAAATATAATGCAAGAGAAATCGATAAAAAAAAGAATGTCTTAAGCTTTTCCCATTATGATGAAGATTTTTTATGAATTTAAAGTCAGTGGAATTTGTAGTATTCGACTAAAGACAAGTCAGGATACCAGGCTATAGTATAGTTCGAGGGAGTCGCCGTAATCTTGTAGGTAGTGTGTCATCTTATTAGACGCAAGGCCACGGTCCGAACCCCTGGCCAGACATCAAAACAAAATATGAAAAAATATTTCTTCGGCGACTTTGTCTCAGCACATTTCTGGCAAAAACTCTGAGAGTAAATAAAATTGCCATGAAAAGTTTCTCTAAAATCTGTCGTTCGGAATCGACTTTCAACTGTAGCTCCCGCCACTTATGTATAAAATTAACACACACAACATAAGTGGTGTGAGAAACTAGGTCGTAATCCTGACTGAAGGGTTGTAATGACCAATTATGTATGTTATGTATGTATGGTTTGAAATCGGTTTTATAAGGGCATTCAATACCTACCACTCTATGAGAAAGACCGGAAACACAAGCAGCAAATGCATTGGGTTTAAGGCGTATTTTAGTCAAACCTCGATGCAGATTATAATCAATAGTCAATTGGAAAAAAATTCCGGAGCTGTTATACTTTCTAATTCTTTCAAACGAATACTCTCATGGTAGTTTCCCGACTACCATTTAGGCTTCTTTATTTGCCAAACCTGTTACTACTAAAAATAGATTTTGCAACGCAGGATGAATACAAAAAACTGTTTCCAAAGTCGTTGATTAAGCCGCCAATTTGAATGTGTTACCACTCAAGACTACATAAAAAAGATCCACAACTGTGAATGAAATTTCAATCCACAACTCAAACCATACATCATACAAAACCGATGCTACCATCATTCCCTGTTCATAGCTTTCAATTTTTATAAACAGATAAGATGGAACACAATTACTATATACCGACGCGGTATTTTGATAAGACGCCACCAAAACAAAATTGTATCTTCAAGGCAACTTCCAGTCCCTGCAACTTTTGTCGCCTTTATTTCTCTCTTTTAATTTTATTGTGTATCTTTTCATTTCCTCCAACCATAGTCGCTGTTGTCGTCGTCATCGTCATCGTCATCATCAATTTTAGTTATTGGAATTGCAATTTTTCTTAATTGACGCATATTTTCTTTGTAATGCAATTGCAATTGCTGCTACTGCTGCTACATCTATAGCTATAGCTGTTGTTGTCAACAAAAGTATTTTTTTGTATGTGACATAAAATTGAAATGAATTGTAAACGAAAAAATAAAAGAGAAAAAACAAACAAACAAAACTAAAAAGGAAAATGAAAAAAAAGTAATAAAAACCAAAACAAACTAAAGTGACATTCAATATAAAAATTGTTTCGATAAAAACATGAGAGAACAACAACAACAAGAAAATAAGAATGTGAAAGAAAATTTTTCTGCACAGAGAGCAAGCAACAACATTTTTCAACTTTAAGCTGAATGCTGTACTCAATGGAAACTGACAAAAATAAGTTATAGACACGTACCGTACAAAGTATACAAACGTACTTACATACATATGTACGTACGCAACTAGAAAAGTCTTACACAAATGCAATTGTATGATAAAAAACTACAACAAATACACATGCGGTTTCATGCAGCACGATGATGGGTTTTGTAAAACCCAAACTCTATACGAAGAAACGCACTTTAACGAATGAGAAAAAATACACGCCAAAAAACACACAAAAAAAACAAAAAGCACAGAAACTTTAACAGACAGTTACAGACCAAGAGACAGAGAGAGACAGACCGACAGACAGACCAACATCATGTGTAATTGGAAATGTCTTACGGCTGTCGAACCACAAGTGAACTGACTGACACTAGAATCTGCCACCATCACCATCACTATCCGCCACCAACAGTAACATCATTACGAACTACATTATCGTGATTACATTCTTCTTTGTATGTTGCATGATGCCTCAGCTTCAATTTTAGTGTCAGGGTTTTTTGTGTTTTTTTTTTTGTTTGTTTTTGTTCGTGTTCTTGCAACATTGTTATTGCTTTAAGGGATAGTTTTATTTGTTTTATCGATATTAGTTAGTCTCCATTAGTTGTACAATCTCACTCACTCACTCTCTCTCTCTCTCTCTCGCTTTGTATCATTTCCTTTTTCATGTTGCCTTTCTTGGTGGCACCATGCAGCCAAACAGCTATTCAAAGTAACATGTTTTCCAAAGTTTAAGAAAGAGTAAATGCAGGGACGTTAAATAAAAAAGGATTTAAAGTGCGAATCGCTACAAAATATTCCAACATTAAATCACAACAGATGAAAAGGGTTGGAAGTTAAGAAATTGATCTTTAAAATAACCTGGAAATGCTCGCGGCAAATTGTGAAGCTCTACATAGCTTGATGCTATAAATACTACTACGGAAGTGTCATTGTGAATATCACATCTTAATTGGTATTTTCTGATACAGACGGTATTGGTACTGGTACCAAAATAAAGTACCTGGAGATTATGTTCAAAGAGGTAGAAGCTGCTCTGAAGAAGTGAAATATTTGTACTTGGCGTACATGATGGTTCAGTCGTCGTAGTCTAGTAGATGGTTACGTTAGGTTGGAGGACGTGTACTTGTCAATTAAGACAAGTACAGTACCCGGAGGACGAATTGACCCATTGTACAACGTCCTAGTTTCTCACACCCCTTGTGTTGTGTCTGTTAACAGAAACAATTTATAGTCGACTCCGAACGACAAATTTTTTTTTGAAAAACTTTTTCATGGCAATTTTATTTACTCTCGGAGTTTTTGCCAGAAATCTGCTGAGAGGAAATCGCCGAAAAAATACTTTTTGTATTTTGTCTTGATGTCTGGCCTGGGGCTCGAACCCTGGCTTTACGTCTAAAAAGCCAACACACTACCTACCAGATTACGGCGACTTCTAGTCTAGTAGATAGTGCGTTGGCTTATTAGACCTGAGGCCACGTGGCAAATCTCAGCGTAGACATCTCCAACAAAACCGAAATATTAAAAAAATTTTCTTCGGCGACTTGCTCTCAGCAGATTTCTGGCAATAACTCTGAAAGTAAATTAAATCACCACGAAAAGTTTTCAAAAATCTGTCGTTCGGAGTCGACTTTAAACTGTAGATCCCGCCACACATGTATAAAAAGTAACGCACACAACATAAGTGGTGTGAGAAGCTAGGTCGTAATTCTGACTGAAGAGTTGAAATGACCAGTTATGTATGTGTGTAGGTACACGCTTCATACGCGTCAGTTCTTAGTATCGATTCCAGACTTGAAATTGTTAATGCTCCTACCTTCTATAGAAAATTGGTAGGTACAGTAAAAAGAATGTTGCGCTTGTCAACTCAGAGTTTTTCGCAAGCAGAGGTACACTTGTTCAGAGGCGCATGATGCTTTGGTCTACTATAGCAAAGCAAAAACCAGAACTTTTTCTGCACTTAGTGGGAATTCAATTAGATTTCTTAGTAGTCTAACTATCGAACCCTGTATGCTTGTACGTATGACATACCGTATAAATTATCAACCTTACGAGTATTATGAGACTTATACGAAGAAAAAGGAATGAGAGTTAGTACAGCAATTTCGATTTGGATGATCATACTGCAGCTTTGTCACTCAAAAAATAAGCGAAAGTTAGTAGCCTACGCGACCGAAACCTTTATTGCTCTTAAATGGCTAATAAGTAAATGTTAGAGTCAAAAGAACCGGATAAGGGCTACGATATAAAAACTCTCTAAGGGTCTGTAGTCATTAACCCAGTGGAAGGTAAAGGAATATAGAACTAAGCAAAGGTGCGCTACAAGGATACGCTGTTTTCGATCACGGCTATTTTAAATATTCACAGGATAACACTATGATTAAACTCTGTTCTATTTTGTTATTGAAGACCTTTTGACTGCGCTACATTCGAAGAAATCAAGATTAACCAAGTGGAAAACTATTCTTGCGTGATCTTTGCTTCAACCTAAAGTCATAGAAGAAAACAGTATTTATATTAGGTCTTCTGTAAGCACATCAAACTAAAGCTTCAGTTTATATTTCATAGCCTTTATAGTGTCTTCAAATGAGGAATCGTGTGTGATATTCGTTGATGGTCAGTCTGTGCTGCATTGATGAAAGTACGTCTGGTGTAAGTCACCGTTCGTTCAAGAATCATTGGATCAGGTCGCATTATTCTTTATTATATTGGGTTCCGGGAAATAGCGGTGTACCTGTGAACAGAAGGCTGATATTTGCAACTTAAACTTTGGTCTTTAATCTGCTACCTCTAGCGAAATAGCTCAAGGAGAAGTAATAGAAGCTTTGGAAGAATGGTTAGCAGGATACCTTTAGCGTTAGATAGTAAACTGAGTTTCTATGGAGACATTTCAATCTTAGGTTCATTACAAGAATATGGGAAGTTGGTTCGTAATGTTACGTGCCAAGAAGACTTTTTTCTTCCATTGCCGAGGATAGAACCGGTCAGATTCTGCGGTTGAATACCTCCAGCGTTAGATTGGCAACTTAGTTTCTTTTCAAACACTGCAAGCTTGGGTCGGTTACAAGAATCTGAGAAGTTGGCTCGTAATGTTACGTGCCAAGAAGACTTTTGCCTCCCATAGCCGAGGATAGACCCGATTTTGCGGTTGAATACCTTCAGCTTTATATAGTAAACTGAGTTTTTACCGCGGCATTACAACCTTAAATCGATTACAAGAATCTGGGAAGTTGGTTAGCAATGTTACGTGCTATAAGACTTTTGTCTTCCATCGCCGAGCATAGAACCGGTCTGATTCTGCGGTTGAGTACCTCCATCGTTAACTAAGTCACTTTAGTTTTTTTCGAAACGTTGCAAGCTTGGTTCGGTTACAAGGACATGGGAAGCAGGTTCGCAATGTTATGTGCCAAGAAGACTTTTGTCTTCCATTGCCGATAACTGAACTGGTATGTTTCTGCGGTTGAATATCACCATCGTTAGATTGGTAACTGAGTTTCTATGGAGACATTGCAAGCTTGCGTCGTTTACAAGGATCTGTGATGAATCCCAGCCAGACTATGGCATGCTATGTTAATATGAAGAGGAGTTAGAAAATATAAAACACCTCCCGCTTCTTCTTAGAAAGAGTTTAAATGCATAAGGTTCCGCGAAGGCTTGTGTTCTTTTCCTGGAGCCGATGGGAGTTGATATTGAGTTGGTTGCCAGGTGCCCATTTATCTTCCCGTATTCGTGATGGGTTCTGTTAGTCTTTTTAGTGTTTATCTTGCATTATCTAATTTCTTTATCTCCATCTCTTTCGCTTTTTTATCTCTTTCTCTAAGACCACAATGATTTCACAATGATTTCAATGATCTTCGAAAGAAATTGTACTTACAATTATGGACCTCACATCTAATCATGAAATCTATCGAATTCAAATTTCTGACAGTGGAATAATTCTTTACGAAAAAGAAAAAATTTCCTCCGAAATTTTGTAAACGCTTATGTCTTATCAAAAATTTCTGTAAAGGGACACATTGCGTACAGTTTTTTTTTTGCAAACGTCAAAACAAATATTGATGTTTGCAACTGTTGGTACAGAACAAATCGTTTCTATTTCATTTTCAATTTCGGTTTTTGTTTTTCTCTTCATTTCTGTTGACTGTGTGCTTTTCATTTCGATAGTAATGATGTTAGAGCTGTTCTATCGCAAATGCATGTTGGGATAATTGAATTGAAACAATTCAGAAGAATTTCCAAGACAAATAACATTTATTAATAGGGGGTATATATACATACATTGGATGTTCCCCAATGATAACTGCCACTACTATGTATGACTCGCATAACAACAAAAACTAAACAAAAACGAAAGTTAGAACGCAGATAACATCTTCCTTCAATTTTAAGTATGTATGTATACCAACCCGTAAACGGGTAAACTAGACGTAAGAAAAAATTGAATTTTTTTCTTCTTCGCTCCCTCTTCGATTGCAATATCTCTCGTTTTTCTAATGACAATGTCATTTTGATTGTTTTGTTATTCTTGAGAATAGCCAACTGTCATTTAGTTTATCTTTAGAAACCAATTGAAATGAATTGTAATAAAAAGAAATAAAAAAATATGAGAAAAAATATGAGAAAAAAAAGTAAGAAAAATTCAATAGTTTTGTAGAGAATTGAAATGAATAGAAAAGAATCGAGTTGAGTTGAGTTGAGTTGCAACATAGAACAACTTTCAACTTGTAAGCACAACTACAGATTACAACTGGAGGAGTTGGAGGTTTGTCTTTCTTCGAGTTAATAAAGACTTTACAACAACGTGTATTTTATACAGCAGAGCTACTACAATTGAATTGTATTTGAGTCAGTTTGTCTATTTCGTTACAACACTCAGTCAAACACATTAACAATAGCCAACCACCACCATCACCATCATCAGCAGTTGCAGTAGCTGCTGCAGCCGAGAACAGCCGACGTTCAATTGCATGTGACATATTGACTTATTAGATAATGTCCATCATCACAGTAGCCGCTCGTACTTTAAGAACTTGTTGTAATAGAAGTATTATTCTTCTATTTTCTTTGCTAAATAATTGTTGTACGAGTATGTATGCCATAGAATACTCCATTTAAGTGTCATAAAAAATGCATTTCGAAGCAATAAAATCCTCTTGTTAAAAAGTGAGAAAGTTATGTCTGTTGGAATAATTTTGTATTGTATTGTATGGGTACACTGGCATTGTATTCTCTTTGAAAAGTTTAAAATCCAGTTGCCACTTGTAGCAATTAGTTGAATTATAATCTCTTCCAGGAACAATAAATAGCGAGATTTTTTTGAAATGATATTCAATTAAGCATAAGCACTGGAAATATTGAAAAATATTTGTAAACAAAATGATAAGAATACATATGTTTTTTTAAAAATTCCAAGAAAATATTTTTTCCAATATTTCGAAATATTTATCTATTCATATGTACACTTTATTTCATAATCGTTAAGTTCACTTCTCTAAAGCGCTTAGATTCTTAATTCTTTAATTGGTCGTAATAACACTTCAGTCAGGATTACGACTTAGCTTCTCACATCACCTATGTTGTGTATGTTGATTTGGTACACGAGTGACAGGACCTATAGTTAAAAATACGACGGATTCTGAAGAAACTTTTCATGGCAAATGTATTTGCTCTCAGAGTTTTTGTCAGAAATCTGCTGAGAAGCAGTCGCCAGAAAATATTATTTCATACTTCGTATTGTTGGAAATGTCTGACCTGGGGTTTAAACCGTGGCCTCATATTTAATAAGTCAACACACTACGTACTCGACTACGGCGGCTAAGGTTAAGTTCACAGTTGACTTAAGCTTAGCTTACTTGGATTCTATCTGGTCAGGTTGTAGTACCATTTTAAATACTTCTTCACATATGCCTTCTGGTCGCCATTTATCAGTTATCCTGAACATTTTATGAAAATTAGGAATTCTTTCTGGCTTAACCACTTTTGTCTAAGTACGTACTTAAGTACTTACACTTAAGTGTAAGTCTAAACTCTAAACACGCAAAAATCTTTAGCCTTGCCCTTTTCCCCGACAATACAATTTTTTAGAAATAAATCTATTGGGTCCTTTATTAAGCGCTTCAGATCTTTGAATTAAAATAAAACAAAGTATGTGTGTGTGAGATGAAGCCGACGTAGCTTAGTACGTAGTGTGTTTGCTTATTAGACATAAGGCCGCGGTTCATTTTCTTCGGTTACTTTCTTCGGCTACTTTCTCTCAGCTGATTTCTGGCAAAAACTCTGAGAAAAAAATTTGCCATAAAAATTGCCATGAAAAGTTTCTCAAAAATCTGTTGTTCGGAGTCAACTTTAAACTCTGGGTCCCGCCATCGATGTACAAAAATTTAACGCACACAATATAAGTGGTGTGAGAAGCTGGGTCGTAATCCTGACTGAGGGGTTGTAATGACCAATTATGTTTGTATGTGTGTGTTTGGGAATATCATCTAAATTTTTGATTAGTTTGAAAGGCCTTTAATGTCATTATGTCCGGCATGTTTAAATATCCTCAGCTTCTCTGGGTGGTGCGCAACCGAAACGTTCAATTTTCCACTCACCTGCCACTCAAGAAAACCCTCACAAGTCTAACGTGGTTAAATCACATGATGTTAAGGGCCAGCTCACATCACTTCCAAGTGAAATGAGGACTATGCCCTGAAATCATTCGCACAGATGTTCAATATGACAGGCGCTGTACGGCATGTAGCGAGATCCTGTTAAAACCACTTGACATTGCTAAAACCATTTGAGTTTCTAATAATCGACCTGCAGTGCTCGCCGTGTACAGTAATGGCCTAGTTAACGGTGTCCTCAATGAAATTGTTCACTCTTGGTTGTAATAACGATTGATATCCTTGTACCAAATTTGACATTTTCCTTGTTCAATCTTCTATTCATCCAGAATTGAGCGTCATCCCTCAAGATGAAGGGTCCGCCAAATAACTTTTTTTCTTTGAAAATGCTTTAAAAAAAAACTTCTGAATATTTTCTCAAATTTCTTTTTTTTATTTGAAAGTACAATGCTTCCGGTTAATAATGGAAAATAATTTCATTCAAATGGCTGCCTCGGCTGGCCATGCAGTAGCCTACACGATCGGTCCAATTTTTAAGCAAATTATCGATTGTGTGCAGCTGTATTTCACCAATGGCTTCACGAATATTGTCCTTTAAAGCGTCAATTGTCTATGGCTTGTTGGCGTAACACTTATCTTTGACGGCACCACACAAATTATTCGTTTTTGATCGCCTGGAGGAATTTAGAGCTCCAGAAGTTTTAATAATTAATTTTCTATTTGAAGGCATTAGGCCATGTAACAACTCAACGAATCACAACAATTTACAATTTAAGTTAATAGACAATTTCCTTTATTTTTTTTATTCATTACAAAATTCCAGAAAATTCAAATATTAATCACCAGCATTGCCAGATCTCCACAATTACAAAATTCCAGAAAACTCGAATATCAATCACCAGTATTGCCAGATCTCCACATCCCTCCTATGTTTTTCAGCTTCAGAGTTAACCTTGGGTTAGGCTCCTCCAGTCCGATAGGTGTCTTCGTCGGTTCCTGAAAAGAATCAAGTTCTCCGGAATCGCTTTTATTAATTTCCGAACTTGTTGGTAACTTTTTTAAGTGGCCAACATTGCGCCTGTAAACTTTATCGTTTCCACGGATAGTAACATCATTCCCTTTCCGCTCAATCACTTCGAACTCTTCAGGCCCAAATGTTGGTGTTAGTTTATTAGGAAAAATTACATTTTGAACTAATACTCTGTCCCCAACTTTTATATCATTCTCCTGTGCTTTACGATCTTTGTCTGCCTTTTGCCTCCCTTTTTCTTTATTAATAGCATCCATGTCTCTAGCTTCCGAGTCTAAAATATTTTCGTCGACATCAAGAATTGATGGTATTTTGTCTCGGATTACACGGTTAAATAATAGTTCTGTTGGAGCTTTGCCTGTTGTTCCGTGGGGAGTAACATTATACATGAGCAGGAATTTCCGAATTTCCTTTTTGTAGTCCATTCCATTGGTGTGTGCTATACGTAGGCGTTTAACAATAGATCGGTTCATATTTTCCACCTCCCCATTTGCCTGTGGCCAATATGGTGGAGATGTCATAATCTCAATGTTCTTGTCTGCGCAGTAGCTTCTGAATTCGTCGCTTACAAACTGACGCCCATTATCTGTGGTGATCGATTTTGGGTAACCCAATCTTGAGAACACTTCATCTAGAAAATCAATAATAGTACTGGATGTAATTTTCTTCAGAAACTTTACTTCTTGATATCTCGAATAGTAGTCAATGACTACAAATATGAAATCATGGTTAGGCAATGGTCCCAACAAATCCATTGCAAGGCATAGCCATGGTCCTTGTGGTAACTCACGTCGGCTCATTGGTGCTGGAAGTGGCGGTCTCGACACCAACAAACAATCGCGACAGCATTTGACATATTTTTCGACATCCCGATCTATTAAAGGCCACCATATTTTCGAACGTACACGCCGTTTCATCACTGTTTCGCCTGGATGGCCTTCGTGTGCTATTGATAAGACTCTTGTTCTTAGGGAAGATGGTATCACGATTTTAGTCCCTCGTAACAGGATATTGCCTAAAGTACATAATTCGAAGCGAAACGGGAAGAACTTATTTGATGTGTTCGAGTCCCATGAATTGTTTTTTATACTATCTACTGCGCTCATTAATTCTGGATCGGACCGGTTGCTTTCAACAATTTCAAGTATGTATAATGCTCGTGGAATAACTTCCTCAATTATCGAACATATGCTGTTTTCAGAATCTCGATCAAAGGAACTACAATTTTCGATTTTGCATAATCTAGATAAGGAGTCAGTGATGTTATATTTACCAGCTTTGTATATAATCTTAAATTTGAATGATTGAAGGCGTAGGACCCATCTCTCTATCCGAGCTGGCGGTTTTGATGTTGGTTTAAAAATTGTTTCCAAAGGCTTGTGATCTGTGACTAGTTCGAACTCAATACCTGCCAAATAGTAGTAAAAACGTTCGACGCCCCAAACTAATGCAAGGCTCTCCTTTTCGGTTTGTGAATATCTTCTCTCAGTTTCGGAAAGGCTTTTACTTGCAAATGATATTACTTGAGGGACATTGTTTTTAAATTGCAACAGAACAGCACCTAGTGCTACCGGGCTTGCATCTGCTATTAATCGGGTGCGGTTATTTGGGTTGAAATAGGATAATGTTGGCATTTTGGTTAGTTGTTCCTTGAGTTTTTGAAAGGCATTGTCCTGGAAAGGACCCCAGGCAAACTTCGCGTCCTTTTTGGTTAAGTGCCTCAGAGGTTCTGTCAAGTCAGCAAGATCTGGTATGAATTTACCAAGATATGTCACCAAACCAAGGAAACTTCTTAACTCCTCCTTGCTTGTTGGAGGACGAAAATCCATTATAGTGTTGATTTTTTCAGGATCCGGATCAATACCTTCGCTGGACAGGACATGTCCTAAGAACCGAAGTTTTCCTGTTTTCCAAACACATTTGTCCTTGTTGAGTAAAACATTCGCTTTTTTAAAAACTGCTAGTACTTCTTTTAGGTTCTTGTCGTGTTCAGCCTCGGTGCATCCAAACACAATGACATCATCTAGGTAGTTCACAACACAGCTACACGAGGCCAAAATGTTCTCCATGATTCTTTGAAAGATTTCTGGTGCCGAGTTCACTCCAAAGAGAAGCCTTTTGTATCTGTATAGTCCTTTAGACGTGATGAAAGTGGTTATTTCTCGACTTTCTTCATCTAGTTCAAGTTGGTGGTATGCATTTTTAAGGTCCAGTCTTGAAAAATATTTAGCACCTTTGAGTTTAGTCATAAAAGAGTCGAATGTTGGTAGTGGATAATTTTCTCTTAATATTGCCTTATCGGCACATCTCATGTCGATGCAAAGACGAATATCCCCATTTCCTTTAAATACAACTACCACTGGAGAAATCCAAGGGCTCGGTCCAAAAACCGGCTCAATGATATCTTGCTCTACTGCTTCTTTCAACTTTTCTTCGACCTTTTCCTCTAAGGCTGAGGGTACCCTACGCAGTGGTTGCTGAACTGGTCTTACGGACTTATCGATTGACAATGAAACTTGAATTCCACTGATTTTTGGAAATATTTGGAAATCTTCAATTTGGTTTACCATAGGGCCTAATCTTAAAACATTTAACTTTGTAGCTGTATCCCGGCCCAGTAGAGATTGTCCTGCATTCTCAATAACGTAGAATGAGGAAATCAGATTTGATTTTAAGTCTAAACCTATTACAGCTTCAAAAATAGCCTTAATCTTGAGAGGTTCATTCCCAGCGTATGCACGAAATTGATTCTCAGACTTAACTCGAACATTCCAAACAGTGGCTTGTGACTCACAGAGATATTTCCAATCGGTCTCACTTAGCAAATTATGTTGTGAGCCAGAATCAATTAACATCGAAATTTTCTGGCCTCCTATGTAGCACCATATCATTTCGTTCATATGTCCACTTAACTTGTCCGCTACACGAAAGCAACTGTGTTCTTTGTATTTATTCTGCTGTTGCTCCCAACTTCTTCACTACTGTCGTTTGCTACGAACTGTATGTTTGAATAATTATTTCTTCGCTTTTTCATATCATCATTTCCGAAATTTGACTGCCTACGTTTAGTACCTTTTGTTTTACACTTCCGAGCAAAATGTCCAGTAAATCCACACTTATTGCATTTTGCATTTTTAGCAGGACAACCAATACTTGTGCCAAAATGTCCACGCTGACCACACCTGCCGCATTCAATATTCTGATTCTTACTCTCAACTCTGTTGATATCAAGAGAAGCATTCGGCAATTTCATTGTTTCAGATTGATTATTTATCTGTTCGTAAACGTGGCACATTCCAATGGTTTCTGCCAGTGTATATTCCTTTTCTAAAAGCCTTTTTTTCAGATCGTCTGGAGCCCATGTATCAATTAATTTATCCTTTAAATTTATCCCCAATACTTCTTCTTTCGTCTCCCCGAATTGACATTTGGCCGCTTGATTCCGCAATCTTACTAGAAATTTATTAAGGCATTCGCCATCTTCAGGTTTCAATGAACGGAACAGGTGTCGCTCGAAAGTAGAGTTCCTTTCTGGTGAAAAATATTTGTTTAGCTTTTCCACCAAGATATCATACACATCTACATCCTTAGGTGCATTTTCTGGTTCAACAAGCGCTCCAGGAATACTGTATACCACCTCCTGGAGTTGTGGCCCGCCTAAATATAGTAGTTTATTTCTCTTTTTTCCCATCAGTGATTTCTTCCGAGGCAAGAAATATTGTCAATGAGCGAAACCATCTTTCCCACTCTGAACGAAGAAGAGCCTTATCTATAGTATCGCACAGAAAGGGGGAAATACTCGTCGCACTCATCTTACTTTTTCTCTACTGAACTCTTGTGTTTACAATTGAATGTAAGCCAATAACTCTTCCTATAAGCAATTTAATGCACCAAATTAACAAAACAAACATTCATCGTTTTTTCTCTTACCGCATTTACAATTAAATGTAATCCGTCTTCTTGGCAATTTATATTCACAATTTAATGTAAACCTTTTGCTCTTGCAACTCTTTCCACAATTTAATGTTTCACGTCTTGTCTTATCTGCAATTCAATGCAAAACAATTTAATGCTTTTTCAATTGTTACAATTAAATGTACCACACGATCACATTTTCTTTACCCTCTTGTTTTTTCGCCACCCTTGCATTCGCCTTTTTCCTTCTTTTTTTTTTATCTACTTATTAACACAAAAGTAACATATAGTTTACTCATGTGCAATTTCCTCTTTTTTCTTCTTTTTTTAACCTCAGTCGCCAATGTAACAACTCAACGAATCACAACAATTTACAATTTAAGTTAATAGACAATTTCCTTTATTTTTTTTATTCATTACAAAATTCCAGAAAATTCAAATATTAATCACCAGCATTGCCAGATCTCCACAATTACAAAATTCCAGAAAACTCGAATATCAATCACCAGTATTGCCAGATCTCCACAGGCCATTTTCAATGAAACTAATAAATTATACGTAATAATTAAACAGTGGCAGTGAATTTTAAAAATGTAGTGTAAAGAAAACCAAATAAATAAAAGAAATTGTGTACAACAAAAAATTTTATATAAAAAAAGGAAAGTGTTGCTTGTTTTTATTTTTTATTTGGAAGTATTTTTTTTTGATAATTTTCCATTTGCTTGCCAGAAATCTGAGCCAATTCGAGGAATCACCACAACTACCCATTCCTTTACATACAGTCCACGGTTTAACAAAAGTTATTTGGCGGACCCTTTAGTTTTTCCATGAAATGTTGCCCGTAGATAATATCTATTGTCATAAAAGTATTTTATTATTTACACGAGCTGTTGAATGCAATAGCTGTCCACGGTTATTGTTTGGCAAAAGAGACTGAATAAATGACAATTGCTTTGACAGACGAAACTTCAATGAAATGACGGTTATCAACTTTAAAGTTTCTGAAGTCGCTGTTGAAAAACCTGATAGAAGTGGTTGTAAATATTTTTTGTTCTTGAGTGTGACTGCCTAACGAGATACTCATCATAAATGGTATGACTGGTATGAATCTCCTAAATGTTCGAGATGTCTGAGATGAAGTCGCCGTGGTCTAGTAGGTAGTGTGTTGGCTTATTAGACGTGAGGCCTCGTTTCAAACCCCAGTGCAGGCGCCTCCAACTAAACGAAATATGAAAAATATTTCTTCGGCGACTTCCGCTCAGCAGATTTCTGGCAAAAATTCTGAGAGTAAATAAATTTGCCATGAAAAGTTTCTCAAAAATCTGGCGTTCGAAGTCGTCCTTAAACTGTAGGTCCCTCCACTCATGTATAAAAATTAGCGCACACAACATAAGTGGTGTGAGAAACTAGGTCGTAATCCTGACTAAAAGACCAATTAAATAAGTAAGTAAGTCTGACTTGTAGTTTGAACCATGACCTCATGTCTGATGAGCTAACACACTTCCTACTAGACTACGGCAATATTTATTTTATTTCCGAATAGAAATCATTTGAGAAACTTTGTAAAGGCTCTTAGCTCCTTAAGAGAACTTTTTCTCGATTTCTTGCGGATATGATTTTGGATAAGCCACAAGATTTTTATTTTTTTTTTTTAATTAAATTCCCCATGTTCTGCTGTGGAACAAAAAAAGTAAAATTTTGCTGACTTAAATTCCCCACCTTTAGAACATAATATTCCTACCTTCCTCATATGCAAAGGCAATAAATTTCTACAGATAATTTGCTTCAATAATTATCCACGTTGTAAAACATTAATCTTTATTAACTTGACTTATATTTTCATTTGTTGTTCATTTTAAAGCAAAGAAAAGCAAAATGAAGAAGAAATTACTTGGTTTGCCTTTTCAGCAGTTCACAACTTGTTTTTTTTTGGTACGATATCGATAATGATGTATTATTTAGTAAAAGGACAGGGCGGTCTGGCCACCCACCAGGGACAATAAACTCAAAGTATGTGATTGTATGAGAGGAGAGAAAAGAACTTTGGTTTTTAGAGGCAAACAAAAAACCTTAAATTTCTGCCACATAATTTGTATATGCTTTACAGATGACAATGATGGTGTGTATGTGTGGGTGTGTGTATGTGCCATTTGTAGTCATTTGTGGGGGTCTACTACTGTATGTCTGTCGTAACAGTCTTTTGCTTCCTTCCATTCTATGGAAGGGATGCTGGATTGTGTTGTATGAGTTTTTTTGTCTGTCTGTCTGACTGTCTTTTTGGTTAAATTATCCCTCTTAAATAGATTTCTAAGTGTCAGTGTGGTTAGACCACCCAAATTGCTTAAACAATTGGTATAAATGTCCAACCATACATACAGTTATACATGCATATATACATTCATGGATACTATGTTCATTGGTGAGTTTGAAACTTTTGAATGTTTAAATGTTTGTAGTATTCTAGTTCTCTGGATTTTTTATTGTTGTAATTCCGAAAAAAACTACAACTATTCTACACGTTGTAAGTGTAGTGCTAATGCCAATGCCAGTAGTTGCTTTAACTACTGACTGCTTGCTGCCAGTTCTACTGCCACACACACACACACATTTACTGCTGCTGGTTGTTTGGTTGGTTTGGTTGGTTGGCTGCCTATTCGGTTTTTACAACTCTACTCGAATTTAAATTAATGACTTTAGGCTGTCAAAAGTTAAAGCATTTAAATTCAAATAAATTAAGTGCAGAAAAGAATATGAAAATTGGTTTTAAGTCCATAGAAATTATTATTCTAAAATGTACATACATATGTATATACATACATACATAAGTGTAGTGAAACTTTGCTGGCAATCTATTCAAGTACAACTGAAATAAATGAAATTGAAATGAAAGGCAACTTTGGTTTGAAAATTTCCCCTTAACAATGATAAATTAGATACAACAGGCAGCTGAAGTAGTAGAAGAAAATAAAAAAAAAGATTTTTTTATAGAAAAATTTAATTTAAATTAAGTTTTATTTAATTTTTCTAAATTTCTATTTTCAATTCAATTCAGACTTAACAAGTTTTAAACAAACATTTGAAATGATTTTCTTAATTTTTTTTTGATTTTTTAAATGATTTAACATCTAAAAGATTTGATTTGAAATGAAATTAAAATTTAATTGCATATAAAAAATTGTTAAATTGTTTGTTAACTAACAAAGAACAAGAACAAAAACAACTTTTTCGAAATGCCACATTTTTATAATGAAGCCATTAACATCTAATAAGTAAAAAATCTGAAGGTTGTAATGGTTTTCATAGGATTTTCTTTTAAATTTTAATTTAAAACATTGGTTTTGGAATTTTAAAACAATTTGAAAAAAATAAAAACTGATAAAAAGCTGTGTGGGCTTTAGTTTAATTTATGGCATTACCACAGTTAAGTTTCTGTGGGCATTTGTGATGAACATTTTTGGAGAAATTGGCCTTTGGGCTGGCTTGTACCACCATTGCTTTGGTATGTAGTATATCAATAAAATTTATTAAAACCTATTTTATAATTGTTTTAAAAGGTAATATGAAATGGAAACAAATGGAAATAGCCTTTAAAAGTCTAGACTGAATCATAAAGCTTTTGTTGATCACATTTTTAGATTACCAAGCTAGACTACGACCTACTGGACTACGACGACTTCAACATACTGTCCCTATTTCTGGATGAATAGTTGAACAAACATTGCCAAAGTTGCTATGATACTAATCCACATGGAATCTAAGAGCATCCAATGCATTCCGAAAAAGTCACTGTTTTACCTCGGCTGTCACAGTCATGGCGACCGCTATAGGGCTAATTTATGCAGGAGTGGCGCGACCTACAGTCGACTTCAAACGTTAAAGTTTTAGGAAACTTTTTCAAGACAATTTTCTTTTATTTACTCTCAGAGCTTTTGCCAGAAATTTGCTGAGAGGCAGTCGCCGAAGAAGTATTTTTATTTCATTTTTTTTTTGGAAATGTCTGACCTATGGTTAGAAACGTGGCCTCACGTCTAATAAGCCAACACATAAACATGCAGAATTTTAAAATTAAAAAACATAGAGAGTGTGCAAAATTGAAAAAAAATTAATTTATTTGGAAAGTTAAATAAAGGCGTAGCCATAAACTTACTTATTTACTTAAAATTACTTACTTCACACATCACCCATGTAGGGTGTATTAATTTTATTCACGAGTGGCGGGATCGAGGTTTCTGACTATTCGATCCCTTGTCATGCAACCTCTTCAACTTCGTCAGGGAGAGCGTTCTGCGGAAGGCGGGAGTGCATCGAAATGGCACTATCTTATAAAAAAGTTTTCAGTTGTGTACGCTGACGACATTCACATCGTAGAGCATGCCAAGCCTGACGTTACTGCTGCCTTTAGTGCTATTGAACAAGAATGTAATAAGATGGATCTGGCAGTAAATGAATGTAAAACGTCGAAAAGTAGGGACATGCAGCGTATTGAATACCAGATTACGGCCGATAACTACACGTTTGACATACTCAGTGAATTTGTTTAACTTGGCAACGCCGTTACCACCAAAAATGATGTCAGCCTGGAGTTCAAGCGTAGCAACACTCTTGCCAACGGAGGCTACAGTGGTGTCAATAGACAATTGAGTATCAGAGACTTCTCTTGTACAACAAAACTAATACACTACAAGACGCTTATCTTCCCCCAGGCATTTTTACGGCGCAGAAGCATGGACACTATTAAGCACTGATGCAGCAGCCTCGAAGGTACGACCTTCAGTCCAGCGCAAGTATGCGATGATTTCCGCATTCGATGCAACAATGAGCTGTATAAGCTACTCAACGACATGGATGTTGTGGAGCGTATTAACATTCAGCGGATGCTCTAGAAGTCGCCGCAGTCTAGTAGGTAGGGTGTTAGCTTATTAGACGTAAGGCCCGGGTTCAAAGCCCAGGTCAGACATCAAAACGAAAAAATAAAATTGCCATGAAAAGTTTCTCAAAAATCTGTCGTTCGGAGTCGACGTTAAACTGTAAGTCCCGCTGCTCATGTATAAAATTAACACATACAACATGAGTGGTGTGAGAAGCTAGGTTGTAATCCTTACTGAAGGATTGTAATAGCCAATTACATTTGTATGTATGGATGCACTAGTTTAGCCATATCGTTCGTATGGAGGAGGATGTCTCGGCTAGACGGGTATTTGATATGGGCACTTGTGGCAGTCAGCAAAGTGGACGGCCTTTGGTTTGGAAGGAATAAATCAATAATCTACTGGCGTGTCTAATTGGCGAAGGCACTCAAGAATCGGAGGCAGCTAAGAGGTCGTGCTAAAGCAGGCCGAAATCAGATAATCGGGTTGTTAATTGCCAATTAAGTAAGTAAGTAAGTAATGAATGACAAATTTTTGAGAAAAGTTTCTCAGGGAAATTTTTATTTGTTTTTATAGTTTTTGTCAGATCTCTGCATAAGCTTTTCGCAGAAAAAATATTGTTTTTGTATTTGGTTTTGTTATGAAATATTGTATTACAGCGCTTCTCCTACATTTAAACTGGCGTTGAACTCAGTGTGAGTCTTTCTTTGCTGAGTTTCATTACTTTGCGGAGAAGCCAGATTTTCAATTTCGGAACTTTCTTGACACCAAGTGGTAACAGAAACCAGTGACTTTTTTTTGAGTTATCAAAATAATGTATAATGTTCCCTGTAGTAATTCTTTTCTAATCTAAAGTGACTCTTTTTTTATAAAATTTAATTTAATTTTTTATTACAAAAACTAGCTTTAGTTTGTATTAACAATTGAAAACAAAATCGCATTGGAGTTTAATCTTGCAAGTTCGAAGATTTTACAAAATATTTATCACATTAACTACATAGAGGCCTAAATAATGATGTATTGTTAACCTGATAAAAACTACCATAATTATGACAAATCCTCTTTAGGTTTGAAAAAAACCCAAAAAGAAAATCCACCCCCTAGATTTTGTCGATAACAAATGTCTCTTTTTGTTACTGACCTTTAGTACGGTTGGCTGACCAAGTTAATGTACTATTTGGGATTTTATTTTCATTCTATTTTGTCAACATATTTGACAATAATTCTTTAAGGCAATACACAACCTCATTCATAACACATCACATAGACATTCTATTGTTAAAAGGAACACAAACAAAAAAGTTAATAGGCAGTCAAAGAAAAGGAAATGCCACCATCACCACCTCTATGAGCTACAACTTCCTATTCGTTTGTGTCTTTTAAAATACAACCGCAAGAGTGTCTAAGTAGAAACACTTGAATTTTCTTTTTTTTCTATTTAATTTCCTTTAATTTTAGGGCTTAAAATCATTACGTATTTAAAAATTTCTTGTTTTATTTCCTTTATGAACCGTCTGTTCCAATTTCATTTTCTTTGTTGCTGCTGCTTATTTTAGCCCTCTTTCTTGTATACGTATTTTGACCAAGAAGTACAATGTGAATGAATGTATTCCGTGTCCATATAAATTTTATCGCAATAGTGATTATTTTATTTCACGCTCAATGTATTTATTTGGTGTTCTGGCTGCCTGACTGGCCGGGCTGGCTGTCATTGTCATTTGTAATGGAATAATTTAGTTTTTAGGCCATAGTTCACTTGGAAGTGTCAATATGTCTGAATGACTGAGTTTACCCTGACAAAAATAGTACACAAACCACCACCACCAGCAGCAGTCAGACTACCTACTACTTTACCATCAGTATGTTTTTGGTCTACAGTCCATTATTTGTTATTTTATTTTTTGGTGGTTTTATGGTCATTTTGTTTTTAACAAAATCACCCCCGCATAATTTGTTGGGTTTTACGTATGCGTTGCCTTTTCAGTTCTATTTATTTTGGTAAAACATGGTGAAACCTGACCCCTTGAGAGATATGAATTAAGGAAAAGGTATTTCTGCTGTTAATTCCATTAGAATATACTTACACATTGTCATACTAAAAGTAAATTTAATTAAAACATTCGTTTCGTTTTTCCAACGGGGATGTACGAATAACAAGAGGAATATTTAAAGTAAACTTTAAGTTGTAAGTGTACATAATGAAGTTGTATAAGTGCATGACTAATGAAATGATTTTTGAAGCAATCGAAGGATGTCTTATTTGAAACCTAAGGTAATTTGGAGTGGTAATAGGAAGACTTTCCTCTATCTATTGTTCTCCGCTTTAATTTCTAAAACTATACGAGAATAGAAACGTCATAGGCTAGGTAAGTTTATACGGTGCTCAGATATGCACCTTTATTGCGTAAATCGCAATAAACGCCATTATTGAGCACAATATTTAATTATTATTGCGCAATAAATACGCAAATTGTTATAATATTGAGTAAAACTTAAAATGCAGCACTTTCATAAGTATGTTTAGTGAGCATATTACAATTAACCGAGCACTTTTTGTTGATATTTGACAACTGAAATATCAACAACGACAAACAAAGCAAAAAAAGAAAAACAAAATAAAAACAATGTTGTTGAAACAACCAACTGTTTTGTTTACCAGCTGTCAAATGAATATTGAATAAGCAGCTGAGCTGCGTATATTATTATGTCTGAACACTTAAAATATTGCACTCAATAAAGCGAATTTTGACTCAATAAAAGTGCATATTTGAACATAGTATTAGACAGATAACAAAATATCTTTTAAAAGATGTAGGGTCCTTTGCTATGGCCGTTATATATACATGCACCCTTCATACATCCACGGTACATGCAATAGAAAAAGTGAGATCGAAGAATATATGTTGGCGTAGGTTGCCCGACATTATATCGAATTAAGACAGGTCCTAATGAATGTTTATACTTGAAGAACAATGCTAACCTTTGAACGCCGCCAGGCTACTACGCCTAAACCCCGAGTAGAACTATGTCCACAGTTGAAGGAAAAAATCTGCGAACAAGTGATTGAAACCTAAATATTTGTGGATGACTGAGCCATAAACTTATTCTGCCTGTAAATAAATGGATAAATGAAATGTCATACAGAGTTTAGAACAACCACGGGTAGAAAATAATATGAACATAATATGAATAATATGAATATGAATATTAGGTCATCCCTAACCCAGGCACTCTTTTAAAGGTCGAACATTCGCGCTCATTTTCAAACTGGCACCACAAGTACGCGTGCCCATATTCGTGCAGTAATACTTCGTACAGTAAGGCCCACTATTACAACTTGCCGTTAACTAAAGGGAAAATTTTTACGGGCAGATAAATTGTTTTTCATTAATATAAGTGGACAATAAGGTAGAAGTGAGCGTTAGGCTATAGGGACGATCATCCTAACTTTAACATTTAAAGTTAAGTTTATGTTAAAACTTGCCGTATTATATATTAATTTCAAATGAGCAAATACAACAAGAAAAGAAGCCCACAGTTGCCACTGCGTTTAAAAAGAACTTGTCATATTTTTGAAAAAGTTAACTTTATTTAATGATTAGGTTGTAATGACGAAAAGAAGTTAAAGGTGACTTTAAAGTTCACTTTAGCTAAAGTTACCTTTAACTAAACCCAACTTTAACGGCAAGTTGTAATAATGGCCCTAAAAGTGCTACCAGTATTACAGATAAATATTATTATGTAACGAATACGGGCTAAGAATGTATCCGACTGCAGGAAAAGTATAAAGTCTTTGCTATCGAACCATTTTCAGTCTACTGGGCCATGGTATGGTAGTTAGATATGCAGAAGCTTAATCATCAAACCTGTTATCATCGTATTTCGAGAATAGTGGCGAACTTGTTCTACCTGAAGGCACTGTTAAATATGCTTAAATACCATTCACAAACTACATATGTTGGCAAAACACAGCAATTAGATTAAATGCTTTAAGGTGGCTGCATCATTCCCACGAAGCTTAATCGCTTAAAAGCTCAAAACAATGCTATTGATCCCTAGAGTAAAACTTAACTAATTCTAATGATTGTGCAGATTTCAGAATGGGCAAATTGAACTGAGCTGAGTTATGGTCTCACAAACCATTGAGTTTCGAAATTTTCTGTTAAAATTTTTTATTTAAATTTTTATTTTTTTATTTCATATATAAACAAATTTACATGAACCCTAAAATTGTATTTTAAATTCTTTTAAACCAATTCTATTTTACGTGCTATTTATTGGCCATTGTGATGCCAATATGGTGTATTGTCATACCCATGCTTAAAAGCCATAAAAACGCAGCTACATGTACAGGTTAAAACAAATTTTTGTTTCTGTTTTTTTTTTTTGTTTTTATTATCTCTACTCGAATAACTTGATTATAAAAGCAATTTTTTTATCTTTAAATTTTATGGACTACAATTTTAAATTGTATTTTATTTATTTATTTATTTTCCCCGACATGTATTTGTTGTTGTTGTTGTTGTTTTTTATTGTTTTTTGTATTTTATATTGTTATTCCAACTGTTACGGCATTGCTTTTAACAATTTTTGGAAATTGTAAAATTGTCATCGTTTTCATTTATATTTTTATGTTCAATGGTGGCGATGGTGGTGCTGGTGGTGGTAGGGTCGTTAGGCGTTTTCGGCAAAAGGATAAAAATAAAAGAGCATAAACAAATATTTAAATGTCCCTTTTTTCATACAGTAGAGGAGAAATTGTTGTAGGGGCGGAGTGTTTATTTAAACATTTTATTTCTTTTGATTTTTTGTGTTTTTTTTTTTAAGTACATTGTCATGGTTTTTCACAGTTTACACAGGCGAGTAGATTTTTTTAAATGTTTTTTTATATTATTTCGGCTTGCATTTCATGGTTTGAGTACTTTTCGTTATATGTCCCCTATTAATTCAGACGTTTTAACAATGAAACCTCATACTCATACTCATACTACACCCCCAAAATTCCCAGCTCAATTATTGTAATTTTCCTGGCAAAAAAACAAAAAATACGTGAAATAAACTGCACAATAGCAACCAACAGAAATAATATTAAAATTTATTAAAAAAAAAACAACAAAAAAAAGAAGAAAAAATTGTTCATGTACTTGACTCCCTTAGAGAAGCAACAGCATTTTGTTTGGTTGTCTGTTTTTCTCATGTATTTTTATGTTCAACAAATTGTTGTGTATACTCGTACACTTCGCTGTCGTTCGGTGTCGTTGGTTTCTGTTGTATTTCATGTTTGATGTGTTGGCCGTGATATCTCCCACATGACAGTAGTAAAGGAATCTGGAAATATCACTCCCTCGCTTTATATAACAAATGTTTGTTGGTTGTTTCTGAAATACATACAAAACCACAGAAACATTAACACAGCATTATTATTGCCATCCATGAAAGAAATATGTACTGCATGTACTTGCATCTTTTACATCAAAGAGTGACTTAATATTGAAAGATATCAGTGTGTTAAATTTTTGCAATTTATTGCAGTTTATTTAGGTTATTATTGTGCACCAGTATTGCAGTATTCCAGAAGCCAGTATTAACAGAAACTTATTTTTTAATTTTCCATATTGTTTCATGCTACAGCCTCATATTAGATCAGATCTGGGAAAGCTTTATTACGTAGTAGGAAAACAAACAAAGAAATTAAAACAAAAATAAAAGCTTTATTGAATTCGAATATGGCATCCAGTGTCTGCCAGAATTGAAGGGAATTTCTTTTTGTAACTAGTTTCTCACACCCCTTACATTATGTGTGTTAATTTTATACATGAGTGGCGGGACCTACAGTTTAAGGTGTATCCGAACAGATTTTTGAAGAAAACTTCATGACAATTTTATTTATTTTAAGAGTTTTTTTGTGTTGTTGTTGATGAGAGGAAGTCGCCAAAAAATATTTTCTCATATTTCGTTTTGTTCAAAATGTCTGGCCTGGTGCTTAAACCATGGCCTCGCTTCTAATAAGCCAACATGCTATCTACTATACTACATTGACTTACAGTGAGCATCAAAAAGAACTGTATAATAAGTCTAAAATTCAAACCATCATCAAACTCAACTTTTACCACTTAGGGAGAGTGCCCGAAAAAAACTTGGAAATAGTTCGAAATTTTTTGTAATTTTTTTGTTTCAATTTTAAAAAATTGGCAGTGAAACAATTTTAGAATAAAAATAGCGGTAATTTATTAATGTATATTTTTTTAATGTACAGTTCCTTTTGACGCTCACTGTATATGCCACATAATTATCTCTAAATACCTTTTTCGTTAAATATTAATAAAATGCTGCACAAATCTATATACGTTCCTTTTATCGGGTTTTCCAACAAGGACTAACGGACATCTTGTTGTAGCCTTATCGGTCAGATTATCTCACAAAAATCCATACAATTCAACAACACGTACAAATTATAAAATTGTTTCATCAAAATGGGCATTCCGTTCGATCAATAACACGTGAACAAGAAAATAAAGATTTGGGGATAATACCACCCGACATAGGATCCAAGGGCGTCTAATGCCGCCCAAAAATGTCACTGTTTTGAATAGGTTTTTAGCTGGCACTGTCAACGGTCCATATTTCTTTGATTATGATATCGGTGATTTCCAACTACTTTTAATCTGACGGCGCCAGGCTCAACGTAGCTTTTAACACATTGGATATATTCCCTAAGCGATAAAAGGGCATAGTTACCTCACGTGTAGATGATGTGAACTGGCGACAGAGATTGTGCGAGTTGCGACCGTCAGACTTTTCCTTTTTGGGTTTTCCTAAATCACAAATAATATTGGTGTTTAAAACAAAATTTTCTTGGGCAATGAAACTCATTTCTCCACGTTTTGGTGACGTCAACGCAGGTCACAATATCTTGAGATTTGATGTTGTTATTGTTAGTGCTGTGAGGCTTTGTTAAAGACCCTGTCAATCTCTTATTATTCAAAACTCTCTGGATTATTCAAAAGCTACCATTCGTCAAGTTATCGCTCTCGAAATGTGCAAAAAAGATGTTTGAAACTACTTTAAAATTATCACGGGATTATAACCTAGCTCCTGACACCACCCATGTTGAATGTATTAATTTTATCCATGTGTGGCGGTACCTTGAGGTTTGAAGAAACTTTTCATAGCAATTTTGCGTACTCTCGCTGTTTTTGCCAAAAGACGGTCGGGAAGAAGTCACTGGAAGAAATATTTTTTCATATTTCGTTTTGTTCAAGAT
Organism: Sarcophaga variegata; assembly: GCA_932273835.1. Taxonomy (NCBI): domain Eukaryota; kingdom Metazoa; phylum Arthropoda; class Insecta; order Diptera; family Sarcophagidae; genus Sarcophaga; species Sarcophaga variegata. The sequence goes on from OW026361.1 coordinate 114,582,732, forward strand.
GTCCGGATAGGGGTTTGAACGACGGGCTTTCATATAGAGAGCACTACCTACTAGATTATGGCAACTTAAAAAGGGCGACTGCTGCAACTAGCCCAGAGGCCGTCGTTTCAATAACATTAGGTTAGGTTAGGTTAGGTTAGAGGACGTGTACTTGTCAATTAAGACAAGTACAGTACCAGGAGGTCGAATTGACCCAATGTACAACGTCCTAGTTTCTCACACCACTTATGTTGTGCGTGTTAATTTTATACATGAGTGGTGGGACCTACAGTTTAAAGTCGACTCCGAGAAACTTTGAGAAACTTTTTTATGGTAATTTTATTTACTTTTAGAGTTTTTGCCAGAAATCTGCTGAGAGGAAGTCGTCGAAGAAATACACTTTGTGTTTTTTTTTGGTGTTGGCCTGGGGTTTGAACCCTGACTGTACGTCTAATAAGCCAACACACTACCTACTAGACTACGGCGACTTCAAAATTCAAAATGTAATAAAATAAATAAAATAAAATAAATAACTCGTAACAATTGCTAGCCGTTTACAGTTTAAAGTCGGCTCCGAACGACAGATTTTTATGTATTGAGAAACTTTTCATGGCAATATTTATTTACTCTCAGAGTTTTTGCCAGAAATCTACTGAGAGGAAGTAGCCGAAAAAATACTTTTTGTATTTTGTCTTTAATGCCTGGCCTGGAGCTCGAACCCAGGCTTTTGCGTCTAATAACCAACACACTACCTACTAGACTACGGCGACTTCCCTTCAATAACATTATATGTCGTATGTAATAGTTCGGTAGTTATCCGAAAACCAAAAATTAATGTTAACTTCAGCAGCGAGCATCAAAGTTTGCATGTCTTTCCTCCACTCCTTTGGAATAGAACAACAAAGTAGAGCTCAAAATATTTGTATATGAGTAGCCGTAGACTAGTAGGTATTGTGTTAGCTTATTAGATGTGAGACCACGGCTCAAAACTGCAGGTCAGACATCTCCGATAAAACGAAATATGAAAAATCTTTCTCCGGTGACTTTCTCTCAGTTGATTCCTTGGGATTACGATGTTATTGACAAAAAACTGAGCAGCTGATTAACAAGGCTTAACTCCAGATATGTTATAAAATAACAAAATCACGATTACAAGGAATATTTTCTAGGTCATTGCACCATACAGCAACAGATTAAAGCTTTGACGTTCAATATTTTTGCATTGCAAAAATTTTATTATGCTTTTCGTTAAATCTACTGTTCATTGTAATAAATATTTATTTTTATTGTTTTGTTTATTTGTTTAATACAAACTTCCGATGGAATCTATACGATCAGCCATTGCATAAAAAAACATGTTTGTAACGCTGTTATTTCATTGTGAAGTTATAAAAATGGCCGTTATAAGGGCAATAGCCAATGACAATAGCCATGATGGCGGTGATATCGAAACCATATTTAAATACGAATTTCAAACCAATGCTATTTCAAATTTAAAATTTTTTTTTTTATTTTTTTCCATTCTCAATATATGTATTTCAGTTTTATCAAATTTTCTACATATTTATTCGGCACAATTTTTTCTGAAATAAAAATTCCACTTTTAAATGAAATCAGAAAAAAAAATAAAAGAACATTTTGCTTTAATTCAACACAAGAAATAATTTTTTTTTTTCCTTTCGCAAAACTAAAATTTGTTTAACACAGCCATACGGTTCATGTACAAATACCTCCCATACAGGCAGCATACAGGCAGCATGAGAGCAGGAATAATGTAACCAGCCAGATAGAACAGATATTCAGAGATACGAGTACAAACGAGTACATGTGTCCATAAAAGAACAGACACAATTGTCTAACATTTATTGGTCAATACCCATATTATGCAAATAATAATCTTGTCAATGACATGTACGCAATATTAGTATCATTATACGAAATGTATGTACATGGACAGTGTGTCAATGTACAGTTGGTGTTAGCTAAAAAGTAATGATGACAATTTTCTGTGCATTAGTTTTAGGTAGGGGTAAACAAAATTTCTAAAACTTTTATTAAATTTGTTGCACACATAACATAACATAATAAGTCACTACAACCCTTAAGTCATGATTACGACCTTGTTTCTCACACCACTTACGTGTGTCACATAATTTTTTACATGTATGGCAGGAGCTATTTACACTCAGAGTTTTTGCCAGACATCTGCTGAGAGAAAGTTCTCCGAAGAAATATTCAAATTTCATTTTGTTTGAGACATCTGACCTGGGGGCTTTGAACCGTGGCTACATCAATAAACACACTATCTACTAGACTACGAAGACTTCATATAATTCAGCTTATATTCCAGCCAATTTATACTTCTATTATTTGGTACTGGTAACTGGGGACAGTTTTTTGAGTTCAATTTATTTAAAAAAGTTTAAGGCTTTTTTTGGGTTCAGCATCTTTTATAGTGTAGTGTATACATATTGTAGAGTACAAATGCATACTCTGATTTAGTTCAGTATTGCATCATTTAGCAATAACTACAGTTTGAATAGAGAGTATCATATTGTTAATTAAATTCCTACAGTTCTTGGGTCTTTGCCATTCCAAATTGTTCGCACAAGAGTCCACAATTCACGCAACACCGCTTTTGGAAACATAACAGAGGTGTTCGATAAAGTCAAGATCGGCTGTCTGAAGCCGCCAATAAAAGCCTATCTAGTGGCAGTCATAAAGCCATCTTTTAATTAAGGTCATTATTATGTACCAAACCGATAACCGCCATCAATTATCCGGGTAGTCTAGTATGTAATGTGTTTACTTATTAGACGTAAGTCCACGGTTCCAACCCCAGGTCAGACATTGAAAAGAAAATATGAAAATATTTCTTCGGCGACTTGCTCTCAGCAGATTTCTGGCAAAAACCCTGTCAGTAAATACAAAATTGTCATGAAAAGTTTCTCAAAAATCTGCAGTTCGGAGTCGACTTTAAGTACAGGTCCACCACTCATGTGTAAAATTGACGCACTCAACATAAGTGGTGTGAAAAGGTAAGTCGTAATCCTGACTGAAGGTTTGTAATGACCAATTATGTATGAATGCTTGTGTTATCCGGATTTTTATCGCACCGACTATTCTGTTTACTTCCCAGAATCCATACCGTCACGGTATGTAATTGGTTCGAACTATTTCGCTTGTAATGTTTTCCCATTTGGACTTTGCACTTCGAGATCATTCTTGTTTGTCTCAGTTTTACAATGGTTTGCAATTTATTTACCAACCTTCTACTCATAAGTATGGTGTTGCAGTCACAATTGAAAATAGGCTTCACGGGTGATTGAAAAATTTTGTAGTTTCATATCATCGATCATCTCAATAAAACAATTCACATCAGTTTCTATTAAATAGAAGACGGCTCACAATATACCGCGCTGACTACAATCGACTGAAAAGTACCTAAAAAATCTCGCTCATTGATGAAAAACTTCTGACCAATTTCATATTCTCCAGAAGCTACAAAATATGAAAAGTAAAAGGAGCAGATCTTCTTCTCCACGAATTCCTTTCTTATAAGTTGAACCAATCTGTTGATTTGTTTCAAAATACTGAGTTTTTTTTTAAATCCAAATTTTTGGCCTGAAATTCATTTGCACTCGTTTAACATGGGGTTTAGCAGGTGTTCATATAATTTAGCGATATTGGTGTTTGAAACGTGGCCTCACGTCTAATAGCCAACAAACTACCTAGTAGACTGCGGCGACTATAACTTACTCTATTGAGGATAATAATGAAATTATAAAATTGAATTGAAAATTGAAAGCAGAATCAATTCCAGGAACCTTCTTAGGATTCAGCATTATCATATCAAATATGGATTCAAATCCTATATTCTTCTACAACCTAGCTTAAAATGTTATGTTCCTAATTAATTAACCACTGCTATTAATGTCTGTTATCTATGGGTGTGTGTGTATATGCTGTATACTTAAATATGTAAATATCTGTTTGAACGTAAGCATGTATCTTTGCATACAAAAGTACGTGTTCTTAATAATACGAATATTAATGTCTATGAATGGTACATACACATACATCTACGATACAAAAGGATACATACATATGTTTGTGTTTGTGTTAAACATGTAGTTTAGTTGAGTTAAACTACTGCTTTTCCTATGCCATTTTACTAAATACAACACAATCAGGACCAACACAATATTGTCATGGTAATCAACAATAACAGTGTAGAAACACTGTAAACACACACATACAAGAAAACATATTTAAACGTAAACATATGCATACATTTCAACAGGATAATGAAGTGTACAGATACATACATATATACATTATATATGCTAATATAGGTAAATGAACATGTATGTGCTAACCCAAATATGTTTATATTAACAATACCTATATACGTATACACATATAGACGTGTATTTTAACTTATACACACACACACACATATTACATTATTTTGGATAAATATTTAAATTGTTTCATAGAGCATAAACTAAACAAATGCATATGAATACTGTACGTACACACTTACTTTTATATCGTACACGTATATGTACATACGAAAAATTAAAAAAATAAATAAATTCAACATAATACAAGTAACATAGGTTTTTGTTTTTAAAGGTGTATGTGTGTACATGCACATATGTGCATGTGTATGTTTTTGGAAGATAGTAAAAATTGTTGAAAAAATAAAAATAAAAATGAAATATTCTAAACCAAAGCCATATTGTGATCTTTACTTATGCATGTAAATCACAAGGAATTGTTTTTTTCTTTTTTCTATTTTTATTTCATTTTTTTTTTGTTCTCTTTTTTCTGAATATGAATTAAATACGTTTTAGCATAAAGAAGGTAGAAAAGATAGTATTAATAGAATAGAAGAAATAGAAAAAAATACGGAAATAAAAAGAAAAACTCATAATAACCTAACAAATGGTAACAGTTGCTAAAGCACGCTCAAAGAAAAATGTTCATTTAAAATTTCGTTTCCAGTATTTAATACTTTCTTAAGGTCATGACTGTTTGTGTATTTAGATTTATCGGTATTTATTAGATTACCTCCCTTATATTGTATTTTCATTAACGTTTCCTATCTTAATTGGTCATTGCAACAGCTTAGTGTGGTTTACAACCTAGTTTCTCATACCACTCATGTTGCATGTGTTAATTTTTATTCATAAGTGCCGCAACCTAGAGTTTAAAGTCTACTCCGAACGATAGATTTTTGAGAAACTTTTCATGGCAATTCAATTTACTTGCTGAGTTTTTACCCTCCATATGGCTTCCTGAAATCTGGCACGTTGGTGTTAATAATGCTGAATGCTGTTCGTAAAATTCAAACTTATTCAGATGTGAGATTTCTTTAAAGAAGGCCACTCAAAAAAGTTTCACACAATCTTCACTTATTTGCAAAAGAAATATGGATTAATGAACGCCATTTATAGGGAGACCAGACAGATCGGGCAAGATATGAATATGTGAGGAATAAAGTTAGGTTAGCTGGCGGACCTCCTCGAAGGAAGAGGTCACACTTAGGCCAGCTTTTAGGTCCATTGTGATACCAAAATAAATTCTATTCCGGGGTCAAATATTCCCTAGAGAAAGCTGTCCAGAGTTCAAAAAAAGCAACAATCTTGAACGATGAACGATGTCGGTTCAGAAACCTTCGTTTCTTCATGACAAGACCCAGGGCATTGATACATGGGATGAAAGACAGTCTCTTACTCCTCCTCAGACCCGTAGCTTTTGCAGATGTTATTAGTTGCAATGCCGAGTCTTTAAACATGCCTACCAAGAGAACCATACTATTTAAGGACAGAATGGAGTGAGTGCTCTTCCGAACCATACGTGTCCAGCAGAGTCTGGCAATATTGTACGCACCAACGTACTGACGATATACATACATACATAACATAATTGGCCATTACAACCCTTTAATCAGGATTACGACCCAGTTTCTCACACCACTTATGTTGTGTGTGTTTATTTTATATCCATGAGTGGCGGGATCTATAGTTTAAAGTCGACTCCGAACGACAGATTTTTGTGAAAACTTTTCATGGCGATTTCTATTTGCTCTCAGAGTTTTTGCCAGAAAGAAATATTTTTTCATATTTCGTTGAGTTGGGGATGCCTGAACTGGGGTAAGGCAAGGGTTCAAACCCCAGGTAAGACATCAAAACGAAATTTGCAAAAATATTTCTTCAGCGACTGATGCCTGAACGGGGGTTTGAACCGAGGTCTCACGTCTAATAAGTCAAGACACTACCTGCTAGCCCACAGCGACTTATTCGATTTTTAATATGAAGTGATGAAGAGATCGATCTGCTGAATAAAACTTGATTAATGAAACTGAAAGGTATTGAACACAGAAATAAAAAGATGGGGAAGGAGATGTATTGCTTTTGTGTATTATAGTTAGGAAACCTATCTCTTATATTTCCTTCAATTATTTGTCCTTTTTGAATATGAATATTATTTTGCGAGTGTATTGAATTAAAAAAGGATAACATTGGAATATCATAAATTCATATCAGAGTGTAATAATACTATGAATGGCAACTATCATCAGTTTATTGTTTATGTGTTAAAATATTTTTTTTTCAGTTTAGTTTTCTTTTTTGATATGAATTCGTAGTACAAAAATCAAGAAGAATAGAAAAAGTATGCCTAGGGTCGCTAAAGGATTAGTAATAAAGGAGAAGTATTGGAAATAGAAGGACAATAAAAGTAGTAATAAGAGAGAAGGTTTTTTTTTGTATTTGGCAGGTTTTGTCTTAATTTGAATTTTATGTTGTAGGCAAAGTAGTTAAGAATTGAACTACAGTGTAAGTTTAAGGGACAATTTGAATGCATATTTTGAAAAGTTTTGACTCTTGTAATAAATTCTTGTTTTTGCAGACATTAATTGAAAGCATTTTACTTTTAGTTTGGCTGTTATAAGAATAAAAAACTTGATTTTTTATGTAGTCTTTGGCAAAAAGTAATTTCAAAATATTTTCTTATGCCACAACAAATTAAAGCTAATGAGCGGTTGTAAGCAGTAATAAGTAAAAATTTATTTTCTTCTCTCACTCCCACTCTCTCTCTTTCTCTCTGTTCACCACAATAACAAACTGAAACCACAAAATTCATCAAGTTCGGTATCCCTAAAAGCTCTTGTACTGCTAAGTACTAGCACCACCCGAATAGTTATTCATTTCAGCATACATATTAATGGTTAAGCCACTTTATAATCATTACTGCTAATTAAATTAAATGATGCTCCAAAACAACTAAAAAACGTACTAAAAAAGCGTACGTAAAAAAGGGCCAACTTTCAAAACCAAAAAAAAAAAGAAAAAATTTAATTCACCATGGAATTGAAAATCAGGTCCACGGAGATGCAGGATAAAGCATTTGCAACATGACTAAAGTTAAAGGAGCCACTGAGGCACATTTAACACAGACTTTACTAAAATAGAAATGTTGCAGGGTGGTGATAAAAACAGTGGTAAAAATGTAGAAGAAGAACGGGGTGTATAGTTTGCAGAGAAACTTAAAACCCAAAACTGACCATTACTTAATCTAATGTGGCTTGCTTTGCTAAAAGTAACAAAAAAAGACACACACACACACATTACCTTTGCTTTAAACAGTTACAGGGTTTTTTCCCTCCACTCAACATTAAAAAAAAGGAAAAAAAAAGAAAAATTCTACCCAAAACTTATTTATCTTTGGCACAAACATATAAAAAATGTATTTTTTTCATTTTTTTTCAATTACATTTTACAGATTTTACCCAGAGTATACGTTTGGTGGAAGTCCGTATACCAAATTACGTTATTAAAGGCTCATCAGCACAATTGGAATGCCTTTACGACTTGGATGGCGAAGTCTTGTATTCGGTGAAATGGTACAAGGATGGCAATGAATTTTATCGATATTTGCCCAGGGATATGCCGCCGGCTCAAATTTTTAAACTGCCAGGTGTTTCAGTTGATGTAAGTACATTACTTTATTATACTATTCCACAACATTTTTCTAGTTTTAGTTTTTAGTGTTCTCTCCAGACAGATACTTACTCACATACATACATACAAAGGTTACAAATTCTTGCTGTATCGCTGCAAGAGATAAAATTGAAATTTTAAACACAAGAAAAAAATGGATGATAAAGGAGATATGGTACCGTGGCTAAGGAGATAAAAATTAAACAAAAAGTGGTTAGGTTATCTAAATCACGATTGAAAAATTCATTACTTACTCAGATATTAAGGACGAAAAACAATCTAAGCCCTGCCACAATTTGCTCAGAATATTTGTTATCTTACAAAGGGCTCAGAGTGGCAGAATTATCCATGGATTATGGTTTTAGGACAAGTAGTTTAGGTTCTAGCGCAATTATGATTTGTAAACCAAACAGATGAACTAATGCCACCGCTAACGATTGTTGTAGACTCACTAGATGGGACATACCCATCTTCTTCGTCGCGTATGTATTTTTTCGATTTGCTCAAGTTCACTCATTTTAGAAGACCCAAAAGTCTGATAAAATATTATTCGTAAGTTATTGATGTGAAATGTGTACAAATGTTGTCGATGTTTTTTGTATATATCATGACTGATATTCGCTGTATTTATGGGCTTCAAAATTTGTATACAAATTGGTAATCCTTCTTAGAACAAAATTTAATAAAATTCTTTTATAGCTTTCTGTGTGATTTTAGTCCAGAAATGTAAATCGATTTAAAGGGCCCATGTAGTAGTCGCCGTAGTCTAGTAGGTAAACCCTACGTCAGACACCTGCAGCAAAATGAAAAATGAAAACACATTTCTCCGGCGACTTCCAGTCAGCAGATTTCTGGCAAATATTCTGAGAGTAAATCTAATTGCCATGAAAACTTGATAAAAAATCTGACTTTTCATTTTCGATCACTTCTTGGTATTCATATATGTATTCTAATCATGCCGTGCATTGTATTGAAAGTAGGAAAAGAGGTTCTTGGATGGAGGAATAAGATAGTAACAAGTACCAGGAAAACCTCTGCAGCAAGGGAATTCCACTAAAGAACTAATTCTGTCTGTAATACAAACGAACAAAGGTGCTCTACATAAAAGTAGCTATAAAACAGAACAATTCAATGTCGTAATGATGTAATTAAATCACACTGACTTTCCCTGTCCAAAATTTCAAAAGCCCAACTATAGCACGAGATATTGATATGTTATTTCTACGCTTGTATGTCTATAAACAATATTTGATCTTTCACGCATTTAAATCGACTCCATTCATAAAACTCTAAATAGGTTTCCGAAGCTGGAGCATTCGTTTACAGTTTAAAACAGTTTTTAATTTTGTCTCCTTGAACTCTAAATCCATCTTTATCATTTGGCCATAGGAGGCAGGTTCAGCCAGTCTAGCGGCATATCTACAATTGAAGTCTTCCGTGCAACAATTAATCACCGCAGGCGGCTGTATCAGGGTACCTTTCTAAAATCATTTTACTTTATTAACTCAATGCTCAAGTTTCAGCTGAAGTAAAATAACTTTTTCTGCGTACCATATTCAACAAGTGAAACAATACTTGGTTAAAAAGTGCTCGATAGGTCCTAAAATTTACTCGAACCTTCTATATTTTATTTTATGCTGACAATTCTTAAGGCAATTTTGGATATTTTATATATAATTTTGGACAAGCCAGAGACTATTAAATGCCTACAACTAAAATTCTTTCTATTGGAAATAGAAGCTCATCAAAAAGTGTGTCTTGATTATGTTACCAGTCTTGATTATGTCAATAGCTGCATGGTTCACATTAACATGAATGCCAACAATACCACGAGATACGAGATTTATTTCCGAGCGGCCTTATTATCGAACTTATAAGGATAAGCAAAATTACTTATTCTCATCCAACAGCAGTGAAGGTGATTAATGACTCTACATTCATACATTATTAGCCCTTAGTCACGATTACAACTTAGCTTCTTATACCTGTTATATTGCGAGTGTTCATTGTGCATAAGTCGCCAGATCTAAAGTTAAAAATCGACACCGAAGGATACAATTTTTTGAGAAGCTTTTCATGGCAATTTTATTTTGCTCTTTTTGTCAGAAATCTGCTGAGAGGCAGTCGCCGTTTTGATGGTGGTGTCTGATGTGGGGTTTGAAGCCTGGCCTCACGTCTAATAAGCCAACACACCAACCAACACTAGGCTACGGCGGCTTCTAGAACAATACCTAAATAATAAGCAGGCAATATATAAAGGCTTCACTTGGTGTTATGTTATTCTGATATGATACAGTGCCATTCAATACCTCAAATATAAGCTCAGTCTATGCGTAGGCTGATGGGTGGCTTCTAAGTATATAAAGCCACCTAAAATATCCTGATTTATCTTGATTGCTAGTAGGCTACTTTTCAGCGGAGTTTGATGAGAGAAAGACTAGCTCAATTAAGTCTCATAAATTAGTTTGGATAATAAAAGGAATTCCGAGCAAATAGACAATTTGACTTGAAATAAAAATTGAGATTTTTATCCATCATTGCTGCTCAAATTATGGTGTCTAAAAAGGATGCTTAAAGTTAATAACGCATTTTGAAGTTCTTAGACAGCAACCCAAGTTTCAGATCCCAGCTCAGATAACTCGAACTAATGGAAATTTTTTTCGACGACTACATCTCAGGAGTTTTCTGGCAAAAACTCTGAGAACAAATTAAAAAAAGTTTTTAAATCGATAGTTCGAAGTCTTGCCACTCATGGTTGTAGTCCTGGCTAAGTAAGTAAAGAGATTTTCGAGATGAATTGTAAGGAGTATTCAAAATGTTATACAGTGCAATTCTAATTTATCACAACCCTTGATATAATCATGTTTAATTGAGATAAAATATCAGATGCCTCCTGTTTCTGCATACGTACGTACGTAATTGGTCATTACAACCCTTCAGTCAGGATTACGACCTAGTTTCTTACACCACTTATGTTGTGTGTGTTAATTTTATACATGAGTGGCGGGATCTACAGTTTAAAGTCTACTCCGACGAAAAATTTTTTTGATAAACTTTTCATGGCAATTTTATTTACTCTCAGAATTTTTGCCAGAAATCTGCTGAGAGGAAGTCGCCGAAGAAATACTTTTGTATTTTGTTTTTGATGTCTGGCCTGGGGCTCGAACCCTGGCTTCTCGTATAATAAGCCAACACACTACCTACTAGACAACGGCGACTTCTAGGTTATCTAAATCACGATTGAAAAATTCGTTACGTACTCAGATATTAAGGACAAAAAGCAATCTAAGCATTGCCACAATTTGCTCAGAATATTTATGTAGCTTCTAACAAAAGGGTCAAAGTGGCAGACTTATCCATAGATTGTGGTTATGGGGCAAGTAGTCTAGCGCAATTGTAATTGTAAAACCAAACAGATGGACTAATAATATCTTTAACGATTGTTGTGGACTCACTAAATGGGACACACCATCTTCTTCGTCGCGTGTGTATTTTTTTCGATTTTCTCAAGTTCACTCATTTTAGAAGACCAAAAATTCACCGTAGTCTAGTAGATAGTGTGTTTGCGTATTAGACGCAAGGCCGCGGTTCAAACCCCAGGTCATGCATGAAAATGGAATTTGAAAAATATTTCTTCGGCGACTTCCTCTCAGCAGATTTCTGGCAAAAACTCTAAGAGTAAATAAAAATTGTCATGAAAAGTTTCTCAAAAATCTGTCGTTCGGAGTCAACTTTAAACTGTGGTCCCACCGCTCATGTATAAAATTAACACACACAACATAAGTGGTGTACGAAACTAGGACGTTGTACAATGGGTCAATTCGAACTCCGCGTACTGTACTTGTCTTAATTGACAAGTACACGTCCTCTAACCTAACCTAATCCAACCTACTTTATCTTGACTCCTAATAGGGTATTTTTCAATGAAGATTGATAAGAGAATGACGGGCTCAATTCAGGAATACCAATTATTTCAAAAAATATAAGGAGTTCTGACCAAACAGACAATTTGACTTGAAATAAAAATTATGATTCTTATCTTATCTGAAATTATCGGGTCTAATAAGGATGCTTAAAAGTTACTAAGATACTTTGAAGTTGTAGTAGTTTAGTAGGTGGTGTATTGACTTCTTAGACGATAATCCAAGGTTCAAACCCCAGCTCAGATATCTCGAAGAAACTGCTGACAAAAGTTTCTTAAAGGGGAAATAAATAAGTTCAGCTCGAGTCTGTTCAACAAACCCATTTTATTCCGATATAATGGATCATCGAATAAAATTTTGAACTCATTTCACACCAATTATGTCCCACTGTGTTGGAAGGTGCAAACGAAAAACTGCATAGCGATTGTAGTATATCATGTACGTTAGAATTTTAATGGTTTGAATTTTGTATGGGATTTTTAAAGTAAATGGTGGCTTCAATTTCATTTCTAGCCATAAAAATCCAATGGTGTACGTGTATTTAAACCTTAACGTTGTAGATCAAAAACAGAGACAGCGTTAAAAGGAAGAAGAAGAAAAACAAAAACAGTGCATATGGCTAATACATGTTAAAAAAAAAGAACGCCATGAGTACCTTATGAGCGAGTACATGAGCATGAAGTCCTTCAGTAACAAAGTTCAGTTCACTGCTATAATTCAAAGACAAGCAGCCGTTTTAGCATTTTTTCACAGTTTCTTTCCTTTTTTTTCATTTCATTTACAGGAGCCATGATAGTAACACATACATAAGGTTGGTAGCAATATGCAGAGCTGGGTGTACATACATATATGACTAGGTTTACTTGTTCAACTGCCAAAGTGTTAAAATAGTTTTATAGTTTTACGCATACAGCGTAAAAATTTACTGTCAGAGAAAGAGGGAGGGAGAGTTTGAGGGGCAGAGAGCTTTGCTGAGTATGTGTTTTAGTCATATAAGTTCTAAGGTGTATAGCAGACAGACAGTGTACCGTAAACTAAACCCGCTCCGTCACCTCTTGGTAGTTTAGGTACGATGGAATATCAAAAATAGAAAAAAATAACGCCAAAGCAATAAATTAAAGTATTTTCTATGAGCCTTTACTGCCGCCACTAACAGCAAAGAAATACTATTAACCCGCTATGGTAAGAGGCAATCCATATAATGACTAACTGTAACCATAACAAAAGCCATTAAAGGCTTAGAAAAGCTTTATCTAGCCTTGGATAATCAAGAAAAAGTAGCCAATTTTTTGAGGCCTAAAAGGCTTATACACTCACTTTATTTATGACGTTCATCAACAATACCCAAAAGGGTTAAGGTGAGGTATTTTACTTGCAAACATTTACTGCTGTTGGCTGCTCTTTTGCAGTTTCCAACAGTTTTTGCCACATTGTATCGTGATGTTTAACTTTTGATAAAACATTATCGTTTATTATAGTTGGGCTACTAGTTAAACAAATCTCTGTATCCTCCCCAATTCCCTTCCCTCTTATCCAGAAATTTGTTGCTTTGTTTCTTATGCTTTAAACTTACGAAATATGCTGCCCATGGTAGTGCACTGCTAACATGGGCTTTGCAAATGGACGTGTTTGCTATCCAATGTTTGATTTTCAGATTTCCCACCATTTTTTTCTTCCCATTTTTTTTGTTACTCACTTTACTGTGTGTTAAATTATGTACTTCAGGTACTACAAACCCTGTGATTTGTGTTGTCTTCTCTGTGTGTGAAGTTTATGCCTTTAACTAGCGGATATTGTTTAAACGTAATCGAATTGCGGTGAAATTGTTAAACAATATTTATGTTTAAAGGAGTTTTTCTTTTAGTATCTAAATAAGGAAAAAGCTTATTTGCAAATATATCTTGTAAAGAATTTAACTTAATAATAACTTTGCATACTTAATGCTTAAATACTTAGTAATTGCGGTTACTAATGGATTTTAAAACACTGGGTGATTATGGCTGCAACTTAAGTAATTATTTTCATTTTTATTTTACACTTCATATGCCTTTGTTGTACAGGGAATGAAAGAATGAATTCTTTATATGTACGGCCTTATCTTTTTCAATGGCTAATCGATCACAGAATCATGAACAATGTGTCCAACATGTTTTTCTCATATCTTTAAGGCCTCAGCCATTCCGATCAACTTTACTTTGCGCGCGACTAAAATTATTTTGTAGAGCTTCTTGATGTTATCGTCACTAACAGAGGCTTTGGTGTATCTGTGCTCCTTTAGCCTTATTTACGATTTATTGGTAGTCGCCGTAGTATAGTAGGTAGTGTGTTGGATTATTAGACGGGAAGTTAAAACCCCGGGTTGGACATCCCCACCAAAACGAAATAAGACATCAGGTCACGGTTTAAATCACATGTCAGGAACAACGAACAAAACGAAATAAGAAAAAAAATTTCTTTGGCAACTTCCTCTCAGCGGATATCTGGAAAACACTCTGAGAGTAAAATAAAATTGACGGGAAAAGTTTCTTAACAAATCTGTGTCTCGGAATCGATTTTAAACTGTAGGTCCCGTCATTCAGTTATACACATCATTGTTGTGAGAAGCGGGATTGTAATCCCGATTAAAGGGTTGTAATGACCAATTATGTATGTGTGTATGTATTGCATTGCCACCATTTTATATAGATATCCCTATAATGTCTTCTCCAAATCTATTGTCCTGACAAAATTCAGAATGCTTTTCGAAGCCAAAAAGGCAATTCCCTGCACAAAGCATTAATTATTCACAGATCCCAAGTTTCTATTCTGATGATTCATTCTCGACATTGCAAAATCTACATCTTAAGCTTGAGTCGATCTGATCAACTGATGTTTTAATGAACTGTCCAAAGACCAATTACATATGCCAAGCCTATGATCAAGGTCGAAGGAGGTAGGTCCCTGGTTTTAATCATGCATGCAGCTCAATAGCAAAAATCTCCGCCTAAAATTCGCTGGCCCGATTAGGTAATCGAATTGAAGTCGCCGTAGTCTAGAAGGTAGTGTGTTGGCTTATTAGACAAAAGGCCACGGTTCTAACCCCAGGTCAGACATCAAAACCAAATTTGATAAAATATTTCTTCGGTGACTTCCTCTCAGCTGATTTCTGGCAAAAACTCTGAGGGTAAATAAATTTGCCATGAAAAGTTTCTCAAAAATCTGGCGTTCGGAGTCGACGTTAAACTGTAGGTCCCGCCACTCATGTATAAAATTAACACACACAACTTGAGTGGTGTGAAAAGCTAGGCCGTAATCCTGACTGGCCAATTATGTATGTATGATTAGGTAATCGGTATGACCCGTTCAATGTCAGTTGATCGGAACAGACCCCACATTCAGTTCCGCGTTCCATTTTTGAGCCATCGGTGAAGATAGTTATACCACTGTCCCCGATGACAGCTTCAGCAACCCATTCTTCCTGTGTGCCAGTGTGAGTCTTATATGTTCGTCCGAAATCAGCCTCCGGTGCCATGGAGTTACAGCTAAAAGCTGAGTGATTCGGTTCTACTTAACGTAGTATTGAAGCGTGTCCCACTTAAATATATCTGAGAAGTTAAAACTCAGTGAAGTTTCATCTGCCACGTTTTGGAGGAAGCTGTCTAGTGATTGTAGAGTCAGTCTGCGGTGATGCCAACATGCCAATCTCTGTGTCTTGTTCAGCTTACTCCTTCTATTGGAATTACTCAACAAAATTTAAATTGTTTCAAATCCATTTAGTTCGAGAAGAGCCGCTGTTTCTCTCTTATAACGTTTTACACCCATATTTTTGTTCAATCCTCAAAAAAGTTCTGTTTTCATCAACCTTGTGTCATTAGCTTTCCCATGATCTGGGGCCCAGCAGAAAGTAATGCAACTTTAGCTGTCTAGCTGAACTGTGTTCATGTGGAGACATGACTGTCCTAACCATAGTTTCACTACCATGTGCAGCGGACTTAAATCCAAAAATTCAACGCCGCTGAAGGATAAGTTTTCATGGCATGGTTATACCAACACATGCTAGTTTCTGTATCTAGTCCACCTTCATTTCAACTGTTTTGGGATTTGTTGGACTTTTTTTTTGTTTGTTTATTCATGACGAATATTTTGACTGGGGACTCTAGACTCAGTCACTTTACTGCTCTCATATGGTGATGGCTGTAATAATCAAACTTAATTTTTTTTTTTTTATTTAAAATATTAAGTAAGAGGAACATTTTCCCCAAGTGTTGTGTTTAAGGACATTTGTTATTTAAATTCATTTTCAGGATATTTTATATAAAGAAAATGTGTCAATAATAGCCCTTAAAACAAATTCATTTTTAATGTTGCAACATGAATATTAAAAATACAAAAATATTTCAAAGGAAAACATTACATTACAACCAAACCAAACCCTGCCCAATCCAACACAACCCAACCCTTTTCAAATATTTTGCATAAATTTCTTATAAATTATTGAAAAGTCGAAAAATATAAAAAAGCAACTCAACATTTATTTTATTTTTTTTCTGTTATCTTTTGACCTTTTTCCTTTAGATTCATAATTCAAGTGATGCCACCGTAACGTTACGTGAAGTCAATCTACAATCGGCTGGACGATTTCGTTGTGAAGTATCGGGTGAAGCGCCATCATTTCAAACTGTTACCGAGCATGGTGATATGGTTGTTGTATGTAAGTATTGAAAGGATTTTTTTCAGATTTTTCTCCGATTTTTTTCATTAAAAACTTTGTCCAAAAAAAAAAAATGGAAATAAAACCAATATGACCAAAAAGTTTTGCAGAGACACACACACACCCCACACACACACCTACACACTTGCAGACAGTATAAAAACTCTACTGGACACAATCAAATTTGATTGGTATTTATTGGGTGTCAGTTAAAGGATATACAAATACAAGAACAAAATCAAAACGGATACAAAAATTTTTAAAAAATTTTCCATAAAACCTTCATTTAAGATTTTGTGACAGAAATTTGTTTTCATAGTTTACAAATATTTTAATAGAAAATATATGTACGTGCGCAATAAAAATAATATTTGGCGAGAGATTTTTGTATGCATCGTTTCTTTCGGCACAAATTTTTCAGCATAAAAAATATTCGTGACATGTGTCAATGACAAAAACTATTATAATTACGCCAAGAAATTTTTTTTATGTAATTTAGTTTTTCTATACAAATTTTTCGGTATAAAAAAAAATTCGCGACATGTGTTAATGTTAAAAATACACAGTTGGGTTTGTCATGTCACTGTGAATAGTATATACAAGCGACGAACGCTTCCAAATCACAAAATTTTGCTTTTATTTAACAAAAAAACCTCTTTTTTTTATCGTGTGAGAAGTTTGTCTTTAATGAAAAATTATCTTCAGCACGAAGCTCAGTGGGTACATTAATAAAAAGAATTGCTTAATTTGGTGTGAAAGGCAAAAAAGACACAATTGAGGAGCTGCAAGTGCATGTTGTAAGATGCACTGTTTGGTGCGATGGATAATTTCACTGTTTTTTTTCACAAGACTATCTTCCCAGTGAAAACAATGAACTTTTAGTTGATATGGGGAACGATACCGCATGCTACATGTCTCACGTTTTTATGAAACTACATATACATAATTGCCCATTACAACCCTTCATTCAGGACTGCGGCCTAGCTTCTCACACCACTCATGTTGTGTTTATTAATTTTATACACGAGTGGCGCGACCGACAGTTTAAAGTCGACACCGAACGACAGATTTTTGAGAAACTTTTCATGGCAATTTTATTTACTCTCAGATCTTTTGCCAGAAATCTGCTGAGAGGAAGTCGCCGAAGAAATATTTTTTCATATTTTCGTTGTGATGTCTGACCTGGGATTTGAACCCTGACCTTAGGCGGCTTCATTTATGAAACTAGAGACAGATGAATTTAGTGAGCAGAAGAATTTGTTGGTTTTACGATGAATCAGCTTATAACGCTGTCCAGCATAATCAATTCGCTTACTTTTGGTCGATTATGCGCTCGTGCGTCATCTAGTTTAAAAAGGACTTCTTCAAAATTTTCATGCGACGTGTGTCTAAGACGTTCTTTTGAGCCTTAGCCGTCTCTATCAACTTTGTCTTTCTCTTTGCCTCTTTCGGGTTTGAGGAGTTTGTTGCCTTTATGATGAATCAGTTTTAAACATTGCCCAGAGTTATCAATTCATTTATTTTTGGTCAATCAATAATCATTCGCTTGTGCGTCACCTACTTTCAATAGAATTTCTTCAATACGTTCCCTTGAGCATTAGTCACCTTGATTAACTTCTTTTCGCATTGCGTACGCTACGTAAATTTTTCTCGCTGCTCATTTCGCCTCCTTTAAACTTGACAGAGCATTTTTCAATGTTTGATTTTACTGGTCAAAGATCCGAACAATATTCCTTAAGCCAACATTTGGCTTTAATTATACTTTTTTTCTCCACAGAGAAGGCTTGAAGTCGCTATAGTCTAGTGGTTAGTGTGTTGGTCCGTGGTTCAACCCCTGGCTCAGTCATCTCAAACAAAAATAAAATCTGAAGAAAATGTTTCTTCGGTATGTTCTTCAACGGTAAAAAAAATTGCCATGAAAAGTTTCACAAAATATCTGTCGTTCAGTCACGACTGCTTTATTAACACATGAAAGTCTGTTGGAACCATTTTCTTCAAACTAACAAATGTTGTTTCACTCAAAATACTTTATCACACAACCTATAGTCTGACGGATTTAAAATTTATATACGCGTCTTTAGAAGGTTGTGATTCACTTAAAATTGTATGAATTTAATGCAAATAGCATTTACGATCTTGTCAGCGCACATGTTAATGTCATATCTTGATCATAAAAATCATAGGATTTGAACTCAACGTATTGTTTTTGTCAATATACGTAATACTATGTTCAGATATGCACTTTTATTGTGTCAATATTCGGTTTATTGAGTACAATATTTTAAGTGTTCAGACATAATAATATACGCAGTTCAGCTGCCTGTTCAATATTCACTTGGCAGCTGGTTGTTTCATTTTGTTGTTGTTGATATTTGACATTTCAAAAGTATTCTGATAATTGTAATATGCACACTGAACGTACTTCTGACATTGCTGCATTTTATGTTTTACTCAATATTATAAAAATTTGCTTATTTATTGCACAATAACTAATTGAAACTTTATATGAAATATTGAGCTCAATAATGGCGTTTATTGCGATTTACGCAATAAAGGTGCATATCTGAACGCCGTATAAATAAATTCTTGTGCATTGAGAAGCGAACTACAAATAGAGTTCTGAAGATAACACGACCAGTGCCAGAATTCTTATAGGCTAGCCATGGGCAATACTTACAAAACCAAACAAAAATGTTCTTTACTTTTAAAACAGTTAAACTGTTTAACCGAACAGTTAAAAAATCACCCGTTTTATTCAATAATATACTACACCTACTCATCAAAAACAAACACAACAACAACAACAGATATTATTCATACAATTTGGCATTTTTAGTAATTTTGAATGCCATAGAAATTGTAAAAATTTATCGCATGCTAGGGAAGGTTTGGCCCATAGTCTCATCACAGTAGTGGTGTGTTATTTTTTTGTGTTACAAAAATAAAAACGAACTTTTGAACAAATTTTTTGTCCTTTTTGCATTAGTTTAGCACAAACTAACGTCTGTCAATTGAAAAAAGGAGAATTTTTTAGGAAAGAATTTCGAACATCAAATAAAAATAAAAAGGTTTGCATATTTCGTTTGTACCGAAGTAAATTTGTTGAATTTTATTTCACATGCTGTTTTTACTATTTGACAGCAATTGAAATGAAATAAATAGCAGTCTTTTGGCAAATAGTTTACATGAGAGAAATGTTTTCATGACAAAAAGTATTTACTTGACAGAAAAATTTAAAAAAATATTAAAACTCTTTTCATTTAATATTTGTAACATATTTTCCTTTTTCTTCTTTCAGCTTTGCCCGATCAAGGACCACCAAAAATCAGTGGCGGACGTCCTCGCTATCAGATTGGTGACTGGGTGAATATAAACTGTACAGCAGGACGTTCAAAACCTGCTGTCCAGCTGTCTTGGTTTGTTAATGGCGAAGCCGCCGAGCCACGCATGTTAAAAAAATATGATACGATAATATCGGGCCGTGAGGCTTTAGAAACTTCCACATTGGGTTTGCAGTTTCGTGTGGAACAGCACCATTTTCGTAATGGTGATATGAAATTAAAGGTAAGTAAAGGCGTACTATATTTAAACTTGACCATTAGCGTGATATTCATATTCCTTTGTTAAGTTCATACATACCCTTCAGCTAGGATTACGTCCTAGCTTCTCTTAACACTTATGTAGTGTGTGTTAATTTTGTACGTGAGTCGCGCGACCAACAGTTTAACCGTAAATTAAAAAAAACTTCATAATTCTTGATTATATTTATATCACTTTTGATACATACTTGTAATACATGGAATTGTCACGATTATTGATAGATTTTGTTATGAAAATATACCAAAAGGGAACATAAAAACATAAGCATCATTATTTAAATATATTTTCTTTAATTTCCTTATCTGTTAGGCGAACAAAAAAATAAATTTTTAAAAGTCTTAAAAAAGGATATATGGGCTGCTCTGAAAGTATGACAGCTAATCCCAAACTATTTATGCAGTACTATTTCTTACATAAAACTACAAGTTATGTGATAAAAGTTTTATGAAAATGGTTAAAATTTATAAACAAAAAATTGGGATAAATATGTATTTTTTTTTTTTTTAGAAAAAAATCCTTTTCATTCGAATTTCAAAAAAAGCCTTTAAGAATGATTATTAAAGGCCGGAAGAATTTCCGCTCATTTTTCGAAAAGGCGTAATAGTTGTAAATATATCATTATCAAAGCCAATGATTCTGTTATCTTATACGTACGTGGTTGACCGAAATATTATCTGTAACAAAACATGGGACGAAACACAATTTTCTAATGTTTGTCTGTCACGTGAAGTAAATATGAGAAGAGCAGTAAGAAAGACTCTACAACATTTCAGGAAACAGCTGCTTACAATCTGCGTGAAAATTGGTAATATTTTTTCATCCCAAACTACTAAAGGCAGTTTGTTCTGTTCCAAGTAGTACCATCTTTGGCGATAAACATCCTGTTGTCATAATTTCTTCGGTTCATAAGACGAGCTTCTATTTTCTTCTTCTTCAAAGTCTTTAGCAGCAGGAATATTACATATACTCGTATAATTAATATATAATCGGTCATTACAACCTTACGTTATAAATTGGAAATGTCTGACCTGAGGTTTGAACCTTGGTCTGACTTCTAATAAGGTAACGCGCTACATACTAGACTACGACTACTTCAATCAATATCAAGAACATATCAAGAATAGAAAATTCAACCTTTTTACTTTCGTCCCACACTTAACTTTCAATTCTTTCTTAAAAACCATAAATATTTACGATAAACCTTCACAAAATCTTTGAAATCTTAAAAAAATTACATACACGACGCCAAAAAATTTCTAGGAAAGTCGTATGTATAAAATATGATACATAAGCCAGAATTATGAAGTTTTTGAATTTTGTAACCCGTTTTTAAAATTTTCTTTTTTACTTGGTTTAAAATAATGACGATAACAATACTAACGAATTATAAAAATACAAGGCATTTAACTTTTTCTGAATTAAAGTTATATGGTCTAAAAAGTTGAAATGTATCATATTTGATACAAAGCTCGATCTACAGTTAAAGTCTACTTCGACCGATAGGTTTTTGAGAAACTTTTTCATTGCAAGTTTTATTTACTCTCAGAGGTTTTGCCAGAAATCTGCCGAGAGAAAGTCGCCAAAGAAATATTTTTTCCAATTTCGATTTGTTGGAGACGTCTCAGCTGGGATTTGAGTCTGCATCACATATAATAAACCAACACATATCATACTAAACTACGCCGAATACATATAAGTTCATATCTTTAAATATTTTGTGTACTTTTTAAGGGATGATAACACAGATGTGTTTTATGTCTGAAATTTTTAGGCCACACTCCCTACATTTCAAGTTGACTTGTACTATCTAAGTTGGTGTGGTCTGGTATCATTTTAGTTTCCAAAAAGGGACATAGGAATGCAACGAATCTGTTCGATTTGGTTTTTTCAATACCAATATTTTCAAGTCCTTGTACGATTTGTTTCAGACAGCTGGTTTGGCATTATGCCGTTTACGTCACTTGTAGCTTGTATCACCTTTCCTTCGTTTTCTTGGTAATTCAAATAAGACTGTAGAGTATATCATTCATTCCAATGCTTCTTTTCTATATAACATCACATCCTTATTGTGTTTTAGTTTGCCGATTGTCTGACCTCCAATATTCTACTCAGAACTTATTTACGAGAACCATCTAATTTTGTAATTATACTGTCAAGGTAGCAGAATAAGTCAGTCACGTGAAGAAGACAGCAACTGTGGCGTTTAGAATTTCTTACATTCAATTTCAACTTGTGGCCTTACGTCTAAAAAGCTAGCACACTACCGACGTCAAACTGTATGTCTTGCCATGTATAGAATTAACACTCACAACATAAGTGGTAGTAATCTTGACTGAAGGGATGTCATGACCAATTATGTATGCAGTTCTGTAGCCTTGTCTGATACAAAAGTTATTTTAAGTGGAAAACATGTTTTACATAGGTTAATAAGCAGAAAGTTGCTTAAGATTTGTGAATTTAAATAAAATTCGTTCGATTTTCCTTTCCAAAGAAGCATCTTCCATTTTTCCTAGACTTCATTCCGAGGATATTGAATGCAAACGCGTGCTCTTGTATTACTTTTCTGTTTCATATTAACCTAATGTGCTTGCTCTAATATTTGCAGCAATTCCGCAAAAATTTTGACCACTATTTTGCAGTATAATCAACTATTTTACGCCAAAAAAAATATTTTTTGTGACCTTTGATGTTTATTTTTATATTCCATCAAATCCTTTCGGTCTGGAACTAAGCTGTAGGGACCAACATATTATATTTTTATTTGTTTTTGTACTACAAATTCCTAATTTTTGTTTTCATTATTGAGAGATTTTTCTTTACTCTTAAAACAATTTCAATTGACGCAAATCGATCTGATATTTTTCATTACAAATCTTATAAAACCTTGCTTGCTATTAAAACTTTTCACAATCCCTTGTATACATATTAATTTTATGAATTTATTTTATACGCCTACGTGTATTTTTTCAGTGTGTCGCCTCATTATCGACATTTTATTGGCGCAGCAATGAGGAATCCGTTGAAGGTGATCGTCCCCAAAAGGCGCCCGTACTTGAGTCACGTGAAACCGTATATGCTAGTAACTCTAGAGCCGATCCCGTACAAGGTATGTCAATGCGGGACAGTTTTGTTTCGAAAATTTTATCGTTTTTCATTCAACCAAATGCAGCCAATAAAACGGATACAGCGCTCTGCATAAAACCGTTCACACTAGCATTATTAATAGCCATGGCATTAATAACTAGTACAGGTTGTTTAGAGCATGTCTACATGAAAAATTTATGGGCGATTAAAACACAAACGAAAAACTCAAGTAGAGAGTATAAAACTAAGACAACAAAGAAAAAGAAACAAGAAAATGAACGAATTAATAGAATGCAACACACAAGAGTTGTAGGAGTGGCAGGACAACAAGAAAGAAACGATGTTGAATTAAGAGAAGAAGAACAGCAACTGGAGAGAACAGCAAATAGTAATGAAATGGATTTTAATAAGGAAACATCAACAAGTCGACTGTCAATCAGTTTAGAGACAAGGAAAGCAGCAGAAGCAACAACAACAACAAATGCATTGTTTGAAATGACAAAACAATTGCGAATAGTAGTAACAACAACAGCAACAACAACAACAACAATATCTGTATTACAATTGACAACTTGTGAGACTTCCGTTTCCTCTGAAATAAATACTAAGTCTTCTTTATACTTAAGCTCCAAATGCTGCTGCTGCTGCTGCTCGTGCTGCTGCTGTTACTTGTTGTTGACTTCAACAGCAAGTCATAATGGAAACAGCGTAGCAACAAGGTAGCTATTTAATTAAATTGATCCCCTTAAACTAGATTTTTATTTTCTTTACACATTTATTATATACTTATGTTTCTGTCTAATTTCCTTTATACATATATACACATTGTTTACATAAATGAGAAGAAATAAAAACAGGATTTTATAAAAAAAAGAAACAAAAACAAAAATAACAATTAAACGTAAAAAAAAATAAAAATTTATCTTTAGTTCCTTATGAATTTTTTTTTATCAGCAAAAGAGAAAAAAAACAGAAAATAAAACCAAAAAAATTTAAGAAAAAAAATCAGAACACAAAACCCAAAAAATAAATATTTTTTAAACTTAATACGTATAGAAAGCATAAAACGAAAAATATTAAAAAAAAAATAAAATAAAATGATTAACAAATGTAAATAATTCTTGTTAAATTTTAAGAGTTTTAAGAACAAAAATCGACGAAAAATGAAAGCCACATTAATTAAAAATTATTTAAGAAAATCAGAAGAAAAAAACGATCAAAATATTTTAATTGTAAGAATATGTGTGAACGATTTTGTCTTAACTTTTCTTCATATAAATAGTCTCACTTAAGCAGTCAAGTCTATAAACTTGTAGTCCTGTAAGTACATTCTTAGGTAGTCTGAAATAATTGATAAAGAAAAAAGAAGAGAAAGCATTGTAAATTGTAAAATAAAATTGTATTTTAAAATTATTTCTTTTAGCTGATGTGTAATCATTTCCTTGTTTTAATTTTTGGGTTGAAGTTTAATCAAGATTTCTAGCAGCTTTATTTGTAAAATAAAACATCTAAAATCAAATGGCAACGCTGCAGTAAACGCTTTACTCTACCTACCTTCTCTCCTACACATACGGTATGCTGCTTGTTTTCAGTCACTAATACAATACACTGAAGGGTAGCCTTACTCGTAATACGCTCTTCCACTAGCAATTAGAACAGAAGGCCAACTTTTTTTGGACAATCTGAATGCTTTAATTGGTTAATGTTGCACGACTCTTTCATCTGCCACAATTTTAACTTCAGCTACTCAGAAGGCGATGCCACATAACATTCGAATCCAGCAACTAATATCTTATCATTTGCTCCCATTGGTTACCTTCCAAAATGTTAGTTGCTTTGTGTTTGAACAAAGTATAGTGTTTCATAAGGCCTCTGTACAAAATATGTACAATGTATACTATTTCAAAACGTCGTCAACGTGTATTTTTAACGCAGTCAAAAACCAAGCAGGCATCGGATTTATAGTTGATGCATTGTTTGGTTACTTTGCATATCTACAGAGTTTATATACTGTAGTAGAACTGCATACAAACTTTTTATTGATACATTTTGCAAGGCAGCCATACTGGTTGTAATAGTTGAGGAAGTATGGCAAAATTTAAACTCTTAAGTGGACCATCTACGGCGAGAAGACCACATAAATACTTCAAATATTTTTTGAAATTTCCTAATATTGTGAAATTTTGTAAAACCCAAGCGATTAAAAGTATTCCGTTATAACGAATATTTCAGCAAGAATTTCCGACAGTTCCCAATGGCCCTTTCGTTGAAGGTACATTTGATAAATTAGTTATCATTGAGTCAATTTTCCTAATTTTCATCAGAAAAATCATCTTCAGTGAGGAGATATATTTCTGAATGAATAGGTACGTGAATAAATAAAATTGTTGTAAAATTGTTGAGACAATGCCAATGCGCACGAGATCCGAAAGTACCTGAGTCACTGTAAATGGTTAGCTTAAAGGGCGAGAATTATAAACTTCTTTTGGTCTGAATTAAATGATCTGAATACTTATGCAAAAACACAATAAGCACAACGCAGCAAACACAGCAATCTCTCAAAAATAAAATACATGGGTGTATATGAAACTGATTGTTTAACACGTTGACTGCCGACTACGAGATAACTCGTAGATTACGTTCCCTTCTAGGGAGCCAAATACAAGTTATCTCGTACTCACTAAACCTGCCATTTTTGTGTAGCTACGAATAAAATCGTATTCTATCAGTGCTAGTATCGATAAATGGCTTCTGGGAAATGAACAAAAAGTCAATCTTTGCTTGCGTGGCCAGTTTTCTGAAAATTGCCGCGGCAGTCAACGTGTTAAAGACCACGCTGCATTGCATTTATTGTGTATATAACGTAACCATATGTGGTTTCAATAAAACACAATACATTCCACACAGCTCATCCCACGTTGCATATTTAGCGCGAGCTGTTTGATAGCAGGGTTATGTCACGTGAAGGTGATGTGAATTGTGTCAGTTTCTTAAATCGCTGGTTTATTAAAATCAACCACAAAACAGAGCGGTATTTAAAGCCAACATGACTTATGGTATCGGTCATATTTAGCCAGAGAAATCTTGGGAGAAGACGTTTAAACAATGTTTTATTATACAGGGAATGAAAGAATCAATTCTTTATATGTATGGCCTTATCTGATTCAACAGCCAATCGATCACACAATCATGAACGATGTGTCCATAATGTTTCTCTGATATCTTTAGTGTCTCAGCCATTCCGATCAACTTCACTTTGCGTGAGACTAAAATTATTTTGTAGAGCTTCTTGATGTTATCTCACTAGCAAAGACTTTGGCACATCTGTGCTCATTTAGTCTTATTTCATACGATTTGTTGGTAGTCGCCGTATTCTAGTAGCTAGTGTGTTGGTTTATTAGGCGGAACGGAAAATAAAAAGAATTTCTTTCGGTGACTTTCTCTCTCTGCAGATTTCTGGCAAAAATTTTGGGACTAAATTAATTTGGGCCACAAATTTTTTGATGTTGTTTTTTATACACCATTATGTCCTGATTTTTTAAACTATTTTGCCTTTGTATTCAAGGAGTATGGGGTCGTATACAATCTTATCAATAATAAACGTAACTCTACGTGTTTTCTCACTGATTTTTTAGTATAAAGCTTTAGAAATTAAAGTGCGACGATTTAAAAATTCTCTATGAATTGTTTTTTATTTTTCAAATTTCTAATGGAATTGCTAGAAATTTTGTTTAAATTTTTATTTCTATTTATATTTGGAAATATATTTACATTAGCATGTAAACTATGTATTATATACGCAGTAAATTTTTTTGAAAGAGAATTTTTTCGATTACAAAAATCAATTTCCATTTGTCTCTCTATTGTGTTATAAATCCTCTTTTTATTGAAATGAAAATACGATGAAATAGTTTTAAGGAAATAGGTTAGAAGAACTAAGAGAATGATGATGAGAGTAAGTAAATAAAAAAAATAATAATAAAAATTAAAAATAATAAAAAATAAAAGTCTTAAATTATTAACAAAAACATATCGTAAAACTTAATAGATTTGCCAAAGTTTTTTTCTTTTTTTAATTTTACTTAAGAAAAATGTAAAAAAAGAAAGGAAAATAAAAATTATAAAAAAAATTAAAATTTATATTGTAATGTAACAAAATGAAAGAAAATAAATTTAAAAACTATTTTGCATTTAGCTTTAAAATAATGAAAATGAATTTTATATTTAAATAAAGAAAGCAAAATAAAATTTTAATAAATATTTAACCCCATTTTTTTATAATAACAAATAATAATAAAGGATGTTTTTAAAGAATTATATTTGTATATTAAAAAAGTAATTGTTTTATAAAATAAAAATAACAAAAAATCAATTTAATATTATTATGATTATTTGTATAACTTTTTATTTGATATTGAAATTATTATTATTCAGCTACTAAAACATTCCATATATTTTGCTATAGAACAGAAATAATAAATGAATTAAAATCATAATGAATGGCGGTAAAATATGTAAAAAAAAAATAAAAAAAAATTATAAAAAAAACCATACAAAATAATAAAACTTTATTTAAAATATATTTTCTTTGTGTTTAATTTTTTGTTTTGTTTATTACACAAAATAATTCCTATAGCAAAATATGTGATTTTTATAAGAGCATTTAAATATTGTGTATTTATTTAAATTTTTATTATAAATATGTAAACAAAAAAATGTATTTATTTTTTTTTTATTGTAAAAAAAAATCAGTTTTTATTCATTTGCGGTTGCAGTTGATTTATAATTAAGCTTTTGTAAATTAAAACACTTCAAAAAGGAAAAAAAAAATAAGTAGAGACTTTTTTCTTTCTTTGGAAATATGAAATAAATATAGAAAAATGAGAAACATAATATTTACAAAGAACAAAAAAAACAAACAACAACATTCTGTAGCTAAACATTCTGTGTACTCAAAATAGCTCCTGGAATAAACAGTTGAGTGCGAAAATTTTATAAAAAAGGTGACAATTGTTATTAAATTTTTTACAATTATTTTATTTATGGAATTATTGTTTAAATGAATTATTAGGTATTTAAAGATGAGAGCTACAGTATCCACTTTATTTAATTTACATACATAACATACATAATTAGTCATTACAACCCTTTAGTCAGGATAACGACCTAGTTTCTCAAACCACTTATGTTGTGCGTATTCATTTTTTACATTTACATTTTTTACCCTGCTGGTGTTGCTGAGATACCAACTAAAATTAATTTGAAGGAAAGACATTACACAAATGTCCGGCTCATGCGCAGCAACTTTGCTAAAGATCATAATATGATCAAATGCATAGTTTACGATTTTATAAGGTACATACAAACAAACGTTAATTTTTAGATGGGTATGTGGGCGTGGCACCTCGCTTATAGTTCCTTACAGACATACAGGAACGTAGTGTTAAAATTTCAAGAAAATCGGACCAGCTGTTTAGCCATCTATAGACTTCAAGCAAACAAACAAACAAACCCACAAACAAATAAATACACATTCATTTTCATATATAACTACAGGGACCTACAGTTTAAAGTCGACTCCGAATGACAGATTTTTGAGAAACTCTACATGGCAATTTTATTTACTCTCAGAGTTTTTGTTTGTCATATGTTGACGGGCAGCGTATATGATAAAAAAAAGTCACACTTTTTGAAACAGCTTTCTAAGTATAAAATCTAAGATCTTATGCTAAATTCTTAAGCTCTAACACACCATATATATGTGGGAATATGCTGAGACAGCATAATACACGATGTCACAGCATTTATGCAGTGTGGACAATATCAACAAGAATGTATTGCATACAAAGGGTATGGCAACTTCAACTCGTCAAACACACTACAGTATCAGCCGCTCGATCACTTTACATGAGTTTAAATAGCACAAATAAAGTTTTTTTTTTTAATCTTTTAAAATTAATTAAAATTAGTAGTAAAATATTAAAATAAAATTTCTTGGGCACCCTGGTGGTCTATTAGGTTTGTTACTAAGTGGAGTACTTAGCTGGCAATAATTAAAGAGAATTTGTAATTGAATTACAATAAATAAATAAAATTTAAAATAGCAACTTTTTAGGTTTATCTATCTATCACTCGCAAATGTAGTCCACAGAAAGCTGTAAAATTAAACTGCTATGCTATACTATTAGCGTGAGGGTCATGGGTTCGATTCCCACCAGAGATTCTGGTCTGTGACACTACACCAAGCATATTTTCAAGTTAATCCGCTCGTATATAATTAAAATATAATTAGTAATTGTATTATAATTAATAAATAAATAAGTATTTTTTTATTTATTTAACTTATTTGTTTCCAGAAATTTAAGTTTTTCAAAATCTACATTTATATCATATTTCAAAAGAAAAGAAGAGAAAAGTCATATAACTAAAGCTAGACTTACGACTTAAATACTAAGAATATTAAGAATTAAAAATAAAAACATATTCTATAAGAAATATTGCCAATTGGTCTTTACATGTCTTTAAGATTTAAAAAAGTAAAACAAAAACAAATAAATAAAATAAAATAAAATTTAAAAAAATGTAACTCAAAATGCCATTTTATTAAAAGAATTTAAGAAAACGTAAATATTTTATGTATTTTTTATTTAATAAAAATTCAATTAAAAATAAAAAATAAAGCGTAAGGAAAATAAATCAAGTAAAAATCAAGTAAAAATTGTAAAAAATAAAAATAAAAATTAAATAAAAAATAAAAATAAAAATAAAAATCCTAAATTATAAAGTGAAATATAAACATCCAGTAAAGAAATTACCTGTATTTAGTTATGTAAGTGTATATTTGTTAAATATTTTAAAATATAATTAAAAAAATATATATAAGAAGTCGAAAAACAAATACAATATAATTTAAATAAATTATTAAACATGCCATAAAATCACAAAAAAAGAAACAAAATAGAAAAATCACTTTAAATTAAAATTAAAAAAAAAAATAATAAAAAATCGACGTCTTTCATAATCAACCATACGATTTCAAAATAAAACGTTTATTAAATAAAAAAAATATTATTAAAAATCTCTTTTTTTAAATTATTAATAATTAACATTAAAATAATATTACAAACACGTGGGTAAAAGTAATTTAAAAAAATACTGTGTAAATATTTAATGAAAATAACAATTAAATAAACATTATGATGAAACAGAAATAAAATTAAAATAAATTAAAAAAACGGAAAAAAAGTAAACAAATCAATAAATTAAAATCAAATTAAGCATGAAAAGCTTAATTATTATGAAAAATTTTAAATTTAAATAATAATAATTAATTATAAAAAATTAAAAAAATAACAACAAAAAGAAAAACAGAACACATTAAAGAATAACAACTTTAATGTATAACATATACAACAACAGCAACAACAAAAATAAAAAATAAAAATAAAACTGATGCCATATGAAAAATGAGTAAAAAACTGAAAAATTTAATCAAAAAAATAAAAAAAAACAAAAGTTTACTAAATAAATATTTGTTTCATGAAAAATCAAATCTTTCAGTCACTTTATTTATTTCTTTTTTTGGATACATTCCAAGAAATATTGGTAAGCAAAAGAAATCTCATGTAGAGATCTAAAGTCTCCTCAGTGAAGGGGTTAAAGGATTTAAATGTCTAACGGACGCCATATGAGGTAAGTTTAATTAAACTGAAAGACCGCACTTGCATTCAAGGAATGCATCTCTTTTGTTGGTTACACAAGACATAGACAATGGAACTATAGAGGTAATCACAAGCAGTTATACCATACTCAGCTGTTACCGGAAAGTTACTATACGGCTGACTTCCAAAATGTTAGTTGCTTTGTGTTTGAACAAAGTATAGTGTTTCATAAAGCCGCTGTACAAAATATTTGCAATTTATACTATTTCAAAACGTCGTCAATGTGTATTTTTAACGCAGTCAAAAAGCA
The DNA here is from genome assembly GCA_932273835.1 of Sarcophaga variegata. NCBI lineage: Eukaryota > Metazoa > Arthropoda > Insecta > Diptera > Sarcophagidae > Sarcophaga > Sarcophaga variegata. The sequence goes on from OW026361.1 coordinate 114,613,988, forward strand.
ATCAGGCATCGGATTAATAGTTCATGCATTGTTTGGTTACTTTGCATATCTAAATAGTTTATATACCGTAGTAGAATTGCATACAAATTTTGTATTGATACATTTTGGAAGTCAGCCTACATCAGAAGTTTTCCGAATCTTCCAACACACGAAAGCTAAAGAACGTTATATACATACATACACACACAGTTGGTCATTCCAATCCTTCAGCCAGGATTACGTCGTAGCTTTTCACACCACTTATGTTGTGTGTATTAATTTTATAAATGAGTGGCAGGACCTACAATTTAAATTCGATACCGAACGATATATTTTCCAGAAACATTTCATGGCATTTTTTCATTTTAGTCTCAGAGTTTTTGCCAGAAATCTGCTGAGAGGAAGTCGCCGAAAAAATATTTTTTTTTTTAGTTTTGATCGAGATTTCTGGCCTGGTGTTTGAAGTCGCCGTAGTCTAGTAGGTAGTGTGTTGGCTCATTAGAGGTAAAGCCAGGGTTCGAGCCTCAGGCCAGACGTCAAAACAAAATACAAAAAGTATTTCTTCGTCGACTTCCTATCAGTAGATTTCTGGCAAAAACTCTGAGAGTAAATACAAAATTGCCATGAAAAAGTTTCTCAAAAATCTGTCGTTCGCAGTCGACTTTAAACTGTAGGTCCCACCACTCATGTATAGAATTAACACACACAACGTAAGTGGTGTGAGAAACTAGGTCGTAATCCTGACTGAAGTGTTATAATGACCAATTATGTATGTATGTATGTTTGAACCACGCCCTCACGTCTGATAAGCCAACACAGACTAAGGCGACTTCAAAGAATCTTTTTTTTGCGTCATTGTCCAGCTTTCGTAAGCTTAAGATTCCAATATTCCAGGGATGATGATATATCAGACATAACTCGTGATAAAGGAATGGGCTGGGAGACGTTAACTAAGTTTGTACAAGATACAGGCTTCCTTATGAACTTCCATAACTTCTCCCAGCTCATTCCAAACTGATTATGTCAGGTGTAGCGTCATTCCTTTGTACAAAGTACAGGCTTCCTTAACTTTTTCCTGGACATTATTTTGACCAGACTTATGTCTGGTATATCGTCATACCTTCCTTTAGAAAGTACGTCAATAGGCATGAGGCCTTTGGTCGAGTCTCCTTCAACCTACCTACCTGCGTACGTTTTTACATTACAACTCTTTAGTCAGAATTATGGTATAATTTCTCGCACAACTCATATTGTCTACTATAAATTTATCCATGAGTTGTGGGACCTATACTTTAACTAAGAACAGCAGATTAAAGAAGGTTTTTCAGGACAAACACTCTTCGAACGTCAGGATAAATTGTGGCATTACAATGGTAAATCCATTAGCATCTGTCAAATTAGTTGTCATTTCTTCAGTCTCTTACGCCAAATCACCTTAGACGACTTTGACAATGACGTTTGTTCGCTGAATGGACTTTGGAGCAGTTGGAAACGAAACATAATTTTCATCGATAAATTCTTTTTAGCGGACAAACAAAGTTATCGAATTTCGAATGACAGCAATCCGCTTGATATCGAAGAGAGTCGATCTAATGGATTCCGAAATAAGCCACTGTTTGGAGTGGATTTTACGTTATTGATAATATTTCTTTGCGCACGGGCCATTATGGTAAACGGCGAGCATATAGCTTAATGATTACCAACATTTTGTGGCCTGTATTCGATGATCTCGACACCAACGACTTATGGTTTCCACAGGACGGCACAACGTGTCAGAAAGCTCATATTGCTTTGGATATTCTGCACGAGCAATTTGAGGGCATGGTCATGTCCTGTGTACATAAATACATAATTGGTCATTACAACCCTTCAGTCAAGATTACCACCTAGTTTCTCACACGTCATGTCATGTGTGCGTGATGTTAAATGGCCATCAAGATCATACGATAGAGTTTTGCTGTTTCAAGCTTTCTTGTTGGGTTTTTTTTAAGTAGCACACTTCATATTGCATTTCGATATTCTGCACTAGCGATTTGAGGGCGTGGTCATCTCATGTCTGGGTGATATTAACTGCCCACCGTTTTCTTGTTGGGTTTTCTTATTTAGCACTTGTATGCGAACAAGGAAATCTCTAAACGAAATAAGATGCATGGCCCATCTCTCTGTTAGAATTTTGTGTTTCATATATACATGCCCTGAAAGTGAACGACATTTTATAAACGAATTTAAAGATGATTTTGATGATAGTGTACTTGAAGTCGCCGTGGTCTATTGGTAGTGTGTTGGCTTATTAGACGAAAAGCCAGGGTTTGAGCCCCAGGCCAGACATCAAAATAAAATACTAAAAGTATTTCTTCGGCGACTTCCTCTCAGCAGATGTCTGGCATAAGCTCTGAGAGTAAATAAAATTGCCATGAAAAGTTTCTCAAAAATCTGTCGTTCGGAGTCGACTTTAAACTGTAGGTCCCGCCACTCATGAATAAAAATTAACACTCACAACATAAGTGGTGTGTGAAACTAGGTCGTAATCCTGACTGAATGGTTGTAATGACCAATTACGTACGTACGTACTAACATGTATTCAGCAACAAAAGGTCATGCACTCGTGAAGACTTATAGTTTGTAAATCAAAAAATTGTTGCTTAATTAATTTAAAGAGCTCAATAGGACCAGAGGGTCGCTTATGTTTGCAACAATTTTTACTCCAAATAAACTTTTCATATAAAAATTTTTCGCTTTTTTCTGCCATTTCCACTCAACAATTTTGAACACACGCCTCATTAGTTCAACAACATCCACACTTCATTTTTAATCGAAAACAATTTCGCATCGCTAAAGTATTTGAGCAATTGAAATGGCCATTTAAAATTAATTTCAAAATAAAAACGATAATATTATGCAATTTCAATTACAATTAAAATTGCAACGCTTGAAATAAATTACAGTTTAACACCATTAAGAATGCAATGCAGAACAATACAACAAAAGCAATAACAAAATAAAATGGCAACGCTTTCACAACAACAACAATAAAAAAATATTGTATTTTTTTGTGTTTTTTGTAAAAAGGAAATCAAATAATGAATCATAATGGCAGTGAGTTATGCATGGAATAGAAATTTAAAACTAAATTCGACACGTTTGTTGTATGGAAAAAAGTAGGCAAAAAAAATGTATTGTGAGTGGCAAAATTCACAGGGAAATAAACACATACACAGACACACACTTGCTAAATACCGGATGTAACGTTTTATAACATGCAGACTTACACGGACTCGTACACTGCCTCGTACATATGAAAAATCCAACACAAATGTCAGCATTAGCGGTCAACATCATGCATCCGTCATTAAATCACATGAAATCTCACACCCCAAAATTACACACGCAGACACACACATAAATGGGTAGAAAAAAATAAATGACACTCATTTACCAGGACTCCCACATACATCCGCACATACTTACATGCGTATATACATATCTAATATTGTATATATGTATGTACGTAAGTACATGGAATGCAACAACAATATTTTACAAAAACTATTCTCATTTGAGGAGGAAATAATGATCACAAAAGATTTTGTGAAACAAGCCAAACATTACAGTTGGTGGTAAGTAATTAGAAATAATTTTAAAATTATCCGAAATAATTATTAAACTCCCTAAGACGGGCAGCGTTTGAGAGTGTAAAAATTGCAGGGGCACTATCATATTGAATATTGTCTACAAAGTCCTTCGAGTTATAAACCTTGAAAGACTTCAATGCTTTGCATTAAAGCTAAAACGTGTACAACAAAGATTTTAATACAATTGCGTTTATTGTTGATCAATTTAATCACTCAATAGTCTAATAAATTGCCTTCTCCACTGTCATCATTTCACATCAGTCATCAGGAAATATTCTCAAACGAAAAGGTGTTCCTTCCAGAATTGTTGGAATGATTAAGGCTTTGTATCAAGGCACACCTATCACACTTTCTTCCGGCATGAAATAGGGTAACAACCACTCCCTGCCAATGTTTTTTCTGTGCTTGATAAAATAATAAACGAAAAACACTGTTTGGTGTAGATTTAGTGATTGTGGCGCCATCGGCTCATATTAATTTGAGAACCATATTGGCAAGGCCATTACCGTCAACGGAGAACAATATGGGTCGGTGATAACCGACTTATTTTCATCTGAATTGTGTGATCTTGTCACCAACGATATGCGGTTTCAATAGGCTCATGTCACATTCTATCATATCCTGCGCGAGCGATTTGACGGTGTGGTCATCTAAGGTCTAAATGACGGGACCTGTTAGTGTTTTCCTTGTAGGGTATACTTATAACCCATAAGCCACAGCAGTGATCAACATAATTCGTCCATTAAATTCAGCCTGATTTATGCACCACTGTCATGAAAACTTGTACATTTCGGATACGTTCTATCCACAGTTAGGTTAGGTTAGGTTAGTGTGGTAGCTTCATACCTCACTTGAGCACGCATAGCGGCCCGTTGTTATGCCACAGGTGAACGCAGTTCCTTTACTGACCAACTTCCCCCGAACTCAGGAGTGGGAGGTCGATCAGCCAAGATCTGCATATCCAAAGCTTGACTACCCCGCGCTAGAAAACCAGCCAGAAAGTTTGATAAACGAGGCTATATCCTTGACATCAATGGACGATAGCTCCGTCAAGCTGACAAGGGTCGGAGAGCCAAAGAACCTATATCAGTACCTCGCAAGAGATGGGCATTGACAAAGAAAGTGGATAACAGTCTCGTCCTCCTCAGCGTATCTGCACCCACGGCAGAAGTCATTAAATGGGAGCCACATTTTCTCCGCATGTCTACCCATAACACAGTGACCTGTAAGCATGGCCACTGTGATTGAGATGATGCCGCGACCAAGTCCAAGTGACTAGTTTATACGCCTTCTATCCATCCGGGGCCAGGTGAGTCCTGCGGTAGAGCAGGACTCCTTGTTGATCCAGGATAGGTTGGCGTCTAGGAAAATTTCCGCGCTATGGCCAGTTTGATCGAGGCAAGTAGCATTCCTAAGTTGATTGAACAGGATTCCGGGAGTAGTGCGCCAGCTCTGGCTCGTCGGCTCTGCAGTTTCCCGGAATGTCACAGTCTCCAGGGACCCAGACAAGTGTGACACTGAAGCGCCCAGAAAGAAGGTAGAGGCAAAGGCGACATTCGCTGACGATCCTGGAATTATTTGCAATGTTCGACAGAAACTTTATGACCACAATGGTCGTGGCGAATATTTCAACATGAATATTCCAAAACAGTTCTCATTACGGTCGGGTAACCTCAGGAATCGATGATATAGCCGACTAAGCTAATTGTTTTTTTCTGTATAAATCAGACTGAATCGGATAAAAAATGGACTTGCGGGCTCTATACCCATGGTATCGAGGAATCCAAAACAGGGATTTTTACAGTTGGGCTTTATTTGGGATCGGAAATATAGACGTTGAAGCTAATTGTTTTCTTCAAATGAGCAAAAAAAATTCTCTGTATAAATGGAGCAAAACTGTCGGTGTATTCGGCTTTTACAATGGCATCAATAGATCTTTTAAATGAATAAAAACTGTCGATGATATCTCACACACACTTTGTATTATTTACATTTAAAGATAGGAAGCCTTAACGAAAGACCCGATATAAGAAGTTTTACTGAAAAAGATATAGGTTGCCTTCTATTATTTAATTACTTAGTCATTTAATTGGTCATTGCAGTCCTTTAGTCAGGATTCCAACCTAGCTTCTAAAACCGCCTATGCTGTGTGCTTTAATTATACACATGAGTGACGCAACCTGCAGTTTTTGAGAAACTTTTCATCGCAATTTTATTTACTCTTAGAGGTCTTGCCAGAAGAAAATTTTTTTTATATTTTGTTTATGGTCGAGACGAGTCTGAACTGGGGTCTAAACCTCGGACGACGGCCTTCTAAGATTGTTTAAAATTTTGTAGAAATAATTTTCTGAGAGATTTTGATCGTCTAAAGGAATATAACAAAAAAGATTGTGTATAACTTACCATGTGGGTTACGACCTTAGAGGCAAGCAACACAAACAACTAATTAGTTGCCATCGTCTGTATTAATTTCTAAATGTATTCCAATATATTTATTTGGTGCAAAATTTAAGTGTGGAGCATTTGTAAATTTTCTGTATGTATTAGTGTGTCATTTCAATTGTCATAAATTAGAAATCCTTTTTCTACACGCGCTTACACTCATACACTTGCATGCTCAAGCACAGATACTCAAATATACACATTGTATCAACGGTTGGTTGAATAATTACAATATGTCTGTCTCAGTGTCATATTGCCCATCTGTCTATAACCCTTGTGACTAACCGATATGTGCATCAGACTGCATTTTAGAAAAAAAAAGTGAAAAGAAAAAAATAAATGGCCAACAACCACTTCCGAAAAAAGCAACACAATTACATTGAATATTTCTATGTATTGGTAGTCATAAATGATTTGCTGTTGTTGCTATTACTCATACGAATACACATAATCATCACAGGAGTATGTGCGTGTTTTAAAAATATGGGTGACATCGACATTGTCCCTATCGCGGTCATTACTGCAGCTGATTATGTTGCTAAAAATTTAAAAAAAATTCAAATTTTAAATTCGTAAGAGAGAGAGAGAGAGTCAGTCTCATTATGCATCAGCATTTAGTTGGTATTTGTGGCAGTAACAATTGACAATATCAAATGCATGTTAAACAAACATAAATTTTAATTTTTGAACAATGCTGTTATGCAGCACCAGTAGGAGGAGTAGGAGTATTAGCAACTACCGAAGGGTTGGTGGAGGAGGCAATGACATAGAAAGTGTGTCTGGCTAGGCAAAGGGTGTTTACATCCGTATATTTATGCAAATAAATTAGGCATTAGTCGTATAAGGCCATTATAAAAATAACAAACACTGAACAAAATGCTACAGGCACTTTCACGGAGAGATTTAGAGTTGAGAACTAAAAACCAATGGAAATTCAAGAGAAGATACGTTCGCTGAACCATTTTGAGCTCCTATTTAAGCGACTTAGGCTCCTGATAACGATTATCGACAACCATTTGGAAATGTGTCCAAGACTAATGCGTCCCGCATGTGTGACAATGATTCATTGACCAATAATGATTCCCACAACCTTTTTGAGCGTATTCCTTGAGAATTTGGGTACACTTAGAAAGCATTTTCTATACGGTTTTGGCTAGATTGGTTGCCCGCTGCTACTGGCGTTGACAGTATCCATAAAAGCATTGAGAAATAATAAACTCGCAGGTGTTCAGAGGAGTTCCTAGTGTAAAGTGAATTAATATGAGGATTCGAGGGTTGTTGCAGCCGTACCATAACTTACTCCACTGTCTATTAAATTCTTGACGAACTAAATTACCGTTAGAAGGACAATTAAATGGAAAGCAGTATCAGTTCTTTAAGGCGGAGGCATCAATTAACTCAGACATACATACATACATACATACATACATACATACAAAATTGGTCATCACAAGCCTTCAGTAAGGATTAAGTCTTAGCTTCTCACACCACTAATGTTGTGTGTGTTAATTTTATACATGAGTTGCGGCAGTATCAGAGAATTTTTCATGGCAATTTAATTTGCTTTCAGAGTTTTTGCCCGAAAAGAAGTCGCCGAAGAAATATTTTGTAAAATTTCGTTTCTTTGAACCGAGGCCTCAGGTCTAATAAGCCAACACACTACCTACTAGACTACGCCAACTTCTCTTTTTTTAACTCTTTCGAACTAATTCTGGACTAATTCGAACTAATTCTGATAGCCTCTATCATCTTCACTGTTATATCCGAGACTTAATTAATTTGGAGGGTCAAACAACGACTTTAGCATATGAATGAAGCTGCTGAACAAGTTATTCGATGTGCACCTAGCACCTAAAACCTCCTATTAAGAGGCTAACCAGTAGAATTCGAAGCAAGATTTCACATCTTAGTCAATATACTGGCATTATACATACAAAAGAAGTAGCCATAGTGTAGTTAGTAGTGCTTGGCTTAATAGATGAGAGAAAGTGGTTCAAACCCCTATTCAGACATCTCCAACGCAACGAAAATCTGGAACAAAACAATTATAATTCCCTTCGGCAACTTTCTCTCAGCAATCTTCTGGTAAAGTTTCCGCCATTCATGGATATTATCAAATTGTGTGGTGTGAGAAGCTAGGTTGTAATCCTGACTAAAGGATTATAATGACCTATTAAAGGTTATGTATACATATACAAAATCAAGACCGATGAAGCTAGAAATTCTGACATTTTCATTCAATATCCAAAAACTTGCAACTGTCAGCGCGTACCAATTTTAAATATTCAACGCATGAATTAAAGTCTAATCTATCGTACGCCATTTCGAACACAAATACAAAAATTACATCAACTGGTGTCTCTGAAACATACAGGGTGTATTCTGGGCTTCGGAACTCAATCACTAAAAAATTGTTGAGAAGAGAGGTGGATCAACAATTTCATTAAGTGGATGATGCTTATTTTAAGTTTCGAAGCTGAGGTCGATTAACAAAAAACACACAAGTTCTAATATTTTTAAAAGGCTTTCTCACAGCGGTATTCTTGTAACTACGTGTCGTGAAAAAGCTTCTGTAATCTGTCACTTGGTGTCGACTTTAAATGTGAAAAGCAACACACATACAACATAGGTTTTGTGAAAAATTTCGTAGTCCTAGGCAAACTGTATGGTTTCATTTCTAACTTTTAAGGATGAGTATTTGCTGTGAATTAACGAATTTCTAGTCTTAAACAGAAGATATTGTTCGCTGCTTTTGGTTGATATATCTTTATTTATTTAAGTTAACCACACACATAAATTTATCACAACGCGTCGTAAGGTTAATACACAATCTTTTTTCCTACAAAGATGAAGCTCTACAGTGTATAATACATTAGTTTGTTACTGCCACCATCGTACGCTCTATTAATACTTTACATACTTTCTGTTTGGCAACTTCGAGAACATATTGTTGATTTGTTGTTGTTCTATTGTATTGCTATTGTTTGTTGTACATGTTTTTACCTTCCAATTCTTTATTTTTTTTAAGTGTGCCAACAAATGCTTTAAATTAATAGTTTTAAAGTAATGCGACAAAATTATGTTTTCATAATATATTACAATCATATAAAAACTAACCTAAAAAAAAAATTAAAAAAAATATGGTCCTTTTGTGCATTCACATATGACACGTTTAATTTGTTCAAATAGCATAGAAAATATAAAATAATTTAAATTTACTGCATTATAGTGTCATGCACACATTTGGTCAATGTTTGATTAAAATTTTTTGCGCCCTTGGGGGTAACTTTTGACCGGATATGCATGCAATTTGTTAAAAATTTCATAAACATTATTTTTTTTACTTGTAATACTAAAATTGCTCATAGACAGCATAATAATGAAAAAGGGGTTAATTTGGCAAATTAAATTTCCATTATTAATGCCATTTTCCAAATACAAACAATTTAGTGACTCATTTTAAAATAGTTTACAAAATTTTCTATAAAGAAACTGTGTTACCAAAACAAGTTAAATTAAAATCGATTTTAAATTTTAGAAAATATTGAACTGTTCAGTATGGTTAATACAAAAATGTGAAATTTAACCATAATATTGGTCAGAAAAAGGACGTGCTCTAATGGAAACACGTGCCTTTCCTTATTAATAATGAATTGACAAGCAATTGAGGCTCATTATCATCTTAAAACAAAAAATTTATAAGTAAAGCTTATCCTCAGTAATATAGTAATATGAGTATGTAATGTGCGTATTCGAATTAATTAGAATTTTTATTCAAAGGTCAATATTTGACTACCAGATTGGCCCAAGAATCTCTCTTTAGTCTTAGATAATGCTCTAGAAGTTATTAATACTTCCCAGTACACCATACAACAAACATTATGCTTTAAAGGTATCGTTAAATGTTGTTTATAGCCTAGAATCTACTACAAAGGAATTCTATTGTGGTTCAATGAATCATTTACTCCATCATTCTAAGCAAATTCTGAACTTTTTTAAGCAAGACGATTGATGAATTAATTGATTGATTGATGATGGATCAAATGATTGATTGATGTTTGATCAATTGATTGATTAATGATTAATCAATTGATTAATTGATGATTGATCAATTGATTGATTGATGATTGATCAAATAATTGATCAATTGATTGATTGAGAATCAATTCATTGATGCTTGATCAATTGATTGATTGATTAATTTATTGATTGATGATTGATCAATAGATTGATCGATTATTGTTGTACACATCACTATTTTTTTTCACAATGGAAAATCCTCCAACCTGCAAAGAAGTACAGCATTTGCAGGAAGTTTTGTTGAGCCAGTGTTTTCGTAGGAAAATTGTAGGTACTCGTACTCGTTTACTTGTGGAATAATACGTTGATCACTCTCCGTCAATATTACATTAAAGGGAAAGGAATCTCTGGAAAGTCAAAAACTTTAAGACCATAAATATTAAGCATTACTAGATCAAGATACAGGTCAATCGCAAAAAGGCTTACAAAATCATTAGGTAAGACTCAAACACCCAGTTTAAAGCATTTAAAAGCAGCATCATTCAATCAAAAGCAAGCGATAGGCCTGGTGCATTTCTGAAATATTTTTTAATCGCTTTAAAAAGAAATTGTTTTTGTATCGCTGATAACGAAAAATGGATTCTTAACAATAAACCGACGTGCATGAAATCATATGTATGTAAATCACAGACAGTAAGCAAAATCTACAGTCAAGCAGAATATCCATTGTGCCAAGGTGATGCTCTGTGTTTTTGTGATCAGAAGGTTGTGTTCCATTACGAGGTGCTCAACGTGTAGGTAGTGTGTTGGCTTCTGGGTATGAGGACTTGGTTTATCTATGGGGCTCAGACATCTGAAACAAAACAAAATATAGAAAAATATTTCGTCAGCGAATTTTTCTCAGCAGCTTTCTGGCAAAAAGATCTGTAAGTAAATCAAATTGCCATGAAAGGTTTCTTAAAAATCTATCGTTCGGCATTGACTTTAAACTGTAGGTACTGTCACTTATCGATAAAATTAACATACACAACATGGATGGTTTGAGAAGCTAAATCGCAGTCCTGGCTAAAGGATTGTAATGATGAATTAAGTAAGTAAAGTGAGGAAAACCGAAACACACTATCATGGAAGAATTGTACAGAAAATAATTAATTCGTTTGAAAATAGCATTGATTGAAAAATGCCATTATTTTCAATCATAGCAATGCTTGGCTTCATGTTGCGGCGTCTGTCGTAAATTATTTGGAAAACAGTAGATGGAAAGTTTAATCTCATCCACCGTCCTTTCTATCTCTGCCCTTTCCTTCTCTCTATGTTTCACTCGAAACTGAATGCTGACACACGAATACTCTTCACTTCAGAGCTAGAATTGTTTGCATTTATTTTAAGCCTTAAAAGACGTTCAGTTTTTTTTTTTTTTGGAATGGAATCTATCATTTCCAAAAAGATGTGGGCATGTTGTGGCTTTCAATGGGCAATGCTGTGAGTGATATGTTCTTTCAACAAACTGCCTTAATAAAGCCTTTTTTACAATAAAAATGATCAGGGTTTTTGAGTTATACTAGCAAGAGATTATTGTGAATTCGATGGAATTAGCCCTCTTCTGATTATATTTGTTTCTTAATTTTTTCAATAGCCTTCGTTGTAAAGACAAGAAATCCGATATGATTTTGTAGTCTTTTCAAAACGACGTAAATGAAGCACCAGTCCTGGTGCGACAGTTTGGCGGATGTCTCCCTGATAATGAAGATCATTAGCACTTTAGGAAGCATAAAGGCCCTTGATCGCTTCTACATATCAAATTATTAAATCTAATGAAGTCGCCGTAGTCTAGTAGGTATTAGACACAAGGCCAGGGCCAGACATCAAAGACAAAATATAAAGTTATCAATTTCGTGGTTTCAAAAGTATGTGACTGGAAATCGACATCTGTCAAAGTTCTGTTGAAAGTCTGACATTGACGAACACAACGCATAAAAATTATCAAAACCTACTACAAAAATGGTGATTCTGCCACAGCCACGTATCGAACAAAACTTTGTTCAGCGATGAAGCACATTTCACACTTGGTGGGTATGTTAATAAACAAAATTGTCGTGTTTGGGGTTCTGAGAATCCTCAAGTAATTGAAGAGAGGCCATTACATCCAGAAAAAGTCACCGTTTGGTGCGCTCTTTGGTCCGAAGGTATGATTGGACCTTAGTTCTTCGCAAACGACGATGGAACGACTATCACCGTCAATTCGGGGCGTTATGGTCATATGATAACCGACTTTTTTTGCCTGCTATTGAAGAATACGACTTGGAGAATATGTTGTTTCAACAAGACGGTGTCACATGTCACACAATTCGAGCGAATATGGCTTTATTCAAGAGACATTTCCTGGCCGCGTAATTTCTCGTCGTGGCGATATTAACTGGCCACCAAGATCATGCGATTTGACACCATTAGACATTTTTTTGTGGGGCTACGCGAAAGACCGTGTTTATGCAGATAAACCTTCAACTGTTGAGCACTTAAAAACCAACGTTCGCCAAATTATGGCTGAGATACCGCCTAATATGTGTCAAAAAGTGGTCGAAAATTACCTCAAAAGAATCAATGCTTGCAACACTTCGCGTGAAGGTCATTTAAATGATGTAGTGTTTCACACATAATGTCAACGTTCAAACTTTACAATAAAAAAGAAATATCATGAAAAAAATATTTTATATGTGTTTTATTTACGTTTACTTTTGAAACCACGAAATGGATAACTCTATACAAAAAGTATTTTTTTGGCGACTTTCTCTCAGCAGATTTCTGGCAAATAGTCTGAGAGTAAATAAAATTTCCATGAAAAAGTTTCTCAAAAATCTGTAGTTCGGAGTGGTAGGTCCCACACAAAAAATATAAAATTAACACACAACACATAAGTAGTGTGAGAAACTAGGACGTTGTACAATCGACATCCGGGTACTGTACTTGTCTTAATTCAAAAGTACACGTCCTCTAACCTAACCTAACCTAACCATTAAATCTGAATATTACTTATCAGTTAAAGATGTACAATTCCACATTGCACCTTGGAAAAAGGCTCTGTGCTCGCTTCAATTTCAATTTCTATTTAAAACAATAAAAATCCATTTTTAAAACTCTACCCTCAAAAGATTAAATCTTTTAAACGTTTTGACATCTCAACAAATATAACCTGGTACATGTTCTAGGAATTGCATTTGTTTATCACCACTTTTCCACCCTCTGTCAGAGAAAAAGAAAGCTTCGAAAATGAATAAAAAAACAGAAACATGGACTGGAAAATTGTGAAAATAAACATTTAATGTCAGAAAAGTATTTGTTTGTTTTTTTCTCATATAAAATGAAAACGTGAGAAATTTTAACTGCCAACAATTTTTATGATGTTGTTTGTATGTGTACGAGTTTGGTTTGTACTCCAATTTTCCTAAAGCGGAAAAAGGCCTTAAACATGTCATTTAAATTGGAATTGAAGATTTTTTTTGGTAGCAGAGAGACTCATGCACTCCTTTGAGCGTGTGTATTTGAGCCTGCATAGAGAGTGTTTTGCCATATTGAGTAAAAACGTACAATATTTGAAGACGATAGAGTTTAAATTCGTTTTCATTTTTTCTCCCAATTTTTCTTCTTTTTTTTGCCTAAACATACCAGTTTACCTTGCCAGAAAACGAAAACAAAAAACAAAAAAAAAAATAAAGAATTTAAGAAAAAGTACATCGCATTGTGACAGAGAAGCTTACGTGAGGCTTAGAATTTATTTTTTTCTTCTTGTCTTTCAGCCTTTTTATTTTTTACAAAAGGGACGTGTGTTTGTGTGTGATTTTTTTCGATTGCATTTTGTAGATATAAAAACCTTGAGCACTCGTGTCTGCATGTGGAATTCAATGCACTTGTATATTGGGCTCTAAAGTCACATAAGTGGAGCAAGTTAATCTGTTACGATACTAGTGCCAGGCAAAAAAAGGTACATGGCATGGCATGTAGACTTCTGTTAAATATCATTCATTTCTGGCAATTCTTTTTCTCTCCAGTTTTTTTTTCTCTCGAATTTTTTTGGAATCGAAAATTTAAGTCATAAAAAATTTATTTAAAAACTGTTGAAAATCTGGAGGCAAGCCAACAGATATTTGTTGAGTCTTATTTGTTGATTAAAACATTTGAGAGATTTCAATTCAATAACACCAGGCATGGGAGTTAGTGTGGAATAAAAAAAACTTTAAATTCTTCTACTACTAAAACAATAGTTTTTAAATTTATTGCTTTAGACTTAAAGGTCCTTTTTGGGATTTATAATAAGTGCATAGGCAAAATTTTTGACCTTAGAAACACTGTAACTTGATATTAATTATTTATTTTTTTATTTAACAATACAATTACAAATTATATTGTAATTATATACGAGCGGAGTAACTTGACCATATGCTCGGTGTAGTGTCCAAGACCAGAGTCTGTGGTGGGAATTAAAACCACGACCCTCATGCTAATGGTATAGCACACTACCCACTAGATTACCAGGGCACCCATTACTTATTTAATTGCAACCATTTAGTCAGGATTAGGGCCTAACTTCTCACACCACCAATGTTACGTATGTCAACTTTATCTATTAGAGGCGCTACAGCTAAGACTCCAAATGAGAGATTTGACAAGCTTTTCATGGCAATTTAAATTATTCTTAAATTTAAATTCCCTTCAAGTTGGGAAATGTCAGATGAGGGACGGATGACAGAAAGAAATTTAAACCATCGATGTATGTATATAAATGCGTCAGGATAGATTAGGTTAGGTTAGGTTAGAGGACGGGTACTTGTCAATTAAGACAAGTACAGTACCCGCAGGTCGAATGGACCCATTGCACAACGTCCTAGTTTCTCACACCACTTATGTTGTGTGTGTTAATTTTATACATGAGTGGCGGGACCTACAGTTTAAAGTCGACTACGAACGACATATTTTTGAGAAACTTTTTCATCCCAATTTTATTTACTCTCAGAATTTTTGCCAGAAATCTGCTGAGAAGAAGTCGCCGAAGAAATACTTTTTGTATTTTGTCTTGATGTCTGGCCTGTGGCTCAAACCCCTGGCTTTTACGTCTAATAAACCAACACACTACCTACTAGACTACGGCGGCTCGTAGAAAAATTAAACGACAGTCAAACAGCTCGTAAATGCTTTCAATCGTATATATTCCTTCAAGAATGATGTGTGAGTGCCTAGACTTTCTTGACATGATAGGCGTTTTTAAAACAGTTTCATGGAGCTAAGACCTATGGGCCGTAGTCTAGTAGGTAGTATGTTGGCTTATTAGACATAAGGCCACAGTTTAAATCCCAGGTCAGACATCAAAACTAAATATGAAAAATATATTTCTTTGGCGATTTCCTCTCAGCAGCCTTTTGGAAAAAACTCTGAGAGTAAAGCAAAAGTACCATGATAAGTTTCTCAAAATCTGTCGTTCGGAGTTGACTTTAGACTGCAAGTCACGACACTTATGTATAAAATTAATACACACAACGTAAGTTGTGTTAGAGGCTAGGTCGTAATCCATACTGAATGGTTGTTATGATCAACTATGTATATACAATGTATGTAAGATAACTCAGGAAAGCTGCTGTAAAATCTGCAACAAGTGTCTTGAGGACTGCACGGCATAGCCATTAGAATTCTTCTTTGTACATATTTTTAAGCCTTGTTTTATCCCACAGGTAAAAAAACAACGAATAAATTCAATGAATTCTTTAATAAGATCACTTTGATGTGATCATATATGAAGAAGAAGTTTAACTCAGACTATTGGCGCCCACCCTGTACGCTTTAAAATAACTCAAAGCGTGTGATATCCTTTTCATCGACTGTTATTTTTAATTTTAATATTTCAAGAATTTAAGACAAAGTTCCTTTATGTGTATAAATTTTTAAATTAACAATAAAAGCCTTTCTTATCTTTTAAAAGAAACGTTTAAAATCTTTTCCCCCATAGATTTACTTTTTAACAATGCCTTGTCTCTCTACATTCTTTAAAAATCTCATTAATTGTTGAAAATATTTGCATTTTAAGTATTTAAGCGGCCTTAAAATCTTCTTAATTTGCTGTGTTACATTTAAAAATACATTCTTTGTTACATTTTATTTAAAATAGCCCAACTAAATGTAATTGGTTTTTAAAAAGTAACACACATACATACTCACACAACGCACATACAATATAAAGACGAACAACAAAAATAAGCAAACCACACCAATATGGAGTCGAAAAAAAAGTAACCACAAATAGGAGGAGAAAATAGAAAAAAAAGAAAAGAGGCAATAATCCATACAATAAAAATAAAAATGAAGGTAACAACAGCAAAAGAAGGACCTATTGAAGAACCATAATATCAATGACTTTTTGTCTTTTTTTATTAGACTTTAACTGCCACTACACGCACTCTTACAAAAGTGTGTGGTACAACATGTGTTTAACAGTTTGAGTGCGAGTGCAAGTATGTGTGTTTGCCGAAGTGTACACATACATACACTTGAATACTGATAGAATCAGCAGAAAATTTTCAAACAATTTAAAAAAGAATGAAAAACCATAAAATGTAACATTTCCTTTTATAAATACTATTGCACACATACTCATACACATCCACATGCACATACACATACACATATACGGTCGAATACTTACTGACTTACATATGTATTGTTTGTATATTTGCTACCTTTAGTTATAAAAAAGGAAAATCAAACTCTAGTGAGGGATATTAAAATTGTGGGGAGAAAAACAAAAAAAATACGTTTTCATTGTACAGTACTATCGTGTATGGCTAAAACAATAAAAATCACAATCACAATCAAAATAAAAATCAAAGTTAAATTTTCTTCTCTTCTTCTTCCACATTTTGTTCCTTTTTTATTTATTTTCCAATATCTATGGTTGTATGTGTGTGTGTGTGTGTATTTGAGTGTGCCTTTGCATTTTGATGTGAATTTCTATGAGATTTACTATATGGTTTGCACTTTAATTCAAATACTTTCTAGGTAAGGCAATGGCAATGGTTAAACTACCAACCAACAATGGTGCGCTACTCAAAACTGGTTAGTGGTTTGTGCTCAATATGGCAAAAGCCATACACTATTTGGTCAAACATTGCGAAAAAAAATACACTTCAGAAAAGTTTAACTTACTGGTGTTTCAAAATATTTTTAGGCTTATCCACCAGTCAATCTATCCATGGGATGGAACCAAGGATATGTCACTTTATGATTCCGCTATATTTGGTCTCAGCAAAACGCTTAAAAACTTCATCCACACAATCAGATTTAAGTTTTTAGTGGTCTTAACTCGCTCGTTCTTAACTTTTTTCCAGTTCACTAATGGTGAATACTACAAAAATTTTATCATTGGGAACAAGCTGAATGGCTCATTTAAAGAATTTAAGCATGAAAGTATCTGAAACAGTTTCTGTTGTTGTTTTAATCATTACATTTAAGGCATTCTAGCAGGAAGTGGCCTTTAACACAGCCAACAACAACTGTTCGTTTAATATCACATAGTCTTGTAGTCAATTACGGTTCTGGAAGTTCGAAAGAACATTCTAAAACATGTAATCCTTGCTGCTGAGCTGTGCATTATGACTTCAGTCATGTTCAAACAACAAAACTATTTACTGAGAGGGAAAACATCTTAGATGCATGCTTTGGTAATGAAATTATTGCGTTTCAATGAGGTTCATTATCGGTCAGTCAATAAAAAAGTTGCACACAGAAAACTCTCCCTGTTTCTCCCTTATTCAGAAGATCAAATATTCTTTCGAGGAAATGTAACTTCATAATCAAGATAAATTTGCTTTGTTATAGCACAGTCTCCATTTCTTTCCTTTCAGATTTCAGTGTAACTTTCGTTTTATGTACTTCGCATCAAGACTTATAAAACACATCCCATTAATAATTTCAAGCATATTCCTTCGAAGATTGTAAAAGCTCTTAGACTATCTATAAAGATAGATTTCTGTCAGCATGAAGTACTCAAACAGAACTCAACCTATTTCACTGATAAAAAAGTTATTTCAGCTCGAACGTAAAGATACCCAATTGATTTATTTCGACTTGCGACAAGTATTACAGTCGCCGTAGTCTCGTTGCTAGTGTGTTAGTTTATCAGACGTAAGGCCACACTTCAAACCCGAGGTCAGACATCAAAACGAAAATATGAAAGAAATATTTCTTCTGCGGCTTCCTCTCAGCAGATTTCTGGCAAAAACTCTGAGAGTAAATAAAATTGCCATGAAAAGTTTCTCAAAAAAAAAAAAAAATCTGTCATTCGGAATCGACTTTAAACTGTAGGTACCGCCACCATATATAAAATTAACAAAGACAACATGAGTGGTGTGAGAAGCTAGGCCATAATCCTGACTGTAGGGTTGTAATGACCAATTATGTGTGTTGTTGTTGTAGAATACGTATAACAGACTGTCGTTTCCAATGTTTTATTTCGTTTGCTATGGTCTGGTGTTTGAGATGATATTTAACCAAAAAATGTATAGAATTCTTTAAAGACTGTGATTTACAAACACTTTGATCTCGTGGATATTACTGCATACCTACTTAACTTTCTAGTTTCTCATCATTTGTTATTTATGCTCATTATTCGTTTCTTTATTCAAACACCAAAACACTTCGACTGCTTACACTGCAACCAATTTTACTCAGCGCCCTTTTAAAGTAAGATCAGACTTTTCAATATAACTCTTCGCAAACTCACTCATTCATCACTCACTGACAAATCACGACTCATTGGCGTGCTTTATTTTATTTTATTTATACAACTTTATTTTGTCTGTCAACTTTATGATCTTTTCTGAGTCGTTTTTGTTGGATTTTTCATCTTTGTTTTGTTTCCTTCTCTTAAATTTCTTTCAATTTGTTTGCATAATTCTGTGTACCGTTCGATGTGTGCATTATGTTGCAGTCTGTTTGTCTTATTTACATTTTTTTATAGTTTGTTTTTGTCCGCGTAACAATATTTTACATATGAACACAATATATCCTTCCTACCTCTGTTGTTCAGTGCATACATACATAATTGTTCAATATAACCCTTAAGTCAGGATTATGGACCTAGTTTCTTACACAACTTATATGGTGTGTGTTAATTTTACACATGATTTGCAGGACCTCCAGTTTAAAGTCGATTCCGAGCAACAGATTTTTGTGAAACTTTTCAAGGTAATTTTATTTACTCTCAGAATTTTTGCCAGAAATCTGCTGAGAGGAAGTCGCAGAAGAAATATTTTTTCATATTTCGTTGTGCTAGAGATGTCTGACATGGGGTTTGAACCGTGGCGTCACGTCTAATATGTGATCTAATATATAGTGATTTCATTACTGAAGACTAGCATATATTTAGCATTTGCTATCAAAATTTTCCATTTAAAATGTTGGGATAGATAAGATAATTTCCAAAATTTTTTAAACTGGCAAAGCTCTGCCTTAATGGTGCTTACATATGGTAGTCTTAGGCCTAGCATTAGGCATGGCATTAATTAATAATGTGTATGTGTTTATTTCAGTATTATTACTGCCTGATTCCAAGCGCATCAAAAAATTTATTTTAAATATTGGAAGAATATTTTTTATTCTTCGAGATAACAGTAGCGTTAGCAAATGACCACATACAGATCTTTAAGAGACCTGATTTTCCACCCTGACTTCCTCGAAAACTTTGGTGATCCAGTTCAATATCGACTTTGCTTCCAAGTTCAATATGTGAAACCGGTTTCATCCAATGTTTTTGGCTCTTATAAGAGTTAACATTTTTTAAACCCTTCGTGCACGTTTCTTGCTTTTAAATGCCAGTCTTCTAACATAGTCATGTTTGTGAGTATTTTTAAATTCTTTTTAAATCATGAATTCTCTGTGTAATGATACATTTCCTTCTTCCTTAAATAGTTATTGAACTATTGAACTTCTTATTCTGTCCTTCCTAGAGAGTATCTTTAAAGTTATCCTAGCTTTTACTCTGATGAAATTCTTATACAGCATGACATGAAAGCCACATGACCGGCTATATACGATTCTCTTTTTGGCTTTTTTATACGATTACAAAAACCTTTTTTGTAATAAAATGTATGTCACATTGTTCTTCTGTTTTAATTTTATTTTTTATTTTTTGTTTTAAACGAAAATTGGTACGTGACACATTTCCATTCCGATTTATGTTTTTTTTTATTTTTTTTCGCTTTTTTATTTATTTTCCTTAATATTTTTTTTGTTACATATGTACGTATACGAATTTAGTTGGTTCACAAGTTTTTTTTTCGTCCTTTTCACTTTACGAATAAGAAATCAAACGAAATCATAAAAACACAAGAACCAAAAAAAAAAATTAAATAAAAGGACATGAAATATATTTTTTGGCAGGAAAATAGGCCAGTCATTGTAATTTTTTTTGAAGGATAAATTTTACACATAAATTTTCGATGCCATTAAAATCCTTTTTTCTCTAGTGTTCACCTTTACAGTAATGACCACAGGTAATTATTTGAATTTATGTGTGTTGGTTTTCGTAATTTTTAGAATTATTTTTCTCTTCGTAAATAGTTTATTTTGGTTTTAATAGAAACCCTTAATTCTAATTCAGTTTTAATTTTTATGAGTTGTTTTTTTTAATTTTTTTTCAAATATTTTCTAAGCCTTTTATGTATTTCAAGGTATTTCAATCACATTTAGAAAAAATATATATTTTTTAATCCCACTGCATTTGCTGGTATTAAAATTGTGTAAAAACTTAAACATTAGGGTAGGCGTTAAGCTATACACACATACATAATTGGTTATTACAACCCTTCAGTCAGGATTTCAACATAACTGCTCACACCACATATGTTGTGTGGGTTAATTTTATGCATGAGTGACGGGACTTACAGGTTAAAATCCATTGCGAACGACAGATTTTGAGAAACTTTTTCATTGCAATTTTATTTACTCTCAGATTTTTTTGGCCAGAAATCTGCTGAGAGGAAGCCGCTGAAGAAATATTTTTTATATTTTATTTTGATGTCTGACCTGGGCTTTGAACCAAGGCCTTACGTCTAATAAGCCAACACACACAGCGTCTGAAAATTAATTGAAGGAGTGCAAAGTTTTTCGTAGAACTTCGAGCAAGATTTTTGTGTCTGGAATTTATAAAGTTCTATTCAATTGTTGGCGTTAATATTTGTAACATAGCGTAACGTTTTCTATCTTTTAATCAGAATAAAACAAAGTATGTGTCAGACATTATCGACATTTTTAATTCTATTGATGCTATTAAGCATGAAATATGTACAACACATCCGAAATATACAATTTTCCATGGGCCTCTGACGTATAAATCAGGCTGGATTAGACCATGACGTGAGTTATGTTGGGTTTCATCAGTGCCCTACCTGGGACTAAAAACAAACTCAACGAGAAAAATTTTAATGTGAATAAATGAAAACTAATTTTATAGATGTAGATTCGCAAAAACGACCTCTATCAACTGTAAAACTACGTAGCACGGGGGTTTATCTTGTGCCAGAAATATTGACCATAAGAATACGAGAACCATATTGCGGTGATTAATACAGCCAAAATTATGTGAAATTAACTGAGGATTATCGATCTATAATACGAAACTTCTAACAATCATTAGGCTAAACATACACGTTGAAACAGATAATAGCAACCGAAATCGAGAATGATTTTTGAAGACAGGCAGAGCTACGATACAATGGTAATCGGCTAGTAGTCAAAAAAGGACGACAAGGATATACAACAAGTAGACGTAAATTACTGATGACAGTGCTCTGTGGGAGGGAAGCAAAGCTATCATAAGAAATAAAGAAAATTCTTTGTGGTCAACGTAAATAGTGTAGGGAATAACCTAAAATAACCAGATATTACTCAGCTTAGCCTTAGTAGAACTGAAGGTTATACTAAAATAGCCAGATAGAGTATTAAAAAAAAATATAGATGGACCGCAATGCTCATTTCCAAAAAAAGTAAAATATTAAGTTACACAGCTATTACAGGATGCAGTATGTGCACAATATAGGAAAATGTATTGCACCATGTTCTAAAGATAATGACCAGTAGTAGAGTACATTTTCATGAAATGAGAAACTAGTGCCGTTCATCTAAATACTATGAATGGAATCTTCGAATGCAAACAATCGATTTAATCGATCCCAGAGTGGACAATATTCTGTAATGAGAGAATTCTGAATGGTGACTCATTAGGCATACAGTAATTCATATACCCTCTCTTTACTTCCTTATTCTTTAGTTTGATGGTAAAGACATTCATATGCTGAAGTGAACATAATCCGTTGTTATGTGATAATACCACCCTAATAGAAGCATACTCGTTTATGTGTATTAAA
The DNA here is from genome assembly GCA_932273835.1 of Sarcophaga variegata. Taxonomy (NCBI): domain Eukaryota; kingdom Metazoa; phylum Arthropoda; class Insecta; order Diptera; family Sarcophagidae; genus Sarcophaga; species Sarcophaga variegata. The sequence goes on from OW026361.1 coordinate 114,636,468, forward strand.
AATTATTACTAAACTATTGCCATAGACTAACTAAACAAACAGAAAATATAGTAGAAACCAAACTAAAGATTTTAATACGATTTTTTAAATGTTCATATAATCTGTTGTAAAAACTAATTTTCCAAAATGGGATTTTTAAACAAAAAATAAAATAAAAACTAATACATCATATAGAAACTATAAAAACCGCATGCATAAGGAACACTTTAAAACAAATATTCACTCTTTAAAGTATTGCAATCGCACAGCACGTTTGTGAAAATAAAAACTGAAGACAGATAACATTTGATTCGAATACTACAAAATATTAGCATAAAAAATATATTGTATATTTGTAGGGAATTATCATACGGACTCAGTAATTTTATTTTTTGTATATTTAAACTGTTAAAAGTAATGCTTGAGGGCACTCATTTGACTGTTCTCAAGAACTGATTTTACACAGTCCATCCAAAACTTGTTCAACCAAAACTTGGTGCCATCACGATACAGATTAAGCGGACTGTCTGAAATTCTTGATTTTTCAACATATAAATAATTAGTGCAGTGTTCTTTGGTATCTGCACTTTACCCTTCTATTTTATGTCCTTATTATTTGCACATTTTATATCCGATCGTAAATGGACCACTCTCTTGGTTTCAGTTGTGCCTCGAAGTCTTCACAGCCGCTTATAGGCGCACGGTCGAATTTAGCGTTTGTGTAAAGTATATCCGCTAATGGGCGATTGGCACATGTTCTATGGCAGTCCTATCCCTATATGGAAATTGCTCAGCCCCAGAAATTTTTCTTATCACTCTATCCTCCTATTCCCTCTATCTTCACTTTCTATTCTACTAGATTCCATGCAATTCAATGCACGAGAAGGCGCCGATATCTGAATGATGGGTTGGAAAAAATCTTAAAAACATCCAATTTATGGCCTCGAAATTATTATTGGTAAGTAGATAGAACTGACAGTCATCACAGTATATATAAGTACACTTAGGCTGCATGTAGCCCATAATCTTTCGTTTCCGCTGGCTCTGGAACCAATCGGAGTTTCTGACAAAGTCATTTAGACTTTCGATACCACGGAATAGGTGAATAACAAAATGGTTACTATATTGGAACTCAGTGCCCTGACAGTCGTATGGGTATCAGAAATTATTGTCATTTTGTATTAGTAGAAGGTACTGTACAGAAGCTCAACAAATGGTATGAAGATTACTGCATTAATATCTCGCAAATTTGTAATTGCACTACAAAAGGATATACAGAATGACGGTGGGATCTATAGGAGAATTGGGACAGGTGCTCAGAGCCAGACGGGGTACTAATCGGGAGTCTTCTTAACCGAACCTACACCACCAACATAGCGGTGACGGTCAAGGAACATACTTTGAGGCCTGCCAGGATTTTACGGGACGGTGGCGGTTGCAGCCCTGGCCTTTGGCCGTTCACACTGCGCGTTTCACTCCGCTGTTACCGTTCATACTCAACCAGGTCCAGAATGCTACAACCACCAGCTCGGTACAATCAATTCATAGAAGTAAGGGTAGAATAGTCCGTAGAAATAGAAAGGTGTTCGTGCCAAGTGGTATGAGAAAAAACTGTAAGTGATACAACGGCTTGAATAGATCAAGCAAGACCGATCCGATTCCCACGATATTAGCTTAATCTTTAGTCATGCACTCCAACTCACTCTGGGTCCTTGAGGGAATTGTGATTTTATATGCGACCCGTCGAGTAAGATTTGGGGCTCTGATATTAAAAAGTTCTATACAATGCAGGTAATTGTTTACATTAATGTCCTAGTACCACTTAATATTACAAATAGAACTCCGCAAGCTAAAAAAATAGCTAGACAGTTAGGCAGTTAAGGTTTTCACAAAATTGACCCACGATTGTGAAGAAGTCTGTGCTGTTACTATTCATCTCTCTCACCTTTTTATTATTTCCTTTGGTACTATAATGGTAAAATTGTTATCTGTCGTTGGAGACAGAATGAAGCCTGTATAGGCGAAACTACTCTGGTGAACACTGTTAGCGTTTTGCTGTATTCAATTCTGTAAAGCTTGGATTTATAGCCAAGGATTTTAACGACTACACCTTATCAAATCCTTCATAATATTGCGGAATTAATTTTGCTTTTTTGTTTTCTTTAAGAAATTCCTTTAAATTTATATGTATTAAATATATATTTACCCACCTTTCCTTTAAGGACTCCTTATAGTATGACACTTTCTCTAGCATATTTCTTTTTCAAAATAATCTACAATACAAAAAAGCATTTTGCCAAAATACAATTTAAATTTTTCAGACACCAAAAAAAAAAAAACGGAAAAGGAAGCGAAATACAAAGAGAAGACAACAAAATCTATATTTTATGTGTCCGCATCAATCACACTCGATTACCTTAAATCCTTATTCATCCTGATGTATATGTACATGGTACCAGATATTATAACCTAATAAACATTTAACATAACTAGACAATTTGATAATGGTGTTACTATTATTTTCATGTCCCCTACTTTTCTTCCTTTTCTTTCAATTCAATATAAAATAGAATTGAACTGTCTGAAGACAGGAATAAATGTCTAACCCAGCGAATATTTTGGAAAATTATTATACCACAAATGGGTTCACTACGCCACCTATATTTTCTAAAAAGTTGTTAATTACCGAAACACGGGGAATAATAAAGCTTTAGCTGGGACATACAATCCCGGATTTTATTGTTCATTATAGATATGACCCTTTGTTGTTTCGAATTGTTAAATGGGCTTAAAATTCGTTTCCTTGTACTTCATCTTTAGCAAGGTTCCTTTTAAATGGTACTTCTTTTTGTGGCCTTCATGCATTATTTTGGATTAAAAAAATAATCGAATTTGTTGGACTTCTGAATAATTCTGAAATTGCTGCCTGAGGGTCTTTCAAGTTTTTCTTGTATTCAGTATTAATTTCCCTTTTGAAAGGCCTCTGGTCATTACAAGCCTTTAGCCAGGATTACAACCTACTTTCTAACATCACTTATGTTGTGCGTGTTAATTTTATACATGAGTGGCGGGACCTAAAGTTTAACGTCGACTTCGAACGACAGATTTTTGAGAAAATTTTCATGGCAATTTTATTTAGTTTTTGCTAAAAATCTGCTGAGAGAAAGTCGCCGAATAAATATTTTTCCATATTTCGTTTTGTTAGAGATATCTGACCTGGGGTTTGAACCGTAGTCTAACGTCTGATAAGCTTACACACTACCTACTAGACTACAATAGCTTCAGAGACGCATTGTAGTATTGTGAAAATTTGTTTGTCACTCTTTTTATGCTTTTTTGTTCCTTTAAGTAAATTTTTTTTCGATCAGTAACAAAGTTTTCCAGCTAAGCAAGTGATTGTTCTAGTTTAGACAGACTTTCGCTCTGAATTTGGCTAGAAATATGAAAATACTTCATTGACTTCTACGCGTTGCCTGACGTCCAAATGGTGTTCATTGTTGTAGTTATCCTTAATCGATGATATGAGAGATTCTTGGACGAATTGTAGGCACTTCTCTAAGATGTTAAAATTTTACAAGAAAGGAAATTGTTTCTTCTCTTTTGGGTTTTGAACGTGGTACACACGGAATTGCAGTCAAGCAGTTAACTTTATAATATGTCACCTTGGTTATATATAATAAAGGATATCCTAGTAATAGTGTACCTTTTAAATTTAGAATCATTTTTCTATGCAAGTAGCAACTCTAAGCGTAGCAGCTATTTCATATATTCAGGTTTATTTAAAATATTGAAAATAGAGCGCTTAGCGAAAAATCAACGCGTTATAATGATAATGAAGCAAAGTCAGAAAAAAAGTCAGTCCCCGACGAAGCGATTCTTCGTCCAAATGTCTTAGCAAATACACAAAATTACTGAATCAGAAAATCCTCATGTAATCTATGAGGAAATGCATGAAAAGGAAAAAAAACGAAAACGACAGAAGTCCGCTGAGTATTTCTGTCAGGCGGCGTGATTGTATCTTTCTAGTTTAAAGATTAAACTGAAATTGCAGTGACTGGGCGTTACGGGAATATTACAACTGAGTTACATGAAAACGATGTGGGTCTGAACAGGAATTCTGTCGTCAACTGGCCACCAAGATTATGCAATTTAACACTGTGATATTTTTTTCTTTGTGGTTTGAAAAACCGTGGGTTGATGCGAATTAACCAGAAACAATTCTTGGGCTTTAGTCCGAAACTCAACGCCACATTTTTGTAAAAACGTCATGGAAATCTCATGAAAATCTCATCAGAGGTACGACGGTTATTTGAAGAATATTTTATTCCATACCTAATCGGAACATGCAGTCTGTTGATAATCATATCAGTACCTTAGATGATGTAGTCCCGAGAACCTCTGTCGTAGGCCGACTTTTAAAATGTATTTAAGGGTGTAGAGATATTACCTGCCAAAAATTTTTGATTCTTGCATTAGGTTTTCGAGCAATGTGTTGTAGATGCCGTAGTCTAGTAGGTAGTGTGTTAGCGTATTAGACGTAAGGCCACGGTTCAAACCCTAGGTCAGGCATCTCTAACAAAACGAAATATGAACAAATATTTCTTCGGCGACTTCCTCTCAGCAGATTTCTGGCAAAAATTCGGAGAGTAAGTAATAATTGCCATGTAAAGTTTCTTAAAATACTTTTTGACTTTAAACTGTAGGTCCCGCCAATTATGTATCAAATAAAGACACATTACATAAGTGGCGTGGGAAACTAGGTTGTAATTTTGGCTAAAGGGTTGTAATATACGTAAGTATGTTCGAGCAATGCTTTGACGACGTCTGCAACTAAGTCAGTTAGGAACGAAAAAGTAATTTTAGTTTGACGTTAAAAATGTCACTGGTTTATAGATTTGTGTAAACGATTATATGCAGTTATTGCCAGTAAAAGATGGCAAAATAGATTATAGTAACAGAACAAAAAACAACAAAAAATATACATACATATTTAGATATTCTTCCAAAAAAACGAAAATGAAATAAATAAAAAATTGTACAATCTATGTATGTATGTATGTATGTATGGATAAATAGATAGGAAGATAGATAGATATTCGAATATATTTGTATGTATGTACCCATAACATATGTGTATATTGTGTCTTCAAATCAAAAAAGAAACACAAAAATAAACGAAATATTTTGCTGTTTTGCTTTAGAAATCTGTGAAAGGAGAAAGAGGGAGAGAAACAAAAAATAGGAAAAAAATTTGAAAATGATTTCATTCTTTGGCTAAAAACGTGACATGAAATTGATTATAGTGCATACGATATACAAATACATACGTACATACGTATATACATATGTAGATAGAGAATATGACACTCATACTTTGCGATAGACCCACATATGCATATGAATATTCATGTGCACACATACCGACAATGAGCGCAAATATTGAACAACCGTTAAGAGAGAAATAAGACCCAGAATACCATGGATTGATAAAGACATGCGAGAGAAAAACTAAATTTTGGGATAAACGTTAATAATTGACACGAGTATTTCTCTTTTGTTTGTTACTCCATGTGTGTGTGCTGTATTAGTTTTTGTGTTGTGTTTGTATTAGTTTTTGGCAAAATTCAAATATTACTTCACAATATGCCTGAATACTGTTGATATGATTGTACATGTATTGGCACACATCCTGGTTGTTTTCCTTAATATAAATACAATATGCATACATACATACGTACATACAAATATACGTAGTAATATTTTTATTTTTGTTGCTCATGCATATTTTTTAAAAATTATTAGATGAGATGAAAACTTTTTTTTGTTGTAATCTTTCTAAAGATTTGAAAAGAATTGATTCAAATAGGTTTACAATCGTTTTAATCTCGGACAAAAAGAATTATTCAATTTAGCACATGTAATAGGCAAATTCGACTATGTAGTTTAGTGATAGCACATCTTATTTAACGAAGTATTCTTCTATGGAAGCAAAATAAAAATTATGAAATTAATTACGGACACGATTTCATTAAAGTGGATGCATTTGAAATAGAAACATAGCTTCTCACAACATTCATGTTGCGTGCGTTAACTGTAACCATGAACCATGGGACCTACTGTTTAATGTCGACTCCGAACGACAGATTTTATAAGGTTTTCATGCCAATTTTATTTCACTCTTAAAGTTTCTGCCAGAAGGCTGTTTGTCCATGCCGGTTAAACCATTGAGATTCATCTAATAAGCCAATACACTACCTACTAGACTACGGCGACTTCACTAACCTGAGCTGTGAGATATCATCGAAATTTTTTTAATCGTTTAAAAGAACTGCTGAAGACATTATGTGTTGAATACAACATCATTCAAATGTCAGCCACGGCTTCTCTGGGCGGATCGCAGTCGAAATGTCCAATTTCCATGATTTTACTTAGCATGTGGTTTGTGTAACTTAAAAAACCCCACGAGGACAAAAATCTGACAGGGTCAAATTGGATAATCTTGGCAGTTTAGTAGCCTCCATGCTCTTAAATTACACACATAATTGGTCATTACAGTCAGGATTATGATCTTATGTTGTGTGTGTTAATTTTATGCAGGAGTAGCGGGACCTACAGTTTAAAGTCGACTCCGAACGACAGATTTTTGAAAAACTTTCCATGTCAATTTTTCATTTTAGTCTCATAGTTTTTGCCAGAAATCTGTACAGAGGAAGTCGCCATTATATATTTTTTCAAATTTTGTTTTGTTGGAAATATCCGACATGGGGTTTGAACCGTGACCTCACGTCTAATCAGCCAACACACTACATACTAGACTATGGCGACTTCAAGCTACACTTTCAGCGTAAGCCTGCACAAAACTTGATTCAAAATAAATGCACTACCTCACCAAGGCCATGCCGCTCGTGTATAAAATTACGACACACTACATAAGTGGTGTGAGCGACTAGGTCGCAATCCTGACCGAAGTTTTGTAATGACCAATTATGTATGTATTCTGGCGTTAAACCATTCATTAACTTCTCAAATGCACATATGTAACTATCATAGTTATCGATAGCAATAGCTCTCACACAGCTAAAAAAACCCCAATACTTAACAACTGAGGTGGGAAGGTCATGTTGCGTTCATATATAAAATATTGTCGCGTAGATAGAAACTAACTATGTATTGTAGCTTGATATTGTAATGGGTGATATTGATATTGTATGGGTGGATTAAATATTAATTAGTCAGAAGCTCTTGACATTCTGAGCATGAAAATTCAATGTAATGTTGGCTTCAACCGACACATTTGTCAGTTCCTTCTTAAGATCTTATGATCACACTATTTACACCATTTGTAACCGACCGAGACTGGAATACAACTCTCATGTATGGGTTGGTGCCTCAACGTCTATTTTGAGGTTTCTCGATCGTGTACATGAGTAGCCGTAGTGGCTCGTTAATGACGGTAGTGTATCCAACTCCATTGAATAATTGGAGCATGGTTGCAATGTGGTTTGTATTTCACTATTCTATTACTTCGACAAAAGGATTTTGATCGAACGAAGTAAAGTGACTTTTCCCGAAAATCATATATTCCTACGTTACGCTCGTCTTTGTCGATTGGCCAGTGGACCGCACACTGCATGACAGTGAAAATATGTGTTTTAGTCGGACTATTCGTATGTGGAACTCAATTCCTGCAGAGGCCTTTCCTGTTACTTATAGTAGAAATATATCCAAGCTTATGGGCCATAAACACTGTTCTCACTTTCCTTCTTCAGATAACATATTTTCATAGTTCCAAAGACAATGCCATCGATCCCCTGAATCTTGGTCATATGAAACAAAATAACGCCGATTGCCTTTGTTCTTCCAATGGTAATAGTAGAAGTTATGCTCGAATTTTTAAAATTGTCTGCAACGACAAGGGATAAATTATTCTCAACTACAAGGTTATTTAGAAGTTTTTTTTGGCTTTTAAAGGGTTAAAAAGGAATAAAATACAGCAAAACCATCACATGTATTCGAAAATAACTTATAAATATAATACTTTATTTACTTTTAATTTCCAATAGTAACAATTGCAAAGTAACTTCAAAGCTTAAAGTGGCTTTTAATGTACTAAATTAAAGAATATGATGTAAATGTTTAATTTCCAAAAATCGTCAGAATAAGTACATAATTCGTCAAATCGTCAATATGATATTTTTGGAGCTCAAAATCGTCAAAATGCCGATAAATCATCAAACCTGGGAGCTATGATTGTAATATTTAGTAGTGCCATCAAGTTAACTAGTTTAGGACGTAAGTAAAAACGTAACTGGTTCCTATTTTTTTTTAGCTTTCTAAGGTCTTTATTATATGGAATGCAATTTCCTTAATGCTTTATGCCCCTACCCAAGAAATTTTGCTTTTCTGTTCTGGTTGTTGTCTTGTTTCTTACACTTGCTATTTACAGATTTTGTTGTCTGCACTCGAACGCTTCGATAAATTTGATGAGATTTTATTTTTTCCTTACACACTGTGTACACATATTTTAATACATTGTTGTATTTGTTGTAGTAGTACTTCTATCATATGGATATGGTTGGTGTATCTGTATGAACGTATCTTTCAAATGATTCGATTTTTTTTTTGCCAATTTGACCCCCTGTATCCAAAAGGTTTTGCATCCTTTTTATGTTGCAGTATTATTGCTTTTGTTAAAACAAAAATAAAGAAAAAAAGAATGGAAATAAGGAAAGGAAACTAAAATGAAAGGAAAATCTTTTAATAGTATGAACGTAATGGCAAAAGAAAAAAATAAATAAATGTATAGGAAAAGGAAAAGTTAAAAAGAAAAGAAAAGAAATTTTCCACCTTACTCTGCAGCATAAGAAAAGAAATGTTGAAATTCCTTTTTTGTATTTCGATTTCGTTTGGTGTATGCTGTGTAGTGTTTGGTATTGACGTTCGTTCCTGGTTTTTTCTGGTCTTACTTTTGTTTTTTTGTTGGATTTTATTTTATTTTTTTCACTCCTTTTTTATTTATTTATTTCGTTTATCTGCAAGTAGGTGTAGCAATTGCATTTTTGCTCTATTTCTCTTAGCTTCGCTCAATATCCTTTTTGCAGGATATACAGGGTAAGAGGAATAAGGTAAAATGTAACAACATGTTACCTGTAATAAACTGTTAAATCAATATAAGTGGCAAGCACTACTAATACTATTGCAACTACAACAAACACTACTACTACTACTGGCATATTCCTTTTAGAGAGAAAGCAATTTTTTTTCTCTCAAATATAACAATATTACACATACAAACTTAAGAAATATAAGTCAATATACATACATACATACATTTATAGGGATATGCATGCTCTGTATAAAAGCTTATATGCTTCTTATATGTATATGCTGCATGCTCTTCTAAGTGAATATTTCATTATAATGGAATTTGTTGTTATTTGGTCGTTCCATCAGTTATTTATGTTATTGACATTCGAGAAGAAGAATAAAAAAGAATGAAAAATATTTTCTGTAGAACTCGTAGAAAGATTTGTTCCACTTGACATATTATTTCAATTCAATTTTTTTTATCATATTTACTACATGATGTTTTAATATTTCTAGAAGATTGCTCTCCTCTTTAGGGTAAGTGGTTATAATCATGTTCCATGCTTTGATTGCTTTTAGAAAATTTAATTTCGTAATAAATTGCTCATGCACTTCTGGATTTTGAAATACTAATTTGCTCTGAAGTCATTTGGATTAATTTGGGAAGCAAAATATGAAATTGGTACAATTGACAAGAGTAACTATAAATAGTTCAGCATACTCTTTCTTGTTATCATCATTTTATTGCGTTCACCATACTCTTCCTCACTGTTTTTGGCGTTCTGTTGTCCTGTTATTGACAATCATTACATCTGGCACTGCTATTATATTGTTAGATAGGTAGGTAGAAGTGGCTGTCCCCTCGATGGAGTCATGAGCGGACACACTTAGGCCGCACACAGGGCCCATTGTGATACCACATTTCCTCATTTCCCCTATTCCAGGAACCATTCGGAGCTTCCGATGAAGCGACTCAGGCTGTCAATATTCATACATGGCAGTTCATCCATATCCTCCATTTAGTAGGCACCCAGGTACCTCTTTCTCCCCCGACCAAGTGCCGGACATGTCCACAATAGGTGAAGAATGGTCTCATTTCCCTCTTCATCTCCACAGCTTCTGCAGAAATCATTTGCAAGTTGTCCAAGGCCAATACGCCTCGCATGATCTCCTATAATGCAATGCCCAGTAATAGCTCCAATAACAGTGCTGAGTCTACTTCTATGGATGTTGCCCACATTTTGTTGATGAGATCTACGGTTGCATTGTCAGTTATAAGTTTGCAGGTCCCCAAAGGGAGCTCCAACGTAGAGAATTCATCAGAGAGTTCAATGGTCGTGCCCCTTCTGGCCAGTTCATCCGCTCTGCAGTTGCCGGGAATATCATTATGTCCATGCGATACAAACATCATATCGGTTCGCCACCTCATTGAGATATCTGCGACAGTTGTACACCGTCTTGGAGTTTATTACACTGGAATCCAATGCGCTTGGCTATCGGAAAGTATGGTGAATTATATTGTTAAGTCCTTAAATCTTACAAAGCCTTTATTTGCCGTGAATTTGAAGATATTATTCATCATTCGTTATTTATGCACATTATTCGTTTCTTTATTTAAATACCAACACACTTCTACTGATTACACTGGGCTACCAATTTTACTTAGCGCCCTTTGAAAATAAGATCAGACTTTAGTTGCCGAATGCCAGTGTACTTAACACGCACTTTTCAATACAACTCTTCGCATACTCACTCATTCATCACTCACTGACAAATCACGACTCATTGGCAGCTTTATTTATACAACTTCATTTTGTCTGGCAACTTCTTGATATTTCCTGAGTTGTTTTTGTTGGATTTTTGATCTTTGTTTTGTTTCCTTCTATTAAATTTCTTTCTATTTGTTTGCATAATTTTGTGTACCGTTCGATGTGTTTATTATGTTGTTATCTGTTTATCTTGTTTACTTTTTTGTAGTTTGTTTTTGTTCGCGTAACAATATTTTGCATACGAGCCCAATATATCTTTCCTATCTCTGTTGTTAAAAGGCGGGTGTTTTATTAGCTGTGTGAGAACTGTCGATAACTATGATATTTCTGTTTGACAAGTTAGTGAATGGTTTAACGTGAGAATACACAATTTCATGCATAATTGGTCATTACAACCCTTCAGTCAGGAAGAAGGCCTAGTTTCTTGCACCACTTATGTTGTTTGGCGGGACCTACAGTTTAAAGTCGACTTCGTACGACAGAGAAACTTTTCATGGCAATTTTATTAACGCTGTAATATTTCAATGAAATTTAGGAAAGACGTAAGTCTGTACGCATAGTATCTTTCGTCGATTTTACAGTCAATATAATTGACCCAGTGAGCTAAAAATTCGTGCAGTTATTGGTCGATTTCTGTACCGAAGAGAGTATTACTTCTGTAGTGTGAAGCCTTGAAGTAGTTGCCTAAATGTCGTCTTGGCTTACATACATACATAATTGGTCGTTACAGCCCTTCAGTTAGGATGATAACCTAGTTTCCCACTCCACTTATGTTGTATGTGTTCATTTTATGCAGGAGTGGCGGGAGTTACAATTTAAAGACAACTCCGAACAACAGATTTTTGAGAAACTTTATCGTGCCAGTTTTATTTATACTCAGAATTTTTACTTAAAATCTGCTGACAGGCACTTTTTTTCACTACCTACTAAACCACGGCGACTCGTCTAGGCTTAGGTGCCTGTAGAATACAGCTCATACAAGAATTGAAGCCAACTGATCATAGTTTGTGGGATATTTTTATAAATTTGCAACTGGCCATGCATTTTATCGAATAATTAAGTTAGGTTAGGTTAGAGGACGTGTACTTGTCAATTAAGACAAGTACAGTACCCGGAGTTCGAATTGACCCATTGTACAACGTCCTAGTTTCGTACACCACTTATGTTGTTTGTGTTCATTTTATACATGAGTGGTTTAAAGTTTAAAGTCGACTCCGAACGACAGATTTCTATTTATTGAGAAACTTTTCATGGCAATTTTTATTTACTCTCAGAGTTTTTTTTGCCAGAAATCTACTGAGAGGATGTCGCCGAAAAAAATACTTTTTGTATTTTGTCTTGATGCCTGGCCTGGGGCTCGAACCCAGGCTTTTGTGTCTAATAAGCCAACACACTACCTACTAGACTACGGCGACTTCAAGAATTAAGTTTATGATATAGCTTTTTTCTGCCTACGTCCATATTTAAATTACAATATTTGGAGAGAAGATAATACTCAAGCCGTTACCGAATCACCATCACTTATATCACTTTCATAACCATGCCTTCAAATCGACTATGCAGAATATCCCATATGGTCTGAATACGTTGTTCGGTTGCTGCTCAAATAACATCAAAGTTTTTTAGAGTGAGTATCTCTACAATGGTAGCCGTAGTCTAGTAGGTAGTATGTTGCCTTATTACACGCAAAGCCCGAGTTCGAGTCCCAGGTCAGACATTAAAAACGAAATATGAAAAAAATCTATTTCTTCGGTGACTTCGTCTCAGCAGATTTCTGGCAAAAACTCTGAGGATAAATAAAATTGCCATGAAAATTTTCTCAAAAATCTGTCGTTGGGAGTCGACTTTAAACTGTAGGTCCCGCCACTCACGTATAAAATTAACACACACAACAGGAGTGGTGTGGGAAACTAGGCCGTAATCCTGACTGAAGGGTTCTAATGGCCAATTATGTATGTATCTCTACAATGGTACACAAAGTGTGCCAAGTGATCAGTCAGTCTAAACGCAGAATTAAAAAAGTCACAGCCATGTTTACTAAATTCCGTATTCAAGACGTATGATTACTATTCCATTTTCTTATTGTATTTCATGCGTATCGTATGATTTCTTTACGGCAATCCATTGCTAAAATCAAATTAAAATTCCATAAAATTTAATAAAATTCCCCAGTAATTCTAAAAATATTTCTTTTTAATCTAATTTTAAGCCAACATTTTAAATTCTAACTTAATTCGATTAAGTTATTCAAATGATTTTAAATCCTTTTATTGTGGTCACTAATAGAATTTATTTAAATACAAACTATTTTGAAAGACAAATTTAAATCACTGCTTATGAAGATGAAGTTATTTAGCAACACAATAATAATAAAAAAACACATTGTGCTTGACTGCCTTCGAACTTTAGACTTCAAATTGTGCAAAAACTTTTTTAAAATGTTTCCAACAACAGCGGCAACAGCAACAGCCACAAACTATAGAGTTTTGCAAATTTATAAATAATAATCAGAAACTGATTCTAAACTAATACCAGGAAATTGTACTGATTTTACAGAAAAGTTTTTCACAACAAATAAAATCAAAGAAAATAAAAATAAAAACCGAAAAAATAAATGCAAAAGTCAAATACACACCAACCCATATGCAAGTCAAGATATTTATTTTAATGGATTCAAATGTAAACATACAGAATTTAGAGAGACACAGAGAAGCAAAATTTTTTAGAAACATAAAGAAGTGAAACTAAAATAAAAACAATAGAATGGGATTGGAATAGAATAGTAAACCATCTACTTAATTACACTGATACGCAAAGAACTGACCATTTGTGGTATTAAAAGCAAGGCGGTATGAAAAAAAGGTTGTAGATTTGGTTAAAGGATACGTTTGAGTTTGAATATTGAATTTAAAATATTTGGCTGTATTCATAATATTCATACCAATCAATGGTCTGATTAGTTTGGCATGGCTAATACGTGGCTCCATATCCCCCTCTCAAGAGGATATACGACATCATTAGCTAGATGGCCCGATAGTCTAGTTGTTAATTTGCTGTGGGTTCGATTCCCACCAGAGAATCTGAATATTTGTCTGACATATTCATTATAGAAAAAAGCAAGTGAGAATTATTATTAAAAAACAATTCTGGAAAAAAGCGACGAACTGGTCATTGAAAAAAAAAACTATCGAACACTACTGCCCCTATATAATTAGGGGTCACCGACTGAGTGTTGGTCTCGAAACAAAAAAAAGGACCTTTCTGAACCGTTAAATTCCAGACTAAGTTGCAGAAAGTTTGGCAATTTATTGAGTAATCTTTCACACGTTGATACAAAAGAATCATATAAGTTACAGGGTTTCCGTGGAACTTGGACATCGAGCGTGTCCTACCTTTTAATTTAATTAAAACAAATACGGCTTCTCTACATGGAGCATATCCGAAATGTAAAAATTGTTCATAGCTCTTGAATTAGGCTGATTTAACTGATTTTGCCTTCAAAGACCGCTGTGGATGTTGCTCATTTGCATACAACTGCGCCTTACAAAACCCCACAAAAAAAAGTCTAACTTTGAAACTAGCACGGCCAGAGTTCATGTCAGCCCCACGTGACAGCCTCAAATCGCTTGTGCAGAATATCTAATGTTGCACATGTCATCCAATTCAAGCAAAAAAGTTGATAATCACCGGCCTATACTGCCTGCTGTTGAAATGCACATCGTTGATAATGATGGCCAGCACAAAATCGATATCAAACAGTAACTTTTTCGGCCCTAAATTTGGAATTTTTTGTACCCGCTCTCATGCATTCAAGAATGGGTCTTTACGCTAAAGAAAATTAATGTCAGTTGTCATTTGCTCCAGCGCCAGCGGAACCAAGGCTCTGCATGAAGATCAAACTTGTTATTGTTATATAGCACACGCAAGTTGATAAGATACTTAATGGAATACATGAACCAATTCGCAATTTGCAGAAAACATCTCAGAAAGCATATTGGCTTACTACGGCACACGCTCTCATACCAATATTAACCGATTAACCCGCCTAAGCAGGCAGCTTGGCTAGTATGCCGCAGATGGCATAGGACTTCTGAATAGAGAAAAGATACTGCTCAATTATATAGGAGACTTGGCTAAATCTGTTATTTTAAAAGGAAAACAAAGCTCACACGCAACCCATTTACTTTAGAAGAAAATTAAGATGTCTAACAGTATTAACAAGTTGGACAGCAAACTGAAATGGAAACGATACCTAGAGGAAAGAACTATGACGGCACACAAATATGGATCCATATGTAGGAGGGCCCTTGTTCAATGCCTTAGTGGTGTGGTGAATATCGTTGACTACAATGTGCAACATCTTTATATTACAAGAACTACAAAATATTTGTTATTTAAAAGTAAATAGCACAACCAGAACTTTGATCCTATCTATCAAACTAGTTGAAAAAAGGGTTGGACACTATGCAACTCTCACGGTCTCATATCCAAATTAAGTGCGGGAGACATAAATGAAATGAAATTTGAAGACCTGGAAGGATATTATTGTGGATTGGATACTTGCTTAATTGGTTATCACAACCTTTTCCTTTTAGCCAGGATTACAACCTAGCTTCTCACACCACTTATGTTGTTTGTACTAATTTTATTCAAGAGTGACAATACCTACAGTTTGAAGTCAACTCCGAACGACAGATTTTTGAAAAACATTTCTTGGAGGAAGGCATTCGACTTTATCTACTTAGACCGCATAAGTGCAGGGATTGCCGCATATATTGAGAGGCCCGCAGAACGACAAAACTCTTACTATTTCATTACTTTGCTTTTGGATTGAAAATACTTTACAAAACATTACTCATAGAAGAGGAGTGCATTGAGGAAGTTGACTAAAACATACAAGAGAACGATTTTCTATAAACTTAAAAGGTTAGTATGTCCTAGTGCGCTGTACTATGTGCTGAAAAGACTCGTTTGACTCATTAGTTCGAAGGAAATGGCAATGTTGCGAAAACTTTAATTCCTTATTACATTTCTTAAACTATTTTACGGTGTATGATGAGTCTTTAAAAGCAGTTTCAGTATTTTTTTAAATTCTTTCGAACGATTATAATAGTTTTGGCATGTCTCTTATATTTTATTTTATTGTTATTCTTATTCTGTTTGAATTTGTTGACTCTGGTTTCATTCATACTTAACTAATGCTCAGAAAAAACAAGAAACAAAAACAAAACAAAAACGGAAGGTTATTTCTGGAAAATGCGACGACGGATATGCTAAAGGAAATTATTTCACATTAGCACCAGCATCACCAACGTCATCATCATGATGTTGGCTGACTGGCTCAATGGCTGAATGGTGTTGGTAAAGAATCAACAACCAAAATGTAAACAGAGACTGGTAAATGCTAACAAGCACACACACACAAACACATAATTTCACATTTACATTTTGTTTTTCCCCTTTTTATGTGTTGAAAATTGTTGTTTCTTTTCAATGGTAAGATTATAATAAAATTAAAGTAAACAGACAGCGACTGTGAGAGAGAGAAAGAAAAAAGAAGAATTAAAAAACAAACAAATTCTCTGCTCTATGCAATGCATTTCAAATATTCACACATACACTGATTGTCCGTCCCTCTCTCTTCTAACTTACACAGCAATTTTTATTTATTTACATAAACTTTTACACACATTCATATTCATACATACACAGTTAAAACACATTTCCATATATGCAGACTTAAACAGAGCCATTCAAATGCTAAAAACTGTACACAAATACAGATTCATTTATGCAAAGAGCAAAACGTTCTCACAGACAGTTTTGTCCGTTACTCTGTACTCTGTACTCTGTAATAATAAAGGATGACTGAATTCGTTTCCTTTTTTTTTTTGCTATTTATTAAACTTCACTTCATGTTTTATGTGAACTTATGTATGTGTGTGTGAGAGAGAGTTTTTTTTTCAACAATTGTTAACCCATAGTTACCACTACACATTTGCAGCTACAGCTACAGCCACATTTATATGGGCGTGCATTTTTAAAATAAACAAAACTACAATCCTTTTCCTTTTAATATTTTTTTTTGTGCACGAAAAAAAGGACAAAAATTAAAACACATGCATATGTGTTCCCCACATATATTCTTTGTGTTTTTTTTTACCTTTTTACGAAACCATGAAATAATCCATATAGAAATGCCCCGAATATGTCTGCATTGGCATATTTTAGGTTTTTAAAAGTTCATAAACAGAATTTTAAAGGAGTAATTTATTCCAGGAATTTAACATTAGAGGTACCAAGGTAAATGTATCACCTTTGTTGCTGTTTTCAATGGTCAGGAATGATATGAATGCGGCCGAAAAATCGCTCCCTGTCTCCTTCCGGTATTCTTGGACAATCTTAGAAGAAAGTTTCTAGGAAATTAAGCGCCCATGTACTGTCCGTAAGTATGCGCATATCTCAACTCAATAATCCCTGACACCGATGGTCTTTATAGCTGCTATTTCAGCCTGAATAAGAAGAAGTCACAGTAGCCTAGTGGTGGTTCATTGGCTTATTAGATGACATTCTATCAACAATCTGCTGGCAAAAAATCTGAGAGTAGATAACATTTCCAGGAAAATTCTCTCACAAATTTTTCTTTTGGAGTCGAATTTAAATTGTAGATCCTGCTACTTATGCATAAAATTAACATGGAGGCGTTAGAAGCTAGGTCGTAATCCTGGCTGAAGGATTGTAATGACTAATTATGCATGTATCTATGAGTATTACTTCGTTGATACTAGCATAAGGAATAGATGAATTTTGAATCTCCTTGTGCCAACTACTGTCTACTCAGCGTAGATTCCTGAATTTTCGAAAGTAAATTTGTATATTTGTCTGAAGTCTGCATAAATCACAGCTTATGCTTATGCTTTCCGAAGTTAACCGTAGATCGAGTCTTAAAAAAACTTCATAATTCTAGCTTATGTATCACTCTTGATACATAATTGTAGTACATGGAATTGTCACGCTAATTGATAGATTTTGTTAAAAATTTTTAATATTTTAATTCATTTTAATAAAACTAGTTGAAAACGTAATAAAACAAAACAATAGGAAAATACACATAAATCAATACCATAAATCAATATGAAGCTTGATTTATATAAGTATCCTTAAGTTAATTTCCCTAACAATCACTGTAAGTATTCCATTATTAAGTATCAAATTTCAATTAAAATCACTGGAGGTAATATTCATTTTCCACAATAAAACTAAAATGTTTTTGAATTCTGTTGCTAAAACTGTTGAGATGAAAATATACCAAAAAGAAACATAAAAACATAGGAATTATTATTTAAATATATTTTCTTAAATTTTCTTACCTTTTAAGCGAACAAAAAATTAAATTTTTAAAAATCTTAAACAAAGGATATATGGGCTACTCTGAAAGTATGATAGCTAATCCCAAACTATTTATACAGTATTATTTCTTACATAAAACTACAAGTTGTGTAATAAAAGTTTTATGGAAATCGTTAAAATTTTTTAACAAAAAATTAAGATAAATATGTATTTTTTTTAGAAAAAAAAAAATCCTTTTCATTCGAATTTCAAAAAAAGGCTTTAAGCATGACTATTAAAGCCTGTAAGACTTTCAGCTCATTTTACGAAAAGGCGTAATAGGTGTAAATATATCATTATCAAAGCAAATGATTCTGTTATCTCATACGTACGTATGATTTGCACGAAATATCATCTGTAATAAAACATGGGACGAAATACATTTTTCTACAACATTTCAGGAAACAGCTACTAGCAATCTGCGTGAAAATTTGTAATATTTTTTCATCCCAATCTACTAAAGGCAGTTTGTTCTGTTACAAGTAGTACCATCTTTGGTACATCCTGTTGCCATGTTTGTTGCTGCCAATACTTTCTTCAGGTCATAAGACGAGCTTCTATATTTTTCTTCTCCAAAGTCTTTAGCAGTAGGAATATTACATTGTATATAATTAATATATAATCGGTCATTACAACCTTTCGTTATAAATTGGAAATGTCTGACCTTAGGTTTGAACCTTGGTCTAATAAGGTAACACGTTACAGACGTCGTGGTCTAGTAGATAGTGTGTTGGCTTATTAGACGAAAAGCCGGGGCCAGATATCAAAATAAAATGCAAAAAGTATTTCTTCTATCTTCCATATGGGGTATTTCGCCAATCAATATAGTATCAAAGTTAGCTTTGAATGATCCCAAACCTTTTGCATTCATGGTCAAGGACAGGCGTTGAAACTACGTTCGTTAGGGACTTGATCTCAGCCTAGATAATCTGGATTTTCCAGAGAAAAACCCGCCACTTAACAAGTATTGAGCCGCTTTCAAAATTGCCATGACTTCTACTTGGAAAACACTGCAGTGATCACGCAGCCTATAAGAAATTTTAATATCAGGATCCACAGCCTAGCCTGTTACTCTTCTTTGAGCCATCGGTGCAAACTTCAGGGGTTACATTGGGAACCTGCGGTTCATCAGATCAAAATTCCCAATTCTAAAGTCGAATGTTCTATTTAGAAAACTATAAGGAATCATTATTATAAGAAGTCGCCGTAGTCTAGTAGGTAGTGGGTTGGCTAATTAGACGTAAAGCCATGGTTCGAGCCCCAGGCCAGACATCAAGACAGAATACAAAAAGCATTTATTCGGCGACTTCCTCTCAGCAGATATCTGGCAAAAAAACTTCTGAGAGTAAATAAAATTGCCATGTAAAAGTGTCTCAAAAATCTGTCGTTCGGAGTCAACTTTAAACTGTAGATCCCACCACTCATGTATAAAATTAACGCACACAACATAAATGGTGTGGGAAACTAGGTCGTTGGTCAATTCGACCTCAGGTTACTGTACTTGTCTTAATTGACAAGTATACGTCCTCTAACCTAACCTAACCTAAGAAATCATATAATCGACCCTAGCGTGTCTATGTCTTCATATGTCCAATCTTAACAATTAGGCTAGGATATGCCTGCTCAGCCCTCTGTCTCGATAGGAGGTAGGAGGGTAGTAGTCCTCTGTATGCCTATGTGATTTTTTTTCAAAGTTTAATTTGAAAGCGTTCTTTTCCCTTACTGTCGCTTTATGTTGGCGACGTTGCCACTGAAATAAAAACAAAAACATAAAAATGCAAAATAAAATAAATGTTCTGTTTGTTTTTTAATTAAAATTTGCAGCCAAAATAATACTTCTTCCTAAAATCCTGGTACTTGTACCCATTGTGACCGTTTGTTTGAATATATTTTGGGGTGTCTGCACTTGATCTGAGTGCTTCGCAATATGAATGATTTTTCGAAGGAAATTTTTAGTTTTTCATACAAATGCCGTTGTAAAATGCTATTTTAAAAATAATATTTCAGTTTATAAAGCATAAAATTTAATTGTGTTTACTTTTAGAAACATTTTTCATTTTGTAGCAATTTTAAATAGAATTGCTAGCCAAAGTTAGGTTATAAAGTATATCAATCAACTGAAATAGGCTCGTTTTATAACACAATTTAATCAAAATTAATTCTTTTTTTTTGTTACTTTTCATTCTTTTTCTTTCGTAAATTATGTGATTCAATACGATTTTCCACTCAATTTCATGGTATTTTATTTGTTACCCATAATGCCCCCAAAATAATATCGTTTAAACGCCATAACAATCTGTATTTTTTTGGGCAAAGAAAAAACAATTTTTTTCGGTTATTTTTGTCGTTCAGAAAATGAAAAAAAGGAACGAATTTTTTAGTCGAAATTGTATACGTTTCGTTAAATGTAAACATTTTCAACCACTTAATACTCTCTTTTAAACACAATTTAAGTCCCAGAGTTATTGTTACTAAAATCAACATTTACGCTCTTCAAACACATTCCTTTTTTTGCCTTTTTCAAAAACATGAAACAAAAAATAAAATAAAACAGAAAGAGTAATATCAAACGCAAGTTTGGTCAAAACGAAATAGGAAATACGCTATTAATTGGAATTGATTATAGACCTCAGCAACGTTTATAATTGGAATTACGGGGATGTCTAATTTAATGCTGTACTGAAGGTCTCATAAACAAATAATTTTTTTAATTATCGAAATAACAATAACACCCCCTAATTTTGAAAACTATAAGACGGTCCATCTATCGATTTAAATTTGAGCCATCGGTTATTTCGAATCTGGCAATATTTATGTATGTCCTCCTATTCTGTCACAAAATTCGCCACTGAACGTAATGAATCGATTGACGCTTGAGCAACGTTAGGATTTATTGAAAATTTATTTCCAAAACAAAGACAATCGGTCGGAAATTGCTAGAAAATATTGTAAAAAATTTGGTCGCAGAGAAGGACCAACACTGCCCGGTATACTTAAGTTAATTGCTAAAGTTCATGAAACCGGTTTCATTGTCAATGCGGCAAGATGTGAGCGTGCTTACATCGGAAAATATCGAAGCTTTGGCTAAAAAAATTTTCTTTTCGCATGAAGCTCATTTTCATTTTAGTAGTTTAACTTAATAAGCAAAATTGCTTTTGGAACGGAGGCATCATTGAACCATATTTCTTTCCTTGAACCATATTCCTATCCGATTTTTTTGTACTCGCTCTTCATGGTATTGATGTGAACGATGTTCGGTTTCAACAGGATGGTGCAACTTGCCACACATATCATGTTACAATCGATTTATTGCATCAAACGTTTGATGGCTGTTTAATTAGTAGAAATGATGATGTCAATTGGCCGCTAAGAAGCGGCGATTGGACACCGTTGGACTATTTTCTATGGGTGCCATTATAGAAAAGTGTTATGCCGACAAACCAGATACAATTGAGCATTTGAAGGCCGAGATACGACCTCAAACACTCGAAAAAGTGCACGCAAATTGGTCCAATGGAATGGGTGCTGTCAACCGAGGGCAGCCATATGAATGAAATTATATTCCATTCTTAACCGGAAGAATTGCACTTCACAATAAAAAGTAAATTTCGCAAAATTACAAACCATTTTTATTTTATTGTATTTTTAAAATTAAACTTTTAAATGATTCACCCATTATTCTGAGGTTCCTAGGAGGAAGTCTGGTCAGTAAACTTTGCATGCAAATTTCTGGCGTTACTAAATCGGTTTTTAACGTCAATCGACTTTAAAGACAAAAAACTAATTTGATCCGATCAACACTAGGAATGGTTTAAATTTTTGTGTCTTATTGTACCAGGAGGCGTATATGCATTTTGTATGGAGATGTTAGTCTTCCTGAGACTTCCTCTCAACAAATTTCTGACAAAAACTCTGAGAGTAAATAAAATTGACATGAAATGTTTCTCACAAAACTGTTGAACGGAATCGGCTTTAAACTGTAGGTCCTACGCCGCTCACGTCTAAAATTAACACACACAACATAAGTGACGTGAGAAACTAGGTCGTAATCCTGACTTCAGAGTTGTAATGGCCAATTATGTATGTATGTATGTAATTTGACAGATGTTGCTTCAACAATAAAAATCGTTATCAAACTGGCAAAGTTGGGAAGTCCCGTTCTGAAAAATTCACAGAATGCTCTTCAAAAAGTAGATCCCCTAAGTAGGATGCCCATAAATGTCGGTAAAGAATATCCAAAGCAGTTCAGTTGTATTTAATGCGCTGCTAAAGGGTCAAACGGTGTAGTATCTCTTCCACTATCAGCTTTATTTTTTTTAATTCAACTCCTACATGAATATAACACCCCTCGAGTAATATCATCACTATGGTGCTGGAAAACAAAACACTCACTACGCGGCACTTGTACGTTTCACTGAAAACTGAATGTGTATGGAAAAATGTCAGTTACTTGGAGTGTAAAATGGCCCACTTCATGTAAACAAGTGATGCTCGAGTAGAAAATTTTTGTAATATAATCTTTTACTCTTATTTTTTGTTCTGTTTTTGTTGTATTTTTTTGTGTTTGTTTTTTATTAAAATAACAATAAACAAAATGAGATATAAACATAGAGGCCAAGCAAAACATTAATAAATTGGCCATTGGATTAAAAGGGGTTTTCAGTACAAATTAAATTTATGATTATCGTTCAAGCTTTGGTTAGAAGTTTAGAATTTAATTTTTTAATTTTGCCAAGGCATAAGCAGAGATTAGGCCTAATTCTGCCACACCGCAATATCTTTTCTTTTTTGTCATTAAAATCAACCCCTTATGTTTTACTACACATACAATATGATGATATCGGATTAAAAGTATCAAAAAAAAAAAAAGAAAAAAAGGAAGAAAAATGATTTCAAATTTCTAACTGCAAAATTATAAAACCACAATGACTACTCCAGTAGACTTAAAACCAAAAATCATTTAATGAGAATCAAAACGTAGATGAAAAAAAGTAAAGAAAATAGAAAACATAATAATAAGTATGGGAAAATGCGGCAAAAAGTTGCAAAATTCCCATTTATGGCTTTCATAGCAATGTATGCCAATTAAAACGATAATATTGTCTTGTGGTTGGCCAGAATTAAAGTCTCAAAAATAAAAAAGACTTCAAATAGAAATATGAGTTCTTATAGGGGCTTACATGTACGTGAAAGGAAAACCAAGTAATTGTTGTAACAATAATGGTTAAACAGTATTATGAGGCAATGTTAGCCAAAATTCTTTTCTTTGTTTTAATTAAAGGGGGAAGAGCAAATAATAATAACCAACTGACATGTGAACTTGCTTTCTTTTTTTTGTGGCAATCAGATACTTTGTAAATAGTATTGGAATTACAAAACTGTAGAGAACAATTAATTAAGACTGTAAGTAAACGCATTGGCTTCTAGCAAAAGTTTTTTCTAGTAGTCATTGTTTAACAGAAGTGCCTGAAATTGATTAAGTAAACGAGTTGACTTACCTTTTAGCTTGAAGAATATTTCTTAATTCATTTAGGTTGCCAAACTTCAGTTTTCGAAATCGACAACAAAGCCAAGATAATTTTGTTTTGAGATATCATTGTGGTCCATAATCTAGAGCAGTGGTTTGGCCTACTGCATGGTTATTTTTCACAAAGTTAATATCCGTTGATTTGGCCGGTATGTTAAGTTCATGTATGTCTATGGCTATGGTTAACAGACCAAAGCCTTACAAAATCATTAAATAATTGTTTTCATATTGTAAGCACAAAAAAGATAACTCCAAAAGCAAATCTTGAGAGGAAATCAATACTAGACTGCTATCTCTTAATTACAAAATCGTCCTAACAACACATTACTAAATTGTTACAAGCCACTGTCAAAACCCAATAAGACGCCGTAGTCTAGTAAGTAGTATGTTGGCTTATTAGACGTTAAGCCACGGTTCAAACTCCAGGTCAGATATCAAAACGAAAATATAAAAAAATATTTCTGCGGTGACTTCCTCTCAGCAGATTTCTGGCAAAAACTCTGATAGTAAATAAAAATTGCCATGAAAAGTTTCTCAAAAAATTTGTCGTTCGGAATCGATTTTAAACTTTAGGCTCCACCACTCATGTATAAAATTAACACACACAACATGAGTGGTATGAGAAGCTAGGTCGTAATCCTGACTGAAGGGATGTAGTGACCAATTATGTTATGCATGTATGATCATTTGGCCTACTGCGTGGTTATTTTTTACAATGGTAACATCTGATGTTTTGGCCGGTATGCTAAGTTCATGTATGTATTATCCATGGCCTTTGGTTGACAGACCAAAGTCTTACAAAATCATTAAATAATTATTTTCATATTGTAAGCACATTACTAACAAGGGGATAATTCCAAAAGCAAATCTTGAGAGGAAATCAATACTAGTTTACTATCTTTTAATTACAAAATCATCATCAACACATTACTAAATTATTACAGACCACTATCATAACCCAAGAAGTCGCCGTAGTCTAGTAAGTAATATGTTGGCTTATTAGACCTAAGGCCACGGTTCAAACACCAGGATAGAGATCAAAACGAAATATGAAAAAATATTTCATATATTTCCTCTCTGCAGATTTCTGGCAAAAAATCTGAGAGTAAATAAAATTGCCATAAAAAGTTTCTCAGGAATCTGTCATTCGGAGTCGACTTTAAACTGTAGGTCCCGCTACTCATGTATAAAGTCAACACTCGCAACATGAGTGGTGTGAGCAGCTAAGCCGTAATCCTGACTGAAGTGTTGTAATGACATCAAGCTATTACATGATCGTTAGCAAATTATTACCCGAATGCATGCAGAATGTTTTTCGAGGACATAAAGCCATTTCAATAAAAGTGATCTATTGCAAAAAACCAATTATATATCATCTCTACTTTGGAAAATAAGGTTGGGTTAGGTTAGGTAGATTAGTTTGAATAAGCAATCGTCTCTATTGCCAACACTACCTATTATTTATTTGGTAATTACAGATCTTGAGTCGGGGTTTCAAACTAGTTTCTTACAATACTTATGTTATGTGTTAATTTTATCCATCAGTGGCAGGATCTACTGTTTAATGTCGACTCCACACCATAGGTTTGAGAAGCTTTTCAAGGCGATGTTATTTTATTCCAAGAGTATTTGAAGTTAGCTGGTTCTGGCAGGAAAGCAAATTCTGTTCTGCACATAACCATATAACGCTTGGTCTGTGTGATATTCCGGCAAGTAGGCACATTATCCCTTTTTTTCTTTTGCAAATGAATGAAGTTTGTGTGAGACAATTTGTGTGCTCCTTTGTAGAGGAATGCCAATCTTATTAATGAGTTGAATTTTCTGTTGTGCCAGCTTTAGTAAGTGCGTTGGCTTTGTTGTTGTCTTTAATTTTCAGGAACCCATCTGTTTCGCTATCTTAGCCAGAAACACTCGTTATTCTTGATCTCTGATACAATATACTCTGATACCAAATTTGCACAACGACAATCTTTACAGCTAATATTTCACCGTGATGGTACTAGAATAATCAGGTAGCGCCAGAAAGAATCTAAATGTCAGTTGTTCTGAAAAAATTCCACATTCGACATTGTCCATCAGTGAATACTTAAATGACTATCTTAAGAACGTGTAATCAGTATGATAATGGTTTTCATTTTTCCATGCTCTTGTGGCGCTCAATCTCTTTGCCGCGTTCGTAGTAATTTGTAGCGGCAACATGTCTGCTGGTAGACAGTTAATGCCTTAGATAGTGTCGTCCTTGAACTCTTAGCGATTTTGAGAAATATGATATTTTATGTTCCACAATGCCTTTGGAAGCATGAATATGTTACCAGTATGGTGAAGCCACAATCTGTCATGTGCAACACTGAGAAATAAATATCAGATTTGGTAGGACCTTAAAGAACACTTTAAAAGGCTATATTACATTACGTTAACAGCTAATTCGAGATTCCCATGTTAAGGATTATGAAGAGTTTGCATTTATTATTTGCCATTCCTATAAAAAATATAAATAATTACTGAGTAACTTCGACCATTTGCTCGGTGTAGTGAAACAGACTAGAGTCTCTGGTGGGAATCGAATCCACAACCAACCCACTAGGCTACCGGGGCAACCAATATGCCAGTAATCGGCGAATACTCTACAGGTTTTAAAGTATTTCATTGCTTTTGCTTTTTCTAAGTCTACAGAGTAAATTAGGGCCAACTGGGGCTAGGGCTATTATTACGTTTTATCATTTTGAGGTACTCATATACTATTTTCTAGGTGATCATGTCCGGCTGAGCCGTTTGCCTTTACAAAAAAAAAAAAAAAAATAAGTTAGGAACATCCTATGGAAACATTATGACGGGTATATTCCAATTAAATGCATATCCTTCCGAAAAATTTAAATCTATATTTGGTTCCATTACTGTGGAGGATCTAATTTCAAGAAAATTCTGAAAGAGGCTCAAACGTCCTCCGTTGTCTCCCATTTTAAGTTCAGAAATACTCTTCTGAATTAGAAACTAGAACAACTTTCCTGTTTCTTAAAGTAAACCTTTAGTATCAGGTGAACATGTGCTATTAACAAATATAGTACGATACAGTTTCGCTAAAACGAATCTGAATATTTTCTTGCGTAGTCTTTGGCTAATACACCAAACCTTATGTGATCTGAAGATAAGTGTTCCAAATGTTACACTCCTCCTAATGAGAGACACTATTGTAGTTTTCAATAGGTTAAATGGGGTTTTCTGCATACTTTTTTTCGGAAATTGGAGACACTGGTGTACTATATTAGTCGATGTCAAGTATAATCGTAGGCCTTACTAGGTACTTGCTGTCTCAAGCACGAAAACACCAAGACATTAAACATTCTGTTGAAATCACCTAAGCAGGGTTAGAAGGTTCGACATGATAAATCTAGATTTCAGAGACGAAGTGAAGCAGAAGTTGATACGATAAAGCAATAAAGCGGTGACATATCGGCAAGCCACTGTTACGGTTGACCTGTTTTCATCTGGAGGTATATTGTATACTCTAATTAGTTTATTTATATCATTAAAATGTCAATGTCCCATTATAACACAATCCTTATAACCTTTTATAGAGAAAAATTTAAAAAAAAAACTTTTCCCATCAGAAATTTTACAATAAATTTCAAACTTTTT
The DNA here is from genome assembly GCA_932273835.1 of Sarcophaga variegata. NCBI lineage: Eukaryota > Metazoa > Arthropoda > Insecta > Diptera > Sarcophagidae > Sarcophaga > Sarcophaga variegata. The sequence continues at coordinate 114,663,855 of OW026361.1, forward strand.
AAATCTAGAAAAAAAAAAAAGCAACGAAACTTCATTAGTTATATTTTGTTGCATTAATTTTTCCACTCACTGTCAGTTGCACCAAAATATTAAAACAAAAAAAATGTTTACATTCATTATCATTTTTACTCCATCTTCTTTTCAAAAATTGTTTTAATTTTCCTTTTTCTGCTGCTTGTTTTTCATGAAGTTTTTCTTAAAGCATTTCACTTTTCCTGGCTGCACTGCAACTCGTTGTACTCTCACTTGGTCCGTGTGCATATTTAACTTTTAATGGACTTATCTCTGAGTAGTAGAGAAATACGAAAAAAAGGGAGAAAGAAACAAAAACCATTTGCTGCCACTGTTGTGTTGTTGATGAAACTCTCGTTCATTCATTCATGTTATGCCCTCATTGTTGCTGTTGCTGTTGAAGTTGATGTTGGTGTTGCTATTGCTGTTGCATTTACTTTTACTGTAGAATTTTTTTTTTAATTTTTTTTGTTGCCGTTGTTGTATACCCACGTATTATAAGCCCTGCAGCATACACTAATGACATTTATATGCAACATTTCTAAATGTTTCACATCTCGCTCTCTCTCTCTCTCTCCTTTCTATTCTTTGTTTCATCTTCTCAACACGCAGATTTTTTTTAGAGAGAAATAGAGTGTGAGCAAGTAAAACAAAAAGGAACCTTAACTTCATTCATTCATTCGTTCATTCATTACTTACTATCTTTTTGCATTAGCTGGCGTGTGAAGTCGACTGAAGGAATGTTGTGATGAACAAAACCGAAATGTATTCATTTGAAGAAACCGCCAACATCCAACAATTGTAGGTGGTGACGTGAAAAAGGTTTTTAAAGGGTTCACCAATCTTAGTGCTCGCCTAAGTCTAGTAAGTAGTGCGACGGCTTATTAGACGTGATGCCACGGTTCAAACCCGAGTTCAGGCATCTCCATCAAAACGATACATCAAACAATATTTCTTTGGCAACTTCCTCTCAACAGATATACGGCAAAAACTCTGAGAAGCAAAATAAAATTACCATGAAAAGTTATTCAAAAATCTGTCGTTCGGTATCGGCTTTAAGCTGTAGGGCCTGTGTGTAACATTAACACACACAGCATAGGCCGCATGAAAAGCTAGATTGTAATCCTGGCAGAAAAGCTGTAAAGACCAACTATATGTGTATGTATGAAAAAACTTGCAGTATGCAATTACAAATTGCGAAAGGTTTGAGTAATGCTTGGATCTGTGGCTAGTGACATATACGTTGTGAATGTGAAAAGTCAATGACTTGAATCATAAAGGAGTTTACTTACTAATAAATTCTAAAAAGTAAGCTAAGAAGAGTTGTGATGCATAAGATGACCCGACTATGTAATTAGAGTATTGGCTTGTGTTTTGAAGTCGCCGTAGTCTACTAAGTAGTGTGTTGGCTTATTGGACTTTAGATTGCCCTTGAAACCCTAGGCCAGGCATCTCCAAAAGAACGAAATGTGAACAAATATTACTTCGGCGACTTCCTCTCAGTAGATTTCCGGAAAAAACTCTGAGAAAAAAGTAAAATTGCCATGCTTTAAGCTTTAGGTCCCGAGCAATCCATGTGTAAGATTAAGACACACAACATATGTAAGTGGTGGTCCTGACTGAAGGGTGGTTGTAATAACCAATCATATGTTAGAATTTGTAGATACTCACGAATATCTTTTAAAAATTAAAAAAAATTTCAATTGATGTCAGAGATGGGATTGCTGTAAACAAAACAAAAAAATGAGGTTTGAGTCTCTACAATTTTCGAATTACAAATGGGATTGATGGAGGACTGTCTACCATGTAGTATTGATATGTTTGCCCATGAGTTTGAGGACCATGTGGAAAGGTAGTCTCTTCCACTAATTGAATATTAACAAAGTTAACAGAGACCATAAACAGAGCTGTTGTTAAGACAATAAAAAGTTTTTAGAGTCCATAAAGAAAGGGTCCATAGAGGCCTTACAGCGAAGCTGGAAGGGAAAACACAGGAAAATAGTTCGGAAATCCAAAATATGAACCGAGCTGCGTTACGATAAGCTAGTTATAGCGAATCGGGTGGAATCTGAAAGAACTGAGCTACCTTAGGAGAAACTGTTAAGCATCCAGTCAAAGCGAAGCAGGACGAATCTAAGGAGGCCATTGTAGAAACGGTAAATAAGGCTGTTGAAGGCGTTGAGAAAGAAGCTGAAAACGTTGTGAAAGTGAAAGAAGTTGAAAAGCTTTAAAAATTAAATAAAAGAAGATGAGAAAGAAGTCAAAAGCATCGCAAAAATTGATGTAAGAGTTGAAAACAAAGTTGAAATCCTTGCGAAAGAAATTGAAGGCATTGCAAAGGAAGCTGAGAGATAACAAAGGCAGTTGAAGATATTACAAGGGAATTTAAAGGCGCTGGAAAGAATGTTTAAAAACAAAGCAGAAGCTGTTGAGAAGAATGTCAAAAGCGTCCCAAAAATGGATGAAAGAGTTGCATAAAAATCTGAACTCGTTGCGAAAGTAATTGAAGGAGTTGCAAAGGAAGCTGAGAGATGTACAAAGGCAGTTGAAGGAGTGACAAACGCATTTGAAGAGAAAGAAAGTTTAAAAATAAATCTGAAAGAGTTAAGAAGGAAGTCGAAGGCGTTGCAAAAAAGATGAAAGAGTTGTAAAAGAAGCTGAACACATTGCGAAAGAAATTGAAATGCTGCTGAAGGCGTTACAAAGGAATTTGAAGGCGTTGGAAATTATGTTGAGGACGTTATGAATAGAGTTGAATGCGTTGTGGCGAGAGTTGAAATACTCGAAGCAGATGTAATTGGGAAGAGTTGAATCATCCATAGAACTTCTGGCATTTCCTAATTAAGGTAATAAGAAACAGAATATATGCTATCACGCAGTCAAGCCGAAAAATTTAAGGAGAAGGAGAAGATAATGAATTATCGCCCAAACTACTGACTTGGTTAGGTTAGGTTAGCGTGGTAGCTTAAATTTGCCAAAAAACTCACTTGAGCACGCATAGCGGCCCGTTGTGATGCCACACTACTAACGTACTGTGATGGAACCTACAAAGTAATTAGAAGATAGGATGTCATGATGTGTATACATCTAAAAAGCTTTATAAAGTGATATTTAAAGTAGAGTGAAGACATGAGCGGCAGAGTTTCATGTATAAAAACAAATTAAACAAAAGTAAGAAAACAATACAAACATACAACAACAAATATTACATGGAATACTGTAAACAGAAAGTACACAAACAAATACTTCGGCAATTACAAGAAGATAACAAAACCAAGACCAAAAAGGCAACAATATTTAAAGAAAAATCAAAGAACGAAGCTGCCAAGCAATTGTGAACCGAGAGTTAGTATTGAGGCGTGCGGTCGTAATTGAAAATTTTATTAAAAATACCGAAACGTCCTTTAGTTCACCTTTAGTTTAAATTTCATTGAATTTATTGTTTCGATTTCAATTTTTTTTGTTCATATATGTGGTGGAGCTTTGCTCGCTCTGTATAAAGGCTCAAATGGTTTTTCGCTGAAACAAAAATTTATTTGAAAAAACTTTTTTTGGGCAACTTCAATGGCTTTCAATCGAATTTATTAATTGGTCTTTAGGTGCTGCTTCAAAAGTCACCAGACTGGAAAACCCTATACCCTGTACTATTTGATTGTTTTAATTTATGTACGTAAAATCGTTGAGTGTATGTAGCCATTAAATGTTAGAGAGTGTTTATTATTATTGTAAAGCAAAAAAATAGCAAAAAATTTTAAGCCGTTTCTCGTTTCTTTTTCCAAGCATTTTACTCGTACAAAAGTTTTTTTTTTAAATCAATTTTTTTTCTCTACTCTTGTCTTTTGCCACGGTTTTGTGTTTTTAACGTGGCTACTTTAAACTTTTCCAGCGAATCACTTTTAACTTTCTTATGCTGATGCTACTGCTACTGCTACTGCTACTCTATATTCCATTTATAGTTAGCTGCAGTGTTCGTAAGTGCAAGTGAAGTTTATGGACATGAAGATGCTACTCCCGTGCTTTGGCATACAAAGATAGTTTTGAGTCATACTCTGGCTAATGGCATTGGAGGCAGCTTTAGCAGCTGCACTGTTATAAAAATATTATTTTCGCTTTTATTTTTTTGCGTTTTTTTTGCAAGTTTTTCTTTAGCGGTTTCCATCGCACTCCTTTTTTTCGTTTTTTTTTTCGTTTGGTTTACTTAAGCGCCATTAATTTTACTTTTACACAACTTAGCCTCGGTCATTTTCTTGAGGTCTGTTAATTGACACCCTTTCGTGCTTATTATTATCGTTTATGGAAATAAGGACGCAACTGAAAATGACTCTGAGAGTGTTAGAACAAAAGGAAAAACAAAGAACGAGAAAATGGCAAGAATGTCTGACTCATGCAGTACAAAGATGGAAAGTTTAAAGGCAAAAAAGTCTTGGGTTAGAATGTTGGTGGCGGCACAAGTATCAGCGTCATCATTATTGTTCATTATCTCTAATGGAAATTTGCCATTTTTCCCCCTATTTAATTATAATATTTTTCTCATAATTTCAACAAAATAAACTTCGTTACGCTTTAATTTTGTTTTTTGTTTTTCTTGTTTTGATTCTAAATGATCTCATTTTCCAATTTTAAAGTGAAAATATGATTTTCTTGAAAGCACTGCATTTAAAATTTTCAACCCAAAATGACACAAGTAAACCTCAAACATAATAATAAATTATTAAAATTTGTTGTATAAAAACATTAAATAAATATGAACATTTCTTCAGTTGATATATGAGTGTGATTGCTGGTTGCTATTTTAGTTTCTGTTCATATGAAAAGGTTTCGTTGCACTCTATAATGCAAAACGCTACTAAAGTGTTCACATTGGCCTTCAACTCATACAGGGTTCGTCCATCTTGTCGAATTTCTATTCAATACTTTGTTCTGCAATGAAGTACGCTTCTGATTGAAAGGGCAGATCTGTCGTCCACATTGAGTGAAGACAATTCACACCTGTATTCACCGTAGTCTAGTAGGTAGTATGCAGTATGCACATTAGACGTAACGATACGGTTCTAACCCCACATCAGACATTTCCATCAGTGATCAGCAATGAGTATTCAAAAAGATGAGTATATTTGAATCATGCTAAAATTTTGTGATACTTATACGCATTCATACTTATTTTAATATCATACTCATACTACTCATAATCAAAATTTGAAGTACTCATCGTACTCATACTTAACAATACGCATGATGTTGTTGATTTCGACTCTCCTTTACTCAACATTTACAAGAATCACAAAATAAATATGTATCGCGTACGAACACTACAATACTCACTAGAAAGTTGTATGTTTGCTTTGCTTGCTGTCTTTGTCTTTTTCTTTTTTCTTTTTTTGTAAATGCAACAACAACTAAGACTCACTCGAATCATTTATGAGTATTATAAGTATTTTTCTAAATATATGAATCTGAATGAGTAGGCGTATGAATCAAACATATTTCGCATGTTGTGAGTTTGATGTCTACGTTGTATTCATACTCATTGCAACTTGTACTTATAAATCAATGTTGTATTGAGTAAGAATGAATCAGAATAGTTGAATTTCAATTCTGTTGACTCACTAATACTCAAAATTACATGAGTACTTATGATTAGCGAAGGCAGTGAGGTACTTGGGTCTCAGACTAGACTGTAGGCTTAACTACTGGGCCCAAATACATCATGTGGCTACCAAGGCAGCAAAACTAACGGGCATGTTGAGCAGATTGGTGGCAAATATCGGCGGACCAACGCAGTCCAAACGCAAATTGATTATGGCAACGACTAACTCGATACTACTTTATGGTAGCGAGATATGGGGAGATGCGTTGGAGTTTAAATCCAAGCGGAAAATAGTAGCAGCAGTGCCACGCCGCAGTCCTCCTGATCAACGGTGAGACACCTATCGAGTTGCTGGCATTCGAGCGAAGAAGATTATGGAAAGCGAAGAGGGAAAACCTAGCCATTAGTACCGCAGATGACAGATCTCAAACTCTACGGCGATGGCAAAGTAGATGGAGTGATGAAACAAGTGAAAGATGGACTGCTAGACTTATTCCATCTATAGAAACATGGACACAGAGAAATTTTGGGGAAATTAACTACTTCCTGACCCAGTTTCTTTCGGGTCATGGTTATTTCCGACAATATATACACCGCATGGGCAAGGTGAATGGTCCCGGTTGCATTTATTGCGAGGAAATGAGTGACGATTCTGAACACACATCCTTCCATTGCATCAAATGGCAAGACGAGAAGAATGTGTTGATGGATAGATTGGCAAATTCACACCCGACAACATTGTTGACGCAATGCTCGAAAGCGAGACGAAGTGGAACGCTGTGAGAAGATACGTAGAATGTATACTCCGCAGAAAGTAGGTCGACCTTTATACAGTGCGACAGAATGATACATGAGAAGACGAGCCAATAGCATGAGGCTGGCTTCAAATATAGCGTACCCAGACGTGGGAGAGTAGACAACAGTCCTTAACAGGACGTCGTTCTGGACCCTTCCCGAGTAATGCAGATAGCCATCCCGGGAAGGGAGTATCTCCAGAAGAGGAGGAGGGATTGTTTTAGTAGAAGCCCCACTCGACGCAGCTGACGACAGTCACTGTAAGTGCTAAGGCATTTTAAACGCTACCTCACACGCCAAAAAAAAATGAGTAGCGAAAAAACGATTTTTTGCTGATCTCTGATTACAACCTAGCTCCTTACATCACTTATATTTTGTGTTTTAATTTTATACCTACAGACTACTCCGAATCAACGATTTCGGAGAAACTTTTTCATGACAATTGAATTTTACATTCAGGGTTTCTGCCAGAAATTTTCCGAAGAAATGTTTTTTAATATTTCGTTTTATCCGAGATGTCTGATCTGGGTTTTGAACCTTGGCCTTACGTCTAATAAGACACCATAATACCTACTAGATGCATCGTCCACCATTGGTATGAGGAAACCGAAGGAAATAAAGTTCGAGTCTATTTTCCACACGGCTTAATTGACAAATTAGCTTTGACGCATATTTTTCTATTTCAAAATTGAAAAAATTAAAGACAGTTCTGGTTATACAGTGTGTCGGCATAGTCGGCAGTTTTATCCTTTTTTAATGCATCTAAATTTAAGGTTACTGGCCTCTGTTTGCTTTCTAATTATTTAAAATTAATGTCGTATTTAACAGCGTTTAAAAGAATATTTTTAGTGAAGCCTACAAGACTGCCAGTACAGAATCCATTGCTTATTTAATATTAAAAAGTGTAAACAACTTAAAGGAGAACAAGATGGTTGGTAACCAAGAAGGAAATTAAGTTTATATAGCACATACGCACAGACAAACATATTTTGCACGCAAGAGAGTATTTTCTTCCATCATTGAACTTAACACAGTTACGTACGTACATACACATGCACTCTATCATCACATGAACATCACTGAATTTATAAACATACAAATAAATTGAAACAACAACAAAAAAAAACAAAAATAATCTAAACACTCATGTACATATGCAGATACTTATTTAACATCATCTTATATTTACTTTCAAATGTTAGTTTGTGTGTTTGTGTGCATATATGTATGTATGTATATGTGTATAGTGTAAGGGGGTGAAAGCATAATATTAGAATGTTCTTGGTATTGGTTACCATGTCAGCATATCCAAAGTTGTCTGTTTGTCGGTCTGTCTGTCTGTTGCTTTTCCTTAATTTCTTTGATGTTCTAATAAGACTCAATGCAGTGTTCGTGTTCCATTGTTTAAAATTACCCAACAGCTCAAAAGGTAAGTGATTTTGTTTAAATTTTTGAAATTATTTGAGAGGCAATTGTATAATTTGGAATTTAGTTCACATCAAATCTCTTATAGTACAGTCAACTTCAGTAGGATTTCCTTCAAAATCTGCACAAACCCCGTTACTGTAGGGAACCTCCAGAACGTTTTTTTGGAAATGTTCTCTTAAACCACACTCATTAGAGTCGATAGATGTTGCAAAACGATTTAGCAACGCCAGAATTTTGCTAGAAAGCTTTCTGACCAGACTTCCTCTTAGGAACCTCAGAGTAAAGGCTGAGCCATTTAAAAGTTTAATTTTAAAAATACAATAAAACAAAAAAGGTTTGAAATTTTGCGAAATTTAGTGTTTTGTTGAAAAGTACAATTATTCCCGTTAATAATGGAATATAATTTCATTCATTTCGCTGCTCGCGGTTGGCCACATGCGTGCACTTTTTCGAGTGTATGGGGTTGTATATCGACCATGGCATCACAAATGTTGACTTTCAAATGCTTAATTGTCTCTGGTTTGGCGGCATAACACTTTTCTTTAACGGCACCCCATAGAAAATAGTCCAACGGTGTCAAATCGCAGCTTCTTGGCGGTCAATTGACATCACAATTTCGCCTATCTAAACGGCCACCGAACGTTTGACGCTATAAATCGATTGTGGCATGAGATGTGTGTCAAGTTGCACCATCCTGTTGAAACCTAACATCGTTCACATCACATGCCCTGAAGAGCGGGTACAAAAGAGTCGGTTATGATGGTGCGATAGGTGCCTTCATTGACCGTAATGGTTGAGCTGCCCTCATTCTCAAAGAAATATGAGACAATGATGCCTCCGCTCCACGAGAAACGAAAACGCGAAAACGGAGCGGATTGTCAAGCTGCTACAAATCTTGTACCAAAATTCGGCATGCATGAGAAAGAGTTGATGTTGATGGCACTTGCAAACACAGCTTAGATATTTTCGGGTGTATGCCAGAGATCAGCAATGAATCGTTTTTTCGCTACTCATAAGTATTCATGAAATTTTGAGTATAAGCGACCAAATTTTGTACAATATTTTTGTGCAATTTCCGACCAATTGTCTTTGATTTGGAAATAAGTTTCCAATAAATTCCAACGTTGCTCAAGCGTAAATCGATTCATTATGTTCAGTGGAGATAATATATTGAATTTTGTGGCAAAATAGAATGACATAAGTATTGCTAGATTCGAAATAACAGATGATTCAAATTTAAAGCGATATATTTTACAGGATACTGATGCTGGGAATACCACATTACGTCTCCTGCAGAAGCTATATTGACAAAGAGGTAGGGGAGATCGCAGAACATTATCTCTGTCCTTGTCCAGCATTTGAGTCAATTGATGATTCTTGGGCACATAGAAATCGATTACAGGAATGAGTATTCAAAACGATGAATAGGTTCGAATCATACTCATAATTTCTGATACTTATACACAATCATACTTATTTTAATATCATACTCATACTACTCGTACTCAAAGTTTGAAGTACTCATGGTACTCGTACGTAACAATACGCATGATGTTATTGATTTCGACTCTCCACGACTCATGGTATACACGAATCACAAAATAAGTATGATTCGCGTACGAACACTACATACTCACATGAAGGTTGTGTGTTTGCTCTCGTTGCTGCCTTTGTCTTTTTTGTTTATGTGTATTTCTTCTTTCTTTGTAAATGCAACAACAACTAAGACTGTAAGTTTTGACGAATGCTTCGAATCACTCGAATCATTTATGAGTATTGTAAGTATTTTTCTAAATTCATGAATCTGAATGAGGCGTATGAATCAAACATTTTTCGAATGTTATGAGTTTGATGTCAACGTTGTATTCATACTCATTGCAACTTGTACTTATAAATCAATGTTGTACTGATTACTAATGAATCAGAGTAGTTGGATTTCAATACTGTTGACTCACTCATACTCAAATTTTCATAATTACTTATGAGTAGCGAAAAAGCGATTCATTGCTGATCTCTGGTTTCGATGTTGCCTATTGGGTTCTAAGCGTAAACACAACCATATGTGTTTTCAAGTGTACACACTTAAGAAATGATTTCATATCCTTTACCTGTGTGTTTCTGTGTCTTACTCGTATAACATACATCTTCGTTTATGAGTATTTTCCTTTGGTAACCAACTCTTTAATATCATTTATGATGATGAATGAATTAGAATTTCCTGTGTACAAGTGTACACACATGTTGGTGTGTGCTTTCGCTGAGTTTGTCTTGCTATTGCCTTTCCAACTACACCGGAAAATACATAAAATTATATTGGCTGTTTACACTGACTGAATCCATTGGCAAAGGAATGGAAAGGAAATTTCTAATTACTTTAAACAGCCAAACAAAATGTTCTTCACTAATATTATTACGAATATTATTATTATTTTAGTTTTAGTTATGTGTACATATATGTGTATGGCTGTGTATGTATACCACCAACAGCGTGTTTGCTGTCAAATTAATAGAAATTCCAAAAAGGCTTCTTCTTCATCACAGAGGTAAAATAAAATTTTGCACAAAATTAATTTCAACTTTTAAATACATTTTGAAATATGGCTGAATGCATAAGATTTTGTTTTGCAGTTTGTAGAAGTTTTAAAATTTTAAATAAAAACAAAAACAAAAAATACTTTATTTTCGTCAAATAATATTAAGTTTAAGACGTTTTATATCCATTTAACAAAAATTTTAAATGGAATTGCCAGAGAATTAGAAATTGAATTTATAAGCTTTGAGTGAAGACTTCTCGGTAATTGTAATTGTAAACTTTTGAAAAAAGAACAACGTTTCTAAAATACAAAATAAGTTTAATATATTAAAATAGAAAAAAAATTTCTATGAATTCAACTTTCTAAACATAAAAGAGGTATGAAATGTGAATCACATAAGCAAAGAATTTCTTATGGCTGAAATTCTTCTAAGTATAGCAAAAAAACATAAGAGTTAATGTTTTTGTTTGATAGTTATGAAGATATTATGATGATGAGGCAGGGCCGACCCACTCACATGCCATATGATAGTCATCAGCACCTACCTGCATTTCTACAAACGTACATAATTTTACATAATTTGTCATTAGAACCCTTCAGTCAGGATTACGACCTAGTTTCTCACACCACTTATGTTGAGAGTGTTAATTTTATACATGCGTGGCGGGACCTACAATTTAAAGTCGACTACGAACGACAGATTTTTGAGAAACTTTTCATGGTTTTTGCCATAAATCTGCTGAGAGGAAGTCGCCGAAGAAATACTTTTTGTATTTTGTTTTGATGTTCTGGCCTGGGGTTTGAACCCTGGCTTTTCGTCTAATAAGCCAACACACTGCCTGCTTGACTACGGCGGCTTCACCAGCATTTCTTTTACATTCAATTAGATTCGACAAAGGTTACTTTCGAGGCAGCCCACTTCTGAAAACTACATGCACCTACATAAGTGCGTTACACATACTGAATATTTTAACACGAACTTCAGAACTTAGACAGTTGATAACGACGATCTTATTAAAGCTACAGTTGTTAAATTAGTTGTCAATTATTCAGTATATTTTGGCAAACCACCGTTGATGGATATAATTCCCGAGATACTCAAGCCCCTTATTTGAGTGGCGGTACCTACAGTTTAAAGTTGATTGCGAACAACAGATTTTTGAGAAACTTTTTCAGGGCAATTTTCTATTTACTTTAAGAGATTTTGCCAGAAATCTGCTGGCAGTCAAAATAAAATATATTTCCGTGTTTCGTTTTGTTCGAGATGTCTCACCAGCACTTTGAATTTTTATTTACCGAGTTTTTGCCAGAAATCCGCTGAAAGGCAGTTGCAGAAGAAATATTTTTTTCATATTTCGTTTTGGTGGAGGTTTCTGACCAGTGTTTGGAACCGTGGGCTCACGTCTAATAAGCAAAAGAAAACCTACCAGCAACCTAGGTTGCTAAAGTCTCCTTCAGCAACATACCTCGTAAAAAATCATCTTCATCGATGAGACATTGAACAAACATTGTTGAATTTACAACGATACCAATCCACATGAGATCCACCTGAGTCCAATGCATTTCGAAAAAGTCACTGTTTTCTATGTAACTATTAGGGTCAACGGCAAGGACTATAGGCTAGTGACTTTTTTGACCCGAATTGGATTACCTGGACACCAAAGGCATGTCGTTTCAACAGGGCGTACCGCACGGGTCATGCCACAGTTGATATTCTGCACGAGCGATTTGAGGGCACAATCACTTTGGTGGAAGAGGTGTGAACTGGCCACAAATATCATCATGCGATTTGACTCCGTTAGATATTTTCTTATGGGATTTTCTGAAGTCGTAGGTATAAGCGAATAAGCCGCAAACTACAGCTGCCATCAAATTCAAAAAAACCCATGACATCGATCAAATTCTGCCAGATTTAGGATAGGAAGCACTTAATAAATGAACCGATAGCAATATGAATTAATAAGTATGCTGCCAACCCATCACTTCTCTCTTATAAAGTTAGCTCGAGAATAGTATAGAATAGTCTGGTCAAACTGAATCAACTATGCAGAGAAAATAGGATCACACTCTGCTATATTCTAGGACGAGCAGAAATTAAGATTAATGAGTAGCAAAATGAGATTGCTCGCACATCGCTATCTAGGTCAGAACTTTTCTAGGTAGTGGGACGTGAAACGGGAAGATTGAGATTTGCAGATATTATTCGCAAGCTCAATATGTCTGAGACAATGTGAAGTTTTGTTAGGTAATTACAATGAAAACAGATATGAGTTATGTAGTGAAACCTGCTTCTTAACCAGATTGACTTATACAAAATAAAGATCACCTCATGCTAATGATATAGATTCTGCTGGTGTGGAGCATGGATATGGATGAGGTACTAAGCAAAAAGTTGTTTTATCTAAGGCCGTACAATATCCTTGCGAACACTTTTTTCAAAATATTGATCGCTACAAGCTCAATATATAGATTCTTTGATGGGGAGAATAAAGATGCGGAAAGAAGTCAAATGCAAAAGGGGATTTCCCAAGAGACGTGAGTCAATCAGTCAACTAAAAGTGTTTAAAAGCTACTGCATTCAGTCAAAAACCACTTGAGTTGCAGTAGAGAGACATTGAAAGACAATTTTGCGGTTTGAAAGCTTAAAAAAATCATTTTTGAATCGAATTATCACTGGCAATGAAAAATCGATTTATTATGACAAGACTTAAGAGCAAAAATTCATATGTGAAGCGCGACAACGAGCAAATACACTACTGCCAAACTGAATATCTATTACAGGCACGATGTATCTGTATTTAGTGGGATGAAAAGGGTGTAATTAAAATCAGTTACTCAAGTCGGGTTTGAGTATCACGAGAGACCTGTACAGAAAGCAATTAATTCGTTTGAACCGAGGTTAGCCGAAAAGTGACCTGAATATGCAAATAAATACGAGTCTGTATTTTTCTTTCATGATAAATCTCGGTATGATAACCTCAAGTCAGACATATCCAACAAAAACGAAATATGAAAAGAAACATTTTTGGTGACTTCCTCTCAGCAGATTTATGGCAAAAATTCTGAAGGTAAATAAAATAAACCTGAAAAGCGTGTCAAAAATCTGTTGTCGCAAGTCGTGTTTAAACTGTAAGTCACGTCACTTATGAATAAAATAAACAGACACAACATTAGTGGTATGAGAAGCTAGGTTGCAATCCTGACTGGAGTAGGCCACAAATTGCGGCGCTAGTCAAATTTATTTGGAACACATTGAAAGAGACCTTATACGTTGACAACTTTAGACAACCATTTGTTTTGGACACTGGAATATGATTCTCTGCAGAGCGGGATATCAAAAATTGGCTCAAAACACGAGCAGACATTATGGAATGGGATCCATAAAGTGTCGAAAGGATGGGAAATACTACGAGCTTCCATTGGAGAATACTTTGAAGGACATGTCCTTTTGAAAAACGATAAAGTTAGACTACTTAAGTTAAACTTAAAATATAAAGTACTGTTATGTTTTTACCTTTAAAAACGTTTAAAATCTGAGCTCGTAGATTGCAAATAATATAAAAATAAATTTTGTGTTTAATATTAATTAAAATTCTTTATTGTTCGCACAATTCTGTGTGCCACTGTTCACAACTTGATGTAAACGATAACAATTGCTTTGTTTGTTATTCCTCTATTTACAGTCTTTGTGTGAACAATAACAATTATTAGTCAATTGTTCGACAGATCTTTATAACGGAGATCTTCAAACCACGATATCCTCCTCAAACACACCGTGTCTTCAAGCAAGAATGACTGACCTATAACCGACCCCGTTGTCTGCTTTGCTTTGTCTTTTATATGGGAAGTCGAATATTCGTGGCTTCGTCTTCTCGAGATCTCTATAAATGTAAACATCATACATAATTGGTCATTACAACCCTTCCGTCAGGATTAGTTTCTCACACCACTTATGTTGTGTGTGTTAATTTTATACATGAGTGGCGGGAGCTACAGTTTAAAGTCGACTCCGAACGACGGATTTTTTGACAAACTTTTCATGGCAATTGTATTTACTCTCAGAGTTTTTGCCAGAAATCTACTGAGAGGAAGTCGCTGAAGAAATACTTTTTGTATTTTATTTTGATGTCTGGCCTGGAGCTCGAACCCTGACTTTTTGTCTAATAAGATAACACACTACCTACTAGACCACGGCGACTTCAAATGTAAACATCGTTGTTTCATGTGTATGTTTGTTTACATTTTTTCTTCCAGTATTTGTTGTTGCATTTTTGTTTACTTGTTTATCCCTTTTTTATACTGGTTTTTGTTGGACATATATCATGGAAACAAGTTCATTGTTTTTGTTTTCGTAGCTTTTGTTTATAATTTCAATGTTAAATGATGTAAAAACAAAACACCATTACCATTGTCGTAACAATATTGATTTGTGGGAAATACTTTTAATAACTTCAATGTAATTTTGAATAAATTCTGAAGATGTTTAAAGACAGTCTTGATTGTTATTTTCAAATTAAAATTCTTGTTTATTTTTCTTTTCTTGGTTTTTTATAAAATTTCAACATTATTTTACAAAACTGAATACACAATATATTTTTTATTTTATAATTTTTATAATTATACATAATTATAATAAAAAAAATGATGAAATAGTACTTAAAAATTTTAATCTTACTTGGTATAATTAAGCCTAATCAATAGTAGTTTTAATAGGTAATTAATCTAAAACCATTAGATTTAAATGCTTATGTTTACATTTGTTATGCCAAAGGAGCTCTTTGTTTATTTAATTTTTTGTTTTATTTTCTTTTTTTTTTGTTAGGTTTACTACAATTTAAATTGAAAATTTTATTCTCGTTATTACATCTTAATTGGAATTTATAGTTTATTTTTTTTTATTTTTAGTTCACTAATTATGGCTAAAAAGGACAATTATACAACACTTATGAGTTGCTTAGATTTTAAAGCTTAATTTATTAAACATTTTTTGTTTTTGTGTTTAAGGAATTACTATTAAGGATTCATTGAGTTTAGATTTTATAATTTAATTTAATTTTTTTTAATAAATTTGTCGTATTTTTTATACAATTTTTTACAAATTTTTTTGGCATTACTTCAGTTATTTTTTTTTCAATTTACTTTCTAAATGGAAAAGAATTTCATTTAAAAATAAGCTTCACTTTCTTTTCTCTTTGCTGTTGGTTTAATATGGAAGTTATAAAAATTTTTGTGCTAAAAATTGGACGGTTTTTAAGAGTTGTTGTTAAAAATTTGAACTTAATTTGCATAAAAAATTAAAAGTTTCAAGTCAAATTAGGTTTTCGATCCAACAAGCATATAAGGAATCATGACTCACTTCTGCATGCTTTTGTTTAATTTTGAGTATGGTTTTAACAACATGTCTTTATGTTGTATTTTTTTTGGTTTTTCTATTCATTTTTAACTCTACAATGATAAATTGGCCAGCTTGGCTTTGTGTCTCTGGTGCATTGTATGCAAATTAGTTGTTATTTGAAATGTACTCTTCTTTTGGCAGCCAGCATATGCATGTTAAAATAGTTTATTTTTTAAGTAGCTGCTGTATATTAAACAGAAACAGTATAATGTTAACAGAAATGCAAAGTTTATAGCAAATGAACTATAAACACTGTCATGACTGCTACATGTCCTGAAATTTATTTTAACAACGCCATCTATTATTCAATAGCTGAGTTATATGAGTAACGGTACATTTACAGTTATACTATGTTAATAACATTCTGTATAAATTATGTAAGTTAACAGTTATCTATAATGTCAATAACAGTGCATAACAATCTTCTCATTTGTCTGTTAATTTAAATTTCATGTAAAACATTTGAATGAATTTAAATTAAATTTAAATTAAATTTAAATTAATTTGAAATGAATATAATTATTAGTATATAAAATAGTAAATTAATTAACAATTTTAATACAATAAATAATCCTTCTTAAGTTTAGCTGTTCCATATGATTTTAACTTTAATTTCCTAACCTAATGGTGCATCTTTTAACAGGGGTTTGAAAGAAAGTCTACATTTCATTTCCATTGTAAATGATTTAAATAAAATCAATTAAAATTATAAAAATTATTTATTATTTATAAAATTTTAATGAATTAAAATTAATTAAAAATAAAAAAATACCAAACTAGTTAAAGAATCTTTAAAGACCGAATTTCCTAAAATTATGGCCACTTCTTATCATTATCGTTTAGGTCTTCAAAGTCTTGCGGGATTCATAAAATTCATTAAACTTATGAATATTTATGTTAATATTTATGAAGTCGCCGTAGTCTAGTAGGTAATGTGTTGGCTTGTTAGACATAAAGCAAGGGTTCGAGTCCCAGGCCAGACATCAAAACAAAATACAAAAAGTATTTCTTCGGCTACTTCCTCTCAGCAGATTTCTCACAAAAACCCTGGGAGTAAATAAAAATTGTCATGAAAAGTTTCTCAAAAATCAGTCATTCGGAGTCGACTTTAAACTGTAGGTCCCGCCACTCATATATAAAATTAACACACACGACATGAGTGGTGTGAGAAGCTAGGCCGTAATCCAGACTGAAGGATTGTAATGAGCAATAATGTATGTTATGTATGTATATTTATGTTAAACTTCTTTTTTGTTCTTAATGTCCTTCTACCTTACTTGCATTAAATAATTAAGAACTTAAGCGAAAGGAAATTTGGTACTTACTTGCATAATCTCTAATCCCTAATGAAAATGCGCAATGAGCTCTTTTCTTAATTAGAATAGATTTAAGCATGTTAGCGAGGGTCCTTACGAACCACTTCAATCTAAAGAGCTACATGAATAATTCTGGGCATGCAGACCGAGACTTCATTATCTTGTTGTTTCTACATAAGTTATGGAACTACAAGAGTTAGGATTGCGATTAGAGGA
The DNA here is from genome assembly GCA_932273835.1 of Sarcophaga variegata. NCBI lineage: Eukaryota > Metazoa > Arthropoda > Insecta > Diptera > Sarcophagidae > Sarcophaga > Sarcophaga variegata. The sequence continues at coordinate 114,681,138 of OW026361.1, forward strand.
TTAATGTAGCTTTGTACCTTAAAAGTTCTTACAACGCAATGTTTTTTGGCCATCATAGATAGCTGACAAAAAAAGAATTTTGCGGTTGGCCTTTTAAAAAAACTAGAAACGATTGAGAAGCTAGGCCGTAATCCTGACTGAAGGGTTGTAATGGCCAATTATGTATGTATGTATGTAGAAACGATTTTTATTTAAACCAGAACGATATATTTTACAAGAAGTATTTTTTCAGTCTGTTTTGCCCAAACACCATGGATTGAAGGTAAACGATTGAGTTCGCTGAGTGGACTCTGGAGCAATTGGCAAGTAATCTTCATATTCATTGGAAACTCCTATTCAGAAAGGATGAAAGAATACGTGAAAAGCAAATTTCTCAAATTCGGGATAATATCAATCCACATGAGATCTGATATCATCCAATGCATTTTATGCTGGTCCATATTCCTTTTAGAACGACATTCACCAAGTCATCACTGTCAACGGCAAGCCTTGTAGGTCGTTGATTACCAATTTCTTTCGCAATGAATTGGATGATTTGCACACTGAGACAGTACGATGCAATGGGCAACACCTCTCATAACATTAAACTATTCTTGTGGGGTTTATTTAACTCGGAGGACTGTCCTGCAAGTCAACTTCTCCCATGCTATCGGGCATAATCATTCTGATTTATGCATCAGAGTATGGAAAATTTAACGTTTTGGATCACCTCAATAAAGAGAAACTGTAATAGGTATTATATTCCAGTCATAATGGCGTATAACGTATGATATCATATATTTCGATGATATCTTTGTTTTCTTTAAATTTAAAGACAGGAAGCATCTTATTAAAGGTCTATTGCTGAATAAAAAATTATTACGATCTACTAAAGTGTACTATTTGGTCAGACAATACTTGTTCTCTTATACATTCCAAAATTTTATTTCTCAAAAACGAGGAGATTTTTAGTATTCATGCAAGCTTTTTTCAAAGGCTATGAGAAAATTTTGCTGAAAATATATTTCTTTAACGAAGCATACATTAATAAACAAATTTCCCGAAAAGAATTCTGAGCCAGTTTAAATGCTTCTAATTCACCCAGAGAGATTCACTGCTTAAGGGCGTTTGTAGGCCGACATTGTTCTTTAAGAATGATGAAAATCGATCGTTACAATCAATGGAGCCAGGTCCCGCATCTATTAAGCCACCAATTTATTTCCCGTTTCGAAGCGGTCTAACGTCTTTCAAAAACTTTTGCCCTGTTCAGTTTCTAAGTTATAGGCTGATTAACCACTTTCTTCAATTTTATGCAGAAAACCGTATTGTTAATCTGTCATACGAAAGTTTAGGAACTATTGACAAAGAAATCGTATTACGATTATTTCTATTATATAGAAATTATTGAACAGTTTGCAAGCGTTTATCAGGGCATAGTGCGCACTGCATATTATTGCAGAGAAAGTGAATAATCCGAATATATCGGCTTAACGATATTCTAAACTTAGTTTACTGCTCTTTGTGATGTGTTTCCAATTTGATTTGCACCTGCAGTTGTATAAATTGCAACTCAGGCAACAACTAAATCCATTAATATCGCCGTAGATATGCTAATTAATACAACTTCCTGTTAAAGTTGGGTTTAGTTAAAGGTAACTTTAGCTAAAGTGAACTTTAAAGTCACCTTTAACTTATGTTCATTATTACAAATTAATGATAAAATAAATTTAACTTTTTCAAAAATATGGCAGAGCCGGAGAAATGTTGATAACAATACTCAATTAAACAAGTTTTTTTTTTAAATGCAGTGGCAACGACAAAATTGGTTTTTTTGTATATATTTGAAGTTGCCATATTGGAATTATTTATCTAATATGGCAAGTTCAAACATAAACTTAACTTTAAAAGTTAAAGGTAGGATGATCCTCCATTTATCTTAACACTCGCTTCTGCCATATTGTCCACTTACATATAATAATGAAAAACAATTTATTTTCCCGTTAAAATCCTTCCTTTAGTTAAAGGCAAGTTGTAATAATGGCCCTAAATCAATCATCAAGTAGAATTAAATAGAATTCCTTTGAAACAAAAATTTAAAAAAATTAAATCGAAAAGGATGTTGGTATCTCTGATATGTAAATAATTTGAGAGGAGTTTTTACAAATTATTTCAATTAAATATTATAACTAAAATGCAGATTACATATGTATATTTGACTTTAGGAAAAATCAAAAAAGTATAATTTATGAATTAAAACCTGAATCAATAACAATTTAATGTACACGTATGTATTAATTACAATAAATTTTCTACAAAAGTTCAGCTTATTTTTAAACACGTAAATATTTTCCACAATCTTAATCAATGATTTAGTATTGTAACAGTATTTAGGATTATTTATCTTAATTAATTATTTTAAATAGTTTTTATAAATTGTTTTTCTTTTGCATTTATCACTTATTTGTTAAACCTTATTTTTCTAGTTTTGAGGATCTTAAATTGTAAGAGAAAAAAAGTATTCTAAAAATTTATGTATATAAGGATATAAAGATATTTAACATGATGTTGCTTTATAAATATATTTTAGAAGATATGATTTTTTTTTTGTTTAGAATAAAATATTTACAAATTTGTTAAAAATATTTCGACTTTATTTATTTTATTTTTTTTGGCATAGGATATGTATGAGTTATGGAAATGAAATGTTTGTAGATTGATAAAGCAAATCTTGTAAAACAGTTTGATATGAAGTAAATAAATTTTAATGGATTTTTTGTTTAACAATAAATATAAAAAAGATTTTTTTAAAATAATTAAATTCTAGAAATTAAACTTTCAAAAATTGTCACTTAACAGATAAAAAATTTAACAATTAAAGGTCTTTATAAGATATTCTACTTCACATAAGGATGACCCTTAATTTTAAAAGACATAGCAATACCAAATGATTAATTGCTGAAGAAATTTTGATTTATTAATCAAGCCAAGACTTTTGCCCATCTGTTTGGAAAAAGAACTTTTTTGTGAAGTGAAGAATGAATCGAGACAAATTTTGATACCCTGTTCTGTAGTGAAGTATATTCCAGTGAGAACGTTCTACATCTATCAAAACAAATGGTGGACATAAAGGGCAAGTTATATGGTGGGGCTACCCATTCACTGTTTGCCCAATAGTTTTTGACAGGTGGCGTAATATGTGACCAAGCGTTGTCAGGACATTCTGAGGACAATGATTTCTTCAAACGAATTAATTTTTGTCTACTCAGCTCTTCCATGTTAGTCTGGCCTGGTTTTATCGCCACTTATGTCGTGTGCGTTAATTTTTATACATGAGTGGCAGGGCCTACAGTTTAAAGTCGACTCCGAACGACAGATTTATGAGAAACTTTTTCATGACAATTTTATTTACTCTCTGAGTTTTTGCCAGAAGTCTGCTGAGAGAGGCTTGATGTCTGGCTTGGGGCTCGAACCCTGGCTTTACGTCGAATAAGTCAACTACTAGACTATGGCGAAGATTCTTCTAAAACCACTAAATGCCTTGGCGCCATATCTTGGCAATTTGGCCTTAGATTTAGCTCATTGCTCGCGCTTCTTATATGACCTTTTACTCTTGGAACTTGTCATAATGAATCAATGTTGCATTGCCAATCTTTTTAAAGCACTCGAACAGTATTTCAGGCATGTAAAATCGTCTTCCAACATTTTTCGGCTTCAACTCATTTATCACACAACTTCCATACTTTTAATTGAATCCTGCTGCTATTAAACGTTTTGAAATAATTGCCTCATGCGTAATCGGTGTACAAGCGTCTGACACGAAACTTGATCGGTTGATGTTTCCATTTTATGGTCTACAAATTTTTTTGGATGCCGCGAATGCTCTTTGGCTTGGACTTGGACTTCAAAATCACAAAATTTTAAAAGCTCAAACCACCTTATACACCGTGTGCTTCACAGAGTGTGTTGCACTAGCAAACGATTACTTGAATGTGCAGTTTTCATTATGCAAAAGTCATGCAAAATCCTGTTGGCAGTTTAAACGATTTTCTATCATGAAGAAAATTGTGTTGTGCACATCCAAACCAAACAATGTAGACTGATTTTGACAGATCAAGAATAAACAGAAAAAACATGGGCTGCCTTCCAACGTCAACGACGATATCTTAACTGATTCCGCTTGAATAAAATAAAATAAAATTATGTTAGAATTTATTGAGCAGACGATAGAGACCGATAGATATATGCGCTTGTACAAGAATACTTTTCGAAATTGGAAAAAGCAGCGTTAAATACAACAAACCGTGTCTGGTTCAATATACCGAATTACAAAACCACTGTGTCCAGCAGTAGACAGTAGAAAAATCAGATACTTACTCGAGTTCGATAAGAGAATGGTTCGCATACTAACAGCAACAGTGCGCTATTAGCAGTTTCGCTGAGAGGCTTGATTTGCCCCACCATGATTACTGCAGAAGCTGCCATGATATCGAGGAAACGCAATTGGTACAATAAAATTTATGTCCTGTACTTCAGTATAGACGGTTATTGGATGACAGAACGTTTGAAAATCTAGACAGGATAGCAAACATGCAACTAGTGGAACTGGTCGGTTTCATTCGATGCTTGGAGTGGTTCAAACCCACCTCACTCTGGGTAACACATTGGATTATATGGGCTATCGAGCAAACCCGCATGTGAATGACAGGGAAGCCGCTAACCTAATGTTATCGTAAATCATTTGTTCATAAAGAGACTTTTATTTTCAAATAAAAACATGAATGTAAATGAGAATCATAAATAACATAATTGTTGTCGATAACTAAAACAGATTATTTTCTTTTCGTTTTTAATGAAATCTTTTCCTGTCATTTTTATATAAAAATTCCTTTTTCTATATCAAGAACTTTTATAATTCAATCACACTCTAGACGATAACACTTAGTTATCGATATATTTTACACACTTATTCTCACTATCAATAATTATTACTTAATTTTTAATTACGTTTTCAATTAATTTTCTGTTTTCTTATTTTTAAAAAGTATTATTTATACTCAGTTCATATATTCATTATCTTAAAACGTTAATTTTAAAGTATAACAGCATCTAACTTAACAGATTTTTAACTTAATGTTATGCCAACACACATACATTTAAATTCTGAATAATATTTCATACATTAATTACATGAATTTCTTACAAAACAAAAAGAACTAAACCCCCACTGATGGTTAACCCAGTTATCTGAACACCAAATGATGTTTTAACTGCAACATACTTAAACTTGTGCTACGTTCATGACTGCTGCTATTGCCACGAACAGCAGATGTTGCAAGCAAAGTAGAGTTTGAGTGGCTGTTGTTGAGTAGAGTTGTAGCCTTTGTTGATATTGTTGCTGCAAGTGTTGATGCTGCAAGTGTTGAGAGGTAGAAGCAGCATAATAAAGTTAGCATGTAATTAACGGACAATAAATTTTGCTGATGACTACTGCCACTATTCGATGTACCTACAATACACAGAATAAAATAGTCATTCAAAAACATGTTTGTTTTCTATAAAGAATTTGCATTTGTAGGCCTTATAAATACCATGTGCTCTTGATTTGGCTGCCACTGTTTCACGGGACTCTAGGACTGGCGCTTTCTGTGGACGATCTGATTCTACACTTTCTTCTCTACTTTGAAAGTATAATGAAGAGATTTTTGCCACACACTTTATTTAATAAAAATATAATAAATTAGTATAGTTTTGGGTTTTCCAATTGCAATAAAATGTAGTTCACCTTCAATTTCATATCGCCATTTTTAAAGTGATAACTACGCACTTTAAATTCCAAACCCAAAACAGCCACTTCCAAACCTTCCCTGCCGAAGACTATATTTTCATAGTATTTCAGATACGATCTGTTGGCTGGCTCGCCGTTTATACTCCAACTTAAATGGCAGACTGGTTTCGAGGGATAGGAAGAACAGTTCACACGCACATAGTCACCTATTTGATAACGCTGTTGGCCACCGGTAATGCGTGGGCCTCGTGATGGGGTCACTGAAAAGATTATTAACAAAAGGAAATAGTTAGGAATACGTTTGTAATATAAAATAATAATGAAAAATATTGAAAACAACTGGCATTTTTTATGAAATGCTGATTTAAACAATCTAAAAACGATTTTAGAAGTTGAGTTTTGAATAGAACGTAGAGTCTTCACTCGATCAGATTACAAGCAGAAGTCAAATGCAATCAGTATTTGCAGAATTAAGGTCGTGTTTATTAAGGTTAGCTCTGACAGCAGTATCTCTCACGCGAAATTGAAGCTTAAATAGCAGAATATTCCTTGAGAATATACCGATCTAGGTTGTCCCTTGTGGCCGTCATATCAGCTAACGAACTTGCTCATGAATACAACATATTTCTCCTGGAAATAGCGGATTTTTTGAAAATCTTCTTAATTTAGGTACCGAAGCCAATGCTTAATGAGTATACCCAAGAACTCTGTTGTGAAGGATTTATCCAGAACGGATACCAAATTAGTAATAAATTCCATACAATAACTAACATTTCTTCGAAAGAAAAGAATTCTGAGTTTAATTTCGGAAGAACAAAATATTTCTCGCTCACTTAGATAGTCTCTATTGAAATAGGACACTGCTCAGTAGACTAACTGACTGCTGACACATTTGCAAGTTGTCACTTAACTTGGTTATGCCCAGTAGACTGGCGTCCAAGCACTCTGAGAACCCCACTCTAACTAGCATGTTGGACATTGTATGCCCTGCGTTTAAAAATCAACCAGAATCTTCGATGCTTACTGCCATATTCAAGGACAACAAACACATTTCCCATACATACATACACAATTGGTCATTACAACCCTTTAGTCAGGATTACGACCTAGTTTCTCACACCATTTATGTATGTTGTGTGCGTTAATTTTTTATACATGAGTGGTGGGACTTTCAGTTTAAAGTCGACTCCGAATAACAGATTTTTGAGGATCTTTTTCATGGCAATTTTATTTACCCTCAGAGTTTTTGGCAGAAATCTGCTGAGAGGAAGTCGCCGAAGAAATTTTTTCATATTTCGTTTAGTTGGAGATGTCTGACCTGAGGTTCGAACCGAAGCCTCACGTCTATTAAGCCAACACACTACGTACTAGAACACGGCGACTTCAGATTCACATTTCCCAGTCAGCTCAATTCTGTAAATTTGCCTGCATCGAGGTGCTTTATTCCAGTTTCCATAGTCAATAGTCATAATGTGGATAGCACATATGTCAGACGTTTGTTTAATTATACAGTGTGCAGTAATTATTTCAGTACAGAGCTTTATTGAATTGCTGTCAAAATCAAAAAGATAGTTCCAGGATATCTAAGTTCAATATCCTTTACCAACCTTACGAAACTACGTGTGGTAAATCCGTCAAACTTAAGTAGTTAAAATTAAATCAGTTAACAGACCTTTAAATACACCAAAATGGGATTCAAAAAAATAAACTGAAGGTCAAAAGGGGACTTCTGTAAAGACAATGCTGCATGTCTAAAACGCTGCTCTTTTGCATGGTTAATGAACCGTGTCATACATACACAATTGGTGATTGCAACCCTTCAGTCAATCTAGATTGTCATACCACTTACGTCGTGTGTGTTAATTTTTTACATGGGTGGCCGGACCTACAGTTTAAAGTCGACTCTGAACTACAGATTTGTTTGAGAAACTTTTCATGGCATATTTATTTACTCTTAGAATTTTTCCCAGAAATCTGCTGCGAAAGGAAGTCGCCGAAGAAATTATTTGGTTCGTATTTCGTTTTGCCAGAGATTTCTGACCTGAGATACGAACTGTGACTTCACGTCACTCACTACTAGGGATGCCAATCGGGAAATTCCGAATTACAAAATCCCGGGATTTTCGGGATTCCCAAATTGTCCCGAAAAATCCCGGGATTTCGGGATCGGGATTTCAAAATCCCGAATCCCGGGATTTATAAAAATCAATCCCGTTTGGCATCCCTACTCACTACCCACTACACTAAGGCGACTACATTTTTATTAACTTTAAATCAAAAAGGATTTTTTTTACGTTTTTTTCGCCTGTCTGTCTGCATTGAAATAAAGCACTAGACAGACGACCTTTAGGCAAAAGTATGAATAAATAAAATTAAGTCATATAAAAATAAATCAAAAAGAAATATAATGAGTAGACCCTACCAAAAACAAAACAGAAAAAGAAACAGAAAATATCAAATGAAAAAGCAATTTAATACAAGACACTCTCACCGAATGCCCCCCAAAAACTTATTCACAAGCACACAAACACTAGACCCTCCTCCTGTATTTCAAATTAAAATCACCCCCTCCTCCCAAAAAAAAAAAGAAGCAAGGAGAACTGATACTCTTCTAAATAATAAAAATTTCATATTCGACTTATTTGTGTCGATGGAAATGTGTGAACAAAACGCTTGAAATATTTTTCTTTTACAACATTTTTGTTGCTGCCACAAAATATTCCAGCACACGATTGGACTTTTTAAAGTTGATTTGCATTTTGATGTGAAAAATTTTTTTGTTTTTTTTTAATTTTTCATTCTGTTGGAAAAGTTTCGAAAGGTACAAATAAAACTTGAAGAAATTTACATAAATTTAAAATAAAGAAATGAAGAATCTACAGAATTTCTGTCTCGTGTTTTTTTATGGTGCTATTTTTTTTTTAATGGGACACAACAAAATATTATTGAAATAAGAAGGCCAGCGGCAAGGATTGAAAAAGTTATGAAAACTGAGGCAATAATAATATGCCCATAATTGAGATGAAATAACAGCGGTAAAAAAAGAAACAACAACGAATGATAGAATAAACATACAACATAATGTTTTCTTTTTTTATATATTCTCAAGGTCCCCCACAAAATAATTTTTTATACCTAAACTAACTTGGGCTGGCGATTGTTATGAGTTATTTATTTTATTTTATTTATTAATTACAATACAATTACAAATTATATTTTAATTATATACGAGCTGTAGTGTAACAGACCAGAGTCTCTGGTGGGAATCGAACCCACGAGCCTCACGCTATTAGTCTAACACACTACCCACTATACTACCAGGGCATCCTTGTTACGAGTTCACTTAATGACAAGAAAAAGAAAAAAACGGGACTCACTATTACATGCTATCAGTTGTAGAAATTGTTTCTTAGAAGTCGTTACCTTGACTGACCTAGCAATCTCATATATTTAAACAATACAATACTATCTGTTAAGTTTTTCTACATTCTACAAGCAATCGATATTTTAGAGCAAGTCAGAAGGCTGGGGACTTTTGTCTTCACATCATTACTTATAATTTTCTCAGTTGAATGGATTGTATACAATTCAGAGCTCTTCTAGTAGCTTCTCTTTAATGTCATCAGTTTTACAATACCTTCTTCATTCGTTTTACGTAAATTTAATTGTAATGAGATTCTGATTCCATCACGTATATACCCATGTATATATACCACAAGTATGGTGACCCTATATTAATAAGCCCCATGTAGTTCAGAAGTCGCCATAGTCCAGTATGTAGTCTGTTGGTATATTAGACGTGACGCTATGGTTCAAACTCCAACTCAGAGGTCCCGAACAAAACGAAATATTGAAAAATATTTCTTCAGCAGCTACTTCTCAGCAGATTTCTGTTAAAAATTCTGAGAGTAAATAAAATTGCCATGAAAAAGTTTCTCAAAAATTTGTCTTTCCGGTTCGAGTTTAAACTGTAGATGCCGCCACTCATGTATAAAATTAACACACACAACATAAGTGATGTGATCCTGACTAAAGGGTTGTAATGATTAATTATGTATGTATGTACGTATGTATTATGGACTAAGGATTTATGAGCTGCAGGCCTCTTGAATTTCTTTATAATCTTGTCAATTGCTTGAACAATATGCCATCAAATAATGACACGAACCATTTCATTCACATATTTTGTAGAAATTTTAAACCAATTTTGTATTTTCTTTGGTGATAAATGGCAAACATATCGAGAATTAAATTAGACTTGAGATTAAAAATATTTAACAACTAGTTTTGACACATCGGCAGCATTCATACATAATTGGTAATGTCAACCCTTCAGTCAGGATTACGGCCTAGTTGCTCACACCACTCAGGTTGTGTGCGTTAATTTTATATATGAGTGGCGCGACCTACAGTTTAAAGTCGACTCCGAACGACAATTTTTGAGAAACTTTTCATGGCAATTTTTTATTAACTCTCGGGTTTTTTGCCAGTAATCTGCTGAGAGGAAGTCGCCAAAGAAATATTTTTTCGTATTTCGTTTTCTTGGATATGTCTGACCTGACCTGGGGTTTGAACGCTAGCCTCACGTCTAATAAGCCAACACACTACCTACTAGACTACGATCGGCAGCATTGAAACCATTAAATGGTTAACCCGATATTAATATGACAGGGAAATTTAATAAGTTTTTAAACGAAAATTTATTTTTTCAATGACGTTTAACTAGTGAAGCCGTAAGCAAAACAAAACATGAAATATTTCCCAAAAAAAGTAAAATTCTTGGAATTAATAGAAACACAATAATACATTGAAAATAGAAAATAAAAAGGAATTTTTTTTGGCATCAACTGAAACACAAATATACACAACAGCAGTATTAAATTGCAAACACGTTTGGTTTTATGTTTGTAATGTATTGCATATACTTCATTACAAAGAATTTTGCATACACGTACATAGTAGTAGTATACTACTGTTCATATTTGTAAACAAATATTTTTTCAAATCATTTTAATTTATGCTTGGAATTCTGGCGATTTTCTAATTTTTTTTGTACAAATTTTTCTAGGCTGCCTGGTTGAGCAAAGCTTTAAAATATGCAACGTATGTTTGTGCAAATATCTTGATTTCATATTTTAAGGAAATACTAAAATGTTTCTTTCCTTTTTTTTTTCTTTGGAATTTTCAGGCATTCGATATATGCTGCTACTGCCTTTTCAAATTTAGGTTATCTTGTCCAGCCTTCAGGAGTTGTTTAACATCTTACCTTCTTTCAATAGAAGGAATACGTTTTTGCTGATTTTTGATCTTTAATGTGTGTCCCTTTAGTTTGCTTTTCTTTGGCCATATTTTTTACAAACACTTGGCATTTTTTTATTTTCTTCTTGCTCGAGTTTGCTGAAAGTCTACAACAGTCAGTTAAAGAGTACAATTTTTGCTTTTATAAGCATTGAATGAAATGAAAACTTTTCAACACTTATTTCCATTGCAACTCAAGCACAACAGACCATTATTTTCTACTTTTCTTTCTCTTTATATTTCTCTCTCTCTCTCTTTCTCTCTTTCGCTATGAAATAAAAAGTCCATTTAGTTTAATGAAATTTTCATTTCATTTAGTTTAGTTTCAACAATTTATTCCTACAGATTTAGGTATTTAGTTCAAATGCATAAATTAACAGAATTTAAATGGAATTTTAAGATTTAAATAGACGCGATAGAAACAAATGTTGATTTCCTATTTATTCTCAGCTGTTTTAAAAAATTAAAAAAAATAGTAATTTAAACGTATAATGGAAAACATTTTTAAACATTGGTATGAAAAGTCAAAATTCAGTAACAAAAATATCACGAAGTCCATTTAGTAGTTTCCAAGCCTTCGGTCTAACTAAGGTGGGTGATTGCCGTCGGCTTACTTATTAGTTTGCTAAACTCTAAGTGCCAAGTGCTACTACCTAGCTTCTCTTCTTCTGTTGTGTGTGTGTATTAATTTTATTTCATGAGTGGTGAAACGCACTCTCTCTTCTTTTTGATGGCAATTTTATTTTAGATTTCTTGCCAGAAGACTGCTGACAGGTAGTCGCCGAAAGAAATATGTTTTCATATTTCGCTTCTTAGATGTAAGGCGTCGGTTCAAACAACGGAGTCGACTTAAGCTGTAGGTCCCGTTACTCGTGTATAAAATTGAAACAAATGGGCGTTATCCTGACTGAATGGTTAGGTTATGTTAGGTTAGAGGACGTGTAATTGTCAAATAAGACAAGTACAGTACCCGGAGGGCGAATTGACCCATTGTACAACGTTCTAGATTCTCACACCACTTAGGTTGTGTGTGTTAATTTTATACATGAGTGGTGGGACCTACAGTTTATAGTCGACTTCGAACGATAGATTTTTGTTAAACTTTTCTTGGCAATTTTATTTACTCTTAAAATTTTTGCTAAAAACTATTCGTGCTGCTTGTTAGCAGAACGATTTTACAATTTTTTTTTGTTTGATAACAATTTCCTTCGAATTAAGCTTTCTATTCATTGTCTTTAAAGTATTTTTTAATAGACCTTGGCTTCCTTTCATGCCAAAATCACTAATCCTGAACCACAAAAACCGTCTTTGGTATATTTTATATAATTTTTCCAAAAATTAATATTAAAAAGAATATTGAGTTTCTGTACATATTTTTGATCTCTTCAAAGATAATAAAATCAGGGGTTTTTTGCCTACCATAAGACCAGCAAATTGGTTGCCCTCTGATATGATAGTCAAACTTTGTAACAAGACGGGACATACAGTAGATATATTTGGTGTTATATTTGCCAGATGCTGGTGCCAAGGTACTTATAACGCATACACACTAAGAGAGGACCCTTAGGCAGAGATCACTGAGTTTCTTCTTTTTTAACCGAAGCCAATATTCAGAAGATGGCATTTGTTTATACAGTTTGTTCCGTTGGAATACTTGAAACTAAGTCACAGGAGAACGGAAAGAGGGAGTAGTGTATAACGATCTATGGTACTCTCCTTTAACTTTATAGAGTATCTCTACAATGTCTTCTCCACGTCTATTACTCTGACATATTTCAGGATACTGCTCGGTGCCAACAACGATAATTTTATTCCTAGCACTTAATATTAAAGGCTAACTGACCAAATTCTCTGTTGAGAATCGAATGTATAACTCAGAACGTCGCAGGTTAAAATACTAACTTCTAGACTACCTTCCAAATGCCGCCAATGTTGTTATTTACCGTCTGATACAAATTGTCTTTAGGTTAAATACTTCCACCGACAAAATATTATTATTCCTTGCAATCCCTTCAACTAGTAGCATAAATTCTTCATTTCAATTTTTCCTCTCTCTCTCTCGTTGAATTAAATAATCAAGGAAGTGAATCACATAAAATGTTCAACCCTTTCTCTGGAGACCTAACAATCAATAAAAGAAAAAATAAAGGCAGTACCCCCATACTTGAAGTGTTACTTCAAATCTAGAACTAAAGCATAGAAAGACAAAAATGATTGTAATATGAAAGGATGGGTATGGAGATAAGAAGAAAACAAACGACGAATAATATTGATAATTCTTAATGCATGAGTTTGCCTTAAGCAAAGCATATGCAGATTTCAAAAACCACAATCGTATGTAAATTTTCTTTCTTTCTTAAATTTTTTTTTTTACTTTCATTCGCTCTTTGCTTTTTGATACACTTTCCATTCCGTTTGCCAGCAAATATTAGAAAATCAATTTTCTTTTCTTTTTAACCATTTCTGCCAAGTGTGGTTATAAATTCTGCATAACTTTTAACCAAAAATATCTGATTGGATACCATAAGGGAGGAAGTTACATATGTACATACATACGTACATATTAGATGATATACTTATTTAAATATAAGCGGCTGGAGGTGTTTATTTAGGAGAGAATCTATTGAAACAACGAGTGGAAAATGAGTGTTTATCACAATTACTTTAGAAGGAAGTATGAATTTTCGTTTAATTTCATTCAGTATGAGTATATTGAAGCTAGAATAATCTGCATATCACTCCTAATAAATACCTAAAGACAGACGAATATGTCAAGCTTGATTTGTCTGTGTATTTCTGAGGTTGCTCGTACAAAGTAGAATCATCTAAATGCCACCCTTCTCTTGTAGAGCTCGCTGTTTTTTAAATTTCCATTCTATTAAGTGGCAGGCAAATATTGTTTCTGGCTACAGAAATATCGTAGTCGTACAGGATTTGAGTTTTTCCTAAAGAGAAAGAGAGAAAAAGGCGTTTCTGAATTGTCTGCTTTGTATCCAAGTAACAGACGTAATGGCGAGGAGGCAAACTTCCATGACACTGATAGGACCTTGGATGCTTGGAAAGGTATGCTCAGCGAGAGTTAAAATAAGCAGACCCACAGTCTAACACGTGAATTCAAAGCGCATTCTTTCAACCTGTAGGGCATTGATACATCTTAAGGTGCATAATAAACGTTTGGTAGGAAATTGTCAATGTTGACGCCGAACTGGTAATCCAAAAGTGAATGTTACCTCAAATAATTTTGCGCGTATGGCGATATCAGAAGCGACTTCCAAATGGACGAACAGGTTAAACGTGTTAATTTTTTCTCTCTGTTTTTTTCGAGTAGGATAGGTTAGGTTAGGTTGGAGGACGTGTATTTGTCAATTAAGACGAAGGTTAAATGTGTTAATTGTTTTCTCTCGGTTTTTTTCGAGTATCTAAGTGACAAATCGGGTCGGTGATAGATTTGCCAGGTCTAACACCATAGTGATAGGTTCCCATTATTTTCCAATTTATCACTTCTATTATAGAAAAACTATGTCTGTAATCCGTCGGCTCCTGTATACTTTTAATTTTTAAATTTCGGAAAATCGCCTCCCTGATCTCATTTCGGTTGGGCGATGGGCACATGGTACTCTCACCGTTGACTGGTTCTAGAATTTAACAGAGGCCGCACTAGTAATCTTTCCATATTCTCATCAGCACAATTGCTATATTTGTCACCACATTTCCATTTACAACTTTACATTAAGAAATATTTTTAGTAACACTCTACGTCTAGTACTTGATATTCGATTCATGTCCACTCGCTTCTCGATTTATATTTATATTTTTTCTAATGCCAGAATAGACGAATATTTAAAACAATTAATGAAAATTTAAATAACATTTGAATACTTATTTAAATCAATAATGCTTTAAAAATTTTTAAACTAATCTGTCTCCCGAGTAAAAGTTACAAATAATTTTCCCTTTTGTTGTTGCCAATGCCCATGTGTCAACTACCATATATTTGCCACAATAGATGAGAAAATTATAAATTCAGTTTTAGTGTATAACACAAACAGAGAGAGAAAGAGAGAGAGAGAGCAAAAATTTAGTCACTTACCATTTAAATAATGTGTATGACTTAATTTTTTAAAAGAGAAAGAAATTGAAATAAAAAGTCCCTTCCAACCTTCCATAGTTTTTGAATTGCCCTGATTATAATACATGCCCGTGCCTTTTTATTTTTATATATTTTTTAAAGTATAGTTTAAGGTGTTAAAGCGCACAAGTGTGAGGGAGAGTGTATAAAATTGTACACTAAACATATCCTGTGAGTGTATGGGTACGTTTGGCGAGAACAACCAAGAACTAAACGGTATAGGGGGTAATAACAGAGAGAATAAAATTTACATAATCTGCTTGGATGACTTCACCGTTTTGTAATAATACGGTAAAATAAACTCACACACACACATATACTTGCAACAATGCTGTTGACAAGAGTAATATAAAAATGGAGAAGACAAGGGACTCAAAAACTAAGTGTAAAGGACACTTGTACTGCCAACCAAACATGTGTGTACGTACATATGAAACATGTGTGCTAGGCTGACACACATAGACTCTCATTATTATCCTATAAACCAATAGAAAATGAAATACAAAGAAAAAAATTGTATTTTAGTAGGCATATAGAGGAGACATAAACATCAAATTCACACAAAAATAAATAAAAAAAAATTTGGGGAAAGACAAGGAAACATTTGTTCATATAGATTGTATTTGTCTTTCCGTTGTTAAAATTTCGTATTCTTCCTTTTCTTTCGTTACAAGACACTTTATTCATATCATACCTTTGCTGTTTTGAGGTGTTAAAAACCTAAAAAAAACCAAAACTTTCTGATAGAAATCTTAATGGTAACGTTAGTCGTTGGCAGGTTATTTCTATGCATGTCCTTGATTCGAAAAGTTTATCTTGAACGAACAATTTGCTTTTTAGCATGTGTCAGTTTGCGGTAAGTGGTAATAAGAAGAACGTCTTTTTTTTGATATTATTCCCACCGCAACAGCAACAGCGTTGAAATTGATAAGGGTTAGCAGGAAAATTTATTTGATTGTTATTGATATGTAATGTAGGTGGTGTGTGGTATATTTTAAAACTGATTTACATTCTTCTTATTGTTTTTTTTTTTCATAGATTAAATTATGATTTTTAAAATTAGTGAATTGCTTAAATTCATGAATTTCGAAACTGTGAAAATTGTGTGGCATTAATTAAATAAAGTGGGAGTTTAATTATTGTTGCGTACTATGAAAGCAATCTGTTTAAAGTGTTAAATAGTTGATATAAAGAAGAGTAAATAAAATTTCCATGAAAAGTTCTTCAAAAAATCTGTCGTTCGGGTCCGACTTTAAACTTTGAGTCCTGTCATTCATTGTAGTCGCCGTAGTCTAGTAGGTAGTATGTTGGCTTATTAGACGAAAAGACAGGGTTCAAATCCCAGGCCAGGCATCAAAACAAAATACAAAAAGTATTTCTTCGGCCACTTCCTCTCAGCAGATTTCTGGCAAAAACTCTGAGAGTAAATAAAATTGCCACGAAAAATTCCTCAAAAAATCTGTCATTCACACAACATTTCACTACCTACTAGACTACGGCGACTTCTGGAAAACGCTCGTGGTAAATTGTGAAGTTCTACACAGCGGGATGCTGTAACTTCTACTACGGAAGTGTCATTGTGAATGTCACATATTAATTGGTATTTCCTGATACAGATGGTATTGGTACTGGTACCAAATCAAAGTACCTGGAGATTATGTTCAAAGAGATAGATGCTTCTCCGAAGAAGTGAAATATTTGTACTTGGTGTACATGGTGGTTCAGTCGTCGTAGTCTATTAGGTAGTGCGTTGGCTTATTAGACTTGAGGCCACGGGGCAAATCTCAGCCTAAACATCTCCAACAAATCCGAAATATGAAAAAATGTTTCTTCGGCGACTTTTTCTCAGCAGATTTCTAGCAAAAACTCTGAGAATAAATAAAATTGCGATGAAAAAGTTTCTCAAAAATCTGTCGTTCGGAGTCGACTTTAAACTGTAAGTGTCACTACTCATGTATAAATTAAGGCACACAACTTAAGTGGTGTGAGAAACTAGGTCGTAATCCTAACTGAAGGGTTGTAATGACCAATTGTGTATGTATGTATGCGTTCTGCCATTCATGTATAAAATTAACACACACAACATTAGTGATTTGAGAAGTTAGGTTGCCTGAAGCGTTGTAATGACTAATTATGTTATGTGTGTATGTATGTAAATTTCCGCAAAATTTTAAATATAGTTCTGACGTTAACAGATTCACTACGACAATCAAAGCCTTGCTGAACATAAATGTGCAACCGGTTTGACATTCTTCGCTGTCAAACCATAGCTATTGATATCGATAGCTCTCATGCAGATAAAAATTACGATTTATTTTCATCTGAGAAATATTCGTAATCAATTTCCACATCCATTTTCATGTTCTTCATGTCATTTAAGATCTTCTTTGACAATAAAAACGTCTTTTTCGCTACCTTGTTGTCTTAATTAGAGGCGTAGATAGTCTTCTTTCTCCCTTTATACTGTACTAGTACAATTGAAATACTGAGAAGAGAAAGAAGAACGCCTTTGTTTCAATGTCTTTCCAATAAAAGGAAATAAAAAGAACGATAGAAAGACGAAATGCTTTAAATATTCCGTTTTTAGCATGTATTTGGCTCTACTTTGCTTTCTTCTGTTAGGAAAACTGTTCCATTTTTCAATGTCCTTAATATGTCTTTTATGTACGCACAGACACAAACAGACACACAATCTATTGTAGAGTGCATAAATAATATGGCCCAGATATTCACTTTGTTTTCATTTTGCCAAACATACTAACTAAGCGTGTGACATTCTTCCAATAGACCAGCCGTGCTTTTATTCTTATGCTGTTTACGATTGTTTGTTTGGCGGTTTGTTTGAATTTTTGTTCAGATTTTCTTATGTTTTGATGAGAATAGAAGTCGAAAACAAAATGCCAAAAATATTTTGCAATCAAAGATATGCGCTATTAGAAGTTACAAACGGCAAAAGGAATTGATAATGCCCGCCCTTGTAGAATAGACTTGGCACAAAAAAACAAAATCAGAGCACTGAGGCTAAAACAAAGGAATACATAACACCATATGGAGCATCCCATTTAAAGCATCATTATCTTCTGAGGCATTATTTACCCCAACAGAAGTGGTTGTAAAGCGTCAGGTTAAAGGTATGCGTACTTAAATATGCTTTTATGCGTATATGCACAGCAATATATGGTTGAGTATCATCAGTTTATTTTAAATGAACATTTAAAATGCAAATACCATTGTATTACGATTGTATTTTATTGCAGCCATTAGTGAAAGCTGGTTGAATGATGGTTAAATATGGTTTTTATTGGTAAACGATTTGCAATTTAATGAAACAGTTTTTGAAGAGGGTAATGCAGGAAAGGTTTTTGAAAAAAAGACGAATTAAAAATATCCTACAGTTCAGGAGAACAGTATAGGAGTTCAAGAGTCTATCTTAACTTATGTTATGTTCAATTGCAAACATTTTCGTTCCGTTCACTCCAACTAAGGCATTGTATATTGGAATTAATGGTTGAGAATAACAGCCAATAACATTGAAATCGTAGTCTAATAGGTAGTGTGTTGGCTCATTAGACGAAAGGCAGCAGTTCAAACCCCAGGTCAGACATTAAAATGAAATTTGAAAAAATTTTAAAATAAAAAATTTGATTTCTGAGAGTAAATAAAATTGCCATGAAAAGTTTCTCAGAAATCTGTCGTTCGGAATCGACTTTAAAATGTAGGGCTCCCGCCACTCATGTATCAAATTAACGGACACAATATAAGTGGTGTGAGAGCTAGATCATAATCCTGACTGAATGGTTGTAATGGCAAATTATGTACGTTATGCATGTATGTATGAATAACATCGTTCATATATCTGTCACTTATTTTGTGAATGCAGTGTATCTGTTATATCCAATTAACTGGAATTGCCCGATTTGATGACCGTTACAAATTGTGGCTTATGGCAGGCATGTACCTGCGACTTAAGAAAGCCTATCGTCGTAAAGTAGCACAATCGTGGTGGCCAGCTCACATCACCTCCAAGTGAGATGCCCATGTCCTCAAATCGCTCCCGAGAATCTAATATGACATGAGCATGTCCTGTTGAAACCACAACGATATGTGGTTGTGTCCAGATCATCGAATTCAGACCAAATAATTTTCATATTCATCGACCGATTGCCTGATCATGGCTAAATTCAAAGCTTTGCAATACTCGCTGAATAGTGGAATATTTTCTGAAAATGTAAAATAATATGCTCGAGCGTTATGGTGCCTATCGAACATCTCCTAGACGTTCTTCCTTACCTAAGAAATACTAGAGTTTCTCAGGAAAATTTTAGATCATTTAAAATAAATTCTTATATGGGTTCCCGTTGCCGCATTAGTCTAATAGGTAGTGTATTGGCTTATTAAACGTAAAAGCCAGGGTTCAAACCCCAGGCCAGACATCAAAATAAAATACAAAAAGTATTTCTTCGCTGACTTCCCTTCTGCAGATTTCAGGAAAAATCTCTAAAAGTAAATGAAATTGCCAATGAAAAGTTTCTCAAAAAATCTGTCGTTTGGAGTCGACTTTAAACTGTAGCTCCCAGCACTCATGTGTAAAAATTAACACACACAACATAAGTGGTGTGAGAATCCTGTTCATAATCCCGACTGAATGACCACTTATATATATGTATGTATGTGTTCCCGGACATAAGGATATCGTTGGAAATTACATTATGGGTCAGGTCTAGTAAGGAACTCACAATATTGCTAAGCTTTAATGAACTGATATGAACAAAACGAGGATAGGTTGTTATCTTGCAATAAATCGTATAAATTTATCGTACTATTGCGGTCCTCACAGACAGCTGTTCTATAAGACGGTATTGCAATAGACTTGGCATTCCCTCAACAATTGATTTCTGCGGGAACTCTAGGTCTGAGGAGAAGGAAAAGAGCAATTTGAAATGAATATACGGTGATCATTAACTTCTCTTTTTTTTTGGACTAAACTCTAAAAAATTAATGTTATTTGATCTACAGACTGGGTATTAAGTGTGATTAGTCTCTGACCTAAGTGGAATCTCCACCTAACGTAACCTAATTTATGAGAATAAAGTTTAAGTTTGTGTTGGCTTAGAAAATATGATACTGAACAATTTAAAGAATTACGGTCTTAATTGCAGCCCTAAAAAGAAATCGTCACCCGATGAGAAGAATTTATTTCAGTTTTTTTTATCAGTTTCGGTTTACATTGTCTACACCGAGTGCCTTCTAAATTTTTTAATTACGTATGCCTTTGGCAATATCGGCATTTGTGAGGTTTTCAGTATATTAGTACAGCAATTATGTCGAACCGGCATAAAACGTTAACAATATTTATTGAAGTAACCTCTTTCCAATCAAAATTTCATTATTTTTAAGTACATTCCTTACATACATACATACATACATAATTGGCCATTACAGGATTACACCACTCATGCTGTGTGTACCTACAGTTTAATCATTCGATTCCGAACCACAGATTTTTGCGAAACTTTTTCATTACAATTATATTTACTTTCAGAATTTTTGCCAGAAATCTGCTGAAACTAAGTCGCCGAAGAAATATTTTTTCATATTTCGTGTTGATGTCTGACCTGGGGTTTGATCCGCGGCCTTACGTCTAATAAGCCAATACACTACCTACTAGACTACGGCGACTTCAAGTATATTCCATACTTTCATTTAAAGTGTAATTGGGTACTCGTCCATGAAGCTATGAACCGGAACATTTAAACTGCAGGTGTTAGCATCAATTTTGAATTATCTTTATATCGAATCCATCTGTAAATTACTTTTCGCTATGAGAAGTTATGCCATCTGGCTGCCAGTTAGTAATATTATTTTTAAATCCTCTGCAACACTAGTAATGAATGAAGTTTTTACGAAAACACTGGGTTTATACCTGTCTCTACTTGCAAAATAATGTGTAGAGCAAAAATCAGCAATGAGTAATCAAAAAGATGAATAGATTCGATTCATACTCATAATTTCTGATACTTATAAGCATTCATACTTATTTTAATAACATACTGATACTACTCATATTCAAAGTTTGAAGTACTTATCGCACTCATACTTAACAATAACGCATGATGTTGTTGATTTCTACTCTCCTTTACTCAACATTTACAAGAATCACAAAATAAATATGATTCGCGTACGAACACTACAATACTCACTAGAAAGTTGTGTGTTTGCTTTGCTTGGTGTCTTTGTCTTTTTCGTTCTTCTTTTTGTAAATGCAACAACAACTAAGACTGTAAATTTTGACGAAGGATTCGAATCACTCGAATAATTTATGAGTATTATAAATATTTTTCTAAATTTATGAATCTGAATGAGCAGGCGTATGAATCGAACATATTGGGAATGTAATGAGTTTGATGTCAACTTTGTACTCATACTCATTTCAACTTGTACTTATAAATCAATGGTGTAGTGAGTGCGAATGAATCAGAGTAGTTGAATTTCATTCCTGTTGACTCACTCATACTCGAAATTTCATGAGTACTTATGAGTAGTGAAAAAACGATTCATTGCTAATAAAATTATACGACAGACATGAAAATATTCTTGAAAATTTTGTCAGAAAATTTCTTATTAATTAAAAAAAAATATTCTTTCATTCTTTATTTATTAAACAGACTTCCATCCAAATACATTGACTGTTTTCCAAGAATTTTTTTGCCTTTTATTTCATTTTATTCACTACCTTTCTTAACTGATTGATGATACAATCAAAATGGAAAATTCAAAAAATTTTAATTCCATACTTTATAAATTGCCAACGAAATCCTTTTCATTTTCTTCGACATAACATCTTTTGATTTCGGTGGCGAATTTTATCAACATTAAAGGGTTTTATTTCTTTTAATTTCTTATTATTATTTTTTTGTCTTCCTTTGGATAGCTGTCTAATAATTATTTTCTTTTTTTGTTACTTTCTTTACTTCTCTTCTGTTCTCCATTGCCCGCCTTTAAATACTGATGATGATGAACACAATGATTGTAATTTTACGCACTGCGGTATGTAAAAATAAATTCTTTATACAAATAAAAGACAAAAAAAGGATACAAGAAGGGAATAAAAAAATATTAAAAAGAAATCCATGCAACGATTTTTATAACAATTTCTTTACAACACCAAGTCATGGCAACATGATCAGCAGCAAGAGCAATAGGAGCTGTAGCTGCCAGTAACATTACAGTGATTTTTTTCCCAAACGATAAAGACAACAAGACCAGCAGCAGCTAAAAGAATCCAATTTTCAAACGCCCATTGAAAAATACGTCGTTTTTTCGCTTTCATTCCAAAAATCCTTTTCCTGGGCATCATGTGCATGTGTATGAACAGCAGAAATAAAAAAAGAAAAACTCAGCCAAATATTCTGCATTCATAGGAAATACAAGATTATAATATACAATATACAATTTTCTCTCACTCTCTCTTCTAACAAAGAAAAAAAAAACAATCCAAAATGTTAAAATTTCATTGAAAATTTTCTGTGTGTGGCAAACAAGTGTCTGCGAAAAATGTTGCATAGAATGCAGTTGAATCGCTGTTCGTGTGTCGCTCTTTTTGTTTCGTGGAATTAAAATGTGTTCTCTCTGGTAAGAGAATGAAAAAGGTTTTTAGTTGCAATGAAAAATTCTGTGTTTGTAAAGAACTAATACTGTTGTTATTACATTAGCACATGCATTCACACATACATATATATACTATTTTACAACCACATACTGTTTTAAAGAACTGGTGAAATTAGTTACTGTCGACCGTTGTATTTATAACCTACAAAGGAATCCAAACGAAATATACTTTCGCTCTTAAATTTCTAAAGGCATTTTCACAATGGACCAATTGGTTGCTCGATTGGAGACGATACCTTTCCTAAACTAATCCAAAATTATACTCTGACCTACGTACTTAAGTATGTATAAAAAATATAGGTTGCTTGTATGCGGTACAAATTAAGTGGTGTGAGAAACTAGGTAATAATCCTGACTGAAGGGTTGTATGCGGTACAATGTTATTTCGAATATTTTTGCGCTCCTTTATTTACTTCGTTGCTATATTTGAGTCTAAATTGGTGAAAGATTTAGAGCCGTCAGACGAGCATACATAATTGGTCATTACAGCCCTCTAGTCAGGATTACGAACTAGCTTCTCACACCACTTATGTTATGTGCGTTAATTTTATACATGAGTGGCGGGACCTACAGTTTATAGTCGACTCCGAACGACAGATTTTTGAGAAACTCGCCGAAGAAATACTTCTTGTATTTTGTTTTGATGTCTGACCTGAGGTTTGAACCGTTGCCTTACGTCTAATAAGCCGACACAATACCTACTACACTACGGCGACTAACATGCCTCTGTTAGTTAACATAATAACGTATCGGTTAATAAGAGGATAACTGACTGACTATTTAGTTCGGGTACTCTGAATAGCAGAAGTATTGGTACACGATGATGTCGATTTTGCCAAAGAAATCATCTTTTCGGATGAAGCTAATTTTCATCTTGGTGGGTACGTTAATAAACAAAATTGCCATATTTGGAGCTTGGAAAACCCACACGTGGTCTTACAGGAGTCAATGCACCTATTACGTGTGACTGTTTGGTGCGGATTTTAGAGCTGAGGCATCATTGACCCATATTTCTTTAAAAATAAGGACGGCGCAACCATTACGGTCAATGGAGAAACCTATAGCACTATGATAACCGATTTTTTTGTACTCGCTCTTGTATTGATGTGAACGATGTTTGGTGTCAACAGGATGGTGCATCTTGTCACATGTCTCATGTCACGATCGATTTATTCCGAGAAATGTTTGATACCTTCTTATTGAGCCGAAATGGTGATGTCAATTGGTCGCCATGAAGCTGCAATTTCACTCCGTTGGACTAATTTCTGTGAGGTGCCGTTACAGAAAAATATTATGCCGACAAACCAGAGATAATTGAGCATTTGAATGCCAACATTTGTGATGCCATTGCCGAGATACGACATCATACATAAATAATATTCCATTTGTAACCGCAACAATTGCACTTCACAACAATAATTTTTGGCAAAATTTGAAACCGTTTTTCTTTTACTGCATTTATAAATTTAAACTTTTAAGTGGCCCACCCTTTAGAAAGTAACAAGAGATTTTATCTTGAAAAAGTTCTCAATATCAGTATGATTGGACTTTAGCATGAAGGAGACTAGGAACATAGAATGATAGAAAGTTAATGGACGAGTCATGTTAAAATAAAAATTTTAAATTCACATGAGAAACTGTTTGCAACTGCCGCCAGGCATTTTTAACTTTTTGGGCATTTTTTTAGACAAATTTCTTTATTCAAGAATCATTTGAAATTGCAAACTGTGGGGTGATAAACACTAGACACCAATACAAGTAGAATTACAAAAGAGAAAGTGGAATTGAAAGGGATATACATTTCGCAAATCGGTTCATATTGCACAAAAATGTTTGATCTTGTACTCGCAGTGAAGTGAAGTCTCATACCTGCCCTAAATAGATGCTCCTTCATGATGTTATTCATAGCTTGCTTGTCAAAAATTCGACTCCAGATTTTTTGTCAATAGTTGAAATACCTTTCAAATTACTTACTTGCTTAAGTTCATACGTACATACATAATTAGTCAATACTACCCTGCAGTCAGGATTACGACCTAATTTCTCACACCACTTATGTTGTGTGTGTTAATTTTATTCATGAGCTTTAAATTCGACTCCGAACGAAAGATTTTTGAGATGCTTTTCATGCCAATTTTATTTTCTTTCCGAGTTTTTTGCCAGAAATCTGCTGAGAGGAAGTCGCCGAAGAAATATTTTTTCATATTCGTTTTATTGGAGATGTCTAGCCTGGGGTTTGAATCGCATCTTCATGTCTAATAAGCCAGTTGGTAGGTACCAACTACCTACTAGACTACGGCGACATACATTTTGTAAATTCGCCCATATTGCACCTAAATGTACCGTCTTGTGTTCTCAGTGAAGTCAAGTCACACACATGCCGGTGGTAAATAGATGCGTGACATAAGTTTCTGGTATAAAATTCGGGTCCATAGAAGATTATGATAATTACACGCTACATTATTTTTGTCAATAGTTAAAACGCCTTTCGTATTACTTACTTAATTAATTACATACATACATATAAAATTGGTCATTGCCCTTTAGCCCTTCAGTCAGAATTAAGACCTAATCTCTCAAACCACTTATGTTGTGTGTGTTAATTTTATCCATCAGTGACGGGGTCTACACAGTTTAAAGACGACTCCGACGGTATGATTTTTTGAGCAGCTTTTCATGGCAACTTTATTTTACTCTCATAGGTTTTAAAAGAAGTCTGCATAGAGGAAGTCTCTGAAAGAAATATTTTTCATCTTTCGTTTCGTTCGTGATGTCTAAGGAGGCGGTTGAGCACCTATTATGTCGTTAGTTGTTCTGGAAAATTTTTTTTCTGAATTCTTTGCACCAGCTAAGCTATATATAGAGTTCTGCAGCTAGCAGATAATTTATTTACAGTAGCAAGCTGTAGAATAATATGGTTGTCATATATCGCTAGAGAGTATAGAGGATTTTTGTACTACCTGTGGCAGTGAGAGATCATACTTATTTGGTTCCAATCTCTCTCAAATGGTGGCACTTACTGATATCTCTGAAATGGTCAAGGACTTTCAAATCATTTAGAATTTGGTGGCATGACACATGAAAAATTATTGAATATTTTTTTTGCTGTTTAACTGTTTACATTTCATAATAAGGATGATGACAATAATAACACGACCATGAGTAATACTTACTTACGACTGTCATAGTTTCCGATTCGGAAACTGTATTAAATGCGGGTGCCTCACCAGATACTTCACATTTATAAACGCCTGTTGACTGCAAAGTGACGCGTCTTAATCCCACTTGTGTATCGGAGGAATTGCGTAACTGAAATGAAATCGAAGTGAAAGAAAAGAGAAGAGGAGAAAATAAGAAATTTGCGAACGTACAGAAATAAAATGAGAGAAATTGGAAAATTTTTTATATTCTTTATATTGTATATATTTTGTCTATCTTATCTCATTTCCCACTGTTTTTTTGTGTATTTTAATTTGCCAAGTGCTGGAGTTAAAATAGTTTGTAAAACTTTTTGTTGTCGTCCCATTTTCTATTTCATTTCATTTCATTTGATTTCATTTAAATTAGGATTAATTAGTTATTTGCGGTTTTCAATGTGAATTTTATTTCAAGTTTTTTTCTTCTTTTATTTTTGGGTATTTTTGTTTTTATCAAATGTTGTAAATATTTTCATTTTACTTTAAATTTAATTTAAAAACATGATTACGCAATTCATTTTACTTTTGACGAATTTCTGTGGTTAATTTCGTGTTTTTCTTTTTTCCAACAAATAAAAAGAATTTTAATGTTCAAGTAAAAAGTCAAAAACGTATTTTTTCTTTTTCTTAAATTGCTTAGAAATAAAATCCACGAAGATAAATGAGCATTTGCGTTTTACAAATTCATTTATTTTTATTAAAAATTTGTATAATTTTTAGCAGACATTACTTACCCAGACATTTGTAAACGCAAAATGGTTTTTACCTGTAAGGATTATTTGCAAATTCAGACGTTGATTTATGTTTTCACTGAAAATTACTTCTCAATGGAAAATGAAAAGATGGAGTTTAACAGACATTCTAATACTCTATCACACTCTCATTTACAAAAAAAAAAGGGAAATATTTGAACATCTTTCAAATAGAATGCTTTAAACACACTAAATTGAAATGGTGGCTTAAAGCAAGTATTGTGGCTCAAGTAAAATATTCATACACGCAGCGGAAAAATGTTTGAGGGACGTATGGTATGAGTAGCACCGAAAAAGACATCGATTGTCTGTGTGAAATCGCTGGGAATTCAATTTTACCCAGGAGAACCAAAAAAATATACAAAAGATTGTCTGCATCCTTTCCTGTGATATCACAATGGGCCGCTATGCATCCTCAAGTGAGCTTTTAGTAATCAAAGCTACCACTCCGACCTATCTGCCTACCTGCCTGCCTCCAGAGTTAGCATCTTATCGAAGTTCCCGTAATATCAGACTGTGATGTCTGGTCAATATGAGGAAAACAGGGGAAATAAGCCAAAGATTAAACAGTTTAAAAAAAGCTGTTGTGTCTGGTCTGTGTAATTCCTCCGCTTCCCATTCTCCCCTTTCCTACATCCTCTCCTTTTTATCCTATTCCCTCTATTATTCTTCCCTCTTTAGGGACGTTGTACAATGGGTCAATTCGAACGACGGGTACTGTACTTTTCTCAATTGACAAGTACACGTCCTCTAACCTAACCTAACCTAACAAATGTGATGTGGCTGCTGTGACTAGACCATGTCGTTCGAATTGAGGAAAATGCTTCCGGGAAGACGGGTATTTGAAGCGGGGATTTTCGGAAGTCGGCGAAGGGGGCGACCTTGTTTCCGTTGGAAGAACACAATCGAGGAAGCCCTGTCATCGATTGGTGTGACCACCAACTGGCGAAGGCGCGCAAGAACAGAGGTCAATGGAATGATGTGTTAAGGCAGGCCAAAATCCATTAATCGGCTTGTTAATGATCAATTAAATAAGAAAATAAGTATGTGGCTCTAGTCAAGAAATAACAACAAATAAGAATTTCAAAACTATCGCAAGGCTACCCAAACAGCGTCCAGCAAATATCCAGAAAACTCTCCAGTAATAAAACTAAGCGAGGGCGTTAAATTGCAGAAATGCATAAAGCTGTAACACCCGAAGTAAACAGCTTATGCGTGAAATAAGTTCGAAGATGTCTGAACAAATGAAAGAAAAGTAGGCAACAGCTGTAAATGATATCTAGACTAAAGCGTTAATATAACCGATGTGCTACGTACCCTTAGCTTGACAACGAAGGCACAAAATTTATGAAAAATATTTATTTATCTCTTAGCAGATTTCTGGTAAAAAGTCTTAGAGTAAAATAAAATTGCAAAAGTTTCTTAAAAATCTGTCATTCGGAATCGACTTTAAACTGTAGGTCCAGCCAATCATGTATAAAAATTAACGCACACGACATAAGTGGTGTGGTGTGGTGTGAGGAACTAGGTCGTAATCCTGATTGAGGGGTTGTAATGGGCAATTATGTTAAGTATGTATGATGCGTCTGTCGTCGTAATATAGTAGAGACATGAAGTCTCGGTTCAAATTCCAGATTAGACATGTCAAACGATATATAATATGAAAAAAAATATTTCTTCGGCAACTACCTCTCAGCTCAGATTTCTGTAAACTGTTGAGAGTATTTGAAATTTATATGAAAAGCTTCTCAAAAATTTGTCGTTCAGTCTCGCCACTTATGAATAATATTAACACACACAGCATAAGTGATGCGAGAGACTAGGTAGTAATCTGGACTGAAGGGTTGTAATAACTGATTATGTATGTATGTATGTATGTATGTATGTATGTATGTATGTATGTATGTATGTATGTATGTATGTATGTATGTATGTATGTATGTATGTATGCATGTTATTTCTCCACAACCCTTCCAGAGCTCAAGCATACTTTCTGTCCGCCTTCTTCAGATTTGGTCAAAGTTTTTGGGTTGTCTGTCCATATCCGAGGCTACACGCACAGCATTATCAAAAGCCGTAACTGTATTGTAAATTATAAACTCCTATGTCTTTAATGGCGCTCTCAATGATTCGCTTACAATTTCGAGTCAGTTTTCATCTCTATCTCAATGGAAGATACACCACAGCCATTAACTTTCCAGGAATTTTTTACATTAGACCTTAATGCTTTAACAACCGCGTACCTTTGCAGTTATAATACTTATGTACATACATAATTGGTCATTACAACACTTCAGTCAGGATTATGGACCTAGTTTATCACAGCACTTATGTTGTGTGCATTAATTTTATACATGAGTGGCGAGACCTACAGTTTAAAGTCGACTCCGAACGACAGATTTTTTGAGAAATGGCAATTTTATTTACTCTCAGAGTTTTTGCCAGAAATCTGCTGAGAGAAAGTCACCGAAGAAATTTTATTTATATTTTTGTTTTGATGTCTGACCTGGGGTTTGAACCGTGGCCTTACGTCTAATAAGACAACACACTACCTACTAAACTACGGTGACTTCTTTCAGGTATAATTGCATCAATAAAAGTACTTACCGCTAATAGAATTTTTTTCACTTACTTGATGAATTTTTGACAAATTTTACACAATTTATATCCTGCCACAAAAAAAAAATTTTTTTTAATTATTTATCCCCTCCGTATTACAAACACAAATCATTCCTTTTGAAATATGTAATGAACCAATTTTATTACCGTTAAATTAACACTTTATAGTTTAAAAAAATTTTTTTTTATTGACTTTGAAAATTTAAAAATATAAGAGGGTTTCCTTAAATACAGTCTAGAGGAAACCAAATTTATATTTAAGGATTTTGCTTCAAACTTCATTAATGCAACCGCATTCATGTCCTCGTATTAGAAAAGTTTAAAGAACCAAAGTTTGTTCACCACTTTAAACAAGACACTCTTGTACGTACGTACATGCACGCTCTCTCATAAGCGCATTATACAATATACGAAAGAGCATTTCATAACAAATAGAAAAACGAAAAAAAAATAACATGAAAAACTAAATAAATCCTTAAGGATACTATAGAAGAGAAATAAACGTGACTTTTGTCATTGTTGACTATTTTTATAAAAAAATTCTTCCTTTTTTATTAAAAAAAAAACAGAAAAAATTATTTCATATGTTGGCGAAATGCAAGTTGCAAGAGAAAAAATCGTATCCTTCTTTTTGATTTAAACAAACAAAGCTTAACAATGTATGATTTTCAGTCAGGATTTTTTATGAGGCGGAAATATATCGTATTATTCTTGTTTCTTCGTCTTTCAGTTGTACTTTTGATGTTGAATGTTGTTAGAAATTGTTGTAATTCACACACATATAATGGTAGACAATTTCTTAAAAAAAAAAAAAAAAAACCAAACAACCAAGACAAGTGGAACACTGACGTGACATTGTCATGTTAAACTTAAAAGTGAACAATTGCTTGGACTGTTTTATGAATTTATTTCAATGGATACAAAGAATACGTTATGAAAATAATAAATTTATGATTTGGAGAAAAACATTTGATATATTTTTGGGAAAAATCAAAAAACAGCAATCATTACCATTAGATGAGTCAGTCCTCATGCTTATAAGACTATTAGGTTCCAATCAGGATTGAAATCGATTGAGTGCTTAGTTTCAAAAATAAGTCTTTAGGTAGGTAGGTAGGTAGAAGTGGCTGTCCCCTCGACGCAGTCAAAAGCGGACACACTTTGGCCGCACACAGGGCCCATTGTGATACCACATTTTCTCATTTCCCCTTATTCCACGAAACATTCGGAGCTTCCGATGAAGCGACTCAGACTGCCAATATCCATACATGACAATTCATCCATATCCTCCATGTAGTAGGCGCCCAGGTACCTCTTTCTCCTCCTACCAAGTGCCGGACATGTGTACAATAGGTGAAGAATAGTCTCATCTTCCTCGCCATTTCACAGCTTCTGCAGTAATCATTTGCAAGGTGTTCAAGACCAATACGCCTCTCATGCGTTTCTATAATGCAATACCCAGTAATAATCCCGATAACAGTGTTGAGCCTACTTCTTTGGAGTTTAAGCAGAGTCGCCGTGCGCCTCTTATCCAGCCTCGGCCAGATCTTTTGCGCCGCTCTGCCCTTATCCGAAGTCGCCCACATTCTGTTGACGAGATCTATGGTTGCATTGCCAATTATAAGTTTGCAGGTCCCAAAAGGGATCCCCAATGTAGAGAATTCATCAAAGAGTTCGATGGTCGTGCCCCTTCTGGCCAGGTCATCCGCTCTGCAGTTGGCAGGAATATCATTATGTCCCGGTACACATGTGATACAAACATCATATCGGTTCGCAAACTCATTGAGATGTCTGCTACAGTTATACACCGTCTTGGAGTTTATTACACTAGAATCCAATGCTTTGATGGCCGCTTGGCTATCGGAAAGTATGGTGGTTTTTCGCCTGTGAACATTTTTGTCCACAATAATTTTCACCGCAGCCTGAATTGCTGACGCCACCTGAAAGACGCTGCAATTATCTGGTAGACTTATAGACTTGGATATTCCGACTGATATCGAATAGATACCAATTCCAAATTCCAAATAAGTCTTTAAATTAGGTTCAATTTGAAACTGTTTGCCAGCTTTAACCATCTAATTAAGAGGAGACTTAATGTGGCAGTTAAAGTTCTTGAGCACTTGTTTCAGCAATACAGTTTGAGTATTTGAGAAAATTTCAAATCTCGAAATTGAAGGTTTAGCAACCCGGCGAGTTCTTAGAATTTCAGTTGGAGTTCATTCAATATATTTGAATCTTACATTATATCTTGCCACTTCGTCTGAGATAGGAAAAAATCATTAAAAAAAGCTCACAGCAATCTCTTATTTCGTATCGTTTTCAAAAAAATAAGGTTTGATGACTCCTTAAACTTGAAACCACGCTATATTACTGTATGAACGGTCAAATACAGCAACTTGTAATAGGCCTTCGGCTATTAAACCTTTCTAGTGCTCCAAAAGCAACAATATTGCTTGTTCAAGTTACTACCCAGATGGATAGTGTACACACATACATCCATACATAATTGGTCATTATAACCCTTTAGTCAGGATTATGACCTAGTTTCTCACACCACTTATGTTGTGTCCGTTAATTTCATACATGAGTGTTGGAACCTACAGTTTAAACCCAACTCCGAACGAAAGATTTTTGAGAAACTTTTCATGGCAATTTTATTTACTCTCAGAATTTTTGCTAGAAATCTGCTGAGAGGAAGTCGCCAAAGAAATATTTTTTCATATTTCGTTAAGTTGGAGATGCTTGACCTGTACTTTAAACCGGGGCCTCAGGTCAAATAAGCCAGCACACTACTTACTAGACCACGGCGACTTCAATAACACAATAGATGTAACTCGGGTTTAATGGTTAATGAATAGCAGCACACGCGATATGCCACCGATTGCTGTCCACTTGCGCGGTAATTCATCACATCGAAAGCCCAGTTCTCTAAGCCTTACGGAAGACCCGGCAGGATAGCATTTGTTGCTGATCCATACCCTTGTGGCCAAGTAGTTAATATAAAGTATGAGTATGCTTAGTAGGTGTTGTTTAAAGAATGCTGATAACGAAGTCGCCTTAGCATATAGGTAGTTCGATGGCTTATTCGATGCAATCCCAGGTCATATATTTCGAAGTAAAACGAAGTATTAAACAATATTTCTTTGGCGACTGCCTCTCAGCAGTCTTCTGTCAAAAACTCTGAGAAATAAATAAAATTGACATAAAAAAGTTTCTTAAAAATCTATTGTCCAGAGTCGACTTTAAATTGTAGGTCCCGCTACTCATGTATAAAATTAACACACACAACGCGTAAAAGTTGCTGTGTAGCATGGATTTTGAGCTGACAGCGTCATGGGTGACTGCCAATTGCAAGCACTATGTGCAGATGATTATAAAATTTTTTTTGGCCTGAATTTGTAGCTCTGGATACCAACAACATGAGGTTTTCATAGGACGGCGGTAGATGCCTTACAAGTCATGCCACATTGTATAGTATATTATGCACATGGTCATCTTACTATTTGATCTTGTTAGACTCTTTCTTGTGGAGTTTTATTAAATTGGAGGTGCATTCGAATAAGTCACAAACAACGGCGGTCCTCAGAGCTGCCATAAGCAGACGTCGGTACCAATAGCCCCCGGGGGCGAACATCTTCGGCTTTTTACAAACATAGGACACGAACATCAACAATGTTCTTTGAAAAGAGTGTAAAAGTGCATTCATTTGTTTGTCAGCTTCTAAAGAAGAAGGTTCACGTCGCTTTTTCCAGGTTTCAATTATACACCCAAAGAACTATTACGGTAGGATTTACTAATATTCTATGAGATTCTTTAATAACAATGAGAAATGATTTCGATTTTTGGAAGAACATTTGTCAGGTCTACATATACATATTATTAGGTTACTAACAATTTTCCTCTGGGATATACACATGCCTCTTACAAATACAGTCACATTTTTATCATGTTCTTGTGCCGACGTCTGGCCATAAGCCATGCCATCTGAACGTATGATTTGAGGGTATGTAGTCATAGATATACACGAATAAGCTATAAATCGAAGAAATGTTCAGAACCAATATAATCCATGTCATATTTCATGCATAATGGCATCGATAGATCTTTTAAACGAATAAAAATTGAAATGATAACTGACACACATTTTGTTTTGTTTAAGCTTAAATCCCAGAAAATCCAAAATGCCTTATATACTGGATGGGATTATTATTAATGCTGCCACTCTTATAAGTTCCATTAAAAGAATTCGGTGGATTTCCAGAAAAGAATCTGTCATTCAGTATTTTACACACCCTATTACAATTTTTTTTGTTAAAATGTGATGTCAATATGTTAACGATGTCTGCTAATATGTAATAAATTTTTACCCTCCATTTATAATCAATAAATTAAGCATTTAATCTCTTTAAAGTAATGCATCACACAGTAATTGAATCAACTGAAAACATATTTTAACTGCAATGAAAATAATTTCAATAAAAAAAGCATTTCCTATCATTTAATAAGATGCTGATGCACTCGCTCTCTTTCTCTGAGCAAATTAGTTTAAAAAAGTATTTCTGTTCCCATTAATCGTTCGTATAATTTAATAAAAATTTTTTTATCCACTGTGACGTATGATGAATATTGAAGGCTTTTCTTAACAATCATACGCCTACAAGCAGTTGTATTACTTTTATGGACAGCAAACAAGAGAGTGTGAGTTGTTACGTTAGCTCACACTCAGTGAGAGTGTGAGAGTATGAAATAAATCAGTTTTTTTTAATTAAATTTCTCATCTCCATAATGGTTTTTGCTTCAAAGATAAAGAATCAACATATAAAATATGCCATGATATGGAAAAGGATGGCTATTGAGACGAAAGTATGACATTTCTTCATAAATAACCAATAACTGTTATGTATTTTTTTTATTTCTTTGTGTGTGTGTAAGTCTTTAATGAAGACAAGAGAGTGGAGAAAATATTTCAATGAAATGAAGGAGAACGGTAATCAAATGATATCCCACACAGCTGTAGCAAGCTGGGTGGATATATGTAGGAAAGTAACGTTAAGAAATATTGTGTAGGTAGTACTTACGTCAACATTGATGCCCGGCAAAGGAAATGCCTGTCCCGGTGGTTTATTGCGCGGTACATAACGATAAAATTCATGACCATCTTTATACCATTTCACCGAATACAATGATTCACCATCGAGACTGTAACGGCAACCTAAAATGGCACTCTTAAAGCGCATTATATGATTGGGTATTTTCACCTCCGTCATGGTTAGTGAATTGCTAATATCTGCAAGAGAAAAAAAGAAAGAAAATAAAGTAAAAGAGATATGTAAAGTTAAGCTAAAATTTGTACGGAGTACAGTTTATAGGGAAATTAATATTGTAAAGAGCTTTCCTCCGTCTACATTGTACTCTACGAAATAAATTTTATGCTGCCATAACAAATACTTGCAACGTTTAATTCCCTTATGGTATAAGCTGCAGCACAATGGACTATCCAAACTAACAAAAACAATATCTTGTAACAACTAATGATTGTCATGCAAAAAAAAAAAACTAACGAAAGGAAAATGTATGGAGAACTTGGAGTATCTAAAATAGAAACTATTTGACGTTCACGTTTTAGTTGTTTTATGTTTATTTTGTTACAAATTGGTTTTCACGTAAATTAGATGGTGAACAACGAAAGCTAAGTATGCAAGACTATCGGTGAAATGCGGAAAGTAAAAACGAATTCGCAAATAAAAGGAATTCTAGTATAAAAAGAGGATGCTTAACACAAAAATTGCAGCTGGGATTTCAACCCCTTATGTGCCGTCATGAGCAAGAAGTACTTTGACAAGCATCACAGTGGACAAAAAGGAACACAGCGCATTTGTGTAAAGTCCTCGTTCAATGTTATGGCATTGAAGAAACCAAAAAATTTAAAATTCGTGGGAGCCTTATTTAAATTCTTTTGGAGAATTGGAAATTGAATTTATACAGACAAACATACATAAATAATTCATCATTGTAAACCATTCAGTCAGGATTACCACCTAGTTCCTTACACCACTAATGTTGTGTGTGTTAATTTTATACATGAGTGGCGGCGGCACCTACTGTTGGAAGTCTACTTGAAACAACAAATATTTCAGAATCTTTTTCACAGAGTTTTTACCAGAAATCTGCTGAGAGCAATTCGACGAAAAAATATTTTTTCATATCCCTTTCGTTGGGGATGTCTGACCAAGGATTTTAAGCGTGGCCTCACGTCTAATAAGACGTTACACTATCTACTAGACTACAGCGACTACGAAATTGTATTTATGCTGTGGCAAGAAGTGCACCAGTGACCTGAATTTAACAAGTTCAGATGGTGGATTTAAAGGCTCTTATGGTTGGATAAACATTGAAGGTCTTGCAAACTAAAAGCTTGAGGTTTAGCTTGGGTTTCTACCAGAAAATACAAGGCTGAAGACAGTCTTGCAGAATATTTTGTTGTCAATATTAAGGATCTACCCAAGGCACCATTTTAAACAGAAGGCTTAGTTTGAAATCGCATTAAAATTCTACAAAAGCAAAGGTATGGCTGTTCGTTTTAGATACTGCAAGATGTGAGGTCTCTTGTCTAAAAAAAGAGTGGATATACGCTGTTATTATGCGTCCCATTATCACATATGCAACAATAGCATGGTACAGAAAACATATTACATACATAATTGGTCATTACAACACTTTATTCAGGATTACGACCTAGTTTCTCACACCACTTATGTTGTGTGTGTTAATTTTATGCCTGAGTGGCGGGACCTACAGTTTAAAGTCGACTCCGAACAACAGATTTTTGAGAAACTTTTCATAGCAAATTTATTTACTCTCAGAGAATTTGTCGGAAATCTGCTGAGAGGAAGTCGCCGAAGAAATATTTTTTCATATTTCTCTCAATTGGAGATGCCCGACCTGGGTTTTGAACCGAAGCCTCACGTCTAATAAGCCAACACTAGACATGGCGACTTCAAACTGAAAACCTATTACCATTAATAAATTGAACAGAGCAGATAGACCCGCCGTTGTAATTTAGTAGGTAATGTGCTGGCTTAGGACTCCCAGCCCCAGCCCAGACATTTCAATCAAAACGGAATATGAAAACGTATTTCCGCGCCATCTTCTTCTCACTGCTCTTCTGACACAAACTGCCATGAAAGGCTTTCCATATTTTCGTTTGGAGTCGACATTAAACTGTACGTGCCGCCACTTATATACAAAATTAACACACACAATATGGGTGCTGCGAGAGGCTAGGTCGTAATCCTTACTAAAAGGTTGTAATATAATGTATAGAAGTAGGCAAGTAAGAAAGAAAGACTCGTCTTCCTTTGTATAAACGACCACCCATGGTATGTAGTGAGGCTGCATACGTATTTGGGGGCAAAGCTTTAATCTGTTTGGGTTTGTTTACACTCTCTTGCAACTGGTCTTTGGCAGTAAATTGCGGTATTTGGCCTCATTCAGAACGAGTAAAGTTTAAACCAAAGCCTCTAAAGTGAACAATAAATTCAGTGAACGTCGAACGAACGTCACATACGTCATTTTGAGGTTGAGATGCTTGACTTTTGCCAAATAGCTTGGGATCGTTAATACCATACTGGTTCATAGTTTTCATCGTATGAATGCTCAAAATAAATCGTTTGAACAAAAATCTTTGCTGTTGCTTAGGTACCTGGATATTGTGGAGTATATGGTAGGAAATTTAGGGTTGCATTGGCAGGGAAGGGATGTGTAAGATTCTATGTAGATTTGGATCCCAACTATGCTTACCACTATTCCTAATCTATTTAGAGTTTGTTAAATTGGCAAATGATGGGCAAATTAAACTCTATATAGGGACGCTGGCATGCATGGGAGGCGCTCAGTACCCAGTTCGGAAGTTTTGCAGATTTTCTCATGTAATGCAAGTCGGACTTTAAACCCCAAACAAATTCATTTATGAATCGATATGAATGCAGAGAAATAAAACATCTGAATAATAATGGGAATAGGGAGTTATGATCCAGTTCTGTTAGGTAAACTGTTGCCTCTCAAATGGTCCTAGTATTTCATATTTGATGCCAAACCGTGCCTACACAAATCACTGAGCTTCCACCCACTGTAGCAAAGTTTTCTTTGAAGACAAATGATGTTGACGTGTTCTGGTGAACTAAAGAAATGTTAAAAAGGAAACGCAGCAAACCCAAAGACAAACGCAAGAAGAAATCATCAACAAACAAAAACAACCAGAAAAGACAAGCAAATGGTCAACGTACCATCATCATTTTTGAAGAATAACAACAAAAACAAAGAAAATTACTTAAGGAAAGCAAATAAAAAAAAAACAAAGAAAGAATTAAAAATGAAATGAAACAGCTGAAAAGAAATATTTTTTACACATACACACGTATACAATTATTTTCCATAAACAGCATGGAATCTCTATCTACTCACCCTATTTAAAAATCCCATGCTATACTTGCACGCATTTATTGTGTCACTTTAATTATTGTGTTGGTATTTGTGAATATAAATTGTTTTGTTATAAATTTTATTTCCTTTTCCCCTTTTGTTCCATCTCTCAATCTCTCTTTCTCTCTGTCTCTCCCCCTGGCAGAGATAATAATAACAACAATAGGAATAAGAGAATGCAACTAAACAATGAATGAATAAATTTTGCATACAATAACAACGATTATAATAACAACAATAAATTCTAAAATACATTCTCTCTGCCTCTCTCTATCTCCCTCCTCTCCACTCTACTAGTTGTAGTTGTTGTTATTATTGTTTTCGTATTTCCTAAAGTAATATTAACATTATCAGCAACACCAGCATTATTTGAAAAGGGATAGCGAGAGAGAGCGGGAGAAAGAGAGAAAGCTATCTCCTTGTAAAGGATGTTGTAAAGTATTCCAAGTATTTAACGTTTAAGTTCTCTATTCTTCTAGCGAAGCGGGGTAGGTTACCTGAATGCGGATACAATGCAGGCAAAAATCCTTTCTTTATGCAAATTTCGAAAATATGAAAGAAATTCTCTGTTGCTGTTGTTGTTATAATGAGCTTAACATAATCTCTTGCCAAAGTAATGGAAGATATCTCGGCGATAATATTATTATTGTTGTTTGCTTAGTACATCAAAATCATAGAATTTAGCGTGTAGGAATTTAAATTCTTAAGGAAATTCCAGTAAACTAAAGGGAAAGTATTGAGAGCTTTAAAAATGTTTCTTTGTGGTGATGGCACACATAATTATCGATTGAAAAAAAAAATGGAAAGAATTTTTTGTTAACGTAGAAAAACAATACCCGTGGTCGTTTATTGCATAAGTAGTATCGTTAAAGCCAGTATTTAAATCATTTAGAAGTCTTGGTCGCATAAAAATATAAAAGGTCTTTAAGGGTCTTTTGTAGAAGATGCCGTACTCTACTAGGTAGTGTATTGGCTTATTAGATGGAAAGACAGGGTTCAAACCCCAGGCCAGACATCACAACGAAATATGAAAAAATATTTTTTCGGCGACTTCCTTTCAGCAGATTTCTAGAAAAAATTCTGAGGGTAAATAAAAAATTTCCATGAAAAGTTTCTCAAAAATCTGTCGTTCGGAGTCGACTTTAAACTGTCGGTCCCACCACTCACGTATAAAATTAACACACACTGCATAATTGGTGTGCGAAACTAGGTCTTAATCCTGACTGAAGGGTTTTAATGACCAATTATGTGTTATGTAAGGGTCTTTTGTAATGCTAGTTTCTGCTGGTAAAGAATGGTTTGCAGAGTAGATCGAAGGTAAAAAAATATTTTGTTCTCACAGAATTTTTGAAATTTTTTCTCTAGTGGAGCTAAATTATTCATGGCGTGGCTTATTTCGGTGGTTTCTACTGCCCACATCTTTTAAGTTTAATCAAGGAAATCAAGGAAACTACTACTGTTAAAGAATTGTCGAAAATATCTGTATGTCCTGGGTAAAAAGAGTGCAATGTATTCAATAAGTTATCAATCCTTACAACAATAAAACAGTTAAGATGGTCTAAAGAAGTTAACTTGCCCTGTGATCTTTTGGTGTAGGTAGGTAGGAAGGTAGAGGTGGCTGGCTATCCAAGAAAAATTCTTGGATGGACTCACTTAGGCCGCATTGGGCCCATTGTGCTACCACAGTTATCTACGCTATCCTCTAGTCTCAAAACCACTCGGTGCTCCTGATGAAGCGATTTAGTCTGCCAATGTCAATCCTTGACAGTTCCTCCAGATCATCCATGTAGTGAGTACCCAAGTACTTCCTTCTGCTTTGGCAGAGAGCCGGGCATGTACCCAGCAGGTGAGGGACAGTCTCCTCTTCTGCTTCATCTCTGCAGCTTCTGCAGAAATCGTTAGCAAGGTGTCCAATACCAATGCGCCTCGAAGGCGTACCCATAATGCAATGCCCCGTAATGAATCCGACAACTACACTGAGCGCGCCACTTTGGAGTTTAAGTATACTCATACTCCCAGCCTTGGCCAGATTTTACGAGTCCGCCCACCTGTAGTTGACGGAATTTACGATCGAATTTTCAATTATGAGCTTGCAGGTCCTCATAGGGATGCCCAGATTCGAGAATTCAGCGGAGAGTTCGATGGTAGTGCCCCACCTGACAAGTTCATCAGCTCTGCAGTTACCCGGAATACCATTGTGCCCCGGTACCCATACGCTATGGATATCATATCGCTACATCGTCGAGATATCTGCAACAGCCGTACACCGTCTTGGTGTTCATCACGTTGGCTATCAGAAAGTATGGTGACGTTCCGCTTGGAGACCCTTCATTCCCCAATTATTCTCGCCGCAGCCTGCATTGCCACCACCTCCGCCTAAAAGACACTGCAGTGGTCTGGCAGTCTTATAGACTGAGCTATTCAAACTGATTCTGAAAAAATTCCACTGCAAACAGCTCCGTTCAGCTTCGAAACGTCGGTGTGGATATGTACGGAGTCCCTTACCGGGTGGTTCACACCACTCTTCCAGACCCCGTTGTCCGGAACGGATGTCATGAATCTCCTCGTGAAGTCTCCTCCTGTGGTGTAAGAAGTATTTAAAAAAAGAACTCATGGTTAGGGTGTTCATAATGGAAACTAAAATGAAGAGTTTGAGCCTTCTGCGCAATGATTTCTTTAATTTGCACTAATAGAGAATTAGTTTTGCTACTCTCTTGTTTTTTTCTAGAATTAAAAAGAAATTAATGGCTGATTTAGAGTCCAGAAATGACCTCTCCATAACTTCAAGTACTGTTGGTCACCGGCGGTCGTTAACGTACTAGGCGATGGCTATGGAGTTCAAGCCTCAGCTGTGATATCTTCAATAAAATACAAAATAAGAATTTCTTTCTCGGCAGACTGCTGGTAAAAGCTTACTCGCGGAGCCAATGCTTTGAACAT
Source organism: Sarcophaga variegata (assembly GCA_932273835.1). Classification (NCBI taxonomy): domain Eukaryota; kingdom Metazoa; phylum Arthropoda; class Insecta; order Diptera; family Sarcophagidae; genus Sarcophaga; species Sarcophaga variegata. Next base: position 114,721,986 of record OW026361.1, read on the forward strand.
TAATCTGTAGATTCAGCCCAATCGGGAATGAAATTAAAGTTGGGTGGTGTCACCAGCCAGATCATAATAATGTTTCATAGATCCTCCTACAATACGGGCAACGGATTTGCAATAATTTTTTAAGTATAGTTCCAACAAGCCAAGTCCACTTAAAACTACGAAATTTATTTGATGGACTCTGTAGAATTTATAACACTGCCACTAGCCACAGTCCGCAGCTCTTTACTTGACTACTTGAAACTTAAGGATACCGATTCTGTCTTACTTTAGGTAGATTGACTCCAACAAGAATTCAATCGTCCTAAAGGTCTTGTTGGCGTTCAAGTATAATACTTCAGCAACTACCGCGATATAATCGTTGTATTCCTCTTCCGAAAATTTTCAAATAAAATAAAGAGAATGTTGGTGATGAATTGCGATAATAGGCCATCTTGCTTTTCTTAATTGCATAAAATAGCTCTCATCTGTGTGCTTTATCTTGCTCCCTGAACGCCTATATAATCCAGAAGATGTCTTGAATAAGTGGCACTCTTTTAATGTGTTATCCTGCTAATGGAATCAGACTGTATTTCTTTAATCCAATGGGCTTGATGAGGTTGAATTCTTTTAGTTTTTCAGTTCGTCATCCCTCTGTTTTTACTTAACTGTCTCTATCTCACTCTCCATCTCAGTATGCCTATCTCTGTTGTCGGTATCTGTATATCTTTATCTTATTGCACCCTTGTATAAGAAAATGTGATTTTTTTTCTAATCTTTATTGGATTCTAAAATGCTTATGGCTTTAAAGCTGGATTCACCCATTGTTTCGGAACAAAATGCTTGTTCCGGAACAAATTCAGTTTTTTGAGAGTTTGTTCCGAAACGATTCACCCACTTCGAACAATTGTTCTGTAAAAACAAGGCTACCATATGAAATATCTTTTTAAACGATGCGTGTTGGTTTTACAATTAGGCAGCACAGTAGCATATGATTGCAATTCGTTTATTTTCTTGGCTTGAATGTGATCATATTTTTTATTGTGTTACAAAGAAATTCTAAATTAAAACAAATCTGAAATTGTTGAGGTGAAAAAAATGGATAATAATGGATATTATACGTACATAAATAGATACATGCAAATGTACATATAATATGATGTGGCAGCTCAGTTCAACTTTACTTAAAAAATTAAAGTAGCTGGCAGCACAGTTCAATTGTTTCGGAACAAAAATTAAAATTAAACCAATTCGAGCTGAAAATGTTCCGAAGCAAGCTTACTCTCTTTCGCTCTCTCTCTCAAAAAGAGAAACGTCAAACTACATATAAAAAAAATTGTGGGTGAATCCAGCTTAACTCAAATTATTATTCCTTAATAAATACGTTTCCAATTATTTTAATCGTCCTATAATTAATGTCTTTTTAAAATTCCCCTTTAATTCGTGATAACTTCTTAAGACTGACAGCTTAAAAATAAATTCTATCTTCAAGTATTTCAAATTCAAATTGTATTTGTAACGTCATCATTTGTATACTTTGGCATCCACTTATAGTGTCAACTTTGTTGTCTGTAAATTCCCAGTATAAAAAGGATAATATGGACGACAACTGTTACTAGTGACATGTTATTGTTGTTGTTATATCTGTTGTTGTTTTTGTTGTTGTTGTTGTTGTTAAGTATTAACATTATTACATTTCCGTTTATATGCAATATTTTCTATTAAAACCACTCTCTCTCTCTCTCATACTCCGACAGTTGTTATCTCCTTGGAGAAAGAAATTGTATTTAAGACTAACAATAAACACTAACAACAACAAAAGGCAGCTTTAACAATAATATCAATGACAATATTTTCCACATGCATTACAAAAACACTAATATGTGGCAGTGTACTGGCAGCAAAAGTTGTTGCATGACAGCAACATCAGTAGCAGACAATAGTAGCAGCAGTCTCTCTCTCTCTTTCTCTCTGTATATGTGAATGTCGTTATATATTATGCAACAGGAAAAAGTTACTGCATATATTTAGTAAAAGGTTTTAACATCATGAAAATAAACATACGCACATAAACACTTGAATGCATTTCTGTATGGGTAAAGTTTATAAGAAAATCATAAATTAAAAGCATTTGTGCGTCTCCTCTACACTCACACGCAGAAATAAACACAGTCTTTATCTCTTATTCTCCGCTTGAACAAACACAGTTACTCTGTGTCAACGTAAACTACAATTCAATGAGCGCATAAATAAATGTATGAGTGTATTAGAGTGCATACGTGGGTGTATATTTATTGTGGATTCTACATGCACTGCCATCTTGAGTTTATGCGAATGTAAGCTGCACTTGCACACAGATGAGATCAATTAATTAGAAATGTAAGAGGAATCAGTGAAGTCGCCATAGCCTAGTAGGTAGTGTGTTGGGTTATTACATGTGCGACCACGGTTTAAATCCCATGTCAGACAAGTAAAACCAAACGAAGTATGAAAATATATTTCTTTGACAACCTGCTCTCAGTAGATTTCTGTCAAAAACCCTGAGAATTAAATAAAATTGCCATGAAAAAGTTTCTTAAAAATCTGTCGTTCGGAATCAACTTTAAAATGAAGGTTAACACACAGAACATAAGTCATGTGAGAAGTTACGTTGTAATCTCGACTGAAGGACTGTAATGGCCCATTATGTATGTACATATGTATGGGTGGGTCATCTATTTGTTTAAATTTGAACCAGCGATTATTTCTAATCTGGCAATACTTATGTCACAAATTTCAAAATATTAGCCCCACTGAACGTAATGAAACGGCGTACGCTTGAGCAAAGTTGGTATTTGAAGTTGGTGTAGTCTAGTAGGTGTGTGGGCTCATTAGACGTAAAGCCCGGGTTCAAACCCCAGGACAGATATCAAAACGAAAATGTGAAAAAATATTTCTTCGGTGACTTCCTCTCAGCAGATTTCTTGCAAAATCCCTGAGAGTAAATGAAACTGCCATGAAAAGTTTCTAAAAATCTGTCGTTCGGAATCGCCTTTAAGCTGTAGGCCCCGCCGCTCATGTATAAAACTGACACACACACAACAACAACATAAGTGGTGTGAGAAGCTAGGTACTAATCCTGACTGAAGGACTGTAATGATCAATTGTGTATGAATGTATGATTGTATGTATGTATGTATATATATCGAGTGGGCCGTCTATCGGTTTAAATTTTAATCTGGCATTGTGCTTATGTCATTCTATTCTGTCACAAAATTCTGTATTTTATCTCCACTGAACATAATGAATCGATTGGGATTTATTGGGCCAATGAGAAACTGCACGATGATGGCAATTTTACAAAAAAAAATCATCTTTTCGGATGAAGCTCATTTTCAATTTGGTGAGTAAGTAATAAGCAAAATTGCCGTATTTGACGCTCTGAAAACCCACACGTGGTCTTAAAGAGGCTAATATACCCATTACGTGTGATTGTTTGGTGCGGCTTGTGAAGTGGATGCATCATTGGGCCATAATTCTTTGAAAATGGAGGCAACTATCGCACCGTGTAACCGATTTTTTTGTACCCGCTCTTCATGATATTGATGCGAACGATGTTTTGTTTCAACAGGATGGTGCAACTTGCCACACATCTCATCCCACAATCGATTTATTGCGTCAAACGTTTAAGGGCCGTTTAATTAGCCAAAATGGTGATGTCAATTGGCCGCCAAAAAACTGCGATTTGACACCGTTGGACTATTTACTGTGGGGCACTGTTAAAGAAAAGTGTTATGCCAACTTTTGCGATGCCAATGTCGAAATTCGACCCCATAATTTCGAAAAACTGCATGAAAATTGCACCGATCGTATGAGGTAGTGTGACTCCTCCTGTGTCAGCCATATGAACGAAATAATATTCCCTTTCCAATCGGAACAATTGTACTTCACTACAAAAAAATAAATTTGGCAAACATTTCAAACCGTTTTTTTTTATTGCTTTTTTAAATTTAAACATTTAAATGGCCTACCCATACATCCGACAACCTCCATAAAATTAATTGGTATTTTACATTGTATCACTCTACGCGTTAATATCTAGTTTCTTGCCATCAACTGTACTTTTTCTGAGCACACATATGGTGTATACTTTTAGGGAAATACTCATACATTTTCATATTTCCAACTTTAAGCATAACTTTCTTTGTCTATTGTTGTAAGACCTTCGAAGCCATATTCTTTGAATTTTCATTGAAAATGCAAACGTTTGTTCATTCATTCATTTATTCACTCTACTGATCATTCATTCATTCATTCATTTATTCATTCCTTCATGTCGTCATACCCGTGCTGGTAACATGTAGTCTTACGTACCGGATGGAGTTTTATGTAAACATTGTATCCATTGTCGTCTATGGGTTCCACTTATAATTCCACATTAACTCAAGTATTCAGTTGCATTATTTGCTTGACATGATTCACATGAAGATGTTCATAGATACATACATACATACGTACATACATTCAAGCACATGCTAACTATTGTATTTAGCATTTGCAACATGAAGTAGAAGAAGAAGAATATAAAGTTTCACCCTTAGGGATCTGTGTTCAATAATGAATTTTGCAAAGCAGTTGCTACAGTATTTTCTATTTTCTCTTTCTCTCTCTCTCTTAGTTTTTTCTAAATTCCTGTTCACTGTTCAGGGAGTCTCTATTGTTTGTTGAAGGGATGTATGCTGTCTGAAGAAGTTTTGGGGCAATACTTTACAAATTTGTAATTAGTTGGGATTTTTGGAAAGTAGAAGAATGAATTTCATTATACGGATATGCATTCACGAATTAAATAACGTAGGATTAGTGGCCATTGGTTGGAACAAACAACTCGTATGTGAATGTTTTCAATTTTTTTCGTTTCTTCTCCTCTTTTTGCATTGAAATATCAAATGAACTGTCCCTGTGTGCCATTATAAGGAACTCATTTTCCTATTTTTTTTTAAATTTTTTGTTTTTGTTCTCTTGACTTTATCAAACCATCTTTCATTTTGTGTTCATTATGACTTTCTTTTCGTTCTTAATTATGCATACAATTGATCATAAAGTTCCATGTCCCATGTACACCTAAGAATATATGAACGTATGTATGTATGCATATATGGGTTATGGACGTAGTAAAGTATGTACTCTAGACATGTAAAGTTATAGAGTATAAGTAGTTATAGCCCGGCAGTATGTATGTTAAGTGTGATTGAAGTGGTATGCATGTGATTAAACTGCATGCTGATGCTTGGGAAAAATTTTCATAAATTTATCAAAAAATTTAAAGTTCTCACGCAAAAAACTGTTCTAGATGAAAGGCATACAATGCCTCTATTAAGATCGAAAATAGAAAAGATATTCATTATTCTCCTTAAGAGAGATTTCAAGGTGTAGGTTAGGTTATGTTAGAGAACGTGTACTTGTCAAATAAGACAAGTACAGTACCCGGAGATCGAATTGACACATTGTACAACGTCCTAGTTTCTCACACCACTTTTGTTGTGTGTGTTAATTTTATACATGAGTGGTGACACTTACAGTATAAAGTCGACTCCGAACGACAGATTTTTGAGAAACTTTTTCATGGCAATTTTATTTACTCGCAGAGTTTATGCCAGAAATTTGCTGAGAGGAAGTCGCCGAAGAAATACTTTTTGTAATTTGTTTTGATGTCTGGCCTGGGGCTCGAACCCTGGCTTTTACTTCACAACACACTACCTTCTAGACTACGGCGACTTCAAAAGTCTTCGAGGTTTTGTGTAAATCAAGCAATACAGATTCGTATTCGGATGAAAACAGTCCTCACTTCCAAGGTAGGAAGTACCAGACAGTACCAGTCCTTGAAATAGAGAAGTATGAACACATACATATGTATATAATTTGTTATTACAACCCTTTAGAGTAAAAAAAAAAAATATTTCTACGGTGACTGCTTGTTAGCAGATTTCAGGCAAAAATTCTGAGAATAAATAAATCTGTGGTCCCGAATCAACTTTAAACGGTAGGCCTCGCCTATCATCTGGAACAAGAAACCAAATATAAAAAATATTTCTTAGACGTCTTCCTCTCAGCAGATTGCAAAGAAAAACTCTAAGAGTAAAAAAAAAATTGCCATGAGAAAGTTTCTCAAAAATTTGTCGATCGGAGTCGACTTTAAAATGTAGGTCTCGCCGCTCATGTATAAAATTAACACATACAACATAAGTGGTGTGAGAAGCTAGGTTGTGATCCTGACTAAAAAGATGTAATGATCAATTTTGTACCTTATGACCTTAATTGAGTCAGATATGCCTCCCAAAAGGGAAAAAAATGATCCTTTCGATTAGAAGTTCCTTACTAACTTTAGGTGTTCTGAGCGCCCTTAATAAAGCACATTGTTTTAAGCGTCTTAGACGACTACCAATATTTTGAAAAGAAGACTAAAATTTACTTTCTTTGCTTACAAAGACCACAACTGATTGTTGCCAGTATTTTCCTATATTAGAAGCTTGCAACTTCAAGTCTATATTCTATGCAGCACACAACAATGACCCACTTTCATTGCACATTTATGACATGCCATAAACATTACCTGTCATACTTGCAAAATGTTGGTCAATTAAAAGAAATTCTTTTGTTTTGTCTTAATATTTCAAAAATATTTATGATTTAAAGGCCTATTTATAGCATAAAACTCATAACGGCAAACGGTCATACATTTGAGACTTTTTTTTGTAGAGACTTTCTTATGCAAGCCTTGACGCTGAGTTCTTTTGTGTTTGACAAAATAAAAGTAAAAAAAGGAAAGTTGTCAACAGGCTTTATGTTCTTTGTAAAATATGTTTACAACTGTTTGCTACTTTGTAAATCTTGTTGTTTCCTTTGTTTATTTTGTTTTTTGCTTTGTTGTGTTGTTGTTCTTCCTTGGTTATTAGGGGCCTAAGGAAATTGTACTAATGTGTAACATTTTCTTTGTTTTTTGCTACTTCTGTGATACTTGTATAATATTTAAATATTTTTATGATTCATACATACATAGACACGCTGGCAATAGGCTTAGTTTAGAAAAATGTAGAATGTGGGGAAGGCATAAGGATTTATTAAAAAAAAAACTGTTGGAGAGTGGATTGAATAACAATTAATGCCACATTTAAGAAAGAAACGTAGAGAATAAGAAACTTTAAAATGCATTATTAACTCCTATGGAAAAAGTATCAAGTAATAGAGCTTATCACGGGAAGAATTTTTTTTGTTTGGAAATTAAATTTCAAATGAAAAACTATGGTAGTTTCAATTAAATCCCAACACATAAATTTAATTATTATTAATAATTCCAACACTTTAACTTAAAATTTTTCTCACTAAACCCTGTATTTGTCTTGACATTCTATTGTTGAAATTCCTTCTTAGAAATGATTCAACCTATACAGGCAGCATTATGAACAATCTATTGCCTGAGGTCATGCTCATACAATAGAAGTTACGTTTATCATGACTGCTCTTAAGATATACAAATAAACGTTGGCAAATATCAATAGACCACACAAATAAACAAAGGAAACCCCTTAACAGATGAACCATGAAGTGTGGTATTTGCATATGAACAGATGAGGCTAACTAATTAGCAAACCATAACCGTTCAACAAAAGAAAAATCGTAATTAAATACTTGCACTAAAACAAAACAAAGAACATTTGCAAATCAAATTATAAATGAAATTATTATGTTACTAATTAGTTTTACTTGGCTGTATATATGAGAACACACAAGAAGAAAATGAAAAACAAATCATATTCGTATTTCCATAAACTATATGAGCGTATTGACATACAAACACTCTCTCGTATTGGTCTTTTTTGTTGCCATTCTTTTTTTTTTCGCTTTGTTTTGTTTTTTTTTGCCATGAAAAAGGCCAAGAAATTGTGTTTTTTTTAATTGTTTTCCTTAGTCTCAGTCGTTAACATATTCATGCAGGCATTTGTGTTTGTATTTAAAACAAAAACAGAAAGAAAAAAACTCATATTACACAGAGAGAGAGAGAGAAAGAGAGAGAGTGAGTTGTTTGTATTAGTAACATACCCATAAACCAGTCTTTATAGGAGAGAGTGTAGAGGAAGCGCAAAAAGCAAAATAAAGCAAGGAATACAAAAAAATATATACACATACACAATGTAAATTTATAACATTCACATGCAAATTGAGCCAAACGACCTTATTATGCAAATTGCCAACAGCAAATGGAGAACGAAATTGATTTTCCTTGCTTATATATATGTAGACTCACATATACACATACATACATACACACACGCTTTATGAAGCAAACATACCGTAAAATAAATACATGCACTTTTATAAATACATACATACATATAAAGAAAATTCCTTTACGCCCTTATATATACACAGTTACACTGGCTGTAAAAAAAACTGGAATGTTATGACGTTATGTACGACTATATGATTACCTTACATTACATTTTTTATGAAGTAAGTATGAGGCATGTAGGGCCTACATGTTGCCATATATCTGGATGATCTTTATGCAACAATTTAGGGAAATTATTTATAAAACCATAGCGAAAATTGGCTGAGAAATGGTAGAAAAAAAGCGTTTCTATACCGAATATATCCCCGTGATGTAGTCATCAAAGTTTTTGACACGATCAGTACAGTTTCAAACCTTAGATTTCTAATTTTAACAATCAAAAGTCGTCTTATCGGGATAACGCCATCTCAATATTTAATGATGGTCCGAAGACAGATTTTGTGAACTGTTGAACTCGACTTTTTCGATGAAGGTTAATGCCATATAAGGGGCCACAAAATATGTTCAAAGTAATTATATTTGGCGAGTATTCTACAAGCAGCTTTGGTGTGGCTGTTAATGGTCCGAAAACAGACTTTTCGAACAAGTATTTAACCCGATGATCTTGACTTTTTCGGTGAAGGTTAAGGCCTCGGAGAGGAACACAAAGTGTGTTTAATTCAAAGTAATTATTGCTGAAGAGTATTCCACTTGGTGTACGGAACGGCGAGATAACATACATTTCCATTCAGGTTACTCCTGCTTTAAGCATGATAGTTGAATAAGCGTTAAAGCAGATGGGACTCAAGTATACCTCAGATCAAGATCCTTAGATCTATTTTATCAATATAAAGGAACAAAGACTCTACTGCCGTTTTGGACCTCTATGGCATCTTCTAGAAATTGGGTTGGGGACCTGTAGTCAAATCGATCACAATATTTACTAAAGACCCGAGGGCGGCACTTGTAACAATTCGAGTATTTATTCTGACGATCCTGATATATCAAGTTTGTTTAAATTACCACATGACTTCACTCTTTCCCAGGCAGAAGTTTTCTGAATTTTTTAAGGTCACAGGGTGTGTTCGAAAATTAAATTTGAAAGCCTGTACTTAGGGCCGCTCGAAGGTAACGATTGCTGCAATATTGAGTATTTGTTCACACGACACAGGTCTATGGGCCCTAAGACTTTGGATCATAGTTCCTGTTTTTTCCATGATCTGGCTGTATCAAACATGTACATACAAACATACATAATTGGTAATTATAACCCTTCAATCAGGACTACGACCTAGACTCTTACACAACTTATGTTGTTTGTCTTAATTTGTACATGAGTGGCGAGATATACAGTTTAAAGTCGACTCCGAATGAAAGATTTTTGGGAAACTTTTTCATGGCATTTTTATTTACGGTCAGAGTTTTTGACAGAAATCTGTTGAGACTTCGTTTTGTTGGTGAATCCCATCCGTGGCCTCACGTCTAATAAGCCAACATACATACATACATAATTTGTCATTACAAACCTTCAGTCAGGATTACGACCTAGTTTCTCACACCACTGATGTTGTGTGTGTTAATTTTATAGTTGAGTGGTGGGACCTACAGTACAGAGTCGACTCCGAACGACAGATTTTTGAGAAGGTTTTCATGGTAATTTTATTTACTCTCAGAGTTTTTGCCAGAAATCTGCTGAGAGAAAGTCGCCGAAGAAATACTTTTTGTATTTTGTTTTGATGTCTGGCTTGGGGCTCCAACCCTACTAGACTACGGCGACTACAAGCATATGCAACTCACAAAGCTGTTTGTTAAGGTCATCGGTGAGATCTTGCAAGGACTGCTCGGGTTACATTCGCCGCTTTAGATAGGAGGGCGGCTGACGTCACTTCTTGCTGTATATTCTAGATGTTCTGCCTGTGGCAGGAAGTTCAGTCAAACTTGATGGAATGCATTATAATGCATTGAAGAGTCTGGGAAATCGATACACATTTTATGTGCAAAAGTCTTGCTTCATAGAAAACTGGACCAAATCATCTAGGTGAAGTGAGTTTTCAGGAAAGAAGGCGCCTCGAAAAGTATTTACTCCTTCGAATCTGATTGGATTTATCAAGAGCAATAGTAGGTTTTTAGTCAACCAGATGGCATGTACGTGAAACTGTAGAGAGTTAAAGAGAATCACAATGAACCATTTGGTTTCTTTCTAGGGCTTGCAAACAAGCCGAGAGGTACCCGGGGTAAAAATAGAATATGCATACGAAAGTAACAAAAAGTCTTTAAAAGTCTGAAATGTTTTGGATTGCATATATAAATATTAGGGTAAAAACGAATTTTAAAACAACGATTTAATTGAAAGCTTATTGGACATGAGGCCACGGCTCAAACCATATGTCAGACATCTCCAACAAAATGAAATATGAAGAAGAACTTCGTTGCAGCAGATTTCTGGCAAAATCTCTGAGAGTAAATAAAATTGCAATGAAAAGTTTCTTAAAAATCTATCGTTGGGAGTCCTCTTTAAACCGTATGTCCTGCCACTCATTTGTAAAATTAACACACCACATAAGTGTGAGAGACTAGGTCGTAATCCTGACTAGAGGGTTGTATGACCGATTATGTATGCATGTGGGGCTTATGCATAATGGTGAGAGAATTTTAATATGAAAAGTTTTGGTTGCTGCTATTGATGGCTTAGTGGCTCTGGAGTACCCAGAGGTACAGCAAGGCCTTGCAACAGCTTTTGTAAAATTGCCATCTTCAGAAGAAGTAGTGTGCTGATATGATGTCTAGGGATGTCCCCCACAAATGTAGTGTATTTTATAGAAACTTTTTTCTTTTCTTTCTGATTCTAAAGTTTGAATACTTTTGAGAAAGGCCCCGCTACAGAAGGACATCGCTTTAGACGTCTTAATTGCTAACACTTGCTACAAAAAGCTTTTCATTCATTTTCATTCTCTCATTTAAAGAATTGCTACCAGCCTAATATTTTTCCATTCACAAACGTATGCAACAGGGTGTTGTAGACTTCTGTACTAACTGCTGATAGGTGCGGTTGTAAACACAGCCTCTATGTGTATGACTGCTACTGTTATTTACACTATTTTCGCTACTGCTACTGCTACGGCTTTGAGCGAGAGACTCCCATATTTACCTTGTATACGTTCAAGCAGAAAAATTTAAATTTATATGTATGTATGTATGTGAATAAAAGAGGGTAAAATAATGTAAAGTAAAAATTATTTAGGCATATGAAATCACGTGTATGTGTGCGTGTGAATGTCTGCATGAAAATGGAAACCCCAGTGCAGCCCTGTTTCCTCAATTTTTATGCAAATTTCTCTTGGTATGTATGAATGAATATCTGCATTTATTTTATTGTTCCCAAGTTTTTTGTTTTGTTTTTATTTTATGTGTGCGTTTTATACAGCAGTTACTCAATGGCTCGTAACTCTTCCTGGATTTGTTTGATTTTTTTTTCGTTTATGAATTTATGCTGCATATTTGCGTCGGGTTATTAGCTAAAGCTGGTTTTGCAAAAACATTTGACTTCCGCTTAAGGTTTTTAAAATATTTTATTGGTAGTAGAGTGATACGGTCGTAGGTTTTAGGAACATCTTAATTGAGCTTTTTGTGATAACATGGAAAGTGGATCTTATGTCAGATATTACAGATCACTTTAAGGAAATTTTAAATCCATAACTATTTGATACTCCACATCACAAACTACTTTTAAATCGTCTTACATAATTACCTAATTAGTTCTTCTACGCTAAACTGTAGTTTCCACAACTCATGAATAAAATTAACGCACACATCATGAGTGGTGCGAGAATCCAGGTCATGTTTCTTACTTAATTGGCCATTAATAACCCGATTGTTAGATTTTGGCTTGCTCTAACACATTCTTCCAAGCGCCGATAGCTGCATAAAAATACCCGTCTCGCCAGAGAATGCTCTTTAATTTGAACGACATGGCAGTGCCAGCGCACTCGCAACCCCAGATCCCTGCATCAAATATCCATCTCGACAGAGCATGCTCTTACATTCGAACCATATGGCAGAGCCAACGCACCCACTCGATTTGAATACGTTCCGGATTGTTGGATCGAATGTGGAAATTATCGGCAACTAGCACTGGAGCGAAGATCTTACGTAGGACTTTTCACTCATGGCTGCTGCATCAGTGCTTAATAGTGTCCATGCTTCTGCGCCATAAAGAAGCACCAAGAGGATGAGCGGCTTGTAGAATATTAGAGAGAGGTCTCTGCTACTCAATCGCCTATTGAGCTCTAAGAAGCACCTGTTGGCAAGAGTGATCCTACGCTTGATCTCCAGACAAACATTAATTTTGATGGTAACAGCAGAGCCAAGATAAACAAATTCACTGACGATATTGAACGTATAATTATCCGCCTTAATCTGGGATCCAGTATCTAACAATGACTAAAGCATTGTAGTAGCTAATGAATTTCAACAAATAAGCCAATGTATTTCAGACAGTCTCAGCTTAATTTGCTCAAATTTTGCTTCTACTGGTAGGTCAAGGCGGGATAATATCACAGAAATTGAAAGTAAAATATCTGGGAACAACAGAAGAGGCCATACAGGTCATAATGTTATACAGAAGGCTTGCTGGGAAATTCTGATAATGCAACCCAGGAATTAAGCACATTATGGTATATCATGATGTTCAGTCCAATAGTAAACTATGGGACAATTGTCAAGGCAGTTAGCATGAATTTAAAACCTTGTCGATTGGAGTTGAACAAGATACAGAGACGAACGTATGTTAATATAACAGATGCAATGAGAACCTGTCATGCAGTGGAAGCTGTTAGCTCTGTTTGATTCAAGTGCGCTGGGAGACCATGGCTAGGTTGATGGGCAACAACTCTGATATAAAATTCATTAGGAGATTTTGTGACCTGTGGAATCAAATGGCTTCTCCATTTTTAACTGTCACTCGGACAGATCCAATAGATGAAATGGTCAGAACCCAATAGAAAACTTGCGGGTATCTCCCAAGCTGAAGTTTTCGCCATTGAAAAATGTGATCAATTCATTTGTATAAGAGTTACAAATGGCAGGACATAGCAATACTATTTTGCACCCATGCCGCCATTTGAGCAATTGGCTTTTGTGTTAAATCGAAAATAAATTCTACAGGCTAGGCAAAATAAGGATACCCACTTCAAGGCCAAGTGGCAAGTCTTGGCAATGAGCAAGCCGTGCGGCTTACAAAAATGGAAGATTCCGCACATTTAAAAGGAGATTTTGTGACGATTAGAATGAAGTCGAAGTCGCTGTAGTCTAGTAGGTAGTGTGTTGGTTTATTAGACATGAGAACTTAGTTTAAATATCAGGTCAGATATCATCAACAAAACGACCACTTCTTCGTAGTAGATTTCAGGCAATGAAAAAACTGCGAATACAACATTGCCGTGAAAAGTTAATCAAAAATTATGCTATTCGAAGGTGACTTTAACACGTTCATCGCCACGATAATATCAGAAAAATTTTCACATGGGCCACGGTAACTTTATTAGATAATTTAGTTAAAAATGTATCAAGGAAACTTAATGTATCGCAGAAAAAATTTTTTTTTTGCCAAAATTCCCGGAAAACACTATTTTTTATGTCAGACATATATGACTGACATGGCCCTATATTTAAACTCTTTTTTTCGACAAGCCGTATCAGTCTTATGTGTCTCACGCATCCAAACAAGATACAACAAGTTTTAAACTGTTGTTTGGAACACAGCGTCGTTTGCGTCGGACATTTGTGATTTACTAAATCGCGTATGTCAGACACATATGACTGACATGGCTCATGTAGAACTTCTTAGCGTCAGACACATATGACTGACATGACGATGAACGTGTTAAACTGTAGCTACCGCCAGCCATTTATAAAATTTAAAATACACAACATAAGTGGTGTGAGAAACTAGGTCGTAATCCCGGCTGAAGACGTGTAATGTAAGAATGAATGTATGTAAGAATGAATCATCGAAACGCAATCTTGGAACCTGGGAGAAATTAATTTTTACCCATGCATGCCGGATGCTGAACACTAGACAGATATTGTTGACACTGAGCGGCATCCTGAAGTTTTGTCAATGCAATAGGCTTGGAGTAGATACATATTAAATGGAAATGATTTCAAATATGAGGAGAGTACAAGGGGTTGTTTAATTGCAGTAGCTATGCACCTCTGTCGCCTTACGTTATGAGCACTTTTCGTACTCCAAACAATACAGCCAGGAAATTTGCTTTATCAATAATTTCTGCTTTTTGAGTATAGGCTAGCAAACGAATTATATGTTTTAGAATCTTTTAAGCTTTAATTGTATATTTTTTCTTTAATTTAAAAAAACATTTATACCACACAGAGATTAAATTTACCACAGATAAGTAAGCCTACTTAAAATTAAAATATTATTTTAAACTTCTTTCTTTCTTTTTTTGCTGTAATTTTTAACAGCTGCTTTAAAAGTTATTTTATTCTGATGATGTTGAATTAATGAATACAAATCCATACATACATACATACAATACATATACTTATGTAGACATACAATATATACTTCGAAATAAATGTATGCAAACACTTTTTACTCTCCATGCATATGCCATTAAATTAATGAGCAAGAGCAATTCCTTTCTTTTTTTTTGATTTTTTACTTTTGCATTTCAATTATAATTCTTTTAATCTTTTACTGTAATAAAATTATGTACTTAACAACTTAACCTTAAGCCTTAATATTTATCCTGATTACATATATATTTATACAACATACATATACACTGACTCAAATAATTGTACGTATACCATGATATTGAAAATATATTGTGCGATATTGCATTTCCACGAAATACCAGCTCGATAAAGCTAAAAATCATAGTAAATAAGCTCAAATAATTGTCCGTACAGCGAATGGATCTCCTCTAACATTAACGACTTCTGAAATTTTTATTGTTTTTCCAAAATCTAAGAATTTCACGTTATTAACGCAGTTTGATGGAACATAAAAATGACTGCAAATAAGTTGCCATAGTCTAGTAGGTCGCGTGTTGGCTTATTAGATGCGAGCCCTTGGTTCCAACCATGACTGAGACATCCCGAATAAAACGAAGACTTCCTCTTAGTAGTCTTCTGGCAAAAATTAGGTTAGTTTAGAGGACGTGTACTTGTCAAATTAGACAAGTACAGTACCCGGAGGTCGATTTGACCCATTGTAGGTAGGATAAAAGAAGGGATAGGAAAAAGGAAGGAAGTGAAGTCGTCGTGGTCTAGTAGGTAGAATGTTGGCTTATTAGACGAAAATCCAGGGTTCAAGCCCCAGGCCAGACATCAAAATAAAATACAAAAAGTATTTCTTTGGCGACTTCCTTTCGGCAGATTTCTGACAAAAACTCTGAGAGTAAATGAAATTGCCATGAAAAGTTTCTCAAAAATCTGTCGTTCGGAGTCGACTTTAAACTGTAAGTCCCACCACTCAAGTATAAAATTAACACAAACAACATAAATGGAGTGAGAAACTAGGTCGTAATCCTGACTGAAGGGTTGTAATGACCAATTATATATGTATGTATGGGAAAAAGGAGCGGAAGTAGAAAGGGAGAATGGGAAGCGAAGCAAGTGAGAAAGTAAAATTTCCATGAAAATTTTCTCAAACCTGTCGTTCGAAGTCGACTTTGTGTTGGCTTATTAGACGTGAGATTGTGGTTCAAACCGCTGGACAGACATCTCCAACAAAACGAAATATGAAACAATTTTTCTTCGGCGACTTCCTTTCAGCAGTCTTCTGGCAAAAAAATAAAAAAAAATTGTCGTGAAAATTTTCTCAAAAACCTGACGGAATCGACATTAAACTGTTGGGCCCGCCATTCATGAATAAAATTAACTCCTACAACATATTTGGTGTGGGAAGCTAGGTTGTGATCCTGACTAAATTATTGAAAACAATTTTATGCACAAATTTGTGTTTTAAAAGCAATTTTGTTTGATGAAAATCTGGTAAGTAGTCTCTGAAATCTTGTGCAAATAATCTACTTAGACTGCTTGGTGTACGAACAATTATTTGTGTCAGTCTATGTCTGTCTACGTATGTTTACATATAATAACGTACACAAACCGTGACACATCATACACATACACCCTTAAAGAAAAGTACACTTACCCACACACTTAAATATAAAAAAATAATTTTGTTCTCTCTCTCTCTCTCTCTATCTCTCTGTCTCTCTCTCTCTTGGTCATTTTCATTTCATTTTCAAACAACAAAACAGTATAAATGTGTGTATAAGATCGTAAAAAATTGTTGCTGAATTGTTTTTTTATGTTTTTATTTTTGTTGTTGGTGTTGTTGTGTTTGTTATATTTTCTTGTTACAATTAACAAGAAAATAAGAAAAAAGTCTGTACTTATTTATGTAAGACAGTCAGTCTTCTTACAACTGGCTTTATGTCCCCTTTCTCTGTTTCATTGTTACATGAGTCTGGCCTGGCCGTATGTTTGTTTATGTTTTTTTACCACATCCTTGCCTATGTTTTGTTGCTGTTCACTTATGTTTGCCTGTTTTAAGAAGCTTAACAATATTTTTGTTGTTGTTGTTGTTCTTTTCTGTTTTGTTTATGATGTGATTTTCTCACACATTTCCTTGGTATATTTAGCAGAAAATAAACCTTTTCTTTCGTCTTTATTTCGTCTGCTCATCTGTAGCTTTGTATTCTTTTGCCTCAATCTCTTACATTCTCTCTCTGTAAATTCTTTTATTTTGTTTGAGTAATAAAAAAAATATGTTAATGCAACAACAACACTGAATTTTAATAAAAAAAAATGAAGAAAACAAATAATTTAACATATTATTTAACAACAACAAAAGAAGCATGTGTATAATTTGCCAAAAGGGAATTGTTTTGTTTTGTTTCTACGGTTCGTTGAGCAACAATGAAGGCCGAATACACTCAGAGAAAAACTGCTAAGTGAATTCAAAAAAGAATTTCTGTGGAAATAATATTTGCAAGCAAGCAATATAATACGGTGTTCAGATATGCACCTTTATTGTGTAAATCGCAATAAATGCCATTATTGAGCTTAATATTTCATATAAAGTTTCAATTAATAATTGCGCAATAAATACGTAAAGTGCTATAATATTGAGTAAAATTTAAAATGCAGCACTGTCATAAGTATGTTTAGTAATCATATTACAATTAACCAAACACTTTCAGTTGATATTTGACAACTGAAAAAAAATCCAATATTGTTGAAGCAACCAGCTGTTTTGTTTACCAGCTGTCAAATAAATATTGAATAAGCAGCTAAACTGCGTAAATTATAAACCGAATATTGTCTCAGTAAAAGTGCATATCAAGCCACGAATTAATTGAAATTTTGCTCAAGTATTTATTTGACAGTTAGCTTCAGTAATAAACATGTTTTTTTTTTTATCATCAAACGCTATAAAAAAGTTAAATAAATTAATGTGAGACTCATTCTAACTCATTTAATTTAATTTAATTATTCCAAATTTTTTGACAAGACAACACTGGTCATGTTTTTGTGTTTTTTCGTTCCAATATATTTTGCTCTATAGTTCTAGTCGCTAAGGTTTTCTTATTGTGTTATCCTCAGAATTCACTTTAACAGTTATACGAAGCATTAAACTTCTGTAAGTCTCATGAAATTTTTGTTTGTTTTAAAGTTGGTCACAGGAAACAATATAAATATATATATATAAATATATAAATATAAATAAGAAGATGGACAAGATATAGAGATTGTCGTGAGCTGGTAAGTTGTTATAGAGTAGTGCTGGAGGTTAAGTTAGATTTAAATCAAATCCGTTGCACATGGTAGTGAATGACAGAGCGTCTGAAACAGTGGTTGTAAAGTATAATGTGCCATTTATAAAAGAACTTCGTGACATAATAAACTGTCCACTGGATTGAACCAGGAAAATGCTTGCCAATGAAACCTAAAAAAGTGATTGAAATACCCCGCAGGCTTTACTCTTTTAAAAGCGGCACCATTCTATGTTCGGGAAACGATACATGGACAGGAACGAGTAAAATATTCTGAGAACAACTTCGGAGCGGAATACTATGATATCGAAAGGAGTGCTCTATTTGACTTAAAGAGTTAAAGGATGAATATAGTAAATGAAAAGTTTCTCAATAAATAAAAATCTGTCGTTCGGAGTCGACTTTAAACTGTAGGTCCCACCGCTCATGTACAAAATTAACACACACAACATAAGTGGTGTGAGAAACTAGGACGTTGTACAATGGGTCAATTCGACCTCCGGGTACTGTACTTGTCTTAATTGACAAGTACACGTCCTCTAACCTAACCTAACCTAATATAGTAAAACTATTTAACAGTCAGTCCATATTAGTATTCGCCTCTAGAGGGGTTAACTTAAAAATAATATGGAACAGTCTGGCAAACTCAATGGCCATTATAACCCTTTACAGCCTAGCTTCTCACACCAAACATGCTGTTTGCAGTTTGACGTCGACTCCCCCCAGCAGATTTTTGAAAAAGTTTTCATAGCATTTTCATGGGTTTTTGTCAGAAGACTACAGGCAATATTTTTTCAAATTTCATCAACTTCTTCGATGAGTTTGGTGGATATTGGACTGGGCTAACCTTTGGCGTCACAACGGGCTACTATACGTGCTGTAATCAAAGCTACCACTTCGATTTAATATAACCTAATATACTATAGCGACTTCTGAATCACGTATGCCTGAGAAATTCGGTCACCTTCTACTGGGAATTCATGTGGAAGAGAATAGACAAATAAGTGGATATTCTACAATGCTGAAGGGGTCAAAATTCTTCGGTTTTTGGAAGAGTGTATTTCCAAAGAGGGAGACAAACCCAATCTAAAACTTATTGTATGTGCATGTAGCACGAATTGCTTTTCCTTCCTCCTTACTTTTCGTTAAATAAAGAAAGAAAATATGTTTAAATTTTGGAACCATGGATCTAGTGCTTTATCTTTGTGGGAAGTCAATATTGAAAGCATTTTGTTTATGATATTCTGTTGGGTTAGGTTAGGCTAGTTACCTGCTAACCATGCCCAGATCTTCAAACGTTCTGTCACCCAAAAACCGATGACGTCTGTCCTGAAGTCCAGGGCCGATTCTGCTTACTTCACATCGTGATATTCTGATAACTCTGCTATAAGTTCGAAACATAGAACAAACATACACATCCATAATTGATCATTACAACATTTCTCACTTCAAAAAACATAAATTACCTCGTATATAATGTTTTCATTTCAATAAAGAAATTAAGTTGATTATTTAATAAATGAAACATTTACAACAACATGAAAAAAAGATAATATTCTAAAAAAAATCCTTAACATTCCCTTGCTACCCGCAATTTAATCATAATTTACAGAGGCAATCAACAACACAACCAAAAAAGAAAAAATTTGCAAAAAAATTTTCAACCGGAAGTTGTTGTTCTTCTTCTTGTCATTATACAAAATATTTTGTTTATCCTTGTTTTAATATTCTAATTTTCTAATTTTCTTTTTTTTAATATTTTCCTTGTCATAATTTCTGATTTGCTTGTACTTATTGTAGCTGGTAGTTGTTATACTTTTTTATACACGAATAACAACGTCTGCTAGCATAAAGAAAAGCGTTAAAAATAAAAACAATCAACACAAGAAATGAAAGCATGAAGATGAAAAGCAAAACGAACAAACAAGAAGAAAAGGTCTACGCAAAATAGGCAAGAAAAATTAGATGAAGAAAAACAAACAGGAAGATTTTTAATTTTCTCAACCGTTAATGGCACTGACATTTGACTTTGTCGCGTATTTGGTATTGTATTGTAAGTTTAAAAAAAAAACAAAAAACTCATGAATTATATGGCAAACAAGCAACAACAGAAACATTAGATGTGTAGGAAAATACCCCAAATAAACAAATACAAAAACAAACACGCTTACATATAAACACAGCATGACTTTATTAAGTATGTAATACACATCCAAAGACAAGGACATAATTATGCTCTCTTACCCTTTTCATATTGTTTTTTCTCTAACACGCTCTTTGTTTGTAATTTTCTTTTGAGACACACACACATACACATATAAGTTTGGATTTCTTGTAGCAAAAATATGTAAAGGAGATATACGAGGGTGGTTACAAATTTACTCGACCTAACGTATGGAAAACAAGTTACGCTGCTGTCAAGTGGAATCCATATTTATTGGCCACATTTTTTTAAATTAAAAGAGCAATTTTTTTGTGTTATTTTCTAATTATGTGAACCATCAATATTAAACGACCACGGAAACATGAAAAAACAAAATTATCGCCATTATGCAGTTGAAAAGTCTCAGGCCAAACAATATTAGAGCGTAGATAAATTCTATTCTGGGCGACAAAAAAAAAAAAAACAAAAGTCAGGTCGGTGCTAAAATGTGGCCGTACTAGTTGCCCAGAAGAACACAGTACTGGTCGACTACTTTACAACAGGAAAGGAGAAGAAAATTCAAACTGAAATTCGCTGATAGTCTGCTAAAGGTTAGGTTAGGTTTGAGGACAAGTACTATCATGATGATAAGTACCATTCACCCTGAAGTCATTGTGATCCTCTTAAAGAAGAAGAAATGGTAGAAAAGAAGACTTATAAGCCAGTAAAATACAATGAAAAAATATGAAGACGGAGATAAAGGTTAGGTTAGGCTAGAGGACGTGTACTTGTCAATTAAGACAAGTACAGTACCCGGAAGTTGAATTTATCCAGTGTACAACGTCCTAGCTTCTCACACCACTCATTTTGAGTGTTTTAATTTTTTGCATGGGTGGCGGGACCTACAGTTTAAAGTCGACTTCGAAAGACAGATTTTTGAGAAACTCTTCATGGCAATTTTATTTACTCTCAGAGTTTTTGCCAGATATCTGCTGAGAAAAAGTCGCCGAAGAAATACTTTTTATATTTTGTCTTGATATCTGGCCTGGGGCTCGAACCCTGGCTTTACGTCTAAGAAGCCAACAGACTTTACCTACTAGACTACAGCGACTTCATAAGACGGAGATAAAACTCTGGCATGAAATCAAATGGGTAGGTCTCCACTTATATTGGAAATTAACATACACAACATGAGTGGATAGGTTGTAATCCTGACTAAAACGTTATCTTGTAAAGGTTTGTCGTAAACATACATACTGCATAAGTAACAAAAGAGACACGCTTACTATTGCGGGTATGTCTTTAAACTGAATCCTCTAGGTAGGTGTTTATTATTCATAGAGTATGTGTGTGTGAAAATAATTTGTACACCGTCAAACCCATCTTAATTTCTAAACTTGAAAGAAAAAAAAAAGAAAATTAAACCATACAAACACAAACAAAATAGCCACTCATGGCTTTACGCTTAAAGCCAAATAAAAGGCAAAACATTCAATTTTTTTTTTGTTATTAAGGAAATTCTCGAAAAAGGTTTATTTTCTGACTTTTTATGAAAAAATTATGAATAAGAAAATAAAATTTCTACAAACTGGTAGCTATAGAAACGATAAAGTTTGAGAAAATAGAAGAAAAAATAAAGGATTTGTAACAAAATATTTATTACAATACATTTACGACTGAGGGGCGCAGACATAGAAGTATCTAATAACCAGAGGTCAGTTGGCTACCAGTACGAAATATGTTGTCAAGATTATGAAGGAAAAAAGGTCTTAAATTTTGAAATACTTGCGGTTTTGAAATGTAAAAATAAATAAAAGGGGGGTACTCACACACAATAGATCGAAACTCAGTAAAGTTTTTAAAATAATATTTGTATTTATCTCATTATTAATCGATTTAATTGTATGGCGTATATTACGTGTTAAAATGAGAGAGCCAGAGTGTACCTGGATGAAAATACTTGAATGAAAGGCATACAGAAGAAAGCTTAGCAGACAATTTGCCTAAATCCAGAGCTGATGTGGCTTGAATTGCATTTTTGAATCAAAAAACGATTTATAATCTCAGATTAAATACTAAACTTTGACCCTGTAAAGTGAAGTACTAACTTTAGCACATGTTTTTAACTTTTGTTTTGTTCTATTGAAGTCCCCGTGGTCTAGTAGGTAGTCTGTTGGCTTATTAGACGAAAAGCCAGGGTTCTAGTCCCAGGCCAGACATCAAAATAAAATAGAAAAAGTATTTCTTCGGCGACTTTCTCTCAGCAGATTTCTGGCAAAAACTCTGAGAGTAAATAACATTGCCATGAAAAGCTTCTCAAAAATCTGTCGTTTGGATTCGACTTTAAACCGTAGGTCCCGCCACTCATATAGAAAACATAAGTCGTGTGAGAAACTAGGACGTAATACTAACTGAAGGGTTGTAATGACCAATTACGTACATATGTATGTAAAGACAACAACAAAACAATTTCTAGTTCAATGAATGTTTTATTGCCCTTAACTTTAGTGAGTAGTAATTAAATAAGAATATGCGGACTGTAGTAATACATGTGCCTATCATCTACTAAATATTGTCCTGAAGAGTTTAAAAAATATCGGTTACCATATTTCCTTCATATCCTTGGATTACCAGTTTGCCTTGATCAAAGTTATTTTGTTTATTACCTCTATTTTTATCTCTTTGTATGGTTTGCTTACCTATAAAGAAAGAATAAAAGAAAGTATATAGATTGAGTTTCATTACCAAATCCATGTAAAGAAGAACATATAAAATAGGCTTGAAAATATAAAGCCCTTACACTATGTTTAGATATGTACTTTTATTGAGTCAACATTCGATTAATTGGGTACAATATTTAAGGTGTTCAGGCATAATAATGCATAATGAAGTTCAGATGCTTATTCTACAGTCAGTTGACAGCTGGTAAGCAAAACAGCGGGTTGTTTCAACAAAATTGGTTTTTTTCTGTTTTTGTTTGTCATTGTTGACATTTGAGTTGTCAAATATCAACAGAAAGTGTTCAGTTAATTGTAATATGCGCACTGAACATACTTATGACAGTGCTGGATTTTAAGTTTTACTAAATTTTATAACAATTTGTGTATTTATTGCGCAATAATTGATTGAAACTTTATATGAAATATTGTAATCACTAATGGCGTTTATTGCGATTTATGCAATAAAGGTACTAAACACCGTATTAGACCAATGTACCATAGGTTACACTATTTGGAGACAATATTCATGTGGAATTGTTTATTAAAAAAAATGGCTTTGCTTCCCTCCTTTAAACAATTTCCATAAATTCTAAAATTTATTTATTTTAATGAAAAATATTTGAAATTTATGTGTTTTTAATTAGTGATGGTATTTTTTATAAATTTGCCTCCCTTGTTTGTTTAATTTGCAAAATTTAATTAATTCAACAAAATGCTGGCCAAACCATTTTTCTGTACAAAACTAATAAAATAAAAAAAAATTAGAAAATCTGACAGATTTTTCATTGTTCGACAAAATATTTTGAATCTATTTAAAGTCACATATGTCAGTATTAAACTGACAGGACAAATAAACCCACCAGCGAAATGGACACACAAACACCTGATACCTTTTACTCAGCACCCGTGTAGACATGTTATGTAATCAAATTAAATTAATTTAACAAAAAAATAAATATTATTTTGCAATATTTCAAATTGAGCACAGGGAAATCTGTCACCTTTATTAGATTTTTGGGATTTTTAATAAAATTAAATAAAACAACAAATTCTATACACACATCATACCATAGGTGGGAAGGTCTAGGACTTGTAAAGTCAGTTGTAATGAAAGCAATTATAAAGTGTATGTTTGTTTTTGTTTTTTTAATTAATGCTGTAATGAATGATATGCTAGAAACTAATAATATGGGAAAGTGAATATGGAATTTCAGAAATTTTAAATTTATTTAATTATAAAATAAAACAAAAATATTCATGTAAATAATTCCTGTGATTTACAGGAAGAGAGAGTAGTCTAGTAGATGGCGTGTTGGCTTATTATACGTAAAGCCGCGGTTCAAAACGAAATTTGAAAAAAAAATATTTCTTCGGCGACTTCCTCTCAGCAGATTTCTGGTAAAAATTCTGAGAGTAAATAAAATTGCCATGAAAAAGTTTCTCAAAAATTTGTCGTTCGGAATCAATTTTAATCTGTAGGTACCGCCACTCATGTATGATGATGAACACAAACAACATAAGTAGTGTGAGAAGCTAGGTCGTAATCCTAACTGAAGGGTTCTAATGACCAATTACGTATGTATATATGAGAGTACGAAGAGAGTTTATGCATATCAGGTTTGAGTAAGTTTTTGTTCCAAGTTTGGTTGTATAAAATATTCCAAACCCGATAGGCTTAAGAATGAATATTCTTTGTGATACAAATGGCTTTTAATCGCTCAATTGACCGCTTACACATGGATGCAGTTTTTGTAAATAATAATGCAATCAATCTTGTGAATGCTAGTTTAATGAGCACATTTTTTCATACCTAGAACATCAAGACGTTGTATTTATAACAAGTTTATAAGTTTTATGCATCCTCGAATCTATAATTAATACTGTCGTGTGCATTATAGTACATTAAATAGACTGTCATGAAGAGGAGTCATAGTACAGCGCACATAATGTCTTCTTCAAGCCTTTTGTCGTGACAAACTTAAGGACGATGTTAGGTGTCAATGAAGCCAATTCCCTGCCTAGCATTTAATATGCACCCAAGGTTATTCCTCTGGGAATGCTTTAATGTTTCACAGGTTTTAAAACTGTGTTCTGATCATTCATTCTCATCATCACATAATCTACATGTTGGCTTCCATATGACACCCATACTGAACAAATATTCTTTCAGTCTACAGTGCTGCTCTATTAAAAGACTGACACCCAACCTCCGTCTATTTGTGAACAGTCTGATACATTTACTATAATTTTCTTTTTTTTTGTTGTTTTATAACAAAAAATGTGATTGTCTGAAACTCATCTTTATCTTTCATTTCATTAAGTACAACTATCCAAACATTTATGTCCATAGAGAAGTTCTGGCCATCACTGTTATGAAATGTCCCAGATGCACAAGCTCATTTGTCTGTTCACTGCTGCGAATTCTTACGTAACCTGTTACCCAGGCAACCCCATTTTCAATTCCTAGCATATATTTCTGCTTGAAAAATATTCGCGAGTTCCCTCTAGGATTCGAAATAAATTATTCTGTTAGAAAAAAAAAATTGATTCTGCTTTTAAGAGAGTATATATAGTGCAGATTAATCCATTCAGATTTGTTAAGAAGACTAGTTACAAAGCCTTTCCCATGGCCATTGAGACTACTGATACTGTCCAGGGGATAGTTAAAAAGAGAACTGTCAGTCATTTGATTTATTCTGTTATGAAATTTCTCCTATTAGCCTAACCTTAGTCTCCATAGCTTCCAGCAAGTACAGAGGGCTTAAATCCACCAAAATCTTACTATATCCTACCTATCTCCTCCGAGGAGGAGTTTCTTTCAAAAATTTTCAAAATTAACGAATACAAACGCTTGTCTGTAATTTACAGACAAGCTTTCGAATTTTTGTGAAAACAATGTGTGTACAACCATGCGTCTGAGTAATATAAGTGTGTATAACTGAAATGGAGTACAACAATCATACGCAGCGTTACCGTTGAGCGACTAAAGTCGCAATTTGACACTTTTTCAGCGACCCCGCCACTTTTGGTGCCTCCTTACTAAAATGAACTAAATCTGACACTTTTCAAGATTTTTGACCCTTTTTTTTCCCCTTTTTTAGAAAAAGTAAACCTGATATATTTATATAAGAATTAAAAATATTAGAAACCAAAATGAATGATATATCATATGAAAATATCTTTAAAATTACAAATCCAGAAGAATTTGGGCATAAAATTGGTAATTTAAAAAATAGGCTTAATAATTATTTGTATCCTAATTTATATGAATTTGTTACTTACGTATTTACTCTGCCACATAGTAGTGCGTCGGCAGAAAGAATTTTTTCGAAACTAACATTAATGAAAAATAAGTCATAGAATAGGTTAAAAGTGGACAAATGGACCTGGAAAATTGGGTGCCTGACGATGAACTTATAAAAAAGTACAGAATTAATTTATCAAAAAAATAATTTAATCGAATGTAAATATACTAATATAACTGTGAAATATATATAAAAACTCATTTTGTAAAATATATAAACCAAAACAATCATGGAAAATTAAGTAATATATTCGTTTTTGACATTGAGAAATATCGCTGCATCCTAATTTCTAAGTATTTCATAGAACTACGAATAAATTACACAGACTAGTTTATAGACTTGTTAATAGATTAGTCAATATAGAGTAGATTTATAGGTTATTTAATACACCAGTTTAAAGACTAGTAGACTAGTTCATAGACTATTTAAAAAACTAGTTCAAAGGCTATTTAATAGACCAGTCCACATATATGTATAGTAGTCTATAGAGTAGTAAATATATTATACTAGTATATGATATAATATATTGACCATTCTATTGACTTCTGTGGTCTTTTAAATAGCATTTGAAATAGTTTTTTAAATAGACCATGAATTAATCAACTGTATTAGTCAATGGTTTATTCGATCGACTATTTTATAGATTACTACTAGTCTATGGACTGGTGTATTAAATAACTTATAAACCATTCTATTGATTAGTCTATTGAATAATCTATAAACTAGTTTGTGTAATTTGATTATTTTTGTTGTTTTGTTTTGAAAAAAATTTAAATTTCAGAATTTTTATTTTCCATGCCTGAACAATAAAGTTATAAAAAATGTGCCTTCCATTATGATATATTTTTTCATAAAATTATGATATATTATGACATATAAATAAATAACATAATATAAAATGTACAACTATATATCATACCTAACTTATTACAAAATGTTTCTATTTACTTCTAAAATGAACCGTTGTAACAAAATTAGTATTTATGTTTAACTTTTTGATCTCAGTTTGTTTAATACAAAAATTTTCCAAATACTATGTACTCTAAATCTTATCATACACACATACATACATAATTGGTCATTACAACCCTTCAGTCAGGATTACAACCTAGTTTCTCACACCACTTATGTTGTGTGTGTTAATTTTATACATGAGTGGGGGGACCTACAGTTTAAAGTTGACTCCGAACGACAGATTTTTGAGAAACTTTTGATGGTAATTTTATTTTACTCTCAGAGTTTTTGCCAGAAATCTGCTGAGAGGAAGTCGCCGAGAGGGCAAATTATACATCTTCAAGGGGTCAGAACCCTCATGTGAAGTTAGTGCCCAACAGTTTTGCAACGCTGAGAATGAATCATTGGAACACACGCTTGGAACTGTAAGGCTTAATGCATTCCATAATAAAACACCCAGATGTATACCAGATGCTGTGCATGAGACTGGCATTGTTGACTGTTAGCAGCATCTTGAAAGGTGCCAGTGCAATAGGCTTTTTGAAGTCCCCGTAGTCTAGTAGGTAGTGTGTTGGCTTATTAGACGTCAAGCCTGGGTTCGAGCCCCAGGCCAGACATCAAGACAAAATACAAAAAGCATTTCTTCGGCGACTTTCTCTCAGCAGATTTTTGGCAGAAACTCTGAGAGTAGATAAAATTGCCATGAAAAAGTTTGTCAAAAATCTGTCTGTATGTATAAAATTAACACACACAACATAAGTGGTGTGAGAAACAACGACGTTGTACAATGGGTCAACTCGACCTCTTGTCTTAATTGACAAGTACACGTCCTCTAACCTAAACTAACCTATAGTCTTGGCGGAGACTTTATATGATTAATCTATAGAAAATGAGAGGTCGTATGGTCGCAGTATGTATGCACCTCTGTCGTCTTACTTTATGACTACTTGGATTATAAATACTACAGACTACAAACTACCTACTATTCTCGAAAACTACTGTGTAATAATTCTAACTTTCTTTTTTCTATTGAGGGCTAAT
Source organism: Sarcophaga variegata (assembly GCA_932273835.1). Classification (NCBI taxonomy): domain Eukaryota; kingdom Metazoa; phylum Arthropoda; class Insecta; order Diptera; family Sarcophagidae; genus Sarcophaga; species Sarcophaga variegata. The sequence continues at coordinate 114,750,239 of OW026361.1, forward strand.
CATACATAAAGTCAGACAAACAAAAAAAATCAGACAAGACGAATACCCAGATTTGGCAGTCAGAATCGGTATTTGAATTTCAGCACGCTACCAAGTAGACTATCCGGGCTCCCAATTTTTTTAGGGTAATGCTATTATGTTCTCTTTAAATTTCAAACTCCATATTTGAGTATTTAAACTCCTTTACCATGCGAATCCTTTAAATAACTGCTCATTTCAAATCTAAACAAACATTCCTAATTGTGTTTGTGTTCTTCATTAACCTCACTCTCTTCAGTCTCACACCATATCTTTGTTTTTCTAATTCATTAAAGTAATTCATTGTTGTTGTTTTTCTTTATATTCTTCTTGTCACTTCAATACAATTTAATTCTATTGTGGTACCTGCAAAAATGTCATGTTCGGAATGAAAAAAAACAAATGACAAAGAAAACAACAACATCAAAATGAATTTTTCTTAATTTTCTCAATTGTATTCATTACAACCCTTTTTTCTTTATATGAAGAGAAAAAAGGAAAAAATATCTTTTAAGGACACTAATAACAATTTACAAAAATTTCCCCTCTCCTTCAGGATGAGAAAAAATTTTCAACTTCTTTGTTCCAAAACAATATTAGAAAAAACGTAGAAGAAGAAGAAGACTCATCAAATTAGTTGAAATTTCTATAATAAAATTATATGAAGCGCGTGGTAATGTTTTGTCATTTTGACTTTTAGTAGAAGCTTACATTAGACTTCTGTTTTTTCTTTTATTTGGCTTTTGTAAAATGAAAATTTGTCGCAGTTGTTGTTTTTTTTTGCCTGAAAATAGCAAAAATATTAGACTATAAAAGTACACCCACAATTACCCAAAAATAAAACTTATATTGTTTTTACGAAACGAAAGAAGAAAGATGGAAGAAAAAAAGAAAAAAACAGAAGACTTAAATTGAAAAGAAGAAGCCATCATCTCTGGTGAACATAGGAAATTGGCAACAGAAAATCGCTTGAAAGGAAAAGCGTGTAACTTTTAATAGCTGACATGCTTTGGTAACGGGTTGATTGTCTTTCTTTTTTTTTGGTGATTGGCAGTTGGTATTACTTTTAGGTTTATTTTTGTATCTTTTTTTTAGTATAAAACTTAAAGGAAAATATTACAGCATGTAGATACTGTGTTGAGGTTTAAGCAAAGAAATTCAAGTCGAGTAAGAAGCATCTTATACGAGAGAGAGAGTGCAAGAAAAATACCTAAAATATTGTATATTTTCTGGTCAAAGTTTAAGCGGATTAGGTTTGCCGAGTGTCTCGTGATCAAAGTTCACAAACTCTTTGGCTCTCATTTCTTTCTTTACTCTGCCAATTTGTTTCCACAGCATAAGGACAAACTAACCTTGAAATACATGTTATTTAATTCTTTACAATGATTAAATTTCATTATAATACAGATTACTTACTTACTTAATTTGTCATTACAACCCCTTAATACAGTTTAATCAAGATTTAATCGAAGATCATCGAAAAAGTTCATGATATACAAAGGATAGCAAAAGTCGTAGTACTTCAATATATTTTCACAAAACAGGGAGTGAGGACAGGCTTAATACTCTTGCACAATGTCCCGATATGACTTTAAGAGAGTATTTAGGAGATCATATGAAAGAACGGTTACGTAATCGCTAAACCACAAACAAAGGTCAACCGAAAAACTTGCTCATGGTGCCACCAAGAAACACTAAACAAAACTTGTACATTCAATTTCAAAATGGGTTAAATGGAATGCTTGACCTTAAGGGATATTCTACTAAATATAAGGGATAACATTTTCATATATTAGGCCTTTGAATTTTAAATATGCCCAGGGTTCCCTGAGGGTCTCCTATGGAGTCATCTGAAACTTTTCCTTATTTTTCTCTTGTTTTATGCAAAACATTAAAAAATTGTTTGTTGGCTATTTAGAGACCAGCGGGTCGTATTTACTATAAGTGGAAGAAATATTGTTTTTAAACTTACTTCTTTGAAGAGCGTCTTTATCTTTGCTTCATTAGCTACATAATGAAGAGTCGAGTTAGAGACCAGTAGACAAATATCGTCAACAGAATTTGATTTATTTTTTAATCGTTTTTATTACTTTGAGCAACACAAGACTGTCCGAAAACCTCTTCCTCTTACACCTCTTTTCTTTCTCTGTTTCAGTTTCATTAAATACGGTTTTTTCAGATAAACAAGTAATGCAGCTGGTACTGTAATGATAAATTTACATATTTCGACAATATCGACCATCGCATTACCACGAGACGAATCCCACTTTGATTATTTCTGTAATGACTTTCAAGATCAATTTTCAGAAATAAAATATTGCTACATGACATCGCTTAAGAGCTGATGTAACCGGCATAAGGCTGTTTTTATATTAGAATTTAATGGGCGTATGAGGATCAAAATTACAGTTGCCATTAATTTTTCAGTGACGTTATGCTAGGCTATTCACCATCAGTTTGTACATAATATTTTTCCTAATCTGAGGACACTTCGTTACTATGTTCTCATTTCTTCTCATAAGTGGTACTTTACACTTTATGCCAGAATAGCAGTGTCATGTTTAAACAATTAAGGAAGAATGTAGTTTGAATTTTTTAGTTAGTTTTTTTTTATACTCTTTTATATAAACAAAGAACTTAGTATGAGTAAATTATAGGTTTTACCAAAGCCACTTGAGGAGTTTGCACATAAAAATTTAAAATTTAACGAATATAAACTCTTGTCTGTAAATAACAAACAAGCCATCGAGTTTTGAGAAAACAATGTTTGTATAACCATGCGTATGAGTAATATGGGAATGCATAACTGAAATGGAGTACAACAATCATACGCCCTCGTATTATTTTTTATCAATAATACAATCTATTTGCATTGAAACTTAAATTTCGTTTGTTTGAAGCTAGAAATCTCAGTTCGTTAAAAAAATTTTTTTTGTAGATTTAGTAGATTTAAGTTCAGTATTGATATTATCATGTCTGGCTAGTCGTAGCGAGTTAAAATTTGATTTGATAGGCACTCTTTCAGTAACAGTATTGTATCAACGTTAGGAATCCACAAATAGCCAAGAGAAGCTAGGTTGTGATCCTAACTAAAGGGTTGAAATAATCAATTATGTATGTAGTATGTACGTAATAGAAATTGTCGCTTAACTTAAAGAGCAGTGATTATATAGCGGTTATCTATATGCCTTAATTCTGGCTTCTAAAGTCTTTACGTAACACGTACGACTTGCAACGCTAATTAAATATAAGGAATTTTAACTCATCTTCGCTGAATTGCCACGAAGTATTGGGCAAATGTTAACAGACTTTGTATATTATTTTATGATATGAATGACTTTTTGTGAATTATTCGGCAATGGTAACCAAGTTCATATTGTGTACTCATTTAGAACTGATATTTTTACTTACGGCTGCTAAGTTTGAGTTACTGCTTAACTTTTTTACTTTCAGCAACGGTTAAAAATTTATTTGTTACAATTCTCCCATATCATGTGTTTACGGTAGAGTTTAACTGTCTGATTAACGACAGGCAATATGGTTTTCCTGTTCTAATATAATCGGTGTTATTCAAAATATGATATGCTGGATTTGTATTGAAACTTATTATTTTCGTGTCAGTAAACGCTTCAGGATATATAAACAACTTTCTCACTATACAGGTTGTTATACGTGGGAACCCATCAGATGATTTCATGTAAAATTCAGCGGTAATCAATGCTCTGTTCTATCCTCAACGTTTTTTCTTATTTTTATCAATAATATGCCCTCTCTCTCTCTCTCTGTTTCTAACTCTTAATCTCATATACGAGTACATATACACACTAATGACTACAGTCAATCTTCAAATTAGCTCAAGTAAATACGGTTGAACTTACAAATGCGACAATTAATCATGTGAGTTTGTTTGGGTGTAAATTTTGGAGAGTCAGAAGCTCGTTATGTTCTGGACATGGAATAAACATATCTTTCAAGAATCGAAAAAAACCATTTCAAAAAAATGGTGCCAAGAAATGCTCGTTTCGTCAGCAGACCTGTTATACTATTTTGTGATCTTCCGACCGCGGCTATTGATGATAGAGTAACCAACTCTATTTATTCAGTAGACCAGTCGTATTTGTGTTTTATTCCTTTAACGTTTTGCAATTGGGGATGTTCTACCGAAATAAAAGGGTTTGTTTCAGAAATTTGGTATTTTAACGTAGTATTCGTCTTTCTCGTACAGCACAGCTGTTCGCCATTGATTGGGCTTTGGGTATACTTACTTGAAATGCTCTTCCCTCAAAAGTTTTTAAAAATTTAAACATAATGTTCATAAGCTTTTCTTCCTCCCGCTTGATTGTTCAGATATTTCAGATGTTTTTTAAACTTTTCTGTATTGCTTGTTAAATGGAGATACAAACATTACCTAAAATTATTGAATATTTATTGTTAACATACTTAATTGTCTTCTTATTAGTTGAAAAGGTATTGGTTTGTTATTAGACGAAATAAGCTGTAATCCCCGGGGTAGGTACATTATAAGTACATGTCAATCCTTCCGGTGCTTAATATCTATTGTAGCTCACTTCGCATTTCGCTTCAAGCGTCAATATAGCAAAAAAAAAAGAGAAAAATTATCATTAAAATACTTCAAGTGAAAAATTAGGAATGGGAAGTGTTAGTCAAGCGTTAACATATTTAAGCCTTTACAATTTCTACAGCTGATTTCTTTTTTTTTTTGTTCTTTTCCTTTCCGCTCTTCATGTTGTTATTGTTGGGAAGCATTTGCAATTTTTTTTTCAGACTCCATTTTTTTGCTTACGCTTTGTGTTTTGTATAAATTACCGGGATAGGAAAATTGTCGTTAATATTTGACTTCAAACTAACAATGGTGACTTCTCCAAAATGCTACAAAATAGGGAAAAACAAAGAACACAAACGGCAAAGAGCAAACAGCAAACAGCAAAGAAAAGGAAGAAAATTTACGTTTTTAATTTTAGACTTCTAAGCATTATTTTTTTTTGAGCAATTTTTTAAAAGACAATGTGCTGTTTAAGGAACAGTGTTAGTGTGTGCTGTGGTGATAGTATTTTAGTTGCAATTTTTTAAAAAAAAAAGAAACTTTTTTATTTCGTTTTCTTTTTTTTTGAATTTTTTAAGTACCGTTATAAAATAAAACTGTACTTTAAGTGGCATTAAAATACCAAAAAAACACCAGGCTACAAAAAAAGGGGAAACATGCAGGAACGGTTTATTTAAGGGTCTCGATTATAAGATTCTGTTTTTATTTTCTCTCTGTCACTGCTATTTTGTTTTGTTCTTCTTCGTCGAATTTGTTTAATGATTTAAAATTTTATGCGTTAAATAAGAGTGTAAGAAAGCGTATATGTAAGTATTTAGGAGTACATGTATCGGATGTTTGTTTTTAAGTTGCATGAGAACTATCTTTATCAGTAACTATGGTTGGATAATGTCGTCATTTCTGTTTAGTAAGGTTCGGTAAGTACATAATTGGTCTTTACAACCGTTCAGTCAAGATTACTACCTACCCTCTCACACCACTTATATTGTGTGCATTAACTTTAGCCAGTCTTAATCTGCTCATAGCTCTTCTCAGCAGGACTACACCTATTCCACTTATCATTTTACCACAATAGTCACGGTGACATTTCATTACACGTTATAACCTCATTGTTAATGCAACTAAAAATACCCATTACAACCCTTCAGTCAAGATTACTACCTACCTTCTCACACCACTTATGTTGTGTGCTTTAATTTTAGCCATGAGTGGCGGGTCCTACAGTTTAAAGTCGATTCCGAACGACAGATTTTTTTGAAACTTTTCATGGCAATTTTATTTACTCTCAAAGTTTTTGCCAGAAAACTGCTGAAAGAAAATCGCCGAAGAAATATTTTTTCGTATTTCGTTTTTGGAATTTAAACCCTAGCCTTAAGTCTAATAAGCCAACACACTGCCTAATAGACTACGGTGACTTCATGAATCATCATGAATCGATTAACGACAAAAAATACTTCCAAAATGTGGAAATTTATTAAAAAGTTTTCGCGTAGTTCGCAAAGCACTTTTTTGATTTCTCGACCAATATATGTAACTGCCCTAGTGAGTACACAATTCGTTAAATTATCAATCGTAATCGCACTAATTTATGTCCACTCCTTTCCAAATCATCAACAGAATAAAGCAGTGAGCGTTCCAGTAAGAATACTGCTGCTGTAGCGCGAAATCTTGAATAGGAAGGCAAAATGTCGATTCGTCATAATTGTCATTATTGTTTGGCTTTGGAATATATGGTCAAAGATAAGTATTTTTATCAAGGTATTGTATTGTAATCGCCGTAGGTAGTGTGTTGACTTATTAGACGTCAGTTCATGGTTCAAAACCCGGGTCACACGTTTTCAACAATACGAAATATAAAAAAATATATTTCTTCAACAAGTTCCTCTCAGCAGATTTCTGGCATAAAGTCTGAGAGTAAATAATAAAATTGCCATTAAAAAGTTTCTCAAAAATCTGTCGTTCGGAATCGACTTTAAACTGCAGGTCCCGCATATTTTCAACACCAACGAACCTAACAGGAGCTAATGCTATATTAAAGATTCTGTACGTGCGATTTATCGACTTTAAACTGTAGGACTCGCCACTCATGTATAAAATTAACACACACAACATAAATATTGTGGGAAACGAGGTCACAATCATGGCTGAAGTTTACAGCCCTTACACACACATATGTACATATGTTTTGTATTCAGGGTTCGTTTCTGGATAAAAAACTACATTAATAGCCGTTTATGAGGGATCATGAAATCCTTTAAAATGTGATGTTTGTTATTACTTTCACACTGGCGGCACCATAGGTTCGAATTTCTTTTGATGTGAACAAGAAGGTGTCATTACAGTGAAAGGCGATTTCAATCGAGGCATTCTTACTGAATTTTTATTTCCAAAAATTAATCAGCTAAACATGGACATCATTTCTTTCCAACAGGACGTTGGAACCAAATCGCTTTTCACAATCTTTTTTTCAATATTACTACGTTGACCGCTTCCTCTCCAAAAGTGGTTATACTCATTGGCCGGCTCTGGGTTACTGTTAATGGCGTTTTATTAAGTCATTAAGTCAGTTATGTATCCCGACAAACCATCAAGTTTTAAAGAATTGAAAAACCAATCTTAAAGCCGCCATTAATGCCATCTGAACCCTTTAATAAAAGCAAGTAGTTTAAAATGGACTCGTAGCCGTGGAAGATGAAATGCCATTAAATTTTCTACTAGGATTCCAAAAACATTTCTCACTTGAATTATAATTTTAAGTTTCAAAGCCCTGGAAAGAAACACCCTGTATTAGCTTTCGTACTTACACTCTCTCCCTCTCTCTCTTTCTCTCCTTAAATAGCACATTCGAATATATATATGTATGTGTGCTTATGTGTGTGTTCTTCATTTTATTATTATTACGTTTCATTTTATTATCCTCTTTTTGCTTTTATAAAACACTTTTCCCTTTGTTTTCTTCTTCTTTTTGTTTTAATTCTTGTTTTTTTTTTGTTATTTCTTTGGTTTCTTTATTTGTTTTTGTTGTTACTAAATTCATTTTGTTTTTTTATTTTCTTCTAAACAGCACTTACCACACTGAAATATTTTTTCTTTATTTACTTCTCTTATGCTCTTCTATTTATTTCTCATCTTTCTTGTCTTATTTTTATTGTCATCATTTTATTTTCATTTGACTTGATTTTTAAAGTGCATGACATGCTTAAATTGAACTTAAAAGGCACAACAGAACATTCTATCAACAGCATAAGCAACAACAACAACAACAACATCATCAACTCTAGCAATAAATAGAAGTGTTTACGATAATGGTTGGTATGACATTAAAATCTCTAAAGAACTCAAATCTAAAACAATCATTTGTCTGTTTTATTTACATCGCCTTGTATTAGCATCTCTACCAAGTGCACGTTTTTAATATCCATGACTTTTATTTCCGTATTTAGTCAGCGATTAGTATTATTACATCCTACATTTAAATATTTGTATATGTAGGTTGAAGTGGTAGCTTTGATACCAAAGGCCACTTGAGCACATGTAGCGGCCTGACTGGCTGACTCCTATAAAAGTTGAATTGATCACTTGTGTCCTGCTCCTGCTGAATTCTAACCATCTAAGTCTTGTTGCGAAGCTTTTCCAAAATCATAGAGCCAACTGATGCTGATTAGGTGACAGTTAAGGCCGAAGTTGTCAGCCAATTGATTTCAGGGGACCCGAAATCCAGTAATGAGTTTCATTATTACTGTGCAGCCTTTGCGCTAACTAACTTCTTCACTACTTTGGTGAAATTCGTTCAGTACAGGCACTGCGCTTACCTATGGCGTCACAACAGGCCACTATGCATACTCATGTCAGCTTTGGTAATCAAAGCTACCACTTCGATCTAACCTGTCTACCCAAGGCAAAAATGGGCGATTGTGGTTTCAAAATATTACCATTAACACCAAGTCCTGCAACCACTCGGAGATGCTGATGTAGGGCTAATGCAGTTTGCCAATGTCAATGTTCAGGTTAATCAACATCATCCATGAAGTCGCCGTAATCTAGTAGGTAGTGTGTTAGCTTATTAGATGTAAAACCAGGGTTCGAGCCCCAGGCCAGACATTAAGACAAAATACAAAATTCATTTTCTTCGGCAACTTCCTCTCAGCAGATTTCTGCCAAAAATTCTGAGAGTAAACAAAAAATTGCTATGAAAAGTTTCTCAAAAATCTGTCATTCGGAGTCGACTTTAAACTGTAGGTCCCGCCACTCATGAAAATGAAAATTAACGCACAAAAAAGAAGTAGTGTAAGAAGCTAGGTCGTAATCCTAACTAAAGGGTTGTAATGACGTATTCTGTCTATGTCCGAGGCTGTCCATCTGCGGTTGATGGTATCCACAACAGAATTATGAATTAAAGGGTAAAGGTTACGGATCGCCAGAGAAATTCTCAAAGTCCAAGATTACCACAGAGTTCGATGGTTGTGCCACGCCTAGCCATTTCAAGCGCTCTGTTGTTACTTGGAATATCATCTTGGTACTGATATGCTATGGAGATCATATCCTTCTGCTATTTCATTAAGATATCGGCTACAGCTGAAATTAACTAAAGGAAAAGTTTTGAAGATATCATGTCGTATTGTTTGCTTGAAACTCATATGTTAGCATCGTATCTTTAATTGTCCCGTAAATAGTAATATTAGAAGTACAAGAAACCTACATTTCAATTGCACTTCAATTTAAATTCAACTCGAATGCGTTATTTATGTGCTATTGTGTTAAAAATCATACCCACATACACACACAATTTTTCTTTTCCACCTCAGGAATACCCATTAAGGTGTCTATAACTTTTATCTTCGTTGTATTTTTTATGATCTGAATTTAAGTGGAAAAAAAACTAAAAACAAAAAAAAAACTATTGTCGTTATGATGGTTATGTCATAGAGACTATTTAGTTGATTGTCATAGTTTGTTTTTTCCTATCGTAGTATTTCAAAAGCATTTTGAATTTCTATTTTTTACTATTCAAGTGAATGTGTAGTAAATTGTGAAAATGTTGAAACAAATATTTCTGTATTGTTGTGTAAAGTTCATAAAACTATTAAGTACACTCGAAAGTTAATTTCAATTAATATTTCAATATTTCAAGATTTCTTATTGAGAGAACAATTAACACAATAAATACAGTTTCAAAAGCTATCAAAAACGGCAGGCTATTGTATTATGTTTAATTATTTTATTTCTTTGAGTGTAAGTAGTAAGTATGTATGTTGAACAATAAATATTATTTTTAGTTGTATTCGTAGTATGTTGTATTACTACCACTACATGTACGACAACTTCTCGTACTATAAATACTGCAAAAAACAACAACAATATCTGTTAAAGTTATGTAACCCAGTTATTGTCATATTTTACCTTCTAGTGCTACTTTATTCCATATTTTTTTCACTTCACTTTTTTTTAATATTTTTAGTTTTAGTTTCCAAAGACACATGCACGAGGGTAGTGGCAATATTAATCGAAATAATAATGGATGAATAAATGTTTATTCTTTTTTTTAAACCAACACTCAGAGGATGGCCTCTACTCTTAGAGTGTATTGTCTTATATTTAGGAAAATAGGTTATGAGAAGAAGGATAGAGGTAGTAGAGGTGTTGGGCAATAGCTTTGAATCAGTTTATAGTTTAAGTGCCAAAAAAGAGATTACTTTTAAGAATTTCTTTCCACACACCTCTAGTATGCCCAAGAAACGCGTTCTTTCTATAATGCATTGAGAAATATACTGATCAATCGCCTAACAATACCCAACGTTAGAAGCAAGTTTTACGTAAAAATTATACGAATTTTCAACGCCAGATCAAGTAACTCAAATGTTCTGAGGCACAGTAACGTACATACATAGAGTATTACGAACAAGTTTCTCACACCACTTATGTTGTGTGTTTTAATTTTTATCCATAAATGGCGGGACCTACAGTTTAAACTCTATTCCAAACGACAAACTTTTTAACAATTATTTCATGGCCATTTTATTTACTCTCAGAGTTTTTGCCAGAAATCTGTTGGGAGGAAGTCGGCGAAGAAATATTGTTTTAGTATTTAATTTAGCTGGAGATGTATGACCTCGAGTTTTCACCGTGGCCTCACGTCTAATAAGGCAATACACTACACTACTATACTACGGCGACTAAACTAGACTATTGTCGTTATTTAGCACTTTCGATTTCTTCTATGTATACTTAGGCAAGCAGCCTAATAATAATATTTTTCAAAGCTACAGTCCATACTTTATAATTGTAATCCATTTCAGTTTGGATATTAGAATGAATGTCCTGCGCTCCTTTCAATTAAAAAAAGATCAATTCCCGAGAACGTTGCATTATAATTTTTTTCCCACAACGACTAAAGTTCCATATGCTTCAATATTTATATCGTCCATGCAATATTGGCTTCTACCTGACACCACAAATATTGTGTTTAAGTCCGATCATTGTGATTAAGCCTTGTCGTCTAATCGGGCAAGTGGTTTGTTCTGCGGTCAATTGGATTTGAGTGACAAATATTAATGGCTTCTGTACCAGAGTAAATAGGAGACGGTCCTTATGAAAAATATGAAAATGAGTGGGCGATAGAAGCGAATACGTCTCGAATCAATCTCGGCAGATTTTTATCAGCAGACTTCTGGCAAAAACTCTGAGAGTAAAATGAAAGTGCCATGAAAACTTTCACAAATCTGTTGTTCGAAGGCGAGGTTAACCAGCACAACCCCGCCATTCATTGATACAATTAACACACACAACAAGGGTGTGGTGAGAAACTTGGTTGTAATCCTTACTAAAGAGTTGTAGTGACCAATTAAAGTAAGTAAGTGAGTACGATAAATTGAACAGAATCTTGTGGTATAAGCCATGGCATTCTAACCTATAATATTAGATAATGGATCGAGGGAAGTGACAACAGACATCAAAAGCAAAAAAAGCAAAAGTCTTAGAGCACTTCATCTAAGATTAATGCTAAGTAATGCAGAAGTTCAAATTGTAAAACTTTAGATTTTGGTTCAGTACAGTGATTGGTAATGTTAAATCCATTAAAACAAACCTGAGGTAAGGGCATAAACAAGACACTATAATGGATTGTGAGAACCACATGTAATCAATTTATTCATTTCAGTTTTTAAGTGACGAATTAAAGCCACCTTAGTTTAGTAGGTAGTGTGTTGGTTTATTAGACGTAAAGCCACGGTTCAAATCCCAGGTCAGACATCAGAAACGAAATATGAAAAAATATTTCTTCGGTGACTTCCTCTCAGCAGATTTCCGGCATAAACTCTGAGAGTAAATGAAATTGCCATGAAAAGTTTGTCAAAAATCTGTCGTTCGGAGTCGACTTTAAACTGTATGTCGCGCCACTCATGTATAAAATTAACACACACAACATGAGTGGTGTTGAGAATCTAGGCCGTAATCCTGACTGAAGGGTTGTAATGGCCAATTATGTACATATGTGAGTGATGAATTAGGAGAAATGGTCACATGTATTTAGAATGGCAAAAATCATGAAATTAAAAATAGAATTATTCGTGGAAGTCGAGCCTAGTGTCTTGGCTTACTATCAGCGAGGCCGTGGTTCAACCATTGGCTCAGCCATCTCTCAGCAGTCTAGTGGCAAAATTTGTCAAATATGGCTGGAAAAAGTATATACAACTATAAGAAGGTTCCGAAGTAATTTTTCCCAAATATTTCCAGTTTTCTATGCTTGTCAATTTTGGAAGCACCCACGTAACGCTTGTAGAAATTGTGTTTTTATATGATAAAATGTAGTCAGTTGTATGTATATGTTTAGCTCCTGTTTTTATGCTAAACATAAAGGGTTTTTACTTTTTGTTTCATTTCACTTCGTTTTTTGTTTAGTTCGAATAAGTATAAGTGCAGTTTATATATTTCAAAAAAAAGTTGATTTTTTACTTTCTATTTGAGTTACAAAATAATTCATAGAGTTTTTGCGTCAATAAAAATATGTCACTTATTTATGCACACATTGAAATGAGACAGAGAGAGAGAGAGAGAGAGAGAGAGAGAAAGAAAGGGAATGTATGCTAAATTCTATACAAAAAAGGATTTTATTTTAAATTTTTGCTTTGAAATTTAGGTGTGATTGTTTTTTAAGTGAAAATAATATTACAAGCGTAATAAAATATAGTATTTCTGATAAATTTAAGGTAAATAATGTAAATACGCTTCTTTCATTTTATATCACTAGAACGCAACTTTTAAGAAATCTTAATTATAACTTCATTATGTATGCAGTTTGTAACATACGTTGTTAATCCAGGGCTTAGAAATTTATAACGAATTAATTAATTTACATCATCCAGTTCTGTTATAAGCTCGACTTATCTTAAAATTACCATTGCCTAGCAGCCATTACAACAACGGGTATATATTGTTACGTTTCTACCCTTTTAAAAACGTTTAAAATATGAGCTCGTAGATTGCAAATAAAATAAAAATAAATTTGTGTTCAGTTTTAAGCCAATTCTTTATTGTTCACACAATTCCGTGTGCAACCTTTGGCAATTTGATTTTAAATTTACTTTAATTGTTACTCTTATTTACACTCGTTCGTTAGATCCAAGTAACGGAGATCTTCAAACCACGGTTATTCTCTTCCTATGCAGCGTGTCTTCACACAAGACTGATGGAATTCTTTCTCATCCCGTTGCCTGCTTTGCCTTGCCTTTTATATCGCTAGTTAAACAGTCTGATGAATGCTCTTGAAGAAGAATGACTTTGCCTTCGCGAAATCTCTATAAATACAAAATTTTGTTTACGCTATTGTTGTTTGTGTATTTTGTTTACGTTTTTCCTTGCAGTGTTGTTCTTGCCTGTTTGTCTACTTGTTTAACCCCTTTTTTATACTGATTTGTTGCTATATTTTTGTTTATTTGTTGATCATGTAAACAAGTCCATTGTTTTTGTAGCTTTTGTTTATTATTTTAATGTTAAACGAAAACACCATTTCCATTTTCGTAACAATATTAATAGACACTATCCGACAAACACAACTTTTCCCTTTTTGAACATTCAGTTGCATAAGCGATACAATGCTGTTAACGAAGAGGTATAAAGTAAACCAATTAAACTAACTAGAATAAATGTTGACATATTTGACATACCAGCGTTCTGATTCTGATTCTTAGCTCTAACTTGAACTTAGGGCAACGTAGTTCAGAGTGTAAGTAAAGCAGTTACACAAGCCCATGCTGTAGTAAAATAGTTTGTAGAATATGGAGAGCTTGACATGGCGTGTTGAATGAATTTATTGTATGGTTATCGATTCCATCCTTACGGAGTTGCCTTCGGATGGACTGATATTTATAAAAATTGCAATTTTAGTCTCCTTGATAATGTTAACAGAATACAACTGTGCTTTGAGCTCTACTACCATAAAAGCCTCAATATTGTATCAAACTAATACAGGCTCGAGGTCACGGGGATATCAGTTAAGTGATGAATATACAAAAGAAGTAAAATTAATGCTGAATATAAATTGAAACATGAATACATGTATGTATATATCATCCCTCCATTAGGTTGTCTATTATACAAAGGGATTCATGAGTCCTTGAGGAATTTTGGCCAAAATAAGAACATTGGTATAAGTACACCAACTAAATACCTTAATTGCATTATACGACATCTCTGTTACCGTATCTGTTCTCACAATTCATTGCATAATAAGTAGGCACTCAAAAAGACTTCGTTTACTTGCAAATAATATCTGCTGAGGTTAGAATGTTAGAATTGTTTAATGAGAAAAATTTCTGGTTCGATGCAGGCTACTGTCATTTGTCTCACCATGAGCTATGGGGCCAACAGTTTAAAGTCGACTCCAATCAACAGATTTTTGAGAAACTTTTCATGGCAATGGTTACTTCACTCTGTGAGTTTGTGCCAGAAGACGGCTAAGAGAAATTCATCCCAAAGAAATATGTTTTCGTTATGTTGGAGATGTCTAAGCCACTTGCTAATAGCCTACGGCGAATTCTTATATGTTTTCTCTTTTTAAACAGTCTAACGGTATTATCGTTACTTGATATCTGATTGCTGTCAAGATCGGTTACTTAAGTTAGGTCTGCAGCATTGCTTCATGTGGTATCACTACGGGCCATATGTATATGTGCTTGGCTTGGATTTAACAAGGCTGCACTTCTCTCTTATCCCATCCTTACTCTTAATATATCAAGTAATTATTGATTACAGTTCTTGTATTGATAGGATTTCAAACTGTATTTTAATTATTTCGATTGATGACGAACAGATGATGAAATGACATAATTTCAATTTCATTCTAAAGCACAGCTTAAGAAATCAGGCCTTAAATATGTTCTGTCACTGTGACTATCATAGTCTCGTTAACAAGCACTTGGACTCCACAGAAGCCAGTTTCTTAGATTTTAATTATTTAACCCTAATTGGTTACTGTTCGTCGACAATGCTCATTTACTCTTTATCATATAATTCTTTTATGTTTGACCAAATTTCACTCTTTTTTTCAACAACGTTACTTGACAATGGAAGCTTGCAGTCAGTAAACGAAAAACATTTTTTTTGGTTTGTTAGTCGATTCAACGAAGAATAATCTTAATGTACAAAAATGAAGAGTAACAGTCCAGGGTTAAAGAAAAAATAAAAATAAAAATATAATTACACTATTTTTATGCCCGGCACTGTATGTATTTAAAGTAATTCTCTGCATTATCTTCACTCTCTCTCTCTTTCTCCCTCTCCCTCTGTCTGTGTTTCTCTATTTCATCTAATTTTCGTACATGTTGTCATTTATGTTTGACAAGAAGCAATAGAATATTAAATAAAATAAAATTTTTAATAAACATACATACATACATATATATTTTATTTTAATGTATAACAAGAATTTATTATTATTCTACTAACATACATACATTACATTACATTACACATACAATATATGAAATATGAATAAATTTAATGTAAATCATGCAGTTGCTGTTGTTGTATTTTCTTTTTAAAATAGAATTTATTTTTATTTTATAAAATATTTTATTTTAAACATTTCTGATGACACACACACAGCCAAACATACATCACTTTTCATATTCTATTTTTAAAAAAGGGTTCAGACAACCTTTTCTCTACACAATGACAAGAAGAGTATTAAAATTCAACATCAAGTATGATTTGGGAGAATAAAACAAGACTACTCACTTACATTCATACACTTTTATTATAATTTTATGTATGGGAATATCTCCTAAAACATACCATATTTCCTCATATATTATATGCTAATGTACTTACATATATAGTGTATGTAGCGAAGGCTTATAAATGTCACTTAGAAGAGTCATTAGAAGTTTTGGTTAAGTATGCTAAACTAATGTCAAAATATAATAATTGTCATTATGATTATCATAATGTTGTAATTATCATTAATAAACACTATTTGTATGCTATTTTCGTAGAATTTTGCTCTTTCTTTTATTTTTATGTGCTGTGGTTTATGTATGTATGTATGTACATACATATATAAGGGACAATGGCCAACCCAATAAACAATGAAATAACAAATGTATCCCTACTTGCTGTTGTACTCTGCTTTTTAATCCATAAGAAAATGAAAAACTATATTATGGTGTCCTCCAACAGGGACTTTCGAATTTTAACAGTTGATAACGGTCATCTTGAAGCTTGCTTGTACTCTGCTTACTTAATTGTTCATTACAAACCAGGGATCAGCAATGAGTATTCATAAAGATGAGTAGATTCGAATCATGCTCATAATTTCTGATACTTATACGCATTAATACTTATTTTAATATCATACTCATACTTTTCATATTCAAAGTTTGAAGTACTCATCGCACTCATACTTAAGAATAAGCATGATGTTGTTGATTTTGACTCTCCTTTACTCAACATTCACAAGAATCACAAAATAAGTATGATTCGCGTACGAACACTACAATACTCACTAGAAGGTTGTGTGTTTGCTTTGCCTGCTGTCTTTGTCTTTTTCTTTCTTCTTTTTTGTAAATGCAGCAACAACTAAGACTCACTCGAATCATTTATGAGCATTTATAAGTATTTTTCTAAATTTATGAATCTGAATGAGTAGGCGTATGAATCAAACATATTTCGAATGTTATGAGTTTGATGTCAACGTTGTACTCATACTTATTGTACTCATACTTATAAATAAATGTTGTACTGCGTACGAATGGATCAGAGTAGTTGAATTTCAATACTGCTGACTCACTCATACTCAAAATTTCATGGGTACTTATGAGTAGCAAAAAAATGATTCATTGCTGACCTCTGTTACAAACCTTTAGTCAGGATTCTAGTCAGGATTCTTTAGTCCTAGCTTCTCACATCACATGTGACCCTTCTGTCAGGATTATGACCTAGCTTCTCACATAACTTATGTTGTGTGTGTTAATTTTATACATGAGTGGCGGGACCTACAATTTAAAATCGACCCGAATGACAGATTTGTGAGAAACTTTATTTTATTTATTCGCAGATTTTTGTTGACGATGTCTGTTCAGGAGATGGCCTCACGTCTAATAACCAAACACACTACCCACCAGGCTACGGCCATCTCATACGAGGTAAACATACTAAAGCAAATGGAAAATAGAAAATGTAGATGAATCAGATTACTAGTCTCGTAATCTATCAATCGATAAGGAAAATGAGACATGACATAAGGCTGCACCAACCGCGTAATAATTTACAAACGAGAGGAAAATTTCATTATCATCAAACCATTGACTAACGTATAGGGTGACAAGCTTATCATGAATATTTTGAGGATTAAAGAGTTTTTTCTATTATTGTTATTGGCAATAAAGTTAATTATTTTAAGTGAGCCTACCACTTAAACTTGCACACATACACACATTTACAAGTTAAAACACATACTTACACTTTACACATACTCTAACAATGTATTTGCATTTATTTCTGTTTGCATTGCCACAGAATTATATGTCTTTCCAATAAGGATACATTTTTCAATTATTTTTGTGTAAGTGTGCACATACATATATGTATTTAAGAGTGTTATATTGTAGAGAAGTGTGTGCTCTTAATTCAAGAGTGTCTCTCTCTCTCTCGATTGTAAGTATAAATAATAACAGTAATGATGGTTGGTTGTGTATTTGTAGTCTTTGTAGGTATTATTAGCCGTATATGTTATTCTGTTTTTGTTTCATTATAATGGTACTCAATTTAATTACAATATTCATTAATGTAATGAATATTATCAGTATGTATGTGTCTATATGTGTAAAAATAAATTCGTAAAGCCACTGAACCCTGTATGACTGTAATATTGTATAAAACGACACACAAAGAATAATTAAATAAACAATAAATTCTACTAAAAGTACCCGAGCTATAATTGCTATTGTTTACATATATTTTTCTAAAAATATTTTTTCAAAACCAAACATCTTCAGTCTAATATTTTGAAAAACATTTCGATTCAGTACAATTAAAAAATGCCTGCTTATGAGGACAAAAGTGTGTTTTTAAACCTTTTTTTTTCGATTTCTTTAAGGTGCCTTATCTGAGTACATTATTGTTGTTGTAGTTTCATTGTATATTTTCCAATAATTTATAAATATTTGCACAATGTACCTCCTACCATCTGTCAATTATAAATAATTGTTGGAATTATTTTAAGATTATTTTTATATTGTTACGATTTTACCTTTTAAAAACGTTTAAAATATGAGCACGTAGATTGCAAATGAAATAAAAATAAATTTTTGTTTAGTTTTAATAAAAATTCTTTATTATTTGCACAATTCTGTGTGCTACTGTTCATAACTTGATTTCAACAACAACATTTGATTTTCTTTGTTATTCCTCTGTATATACCCTTTGCACTACAGTAATCCCTCGATTTACGTCGCAGTTGGTTCCAAAAAAGGCGACGTAAATCGAATGACGACGCAAATTGAAGTTAGAGGGAACAAAAAATTTGACGACTTAAATCGAAACAACGTTAACCGAGGCGACGGAAATCGAAGGATTACTGTAACAATAACAATTACTAAACAATTATTCGACATATCTGTGTAACGGAGATCTTCAAACTACAATTGCTCTCTTCAAACAAGCCGCGTCTTCACACAAGACCGACTGAACTACACTAAATCCGTCGCCTTGCCTTTTATATGGCAAAGCAAACAGTCTAATGAATGTTATTGAAGACGAACGGTCTTGACTTCGCCTTAACGAAATCGCTATAAATGTAAACATCGTTGTTAACGTTTATTATTGTAGTGTTGTTGGTGTATTTTTGTTTACTTGTTTATCATTTTTGGTATCTTTTTGTTTACTTGTATACCAATTTTTTATGCTGATGTTTGTTGTTATATTAAGTAGTACTATAATTTGTAAACAGGCTTGTTTACTGCATTGTTTTGTTTTTGTAGCTTTTGTTAATAATTTTAATGTTAAACGGTGTAAAAGCAAAACACCAGTATCTAGCTTTTTCATTTTCAATATTACAATATTAACACAGAACAAAAGAACTTCAGAACACAGTTTGGAAAATTTTGTCGTTTTAAAACAATTCATGAGAATTTTTATAAAATATGTGATGCGTGCATACATACATACATAATTGATCAGTACAAGCCTTCAGTCAGGATTGCGGCTTTTCACACTACTTATACTATGTGTGCTAATTTTATACACGAGTGGCGGAACTTACGGTTTAAAATCGATTCCGAATGACAGATATTTTAAGTGACTATTTCATGGCAATTTTGTATACTCTCTGAGGTTTCAACTGAAATCTGCTGTTGCTTGAACCGTGGCCTCAGGTCTAGTAAGCCAACACACTGTCTACAAGACTACGGCGACTTCATCTACAATCTTCCATATTTAAATTGTTAGTGAATTATCTTTCTTTAATCTTTAATCCACAATGGCAGCGAGTGTAAATCAATTTTAAATTAAAAAGAATAAATTTCAATGAGCTTTCAATAAATTATGACCCCAAATCGATCCAAGTCATCTAGCCAATAATAAATAGATTATAATTTGATTTTTATTTACTCCTCCTCTTAAACAACTCCCTCGAAATTCAATTATTGGTTGTTGTAAAACAAAAACTTTTCAACTCATTTCCTTACCACTAAAACATAAATATTTTAGCATTTAACCTGTGGGGCTTAAGTTAATGGCAAAGGAAGAGATGGTTAAGTTAAAACGTGAACGTAAGAAAGGAGAGGTGAATTGTTGAAAATGCTTGAGGGTTTCGCGTAGTGTTTTTAATAAATTGTAAATTATTCTGAATTAATTCAATTACATAGAGTCACACCTCTTTTTATCTGTTTATTGCCTGCTGGGTTGTTGCTTATTTTTGTTCACTACTACTGCCTTGGGAGCAGTAAATATATTCTGTTTAACAAATACGGTAGATTTAGTATTTTCAGTTCGACTGTATAATATTTTACAATACAATGACACTTTTGGCTTCGTTGTATATTAAATGGATGATATTAGAGGACTAGCAATATGATAATACATTTTTGGTTAGAAATTTGGATTCAGAAATTTGATTTTTAAAATTGTTCACAGTGTCATTACCCATAGGAAACATAGGTAGAGCTTGGCATATTTATCTGATATTATAGTCAAGGTATTCTCTGAAAAAAGTCTCCGTTTAAGACGATATTTGGGGTAGCTCATGGTATGGCTGACATCTGAACTACATCGCATTTAATTTCCATAAAGAGTGCCATATTGGTAATTAGGTTAGTATATTAGGCCTAGAAGTCACCGTAATCTAGTAGGTAGTGTGTTGCCTTACTAGACGTGAGGCCACGGTTCAATCCCCAGGTCAGACATCTCGAACAAAACGAAATAGGAAGAAATATTTCTTCTACAACTACCTCTCAGTAGTCTACAGGCACCAACCTCTACTTTGACTTGAAAATGTCGATTAAATCAGCAAAAAAACTCTGATAGTTGATAAATAAAATTGCAATGAAAAGTTTCTCCCAAACCTATCGGTCGGAGTCGACTTTAAACTGTAGGTCCCACCACTCATAACACAATTAACACACACAACATAAATGGTATGAGAAGCTCGGTCGTAATCACGCTGAAGGATTGTAATAACGACTTATGTATGTAGGTATGTATCATAGTAATTGAGGTGCCATTGTGCAGTTTTAAGATACAGCAGGTATTATTGACTTGGATTGTTTTTGAACAAAATTTTAAATACTCTGTCGAGGTTGGCAGCATGTTCCTCTGCCTCAAAAAGGATAACAGACAGGCCAATACACTTATCCTCGACCCAAACACTTAACTCGAGAGAATCTTTCTGCAAGTAGAGTACTGCGACTCCGAACGACAGATTTTTGAGAAAATTGTTCATGGTAATTTTATTTACTCTCATAGTTTTTGCCAGAAATCTGCTAAGAGGAAGTCGCCGAAGAAATACTTTTTGTATTTTATTTTGATGTCTGGCCTGGGGCTCGAACCGTGGATTTTCGTCTAATAAGCCAACACACTTCCTACTAGACCACGGCGACTTCCGACTTACTGATACAACTCACAGGGCATACTACTATTCTCCATGAAAATATTGCACAACTGATGACTCTTTGCATGCGAATTAGATGTTCTGAAATTGATAAGCAGCCAAAGCGGAACTTAAATGACCTCACTTTTTATCTTCAAAAATCTCTAATGCTCTATGTTCCGAATGTTCTATTTATGGTCATCAAGAACCGGCGTATCGCTTTCAACAATCGTCACGAACACATCTGTTACTGAGATTTTCAATCAAATGATCGTATGGTTACTGGTTGAGCCACTAAACTTCCTTTTCCTAACTTTTACAATTGTTAACAGCCATCTTGTTTAAGCAACGTCTGTCAAACTATTTGTTATTTACTCCAGAAAGTAAGAAAACACCATGGACGGATAGCCACGAACAGCAGACAACGAGCAGTTTCAGCTAAGTAGGTAATTTTCATCCAAAATCGTTCCCAAAGATGAGGCCTATTTTTAAATAAACGGATACGTTGAATATGGTATGATACCAATCCATACATGAGACCCAAGAGTCTTTAATGTGTGCCGAAAAATACATTGTTTAGTGTAAATTTTAGGTTGACAGTCGGTCAGTATTTTTTAAAGAATAATAAAGTTGCCAAAACCAGCAATGCCTATGACGAGCTTCTTCTTTTTGCCTGAATTGGATGATCTGGACAATAACGACAAGTGATCTCAATACGGCGGCAGTACGTAGCACGCAACTCATGCCAAATTGTATATTCTACACGATATATTAAGGGCATTGTTATCCCATATGAACTGACCAACAAGAGCGTGCGATTTCACTCCATTAGTGGAGTTTTCTTAAGCCGCACGTGTATGCGCACAATCCAGAATGATTTATACGCCAGAGTCATGGAATATTAGAAATTTTGTCCAACACCCAAAGAAGTTGTAGCGAACATATGAATGACTTTGTATTCTAAATATAATCATCTTTCGAATGAATAAAAATTTTCAAAGATATCTCACTTACACGCTCTAAGTTCTAACGTGATGAACTCCGAGACAGTGTACGGCTGTCGCAGATATCTCGATGAGGTAGCGGAACGATATGATAAGCATATCGTGTGGGTACCGGGGTTCAGTGGTATTCCGGGTAATTGCAGAGCTAATGAACTTGCCAGGTGGGGCACGACCATCGAACTCTCCGATGAATTCTCGAATCTGGGTATCCCTGTGAGGACCTGCAAGTTCATTATTGATAATGCGATCGTAGATTCCGTCAACGACATGTGGGCGCCGTCGGAAACGGGTAGAACCGTTCGTAAAATCTGGCCAAGGCTGGATGAGGGGCGAACAATGAGTCTACTTAAACTCCAAAGAGGCGCGCTCAGTGTAGTTGTCGGTATCATTACGGGGTACGTATGCGAGGCGCATTGGTCTTGGGTACCTTGCTAACGACTTCTGCAGAAGCTGCAGAGATGAGGAAGAAGAGGAGACTGTCCCTCACCTGCTGGGTACATGCCCGGCTCTTTGCCAAAGGAGAAGGAACTACTTGGGTACTTACTACATGGATGATCTGGAGGAACTGTCAAGGATTGACATTGGTAGACTAAATCACTTCATCAGAGGCTCCGAGCGGTTTTGAGACTAGGGGATGGATGGGCAGCCACCTCTACCAACCTACCTATCTACCACCTACACGCTTCGTTTTATTTCAAGATATGAATCGCTTACAACGGAGAGCCTAAAATAAACTTGCAATATCAGTCATTATTGTTACTCTTATTCCTTTAAAGCTCTGCTTATTAGCTTATTTTCTGCGGTTGAATTTGTGTGCCTATTTATGTATCTACGTATGTGAGTATACATAAGTATGTGACGTTTGGCCTGATTGACTAAAGGTCTGACTGGAAACAAGCATTGTTTATAAACATACCAACATTGTCTCGCCCTCTTTCATACTCATACAGCCACAACTCAGTTATTTTATCACTGCAATAAGATTTTTAAGCAAACACTTAAACCCCCCTTCTCCTTTATATGGTGTAAACCGGTGGCAAAAAGGAAAACTAAATTTAAGGAAAATAATAATAAAACTAAAGGAAGACGCAGAAGACACAATGTCGCGTTTAATTTAATCCCACAACATTTGCATAATTTAAAATAATTTTTGAGATGGCAAAGAAATAAAGTTCCTTTCCCTCTTTTATTTCATTCTTCTACTCCAAGTTTCCTTTTGCCTGTCATCAACGTGTATGTCTTCCAGAAAGAAACAGAAAGAAATCTGTAACCGTCATGCAATAAGGCAAGTTTCTGGAATCCTTTTGCTGTGTACCCTCTTTCAATGGTCGCGTGGCACAGGCAACGGGTATTTTTGCGTTTTCTTTACTTTTGTTTTACTTCCTCCGCCAGTTTAACTCTTCACACAGTGACAATACACACAGGTTTTAAATTGTGATAAAATATCCTGAATATTTTCTTTTTACCTGAACCCCCCAACCCCTTCCACTTTCATGAAAGGCTGCAGGTGAATAAATTTGAAGTCTTTACGAAATTTTCGTCAAAGTAAAGTTATTTTCTTTTCTGTATGTGTGTGTTTGTGTGTTTTTTTTTGTCATCCTTTTTACGTGTTTGTCAATTTCAGCTTATTTAAGGTACGTTTCTTTTTTTGCTCCTGTTTCTTGTTAGGATTGTGGGGATAAATTATTGTCTTGTTCGTTGCTGCTCTGAGGTTCCTGGTTGTTTGTGTAAGCCACTGATACCACCACTGTGAAGGATAATTTTTTTTGTTTCATTGTTGTTGGCTGCTGTTGTTTCTTACAATTTTGTTACCGCAACTTCTTTCTCGTTGATATAATCGCACTTTTGCGGGTTTATTAAATATTTATTTATACTTTATGGATTTTAGGGATTTTTTCTTTGTTATTCTTTGTTGTTGTTCTCGGTTATTTTTTTTTTCAATTGTCTGTTTTCTGTTTGAATTCAGAACAATAAAAACAAGGTTGTACAGAGGCGTGAAATAAATGGGATTTACTACGATATGAAAAGAAGGGTTTTGAAACGTGTTTGAAATTAAATTCCCCTTCATTGTAAGTGCTTCCAAATATGAGCAGGTAGATGTCTTCATTTGTGGAATCAATGTCAGGAAATTTATATGTTTCACACGGACTGTTAAGGCCAAATCAGGAATCATATACCGAAAAGCTTAAGAGTTATTTAGGTTGGGTTGGATTGCTTGCTTTGTTAGAATTACCAGTCCCACAAGTGCAAGAATAGTCTTAAGCATGAGTAGAAAGGAGTTGTGTTCCTAAGCATGCAGATGAAGTTCGAATTGGCATCATAATTCGTTTGTGTTGGCTGCGCATACATTCGTACATAATTGGTCAATGCAACTCTTTAGTGAGGCTAATGACCTAGTTTCTCACACCACTTATGTTGTGTGTTTTAATTTCATACATACATAAGTCCCGCTTACAATTTAAAGTCAATTCCGAAAGACTGATTTTTGAGAAACTTTTCATGGCAATTTTATTCACTCTTTACTCAGACTTTTTGTCAGAAATCTGCTGAGAAGAAGTCACCGAAGAACGTTTTCATATTTGATTTATATTGGAGATGCCTGGCTTGGGGTTTGAATCGAGGCACGACGTCTTAAAAGGCAACACACTACCTACTACACTACGGAATTGGCTGCACGTATAGTATAGTCTGTATAGTCAGTACAGAGACTGCGTTCACCTGTGGCGTCACAACGGGCCGTTATGCGTGCTCAAGTGAGCTTTTGGCATCAAGGCTACCACTCTAACCTAACCTAGACAAAATAATTTCCATAAAGAGCGATAAAAATTCGAGAATAAATTAATTCTTCGAATACCTTGCCTATATCGAATATATGTATTATTCATCTTGATCTAGGAAAGAACACATGCAAAACAAAATCAATGTTCTCATCTGATTATAATACTTGACAGAGACCACCATGCTTCCACACATAATTGGTGGTTTTTATTTGGTTTTTTCCAAATTTCAAGTCGTTGAAGTCTAGTAAGTAGTGCGTTGGCTTATTAGACGTGAGGCCACGGTTCAAACCCCAGGACAGACATCACGTACAAAGCTAGCAAATTCATCTCAACAAGTTTCTGGCAAAAACCCTGAGAGTAAATAAAAATTGACATGAAAAGTTCCTAAAAAAATTCGTCGTTCGGTCCCGCCACAAATTAATATAAAATTAACCACACACACGCAACATAAGTGGCTGTAAGAAACTAGGTTGTAAACTAACTGCAATGAAAACCACATCAAATTCCAAATCCTAAAAGAAGTGAAATTGTGAACTATTCAATATACTCGTACGTTCTCTTAATGCCTGACAGTCCTGAGGGAAATATTTCCAGATTTATTGTATTCCCTTTATTTCCTGTCTGACATAGATAAGGTTGTCATGACTATAATACAACGAATACTTATCTCTTATGTTTTATATCGGGTGGGTCATATATCGGTTTAAATTTGAAGCATCGGTTATCTGGCAATACTTATGTTATTTTATTCTGAATGTAATGAATCGATTAACGCTTGAGCAATGCTAAGATTTATTGGAAATTTATTTCCAAAACAAAGACAATTGGTTGGAAAATGTACGAAAATGTTGTACAAAATTTAATCACAGAGGAGAACCAACAGTGCCTGGTATACGTAAGTTTATTGCTAAAGTTCGTGAATCTGGTATCATTGTTGCTGCGCCAAGATGTGATCGTGCTTGTACAGTGCGTACGTCCGAAAATATCGTGGCTGTGGTCGAGAGTGTGTTTAGGGAGATACATCAACATCGACTTGTTGCACACCCCTTACATAAAGAATTTGATATCCATCAGGTTCTCACAACATATGGATCGGTTCACTTATCGATAGGAGGCGAGTAATTTATGTAATGTAAAGACTGCTTGCATGATATTGCTTTGCTTTTTTTAATAGAATAGAAATCTTAGAGGCTCAATAATTCAGCCTCTGCATTTCTAGTTTTTATGTATTACCAGTTAGTTAATTTTTTTTAATAAAAATATATTTTTTTAATAAAAATTTTGCTCTTTTGTGAAGAAGTCCTTGTAACAGACCTGCCACCATCACCTTTTTTTATAAAATTGTCATTCCCCTTTTATTTGAAACTTTCCTACACGCTTGTGTGCATTATAAAACAGCTTAGAGGCTGCTTTTTTTTAAAGTTGTTAAGTTTGACCAAAAGATTATGGGGAGATAATATTTATCGTGAAAAGATTTCTTTCTTTCTTTTTCGGGGGTTTTCTTTTATCATTTCATATTGCAAATGGCAGTTTGGAAATATTAAAGAAAATTGATTTTGTCGTTTTTACAAAAGATTTTTTTTTTACCAAATAGTTGCCTAAAAAAAGATAATGAATGTTTGTAATGGAAAACATCACAATTTTTTCTTTCTATTAAAAATGGATTCACATTCATTTTGACAAAATGTATGGAAAAATATTTTGAAATTTCTTAGATTTCTTCTGCTTCAACTAGGATTCTGCTGAAAAGGTAAATTTTTTTCATATAAAAATTTAAAAATGCTCTACACAATCTTATTAAATTGTTTGTTACTGGAATATTTGTGTTACAAAAAGAAATATTTTCTTGGTCAAAACCTAAACAAATATTAAAATTTTCTTTCTTTAGTAAAGTAAAGTTCTATTGAAACTGTTGACGTGTGTATTTTTTCTTTTGGTAAATTTGGTTCTTAGCTGTCAAACCTAAGTTAATGGTAGTTCTCAAGCAGAGCCCTCTTTATTATCAGGATTACAATCTATCTTCTCACACCATCAACGTTGTGTGTGTTAGTTCTATCGATGAGTGGCAGGACCTATAGTTTAATGTCAGCAGATTGAAGAAACTCTTCAAGGAAATTTGATTGTAATTATAGATTTTCTGGCAGAAGACTGTTGAGGGGAAGTCCTCAAAAGAAGTTTTATATTTCATTTTGTTTGAAATGTCTATGCCGTGGTTTGAACTACGGACTCTTGTGTAATAAGCCAGCACTCCACATAGTCTAGAAAGCGATTTCAAATATTAGTTTTACCATAATATACGTGAAAAATTATTTTTTGTATCCTACAGTTTAAATAGATTCCCATCTTTGCTTATATTTATGATATTTGCATCTCCTTCTTTATCTTCTGCTATCACATACTTTTCTACTTTCCAAGCAAGACATCACCATGTATAGGAAAGAGGCTGGTTGTAAATGCCACGACTTTTATTACGCCTTCTATAACATTTTTATAAAATTTTACGTGTGCCAATAAAAATTCCAATCAAAATATTAAATCACACATGACCTTCATTTAGATACTTAAAAATCTTTCCAGCCTAAGGCTGCTCTATCTCTTACATTTCAACTCTCTATCCATTTTATGTAAACATTTTATTGCATTTTATCATAAAGACTGCGTTTTGATGTCCTTAAATATTTTGGAATTATGATTAGAAAATATTGTAACGAAATCAAAACAAATTTTGATATTTTTTATTCGTATTTTTTTATGATCAGATTCAGATCTTTTTATAGTTTTTCTTCTTTTTTATGTCTGAGTCCTCCCTCGTAAGGCATCAGCATTTATTGCCGGAGAATAAATATTTTTTTCGTTTTATTTTTCTGACCATTACACAGTGTCTGTCTGTTTCTTATTACTATTCATCATATTGCCCGTAATTTAATTTGTTTTTTTATCGATTTGCACAATTTGTATCGACACTTTTTATTTTTCAGAAATTTTATTGCTGCCAATAGTATTCAAATACAAGCAACTGCTGTTGTAGGCATAAAAATAAGTGAAGTCAATACCCATCCAGTTACACAGCAAATAAACAAATTATCATAATAATTTACATAAACAGATTTAAATTAAAATCGATGACAACATTGGATGATTGTACAGCCAAAAATAATGGCCAAAAGGAAATGGAAAATTAAAGATTTTTTATTTGATTATTTCCGTTCGTTTTTTTTTTATAAGTATCAGCAATAAACTATATTTGAGGGGAATAATTTTTTTATGTACAACTCAACAAATTATAAACAAGTTTTTAGTTATATTTGTGCTGAAATAAGTTATTTTATTTTATTATACTTACATACACACACATAATTGGTCTTTACAAATCTCCAATCAGGATTACGTCCTAGTTTCTCACATCACTTATTTTGTGTGTGTTAATTTTATATATGAGTGGCGGGGCTTACAGTTTAGTATTGACTTCGAAAGAGAGATTTTTTGGAAAAATTTTCATCACAATTTTATTTGGTCTCAAAAATCTGCTGAGGGAAGTCTTCGAAGAAAATTTTTTTAATATTTCGTTGTTTTGGAGATGTCTAGCCTGGAGATCTCACTTCTAATAAGCAACCACATTACATTATGTCTTAATAATTTCTTTCTACGGTTCCAAACCCCACTTCAGGCTTATCGAACACGACGAAAAATATATCTTCAGCGACTTTTGAAGTCGCCGTGGCTTAGAGGGTAGTGTGTTGGCTTATTAGACGTGAGGCCTCAGTGCAAATCTCCAGTCAGGCATATCCAGCTAAACAGAATATGACAAAATATTTCTTAGGCGACTTCCTCTCAGAAGATTTCTGGTAAAAACTCCGATTGTAAATAAAATTGCAATGAAAAGTTTCTAAAAAATCTGTCGGTCGAAGTCGACATTAAACAGTAGTTCTTCCCACTCATGAATAAAGTTAACATCAATATGAATGATGTGAGTAGCTAGTTAAGATACCTCTTTAATTATTACATTCACAGCGGTATTTCCAGAGATCGGTTGTGGTTTAAGGCAGTTAAATGATCAGAAGTCTTGTTATCCTGGCATGTACGTAAATCGTTCTGACTCATCTGGGCAGAATTGAAGACATAGACTGTTGTGGCTCGCGATAAAAATATTCAATTTCCCTTTCTGACAGCTGGTTTTAAATAAACCGGCAAGTTCTCATTTAAAGTGTTCTCTAGCTGTTTATAAAGTGTATTGAAAATCGAAGTAAACCAAGCACTGAAGCTGGATGTTCACAGAGGAAATGAATATCATCTCTCTTAAAGGTAAACCCATTTGCTTACCATTAAGGAATTGAAAATATTGTGCCAGTATATCTTGAGATGTTTCAATGTTCTATCCCTGCCCCATGGAGTGCCTTTAAAATAATATTAATGAAGGCTGAATTCACATGTTCTAACAGGTAACAGTTTACAGAACAATAGAGGACCTCCAATCAATTCCATAAGTACTCTTTACTATTAGAGAAAATTTAATCACAGAAGTTTTACACGCCTTCGTAATTGAACCGGAACTGCATAAATTCGATGTAAACAGTTTGCGGCTAAGCATTTTGACGGCTAGACTTTGCCACATTATACTAGGAGCACCATTCTATTGATCACATATGAAGGCTGGTAATGTCTAATTATGTATGTATGTATGTACTTGCCCTTGTGGAGATCTACTAAATATTGTCTTTTTTTATTTTGATACCCATATCCGGCAAAAAATCATATATCTATAAAGCGTGGGCAAAGAGTAATGCTGATGGAATCAGAAGGATGTGATCCAGTATGAGCTCCTAAAAGCGGACCAGAATATTATGAAAGACCTGTACAGTTACAATTCATTAGTTTGAAGGGATTATTGGCTAAAAGATGTCCTTAACCCATTAGTGCCCACTGGCAACTTAAGTTGCCAGCAGAGGTTGCCTTAATTTTTATGCTCTGAGAGGAAATTGAGTGTAAAAACAAAACGTCTCTGATATATACTACTGCCTCGTTCAAACAAAACAACAATAAACAGTGGATTCGAAGTTACACATTACCCGGCGAATAGCCAAAAACTTGCGGCTTCCTTCTAACGTTCGTCACGATCGATACAGAACGCTGTCACTAGAATACGCATAACTTCAGAGCGAGGACGGAATGGGGCGGAATCCATTAATTGCTAAAATTGGGTAATAAGTCATTGCTTTAGATGAAAAACACTTTAAATGGCATGTTCTTTGAAAGAACTAACTCATTAAAGTATTTCTTTCCAAAATATTAACGGTTTTTAAGCTATACAACCAATGTATGAAAATTTTTTTGCTTCTTTTGATCAAATTTGTAAACATACTTTTTCAAACATCAATAAAATAATATTTTATTATATATTTATAATAATAAATCTGTGATTATTTTCTATCAGGATAATACTATTTCAATCAAACACTTTGGAGTGCAACATCGCAACGAGTGTATTGTAATTAAAAAAAAAAATAAAACAATCGTTTCAATTGCCCTTAAATCATGCAACTTTTGTTGAAATATTTTGTTTACTTCCCAGAATTTTATTTTTGGCATTCAGCACTTTTACAAACAATAATTTTAAAATATAAAATTGAAAAGTTGTTGTAAATGCTTTCTACAAATACTACGACTATATATACATACATCTATTCATTGTTAGAGAGTATTTAGAAAAAATATATGAAGTTACCTTTAGGTAGACACTAAACAAATTAAATTGAAATCAATCATATGCATTTAAAAGCATTTAAAAACATTTTTCCATGTAAAATTGTTTTATTTTATTTGGTTTTTTTGTTTTAATTCTAAAACAAATCTCCATTTATTATTATTATTGGCTATTTATTTTAAACGATTGTCTATTTTAATTTTATAAAAAAAAAATTTTTTTTATATGTTTTTACTAAAGTTTTCATTATAATGTTCATGATTGTAGAAAAAAAATGGTTTTTTAAATTCTTGTAAAATTTACAACTACACAGATTATATAAAATATTTATTTCATGCCATGAAAAAAAACACAACAGCAAACAGCTTGAAAAAAACCGGACTATTAAATAAAAACGTAAACTTAAATTTTACAACTGTGTTGTCAATATCCCAGCAGTTTTTTCAAAATTTTTTTTACAATTTTTAAATTTTTTCTATTTTTATTTGAAATTTTTACGTTAAAGTAACTGCGTGCATAAAAACACTCGGGTATAAATAAATATGCATTTAATATGCATTAAACATATATGCATATCATTGGCATTGTTAAAATGGCATATATGTACATATACATATATTGTGTATAAAAATATGTATGTATGTACAATATTTTTACAAAAAAACAAAAATTTTTTGTATCTGACTCATCATGTGTGTAGTTTTTATTGTGTGAAAATTTTGTCATCATCATTGACATAATAAACATGTATTTTAGGGTGTTAGGTTAGGTTAGAGGACGTATACTTGTCAATTAAGACAAGTACAGTACGCGGAGGACGAATTGACCCATTGTACAACGTCCTAGTTTATCACACCACTTATGTTGTGTGTGTTAATTTTATACATGAGTGGTGGGACCTACAGTTTAAAGTCGACTCCGAAGTACAGATTTTTCAGAAACTTTTAATGGCAATTTTAATTTACTCTCAGAGTTTTTGCCAGAAATCTGCTGAGAGGCAGTCGCCGAAGAAATACTTTTTGTATTTTGTCTTGATGTCTGGCCTGGGGCTCGAATCCTAGCTTTACGTCTAAAAAGCCAACACACTACCTACTGGATTATGGCGACTAAAGGGTGTTACTTAGAGAACATTTTGAAAGCGCAAATTTTAAAGCTTAATTATCGGGTGGGACATCTATCGGTTTAAATTTGAAACATCGGTTATTTCGAATCTAGCAGTACTTATGTCATTCTATTCTGGCACAAAGTTCAGTAAATTATCTCCACTGAACGTAATGAATCGTCTTACGCTTGAGCAAGGTTGGGATTTATTGCAAATTTATTTCCAAAACAAAGACAATTAGCCGGAAATTGCAAAAATAGCAAAAAAAACATCTTTTCGAATAAAGCTCATTTGCATCTTGGTGGGTTCGTTAATAAGTAAAATTGCCGTGTTTGGGGCTCAGAAAACCCACATGTGTTCCTACAAAAGCCAATGCATCCATTACGAACAACTATTTGGTGCGGCTTGTGGAGCGAATGCATCAATTGCCCAGATTTCTTTGAAAATGAGAACAATACAACCATTACAGTCAATTGGGAGACACCTATCGCACCATGATCACCGATTTTATTGTACCTGCTCTCCATGGTTTTGATGTGAACGATGTTTGCTTTCAACAGGATGAAACAACTTGCTATACATCTCATGTCACAATCGATTTATTGCGTCAAACGTTTGCTGGCCCTTTATTTATACGAAGCGGTGATGTCAATTGGCCGACAAGAAGCTGCGATTTGACAACTTTGCACTATTTTCTATGAGGCGCCATTAAAGAAAAGTGTTGTGCCGTCGTCGCCGTGGTCTAGTAAGTAGTGTGCTGGCTTATTAGACGAAAAGCTAGGGTTCGAGCCCCAGGCCAGACACCAAAATAAAATACAAAAAGTATTTCTTCGGCGACTTCCTCACAGCAGATTTCTGGCAAAAACTCTGATAGTAAATAAAATTGCCATGAAAAAGTTTCTCAAAAAATCTGTCGTTCGGTCCTGTAGGTCCCACCACTCATGTATAAAATTAACACACACAACATCAGTGGTGTGATAAACTAGTTCGTAAACCAGACTACATGGTTGTAGTGACCAGTTATGTATGTATGTATGTGTTGTGTCGACAAACCAGGCACAATTGAGCCAACATTCGTGGAGCTGCTATGAGGCCAGCAGCGGCAGCCATATGATCGAAAGAATATTTCGTCTCCAAACGGAAGAATTGTACTTCACAACAAGAAAATAAATTTGTCAGAATTTTAAAATGTTTATGTTTCATTTTTAAATTTAAACTTTTAAATGGCCCGTCCCATACATATTTTTTTCATGTAACACCACGGTTCGATCATCTCCATCAAAACGAAATATGAAAAAATATTACTTCGGCAACTGCCTCTCAAGAGATTTCTGCCAAAAACTCTGAGAGCAAATAAAATTACTTTGAAAAGCTTCTCAAAAATCTGCCGTTCGGACTCTACTTTAAACTTTAAAAAATTAACCCTGACTGAAGGATTGTAATGACCAATTATGTACGTATGTATGTAGTTTTTTCGGCTTCCCCTAATCCTTTTTTAATGCCAATTATTACATGGCTATTTTGCTATTGCTATTGTAGCCTGTCCTGTCTATCTTTTCTACATTCGTTACATTGCTTTTTTTTGATGTGTTTCAATTTGGTTTTTTGTTGAATTTCATAATAATTTTAAATGCCTTTTTAATGCATAAATATAACGTTTTTGCAGCTGCATAAAATAATAAAATTTACATTAATTTTGCCTGCACTGATATGGTGAAATATTTACTTGATATTTCATGTGCCATGCAATTTTTCATTGTTCATAAATATTTTCGTTATTTCGCTTTTTAACAAAAAGATGAAGTGCGGAAAAATAATTAAAGGTCGATTTAAATTTAAGATGCATACATACATATATAAAATGATTAAATGTGCATAAATTTATACATACACTGGCTAAATGTTTTTAAGCTTCACATGTATGTGTACACTTAAAGCGAAACGATTTATTATAAAGAAAATATAACCATAAATCATTAGGGTATGTATTATAGAGCACAGCTGAAGAGGATGAGTTTTTAAGAACAAATTCATCTTTCATTGCCTAAATCCAACATTTTTTTTATAAATTCAAGTATAAACTCCAAAAGCTACCTGCTAAGAGATGTGAAGGAGAGTTATTAATAAAATTATTATGTAGGAAGCGCTAAATTAAAGTCCCATGTGCTAAAAAAAGTCCCATGTATATCCACATGCACCAGGACCATTAAAGAGTAAGAACCATATGTCCCATACATAGCATACATACATACACAATTGCTCGTTACAACCCCTCAGTCAGGACTACGACCTAGTTTCGCGCACCACTCATGTTTTATGTGTCAAATTTATACATGAGTGGCAGGACCAACAGTTTAAAGTCGACTTTTCATGGCAATTTTTTATTACTCTCAAAGTTTTGCCAGTACTCTGCTGAGAGGACGTCGCCTAAGAAAGATTTTTTCATAATTCGTTGTGTTTGAGATGTCTGATCTGGGATTTGAACCCTGGCCTCACATCTAATAAGCCAACAGACTACCTACTAGACTACTGCGACTTCATATGCATCATATTTCCCATATTAAGATTAAATCTTGTACAGACATTCATAACTTCTGAAGATCCACTGCTCTGAACAGTGTTCTGTCTAGACTCACGAGGACTGAGTAGTGCCATAAAAAGTGTTACATGGTTTCCACATCCCCTACATATGCATTCATTATTACCTACATATATACATGTAAGACGCTGTATCCGGTAAGAACCCTCCTTAGTGTTATGCTAAGGTTGCCTTTATTTAGTCTTAATAGCCTTATAGTTTCTGCTCAAATAGAGTCGCTTTCGAATATTTGTGAAATATTTACTCCTGTGTATACACAATAATTTGTGTAAAGTTTCCACCAACTTTTGTAGCTTGGCTTTCAAAGCACAAAAAAGGCATTGCGTTACCATTTTTTATTATATGTTTTGTCACTAGGAACCAGGGAATCCTTATACCTTGGTTGGCAACAACGATGGAACGAGGAAGATAGAGGAAGATGGACGGTGAGACTTATTCCGGACATAAGGCCATGGATTGGTCGGAAATTTGGAGAGGTACACTACTACGCTACACAGATGCTATCGGGTCACGGATATTTTAGAAAATATGTGCACAGAGTAGGCAAGGCCGCCTCCCATTACTGTCATTACGAGTAAGGGGAGGTAAATGATGACACAGAGCACACTGTTTTCGAGTGTGCACGCTGGCAGAGCTATCGCTCTGTACTGACGTCAATAGTTGGGACGATCACAGCCGCTAATATTGTCGGGGTTATGATATTATGAGTGAAAATTGGACCTCGGTTGTGAATTACGTAGAGCGTATTATGAGACGGAAGAAGTGAGAGTTCTTGAGGCTGCAGAACGAGTAAGCATGTCGGCATAGGTTATACTGTCACACGTACCAAGCGTAACCGAGACGATGATTTAGACGAAAGGAATAGTGGAGACGGTTAGATGACTCCTCAACTTTCGGTTCGCAATCCGGACGCGGATATGAACATGAAGAGGCCAAAGAGCCAAAAGGACTCCACTCCGAAGTAATACCACTGTAGTTCCGGAGTGGGCACAAACAAGTCCACAGGAGACGAGGGGGGGATTTAGTGGGTGAGGGCCCAACACACGGAGGATGTGACGACTTCCTCTACGGTGCGGTTAGGTACATTTAACCCTCATCGGCGAAAAAAATAAATAAATAAAAATACCTTGGTTGATCGCTTTGTCATTTCTAAAGACATGAACATACAAACGTAATTGGTTATTACAACCCTTCAGCAACGGGGTTACGTCCTAGCTTATCACAGTACTTATGTTATGTGAGTTAATTTTGTACATGAGTGGTAGGACCTATAATTTAAGCTCCTATATTGTGTGTGCTAACTTTATCCATAAGTAGTGGCACCTACAGTTTAAAGTCGTCTCTGAATGACAGAGAGTGAGTTGGTGAGAAACTTTTCATGGCAATTTTATTTATTCTCAGAGGTTTTGCCAGGAAATTAGAATATTTTTTCAAATTTCGTCTGAAACCCGGGGTTTGAACCGCGACCTCACGTCTAATGAGACAACATACTACCTATTAGATCATGACGACTTCTTGAAGCTTCTGTCTAAATCATTTAATTAAATGAAGACAAGAAAATTAAATTCAAAATATCATTTGGAAGTCTGCTAAATTCCTGATTAATTTTTTTTACTACTGTTTCAACTAATGTTCAATGTTTTTAAATTCGTTTTGATTGTTTTTCTAAAATAAATAAAAAAATATATACAATAAATTTAATGCCAGCCATATGGGTATTTTACTTAAGTACCCTTATGCATTTTAAATCAATTTCAGTTTGAAATTTAATTTAAATCCCTTTGGTGTTGAAGAGGAGCAAAAAAATTTATTTCCATTTCGTGTTATTTTTTATTTTTTTTTAGCATGAAAATTAAATGAAAATATGTTTTTAAAGTGTTCACAACTAAAAATCACTGCCATAATAATAAAATTAAATTATTTCAGTGTTTCAAATTGTTTTTCTTTTTTTTTTTTTTGTAATTTTTATGTCTTTTTTTTTTGTTTTTTGAACTCTCATTTTTATTAGTTTAACTGAAGTTGTTTTTTTGTTGTTGTTGTTTCTGCAACTACTTTTGAAAGCATATGATATTCATTTTCATTAGTTGAGATTGTTTCCCTTTTTTTTAGTTCAACTATTTTTTTTAGAATTTGTACTCTACAGCTTCATGGGTGGTAGTTAAATTGTGAAATGAAATTTAATGTGTTCGGTGTATAATAATGGCAGCTTATGCTATTATATTTCAGAAATTTTGATATGAAAATTGCTTCATGCTTTAGAGAACATATAGACGAAGAAATCGTCCAATCAGCTACAATTGTCTACGGGCCTATCTAAAGTCAGAGACAGAAAGAAATTATACATCTAGGTTGCAGTTATACGCGTATGACAGATAATTCCAATTTAAAATACTTCATGAATCTAACACGCATCAGTAAGTCTTTACAATTCTAAGGTGTATGATAACTACAAGGTGCTTACCGCAACTTCCAGTGAAGATCATTGTGTTTGAATTGTAGTGCGGCTAGATAAGTGCAGGATCGTGCATGTTTGATGTGTGTTTGGTGAGAGAGTATGAGATGTTTTAAATGAACCTATACTGGGGACAAATGCAACATTTTGAATAAGCAATGTCCACTAGTGGTAAATTTTGGTCACAAAAATATGGATGAGCTAAAATCTCTTCGACTTTTATCGTAAGGTTCACATGAAGTTTGCTTTAATGGGCACACAAATGTCAGGAGCGCACAGCTTTGGTCTGATTATGTCAGAAGAAGAAATACATTTGATGCTCCGAGAGTTTGTTAAGGAGTTCAAAGTCTTATATCTATCGGCTTATATTTAAACCATGAAGTAGGTTGGTTGTGAAGTCGCCGTAGTATAGTAGGTAGTGTGTTGGTTTATCAGGCTTAAAGCCAGGGTTCAAATCTCAGGTCAGACATCAAAACGAAATACAAAACTTTCTCTGAGCAGATTTCTCGCAAAAAGATCTCTGAGAGTAAAATCAAATTGCCATGAAAAGTTTCTCAAAAAATCTGTCGTTCGGAATAGACTTTAAACTGTAAAATTAACGCACACAACATAAGTGGTGTGAGAAACTAGGTCCTAATTCTGACTGAAGGGTTGCAATGACCGATTATGTATGTACATATGTATGTATGCAGGTTGGTTGTGAGCTTATCATTAAGGAGTGCTAACAACATTTTCCCTGAGGTAGTTTGTATCATATATCTCTTTATAACGAGCATAAAACAGCAATAAATTCTATTCTCCTTAAAATATTGCGATCTCTAGCTTGCAAAGGCTGTGTACTTCTATAGCCATTGTGATCTACCATTCCTGCGGCGTTCAAATGTACATGTAAACGAAGTGTCTCGTAAATATGTTCATCAGTTGCCTTTATTTAATTTTAATATGAATATCGTTTCCACTCTTCGGAATCGTCCCCGAGTGCATTTTCAGTCCTCCTGGTATTATTATTCACAAAAATCGACGTGACATTACTGTCCAATTTCATTGTTTGATTTTCAATGCTCTCATAGGCATTGGATAAGCTACACTATTTTCTTTCCCACTTCTCATTGCTATTTGATGACAAGGTACGCAAATAATGTGTACTATGCCACGCCTACACTTCTCCATAGTCCAGGAGAGTCCTTAATCCTATGTTACTGTATGCCTAGTTTTTATTTGACTGTCCGTAAATATATTCAAGTCATTTTGTAATAGTATGCCAAATTTACTCTCGCCAAGACCAAGCACTCTCTGATCACACGCATGTACGTGTGATTGGTAAATTGAATTATTGTGCAATCGGCGGAGTTTAAAGCCTGGCTTAGCCAAACGTTCATTAAACGTAACGGAACGTACTTTTCTTTTTAACATATTCAGAGCAATGTAAATGTACAGCGAAGCTATATTACGTTTCGGTAGACTTTCTCATTGCTTATCGTTATCGTATTCTAAAAACGAACATGCATTCCGTTACGTTTCATGTATGATTGGCTAACCGGGGTTTTATTTTAGTATTTGGTTCTGCTGTACAGAGATCCAGTCCCGTCCTCTATCCGTGCATTTACGTCATGGTTGCAGTTGTCATGAAAGTCGAACTGGTATCAGAATAATAAAAATAATTTTGATTGATATGTTATACGTCATGTACTTTAAGCTATGATGGTAGGTCGTCTATTTTGTTTCACAATTATATATTCAAGACACTGATACTGTCCACATATGGACATCAGACCATAATTACACTTCCAGTAGCTTTAGCTACCATGGCACTGAGTTTTCCTTTTGTTCTTTTTTGCGATGAAGTGTATCCTTTGTTCGCTATAGACTACCACACATAAATCTTTTTTCCCCGTGTAGTTTGTTTTCTTCTTTTATTGTTCTTTTCTTTTTTCATTTTGTTTTTTCAACAATTTAAATTAGTAAAGTGACACATAGTCGAGTAAAGTTTTTAAATATTTTTGTTTATTTTAAGCTTTTTTTTGCTTCCGTTTGCTTACACTGCCTCCTCCTTTTTTGTAATAAAATAAAATAAAAAATTAACAGCAAAACAAACAACGTTTAACTTTTTCTATAAGTTTTTATCATCGGTATACATAGCACATACCACATGGAGTGTAGCAACAAAGCTGAGAGCACACTATTCATTTGGATGTGAGTGTTTAATGTCTCCTTAGGCAGTAGGGTCTAGCATAACAGAGTACATACAATAATTTAATGTGTGCACTGTAAATGTAGCTATACAAATGGATTTTACTGTAATTAAATATGTTTAGCTTTACATTTATTAAATAAACTAAAATATGGAAAACATTTATTTTCGAATAAAATAAATAAATCACATGAAACCCAACAAAACACAACACAACCCAACAGCACAGCACAGTGAGCACTATGGGCCATTTAATAAAAAAGTGTATATGCATTGCATTAATTTCGAAGTATGTATGTGTGTGTGTGTGTGTGTCTTTTTAAATATTTTAATTTTCTAGTTTTTGACACATGAATCTAATTATTTAAAGTTTATTTAATTAAAACTTATTTCACACAAAAATATTTACTCAGACCCTTTGTACAGTGCGTACATACATATAAACGGGAGGCATGCTGCCAAGTAGCATGCTGGCTTTGTTTGTGGAATTTTTAAATTAACATTGAGAATGTTTTTAATGTTTCGTAAATTATAAATAAATATGCACTTGAAACGTATGTGAAGTAGTGGAAGGCAT
This sequence comes from Sarcophaga variegata, assembly GCA_932273835.1. Lineage (NCBI taxonomy): Eukaryota > Metazoa > Arthropoda > Insecta > Diptera > Sarcophagidae > Sarcophaga > Sarcophaga variegata. The sequence continues at coordinate 114,789,806 of OW026361.1, forward strand.
TCTCAAATTGCATTAGAATGCTATTTGCATGTAAACTTCTTTAGAAACCTTAATAAAAAAAATTAAAAATATGTCGACAAAGAATGAAAAGTTTCGTCGTCGTGATTTTTTTCTGTTTTTAACGGTATCGCATAAATATAATTAAAAGGTACACATATTAATTCGTGGTTCAAGTAGCTTTTCGTTAAATATTGTGGAGTATACATATACTTAGTAATGGTTTGTTATCAAAATATACACCTACAAACCATTCTATAAGAGATGATGGATCGACAAACAATTAAAAAAAAATTTTTTTTTTTTGATCATTACAACCCTTCAGTCAGAATTACGACCTAGTTTCTCGCACCCCTTATGTTGTGTGTTTTTTTTATGCATGAGTTGTGGGACCTACAGTTTAAAGTCGACTCCGTACGGCAGATTTTTGCGAAACTTTTCATGGCAATTTTATTAACTCTCACAGTTTTTGCCAAAAATCTACGAAGAGGAAGTCGCCTAAGAAATATTTTTCATATTTTCGTTTTGATGTCTGGCGTGGGGCTCAAACCCTGGCTTTACGTCTAATAAGCCAACACACTACCTACTAGACTACGGCGAATTAATCATTCTATTAACTGAGCGATATGTAGATAGTGTATAGACTTATAAGACGAGAGCTTGTCGTTCAACCCCTGCGCTCAGACATCTCGCTACGAATGAAATGAAATGAAAAAAAATATTTCTGTCATTCGCAGTCGATTACTAAAATTGATACACACAACCTGAGTGGTGTGAGAAGCTAGGTTCCAATCCTTACTATGGGATTGTAATGGCAAATTACGAAGTAAGAAAGCATGGTAAACGATACTCTTTATCTAAGGCTAAGTGCGATATGAGACGGCACTTACAATATATCGTCTCTAATTTAGAAGGAAATGACTCAACCAGAACTACAATTCGTATCACCAGAGTTTAATTCTGACACTGAATGCATACTCGCTTTACCTGAATTTATGCGATACGATGCTTAACATATCAATCGCATCGCCTTTTTTTCGTCAAAGGGATCAGATGGCTCAGATGTCTGTGGAGACAGAACGGGTCTTGATCTACATATTGAAGAAATCAAACTATGCTAAACAGGATCCAGAATAGTGATAACTTAATAAACTTGAAGCATAGTGACTTAAACATTTTCAGTGGCAGTCAAATGTAAATTTTGGCAATAGCATCCAGAGGCATATAATCAAGGACTGACCTGTAATGTAAAAAGGCGATTGACAATTACAACAGGCATGATATATTCAAAACGAATTATGAAAAAATATTTCTTCGGCGACTTCCTCTCAGCAGATTTCTGGCAAAAATTCTGAGAGTAAAAAAAATTTGCCATGAAAAGTTTCTCAAAAATCTGTCGTTTGGAGTCGACTCTAAACTGTATATCCCACCACACATGTATAAAATTAACACACACAACATAAGTGGTGTGAGAAACCAGGTCGTAATCCTGACTAAAGAGTTGTAATGACCAATTATGTTATGTTATGTTATGAAGTGTTGTAATGACCAATGCAACGACATAGACTATTTTTTTGTAAAGGGTGAATCAGATTCGTAATAGAAGTAGCATTGGTCCGGAATATATAGTTTTTAACAGAGGGAAATGAAATAAGCTATCAACACCTGCAGTGTCTCTTCTTGTATTAGATTTTAAATTTTTTCAGGCATTCTATTGGTAGGTTGGTTATTGCGATTTTGTTATATATGAGTTCCGTGGAGCCTGATGATATTTAAAAGCGTTCTATTAACCTTAAGGGTATTCGTGCTTTAACAAGTTGACTGCCACAGCAATTTTCAGAAAACTGGCCACGCAAGCCAACATTGACTTTTTGTTCTTTTCCCAGAAGCCATTTATCGATACTAGCACTGATATAATACGATTCTATTCGTAGCTACACAAAAATGGCAGGTTTAGTGAGTACGAGATAACTCGTAGTTTGCTCCCTAGAATGGAACGTAATCTACGACTTATCTCGTAGGCGGCAGTCAACGTGTTAAACAAGGGCCTATACCTATCTCTTTGTAACATTTCTAAGAATTTTTTTCCTAAGCTAATGTTTTGTCCTTGATTCGTTGCACGATAACTTCGATGTAGATTTGCGTAAATCGTTGAAGTAGTTTCCGTCCATTACCAATTCTATCTCGTGGTTATGTGAAGTGGTCTTGTTTAAATTCACAAAATCAAAAATATATATTTTTGAACCTGGGTGCCCTGGTAGTCTAGTGGGTAGTGTGCTAGACTATTAACGTGAGGGTCGTGGGTTCGATTCCCGCCAGAGACACTATACCGAGAATATGATCAAGTTACTCAGGTCATATATAATTAGAATATATTTTGTAATTGTATTGTAATAAATAAATAAATAAATATTTTTGAACCTAACACGAATACTGGACAAGGATCAGTTTTACTTAAAAATTTTTTTACTAAAAACACAATTTTCCTTTAAAATCCCAAAAACATAAAATTTCTCAATTCAACCGCATTTATCGCGTTTAAATTTTCCCTATGTATTGTATTAATTTATTCGACACACATTATAAAAACCGCAGAGCAATAAAAAAAAGAGAAAAAACATCACATAAATAGAGAACAGAAATGGAGAAGAACAACAATCAAATGCAATCAAAGAATTTGATTGATTGGAATCAATTTCCTGCTAAAGCCAAATGAATGTGTTTGCAATAGAAAATTGTACAAAATGCTCAATTTATATACACATACACATGCAGACAACTCAAACAAATAAACGCATGTGTATTGAATACAAAAAAAGAACACAATACAACATAATTTAATACAAAGAAAAAAGAAAACAAAAATGAAAACAAACGGCAAAAAACAAACTACACAAGCGAACGGAAATCAATAAGAAAATAAACGTCAGGAAAAACTGTGTAAATGAAAAATATTAACACGCTTAACAAATACAATTGCACAGGCATGTACACATACATACGTGCACGTAGTAAATACGCATATCTGTTCTCTAGAAGTTCCGCTCTTCTCTTCTCAAGTATTTTTAACAATTTTTTCTACACACACTTCAATAACAGAAAAATATTCAAGAGTTTTTTTGCTATTAACACTCACTCACACGCTTACCCTCTCACATATGCTCTTAAAACACACACTCTCATATCTATTATTTTACATAGAAACTCATTTCTGTTTTCAGATCTTTGTAGTTGTTGTTCGTTCAATTGCTTCATTCCACTTAAAGACTTAATACTCCATACATACATATGTACGTATAGCGTTGGAGTACCTCAATGCGTATACGTATTTTCGTTTACTTTGGTATTTTTTCAAATTTAACGGTGCGTATGAGTAATATTTGTTACTTAACTCCTCATACGTAAAATGTTTTGATATGATAGTGCTGGTATAGATGATTGGGGTGTGATATTGTGACGAGTTAATAATTTTCATTGACTTTTCGTGACAATACCTGGTAGAACAGTTGACTTCTGCAAGTTATAATTTTCTAAAATTTTGAAGAAGACATTTAAGCTGTTAATTTATACTTTATTTTGGTGGATTTGTATTATCATAAAACATCACAGGCAGATGACCAAAATCTCTTTAAATTACATGAATTATCGGTCAAAGAGATAACATTTAACTCCATACATGCTCACATGTTAACTAAAGTAGTTATTTCTTTTAATTATTTTTTTGTCCTCTCTCTGGGACGCTTATACAGCAGTTTCCATAAGCATCACCATATTGAAGTCGTCTTAGTCTATTAGGTAGTATGTTGTCTTATTAAACGTAACGCCAAGGTTCAAACCACATGGAAAAAAAATGTTTTTTCGACGACTTACCCTCAGCAGGTGTCTGACAAAAACTCTGAGAAAGAGCTCTAAAAAAATATGTGGACTTTAAACTGTAGGTCCCGCCACATATATAAAATTAACAAGCGCAACATAAAGGGTATGAGAGGCTAGGATGTAATTCTGACCTGAATTGATAATAATAATAATAATTCTGATTCTAAAGAGTTGTAATGACGAATTATATATGTATGTATGTATCCCAGATCAGACATCAAAACGAAAATATGAAAAAAATATTTCTTCGGTGTCTGCCTCTCAGCAGATTTTTGGCAAAAACTCTGTGAGTTAATAAAATTGCCACGAAAAGTTTCTCAAAAATCTGTCGTTCGGAGTCGAATTTAAAATGTAGGTCCCGTGACTCATGTATAAAATTAATGCGCACAACATAAGTGGTGTGAGAAACTAGGTCGTAATTTTAACTGAAAGGTTGAAATGACCAATTACGTATGTATTTCCATCTTAGAAATGTTATTTATTTTCACAACTTGCAATTGAAGTTCACAGTGTCCGCATCACGGTTTCTTAAGTCTTGTGCATAGTATGTCAGTCTAGCGTCATTTCTCCTAATGACTGGGTCCATATGCATTCTTCTTTATTTAGTGACTTACATAATTTATCATTACAACTCTAGTCAACATTACAACCTATCTTCTCACACCACTCATGTTATCCATGAGTGTTGCGACCTACATTCGACTCTGAAGGGCAGAATTTTGAAAAACTTTTGATGGCAATTTTATTTACTCTCAGAGTGTTTTCCGGTAAACTGATGAGACTCTGAAAGAAGTGTTTTGTTTTCATATTTTGGTTTTTGAGATGTAAGAGCTGGGATTTGCTATATTCGCCTGCCTAGAGCCACGGTAGCAGGTTCAACTACTTTGTTCTCATGTTTTGTTTTCTTAGTATTTATCGCAACTTCAAAGTGATAAATTTTTCATTATTCTTAGTAGTTTAGTATGTTCGTATTCTCAGTAATTCCGCTGCTGGAAATATAAACTTTTTCTTTCAGACTATTTGGATAATATATGATAGACCTCCAGACATACAATACTAATTCTTAAGGCCTAAAGTGCCTTTTGGAATTAAAGCACTGTTATATACATATGTTAGAGTCGCTGTAATCTTCACGAATATGTATTATCCACGTAGACAACTAGACACAGTTACTAAAGTATACATACCGTTTTCGTTGAAAATCTTTATAGTTTCGTTGATGTTAAGACGGTCTTTTGCATTGGTTAAAGAATTTCTGAAATTGAACTGAATTGTGGCCCTGTGTACATCATAGTGTACATCAGGCCCACAAAAGTTAACAAATTTCAGAAATTTTTTAACCAAGACCGTCTTAAAATCGAGGAAAGTTATCAGACAATTAAAAAGATTTTCAACGAAAACGGATTAGTTAAAAAATTTTTGAAATTTTTTATCCGTATGTATACTTTTGTGGCTGAGTGTATATGTGCTCAAGTGAAGTTTGATTTTTAAAGAAAGCTTATTTTTTTGGCCCATTTACCACAGTCACGCTGTTGCTGTTAAGATCGAATGTCTATTCAAATTTAGTTCATTCGCCATCGATACTAGACTTGCTTTGTATAGGATTTAGCTTTAAAAAATTTAAATTCCTAACCAATGCGAAGCTATCCACACAGATATCAATCACTTGAAAATAAAACCTTGTGCCTTCTTATTCATGGCATATTTTTACTTACTAAAACTAAACTCATGATCTAATTTATATCTCGAGGCACTGCTGTAAGGTGTTATTACTTTGGCCTTACTCACAATAGATTTCTATTATAGCAATAGCTTTACGGATTTATTTTGTCATCTACAAGGCTTCGTATACAGTTTCAATGAACATCCCCAAAAATTGGAATTTAATTTCCATTTCATGATATCAGTGCGGCATCATATATTCGCCCATAAATTAATGCAAATCTGCCTGCTTGATTTAATGGCTTCTTTTTATTTAAACTAATAAATAACATTCGATTATAATTTTATTTATTATTCTTCTCTTCTAGTAATTTGTTTACGTGTTTTTTATGGGTTTCTTTAAAGCAATTTACGGCTACAATTTGGGTGTGTATCCCAGTGTAGGTGTTTTCTTGAAAGTAATGAATATTAGTACTCGTGGTATAATGATAGCTTAGTAGGTTTATAAAATATTTCACAACAAAAGGAGGTCTCTTAAATACGTCCCTATAAATTCATGGCAATATAAAATACTGTTTCCGCGGTAACTAAATTAATTTTATAGAAGGAATAGGAGTAGAATTTTGTAAGGAATGAAGGTATGGAGAACGATATTTTGATTATAATTTAATTTTAAATTTAAAAATACATGATTGAGCCAGGCTTTCTACATAGTTTTTTTCAGAATCATCCACACAATCTGTTAATAGGCCTGATATGTATAAAGTCTGTGCAGTATAGTAATATTTGAGGTTTCTGTATGGCAATATAGAATAAAATGATAAAGGTCTCTGGGTTGAGATCAGTTAGATGGGACGACTATAATTGGAGTAAGCAATCATTGTGTTAAAACACCCTTCTTCTTTTAAAATTTGTAATCTACGCCTTCTAGGTAATATTCATGATGCCAAAGCCTCTTGGCAATAACTGACTTGTGAAATTTGTATATGAGTTTTCTCTTTAGTCGCCATAGTCTAGTAGGTAGTGTGTTGGCTTATTAGACGTGAGGCCACGGTGCAAACCCCAGGCCAGACATCAAAACAAAGTACAAAAAATATTAAAAATCAAACATCTGTTCAATGCAAGGTTATCCACATAGGTATCCACAACACTATTGTGTCTCACAGTATATCACACAACAGATTCTATTCAGGTTTTTTTTTGGCGCTGATTACTGCATAAACAGATCTATACTTTGAAAAGAAAAATAATCAAGGTGGCCTCTCGACTTATGTTACAGAAACGCCGTAAATCGAATTTCATATTGCTCAAGGACATATTAACAAGGAACATAAAAAAGTTACAGTAATTCCTCGATTTACGCCGCAGTTAGTTCCAAAAAAGGCGACGTAAATGGAATGACGGCGCAAATTGAAGTTAGAGGGAACAAAAAATTTGGCGTCGAAACAACGTTAATCGAGGCTACGTAAATCGAAGGATTTCTATACCAAATATTCACATATCCTAAGATCTTCAGCAAAATTAACTTGTTGCAGATTCATTTATTTATCTCTGTGCCGTATCCATAATGACTGAAACATTATTTTGTTTGTCTTAACTTGTGAACAAGATCACTAGCATGGTCCCGCGATAAATCTTGCCTAAACTTTGCATTCAATTTGATTAGAATATTTACTAATTTCTCCGTAGTCTAGTAGGTGGTATTATTAGGTATTAGACGTGTTACCACGGTTCAAACGTCAGACTAGACATTTCGAACATTTCGTTATTTTGAACTTTTATATAGTAAAACACATATTATTTGAATAAAAACATGATGACGTATAACTCCTCATATAATTCAAAGTAAACAATAAGAACACCACAGCGTATGAATAATATTTTTCTAAAGTAAAGTTTATTTTTTATCAATCATACTCAAGGTGTTCGTCGCCGTAGTCTAGACGTAAAGCCACGGTTCAAACCCTAAATATCTCGAACAAAACGAAATATGAAGAAATATTTCTTCTGCGACTTCCTCTCAGCAGATTACTGCCAAAAACTCTCTGAGAGTAAATAAAATTGCCGTGAAAATTTTCTCACAAGCCTGTCATTCGGAGTCGTCTTTAAACTGTAGGTCCAGCCACTCATGTATAAAAATTAACACACACAGCGTAAGTTGTGTGAGAAGCTGGGTCGTAACACTGACTGATAGTCAAAAAAAAAAGTCTACATGCACTGGTGGTTGAAGAGCAAAACGAATATGATAAAATATAACAAGAAAATTATTGGGATGAAAAATATAAATTAGCGGTAAAAAGTCTATATTCAACGGTACATATAACGGTGTATGTATACTTTTTTCTTTGACTGTATGTATGTAGGTATGTTTACTAATGTACAGAAATTTTTAATTTTATTCCATCAGAGAAATATTAGATGGATTGAGTTTTCTAAGATGTCTGATAATAGAGTGCTATAGTAGTCTTATATGTATATGAGTAGGCCGATTGTGGATTCGATTTCTAATTACTTACTTACTTAATTAGTCATTACAACTCTTCAGTCAGGATTACGACCTAGTTTCTCACATCACTTATGTTGTGTGTGTTAATTTTATACACGAGTGGTAGGACCTACAGTTTAAAGTCGACTCCGAACGACAGATTTTTGAGAAACTTTTCATGGTAATTTTTATTTACTCTCAGAGTTTTTGCCAGAAATCTGCTGAGAGGAAGTCGCCGAAGAAATACTTTTTGTATTTTGTTTTGATATCTGGTCAGGGCTCAAAGCCTGGCTTTACGTCTAATAAGCCAACACACTACCTACTAGTCTACGGCGACTAATACTCAATTTCTAGCACTACCGTAATAAAAAGCTTATAAACAGAGTGATAATAATACAACAATTATTATCCAAGGGAAAAAATCTTAATTCAAATCCAATACCTTTTCCTACAACCTGAAACATACTTTCCAAAATCCCACATCCTTCTTTAAATCTGTATTCTTTTGCCATATCCTTGTATAAATACAACTACCACGATATTTAAGAATTCTTTGGCAGTGCTTATGTAGATTTCGTTATTTGCATATATAAAAAGAAATGTCTGCATACTTCACGAAAACAATTTTTCACTAACCATTAATCATTTAAGAAAATTACAAAAGAACCTTTTTCCTGCCCCGACTGCAAAATTATTTTGCAATAAATTTCAACTGTTGATTAAATTACGTAACAAATGTAGACCCACAAAAAAAAGAGAAGCAAATGAAAAGAATAACCAGGCAACGGTTAGTAAAACAAATCCAATATTTGAAAGCATTTGTTGTATCAGTTTATCAAATATTTTTGAAATTTGTTTCGCAAAAAAAGAAAACGATTCCACTTCTCTAACCAATGCGTTTATAAAGGCATTTGTATTGCTTGGAAAACCTTTTTAAATAATTTAGCATTTTAGAATTGACCAGACACATGAAAAAAAGTACAACAACAATATGTTTGTTGGCCATTAAATGGTTCAAAAGAGTAGAATTGTTCATACATCAAATGGACATTTGTGAATGAGTAAAAATTTCATTTTGTATCTGAAGGAAGGTGTGAATTCATTTGTAAAGTTCTGTTTAAATCGCTTGCGTATCTTTGCAAAATTTAAACAAAAATATTGCATGCATGTAAGGATTTGTAATCTGAAAGGCCAACAAATATTTGAAATTTTTAGCTGGTCTTTCCAAAAAGCTTTAAAACAAAAATGTTTAACTTACACCATAAATAGTGACTGCTGGAAATATAGGATTTAATTCAGAACATTAGACAAAAATAAGAATTTGCTTTATTAATAATAATAATAAGCAGCGATGGCAGACCACCATACACAAGGATTATAAATCAGTGCTTTTTATAACTATTTAGTCAAGCTTCAAACCATCAGTGCTGTATGAATTAATTTTCAGTAATGTGTGGCGGAACCCAAAGCTCGACACAAACTCTGAACGACAGATTTGAGAAGCTTCTCCCGAAGACTGTCGTTAAATTAATTTTTTAAGATGTCAGTGCAGTGTTTGCCTCTATATTCTCGTGGAGTGGCCCACACACTACTCAATGCATCACGGCCGACCATGCATTCATACATAATTGCTCATTATAGCCCTTATGTCAGGATTACGACCTAGCTTCTCATATCACTTGTGTTGTGTATGTTAATTGTATACATGAGTTGCGGGACCTACAGTTTTAAGTCTTCTGCGAACGACAAATGTTTTTGTGAATTTATTATATATATTTATTATTTTTATTTATTTTCAGAGTTTTTGCTTGAAATCTGCTGAGAGGAAGTCGCTTAAGAAATATTTTTTCCTATTTTGTTTTGTTGCAGATGTCTGACCTGAGATTTGAACCGTGGCCTCACGCCACCACGCCCCAAGGCAACACTCTTCATATTAAACTACGGCCACTTCATCACTTCATCCCTTTGAGAACCCACACACAAATTAATTCAACTAAACGCCTTGTATAGATCTTCTTCAAACAAGGACTTCCGAAGATATACTCTGTTTTTTCAAATCACTAAGGCCGCAAATAGGCAATGATGTGTTTTCCCTGAATTGGATTTGGAACAGTTGGCAACTGTACCAAATTTTCATCGAAAAATCAACTTCAGTCAAGAGGCCTATTTTTGGATGAAAGGGTACGTAAACAAAAAAATTGTGGGACTAGTTATGATACCAATACACATGAGATGGAAGTGCGTTCAGTGCATCCCTAAAAACTCACCGTTTTGTGTTAATTTTGGACTGACGACGTCATCGGTCCATATTTCTTTGAGTACAACATTAGCCAGGCCGTCACTTCAGTGGCGAGCACTCTACATCTATGATTACCAACAATTTTTCACCTGAATGTGGTGATCCAGATACCGCGACATTTGTTTTTAACAGAACGGCGCTACGTACCACACAACTCATGCCATATTTTTACGAACGATTTGAGAGCGTCGTTATCTCGCGCGGTGGTGATGTAAACTGGTTACCTAGTTCGTGCGATTCAACCTCGTTAGACTTTTTCTTAAATCATCGGGCTTTTGTCCTTTGAGAACAACTTTATTCAGACCATCACTGTCAACTGCGAGCATATGATGACGTTACGTGCAACACAGCTCATGCCACATTACATGTTCTGCACGAATGATTTGATAGCATTGCCGAAGCAATGGTAGAATTAGAACAAAACAGCGCTACGTTCCACACAACTCATGCCACAATTGTACGAGCGATTTGAGAGCAACGTTATATCGCGTGGTGGTGATGTAAACTGGTCACCCAGTTCGCACGATTCAATCACGTTAGAGTTTTTCTTGTGGACATTACTTAAATTGGACATTTCGGATGGCCTCTATCCACAGCAGACATGTGATGGCTTTCAAATGAGCAAAAAATGTCGATGATGTCTCATATGTTACACATTTTGTTGTGGAGTTTTCTTAAGACGCAGCTATACTCACTGTTAACATAAGCTAAGCCGTTATGGACATGGAGAATTTGACCTACTGCACAGCACAAGCTAAAGAACATTTTGATGCATTGTGAAGGCTCAGAAACAGGTTTTTGCTGTCCAACAATTTCGGATGGCTGTTACTTATTGAGACCACCTACGCAAGAACTGAATTATAGCGGAACAACAAGAAACGCATGAATTCCTACTGTACAGCACGAGCTAAATAATAGCTTGTCGCACTATGGAGGCTCATTAACTGGCTGTTGCTACCAACAATGACGAATAGAGGTCCTTATTCAAATCATATACTCCCGAACTGAATGATGGCGGAATATCGTCAAAGGACTCAAGGATTCTGTTTATTTCCATAAAATTTGTTGCACCACTGTTACTCTTTACTGTTAAGCAAACAACGTCTTCAATTTCTTAAAATTTTCAATTTTTTTTTAAATTTTCTGCAGGAAACACAAATAAACCCATAGGAAATCAGGATTTTTTGTGTGACATCAGATTTCACTTAATCCCACTATAAGAATACAACACTATTGCATCACTTAATACCCAAACAACATAATTCTATCCACGCATACATATACAAACTCACACACATTAACAAATACTGTTAAATGACAGTAAAAGGAAAAAGGATCGTCTTCAAATAAAAAAATATTTGGAAAATCATGACAAAAACTACTACAACTAAAATAAAAATAAAAAAGAGAAACCAAGAACTAAAAGTGTGAAAATGAAAGAGGAGAAGATGCGAAATATTTATGTGCGGAATTTGAGATTTAATTCCTTGTGTGCGTATGCGAGTGTGTGTATACAAGGAATTTAAGGATTTTTTTTTTGCTGTAAGAGAATGACAATAAAACTAAAAGAATTTTCGTATGTAAAAGTATGAGACAAAGTGAGAAAGAAAGAGAGAGAGAGAAACAAGAGAAAACCAAAGCTTTAAAGCATTTTTCCGATGTTCATTTATTTCCACCGCTACCGCATCCTGTTGCTACAACCATCACTACGGCCACCACCATCATTATCAACAACAATTTGGCAGAAATACTTCCTCAAGTTTCTAAAACAGAAAAAACAACAAAAAATATTCGTGTTCCTAAGAAGCAACAGAAGAAAATTGTTACTTGAGAAATAATTTCGTAAACTAAAGATGAAACTTCAAATGAGTATGATTTTATTTACGCCCACCATGTACACGTATGTAGTAAGTAGTTGGCCTGGACTACTACTCTGCTTAAAAGTGTAACTTGAGTGGAGTAAAGTGGAGTGGAGTGTAGTGAAGTCCTTAAGCTCAATGGTGTATCACTAAACAAGTACTATTAAAGCAACAAATCTTTTGAGCTAAGCAAACTTTTCCAGTTAAAAGAAATGTTTTTAAATTTACTTTCAGCCATTACTCTCGCCTAGTGGAGTGGTAGTAAATGAAGTTTTTGATTTGTTAAGAAGTTTATTTTTAACTGTAAATGAAGGAAAAGAGGGATATTACAGGAATTCTTGTATATGGGAATGTTGAATCTGAAGGGAAAAAAAATAAAAAAAATTCTAATAAATAATGCCACATGCCTTATAGTGTTACATTTAAGTGATTGAAAAATTTAAAAAAATTCTGGAGCTGTTGGTTACTTCCCCTAATTTTAACCGGAAAATCATCGTCTGGCTGAATTGGTACGTGGACAAACAAAACTATCGAATTTGGAACGATACCAAAACACATGATATCCAATTGCGTCCAAAGCAGTTACGAAAAATCCCTGTTTGGTGTGGCTCAACGGCCTTTAGTCCTTTGAGAACAACATTAGCCTGACCATTACGGTCAATGGCGAGCACAAGATACTGCTACAAGCAACCCAGCTTATGCCACATTATATATACAAAATAAATGATTTAATAGCATTCCCAGCAAATGGTGAATTTTATCTCGTTAGACTTTTTGTTGTGGACATTACTTAAATTGGACGTTTCGAATGCGTTTCACCCAGAGAAACCGTGGCATATACCAAAATGATGTTACTGTCAATAAATAGAGTAGCCGTGGTCTAATAGGTAGTGTGTTGGCTTATTAAACGTGAGGCCATAGTTCGCACTCCAGGTCAGACATTTCCAACAAAACAAAATAAAAAAAAATTTCTTCAGCAACTGCCACTGAGCAGATTTCTGACAAAAACTTCTGAAAGTAAATAAAATTGCTACGAAAGGTTTCTCAAAAATCTGTCGTTTGGAGTCGACTTTAAAGTGCAGCTCCCGCCACTCACGTATAAAATTAACACACTCTACATAAGTGGTGTGAGAAGCTGGGACGTAAGCCTGACTAAAGGATTGTAGTGACCAAATATTTTACGTACGCATGTACCACGTGAAACCTCCAAATCTACAAACAAGAACTTTGTGTTTACTTACTTAATTGGCCATAAAAACCCGTTTAACGGATTTCGGCCTGCCGCAATACATCCTTCCAGGCGCCTCTGCTTCTTGCGTGCCTACGCCAGTTGGTCACACCAATCGAAGACAGGGCTTCCTCGATTTCGTCCTTTCAACGGATACAAGGTTGTCCTCTTCGCCGACTTCTGCAGATTCCCGCATCAAATACCCGTCTCGCCGGAGCATCCTCCTCCATTCGAACGACATGGCCGAGCCAGTGCAGCCGCCGTATATTAATACGCTGTACAACGTCTATATGGTTGAGGAGCTCATACGGCTCACTGTTGGATCGGATACGGAAATCATCGCCAACTGGCACAGGACCGAAGATCTTACGTAAGAATTTTCTCTCGAACACTTTCAAGGCCGCTGCATCAGTACTTAATAGGGTCCATGCCTCTGCGCTATTAAGAAGCACGGGTAGAATGAGTGTCTTGTAGAGTGTTAGTTTTGTCGCACGAGAGGGGTCTCTGCTACTCAATTGCCCATTGAGACCATAGTAGGACCTGTTGGCAAGAGTAATCCAGCGCTTGATCTCCAGACTCACATCATTTTTGGTGATAACGCAGGAGCCAAGATAAATAAATTCCATGAAGTTTGCGCTTGCAATTCACTAATCAAATGTCCCATACAGGGAAAATCAAGCCGAATATATTTTTGTCTTTCCAAAATTACACCGTGTCTGTAATCCAGTTAACTACATTAAGCATTACAGGCTTCCGTTATAATAGGTGATAAGAGAAATGCCAGCTAAGTATAACAATTAATGTCTCTCTTTGATAATTAATAAGCACAGCTGACTGCTTGCGTAAGTGGTGACATTACCTTGATAATGTTGCTAAATCTTTTTTTTTCTTGTATTTAATGAAATGCATAGAACTCAACTAAAAACCAAACCAAAGAAGAATGTACCTCAAGCATCAAAGCCTATTTAATAAGCAAAATTATTACACAATATTTATTGGCATACACGCATTATGTTTTATATTTTTATTTGAATTCAAATCCAATTAAATTCATAAGACAATAATAGAAAACCCAAACAAATTTGAAATCCTTTAAAATTAGCATTCAAATAATGTCAGTCTCTCTTGTATTGTTGAAGATTTATGGCCTTTAACTAGAACTCTCTATGTAGACAGCCTTTGTTATCCGAAATACAAACTGCTGAAGCCAATGCCAACGTTAATGGTAATGCCAATTTCTATATTCAATTCAATTTGTTTCATTTCACTTTAAACAATACCGTAAGTATGTATAACATTATCATGTTTTTAACATTCAAATTAACTGTAATATGGTTAAACGTACACACACATACACACAATATTCTCTATACTAATCTAATCCAAATCAGTCTATGACTGTTGATGTTTTCCATTTTCTTATCAGCAGTATTGTTCAGCTTTTCTTCAATTACAGCTCAAGGTTAACAACAGAGTTATGGTTTTGGTTTAATGATAGACAGACAGTTGGACGTTTAGCAATGAAATTAAACACACAGACATGGTAAAAATATTAAAAATGTTCCTTTTTTTTTGTTTTGTTTTTGTTTTCATTTTCAAATTGGAATTTACAATTATTGCAACATTTTAATGATTTTGATTGAAATTTTATTCTTCCAAATACATGCTCAAGAGAGTCTTTAAAAAGAATTTTTTTGATTTCATCCTGAGCTATAATTTACAAATAATTACAGACATACAGACAATATATGCTTGTCCTAGCACAAGAACAAAGAGTTTTCTTCAATTTTAATTGTAATAACAATTTCTTTTGACTTTGAAACATTTTCTTTTTATTTTTGTTGTGATTTGGAATTGATATGAGTATGTCTCATATAGGCATGCGTTACAGTTAGGCAAAAAATAAGAAATCTACAGTGTATGATAGGATACATTTCTTACAATATTTTGGTTTTTCTAAACCAACATTTAAATTCGTAATCGCCAATTAATGAATCATTTACGAGTTTTCTGACTTCGAAACACCAAGACGTATACATGTATTTGCGACGGTTTTCCTAAACAACACGGTTCTATTTAATTGCCTCCTATCTTTAAATCAAAATAAAACAATGTTTGAAACAACTATTGTTACCATCAAACATACACTGAGCGCCAAAAGTGAGTAAACACTTCTGAAATAGTTCATTTTCTTAGGATAGCGAGAAAAGTAAATGAAAATAGTCGAATACATTTCCAAAAATAAAAACGTTTATTTATTATTTATAAAATGTTAAAACAAAAACAACAATTCATGATAAAGGAACTTTTTTTATACTTAAGAACAAAAATGTTGACTCACTTATGGCGCTCAATGTACGTACATAAATAATTGGTCTTTACAACACTTCAGTCAGGATTACGACCTGGCTTCTCACACCACTTATGCATGAATGATTGGACTTACGGTTTAAAATCGACTGTGAACGAAAGATTTTGGAGGAACTTTTCATGTCAATTTTATTTACTATCAGAGTTTTTGCCAGAAATCTGCTGAGAGGAAGTCACCGAAGAAATATTTTTATGGTATTTCATTTTGCCTGAGATATCTGAACTGGGGTTTGAAACAAGGCCTCACGTCTAATAAGCCAACACATTTCCTACTACTCTATGGCGACTTTCATAAAAAAATTTCACCTCGTACACTTAAGGTTTATTCCGATTACTGACAAGTGATGACGGACAGTATAGGCTGTGGTGTATAAATTATTCGTTCTGATATTAAGCCCTCGTATACTAAGGTGTTATTCAAGTGGAGATCATGGCCGTTTTGAAAGCGATGCAATGCTCGTTGGGTAGTATTACTTTCCCTGAAAGTCTCGAACAGTCAAGTTGCAATTAAATCTCTGACGAACACTACATCGATGTCCGACCTTGTCTATGAATGTCGGTGATTTCTTTAATGATGTTATCAAAACAAACAATACATGCAATGCATGGATTCTAGGACATATGTTATAGCCTCAGTTGAACTT
Organism: Sarcophaga variegata; assembly: GCA_932273835.1. Lineage (NCBI taxonomy): Eukaryota > Metazoa > Arthropoda > Insecta > Diptera > Sarcophagidae > Sarcophaga > Sarcophaga variegata. The sequence continues at coordinate 114,806,226 of OW026361.1, forward strand.
AGTATTTTTTACTCGTTTCACAAGGAGGCCTAAATTCGTAGTCAGAAGATAGACTGATTGCTAGTTTCGGATATTGACCACATAATTGGTGTACGGATAGTACTGTTAGTAAGCTGAAGACGACTTCAAATGCATAAATTTATTGTGAATTCTCTACTTACTTACTCATTTAATCATCCATTACAACCCTTTAGTCAGGATTACAACCAAGCTTCTCATTGACGTTGGGTGCATTATTTTTATTCGTGAGCGCTATGACCCACAGTTTAAAGTCAGATTTGAGAGATTTTTTATGCCAGGTTTTTATCTCCAGGTTTTTTTTTATAGGAAATGCTGAGGGAAAGTCGGCGAAATGTGTTTTTCATTCTTCGTTATAATTGAGATATCCGGGTCAGGATTTGAAGCAACTCTCGTCATACTAGACTACTTTTTCCTTGTCCAATAAAAATGGCTCAGTTATTCACTGTTAAATGCATTAATAGTTTTGCTTGATCATTATGTTCCGTTATTTTGCGCTTTTAAACAATAAAACACATATTTTTTGAATAAAAAAATAAAAATAAAATTATGGCGTGTAATACCTCCAATAGCCAAGAAATAGAACACCACAGCGTATGAGTAATATTCTTATAAATAAATGTTTATTTTTTATTAATCATACGCAAGGAGTTCCTTTAAAATTTAACATGTATTAGAACACCAAGTAGATTTTCAAACTTTCATTCAACGATATTTTGGTAGATTATTTTTTGGTATTTCTTGATAAACCTTACGAGCTGGACTATCTATTTACATTTGTTATAAATTTTCTACAATACAGGACACTGAGGTTATTTAAATGCTTATTTTAAAGATCAAATTATTGGGATTCCAACTGTTTTATGAATTGAATTGGATTTGAATTTAAATTAAAATATAATTCCATTGACTAAATACCATTCGCGAAATGTTTTCCAGTCAATTTGGGTCTCAAAAAGCTTATAATTCCTTCTGATTCGATAATTAATGTTTATGATATCATGGATCTTATGAAGAATTTCAGGAATTTTATAAGTGAATATACTTCCTCTAAAGCTCAATTCCAATTTTTTACAACAAATTTCGCCTTTTTTTCTTATTTAACATCAAAAAACTTTAACATCGATTTTCGATTTTTTTTTCGTTCAACAGTGAATGTGAATAAACAAATTTCATACGAAGTACAATAGCTTTACAACAGATTAACCTTTAATGTAATTTACACACACACACATCTATTATTGTTTTTGCTCTATTTATTTTATGATACAGTTTTTAAGCATTCTCTACAAAAACACTCTTAAAAACGAGCCATCGAAAAATGTTTCCCCCTTGTCTTGTTTTTTTTATAACACAACATATGGTCGTTATAATGTTATTAAAATCAAAATGTTATCAGACGTTCATAGTTGAACAAATAAATAAAACCACGCATAAAATGCGCACATAAATAAAACATGTGGTAACAACAACAAAACAAAACAAAAAGAAAATGTATCAGACACGTGGAACCATTCCCAAGCGAATCTGTAAGCCTCTCCAAACCATATACGAGTATAAAGCTGAAGGAGGGGATGGGTGTATAAATCAAACCGTACAAAATATAAATAAAAACATCAATTTAAAACATATAAATAAGCAAACATTAAAGGTAAAACAAAAAAAAAAAAAACATACACACTCTTACACCCCAACCTAATGGCACTTTTAAAATAGAGAAGAGGGTGCAAATGTGTAATGTAAACATTATACAGTTTCACAAAGAGAGATGCATTAACATGAGAATATTTTTTTGTTCCTTTTTTTATCGCATGTATGTGTATGTATATTCTAAAAAGGATAAGCAAATGTTTGTGTGAATAAAAAAGAAAAGAAGAGTACAGGAGAAGAGAGAAAAAAATTACTATTATTTATCTTTTAACATTAAATATTAATGAATTCAAGGGAAGCTACACAAACACTACATACCTGCACATATACCACTGCTATTGGGGGTATTACTTTAAAATGTGGATATGCTTTTAACATTATTGGAATGGTAATATCTGTTGTTTATTTTCACTTAGGCATTAAACAATATATTACTTCGATATGTTTTTTCTAAACCGGACTTTATTCTTTCAGAAAGAAATTTTAGCAAAAGCATGATGAGTATATTTTGTATGGATCAGGAGTATTATTTCTAACATGAAAAGCTATATTGTGAAAAAAGGACAATTGGAGCACACAGATTACCACATAAAGTTATATCGAATATGTACGAGAGATGGTTTCTTGCCTACATACATGCATTATTGGCCATTACAACCCTTCAGTCACGATTACGGCCTAGTTTCTCACACCACTTATATTGTGTGCGTTAATTTTATACGTGAGTGACGGGATCTACAGTTTAACGTCGACTCCAAACGACAGATTCTTAGGAACTTTTTCATGGCAGGTTTATTTGCTCTCAGAGTTTTTGCCAGAAATCTGCTGAGAGGAAGTCGCCTAAGAAATATTTTTTTTCAAATTTCGTTTTGATGTCTGACCTAGGATACGAACCCAGGCTTTACCACTAATAAGCCAACACACTACCTACTAGACTACGGTGAATTCGAGATGGTTTCTTGCCTTGCAAAAATTGTTATTTCGATACAGAAGACTATCAAGGGCAACTACATATGTACATACTTACATAATTGTTCGTTACAACCCTTCACTCAGGATTACTACTTAGTTTCTTATCTAGGACAAATACCGCATAAATACCGAATGTAATTGGAGGCATTATACCGTGACGTTTTTACCTTTTAAAAACGTTTAAAATATGAGCGCGTAGATTGCAAATAAAGTAAAAATAAATTTGTGTTCAGTTTTAATTAAAATTCTTTATTATTCGCACAATTCTGTATAACACTGTTAACAACTTGATGTAAACAACAACTACAATTGCTTTTCTTTGTTATTCCTCGGAGATGCGATTTGACACCGTTGGACTATTATATGTGGGGTGCCGTCAAAGATAAGTGCTACGCCGACAAGCCAGAGACAATTGACGCTTTAAAGGACAATATTCGTGAAGCCATTGGTGAAATTCAGCTGCACACAATCGATAGTGTGCTTAAAAATTAAACCGATCGTCTAGGCTACTGCATGGCCAGCCGCGGCAGCCATTTGAATGAAATTATTTTCCATTATTAACCGGAAGGATTGTACTTTCAAATAAAAAAAGAAATTTGAGAAAATATTCAGTAGTTTTTTTAAAGCATTTTCAAAAAAAAAACTATTTGGCGTACCCTTTACGACAGATCTTTGTAACGGAGGTCTTCACACGACGATTACTCTCTTCAAAAGCACCGCATCTTCACACAAGACTGACTTAGACGTGAGGCCCGGTTCAAACCCCAGATGAGACATCTCGAAAACGAAACCGTAATATGAAAAAATATTTCTTCAGCGACTACCTCTCAGCAGTTTTCTGGCAAAAGTTCTGAGAGTAAATAAAATGCGGTAAAAAGTGTCTCAAAAAAACTGACATTCGGAGACGTCTTCAAACTGTAAATCCCGCCACTCATGTATAAAATTAACACACACAACATACATAAGTGGTGTAAGAAACTATGTCGTAATACTGACTAAAGGGTTGCAATGCCCAATTATGTGTGTATGTATGGACCGAAAAAATTACTGGAATGTAATATTCAATATGAAGCCACAATATTCCATTATGATAATAATTGGCTGCTTGCTACAAGACCAGTTAAAACTATTCATAAAATAAGGGTAAGATTGTTTGGCTTCTCCCAAACTATGATTCATATACTGACCCTGTTTGACTACCATATGTTTTGATCAATGAATAGTGTTTTCAATTGGAACATAAACAAAGGATTCCAAAACTGGATGGACTAAAGAGGGGCTTTCAGGTGGAGGTGACGGCAATTTACCGGGCGGCACAATGGATCCTCGTCAACGGTGCTCCTTTCACTCGCGTCTCGGTCTTTCCTGATAGTCAGGCCGCGATAAGATCTCTATCGGGTTTTGTGAATAAGTCAAGGATCGTTAGGGAATGTCGCCGCTGTCTAGACCTTCTTTCTGGGCGCTTCACCAGTTTCTCACTGGTGTGGGTCCCCGGGCACAGTAACATTCCGGGAAACTCTAGGGCCGACGAGCTTGCCAGAGCTGGTGCGCTCCTTCCGGAATCCTCTTCAATTGAATTGGGTATGCCACTTGCCTCGGTCAAGTTGGATATGGCGCGGATATATTTTCACACGCGGAAAGAATGAGGCTCCCATTTAACGACTTCTGCCGTGGATGCAGATCCGCTGAGGAAGAGGAGACTGTTATCCACTTTCTTTGTCAGTGCCCGTCTCTTGCTAGGTGTAGATATAGGTTATTTGGATCTCCAACCATTATCAGCTTGACGGAGCTATCGTCGATTGATGTCAAGGATATAGCTTCGTTCATCAAACTTTCTGACTGGTTTTCCAGTGTAAGGTAGTCGTGCTTTTGATGTCCAGCCCTTGCGCTGACCAACTTTTTCCTCTTCCCTGATTTTGGTGCAACTTGGTCTGAACAGGGACTGCGTTCACCCGTGACATCACAACGGGCCGCTATGCATGCTCAAGTGAGCTTTGTAATATCAGAGAGGGGCTGATACGTTTATTTTCAACTGTATTCAAACTGGGATACTTTTATATCACCATATAACAATATAACTTCAAATATAACGATTAACAACTACAATTTGGCCCAAAAAAAAAAGAAAAAATACTCCGTATTTAAAATAATACATCCAATATATTCATATTCTCGTATATGCACGCATGAGTTTATGTGTGGGTTATTAAAACCTACGTATATATGTACATAAAAGACTAACTAATATTTTTAAAAAGAATTTTCACTTACTTTTACTCCCTCACTTTCTCTTCACTTCTCTCTCTCTTTACGTTTATATTTAATACAGTGTACTTGTTTAAAAGAGTATCATCTAGAAAGAAGTGTTTGCTTTATTTGTGTTTTAACTTCAATTTTCTTTTTTTTTGAGTTTGAGTTGCCTTTGTATCCCAATATAAATAATAAATTACAGTGTAATTTAATTACACCAGAATTTCTAAAGTGTTTCAGTAAATTTTTCTTTTTTTTCGCTTTTTCACAGGCGTTAAAAAAGAACCAAAATTATAATGAAAATGTTTGTACATATACTCGTATACCAGCAAATAAGCTGCTGTATACAGTCATAAAACTGTCATACTGAGGGTAGAAGATTTCATTGTCGAAATTATTTCGTGTTGTATTGCTGGAAAGACAACATTTCTGCAGACGAACATTACTTACTTGGAAAAATAATTTTTTTTTTAATTTTTATTTAAATTTAAAAACATACTGAAACTTTTGTCTCCAAAAAAAAACATGTTTTTTTTTCGTTTTTCTTTTGTTTGTTTATCCAACAAACATGAAAAGTTTGTGTGGTAGAACCGTAATTAACAAGTAATTCAGACACAGCAGCAGCACAAAATGCCAACTTCTGTAGACACCCTCATTTTCATGTTCATTTCCAACACACGATCTGCCGACTGTCATAATTAAGTAACAAGTTAAGTCGGCGTATATTTTTTTCATTTAAAATAAAACAAAAGCAACAAATATGATGGCATTCACTGGCGTTTTATTTAATGAAGATTACATTTTTATACTTCATTGGCTGTCATTACACGACCAGTAATTATGGATTTGCAGTAAATGGCTTACAGAGAGTAGAAAACAGTAGAAAATGTTTAACTGTTTACAACAGTTGAATAATTTTGAAGGATTTTCTTTGTCAAATCATTTTCAATATCTGTGTTATCTTGGTGTTATCTACGCGTCATTTAAAATTCACTTCAAACCCCGGACGCGAACCATCTAGGTTTAGAGTATGAACTCATGTACACAGACAACTCAACTCGAGTTGTACGTAAAACAGAATTTAGAAAAAATTACAGGCATTCAGCAACAACTGCTTCAGAGTGGCATGAAAAATATTCCTTTACAACACAAGCTGCAAATCAGGAACTCAATTGTTGCCCTGTTGAGATCACATGTCGTTGGCATACAAACATACATACATAATTGATCATTACAACCCTTCAGTCAGTATTACAACCCTTCAGTCAGTATTACAACATAGCTTCTGACACCACTTATGTTGTGTGCATTAATTTTATACAAGATTCCGAGTGGCAGATATTTTGAGAAAATTTTCATGGCAATTTTTTATTTGCTCTTACCTGAGAAGTACGTTAGGTCGGAGTGGTAGCTCTGATATCAAAAAACTCACTTGAGCACGCATACCGGCCCGTTGTGATGCCACGAGGTGAACCAAGTTCCACCAAAAAAATTAGGGAAGAGGAAGAGTTGGTCAGCGCAAGGGCTGCACAGCTGAGGTAGTTGCCGAAGGAATATTTTTTTATATTTCATTTGGCTGGAGATGTCTGACAAGGGACATGAATCGTTGCCTCATGTCTAATAAGCCAATACACTATCTACTAGACTACGAAGGCTTACTTTACAACGTACGCAGCAAATCGGCCACTCAATTGCTGTCCTTTTCAAAACCACGTGGTGTTGGTATACAGAACAGCTAATTCAGGGAACAAGAATCTGGTAATCATAGCCATTGAAAACGGTGCCATGATAATCAGCGTTGTCAAAGAAATATGGATCGATGACGGCGCCAGCCCGCCTAAAATCCACAACAAAAAGTGGGTGCGATAACTTTGTTTATTCACCTGGACATTTATCCAGAAACAGGGCTCATCGCTGAGGATTATTTTGCCATGAAAATTAAGTGCCTCAGACCACATTGACCAAACACATGTCACCGTCTATGTTCTTTAGCGGTGATTTAACAAGTGATTCGGCTTCATCAAGTTTACCCTTATCAACCGTCCAAGTGCGTAGGTTCATATTGGAAGACATTCATGTATAGGTTGGGCTATTTAAAAGTTTAAATTTAAAAATGCATTCAAATAAAAACGGTTTGATATTTTGCCCAACTTATTTCTTTGTTATGAAGTATAATTGTTGCGGTTAGAAATGGAATATTATTTCATTCATATGGCTGCCGTGGCTGACCTCACAGTACGTCATTCGATCGGACCAATTTCCGTGAGCTTATTCGAGTGCATAGGATCGTATCTTGGGAATTTTATCACGAGTGTTTGCCTTCAAATGATCAATTGTCTCTGGTTTGTCGGCACAACACATACATAACATAACATAACATAACACTTTTCTTTAACAGCGAACTACATAAAATAGTTCAACGGTGTCAAATCGCAGCTCTTGGCCGCCAATTGACATCACCATTTCGTCTAATTAAACGGCCATTAAACGTTTGACTCAATAAATCAATTGTGGCATGGGATGTGTGGCAAGTTGCACCATTCTGTTGAAACCAAACATCGTTCATATCAAATCCATGAAGAGCGAGTCCAAAAAAGGGGTTATCATGGTGCGACTGGTGTCTCCAATGACCGTAATGGTTCTACCGTTCCCATTTTCAAAGAAATATTGGCCAAGCATTCCTACTCTTCACAAGTCAGTTCAAATGCGGCAATTTTGTTTATTAACGTACCCACCAAGATAAAAATGAGCTTCGTCTGAAAAGATGCCTTTCTTATGGCAAAATCTATATCATCGTCCAGTTTCTTGTTGGCCCCATAGATCCCAATGTTGCTCAATAGTAAATCGATTCATTGCGCGAAGGGGAGATAATATGCTGAATTTTATGACAGAATAGAATGACATAAGTCGATAGCTGGCCCATTCGTTTTAACTTTAGGACTCTAGACACTTCCTATCCTTTATTTAAAATATAAATTCTTCTACTAATTCCTAAAAAAAAAAATTGTTACCAAATCTGTGTGCGAACTCTTGGTAATTTACTACAATAAAGATTTATTAACGCCACTTATTCTTCACCATATTTTCCCCTGTCACACAACTACAACCAAATAAATAAAACAAATAGCTCTGTGACATACATCCCCAATCAATTTGTTGATTCCCCTCTCTGCACTTTACAATAGAAAAAATTATCTTTTATTTTCCGTTATTAATTGGAAATATTGTCCACCACCACCTTTAAGTGGATATAAGTGTTGGAATATTTCTATTAAATGGCCTATCACTTATACTCACACTTGCTTTAACAACACACACACATAAAGAAGAGGGGGAGATAGGAAACTCTGTTCAATAAGCCTGATAACCTTAACAAATAAATAATCAATTGAAGGCATGGGATAAAGAAAAAAGAAAAACTGGTAGAAATATGACAAACAATATGAACGAAAAAAAAAAGAAAATATGTTGCCAAGACACATATGGCCAAGATGATGGTACGAAAAATACTGAAAGTAAGAGGCTGATATGATAGAAACAAGCAACAACCATGTACAATTTGCAATATAAATGATTTAGGAATTTGACTTCTTTTTTTTACTGTATGGACAGAGGGATGCTTGGAGAATTTTTTTTTCAATTTTCCTTAAGGGCAGCTATTTAGTAAAACTGATTTATGAGTGAAACATTGGAGATATGCTTTCTTTGTATATCAAATCAATTCCATTTCATTAGGAAAATATAAAGAAGATCTAATATCGTTTACACTTTTGTTGGTAAAAACTTTTTTGGGGGCAGTCTTTAACTTTTTGGGCTTTACTTTCCTTTGCTTGATTTTCGTTTATTGAATCTCTGGGATTGATTTCTCCATGAAAATGATGTGCTAATTTAGCAATTTGTTTTTTCGGATTCATTTTCTTTTAAGGCACAAAGCGGAATAAAAAAAAAGAATAGAAAAACCAAAAAATCCAGAAATAAAGATGTAATCAGCAAAGACAAATGATGGTTAAGTGTGCCTGTCTTTAATATTCGATTCGTTTTATATGGATTTTCCATGTTAAAAAATATTCACCATAAATAAACGATGAAAGCTGACATAATTTATATTCAAAAAGACAAAAGAAAAGAAAAATTTTGTTGTAATCATTGAGCAGGATATGAGAAATGGCTACTGGTTGCTGCTTCACTAATGATGACATTCACAAACATGTCTCTTTAACATGACATTTCGTATGCCGCGTAGGTATTTTTATGTTAAAAATTAAATTCTCTTGCATTTAAGGCAATTGAAAATGAGGCAAATTAAGAAGACAGTCCTTCTATTCTTTTTTAATTTAATAAGGCCCATGAACAAGATTGGTAAGCATATGAAAAAAATGTATCAAAAGACAAAATAAAATAAAAGAGTATGACAACACACATGAAAAGGACATGTTAAGAATATCAAATGGCACGTACGTACGTGTACTTTCAGCCAAACAGTACAACTATGGGATTAAACAAGACACAATGCTGAAGAATTTTTTTATAGAAATTATCCTTTAGAAGTCTGAATTTTTCTCCATTAAAAAGGAAGAAAGACTTTCATAATATTGTAAAGAACAAGCATTCGGCATTTTGCACGCTTCTAATACCATATGGATAACACGATACTTGAACCTGCTTTCGATTCTAATAGTTTAGCCAGAGAATGTCATACAAAACCATGCTACCACGTCACCTATGAAATTTTTTCACCAACCCTTGAACCCCGAAAGTCAAATTTTAGTCGAATGTTATTTCTTATAGGGAACCAAAGTTAGAGGATTGATTGCTAAAGACATTGGCCGGCACAATTACATATGTCTGTAAGCAGCTAAGCTACTCGCCTCTAGTAAGTGATCTGAAGTTGTTTAATTCCAGTGATCTTATGTAAACCTACAGTACCTCTTGCAGGTAATTAAAAAAAAATATCCTCGTATCGCCTTAGATTTCGCTTTAAAACTACTCCTATTACTGCATTGTGGTGTTTTAAGCGTTTATATACCACTTTTGAGTTGTTCGTGAGCTTCAACAGTCACTTTGCTCTCCGAATAAATGTAGATCTGGATACCTCTAATTCTCCTATAAAAATATTATATAAAAATCCAAAATCACGCTCGTTATAATCTGTTTGGAGTCGTCCGAGAGAAGTTCTTGAGGACTATGGAATTGGTTTTTCAATCATCATGGTCATAGACATTTAACCGCAAGTTTCTGAAGAGAACTATATTTAGTTACGTCATTTCATCATAATGGCGAATTGTACATACATACCAGAGATCAGCAATGAGTATTCAAAACGATGAGTAGATTCGAATCATACTCATAATTTCTGATACTTATACGCATTCATACTTATTTTAATGTCATACTCATACTACTCATATTCAAAGTTTGAAATACTCATGGTACTCATACGTTTGTCATGGTACTCATACGCATGATGTTGTTGATTTTGACTCTCCAAGAAAAATTTACAAGAATCACAAAAAAAGTATGATTCGCGTACGAACACTACAATACTCACTAGAAAGTCGTGTGTTTTTGGTTTGCATGCTGTCTTTGTCTTTTTATTTTTTCTTTTTCGTAAATGCAACAACTAAGACTGTAAATTCTGGCGAATGATTCGAATCACTCGAATCATTTATAAGTATTATAAGTATTTTTCTAAATTTATGTATCTGAATGAGTAGACGTATGAATCAAACATATTTCGAATGCTATGAGTTTGATGTCAACGTTGTACTCATACTTATTGCAACCTGTACTTATAATTCAATGTTGTAGTGAGTACGAATGAATCAGAGTAGTTGGATTTCAATACTGTTGACTCACTCATACTCAAAATTTCATGAGTACTTATGAGGGGCAAAAAAACGATTCATTGCCGATCTCTGATACATACGTACATAATTGGCCATTACAACCCTTCAGTCACACCACTTATGTTGTGTGTATTACCAGTCACACCACTTATGTTGTGTGTATTAATTTTATACATGAGTGGTGGGACATACAGTTTAAAGTCGACTCCGAGCGACATATTTTTGAAAAGCTTTTCATGGCAATTTTATTTACTCTCAGAGTTTTTGCCAGAAATCTGCTGAGAGGAAGTCGCCGAAGTAAAATTTTTCAAATTTCGTTTTGATGTCTGACCTGGAATTTGAACCGAGGCCTTACGTCTAATAAGCCAAAACGCTACCTACTAGACTACAGCGAATTGTACTGCACTGAAAGTCTTTTTAAATTATTAAACTTCACCTATAACATCTTAATTTTTCAGTTAAAGAATAATAGCAGGGCAACCGAAAATCGCTGGTTATCATTACAATGGCATCCTAAATAATTAGTTGCAATTTATCCAAAACATTTCTAGCCTTCCTCTTCTACTAAAGACCAATATACGAGGGATTTTTATTGTCTGCTTTTTTATCTGGCATGCGATATTTTTTTCTTCTCAGTTTCTTTAAAATCCTACAAAACATAAAAAAAACGCTTGCATAGCCCACACATTGCCTTGCACATTTTCCTTTTAACTCTTGAAATTAAATTTTTGTTTTCTTGTCTTGTATGCTCTTTTGTTGTTGTCTTATATGTGGATGTTTTTTATTCTATTTTTGTGAAAATCTTAAATTTTTTTCTCCCAATCTAGGTCAAATAAAATCAAAGTAAAGAAAAAAAAAAAATATTTTTTTACGTGAAACTTGAGTTTCCATCTGAAATTCAAGCAATTGTGTAAATTCCTTAAATATATGCGATAACGAGTTTGAAAACTGATACAATAGCTTACAAAAAATAAAAGAAAAAGTGGACAAGGGATTATCACATCTTATCGATCACATCACAAGAGCACTTGTCTGTTTTCTTAAGCACTTCACTTCGATTACTCTTGCTTTAGGTGACAGTGAATGAGCATTAAAGGGGAAAATATTCTTCAGTGATTAATTGTTGTATAGAAAGGTATATGAAAAGTGGTCACAAGTAATCAATTGTAAAGGTTTTAATTTTAAATTCACAAACTTATGCGTGTGGAAATTTCATATCAATTTTGTGACCTCCAAGAATTATTTTTAATTTTTATTTTATTGAAGTTACTTCCTATTGAACGTCTGTTTAATTGTATTTTTCTTTGTTGGAAGTGTTCTTAAGGTAAAAGCATAATGTTGTTCACACCAAAACAACTTGTAAGAATAACAATAAAGAAGATTGTAATGCCGAACAGCTGTAACAACAGCCATAACAGTTAAAAAAATCAAAATCAGTCTAGAATTTTACTTTAAAAGCTTTAAAAAAACAACACAATTTCCCATACAAAACTTCTCTAAAAATATATACACATACCTACACAATTGGTCATTACAACCCTTTAGTCAGGATTACGACCTATTTTCTCACACCACTTATGTTGTATGTGTTAATTTTATACATGAGGGGCGGGACCTACAGCTTAAGGTCGGCTCCGACAGATTTTTGAGAAACTTTTCATTGCAATTTTATTTATTCTTAGAGTTTTTGCCAGAAATCTGCTGAGAGGAAATAGCCGAAGAAATATTTTGTCATATTTCGTTTAGTTGGAAATACCTGACCTGGGATTTGAACCTAGGACTCACGTCTAATAAGCCAACACGCAGACTTCTAAATCTAAATCATAAAAAATTTCTTTAATTCGATTTGGTTTTGGAAATGGTGTATTTCGTTTTTGTATTACATGCCCATTACAATGTTTTGTTCTTAAATTTCATTCACTTCTTTTACAGTCTTTTCTTACTTCTTTTTTCCTCTTTATTTCTTGTAAATACTCTCACTTTAATCATACTCTTCTTACTTCCCCCATCACCCTTACCATCAAGTTCTACAATAGAAATTGCAAAGAATAAAAAAGAACAAAAAAAGAAAGCAAATAAACTCCAAAGAGTATGAGTGTGTAGCCAGCTATGAAGGTTTAATGGTGTATTTAAATGTCACATTAGTGTAACACAAAAGGCCAGGGTCTCTAATTGTAAGCGGATTTGTATGCAATGCGAGTGGTATTAAAAGTGTTGAAGTGTAGGGATTGATTTTCTATTCTACACAGTTTTCTTGTTCCTTCTTTTGTCATTTCATTGTTTAGATTCTTTGTTTTTGTATTTGTCCTTCAATACCTTTTGCAAAAGACAACAGTTTGGGTAAAGTTTGTCTCATTAAACGCTACACTCTTCTGCTTTAATAGATATGAACAGCAAATTTGTCCTTGTATGTTAAGTTGTAATCAAACAGAATGAGACTAGAGCCCAAACATATTGCTCATGAGGAAGTAATATGTTATACGACTAGGTTGTAAGTAGTTTGTCATTGTATTGAATTCATTCTATATTGAATACAAGTATGGCTGTACCAACTGCATGATATACGGATTTGTTAAGTCCGAACATAATTAAAATTAGATCGTAATTCAGTAATTCGTAAATGAGCTCTGCTGCAACAATTTTCTTTCCTTGTTTAGGTTTTAAATGGTTCGTTTAAACCTGATTAGTTTTCATTCTTGGAAGGTCTGGTGGCGGGAGCTGTTTTAGCCCAACAGAACGTATAGTACAAGAGCAAGCTTCGAATAACGTAGCCAGTATGCTTGGAATTTTGGCCTTATTGAAAAATAAATTGATATACCAAGCTAACTTGTGATATTAACCAGCCGATGTCTCGAACTTTTGTTCAAATATAGTCTTTAATTGATAGCATGAAGGAAAATCAGTCGCCGTAGTCTAGTAGGTAGTGCCGGCTTCGTATCCCTGGTCAGATATCAAAATGAAATATAAAAAGAAAAAATATTTCTTCGGCGACTTCCTCTCAGCAGATTTCTGGCAAAAACTCTCAAAGTAAATAAACCCGCCATGGAAAAGTTTCTCAAAAATCGCTCGTTCGGAGTCGACGTTAAACTATAGGTCCCACCACTCAAGTATAAAATTAACGCACACAACATGAGTGGTGTGAGATGCTAAGCCGTAATCCTGACTGAAGGGTTGTAATGGCCAATTATGCATGTATGTATGAAAGCCAGCCATGGTGGCAGCATGAAGATATCGTTGTCCAGTCATAAAAAGATCAAATTCGCGACTTAGCGACTTAAAAATAAGCCAAATGGCCTGTTCACTGAGTTGCTCAATGCCATACGTAATGAATAAGACGAAAAGGAAGTAAGTACGCTGTGTTATTTATCCCGTCTTCAAAAAGGAACTCCCCATGATATACATCAACTAGGGGTATAAGCCCTATCCCTTATAATATGCTTATGAGCGTATTTTGTGAATCCTCGCACAGACATTCACTGTAGACTAAATCTTGGAAAAGATTCACGAAAACTAAATCTACGCTCATCACCTTTTTTATTCCATAACGTAGCATCCTATGTCTGATTAGGGAAAACGTTCTCGTCACACTTGCGAAAATGGCAAGATCTGAAAATACACGTGGGCAGAAGGAAGTAGGTGTTCTTGACAAGTCAGGACGTGTAGCATATCGCATCCTAAGCTGTTGTCGCCAAAGAATTTATTAATCTTGTCTGTGCATTTAGGTGAGAAAAGTGAAAAAGGCTTCCTATCTTTACATTGGAATAAAACAAAGTGTGTGTGTGTGAGAAATAATCGTCATTTTTTATTCGTTTGAAAGACCTATTGATGCTATTATGTATGAATTATTGCATCGTTCAAATCTTTGTCATGGTTTAACGTAGTGGAGCGCATCTAAAATCTCTAGCACATAAATCAAGCTTAACTAGATCTATGGAGTGGGCTATTTTTGAGATTTTAGGACACAAGTGGATGGTGGCTTATGCGCACGGCACAAAGAGAAGTCTAAAACAGTCAAATCGCACAATCTCGTTGACCAATTCACATCACCGTCAGGTAATATAACCATACAATCAAATCGCACGTTGAAGAATTTCCAATGCTTCATGAGCTATGTTGCACTTAGAGTCGTAATTTTAAAATCACAAGTCATTGGTGTTCAAAGAAGCCCTTTCAGGGTAAAAAAGTAGGTAATCATCAATCTTTGATATTGCTAGCCCGGCCTAAATCGTTCTCAAAGAAATATGAACCGATGACGCCTCCAGATTCGAAACCACACCAAACACATACAATTTTGGGATGCATTTAACGCTTTTGCATCTTATGGGGATTTTTATCGCCTCAAATCCATCCATTTTGTTTGTTCGTGCAACCATTCATACATAAAGATGGTTTGTCGATGAAAATAAGGGTCAGTTGCCATCTGGTCCAGAGCCTCTTCAGTGAACCCGTGTCGTTGCCTGCCTGCCATTTTGAATGATAAGTGATTTGGTAAAATATTGCTAATTTGACCGATGTGGCTTCAACAAGGTGATGGTGTCAAAATTTGGAAGTTCCGGACTATTAGTTTGGCGGGATAGAACATTTCGAGTGAAGCAACTTTCCTTCGTTTGAAGAAAATGAATGAAATTTAATTTTGTGTGTTAATGAGGATAGTTTTTTGGAAAGAAAAATACAATTGAAGCCAAGGTTGGGCTTGATAAACATTATTTACCCTTTACACCACGCAAGTCGACCGACGAAAATGGTCTTTTAAGTTCAAACGAGGCGAAATGAGCATGGAGTACGATGCATGCAGTATAGGCCCCAAATAGACTGTAGAAGTGATGAAAATATTACAAAAAGTCACAAAATAATTTTTAATGATAAACAAAATTAAGTTTATCAAGACAGTTGAGACTCGAAAGATATCACATGGATTTGTTGGACATATCGAACATGAATCTTTTAGTACGGGAAAACTGTTATCAAATTTTGTACCATGTAGGCTTAGTGAAGCTGTGCCCCTATAAAAATTCGATTTTTTTCTGCCTTCTGCAATATGTGGCAAAGGAAGAAATATGTATCCTTAATTAGATTACAAAAAAATTTCTTTTCTAAGTTAGCCAACGAACTTTTAATTTTTATTTGATAAAGACGTCGCTCATAGTTTGACCATTGCCTCCTCAATGAGAATAAAATCAGCAAAAATATCAAAAAGCAGATCAGCTAGTGCCAAACACAAAGAGCTTGTTTAAAGGTTAAGATGTGAAGATCTGCTAGCGAGCTGCTAAGATCGTCTAAAACTTTAAAAACTTTATTAATGAAGCTGAAGCAAAGAATAAAAACACGTTTGACTATGCTTGGTTTCAAACATATGCTCCTCAAATGCTTGCATACGTGATATAATATTGTATTTGAAAAACAAACAAACAAAAAACAAGGAAGATATTATTTTGTTACTCACCTATTAGAAACAGTATTAGATGTAAAATATACCAAAAATTTTGTTGACTTGGCATTGGCAGTGTAAAATACTGCTGATGATGCTGGTGATGATGCTGATGCTGGTGATGTTGATGTTCAAAACTCATGTTGATCGCCAATTGTTATTTTTTTTTTCGTTTTATAAATACATTAGAGGCGTTTATTGTAATTATGTGGGTTTAAATGTAAATAATTTTTATTATAAATGCTTAACGCTGTGGGTATTGCCATTGGTATTTAAGTATGTTTGCAAAAGCTAAAAATAAAGAAGAAAAAAACAACAAAATTATTATAATTTTATACAATTTAAAATATAAATTGAATTAAATTGTTTTGCATAAAGAGTGGAATTAATATTCCAATTATTAATCATTTTTAAAGGCGTTGTGAAAAATATTCCTACAGGATTTAAGCAAATTAATTTCTGTTCTAAACTGTCTTGCAAGTTAGAGTGCTAATAAACGCTTTGAAAATATGTTATAAAATGTTACGAAACTTTTGCTTCCATAATTAATCACTTCATTTTGGACAGTCTGATACGCGTTATTAGAGTTTAATGTTCATCATGGCTTTGGTAATGGAGTTGTGCTGCTGGCAGCAAAAATTTTCCCTACCCTAACAGCACAGTGTTAAAGAGATTATGTAATCATTTAGTGTTTTTCATAAAAAAAATTGTTTTTTTTTTGTTTCAGTTTTCTTATTCAAAATTTAAATAAATTTATGTTATAGTGAGCGAGAAGAACAACAGTCAATAAGAAATTATTTTCTTAAGTTTTGTTTTAAAACTTAAAATTCTACTGCCTTAAACAGTTTTTCCTTTTTTTCTCCCTTTTAACCAGTTTCCAACAGTGTTTCACTGTTGGTTTTTAACGGATTTTCGATTTATAGTTTGATTTACATTGGTGGTCCATAAAATTCGCAACATTTACGTCCAAGATTAATTACCAGAAACGTTGCTTACACCAACATCTTTACTTCGGTTACTGCAGCCATTTATTCTGCATTTTAGACAGAAACGTTGCACAACACAAACCAAGTGCAACTGTAAATTTCAAAGGAATAACTGTTACTAAGCAACCTACAAGAAGTCAAAGTTGGTTATACCATCCACTAGTTACAGTATTCATGATGTTCTTTGGAGAACAGATATGTTTTTAAAAAAGTCGTTTACTAAAGAAATGTTTCGTTGCATGTGGTCTTCGTTTTTATTTTGTCCTTGTCTGGGTTTATTTTTATTATACAAGCTTTTATAGATATCAAGTGTAGATCAAGAGTCTTCTGAGAGGCTTAACTGAAGGGGAAATGAAGCTTCTTAAACTTTGATAAACCATGAAAACCATGATGACATATTGTTTGTTGTTGTTGTGAATTATTTTTCCACACAGTGGAGGGGTTTTAGCTGATACTGTAGCTTTGGCTTTCAAGTTCAGTCGTTTCATTTCGTAGTCGCCGTATTCTAGTAGGTAGTGTGTTGCCTTATTAGACGTGAGGCCACGGTTCAACGAAAGAAAATATTAAAAAAATATTTCTTCGGCGACTTCCTCTCAGCAGGTTTCTGGCAAAAACTCTGAGAGTAAATAAAATTGCCATGAAAAAGTTTCTCAAAAATCTGTCGTTCGGAGTCGACTTTAAACTGTAGGTCCCACCACTCATGTATAAAATTAACACACACAACATAAGTGGTGTGAGAAACTAGGACGTTGTACAATGGGTCACTTCGACCTCCGGGTAATGTACTTGTCTTAATTGACAAGTACACACGTCCTCTAACCTAACCTAACCTAATCCTAAGCCAGGCTGTTATGACATTATATCGAAGATAGTAGGGGACTGAAGCTGTATTGGCTAGGTAGGCAAAATAAGGTTATTCTCTGCTGGGTACCCAGGTCAAGTAAGAATTCTCAGCAATGAGCAACAATCTCGATCTCGCGAGAAGTGGAACTTACATGCCGTTGATGGGGTCTAAACACTGTTTGGGATTGGAGGCGGATATTGGAAAAAGAATACTCAACGAAAGGCGAGATAACAAGTGAATTGCAATAAAAGGAGATGAGGTGGGTAAGCGGACTTTTGACAGGGCAATGTAGAGTAAAAGTTCACTTATTCACTTATGGTGGTTCTTTACTATACAGAAAAAACCTGAGATTGTTAATTAGACTTTTTACAGGGCATTGCAGACTCAGAGTACATTTATTGAGAATGGCAGCAGTTTCGAGCCCAACATGTAGATTCTGTGGAGAAGGGAATAAATTTTCGGAACACATTTTTTAAATCTGTGGGGTATTAATGCCTCCCAGAAGGAAGCAGCTGGTTTGCAATGCAGGAAATGCGCATTGTTGATACCGAGCAGCATCCTGAAGTTTGTCATGGCAATAGGGTAGGCAATAGGACACTCATGAAGTTAAAGGGGAGTAAAGTAGACTTCCCTCACATAGTACGTAGGCTCCATTTCACAACAAGAAGTGGCAGTAGTCCATGCTGATATTCGATTGAAAGTTGTCCTTCTTTTGCTTTTAACTTAGAGACAGGCAGGCTTGAACGTAGATAACATGCGTTTGGATGTTAACAGCCTATCCGTTGTTTGTATTTTGTAAGAAAACATCATCAAAACAATCGTGAAAATTCTTTGTACAGATGGTCGATTGATGCCGTGCTCATCTTGACATTTTGAGTCACAAGTTTGATATTTTCCAAAGAGCAGCTACTACAAGTCCGCATAGTCCAGTTTGTGTCGCACAACGTCTAGGAAATTTACGTTTAAAGTCCGCATGCCATCGTGAAACTCTTGAATTCTTGAGCGATTTATATCGCGAATGTCAATGTAAATCTTCGGTAAACCTTCACTTGAAAAAAAATAATATTTTCCGATACGATAATCCCTTCTGCGTCACCCTTTAGAAACTCTTCAGTGGAATACGATAATAATGTGCCTGAACCATTACTCTTATACACTACTCCATATATCTACTATAGACACCCTACAATATACGCCATAAAAAACAGCAACAAGGCTTTCTTCCTCATCCTTGGAAAAAAAAACACGGAAATAGAGAGAAACTGTATACGATGATGATGACTAAGCATCATGATTTAAAAATTTTGTTTTTCTTGTTGCTTTTGTTGTTGATGCTGTTTTAGTCATCGTTGTATGAAATCTTTATACGTTTTAAATGCTCATATAGTCATTGTTGTTGTTGTTGTTCTATTTGTAATACAAATTAAGAAAGCATGTCTTTATGGACCATGTACATATACTCTTACAGAGATTCACAGACATTTATACGCACACACACTCGTATTCACACGCTAACATTTGTCCTTTTTTTCTATTTTGATTGCCAGTAAAGCCTTGCATTAGAGACAGAAAAAAAGAGAAGGAAAGGAAGAGGAAGACCTAAAGAGATTGTTTAGTTATACGACCGTTTTATAAACGTTGTAGGCAACATCAATTCATCACTGTTAACATAACTCGAGGAAATGTTAGCACTCAGTCCATTGTGTTTAATTATTGCCGCGCTTGTTTAAATCATTCTTTACTCTTGTAATTTAAAGCTTAATATCGGGGCATATTTATTGCCCCATACCGTTCGTTCGTTAGTTCGTTTACTATTTCAGTTCATTTTAGTAGGAACAGAGGCAATTAAACTATTTTATTTAAGTTTTGAAAAGAAAAAATAGTTTTATAAAGGATTTGTAAATAGAAGGGCCTTTTTGAATTACAAAAAAATTAAGAATATTTATAATAAACATAGGTATACAGGGCAACACTAATTGATTTAAAAATGTTCTTTCATTCAATTAAGAATTTAAATTTAGAGTTTAACAAACAAAAAGAACAAATTAATAAATATTACAAGCTTTCTTTTTTTTTTTTGTATTGCAGATTTAGTAAACATTTTTTACCTTTAAATACTTATTTACTGCCCAGTGATAGTGATAGCATTTTGCCTATTCTCTGCAAAATAATGCACTCACTGTGTAAAATCAACACGCACAGATCTGTAGATCAAAGCTTTGTTAAATCGAAAGAAATAAATGACCGTAAAGACTTTCCATATGAACATATATTTTATAATACTTTAGCAAAAGTTTGTGATACAAATTTTTCAATGCTCCTTTTCTGAATATACAGTGGACAGCAAAAGTCTTAGTACTCCAATATATTTTGACAAAAAAGTCCCCACAGGCTGAATACTCTTGTACAAAGTACCGATATGATTTCAAGAGAGTATTTAGGAGATCATTTGAAAGAACGCTCACGTAATCGCTAAACCTCAAACAAAAGTCAACCGAAAAACTTGCTGCCATGGTGCCACCACATAACACTAAACAAAACTTGTGCATTCAATTCCAAACGGGTTGATCTTAAGCGATATTCTACTAAATACAAGGGATAACATTTTCATATATTAGGCCTTTGAATTTTAAATTTACTCAGGCTTCTCCTTGGGGGTACCTATGGAGTCATCTGAAACTTTTCCTTATTTTTCTCTTGTTTTAAGAAAAACATTAAATAAAATATATTGCCGTACTATGACTTTTGCTGTCCACTGTATGTACCGCAGATAGGCTGCTACTTAAATCTCTTATCATTATAATTGCCCAATAAAAGTATAGATTTTCGCAAAACCCAGAATAGTCTTCTACATCAATTTAATCTTTTCTATCCGCTCTACAGAGAGGTTCTAACTTCCTGCTCATTGCTTTAAATTTCTACATTACATGGCTAATTCTGTTTTTCCTTGACAATCCTATACGGTTGCAAGTAACTTCAAAGAAATATGGTGCACGTATTTGGTACTTCCCTTCCAACTTGAATGGAGCCCAAGTTTTTTTGCGTAGACTTACGCTAATTTTCTCCCGCTCAATCATCTCTAACAAAACAAAATTTGAGTATTTCTTCGTCGACTTCCTCTCAGCAGATTTCAGGCAAAAACTCTGGCAGTTAATGAATAAAATTGCCAAAAAACTTTCTCAAATATATGTCGTTTGGAATCGACTTTAAACTGTAGGTCACACATGTATAAAATTTAACGCACACAGCAAAAGTGGTGTAAAGAGCTAGGTTGTAATCCTGACTAAAGGGTTGTAATGACCCATTATGTATGTATGTATGCATTCTCATTTCACTATTCTTTCAATATTTATTTTAACTAAAACAAAAATTGCACAAAATTATAATAAACGAAGAATTAGTTTAGCGCACTCCATAAAAGCTTCTATTCTCCCCCAAAACACTAGCCCCCTTAAGTAAAACATTTTACCCTAATTTCTTCTAATTGTAATATAAAACGTTTATAAAATGCCCTTACTTAACTACAAAGTAAATTGAATAATATTTACTTGCCACCAAAATGAAATAAAAACGCCCTAATTTCAGTACTCCCCTGAATAATTATTCAACAAAAGTCCGTTCCTGTATTCGACTACAATACAACAGCAAGATAAATAGGCGAATTACTTCATTGAATGCTGCTGTATCGGCTGGAAACAAATCTACAGCATTACGAGGGCTACAATATTTATGGCCTAAAAGTATGTACGAATATGTATGACTCTATGTTTACAGAGCATACAAATCGCAACAGCAGTGGCAACAATAGTAATGGCAACGACAACAGACACTCTTTTTCATGGTATCCCTTTTTAATTTTTAAATCCCGAAAAAAAGTCCCAGAAACAGGACAAAAAAGTACAACAAATAAATAAAAAATCCCCTACAACAAGCAGAAATAATGCCCATGTTAACATTGATGACTGGCAGGCATTAAACTTCGTATAAAATATGTCTTCCTTACTCTCTTTCTCTGTTCGACTAGGTTTAAAAAAACAAAGAGGAAAGCTTTTGTGTGTGTAAACATGATTATTTTTATAGAAGTCAAATGTGGTAATTAGGCATTATATTGCTTTTGCTCTCTCCCTATACATGTGTATGTGTTCTGTGTGTATTTGTAGTCAACAAATTCAACCGCATGTAATATTTTATGCGGTTTCTTCTTTTACCCTCATCAATTGTGATGATTTTACAATGCCCTCCTCAATACAATTATTATCAGTTACGTATGTATTTGTGTAAGTGTGTATGCAACAGCTTTGCAAAGATTAATATTTTCGCTTTCTCTCTCTCTCTCTCTCTTGCATTTTATCTTTTATACCCTCTCTTGAATACAATTTATTATTGTTTAAATTTCGCTGTTTCATTGTGGTTTTCCTGAAATTCCATCATAAAAATCGTACTGATATTTGTATGTATGTATAAGCAGCTGTTTGCTGAAATGTTGTAGGGTCTTTCTTATTGCTCTTCTCATATTTATCTCACGTGACAGACAAACATTAGAAAAATGTGTTTCGTCCCATGTTTTATTACAGATGAGAATATTTCGGTCAACTACGTACGTATCAGATAACAGAATCATTCGCTTTGATAATGATATATGTAAACCTATTACGCCTTTTCGAAAAAAGTCTTACAACCATTAATAATCATGCTTAAAGCCTTTTTTTGAAATTCGTATGAAAAGGATTTTTTCTAAAAACAAAAAATATATTTATCTTAATTTTTGTTACAAAATTTTCATTTTCATAAAACTTTTATCACACAACTTGTAGTTTTATGTAGAAAATAATACTCCATAAATAGTTTGGGATTAGCTATCGTACTTTGAGAGCAGCCCATATATCCTTTTTTTAAGATTTTTAAAAATTTAATTTTTTGTTCGCCTAAAATGTAAGAAAATTAAAGAAAATATATTTAAATAATGTGGGTTATGTTTTTATGTTCCTTTTTGGTACATTTTCATCTCAAATTAAAGTTTTTTAGCAACAGAATTAAAAAATTTTTTAGTTTTATTGTGGAAAATGAAAATTACCTCCAGCGATTTTAATTGAAATTTAATACTTAATGATGGAATACTTACAGTGATTGTTAGGGAAATTAATTTAAGGAATTTTTGTATAAATCAATGGTTTGTAACATCAGGTTTCAGCCAGCCCTCAACTGAGAGTGTTACTGATGCGAGTGACAATAAGCTGTCCTATCTAAGCAATTGGAAACTTATAAATCGCCACAAAGCAGGGTGCTAGACGTCAAATTATTACCAGTTAGAAAGAAATAAAACCAAGCTGATATGAAGTGCTTGATTTTTATGTAAAAAACCATGCCATCATGTCAAAAATTTTGGGGCAAATTTCATAAAAGTGTTAAAAAAAGGTCAACAAAAAATCTATCAATAATCGTGACAATTCCATATACTACAAGTATGTATCAAAAGTGATACATAAGCTAGAATTATGAAGTTTTTTTAAGGCTCGATCTACGGTTAAAATTCAAAGGCCTAATATATGAAAATGTTATCCCTTGTATTTAATAGAATATGCCTTAAGGTCAAGCACTCCATTTAATCTATTTGGAATTAAATGTACCAGTTTTGGTTAGTGTTTTCTGGTGGCACCATGAACAAGTTTTTCGGTTGACTTTTGTTTGAGGTTTAGCGATTACGTAACCGTTCTTTCAAATGATCTCCTAAATACTCTATTGATGTCATATCGGGTCTTTGTGCAAGAGTATTAAGCCTGCAGAGACTTTTTGTCGTAATATATTGGAGTACTAAGATATTCGCTGTCCACCGTATAGCCTGAGGATTGCAATCGCTGAATCAACTGGGCTCTGCTGAGTCTGAGATGTCTTACACAGAATAGGTATCGTTTCGAGGCTAATACTGTTGACTCTGTGAACATACACTTGAATCCTTTCTCAAAAATCTGTCATTCGGAGTAGGTCCCGCCACTCATAAATCACAATTAACACACATAATGTAAGTGTTTTGAAAAGCTAGGTTGTAAACCTGACTAAAAAGTAGTAATGGCCCATTATGTTCTGTTGTATTGAATTTAAGAAATTTGTCTTTCTAGTCTAGGCAAACAAAATTGCTGAAAAAAATTCTGTCTTTATTTAAGTGAAATTTAAATTTTCTCACCATGATATTGACCTTTTAAACAAAATTCCAATAATCTTTTTCTGGGCCAAACAAAAACAGCTCTTACATATTTTGTATATAAAATAAAATAAAAACAAACAACATAATTTAAATATTCAACAATTTCTTTACTTCTGTAAAAATATTTCAAAAATTTCCTTTTTTTCCTTAAAACGAAAGCAAAAGAAATTTCAACAACAATTGTTTGTCTTCAACAAAATTTATTACAATAAAAATATTGAACCATTAATTCCATTATATTTCCAAAAACCTCCACAAATGCAAAAATTATTGGCTTAAAAAGGCTTTTCATCGATAGAAAATTTATCATAAAAAAACGAAAACGATAACGACAACGAAGAAGCCAAACATAAGACCCGGAGGCAAAGTTTGTCAGGAATAAAATGAAAAAAGAAAAAAGGGTTGTAGGGTGGATGGAAATCAAAAGAAATTGTAGCAGATTACTAGCCAAAAACAACAAGAAAAAATGTAACTTAAATGGGAAAAGAAAAAAAAAAGATATTTTTGCTGATAAAAAGATAAAACATGTTGGTTGCCAACTTATGTATGTATATGGTAAGTATGATAACGATAACGATAACGATAAAATAAATACATCATCATGAAGTGAAGGTTGTGTCAGTCAGATGGAGGCAAAAGTCATGCATAGAATACGTAGAGTATACGCTCTCTCTCTCTATCGTTTACAGCCGTTCATTTTCACATGGAAATGATATTTTAATGAATATTGATGATGAGTGCTAAAAAGTATAATGATGAGGGTTTTTTTATGTAAATTTTACTGTCTTTTTTTTGTTTTCTTTTTTTTCTTTAAATAAAAAACTTAAATCAAAAACTATTGGCGTGTTCACAGGAAACTTAAAGAGAAGAGGAAGAAAAAGTTTTATTTAAGAATTATTTAAAAATATGGAAAATTATGTCATAAAGTCGACGTAGTCTTCACATCTAAGAAGCCGACATACTACCTTCTAGACTACGGCGACTGCTATATTATACACACGACTACATTAATAAAATTTTTTTTATTTTTACATCACTTGATTTATTTTTTTTCAAATGCTTTCTGTCCAGTTGGAGAATGATTACAAAGCTTGGAAAAGACAACACCACGGTATACGAAATAATGGCTTTTTTAGATGCAAGTTAAGAGATTAGGTTATTTGAAACGAAACCTAAAATAGGGACGAGTCTTAAATAGGTGCCTAGGAATAGGAGCGTCAGAATTGCATGCAACAATATGATGATCGCAAACATTCTTCTGCTTTAGTAAAGCAGTGGAAAGCTTTAAATGTCCCAAAGGAATGAATTCATCCAACACAGTCATCTGATATGAAATCAATAAAGCAATATTGAAATGAAATTGATTGAATTGATTGATGAATAATAAAGACTGGTTTGAAAACAATAATATTTTCATTTATTATGATTTCTTTTGTATTTGTTGCACACCAGAACCTCTAAATGATTGACCATATGGCGGCTAATATTTTGTGGCAACAGTAAAACCCGCAATAGCAAATTGTTATGATAATGAAAACAGTTTAAATTACCACCATCATCTATAATCATAAACATCATTATGACAGTTGTGCTATCAAATAAATACAATTTAATTAATTACTTGTCTTTATTTGAAATTTATTATAAAACATTAATTAAATTAATTATTTAGATTAAGTGGCTTCAAATTTTGCTATGAGCGAAAGTCTTTGGTTGAAGAAAAACTGTGGCGTCACAATAGGATCTATGTGGCTATGGCGGGTAGTCACCTCTACTTATTTTGTTTTAAGAGCGAAGCCTATATCCAATACCAGCTTAGTTCGAGATCGTTTGCTAGGTGTGCTAAATACGATTAAGAAATGAACAGCAGTCATCACAGTTTAAGACTTTCAAGGTGTTCATTTAAATTACTACAAGCTTTATACTATGTTCAGATATGCACTTTTATTGAGTCAATATTCGGTTTATTGAGTACAATATTTTAAGTGTTCAGACATAATAACATACGCAGTTCAGCTGCTTATTCAATATTCATTTGCAAGCTGGTAAACAAAACAGCTGGTTGTTTCAAAAACATTGTTTTTATTTTGTTTTGTTGTTTTGTGTTTTTTGTTTTGTTTGTAGTTGTTTACATTTGAGTTATCTAATATCAACAAAAAGTGTTCGGGTAATTGTAATAAGCGCACTGAACATACTAATGACAGTGCAGCATTTTCAGTTTTACTCAATATTATAACAATTTGCGTATTTATTGCACAATAATTAATTGCAACTTTATATGAAATATTGTGCTCCATAATGGCGTTTATAGCGATTAACGCAATAGAGGTACATATCTGAACACCATATTAAATGTCATTTACATAGAATTTTTGTGACGTACACACATACATAATTGGTTATTACAACCTTTCAGTCATGATTACAACCTAGCACCACTTGTATTGTGTTTGTTAATTTTATACATTTTTTATATTTCGCTTTGACCTAGAATTTGAACCCTATAATAAGCCACCACATGTTCTACTAAACTACGGCGGTGATAAGCTAGGCCGTAATTCTGACTGAAGGGTTGTAATGGCCAATTATGTATGTATGATATATACTAAGAGCTTTAGAATAGTCCTAATGGGACACTGAACTTGCGTACAAACAACAACTTCGACAAAAATCACGAGAAATTTTTTCCGAAATTTTTTGGTTACCCAGCATTTAATAACAGAACGGGTACAGTTAGAGATGATTTGCATAAAATCCTCCGCTTTATAAAGCTCTCAGGATAGTTAAAAATAATCGGCCGGGAGTTAAAAATAAATATTGAAATGAACTTGAACTATGCGGTGAGGCACTAAGCTAAGCTTACCTACTGATTCACCACTGCCATTAAAAAGTAATTCATGTTTTTATTTTTTGAATATTGTTATCACTATTCATGTTAATATTATAGTTTCTGTCATTAATTAATATTTTCTAAGTAGTAATTAATTTTTAAAGCATTTATAGTTTCATGCCTTAATTATACAGTCCTAATGAATATGTAAAGAATTTTTATTCAAAACAAAAGACTATTTTGTTTGTAAATAACTTATGTCCTCATATATATTAAAATGTGTTTGTATTCTTATAATTAATAATTTTATGGGAATATTTACTATGACGTAATTTGTTAATACTGGGTGTTCCAAAACTTTCGGTTACAAATTATGGGTAGATGGCACTGAAATGTAATACCACAGGCAGCGGTATTGTTTGTTTAAGAGTAACATTTTATTACTCACTTCGTTAGAAATCATTTCTAAACATTCATCGTCTTGTGTTAATGTTATTAACATTAAAAACTGAGTGAAAATCCGCAAAAGGTGACAGGCTACTAAAACAATTTCTAATGTTAACAAAGACAGAGAGATGCTATTAATAGAAATGTTTTCTTGGCTTGCAATCTGCTAATTTTGACCTTAAAACTTACTTCATTATATCCGCCATAGCTTGTCACATCACACTTGTTGTGTGGCAGGACCTCTAGTTTAAAATCGACTCTGAAGAACAGATTAGAGAAAGTTTTCATGGCAATTTCATTTAGAGATTGTCTTTGTTAGACAAACGATTTCAGACGACCGTCTATTTGTATAGAAAACACAAACAAAAAGACTAAATTCTTCTGAAATCGTTTGTCTTAAGAAACAAGGGATTACTTTCAAAATTCAAAATTTTTTCATATTACGTTGTGTTCAAAATGTCTGAACTGGGATTTAAATAATAATAATAATAATAAACCAACATACTACCTACTATACTACGTATATTAAAAACTGCATTACAAAAGACAATAAAATAGCAAACTAAAGCAATGCGAGCGCATAAGCAACTTTGATGTTGCAAGGAACTAGGCATTCATCACAAAATAGTTACTAAGCATTTCAACAAGGCTAGATACACAAAGAAGGCCTATGTTCGTTGGGTTTTGAGAAAAATAATAAAAAAAATTGTGGACTGAATTTCCATTTACGATTCACTGCTTAAAAGGAATGAAGTCGAAACTTATTTTATCTTGTAATGAATAGCCGATAACTTTCGGCGATAATAATCAGAAATTATCAAATAAAAATCTGCGTCTAGTTAGATTCAAAGGAAATTGATTTTAAATGATCCTGATGTCAACAGTTATCGATATTAGATCAAGCACTTCACTTCATTTGTCAGAACAAGAAAATTTTTAATTTCCGTCACAAACTATAAGAACTCGCCTGCAAAGTTTTGATGCATGTTCCTGGGATTATCATTTGTTTCGATCTTGGCAGAGTTATCTTCATGACATACAATACATACTTACATAAATGGTCATTACAATCGCTCAGTGGGAATTACGACCTAGTTTGTCACACCACTTACGTTGTGTGTGTTAATTTTATACATGTGTGGCGTTACCTACAGTTTAAAGTGGACTCCGAACAATAGATTTTTTGAGAAACTTTTCATGGCAATTTTCTATTTACTCTCAGAGTTTTTGCTTGAAATCTGCTGAGAGAAATTAGCCGAATAAATTTTTTTTTCATATTCCGTTTTGTTGTCTGACCTAGGGTTTGAACCGTGGTCTCACGCTTATTAAGCTAACACTCTATCTAGACTACATCGACTTCATTATATCCATTAAAATCTCACAGAGAGCAGCTAAACATAATTGTATAAAGGTTTTGCGCGACACTAATAATAAAATAACTTTTAAACATCAAAAGTGCCACACTATTTGCATACATCAAACTGCTTAGAAATAAAACAAAAGTTTCTTTATTTTTGATTATATTTGTAGCCAAGTTTTTTTCGAACAGCAAAATAATTCCATTAAACTTTTTTGTTTCGTCTATTAATTTACAGTTTTAATAGCGTTTCGTTAATTATTTATATTTTCAATTAACATTTCTTTTTTAGTTCCTTACTAACACCCTTTACCATTAAAAGCGTTTAATGATAATGGAAAGGAAATACTAGAGATTAAAACTTTTACTATTTTTTTAACACAACATTTTTTTTTATAGTCTAGTGACTGGCTGGCTTGGCTGTGTCACTGGCTGGTCTATGCGTTTTTTTTTGTGTGTTAAGAGTCATTAAAATTTTCTATACATACTGTCGTTTAAGATAAGAAACAAACAAGCCACCACAACAACATAAACAACAACAAAAATAACAAAGAGAGAGAGAGAGAAAAAATTAAAAATAAAACTTACTTAACACGTACACGAACACTTAGGCATATCCAGGCTTTTGTTGAAGATTATTATAGTTGCGTACAACATACACAAATACACATAGTATACACATATACATATGAGATCATTGTACGCACATAAATATGCAATTAAAATTTACATAAACTTATGACTCTTAGAACCTTTTACTCACACACACATACGAGTATACATACAGGTTTACGGATTATAAAACACAGGACACTTGTGTTATTTATACACTAACATTTATTTGGTATGGTATTTAACACACACATACACTTTATTTGCTTATTTTTTTTTACTTTTACTTTACATGTTACATTTGAAATGAAAGGTAGTTAAACATTGTAAGGGTATTTGACATTCGGTGTAGTTTGGTTGCAAGCGTATATGAACTATTAACCGAAAACCGCATAATTAATTTATGTTTTCAATTAAAAATCACATGAGTGTAGAATTTTAATTATTTTTTTATTTAAAACATTATTAAAAATTTTGCATAACTTTCCTACTGTTTAATACTTAGCCATTAAACACGTTCTTTTTAATTCATTTTTTTCTTATTTTTTATGCCAAAAGCTAAGCATGCAAAAAAATTAATTTTATTTCTGTATTTTTTTTTTTATTAATTTTACTTCGTTTTAATTTTAATTTTTTTTTTTGCTTTTTTCCTGTTTGAATTGCCACAATATAATTACTTATTCACAATAAATTTTTTTTTCAATTAAATTCTTTATTACTTTTTTATTATTAAAGAAAACGTTATAGAAAAATTATTTATTATAACAAAAGGGACGTGCGTACCATTAGAACCACAATATGCAACTAGCAAAAAAACGTTTACTTCGTTTTAAACGCTGCCATATAGTATAAAACACAATATAAAAACAATAAAGAGAGCATATTTAAAAGCTCTCTCTCTCTCTCTTCGTTATAAAATCTAAAACATCCTTTAAAGAAGAAGAACAAAAGTTATTCATTTCAACACAAAGTAAATGCAGAGGCAAAAATTTATAAGCGAGCTATTATAAGAGAGTTTTTTTCAGTATTATCTGCCATTAAAAAAAAAAAAAAAAAAATCTCTTGTATTTAACTGTTATTTCTCTATATTCATTTAATGTATAACAGTTATTGTCAGGGGTAATTAATATTATAAGTTATACCAGCGCTTGTTCATATTAATGTGTATGTATTTATCTATCCGTATGACTATAATATGTACGTACATACGTATGTCTGTCTGTATAGGTATGTATAGGTCATATTGTATGCAGTAATATTATCGTAGGTCATAGTAAAACAAAATATAAACACTTTTAAAGTGTTGACGGCATATTGAGTAAAGGAATGTTTGCACAAACTTAGTATAAAACTCAGCATAAAACTGAAAAAAGAAAAAGAAAGAAAAAATAACAAAATATTGACCTTCATATACAAATATAAGATGCAGTAAATAAATATATAGAAGTAAACAAGGCTTTTTAATGCAGCATAAGCAATAATATACAGACGTAGTATGTATATATATATTTCTGCCATGAATTTTTGTAGCTTTAAAGATCCTTTTGTGGACACAAAATTACACTTAAACTTCTATTTGGTGTCCATTAATCTTTCAAATAATGCTGTTATCACTATACCGCTCTGTTAAATTCCTAGTGATAAGGATTACAATCTAGGACGACTCTCATAATATTGTTTCCTGGAAATTGAAACACTTTTTTTAATAAACTTAATCAGCTTAAAAGGCGCCGTAGTCTAGTAGGTAGTGTGTTGGCTTATTAGACATAAAGCCAGGGTTCGAGCCCCAGGACAGATATCAAAACAAAATACAAAAAGTATTTCTTCGGCGACTTCCTCACAGCAGATTTCTGGCAAAAGCTCTGAAGAAGAATTAAAATTGCCATGAAAAGTTTCTTAAAAATCTGTCGTTCGGAGTCGACTTTAAACTGTAGGTCCCGCAATTCATGTATAAAATTAACACACATAAGTGGTGTGAGAAACTAGGTAGTAATCCTGACTGAAGGGTTGTAATGACCAATTATGTAAGTATGTATGTATGTATGTAATCAGCGTAAAACATTTTCCGTTTTGCAAACCTCTTTGAAAGTATTCGAGTGAAAAGTCCTACGTAAGATCTTCGGTCTAGTGCCAGTTGGCGATGATTTCCGCATCCGATCCAACAGTGAACTGTATGAGCTCCTCAACGACATAGACGTTGTGCAGCGTATTAACATCCAGCGGCTGCGTTGGCTCGGCCATGTTGTTCGAATGGAGGAGAATACTCCGTAAAGGCGGTTATTTGATGCGGACGACCTTGCATGAGTTGGAAGGATCAAATCGAGGAAGCCTTGTCATCAACCAACTAACGTAGACGTGCAAGAAGCAGAGGCGCCTGGAAGGATTTGTTGCGAAGTCAATGATACTTTGAAGGTTATAATGAAAATAATTTATGAGTGATTATCGATTTTTAGGTTTCCAAAGTACAGCTAATTAAAACACTCAAAAATCTATGAT
Source organism: Sarcophaga variegata (assembly GCA_932273835.1). Lineage (NCBI taxonomy): Eukaryota > Metazoa > Arthropoda > Insecta > Diptera > Sarcophagidae > Sarcophaga > Sarcophaga variegata. The sequence goes on from OW026361.1 coordinate 114,838,164, forward strand.
TTCCACGAAACTTGGCATTGTAAATGAAATATAATCTCCTCCCAATACCCCTTTTGAATTGTACGCAGCAGTCGATCCCTTCGAAATAGTGTTCGACCACTGTACAAAAAAAAAAAAAAAAAAAAAATTCTAACGATCTGAACGATGTTATTATCATTATTATTGAAGAGGTGACTTAGGTGAATTAAACTTTACAGATTATTCCTACAATATCTCCTCCAAGCTGATTACATACATACATACATAATTCCTTTACGCATGAGTGGCGGGCGCTACAGTTTAAAGTTGTTTCCGAATGATAGATTTTTGAGAAACTTTTTCATGACAATTTCTTATTTACTCTCAGAGTTTTTGCCAGAAATCTGTTGCTTTTGTTTTGTTCAATTTGTCTGACATGGGGTTTGAACCGTGGACTCGCGTCCAATAAGCCAAAAGACTACGACGACTACAAGCTGATTGTCCTGTCAAATTTCAAAATGCTACTCGGTGCCAACAATGACAATTCCTTAGCACTTAATATGCGTGCACATGTTTCCTACAGAGATGCATTAATACTCCATATATTCCAAGAAAGTGTTCCAAAAATTCATTCTCATTGTCGCAGAATGTTAAGCTCAAGACAATTCCTGAGTCTACAGTGTACTGTCAAAACAGATGGGTTATTAACCTGATATTATTTATGAACAGTCTGATGCAAATCTTCTGCTCTTATTGCAGTTTCTGAACAATAGTTTCGATTGCCACAAATCCATTAGTTTTAAGCAGAGTCTTTGGCTCTCTTTTCCTTTCCTATCGTTGAGCATATACTCGTATTGTCAAACATTGGCTTTCCACTCCACAGAAGGGTTCCGTTCCCATTAGCGGCGTGAAAGTTCTCCTCCTCGCAAGCTCGTCTGCTTGCTTATTGCCGAGAATTGTGAGATGACCGTACAGGAGGTAACCTTATGTTGCCTGCTCAGCTGATTCAGCTTCCCCAAGCGATCCCACTATATTTTCGATTGAATCTTATTAGAGACGAGTGTTAGAATCTCGCCCTAACTTTGAAATAGTATGGGCATTCTCTTTTTGACAGTCGGGCCGCCATAAGATCTCTGTCGGATGTTGTGAATAACTCCACGATCGTCAGGGAATGTCGTCACTGTCTCGACCTTCTGTCTTGTCTTTAGAGTCTCACTGGGGCCGATGAGCTCGCCACAGCTGGGGCACTCCTTCCGGAATCGTATTCAGTAAACTTTGGTATGCGACTCGCCTCGGTCAAGCTGGCCATTGCGCGAAAATTCTTTCTAGACGCCAACCTATCCTGGGCGAATTAGGAGTCCTGCTCTACCTTTAGAATTCACAGGCGTACCAACCAGTTATTTGTACTTGGTCGTGGCATCATCTCAATCAAAATGGCCATGCTTACAGGTCACTGTGTTATGGGTAGACACGCGGAAAGGATGCGGCTCCCATTTAACGACTTCTGCCGTGGATGCAGACGTGTGCTCAAGTGAGTTCTTTGATATCAGAGCTACCACTTAACCTATAGATATGTCTTGTCCTTTCGTAATATCTTGTTGGCCATTTAATATCTAGAAGAGACACAATTACTGTTTCTGAAAGCTTTGTATTACATTGTGTGGTCCGTGGCGTCATCTTCTTGAAACCACATACAGTTCAGAGTATAATCTTCAATTGCTGGCAAAAGACAAAAAAAGCAAAAAAAATCTATACTTCCAGGGTTATTTTCGAAAAAATAAAGTCCAAAGACTCCACCAGTTTCCGAGCAACAAACACTTAATCTCTATTCAATAGCTGTTCCACAATCACTTCTGAGTCTACGATTCTAATGTGTTGATATACTTCATGTTCCTCTAGCTACTAATCAACATTTATGCGGCCTTGTGTTGGAGATGCCTGACCTGGGATTTGAACCGAGGCCTCACGTCTAATAAGCCAACACACTACCTATACGTCGACTTCCTCTGACCTAATCCGGCCCAAAAAAGGACCAAATGTGATGGAGTCGATATGATTTCTGTCCACACTTTCTGTAACAGACGCGTTATTTTCAACAGTGCGTATATTAAAATCCTGCCTGTGAGGATTTTAAAAATTCATTGAAAACACGAAAAAATTTCCCCCCTTTTTCGACAGAAAATTTTCGAAATTAAATTATTTCCCCACTTATGGTTTTCGGGGGAATATTAAAATAAAAAACCCACTATTTTTTTAACAGAAAAAGCTTTTAAGAAGACTTTAGCGTATAGCATTTTTCTTTGGAAAAAGGACAATAACCCCTACTTGCAAAACAAAAATGTTTACAAGGATTTCATTATTAAACATTTCCTACGAAAAAAAAATTATTTTTTATTTTTAAATAAAATATTTGTTGTGAAATGCATATGTATATACGATATATTAACATAATAAATAAAAAAAATATTTAATAATTTCAAATATTTCTTCAATAATAAGTTCATACTCACAGAGAGCAGAAGATTATTCGTGTACTTACAAGTTATGATTTAAAAAGCTTATCTTTGTTTTTTGAAATATTTAGTGTTTTTTGTTTTTTGTGCAAAATTTTGTAAAGATATTCCTTCTCCCTTCATGCTTCATGATATTTGATTCTGTTTTATGAGTTCCTGTGTAGAAGTGTCAAAACTTAAAGGAATTTGATATTGCGTGCAAGTGTATGTGAGAATTTGTAAATATTTGTTCTCTTGCGTATGTGTTAGTAATGTTATGATGAAAATAAAAACAAAATAACACAAAGTAAGCAAAAGAGAGAGAGAGAGAGAGTAGTAGAGCAACAAGTTGATAGTTTTTAATAATGCTTATGAGCGATTTATTATTGCTGCTACAATCATTGGCATTTAAAGTGTTAGTGTGTGTGTGTTAAAGGCATAAGGAATTGATTGTTTTTGTGAGTATGTGCTAGTGTTTCTTTTGTCTCCTCTAGTCTAGTAAATTGTTTACAAAAATAGAGTTTATAGGACTCTTACCGTACCGATCTATCATCTCCTAGTAACTAAAGGGAGGTTCTAATGGTATTCATTTCAATTTACACACGCTTTGGATTATGCATTGAATTGGACAACCTAGTGTACGATTTGGCTTTAGCAACCACATACATATGTACTATGTTAATATATAGCCTAACGCTTTGGAATTATAGAGCTGTAATGAGTTTTACGTTATCAGAGGCTTAATTTCTATGCGATAATTTAACAAAATATATAAAGTGGACAGCAAAAGTCTTAGTATGGCAGTATATTTTAACAATTTCATGAATTTTAGCCAAACGTTTGTATAACAATTTATAGTTTATATATTTATTTTATTAATTTATTTCTGTTTTATTATAAAACAAAAATTTTTTTAATGTTTTTCATAAAGTAAGAGAAAAATGAAGAAAAGTTACCCCCAAGGGGAACCCTGAGTAAATTTAAAATTCAAAGGCCAAATATATGAAAATGTTATCTCTTGTATTTAGTAGAATATCCCTTAAGATCAAGTACTCCATTTAAGCCATTTGGAATTGAACGTACAAGTTTTGTTTAGTGTTTTCTAGTGGCACCATGAGCAAGTTGACTTTTGTTAGAGGTTTTGCAATTATGTATCCGCTCTTTCAAATAATCTCCTAAATACTCTCTTAAAGTCATATCGGGACTATGTGCAAAAGTATTACTGTGTGTACTTTTTTTGTCAAAATATGTATATAACCGTACTAAGACTTTTCCTGTCCACTGTATATTATTTTGAATATTTTCGAACACCCGAACGCCATTCCTAAAGTTAATTACAGGAAGAATAAAAAGAATAATTTGTACGTAATTCAGTGTGTATAATTTTTTTCCATTTTATCATAAATATTAGCCCCAAGCAGGACTAAAATCAGATATTTAAGTGCAACTGCATACTGATAAACCTTGTAGTCTAATAGATAGTGGGTTGGCTTATTAGATGTAAGGCCACGATTCAAACCCCAGGTCAGACATTTCCAACAAAACGAAATATGAACAAAATATTTTTTTGGCGACTGCCTTCCAGCAGATTTTTTGCAAAAAAACTCTGAGACAAATAAAATTGCTATGAAAAGTTTCTCCAAAAATCTGTGGTTCGAAACCTAATTTAAACTGTAGGCCACTCATGTAAAAAATTAATACACACAACATAATTGTGAGAAAATAGGTTATAATCCTATTATAAATGATCGTAAGACCAATTATATATGCACGAAAAGTAGCCATCAGATCTCTAGAAAGTGCAGTGTATGGTACATCTAAGATTGTCGAAGACTGTTATATATAATTAATAGCAAGGCATTCCTATGGGTTCTTCGATATGAATGAATTAAAACTAGGATGGTACAGCAAAAATTCATATACGAAATTGGTATTCTTTCGGCAGATAAGCTCACCTAAAGTTCATTCACTTGCAAAACAAAGATGGTGTTAATGAATCCTTTGTAAATACACCAAACAGATCTGACCTGATATGGATTTATGCACAACAAAATATTGGAAGTATTTGGTAGAGTCCATCCTATCTACAGCAATCTTCCGCAGGAGGTGTAATTACGAGCAAGAACTGGAGATTATCTCTGCTCTGCCATTTTCCAGCATTTGGGAATCTAAAAGAAGAAGGGATTTATTGATAAAAGGTGTATGATCGATGAGGGTTTAGATAGAATTTACACTTTCATAACTCTATTCGGTTGACAAAATTATGCCAACTAAAATTTATAATTGTATGACACATTAGGTAATACATACAGACATACATACATAATTCGTCATTACAATTCTTCAGTCAGGATTACGACCTAGCTTCTCGCACCACTTATGTTGTGTGTGTTAATTTTATACATGAATGGTGGGATCTACAGTTTAAAGTCGACTTTGAACGACACATTTTTAAGAAGCATTTACTCTCAAAGTGTTTGCCAGGAAACTGTTGAGAGGAAATAGCCGAAGAAATATTTGTTTCATATTTCGTTTCTCTGCAAATTTCTGACATGTTGTTTGAACTGTGGCCTCACGTCTAACTGCCTACCGCAGTGACTTTATTAGGTTGTATAAGAGGACCTTAAAGAATTCAAAATAGCTTGCTTAAGAAAACTGTTGCGTAATCAAATCTAGATTACTGGCATAGGGCAGACTCAAGGGTAATACGTTTGTACTGATTCTGTGATATATGCCAAGTCAGAAGCTCTTGTCATGGGGAGATAGAAAAAAAGGCTTAGCCTTGCGCCATTTCAGGAGAATAAAAACTTAAAGCTTTTGAATAATTTCTTCGTCTTTACTTAACTTTAAAAGAGCACCTTAATTAAAGTATTTAAAAATCGCAACATCTGATACTGAATTATTAGAAAAAATACCAATAAATGTTAAATGAAGCCAATGAAGTGATTGGAAAATTTTCTATTTTACACAGCAGACTAGTGAAGTGAGGCGCAAAACGTTATAATCATTAATAACTGGTAGACAATAATGCATTTAGCAGACCATTCTCACTCTTTCTCTTATTCTGTTTAAAGTAATTTTCCTTTATAAATATTGTCAATTACAGTGTTTTGTTGAAACTTAAGTGGACAACTGAGAATAGCTCATAATATTCAAAAGAAAGAGAAGCCCAAATCTATTCTAATCATTAATTTTGAATGGTTTTTTATTCAAATTGTAAATCTTATACAACAACACCGAATGCCTAATAGCCTTTTTTCAATTTTTCCAAACATTCTAATGGTCTGCTAAGTATAACAATTATTTGTCTGCAAAGGCAACACTGGTATACCTACCTATAATGTTTTAAGTGATTCTAGTTAAGATAAGAATGTTGATGATAGTTTTAGTTACAGGACACTTTGAAGAAGTTTATTATGGTCTTATTAATGCTAATGTCTTTACTACCAAAGGGGATGGTACGGTCATTTATGAGATAATAAAATATGAATATTTTTTCAATATTATTATTACGAGAATATTGTAATTTTCTAATAAAAACATTTAATTTGCTGTAGGCTGTTGTGTTTGAACAAAATGAATAATAATGTTAGAAAATTAGGCAATAATATGTATAATAACATGATAATGTTGTCATGAAATTATACAGTTTTTAACCCTTATACTGTACATGGTTCACAAAAGGTGCATAAAACTATACATTATTGTAAGTATAGCGTTTTTTCTCAGAGCTTGTGTTGGCTTTTTAGACGTGAGGCCACGGGTCAAACCCCATCCAAACGAAATATGAAAAAATATTTCTTCGGCTATTTTTTCTCAGCAGATTTTTGGCAAAAACTCTGAGAGTAAATAAAATCGCCACGAAGAGAATCTCAAAAATCTGTCGTTCGGACTCAACTTTAAACTGTAGGTTCCGCCACTCATACGTAAAATTAACACATACAACATAAGTGGTGTGATAAACTAAAAGAGCACCTTAATTAAAGTATTTAAAAATCGCAACATCTGATACTGAATTATTAGAAAAAATACCAATAAATGTTAAATGAAGCCAATGAAGTGATTGGAAAATTTTCTATTTTACACAGCAGACTAGTGAAGTGAGGCGCAAAACGTTATAATCATTAATAACTGGTAGACAATAATGCATTTAGCAGACCATTCTCACTCTTTCTCTTATTCTGTTTAAAGTAATTTTCCTTTATAAATATTGTCAATTACAGTGTTTTGTTGAAACTTAAGTGGACAACTGAGAATAGCTCATAATATTCAAAAGAAAGAGAAGCCCAAATCTATTCTAATCATTAATTTTGAATGGTTTTTTATTCAAATTGTAAATCTTATACAACAACACCGAATGCCTAATAGCCTTTTTTCAATTTTTCCAAACATTCTAATGGTCTGCCAAGTATAACAATTATTTGTCTGCAAAGGCAACACTGGTATACCTACCTATAATGTTTTAAGTGATTCTAGTTAAGATAAGAATGTTGATGATAGTTTTAGTTACAGGACACTTTGAAGAAGTTTATTATGGTCTTATTAATGCTAATGTCTTTACTACCAAAGGGGATGGTACGGTCATTTATGAGATAATAAAATATGAATATTTTTTCAATATTATTATTACGAGAATATTGTAATTTTCTAATAAAAACATTTAATTTGCTGTAGGCTGTTGTGTTTGAACAAAATGAATAATAATGTTAGAAAATTAGGCAATAATATGTATAATAACATGATAATGTTGTCATGAAATTATACAGTTTTTAACCCTTATACTGTACATGGTTCACAAAAGGTGCATAAAACTATACATTATTGTAAGTATAGCGTTTTTTCTCAGAGCTTGTGTTGGCTTTTTAGACGTGAGGCCACGGGTCAAACCCCATCCAAACGAAATATGAAAAAATATTTCTTCGGCTATTTTTTCTCAGCAGATTTTTGGCAAAAACTCTGAGAGTAAATAAAATCGCCACGAAGAGAATCTCAAAAATCTGTCGTTCGGACTCAACTTTAAACTGTAGGTTCCGCCACTCATACGTAAAATTAACACATACAACATAAGTGGTGTGATAAACTAGGTTATAACCCTGACATAAGTGGTTGAAAGGACCAATTATGAATGGATATATGTATATATATGTGAGATATCATACAAATTGTTTACTTATGTGAAAGATTGAATGATGAGTGGCAATTGTATCTTTCAAAAGTTCTCCACATTTCCTTTAAGTGGAGTGCATATGAAACAATCAGTTTTCCATGAATTCGAATGCATCTGAGATTTAAGAACCCCACAAGAATATGTCTCATGGGATTAAAACTATCTTGGTGACCAGTCTACTTCATATCCACGTGAGTTGACCATGGTTTCAAATTGGTTGTGAAAAATATCCATCGAAAGTGGTAGCCTAGCTCAAAGCTAGGCTAAAGGCGTTCTCAAAGAAATATAGATCGATGTCACCGCTCGGGGAAAATCCATGCCAAACAGTGACTTTTTCGGGATATATTGGGATTGGTATCGTCCCAAATAAATATCATTATTTCTCTAACCCATTTCCCCAGACTTCGTTTTTTTTTTTTTTTTTTGGTTTGTCCACGACATTTTTCGCACACTATTGTGGATGACCATCCATTCCTCATCATTTGTAATAACTCGCTTTTAAATGAAAACGAAGCAGCAGTTTTCTGTCTAAAACTCTGAGATTAAGTGAAATCGCCATGAAAAATTTTTCAAAAGCCTGTCGTGTCGTGTCGACTTTAAACTTGTGAATAAAATTAACACTCAACATATTTGAAGTGAAAAGCTAGGTCTTAATTCTGTCTAATGAGCTATTTTAACCAGTGAAGTACGTAAATAATATCATGCGGCGCTCAAACTATAGGTTTATTAGTGCTACCAGCTTTCTCCATATTGACGATGAAAGTGTTTATTAGCGCCAGTCTTTCTTAATTCTTTCCCTGATTTCATCAACCTTTTTTTAATGATTTGCGATCAGATCAGAAACAAACAAACTTTTTAGCTGCTGCCTTGCTCCTTTTCTATACTAAACGATTAAAAAAGTATGGTATTGTGCCGAAGTCCCAGTAGTGTGTTGGCTTATTAGACGTAAGACCTCGGTTTAGGTCAGGCATCAAAACGAAATATGAAAAATATTTCTTCGGCGACTACCTCTCAGCAGATTTCTGGCATAAGCTTAGAGAGTAGAGAAAATTGCCATGAAAAAGTTTCTCAAGAAAATAAGTCGTTCGGAGTCAACTTTAAACTGTAGGTCCTGATACTCATATACATATAAAATTAACACACACAATATGAGTGGTGTGAGCATCTAGGTCTTAATCCTGACTGCAGAGTTGTAATGACCAATTATGTATGAATGCAATTTTTTGTAAAGAAGTATGGACAACCTACAGATTAAAATTCGAACTCTTTCTTACACTCAATTTTAGATGCGAAGATATATTCGAATAATTTCTTTAATTTTTTGTTATTATTTTAAATAAAATTAAAATCAAATCCAAATATTTAGATTTCAATTATTGTTTTATGTCTGCAAATTTTTCCTTTTTTTCCATCATACAATTTTTAATTTTAATTTCTTGTATAAACTGTCGTGCTTAATTTTTCTTTTAAGTTCAAATGCTGAAGCCAGTTGTTGTTTGAAAATGTTTATTCTCTAAACGAAAAATGAATAATTAATGGCAGAAGCAACAACAAAAACAAAAAGAAAGATGAACAACATCGGAAAAAATTTGAAAAAATTTTAAATTAAAAACAAATGAAATCTAAGAAATGGGGGAAGAAAATTTGAAATGCAAAAGAAAATGAAAACGAATACGAAAAACTACAAAATTAAACGTTCATTGTATATTAAAGGTGAAAAATTAAAACAGTTTCAGAAAGAAGATGAAAAGAAGAAAAAAATATACAACAAATACAGAGCAAGTAGGGGAGAAGTAGTTACTTTAATATGGAATAATTGATTCAGGGTATGTATATAAGTATTGTCTGTACTTTTAAAATTATTTCATAAGATACGAATTTGTTTCGTTTCGCGGTATGAGAATGACTTAACATATCTTAAAACTTTCAATAAATTTCCTAAAAAAAATTCTAATTGGTAAGATTTTTAATATTTTAAAGCGTGTTCTTAAATAAGAGTCGATTTAACCGAAAAGGAAAATTATTGATGTTTCATTTAACAAGGATTACCACTTTATTAAGCGATTAGCCTATGGGAGAAAGTGTAACCTAGAAGGAGTAACATAGCCATTTGAGTCTTGGATGGATTATTTCTAAGGAAATCGTGGTATATCAAATATTAAACATCATAATCACTACTAATCACAAATATGTCACCAAAACAGGTAATTTTTTTGGTTTACATACATACATACGTAATTGGTCATTACAACCCTTCAGTTAGGATTACGACCTAGTTTCTCACGCCGCTTATATTGTGTGCGTTAATTTTTATACATGAGTGGCGAGACCTACAGTTTAAAGTCGACTCCGAACGACAGATTTTTGAGAAACTTTTCATGGCAATTTTATTTACTCTCAGAATTTTTGCTAGAAATCTGCTGCGAGGTTTTTGATTTATTTTTTATAATTTTTTTATGATACTTCTCTTTAAAATTATTGAGAAATAGGTTTTCCAAATTCTTCTTCACGCTAGAAACTTTTTGTTTAGTAACTTCCAGCAGAGACTTTGACAGTTAATAACGTCCATGTTGTTTAAGCAACATTTGTCAATTTACTTACTTACATACTCCAACCTTTTCATCACTATTATAAATTAGCTTCTTACAACACCTCTAGTTTAAATTTTACTCCGTAAGAGAAACTTTTCAGGGCAATTTAGTTTACACTTTGAGTTTCTTGCCAACTCGTCTAATAAGGCCTTCAAATTCAATTCAATTCGTTTGTCAAATTATTTGTTATTTATTCATTCTGTTTTGTCAAATCCCGATTGTAGGACTTGGGCCATAGACAATCTGACGTGTGTTCACTGAATGGGCTCTGGATCAGTTGACAACTGACCTTAATTTTCAATAAAAAATCATCTTAAATTCAGAACTGCTGCCCTGGCAATCCAAAGGACCCCAGCACTGCCCCTGAGACCTCTATTAGCGGTTTCAAAATCTGAATTGTGTACGTTATGGTGTACTGTACGTGTTAAGGGTTATGGCATTAAACTCTTATGTAGGTCACCTGCCTTCTAATGTGTAGCTTGTTGGGTGACAGAATTTTCCCTGAAAATGTCCTCATTTACTCAGACAGTCAGGCTGCAATCACGTCCCAAACGAATATCGTATCAACGTCTGTCCTCCCTAGTTGGGTGACGTTATTTTCCCTCAAAATGTCCTCATTTTTCTCAGACAGTCTGGCTGCAATCAAGTCCCAAACGAATATCATATCAGCATCCGTCGTATCTAAAGAAAATCGAAGCTTCTAATAAAATTTTCGCATCACTATAACTGTAGTCTTTATGTGGTATGTGTCCTCCGACAAGCTGGGTATACTGGGGTCATTGTAGGAGGTTGATGATATGTTAAATTTGATTAATACCGGGTTATCCATTTCGTGGTTTCAAAAGTAAACGTAAATAAAACACATATAAAATATTTTTTTCATGATATTTCTTTTTTATTGTAAAGTTTGAACGTTGACATTATGTGTGAAACACTACATCATTTAAATGACCTCCACGCGAAGTGTTGCAAGCATTGATTCTTTCGAGGTAATTTTCGATCAATTTTTGACACATGCTGGGCGATATCTCAGCCATAACTTGACGAATGTTAGTTTTTAAGTGCTCATGAGTTGAAGGTTTATCTATATAAACACGGTCTTTCGCGTAGCCCCACAAAAAAGTCTAATGGCGTCAAATCGCATGATCTTGGTGGCCAGTTGATATCGCCACGACTAGAAATTACGCGACCAGGAAATGTCTCTTGCAATAAAGCCATATTCGCTCGAGTTGTGTGGCATGTGGCAACGTCTTGTTGAAACCACATATTCTCCAAGTCGTATTCTTCAATCGCAGGCAAAAAAGTCGGTTATCATATGACCATAACGCTCCGAATTGACGGTGAAGGTCGTTCCATCGTCGTTTTCGAAGAAGTAAGGTCCAATCACACCTTCGGACCAAAGAGCGCACCAAACAGTGACTTTTTCTGGATGTAATGGCCTCTCTTCAATTACTTGAGGATTCTCAGAACCCCAAATACGACAATTTTGTTTATTAACATACCCACCGAGTGTAAAATGTGCTTCATCGCTGAAAAAAATTTTGTTGGAAAAATTGCCGTCCAACGCCTATTGTTCAAGCACACATTCCACGTATCTACGACGTTGTGAATGGTCAGCTGACTTCAGTTGTAGCGTGAGCTGGACTTTATATGGATGTAGGTGTAGATCTAAATGCAAAATACGCCATAATGTGCCGTAAGACAGTCCTAATTCCTGAGAACGACGAGGAATTGACACATTCGGGTCTTCGGCAACACTTTCACTTACAATAGCGTTGTTTTCAGCGGAACGAGCGAAACGATGATGCACAGGCCTTTCAATATTTGTAACCACTCAAGTCTCCTCAAATTTCTTTAAAATTTTGCCAATTGCTTGCGTAGTTGGACGATTATGTAAACCATAATCTCCTCTTAAAGCACGATACGTTGCTGTGGCAGAATCACCATTTTTGTAGTAGGTTTTGATAATTTTTATGCGTTGTGTGATAGTTTAGCGATCCATTTTCGTCAATGTCAGAGTCACTGCCTATTGTCTTGCCTTGCATGATTTCTACTGGAGCTTTAACTCCAGTAGAGACTAATTTTTTTCCCGTGTGTCAATGCTCAGCTCTATCATTGAAGTGGCTGTGGTTCTTGAAGTTGCCGTTGTCTAGTAGACGAGAGTGTCTCAACCCCTGGCTCAGACACCTCAACAAAACGATATTTTAAAAAATATTTTTTTAAATTTTATACTTCTAGCATAAACTGTGAGATTTAATAAAATTCTTATGAAAAGTCTCTAAAAAAACTGACGAGTTTAAACTGTAGGTTTCGCCACTCATAAACAAAAAACACACACAATATAGGTGCTACAAAAAGCTAGGTTGTGATCCTAACTTTGGCATTATAAGAATCAATTACGAAAATTGCTTAATTCCTGGTTTAAGTCCTGCCTAGTCCTTGGAACCAACCTCTGGCTAAAGTGAAATCTTACCCTCCATAGAGGTTGCACCAGTTAAGCCTTCTCTTAATTAAAATCCATCAATTTTTAAACTTTTGAAGGAATTAGTGATGAACTTATCGCGCGTAATTGTCTGCCTATGTATTCTTTCTCTTTCTGTATTTAATTTCTTGCTAAAAGTTAGGGTGTCCTATACACGAACATGACTCTGTATAACACTCTGTTGTATTTAAAATTAAAAATGAATGAATCATGTTGAATATTCTAATTTTAAAAGCCAAAGTTTCTGTGTTTTTTTCTTTTATTTTTTTTTTTAATTTGCCAAACGTCTCGAGCATGGCAGCATATCGTGTATATTAAGCAGGTGTTATAATTTTACGCCAATTTGAATTTTATCTACCGACAAAAACAGACTTTAAATAACGTTCACGAAAACATAAAAAAGTAAGAACGCAGAGCAAAAAAAAACAAAAACGAAATAAAAATCAGCAACAGCAATGATGGATAAAAAATGAAAACGAAAAAGAAAATTAAAAATAAAAAGAAAAAAAATAAGCGAATGACTAATTAAAAAGTGACTAAAACGCGAAGAAGCCAATATAAAAAATTCGGAGGCATGTGGTAAACTACCCTGCCTAGTGCTTAATATTGTACAGGAACCTCACAGTTGAGTAGTCAGTCCTCGACATGACGTAGAGTGTTTAATGTATTTAAAATTCAAATAAAAAAATTGTTTGCATTATTAGTGGTCACAAGAAATACGATGAGGGTAACGAACAGAATGGGGCGCAATGAAAATTAAAATAAAATTATTATTAAATAATAATAAATAAGGGGGTGTCAAATGAAATTTATGCAACATATGGCAAAAAATACATTTTTTAATAATAACAATAAAACACAAGACCTTGTGCTAAAAATATGCAGGCTTTCTTACTTGATTTCATATTTAAGAAACCATATTTCATCGTAAATTTCAAACAATAATTCCTTCATTTAACAATTCACTTAAAACCATATGTCCTTTTTAAATACAATTTAATTAAATTCAAATATTTCATACATTTTTCTTGTGTACAATTGCATGTACATACATATGTTCCCTTTTCTTCAGAAATTAATTTAATTTCTTTCTATCAGCGATTCTTTTCTCCTTTTTTAACTATTTTTGCCAAAAGTGAACATGCAATTGTATGAGTCAAACCCTTTATTTTTAAACTGCATTACAGTTGCGTCATTTCCTGTAATTTTTTAATATATTTCGGTGTTTTTTTTTGGTATACTTTTGTTGCATGCAACATATTTGTGCCAAAATAAATACCCTTTCTACCATCCAATGATTCATTACCATTTCAAAGGTCATAAATAATTTCTTTATATTTTTAGAATTTTTGCACCGGAACTGTTAAGTTATCTTATGAATAAATGAGTCACTTGGTTATTATGAACGGAATTAATAAGTCATAAAAGCATTGCCTTACAGATAAAAGGGTTAATGTAACTGATAAAGAGAATGCATAGCTCTATCTCTCTCTCTCTCTCTCTCAATAACTAACTAGATAGCATTTTTCCGAAAATCATCAACAAGGCCCATGAGGCTATGTACTCCTAGAGAGAGGTGTAAATGTTTGTACACAAATACAAGTACACACTACTAGGCCACAATTATCATAAATGATGTAATGTCAATGCAAAGATGAACGGAAACCCCTCAGCCCAATCCGATTATAAACCTCAGGATAGAAAATTCAAATCCTCTATGAATCCCCTGCCCAAGATATTCATTCTTATTCTACCAAGTGCCGGACATTTAGAGAGAAGGCATTCCATAATTTCCAACTTCTTCTAATCACAACATACAACATACTCCAATAGAGTCCGTCTCATACGTCACGTAAACAACTCAGTCACAAGACTCACGCTGTAATTGTCTATTTCCAGCAGCAATGCAACTCTATCAATGTCGACAGAAGGCCATAGGCTTTTTTCCATCATGCAATATTCCAAAAAGATTCCTTGTCTTGTTTTCCTTGTCTTATCACCCAATAAATCAATAGCAGTTAGGATTTCAGGATCAATTACAAAGCCAGTGACAGAATTTGAATCTAATCCTTCAAGAACATAAGCCATCATGTTCATAAGTGGATCACTATGACTCCGAACATAATAGGAATAGATCCGGTGTGTCCAAGAACCCTAATGCAGTTTTCACAGTGTCGAGTCAATTGTAACTTACACCACAGCAATCCATTGAGGTCCTCCAGCCAGCCTGGCTATCAATCCCAAAAAAAATCTTCACTTAAAGAGGATGGAACAGATACGCCCTCAAGAGCCTTAAAAATATTTCCATCTGAAAGTCTCAAAAGTTATCATCTGATTTAAAGCAAAGCTCCAGACCGTTGTCAACCCCAAATTAAGATGCCTCATCAAATCATCACCCGTGTTATAACTTATTGCTCTGCGTGCTGCCCAACATCCAACATGATCCTTCCCTTGTAGTTGGAGTAAATTATATTTATAAGCGGCGGTACCTACAGCTTAACGTCGACTTCCTTCGACAGATTAGAGAAACTTCTACACAGAAACTACTGACTCCCAGAGCATTGACCGGAAAACTGCTGATAGGAAGATGCCGAATTTATAATCCGGTGTGTAGAGTGCTGTAAGTTAGGGACATTACTCGGTCTATACTACTCTTTTCTCTAGAAAGCTCATTGCTTAACGTTTCTAGAATTTATGCTGTTGATTCTATTGTATCTGAGAAGTCATGTGATTGATGGATGGCATTGAGGAAAATATACTCAACGCAATAATTTTTATCTCGGATTTTATTCTGGATTACATACATACGTAATTGGTCATTACAACCATTCAGTCAGCTTTACGGCCTATATTCTCACGCCAATTATGTTGTGTATGTTAATATAATACATGAGTGGTGGCACCTACAATTTAAAGTCGACTCCGAACGACAGATTTTCTGAGAAACTTTTCATGGCATTTTTTTTAATATTAGAGTGTTTGCCAGAAATCTGCTGAGAGGAAGTCGCCGAAGAAATATTTTTTCATATTTTCGTTTTGATGTTTGACCTGGTGTTTGAACCGTGGCCTTACGTCTAATAACCCAACACACTACCTACAAGACCACGGCGTCGGTGATTTCGATTGTTGAAAAGGGGGTCTTGCTGGTCTTGCTTTGCCCGGCTATCAAAATTATATGTATCGATAATTGGGGCTTAAAAATATCAGTAATTTTGGCGTAAAATTTGTAAAACTGGTCCATATTGAAAAAATATTTGGAGCCACTGTTGGCAAACTTAAACCCTTAAACTTAAATGAATTAGCAAAATTCAAACGTACTGGCTCCACTGATAATAAATTATTGCCTATGGAACTTTATACTAGTATTATACCTGGTCTATGAGAGTATTTGAATTAAAAAAACGTGAGAAATTGTATATGGAATCTTTATTTTAAACAAAAGTCACTTGAACTCAATATTTCTAAAATAATGTTGTTGCTTTGTATTTGGTCAACTGTAACTGTGATTTGCTCAACCTTAAAGCCATAATTTAATTTCTAAAAAACATTTTCAGGAAAAAACAATTCAAACAAATGTAATGGAATTTATTTCACCATTTTCCAAAATAGAAGAGAAGAAGTATAAAAAACGGCGAATGGAAAATAAAACTTTGAAAAGAATCTCTTGAAGCATAACCACATCATATTGCGGAAGGGAAGATTAAATTTTACCATTTTTTAAAAGTAGTTAAAAGAAAATATGATTTCTTTTTTCTTTCTAATTCTGTTGGCTTTCTATATTTTAATGCTGGTTGGCCTATAACAAATTACCACTAATTTAACAAAACAAGAACGAGAATACCTATCTACACCTATGTAAAGTAAAATACAGCAGAAAAACATACACGAAGAAATGTTTTAGATTTGTAAAGAGAAGAACATTTTTATACGTTTATTACAGGACATGGTAGTGAATCTTTATTTGTGTATGAAACAAAACAAAACAAAAGAAAGCCATTAAACATATTGTTGCTGTTATTGTTGTTGTTATTGTTGTTGTTATTGTTGCCATTTGTTACAAAGAGACCCGCATAAAAAAATGTTTTTTTCTCTTATTTTATGTCTGAAATGTTGAAAACGACAAAAAAAACGTATGTTGGCGTAATTTTTCTCTTTTTTTTTTTTTTGGTACAACTTTGTGGCAGAACTGTTAATTCTACTCCCAATAAATTTCTATGAACACATACAATAAACAAGCATATGAGCACAAGCATTTGACCCACCAATTTGCCACAAAAACTCATTTCATAGAAACACAACAAAAAAAAAATTGTGTATTTATGGTTGCTATAGAACACAGCTAAAATACTTAAAAAAAAGCGAGAAAAAAGTGCGAAAGATTTTTACGAAAAGCACCAAAAAAAAATATATGGGAGTATTTAGGAAAATATTCTCTTCTCATATGTGTCAGAAGGATCAACAGGACAGAAAAGACGAAAAATTTGAGTGCGTGTTTTTAACAATTATGCTGGTGTGTCTGAAAAAATTCTATCAGATTACAAACAGAATATATACGGCAGAGAATTTGTTTACAGCGGCAGGCAATATATAGAGAATCTAATTTGAAAACGTATTAGAACTCGCAATAAAGGGGAGCGCACGAAAAAATTCGGTATTTCTTATGGTCTTATAGGTTTGCAAAAACAATTGAAATTCAATTTTTTAATTTGTTCCTTACCATTGGCTCTTTAACATTTAGAATTTCCAACAAGTATTGGAGAAATTTGACTTGAACTAGTTCAGTTACATACTTACATACATGTTGGTCATTACAACCCTTTAGTCAGGATTACGACCTAATTTCTCACACCATTTATGTTGTGTGTGTTAATTTTATACATGAGAGGCGGGACCTACAGTTTAAAGTCGACTCCGAACGACAGATTTTGGAGAAACTTTTCATGGCAATTTTGTTTACTCCCCGAGTTTTTGCCAGAAATCTGCTGAGAGGAAGTCGCTGAAGAAATATTTTTTCATATTTCGTTCAGTTGGAGATGCCTGACTTGGGGTTTGGACCGAGGCCTCACGTCTAACATGCCCACACACTACCTACTAGACCACGGCGACTGTTCAGTTAGTTTTGCCCAATCATCATGGACAACCTCAGACAACGATGTGTGTTTGCCGAAAGGTCTTTGGAGAAGTCGCCAATTTATCCTCATTTATCTTCAGCATTGAGGCTCTTTTCTTCATGAATGTATAAGTGAACAAACAAAATTGTTGAATTTGGGACCAAACAAATCCAATGATCCAAGAGCATTCAGTGCATTCCGTAGAATGTGAAAGTGAGAATTTTGGGTTGACGGTGTCGTCGGTTAATATTTCTTTGGGAATGACTTTAGCCAAGCCATTAATGTCCACAACAAGAACTATTGGAAAATTATTACCATCTCCTTTTTCCCTAAATTAATTGATCTCAACACCAATGACATGTGATTTGAACAAGACAGGGCTGCATGCTACACATTTCAAACTGCATTGGATACCCTGCACGAGCTATTTGTGGTCGTGTTCATTTCACTTGAAGGTGTTGGGAAGTGGCTACCGAGATCGGACGATATGACCGTTTTAGATTTTGTATTGTGAGGGATTCTGAAGTCACAGTTGTAGGCGAATAAGAAACAAACCACAGCGGTCATCAAAGTCAACAGAACACATGTCATCAGACAAATTCAGTCCGATTTGTGCATTAAAGTCATGAAAATTTCGTCTTTTGGATGATATTTACCTAGAGAAGAAGAAGTCGCCGTAGTCTAGTAGGTATTGTGTTAGCTTATTAGACGTAAAGCCAGGGTTCAAGCCCCAGGCGAGACATCAAAACAAAATCCAAAATGTATTTCTTCGGCGACTTTCTCTCCGCAGATTTCTGACAAAAACTCTGAGAGTAAATAAAATTTCCATACAAAGTTACACAAAAAGCTGTCGTTCGGAGTCGACTTTAAACTGTAGGTCCCGCCATTCATGTATAAAATTAACACACACAATATAAGTGGTCTGAGAAACTATGTCGTAATCCTGACTGGAGGGTTGCAATGACCAATTATGTATCTATGTTACCTACTTCTGATGCAGTGAGTCTCGGCACCGGCGTCCTAGGCACCCATTTGACACATACATCGAAAGGTGATATATCCAGCATTATATGTACAATGAATTTAGAAGTAATAACGATGAATTGTTGCAGTGACAGACTCCTGGTGGGACTATAGCCTTTTATCAGATCAAAGCGTCGAAAACGAAAACATGATCACGGTTTACATTCAATGCAGTCGCCGTAGTCTAGTAGGTAGTATGTTGGCTTATTAGATTTGAGACCAAGGTTTAAATCCCAAGTCGGACATCTTCAACAAACTGCCTCTCAGCATCTGGCAAACACTCTGATAGTAAATAAAATTGCCAGAAAAAGAGTGTCTCAAAAATCTGTCGCTCGGAGTCGACTTTAAACTGTAGGTCCCACCACTCATGTATAAAATTAACATACACAACATAAGTAGTGTGTGAAACTAGGACGTTGTACAATGGGTCAATTCGACCTCCTGGTACTGTACTTGTCTTAATTGACAAGTACACGTCCTCTAACCTAACCTAACCTACCTTACTTGGGTATCAGTTTTTCATCGCCTTGCGTGAGTTGATTAACTATTCTGTGGCTTTCCTGATGAGTAAAAAAAAATCGAGTTTTTTTGTCTCTCTCCTTTTTTACTCTTTACTGTGTACATGATTGTATGTGTTTGAATATGTCTTTTTATGTCCCCCTCATATATTGACTAAATTATACGTACATTGTTCCCCTATACTGTTATTGTTGTAACAAAAAGCCGTATTTTCTGTGTCTCTGCTTCAGCATAAGTTTCTCTATCTAAATAAGTCAGTAAATATGAGTCCCCATATAAAGACGTCTTTTTTCTAAATATATGTACATATGTACGTACATATATATGTACATGCATGTATCCATGCAGTCAACAACGACAACAACATCCGTGAGAGCACCAGTGTTAATACCCTCTGATTAATTAACACTGCGGAAGTATGTGTAGGTTAAAATAAATGCGTGTTTTTTTTTTCATTCATCTCTCTTCCTTTTTTTCCTTATTTTTTTTTTTTGCTTTATCCTGGCCTTCCTTTATTTGGCATAAAAATGCAAATAAAAGAAAATAAAACGTAAAAAAAAGAAATGTATCAGCCAAAGATATACATAGGCAGGGACAGCAACAGAAACAAAATGAAAAGAGAAAGAAAAAAATTAAAACAAGAAATAAAATCCTGCTGGCGAAAAGTACGTTTATAAAAATAATAAAAGCGTTTTGACTTTTACTTTATGTTCGTATATCTACCTATACATATGTGTATGCGTGTGTTCATGCTGGGTTTGTAAATCCGTTTTTTTTTTGTTCTTCATTGCCTCTTGGCTTAATGAGTCACCCTCACCTACTTTCACACTTTAATCCCTGACTGCTTTACTGGTATGCCGCCTCTCGACTTATTTTTTGTTTTATGCTTCTTTACATTTTGTTTAATGGCAAATTTAACTAAACGTCAGAAGAGGGCGTAAGAAAGAAAGACGAGTTTTTTAATTCTTATTTATGAGTCTCCAACTGCAGCTGTTTTTTGTTGTTGTTCCGCATTAGCCAACATTACAAAAGCAACACGGAACCGAACTTCGGTAAGTAAAAAACAGTGGGTTTTAGTCAATGGATTTTGGCAAAATGAAAGTGGTGCCGCGAAACTGGTATAAAACAACGTATACATTAGCTGGAGTTTTATGAACCCGGGGGTAATCTTTGGTTATTTTAGAATACTTATTCCCAATTGCTTCAATTGCTAACACATTGTTCCATGCGATACTATTGTCTTTTCAGATCAGATTGGTAGTTGATTTTTCCATGATGCGTTGCTTTTTATCTCGCTTGCTCTGTATTTTCATACATACATACATAATTGGTTATTACAACCCTTCAGTCAGGATTACGACCTAGTTTCCCATACCACTTACGTTGTGTGTGTTAATTTTTTTTATACATGAGTGGCGGGACCTGCAATTTGAAGTGGACTCCTAACGACAAATTTTTGAGAAACTTTTCATGGCAATTTTATTTACTTTCAGAGTTTTAACCAGAAATCTGCTAAGAGGAAGTTGCCGAAGAAATACTTTTCGTATTTTGTCTTGATGTCTGACCTAGGGTTTGAACCCTGGCTTTTACATCTAATAAGTCGAGACACTACCTACTAGACTACGGCGACTTTGCATTTCAATAACAGCCTATTAAATTTCCTCTGGTATTTATAGTCTTTGTTCGTTTTGGACTGTGTTCGATTTGTACAACCACGTTTTCCATTTTCATTCAATCCGTTTGAATACATGGTGTGCAGCTGAACGAGCAGTTGGGAGCAATTACCAACTTACCTTAATAAAAAATAGTATTCAGCAATGAGCAAACAAAATTGACATGAAATCCAAGAGCATCCAAGAGTAAACTATGCATCCCGAAAAAGTTTGGTATTAATTTTGGGCTCCCAACGTAATGAGTCCATATTTCTTTGAAGACTACATAGATAAATGCCAATTGCCTTTGACTTGAATTAAATGATCTGGACACCAACCATGTGCAGTTTCAATAGGACGGCGTTACGTGGCAAACAGACTATTCTACGCTTTACATTCTGCCCAATCGATAAGAGGGCATGGCCATCGCACGTGGAGATAATGTGAACTGGTCACATAGATCGTACAATTTAAATTAATAAAATTTGTTTGTGTGGTTTTCTTAAGTCAAAGGTGCAAAAAAATAAACTAAAAATCACAGTGGTTCTCATAATGTCATGCCATCGGTCAAGTTCAGCATCATTGGTGCTCTAGAATCATAGAGAATTAAACATTTCGGCTTTTCTCTACCCAAAAAAGCAGTTTCGAACGATGTTATATTCCACTCATGGCAAATGGCATCAATAAGTTTCTCAAAATGAATTAAAAATTTCAATTAATTGGCGTTTGTAATGGACCTCAGCAGTTGAGGGTGTGTATACAATGTTCTCCATGCAATAAGAATTCTTTGGGATGCCGTTGTAAAGTTAAAAAATTTTGTTAGAGAAGCTTGACGTCTCAAGTGAAATATAATTAGGTGACTTTGTTTACATTTACATAAAGCCTCTTATGTGTCTACGAGACTATTGAATTTGATTATCAATAACTAAAATCCTGGGCAAATGGAAGAGTATACTTCACGATCCTTGCGTAACGTGCTACATTGGGGTTTTTCATCTTCCTGGTCAAATAGTTACTTAAGTGGGCAGCACTGCTATTATGGCCTTGTTGTTATTTTTAATGTTTCGTTATAGTCTTCTCAGACAGTAACAGTTTTGGACATTGGTGGTCATTAATTGTATGTCCATTAGATATTCTCCAAATCAGATTAAATTGAACAAAAAAATTATTTTGCGAATGTGGTTTATATAAGAAAATTCCAATTGAATAAAGCGGTGTATGATAAGACTGGACAAGCCTGGACGTACATAAATGGCCATTACAACCCTCAGTCAGAATTACGATCTAACTTCCCACACCACTTATGTTGTGTGTGTTAATTTTACATATGAGTGGAGAGACCTACTGTTTAAAGTCGACTCCGAATGACAGATTTTTGAGAAACTTTTCATGGCAAAATTTTTATTTACTCTCAGGGGTTTTTGCCAGAAAACTGTTGAGAGGAAGTGGACGAAGAAATATTTGTTCTTTTGGAGATGTCTGACCTCGGATTTGCACCGTGACCTTAACAAGTCAATACACTACCTAGTAGGCTACTGTCTAACTTAAATCTATTTTTAAATCGTAAAAGTTGCATGATTTATTTCAAATTTATATTCATAAAACTCCCTACACAATATTATATCAATTTGTTGTTTTCTTTTTCATTCCAAGTGCTGCTTCTGTCCCACTGTTCCTGGTCATATTTCAATTGAAATATGTACTTGAGTATGCGTCCTTATATAACTTAAAATAGGGATTAAGTAATAAGAAAAAATTATAATAATTTTAAGTATTAAATTTCCGTAAAAGAAAAAAAACACGGCAACAACAATGAAAAATATTTAAGCAATTTTTTTTGATCTGGTCATATTACTACTACAAGCACTGTAGATGTTCACTTGGTCAATCTGTCTTTTTTTGTTTTTGTTTTTTGGCTGGCCACTTTACATTTCTGTTGCCTGGTTGGCTGGCTGGCTGGCTGTTATTTCATGACAATGCAAATTAAGTCAAGTTTATTACCGGGTTTTATAACCTTCCATACATTTATTTATTGTTTTAAGGGTACAGTACTCGTACAGTAGTATAAGTACAAAATGGCAGAGGAGTGTAAATATGTATGTAAGTATGATTGTGTAAAGTTCTAATGTTGGCCAAGCAATGTGAATTATTTTATTGTATTATTATGTATCTCAGCTTTAATTTTATTTGAACTTTGAGTTGCCAAATGAAAATTCCTAATCCTAATGTTGCCAAATGTTATTATTGTGTACATATTATTAAATAAGTGTCATCCTACATTAGTAAACGAATAGCAAAATGTGTGTGTGTTCCTGGATTCTTTAAAAATTGGCCCTGCTTCTTGGCCAATAACAACCAGAATTTCTGTTCGCTCTTAAACATGTGGATAATGACATACGTTATATAGCATTGGTTAAGGTATGATAGATTATCACATGCAGTTAAAGCAGTCAAAATAAGAATTATTTAAATCAGCCTCATAGAATCCGTAGGATTCAGGCAAAGGCATACTTGTTTAAAAACCATTCACCTTCAAAAGAGTCTTGAATAATGAGTAACAGGGCATAGACAATCACTAGTGTGTTAGATCATTTATTTACTAAAAGCTCTGGCAATTTAAATTTGTTTGACTACTAAAAGTAGACAAGGAATATACGAATAAAAATGCAAAGAACCGATAACATCGTACACTTGTATACATTATTACAGTCGCAGTAGTCTAATAGGTAGGATATTGGCTTATAAGACAAGACGTCGGGGTTCAAACCACAGCTCTGATGTCTCAAAAAAAGATATATGAAAATAGTATTTCTATCGGCAACTTCGTCACAGCACTCTCATGGCAAAGACTCTACGAGTAAATAAAATTGCCATGAAAAGTTTTTCAAATCTGTCGTTCTGAGTCGGCATAGTACTGTGCCTTGCATAAAATCAAAATATGTAATGGGTTATGTGAGAAACTAGGTTTAAATCCTGACTAAAAAGGTTGTAATAATCAGTTAAGTAAAGAAGTAATTATAATGTTATAGAGTGTAGCTCTCTTAAAGGCCTTCGAAGTATCCTTAGATCATAGAACACAGATTGAAAAAGGAAACTTCAGATCGCATCTACCATTGTTTTTAACAGAAGACTACTGAAAAGAATGTCGCAGAAATAAATATTATTCCACTATTCATTTCGATAGCGGGCATGCGTTTAACAAACGAACACACTACACTTTCTAGACTACGGCAAATCCAAGTTAAATAAAGACATTCTTTAAAACAGTACAGTTGGAGTTGGATAAACTACAGAGACGCACTTGCATTGGTATAAAAGTAGCGATGATGACCTGTGCTTTAACAGGGCTAGCTTTGCTAGATTTAAGCCCATTAGATGGACAGTGAGGATCAGAATCATGGAGATTATATACAGGTTTAATGGATGACAAATTTACAATTATATTGAGTTATATATATATCAGGAGTTATAGTGACCGGACAAATCGAATGGATGATATGGTAGTTCTTTTCATAACTATTCACTAGACAGTATTACGAAAGTCTATGATTTTGGGAAATGCTGCTCAATAAGACTGGGTAATAAGGATGTAAGAAATAAACTGCTACAGTAATCCCTCGATTTACGTCGCAGTTGGTTCCAAAAAATGGCGACGTAAATCAAAACGACGTAAATCGAATCTCATATTGCTCATACGACAAAATAGTATGTTTTTAGCAAGGAACTTAAAAAGTTACAGTAATCCCTGATTTACGTCGCATTTGGTTCCAAAAGAAGGCAAAGTAAATCGAATGACGACGCAAATTGAAATTAGAAGGAACAAAAAATTTGACGACGTAAATCGAAACAACGTTAATCGAAGGATTACTGTACATTATCTTTTAAAAGCCAGAGACCATTCAGACCACATGGGGAAACTTACGAGTTACTTTATAGCTTTCAAAGATGTATTTAATACAGCTTGTGCAGAAAGTACAAAGGACGCTACTATCTGACAATCAGGCCTATAAGGTTGACTCGTTGAATGAGTTAGTAGGACTGGATAGCCAGTCAATTAGGAATGATTCGCAATGAGCAGGCAAAGACGCGAAGACGGAGGCTTTTTAAGCTCTCACTTTCCAACATCCTTGACCGAGCTCTCTTACATAAAAATTGCTGTACTAGCAAGATTTACTTTGGAATCGAGTGGATTTTCTCAAGGCAATTTTTGATCTCGGGCTTGAATATTAATTGTGATATCACAATGATGTTCTGTGCAGTGTTTAAAAATATTCAACCATAAAAACCACGAATTTATTTATCGACAATAATCGTCACCTTAGTGGTCTGCAAGTGTTAAATCGATACCGAAGCGTGCCCTGATACTATAGTGGGCTGAAAAGATTTTGGCAGCAAAAATTCGTCGACTAACTCGAAAAGGGAAATACCATCAACAGTGGCTATTGCATTCTATCTTAGCCTACGAACTCTTCAGCTCAATAGAAAATAATACAATCTCTAATGCGTTCTCTGTATATTAAGCCTTCTTTATTTACTTTCAGGTCAATATTCAAATTCAAATTACAAAATACATTTAAAATAATTTTACTTTTTAATCTCCAAATATATTTAATGATCTTGAATAAACAACAACAAAAAAATGGAAATTTATTTAAATAATATTCACAATAATACAAATGCATGCCATAAAACTAAATGGCAAATCTAATTG
Source organism: Sarcophaga variegata (assembly GCA_932273835.1). NCBI lineage: Eukaryota > Metazoa > Arthropoda > Insecta > Diptera > Sarcophagidae > Sarcophaga > Sarcophaga variegata. The sequence continues at coordinate 114,863,870 of OW026361.1, forward strand.
CAACAAATCAATGAAATCAAAACATTTAAAAAAATAAACAAAATTAGGCTCTAAGCCTAAGCCTTTGCATTTCTGAAATGCAAAATTTACCAGGCAATTGGATAAAAATGAAATAAAAAATAGAATTGTTTAATAATTTTAAATAAGCATTTAAAATGTGTATTTGAATGGCATAAAATAAAAAAAATAATATTTTTGCGGATCATTAAAGTTCATATTATTGTTTTCAAAATTTGCATACATTTTGGATTTTTGGAAATTATTTTTAAATTTTATTCTTTTCATTAAAATTTCAATTGAACACGAATGTATGAATGAGAGAGGGATTTTGAAACGAGTCCAATAAAACGATTTTAATATAAAAGAAATTTTGATTATATTAACAGCATAACAATAAGCATTTTGCATAGAATATTGAATATTTTGTAACAATATGTTGGGGTTGTAGTTAATTTTTGTTAAATTAAATTTTTATTATTAGCAATTAACATGTGTATATATGATTATCAGTAATGGTAATGATACCAGTAATCCTAAAATTATAATAACAAAAGCGATAAGGCTGGTAAACTAGATAATTAAACCACAGGTTGCATTTCAAATAGAAATCTAAATCCATACATTGGAACTTATGTTGTTAAATTAAATAAAAACAGAAATTAAAGTAATGGACGCAATGCAATGCATCACAAAGAATCATCGATATATCGTGTGCATTCATTGATTTCTGTAACAAAGTGGAAATAATAAACAGAATGTACTCATTGATTGCTAGGGATAGTAGAGAATATCAATCTTTTATATTGTACTGTCCTCATCCCATATACATATATCTCTTACATCCACTTAAGAATGCTGCTCGTTGTCGTTAAGAATAATTTCCAGCCTGTTACTTAATAAGCGCCGAGATATTTCCATCTAAAATGCTTTCAAATGCATATAGGATTCAGTCTGTGTTCGGAGATTTGTTCTTTTCATCACAGAGTCTGCACATTGAGCGGAGACTTTCTCTCAGCACGCCACTTTTTTATGTAGATGGAGGGACCTACAGTTTAAAGTCGACTCCGAATGACAGGTTTGTGAGAAACTTTTCATGGCAATTTTTATTTACTCTCAGACTTTTTGCTAAAAATCTGCTCAAAGGATACCGCCTGAGAAATATTTGTTTATATTTGGTTTTGTTGTCGCCGTAGTATAGTAGGTAGTGTGTTGGCTTATTTGACGTAAAGCCATTGTTCAAACTCCAGGCCAGACATCAAAACAAAGTACAAAAAGTATTTCTTCGGCGATTTCCTCTCAGCAGATTTCTGGCAAAAACTCTGAGAGTAAATAAAATTGCCATGAAAAGTTTCTCAAAAATCTGTCGTTCGGAGTCGACTTTAAACTGTAGGTCTCATCACTCATGTATAAAATTAACACACACAACATAAGTGGTGTGAGAAACTAGGACGTTGTACAATGGGTCAATTCGAACTCTGGGTACTGTACTTATCTTAATTGACAAGGACACATCCTCTAACTTAACCTAACCTAAATGTGTTACAAAATTTGGTCGCAGAGAAGAACTAACAGTGTCCGGTATATGCAAGTTTATTGCTAAAGCTCGTGAAACTGGTTTTATTGTTAATGCGCCAAGATGTGAGCGTGCTCGTACAGTGCGTACTTTCAAAAATATCGAAGCTTTGGCTGAGAGTGTGCGTGAGAATCCATCAACATCAATTCGTCTTTGTACTCAAGTAATTGAACATTTCACGCGAAAGTTTACGTCGAATTTTGCGAAAAGATCTCGGTATGGCGCCTTATAAAGTTCAATTGGTTCAAGACATGAAGCCGCATGACCAACCGCTTCGTTTTAGCTTCGCTGAATGGGCCAATGAGAAACTGCACGATGATGTAAATTTTTCAAAAAATTCATCTCTTCGAATGAAGCTCATTTTCATCTTGGTGTGTATGTTAGTACGCTGTGGTCTAGTAGGTAGTGTGTTGGAATTTTAGATGTGAGACCACTGTTCAAACTCCACGTCAGCCATCTCAACCAAAATGAATCATGAAAAATATTTCTTCGGTAACTTCGCCGCAGTAGATTTCTGGTAAAAAATGTGAGAGTAAATAATAAAAGTCCCATGAAAATTTTCTTAAAAAATCTGTCGTTCGGGAAAGACTTTAAAGTGTAGGTCATGTCATTCATGTATAAAAATTAACGCACACAATATAAGTGGTGTGAGAAACTAGGTCGTAATCTTGAATAAAGGGTTGTAATTAACAAGTTATGTATGTAAGTTTGTTTACATTAATAGCAAAACTGCCGTGTTTGGGGCTCAGAAAACCCTCACTTGGTCTTACAGAAGCCAATGCACCCATTACGAGTGAAGCGGAGGTATCTTTCGCCCATATTTCTTTGAAAAATTTGAGGGCGGCGCAACAATTATGGTCAATGGAGATACCTATCGCATCATGATAACCTATTTTTTTGTGTTCGCTCTTCATGGTATTGATGAGAACATTGTTCGGTTTCAACAGGATGGTGCAATTAGCCGCACATCTTATGCCACAATCGATTTATTGCGTCAGTCATATGATGGCCGTTTAATTGGTCGAAATGGTAATGTAAATTGGCCGCCAAGAAGCTGCGATTTATCGCCGTTGGACTATTTTCTGTGGGGTGCCGTTAAAGAAAAGTGTTATGCCAACAAATCAGAGACAATTGAGCATTTGAAGGTCAACATTCGTGATGCCATTGCCGAAATACGACCCCATACACTTTAAAAAATACACGAAAATTAGCGTGATCGAATGAGGTACTGTGAGGCTAGCTGCGGCAGCCATATAAATGAAATAATATTCCATTTCTAAAAGGAACAATTGTACTTCAGAACAAAAAAATAAATTTGGCACAATTTCAAGCCACCTTTATTTTATTGCATTTATAAATTTAAACTTTTAAATGGCCCACCCTTTACACACGTATGTGTATATTGATATTTATTGTATTTAATATTTTATTAATAAGCATATCATTTCAATATCATTTACAAATAAAATAATAAAAAATAAGGAATAAAAATAAAAAGTTACCGCAATAAAGTGTAGCTTATAAGTAAACTTTTAAAATATTTATGCAATGCATGTGTGCATGTATATATACAAGTGCGAACACATAAAGATTTTCTTCTTCTGTTTATTTTCCAATATGAAAATGAAATAAAAATTCCCTTAACAATTGACCTAATTTTTCCTGTTTTTCCTGTTTTTTTTACTGTTTGTTGATGTTATTATTATTGTTGTTGTATTCATTTTCTTTTTACTTTAAAAATTTATATCTGTAGTAGTTATTGTACATTTATGTATATGGCCAAGTACATGTGTATGCATGTGTGTGTGTGTATGTCTATAAGCTAAGCAATATTGCGAACAATAAATTTAAGGTCATAAGAAGCATTCTCATCAGCTCTCAATAACCCAATGAGTTGTGCATATTTTCTGTCCAATTAACTGAAGTGCTAATTCCAGGTATTCAAATGTTAGATATGTTTAAGATTTCTATCGAAAGCTGGTTTTATTTGGTTTTCATTGTCCTTCTTTTATTTTCAAAATAAAATTGAAAAAAGTAAAAAAGGAAATTAAGCCTGCAGGTAAGCGCACCAAATTCATCGAGAAAGTTGGTCAGCACTAGGGCAGCGCATTATAAGCCCGACTACCCTATGCTAGAAACCAGCCTGAAGTTTAATAAACGAAGCTATATCCTTGCTATCAATGAAGGATAGTTCCATTAAGCTGACAAGGAATGGAGAGCCAAATAACCTAAATCTGCACCTCGCCAGATATGGGCATTGGCAGAAAAAGTGGATAACAGACACACAACCTCGTCGGTAGTCGTTCAAAGGGAGATGCAATCTTTATGCTTGTCTTCCCAGAACTCAGTGACCTGTGAGCCACTGGTTGTTTGGTACGTTTCCTATCCGTCATGGGCCAAGTGAGTTTGGCAATTAAGCAAGATTCCTCATTTGTCCAGGATGGGTTGGCGTCCCGAAAGATCTGTTGCTTAATGGCCAATGTAACCGAGGTGAGAGGCATACCCAATTCTATTGGAGAGCGTTCCGGAAGGAGTGTACCTGCTCTGGCAAGCTCATCAGCTTTACAGTTGCCAGGAATGTCCCTAAGCACGGGTCTCAGACAAACGAGATGCTGAATTGCTTAGAGAGGACGTCCGCTATCATAGGAAATTGGATTGCTGATGAGCTTACAACCTCTGATATGTTACAAAGCACAAGTCTTTCGATTGTCTGAGTCATGGTGTTATACATCTATTTCACATGAAGCCTCAAATTGCTTGCAGCAGGAACTCGCACGGATAAAAAGAGGAATAAAACACTTCTATCCTTAAATCGAATGGCCATCCAATGCACCATAGCGCATTCTCACGATTCACTGTACTTTTGGAAAGCAAACCGTTAGGCTTGATATTCTCTCAAATCCATTTGGTAGGAGCTGTGGATCTGAGTTAAAGGTAGAGACCATCTTTCCCTTCATCTGACAGAGCCTTTCTCTTGCCATAAAGAGATGGAGGTTTTTACGTGTCATTTGCTGGCATTATTGAGGGAGCTCTTTAATAAAAAGATTGCTGTCATACAAATATAAATAAATAAGTGATCAGTTAGGATTACGATCGGGCTTCTCACACCATTTATGTTGTGTGTGTGTTAATTTCATACAAGCAATGCGGGAACTCAGTTTAAAGTCGACACATTTTTTTAAGAAACTTTTCATGGCAATTTATTATCTAATCCCAGACTTTTTGGCTGAAATGGGATGAGAGGAAGACGCCGAAGAAATATTTTTTCATGATTTGTTTTGTTTGAGATGTCTGACGTGGAGTTTGCACCGTGACCTTACATTAAAAGACTAACACACTGCGTATTAGACTACAGCGATTGCTGCCATAGTAAAATTTATTCTGGACTCAGGCTTATTAGGATATGTTGGACCTCTGCGTTGGATATTAAAAAAGTAGCCGTAGTCTAGTAGGTAGTGTGTTGGCTTATTAGACGTAAAGCCAGGGTTCGAGCCCCAGGCCAGACATCAAAACAAAAATACAAAAAATATTTCTTCGGGGACTTCCTCTCAGCAGATTTCTGGCAAAAACACTGAGAGTAAATAAGCCTGCCATGAAAAAGTTCTCAAACATTTGTCATTCAGAATCGATTTTAAACTAGAGGTCCCGCCACTCATGAATAAAATTAGCACACACAACATAAGTGGTGTGAGAAACTATGTCGTAATCCTGACTGAAGTGTTGTAATGACCAATTACGTATGTGCTAAGTGGGACGTCGTCCCAGCCTTTCAATTCTCTTACAGCTGCTTGGTTAACATAAACTATGTTAATATCTCTCCGAGAAATGTAGCCCTTTTGATAATTACCACAGCAGCCTGTACAATAGCTACTTCTCCTTAAACGACGATGGTTTGGATGCTTATCGAGTGCTGACTCCGAAAGCACAAGCGTTGCATTACTTTTCCTTATAACAAGAGATTCAAATGCTGTCCCATATGTTCACTGGGTAGCTTGACTGAAGTAAAAATTTCATTTGGCCGATTGAAACATCATGCAAGTACATGATGTACATACTTATGGAATATCTGTTCAGCATGTATGTGTATTTATTTGTAAAATAAATGTATACATTCATACATCGTTATATTTCTTTATGAATGTGTCTGTCTGTCTGTCTGTATTGCATATACAACTCATTCCTATACATAGAAATAAAAATGATTGTATAACAATACATACATAAAATCTGTAAGTCTCTGTTGGCTTGCAACAAACAATTGAAACAGAAACTAAAGAAAGAAAGTGAATGAGTGCAAGAGAAAAAGACACCCAAGTAAAAAGAGTAAAGAAAAATAAGAAACAAATGAATATTAGTGTACAGTGTAAACATATACGAGTACACCTACAAAGTAAAATCTTACTTGCCTCTCTACTATGAAATATAGACAGCAACACATGCACTTACACTTGTAAGCAAATAAATGAAAATGAAGTCTGATATTTATGTGTGTATGGATGTGTGCATGTATGTGCTTATAAATGTAGGGAGAATATTAAATCGATATGGTATATTAAATTGTATGTAAAATATTTATTCAATACTTTTACTCTCACTCACACACTCTCTCTCTGTGTTCTTCAGAGACACATAAGTGCATATGTACGTACATAAACAAGGACATTAAATTTTGAGTTTATATACGATCGATGTCTGAGTGTCAGGTTGTTTGGTCATGGTTTGAGTTAATATTCTTGTATGCTTATCTGTATGCATTCTCACGTATGTGTGTATATTTTAATATTGACAATAAATGGCAAGAAGGCAAGAAGTGAAAAGAAATAAAGTATTGGTAATGAGCACAATTATTAACAGATGTTCAAGCATTATCCATTTTAATAATTTATCATCAGTGCCATTTCGATTCATCTTTTACTTGCAGAGTGGACTTATCACAAAATTAGTCAAACTACCTACTACTACTATTACTACTACTACTACTACTACTACTACGAAAGTACATACCGAGGCTGTAGTTTGAATTAAATAAAAACATACTTGGGCAAATGGCAAATACATAAGAGGACTGAGTATTAATTGAGATTTTCGTCAATTAGTGCCTATGGATGGATGACATGGGTACGGTGGTCCGTATTAAAAGAAGGTAAAGTCGGCTTTATATCGTCGCTTTTTAAAGATGCTCGTAGTGTATTTGTTATTGCTTATTAAAAGATTAAAAAAAATAAAAGCAATTCACTCGTTGAAGAGGTTGTGTAGTCGCCGTAGTCTAGTAGGTAGTGTGTTGGCTTATTACACATGAGGCCAGTGTTCAAACTCCAGGTCAAAACGAAATTTTGAAAAAGATCATTTCCTCGGTGACTGCCTCTCAGTAGATTTCGCGTAAAAAGTCTGGGAATAAGTAAACTTCACATGAAAAGTTTCTCAAGACAATCTGTCGTTCGGAGTCGTCTTTAAACTGTAGATGCCACCACTCATGTATAAAATTAACACAAACAATATACGTGGTGTGAGAAGCTTGGTCGTAATCCTGACTGAAAAGTTGTAATGACCAACTATGTATGTATGTTACACCCTATCTGCCTAAGATACAGAGAAGACTTAAAAGTGGAAGAAAAATATTCTACGAAATGAAAAGTCGCCCAAATACAATCTGTCTAGATGAAGCCAATATTCGTTTTATGTCTGGCCTGGGGTTTGAACCCTGGCTTTATGTCTAATAAAACATGCTGTTACGTCCAGTAATAATAAATTTTTGCAAGTCGTTGCTTTACTTCAACCATACAATTGTTTCTTTAACCTTAATCGAAACTATGCACTATTTTGAGTTGAAGTGAAATCATGCTGCAACTTTAATCGCAAGCCCTCGAATTGTGATATTAAAAATTCTTTTTAAAATTTTGCGTTGTGAGAAAAAAATATCATCAGCAATTTATAATAAATTTTGCTTCATTACTGATATGAATGCATATGGATACACATACAAATACACACAGTTTTGTATGTGTAAGTTGCAAATATTAGAAATTCTCTAAAATATGCCAGTCACGTCTAAATAAAATTAATTACTTAGAAAACGTTATCATAACAGCTCGCATCAGTGACAAAGTGCATAAAATGCACGTTTTAGCTGCATGATAAGACTCAAACTAAAACTAGAAAATATCACAACAATTCACATAAAAAAAGAGGAAAAACGAAACGAGGAAAAAAATGTAGCAAAGTATCATAACTCTGACCATATCATACTCAGAAAAAAAAGAACAAAAAAAAGTTGTAATGGATAGACATGTTATAGATGGACCAGAGAAGATAGACGTTTCGTTTTAAGTTCGTGTTACTATTTTGCCAGTCTGTAATAGTTTTTTCGGATATTTTTGTGCTGTTATCTGGCCATAATAAAGCTTATATAATAACCAATCTCAGTTTAATGCTCGCTCGCCTTGCCTCTATTTCAGGTTTTTTTTTTCTTTTGCTACCGCTAACTGTGTCACTTTGTCTATAAAGTTATGGTCGCATAGTATTTGAATGAACGCGATTGAGTGTGTGTTCAAGTTTGTTTAACTGCACAGTTTTGCTTTAGTTATTGTTGTAAGGCAGTTAGTGAGAGGTTAAAACAAACTCTGTGTATGCGTGTGTGTGTAGTTGAAAGGCAGCATAAAATCCACACAAAACTTTTTACTGCAACATCAAATGACACTGCAGTTTAAGCCTCCTCCTCTCTTCTTTCGCTCAAAAAAAAACTTGCATACAAATCCACAGGAAAAAATATTGCCAAAAAAACAAGTATACTGAACGACGAAACGACTGAACGAACAAAATGTTAAAACGACGAAACGTAACGTAAAGTCCGTATGTAATTTATGACAACATTTTGCTAAGGTCAAACTAAATGCCATTATTTAACTGACACTCTGCCAAAATAAAACTAAAAACTCAAACTGACTATAACTACGACAGAAAAGTAAAAAATAGAAAACCAGAAAACAGAAAATGAACAGAAGGACATGCAGAAAAAATAGTTGTAATATCCTTCTGTTCGTATGCTTGTTTGCGTGAGAGCATACGTTTTTTTCTTATTGCGTATTCCTCGAACATTATGCTGAGCAAATTTGAAGAGAGCAGTAGAGTGATATGTTTACCTTATGTTATGGTTTCATACTGTCACAAACGCACACATACATAAACAAACTATGCATCTTACCTGTGGTTATAGAAAGGACTTAAAAGAACCCAATATTGGTTTGAATGATTGTTAGGAATACATTGATTTATATATTGCTTCCGATATTTTTTTTACAGCAGTACCACAATTTCTTAAAACTTTGATGCTGTTACACCCGTAATAAAAGCACTGTGATGCAAAAGTCAACTCCTTGTAATTCTAATTGCTCATTATAAACCTTTAGTCAGGATTACAACCTAGCTTCTCAGACCACTAATGTTGTGTGTGTTAATTTTTTTACATCAGTTGCGAGACCTCCAATTTTTGATGTGCAATTTTATTTTCCTCTCACAGCTTTTATCAGAAGACTGATGGGAGAAAGTCGTCGAAAGAAATACTTTTCGTATTTCGTTTTGTTCGACTTGTATGAGCCACAGGCTCTCATTTTACAAGCCCATACACTACTTATTAGATTACGACGACTTTATACATTATTTGCCATTACATGTCCTTAGTCAAAATTATAAACTAATTTCTGCTGCGTCCTATATATAGAAACAATGTCAGACCCGAAAGAGAATTATCTTTCAGAGCTTTTGCCAGAAAACTGCAGAGAATGGATTAAAGCAAGAAATATTTTTTTATTTGACTTTTAAAAATTTGCCGATCCGAGTTCTGAGCTGTCGAACTTGTATTAAATAAGCCTTCAAACTACAAGTTGCCTCACAACTTATGCGACAAAAGGGCGATGGACACATAGTCTTATCAGAAATGTACAAAGTTTGGTTGCAAGGAGACACGGTCATGTTGACTTTTATATGACACAGTTTTTGACAAGGCATGGCTGCTTCAGGGAATATCTCTGTAAATATGGCCACTACAATGAGGTATCTTGCTCCTTCTGCAATAATGGAAGTGAAAATGCTGAGCATATTTTCTTTTATTGCAATATATTTAGATTGGAACAAGAGTTTTTAGAGACGATGATAAATGAAATAGTAACACCAGAAAATATAGTTCCGCATATGCTGCGGTCTGTTGAAGTTTGGCAATATGTCAAAATGCTGTCTGCAAATGTGATGCAAGAATTGAGAAGGATAGAGAGAATTCGTAGGATTGAAAGGGATGGAAATCCATAGTAGTAGTCAATAGGCTAGAACTCGTCTTGTGATGAAATACTTAACAGTAGTACCATAGGACAAATAGGTTCGAATCGTAGAGGTTGTATTTTAGTGGCTTAAAGTCTCACACGACTGTTGCAGTGTCACCAGAGTCTTTCAATGATTCTTTCACCTCGATAAAAAAAAACAACTTATGCCACATTGAATATTTTCTACCAGCGGATTGAGGGCATGGTCATGGTCTCACGTGAAATTGATGTGAACTGGCCACCGAGATGGTGCCATTTGAGTCCTCTAGACTTTTTCTTGTGCTGTTTTGTTAAGTTGCAAATGTATGCCAAAAAGCTACAAACCCCAACGGTCCTCAATGCCATTGAGGCAGAATATTTGATGTTTCGGATGAGCTCCAAACAGAGAGTGATTGAAGGACATTTTAACGAAGTTATATTCCAGACATGAAGTCGCCGTAGTCTAGTAGGCAGTATGTTGCCGATACTACAACCAAATTAAATGTGAAAAAATATTTATTTCTGCTACTTTACTCTCAGAAGTTTTCTGGTAAAAACTGTGATAGTTAATGAAATTGTCATCAATGTCACCATGTTCTAGTAGGTAGTTTGTTAGCTTAACCGAGAGGCCTCGGTTCAAACCCCAGCCCAGATATCTCCAACAAAAGGATATAACGAAAAAATTCACGCAGCAGTCTTCTGTCAAAAACTCTGAGAAACCCAGCGAAAATTTTCTCGAAAATCTGTCGTTCGAAGTCGACTTTAAAGTGTAGGTCCTGTCACTCATATATAAAATTAACACACACAACACGAGTGGCATGAGAAGTTAGGTTGTAATCCTGACTAAAAGGCCTCAATAGCCATTCTCTCTCCCTCTCTTCTTATTAGCTTTAAAGGATGCCAAAGAAATCAAAATCACATTTGCCTAGAAATTAGGAATGTTTGACAAACATTCTCACTGCGGCAGCAAACCCAGCGCATTTAATCAGTGGAAGTTTATGGTAATACATCTGAAGCCTGATACTGTATAGAGAGTGAAGGAAATATTGATTGATATTGTTAGGGAACAGTGTTGCATTGCGGTCTGTTACATAAGTATTGAACTGCTGATTGAACCCAACCTTGTCAATCCCATAAGTTAGGAAGCAGAAGATAAAAATATGAAAGAAAATAAAGTTGGTGATAACGATATAAAGAAAACCAAAGGACATCAAATATGTGGAAGTAATGATCATAAAAAATTCGGTAATGATCGTAATTGGACTGTTGTGAATAACTATGTACGGAAAACTAACCACCATGCTTTAAGAAGTACATATTTTGTGTTCCCAGTGCATAAAAATAGAATAGATTTAACGCCTAAAAACTCATTTATCACAGTTAATTCATTAAATTATCAATTCAATTCCTTTCTCTCTAACTGCCTATATCAATGCACACGTTTCTATAGCTATCTTCTTAAAATAATTAAATTTCTCATGATATTAAATTATCGTCACTATTTAAATGATTATAAAGAGAGAGAGAAAGAGAGAGTGAACAAAAAACTCCCATCCTACTTAGTACACCAGTACTGTAAACCATCCATAGAGCACTTTAATGTGATTTAAATACAATTTTAATCCATTTACCTCGTTGGATAAAAAGAAAAAAAATAGAAAAGATTTCATTAACTCTTCCACCAGAAAGTGTCTGTCCCAAGTGTCTTGAGCTTCCAAACACACGACCGTACGACAAAAGAAACCTGAAATAATGTCTTACTTCTCTCTGTTTAGCTTTCCTTTTTCTTAGCTTTTCTTCAACTCATCCTGGCTTTCGTTCTTTAAATTCATAGCACTTCCACTCCTTTGCTTTGTTTTTAATAGGACGGGGGAAGAGAATAGAAACAAAAAAAAGGAATTGTTTTTATTGTAATTTCATTCATTATCAAACAGCACTTGCAACACAAAAACTGCTGCACAGTTTTCTCGTTGTTGGCAAACGTTGGCAATTTTATACCAGCCAGTGAATGTCATGCCGACTAACGCTTCTTCTTGCCCATAATAAAGGTAAAAATAGGTAGACGGTAGAGGTAAAAAAGTCATTATAATATCAACAACAACAACAATATAAAAAAGACATAGTAAATGTAGAAAACGAAGAGAAAAACAAACAAACGAAGAGAAAAAAACGAATTCTTGTTAAAGAATTATTTTCCTTCTTCTCCTGTTCATTGTTTATTAATAAGAGCCCTGTAATCGGTAGAGTTTGTTCCAGCAATTGAAGGAATATTTCTAAAACAACAAAAACAGTTTGTATAGAGCCTGTTTTAAGCTTAACAATCTATAGATTACATACATACGTTTAATATTCACTTTTATAAGACAATATCATGATGCCATTGCCTGTTAAAAAAAATTTATCTGTGTAGCTTGTAAAGGATTCGTGGTAAGTGTTCTAATTAAACATTTAGTTGTCGACCTATAAAAACCATTCCAACTACAACATTTGGCTCATTATAAATGTACGTACAATATTGCGTAAAATGAAAGCACAGCTCTTGTGTGTTTGAGCTAATTTGCATCACACATGTTGACTGCATGTATGCATGACACTTGTCGATTGCTTTGTAGTTGGGTTTGGATTTTTTTAACCCTTTGCACTTGGCACCGTTTTGGTTGTTACCTACCAGCAACTCGACGTCACTTTTTAACGAAAACAAAAAAATATCAACAATTTTTTCTATTCGACGCTTCAGTACGAACTGAGATCTTGTATATTTCTTGACTCGGTTATCGGATTTCTTTATTATGGTATCAAGTTTCCCACTTCATTGAGCCACACCTTTGTAGCTTTGGACGCCTATATCTACAAATTGCTCAACGGATCAGAGAAGTGTACAGTCCGTCGTGAACGCACTTCGCACGTTCCTTTTCGTCGTGTAGAACGGACGATTTATTTATCATGCATCTTGTTAATTTTATCGCATTTCGATCAATTTTTTTGTGCCATTTTAACAGAAAACTACAGGAGAACACGTGTTCCTTAAAAATTGCTTTGGAATAATTTCATTGTCCGTAATCGCTAACAAACTATCATGTCCCCTCAGAGGACAACCGAGTGATATGGTAGACTTACGTTGTCCCCTCAGAGGGGAAAGCCGAGTGCAAAGGGTTAAACTTTGAAATTTGATTTATGGTAGCCAAGTAAATTCAGAAAAACTGACTGTTATATGCTCATTATGGCAGAAATTTTGGGAGCATATTTCTTTAAAAATAACCATAAATGATACAAAGAACTGCTTCAAGCGGACTGATCTACGGTACTTTACATCAAGTAAGCTTCGATACAGCAGCAGATATTAATTTTTAGCTGATGTAACGACTGCACAACTTGCACTATGCCGACAATAGTTATCTGAAATCATACACAATCGAAGGTCTACAGAATAAAATTGATAGACTCTATAACATTACTGTGAAGCTACGGTGTGAAACCTTGATGAAGCTCTCATGATTGACAAGAGTACGCAAATGTCAAAGCTTTGATGGTTAAAAAAAGTTTGAAGAGCATATTCTATGTGACATCATTCAAACAGATTTCAAGTATAAATATAAGTATAAATCCGGGCAAAACCACAATAGTACTGTTTATGAGAAGGAAAGTTTCAATTAAAAAATGAAACCCTTTCAACTCCTAGTCATTACAACCTTTTAGTCTGGATTACGACTTAGTTTCTCAAACCACTTATATTGTGTGCGTTAATTTTTATGCATGAGTGGCGGAACCTACAGTTTAAAGTCGACTCCGAACAACAGATTTTTGAGAAAATTTTCATGGCAATTTTATTTACTCTGCTGAGAAGAAGTCGCCGAAGAAATATTTTTTCATATTTCGTTCAGTTGGAGATGCCTGACCCGAGGTTTGAACCGAGGCCTCACGTCTAATAAGCCTAGACCACGGCGAATCATGGAATTGTCATGAAAGACTCATATTTAGAGCATTCATAGAAAGGCCAAACATGCTGAAAATATGCCGAAGGCTTGCTAACTAATCTTGTTAATTAATCCAAGAATTATGCACTGGATGTGTATCATCACGGTCAGACAAATAGTATCTGGAGACCGGCTTAGATACAGTTGAACAATACACAGACACTAGCTTAAGGTCATATCGACGCCTCCGTTCTATAATATACTAAGTCGAAAAAGTGTGTTTTGAGTTATGAGCTCTCAAAGTTTTCACGCGACATACGACCATATGTGTATTCTAAGAAGATTTTTCCCTATAACTCCTGAATGGATCGGCGCATCTTAACCAAATTTTGACAGTTTTTAACTTAGAGAACGTAGAATTTACAAATGCAAGAACATTAAAAACGTTCTAAGTACACTTAGAACGTTATAAAATGGAAGCGTCGATATAACCAGAAAATTATGAATCGGCATATAATAGCGGCATTAAATTGTATGTTGAATTCAAATTCATTGCTTTGAAGACTATGGTTGAGATAATGAGAGACAAATCTATTACGAAATTTATTACAGAAATTAGTGAATAAACTCACGCTGGAGAGAACCAATAGAGTCTATTATTTTGAAGAATGTTTCGCAGCTAGACTTGGTAATAAAATTAAGGGAAGTAAACTCAAGTTAAAAGACGCCGTAGTCTAGTAGCTAGTGTGTTGGCTTATTAGCATGGCCTTACGTCTAATAATATCATACATCGGGGAGGTTTTCATGCAAAAGTGAAATATTCCAATTCTATGGGGAACTTATCTTATTTTCAAAACAGAAGTCTATGCCAGAAAAAGATGTGTTTAATTCAACTTGGATAGAAAGTACAAAGGATACTATTTAATAGCCAGGCTACTATCTAAGCACTCGATTCATTTATTGGTAACGAGAACATAGTATAGGCCTGGGGATGTTGAATTGGATAGGTAGAGAAAATATCCAAGACCTTCTATTGTATGGCAAATCAAGGAGCAATTCGAAGCAGATGAGCTTACAAGGAGCACGAGTACCTTTTTCCGGAGTAATAAGAGATGTTTAGGAAAGTATACTCCAGGTAAAAAAAGAGAGGCAAATACTCTACTCAAATCAAGTGGGTTTAAGGCAATTGAGAGGAATATGAGTCCTTCCTATGGAGTGTTAAAAAACGTTTAGTAGAGTATACTCACTTGAAAAAACAGGGGCAAAGACTCTTCTCAAACCAAGTGGGTTTAAGACAATTTAAACTTTACTTGAAAGGTTAAAACATAAATTTAGGAATTGGCCTGCTGTCAGTGCACTCTAGAGTTAAAATATGCTTGTTGAGGACAGAGATCATGTCGAACCCAATACATAGGCTTTGCAATGATAAAAATGAATCATCAGAACACCTAGACAAGGAATTGGTCTTCTTGAGAATGTCCGTGCAGCATCCTGAAGTTTTTTAGGACAATAGGCTTTGAGGAGACAGTATAGGGATACCGAATATAAATTTGGAAAATACAATAAATCGTATGGCCACAGGAGGTATTAGATCTTACGCCCATTTACCGATCAATTTGAAATCGAACTTTCTCGACCCACCCATCATATATTTTGTTTGTTTGCAATTATTTTGCCCTGTACTGTATATTATAAGTTAATTTATGTGTTTGAATGTTTAATTCTGTGTCAGTGCCGGTGTGATGAATCTTAAATATTTGTAAGTGTATTGGTGTTGGCAATTTAGTAGAAAACTTGCTAGTGTAGTGGTGGTAGTGGTAAATATTGTGACTCTATTCCTTTATTTGTTCAGTCAAAGTGCGCTTTACTCTGTCTTCATTTCTCTCTCTCTCTCTCACTTTGTCTGTACGTATATAAATGTGTATGTAGTATATGTACGTGTGTATGTATTTATTGAGTGTTGCTGTATAAACAAAGAGTAGTTTTAAGTAGTTGCCATTTATTGTAGCAGAAAGGAAAGAAAATTGTTGGTAACAGAAAAAGGGTAAATTAACGAAAGAGGTAAAGAGCGAGAGAGGGTAAGAAAAAAATTCAATTACAAACAATTGAATTTCATTTGCTTTCTAAGGATGAGTGAATGAATGGAACACAAAGTAAAAATTTCAAATACACTCTCAATTCACACAAACACATGCAATTACAATTAAAAAAGGTGTAAGTGTGTAGGTGTGTTTGCACATTAATTGATAGGGAGTAAGAGGCGTATTAAGCAATGGAATTAGCAGTAGTTGTAGAAGCAGAAGTAGTGTTAAGTATGCTGTTGGATGCCTCGCATTTCGTTTGTACTCTCTTCAACAGCTCTTGCATTTTACACTCCTTTTCATTGGGGTTTCTTTTTTGGTTTTTTTTTTTTGTTGCCGAAACAAAAAAATTGCTGCTGCTGCTGCTTGTAATTGTAATGAGTTTGTCTTCTTGTTGCTTTCATTGTTTATTGGTTTATTTATTTTGGTTGTAGCTGTTGTTGTTGTTTGCTTGTTTTAGCTATTAGAAATGTTGTTATTGTTGTTGTTGTTGGGTTGTTTTAATTATTTTGCCAATAAAGTAAAAGATTTAAATTCATTGAGGCGTTGTCTAATTGTTTTTTATATTCATTATTACGTTCATTCATTCTCTACGTCTTTCTTTACATTCATTCTTTCATTCATTCATTCAATGATGTTCATTCATTCACTCAGTTATTCATTTAATTGCGGCATTACTTGGTCATGTACAATTTGCTTTTAACTGAATTTTATGTAAATGTATGTGGATTAAGGCGCGTATGTGTGTGTGTGTGTGTGTATGTTTGTGTTCTTAAAGGTTAAGTGAAAGCTACTCTGAAGTGTGCTTTTGTGTATATATGGGTGAGTGTATCATGATCACTATTAAATGCCAGTGATTTTTATCTTGAATCTGTTACACAAGCATCATTACTTGATAACGTTAAAGGACATGATTTTGTTTTTTGCACTCCTTCCACTGACCTTCTCTCTCTCTCTCTCTCTCTCTGTGTTTGCAAATATTTTATCAATTGTTAATGTAATTAAATATTTAACATTTGCAATGCTAAAGGTTTTCAAATGCTTAAAAAGAATCGAAGACAAGGCGAACAAGTGAAATTGAAATTATTATGGGACATTGTTGTCGTTGTTGTTAATAAAAAAAATATTCAAATATGATAATGTAATCTGTTAATAACATAATATCCTTGTAATTTCTTTAACAAGGATAATTGCTTATTTAGGCTACGTTATGTATACAAAAATAATTTAAACGTAAGTTTCTTAAGGACATTTCTAATGTTTGGTCTCAAAGCTGCTAGTATATATATAATCTGAACCATAGCAAGCAAGCCAAGTGACACAGATTCATTTCATGCATATTTTTTATGTTTTTAAGGAAAATTTGTAACAATTGTAATTGTCGCTTGATGTCAATATTAAACATATTTATGTACATATGAAAATTAACACACAACATAAGTGGTGTGTGTTATATACAATGTATACATCAGAGATTAGCAATGAATCATTTTTTAGCTACTCATAAACACTCAAATTTTGAATATAAGTGAGTCAACAATATTAAAATTTAATTACTCTGATTCATTCGTACTAAGTACAACGTTGATTTATAAGTATGAGTACAATGAGTATGAGTACAATGTTGACATCGAACTCATACCATTCGAAATATGTTTGATTCATATGCTTACTCATTCAGATTCATAAATTTAGAAAAATTCTTATAATCGAGTGATTCGAATCATTCATTAAAATTGACAGTCTTAGTTGTTGTTGAATTTACAAAAAAAGAAGAAAGAATAAGACAAAGTGAGTATTGTAGTCTTCGTACGCGAATAATACTTGTTTTGTAATTCTTTATATGAAATATTTAGCTCAATAATGGCGTTTATTGCGATTTACGTTATCTGAACGCCGTATAAGATTATTGGTTGATTCCCTGTGATCATTCGTAGAGACTGTTTCGTAATCATATTTGCCGTGGAAATGCACATTAACTTTTTAAACATCGATTGATAAATACTTGAAGAGCAATCAGTTCCTTGGCGCAACGTTTTACATCTTACAATTATAGAGTACCATTGAGTTCATTCAGTCATTGAGAATTCTGATGTACATTGATTGCTACGTCGCTCCAAGGGAACTTCACGCTATTCGGCCTTCCATGATTTGGTATACGTTCAGCAATATCATCTTTTATTGTGCTACCTAGAGAGCTTAAGAGCGACGTTCTATTGTGCCAGAATCTAGTTTCTTAAGTATTTATTGCAAGCCATGCTAACATATGTTTTAACTTCACTTAGCATGCCTTAGATGTTCATGTGGTTATGTGCATCAACGTTGGCTCTACATAATCTCTGTAATATGATATATTCAAGTGGTTTTTATCTGGTATAGAAAGAGCAGTAGTCGCGGTAATTTAATAGGTAGTGTTTTGGGTTCAAACCCCAAGTCAGACATCTTTAACATATAAAAAAAGTATTTCTACGGCGAATTACTCTCAGCTGGTTTCAGGCAAAAATTCTGAGATTAAAATAAAATTGCCATGAAAAGTTTCTCAAAAATCTGTCATTCGGAGTCGACTTTAAACTGTAGATGTCACCACTCATATATAAAATTAACGCACACAACATAAGTAGCGTGAGAAGCTAGGTCGTAATCCTGACTGAAGGGTAAAGGATGACCAACCATAGACATGAGTACGTAAATAGATCGTATGGCATAAGCCTTAATGCTTAAAACAAATGTTTTTTAAGCTTGCCAAATTTGTGAAACAACTGACGCCATCTAGACGTCAGACAGGCTAATATTGGAAACGCCCTTCTTCGTATCCGTCTATTAAAAATCAATAATTTAATTAAACTTTTACATGCAATGATTTTGAGTGTTTAAATCGTTCACGGCTTAAAAATGTGCCCCATATTATAGGTATGTATGTAAGTGTAATAGCTAGTAGTAGTAATAGCTTTAAGGAGGTGTAGTCTGAGTACGTTTGAATTTCAATTCGTTTCAAAATAGGCGTTACTCCGAAAATTAAATGTGAATTGAATAAATATGGACTAGAAAATATATGCTGCCGATTTCGTTTTGTCTCTGTGTGTGCTTATACTACGTGTGTTTGTATTTCAATTTTTCTTTTCCTATTTTTATACGCCATCGCCTTTTTCCCAACAATTTCCAGGTACTAAGTGTTACACTCACATTCTGAAGGGAATTATAGCAATTGAGAAGTGAGGTTAGTTTCACTAGGTTTTTTTTTTGTTACATTTTTTTGTTGTTTTTGTTGGCAGGCAAAAAGATATATAAACACTTGAGTCATATGGTGTGTGGTTAGAACGTGCCATATAAACTATAAAAATTTGTTTCGCTTTTGGACTTTACCATCCGGAGTTTTCTCATTTTAGGTGGAAGGAGTTCCAAAAATGGAAGGAGATGTTTTGTACTATTTGTGAAATTCTTTAACAATATGTTACAACACGGTCACTAACTCATATAATGTGTGTGGATCTCTGTTGTTATTTGACCAATGCCAGCTTTTGTCTTGTCCATCCTTCCTTCCGTAATTGTATTTTGTACCGGTAATGCTATTGTATAGGTGTTTGCTTAAGTTTTGTTTTTGTTTTTGTGATTTCTTCCCTTCACAATTCCTGTATCTATTGTGGTCACTTGGAAAATGTAAACCTAGAAGTCATAAATATTATTTAATTGGATTAAAAGCTTAAGAAAAAATGAAAAATAAAAATAAAAATTGAAGGGAAAAGTTAAAAATTTTAATATTTATGAATGAGGAATAAATATTTTATGTAAGTGTGTAATACGAAGGGCGAAAATGATTTTAAATTTTAAATAAATGAAAAAATTTAAGTCGCCGAAAAGATAATTGCCGATATATCGTAGTTATTGATCGTTTTTTTAAGCCAAAATTGTTGTGAATTTCATTTCATACATAACATAATTGGTCATTATAACCCTTTAGTCAGGATTATGACCTATTTTCTCACACCACATATGTTGTGTGTGTTAATTTTATACATGTGTTTTGGAATCTACAGTCAGCGGATTTTTGAGAATTGCATCGATCGGTAGTGCTAGCCGCTGACATCGATAGAGTGAGTAACTTCGTTTCTAAAGAAATATGAACGGCTGACGTCGTTAGTCTAAAACCCACACTACAATGTCATTGTTCAAGTCGTGAATCAAAAGGAATGCCTATGAAGAGTAGTAGCATGACTTCTTCTCTCTTGAGAGTCTTTAATAATGCTCCTGATTATGTATGGTTGGGATTTGAAATGTACAACGCAAACATCTAAGCGTCAGAGTCAAGGAGAGCATTACTTTATCAATGAAGTCATATATATGGGTGTTGCATTATAAACTGCTCTCTTATTTTCCCTGTGATGAATTAACGGGTCTGGATTTGGTAGTAAAAATGGGCAAAACGAAGTATATGTTGTCCGCAATTAGGGTCATACGGCATATTGGATACGTTCGTTGTAGGTAGTGAAATTATTTATATTGGCTCCATTACCACCTAAAATCATGTGGTAGCCTGGAGATCAAGCGTATAATCACTCTTTCCAACAAGTGCTACTATGATCTCAATAGACAATTGAGTAGCAGAGACCTCTCTCATACGACAAAACTAATATTCTATAAGACGTCATCCTCCATGTGATTCTTTATGGCGCAAAAGCATGGACACTATTAAGAACTGATGCAGCAGCCTTGAGCGTATTCGAGAGAAAAGTTCTACGTAGGATCTTCGGTCCAGTATGAGCTCCTCAATGACGTGGTCGTTGGTCAGCGAGTTAACATACAGCGGCTGCGCTGGTTCGCCATATCGTCCGAATGGATGAGAATGCTTCGGCGAAACGGGTATTTGATGCCGGGATTGTATTCGAGAGAAACAAAGAGAGAAAGACCTTCGGTCCAGTATGAACTCCTTAATGACGTGTTCATAGGGCAGCGTATTAACATCCAGCGGCTGCTCTGGCTCAGCCATGTCGTCCGAAAGGATGAGAAAGCTTCGGCGAGATGGGTATTTGATGCGGGGATTTGTAGAAGTCGGCGTAGAGGATGACCTTGTTTGCGTTAGAAGAACCAAATCGAGGAAGCCCTGTCATCGATTGGTGTGACCAACTGGCAAAGGCGCGCAAGAAGCAGAAGCGCTTGGAAGGATGTGATAAAGGAGACTAAAATTCGATAATCAATACCAAGTCTCAACAAGAATAACAATTTAATAAGCTTTGTTTGATAACTTACCTGACCTAGTACTCCAAACGTTTGCTTAGAAGGGGGAAAAAATTAAAAAAATATTAAAAAACTGAAACTGATTGGGAAGAGGATAAGGATGCTTTGCCTCCTTAAACTAACTACGGAGATAATAATTAAGTACATACATATCTGCAATATATAGTTTAACTAAGATTTTTCTTTGACTGTATCAATAATATACGAGCTTAGCAGTGTGCCCGTGTATTTCTTTATTTTTATATTCACCGCAGAAAATATGTCGCTCTCACACTCACGGAGTCACTAAACAAATACAATATGAGATTCAGTATTTTGTTTCGTATTTCTTCTTGCAATTTAAATTCGCTCTGCTTGTTTGTCTGTCCATCAGTCGATTTTCGATTTTTTTTTTTGTTTTATTTGCGCTCCCTTGGTGGCCAGGTTAGTCCATACAGCGGTTTCGGCCCTTTTCGACGTATCGACAATATATGTATATGATTGAATGAGTGAGGGTGTGGGTGTTTGCTGTGTGTGCATCTGTATTTGTTGGTTTTATTGGCTTAACAATTTTATTTCCAGTTTCACTCTCTGTTGGCCTTTATCTTCTTGTTGCTGGTCCCTGTTGCTGTTCTTCTTCTTTGCTTACCCTGGCAATTATAATAAATTATTTTTGTATTTGTTTTGTTTAAGAACACCACCCCTCCCTCTACCTACTTTTCAATATTGCAAGTTTTTATTACTTTTTCCAGAGGCATACACCCTTACTCCTACAACCGTGCTAAGGCAATAAAGGCTGGGCACCAATTGTTGTTTTATTCTTTACTTCCTTGTACTCTGGTGTTTTGATAATAATTTCTTTAGACACGTTTAACTTTGTATTTGTGAATTTGAAAAACTTTTCCTTTCACCAAATTGTGTACATACTCTGGTCATTTTCACGTGTCTCTGAATGAAATTAACGCCAAAAACAGAAACTCAATAAGCTGGCTGCACTTACCATCCTCTAACTTCGAAACTTTTTATCCGGCAGAGGAGGGTGTAAATAAAAAGAAATTTTATTTCATTTTCGTTTTGTTTATTTGTTAATTACTTAAATAATTAGAATTTCTACTGCTTTTATTCTATACCGGAGATTAATTTAATCAAAACAAAGTGGGAAAACAATAAAGTTTTTGATAAAAATTTAATGACGATAATAAAAATTGTCGAAATAGAGGTTTTGCTTGCTCTACCCAAATGAATTTGGGGGAAAATTTAATAAAAAAAAGAATATTTTTTCTCAGAGGGATTTATTAATTTTCTTGATAATTTAGTTGTCATTTCTAATATTTAACAACTTGGCAATTAAATTTGTTGTAATCGTATAAAAAAGGGAGTAAAATGCTGCACAAGCGGCATCAGTAGTCTAATAATTGTTGTGTTGGCTTATTAGACGTAAAGCCAGGGTTCGTGCCCCAGCCCAGACATCAAAGCAATATACAAAAAGTATTTCTTCGGCTACTTCCTCTCAGCAGATTTCTGGCAAAAACTTTGAGAGTAAATAAAATTGTCATAAAAAGTTTTTCAAAATCTGTCGTTCGAAATCGACATTAAACACACACAACATAAATGGTGTGAGAAGCTAGGTTGTAATCCTGGTTGATGGGTTGTAATGACCAATTATGTTATGTATGGATGCTGCACAAGCAGCTAAAAGGCACTTAAAAGTTTGATGGAATTTAAGCGAAAAGCTGTTGTTTTGCGGACATTTAAAAGCAGGGCGGATATATTTGGACGAATAGCCGGCCAAACAATTTACAAGAAAAGTGGGTAAAAGAGTCAAATACGATGTTGAGATAACATAACGTCGTCGCACTCATGTACATAAATACATACCTAATTGGTCATTACAACCCTTCAGTCAGTTGTGTGGGTTAATTTTATACATGAGTGTCGGGACTTACTATATAAATCTGCCGAAAGACAGATTTTTGAAAAACTTCTCCTGACAATTTTATTTACTCTCAGAGTTTTCACCAGAAATCTGCTGAGAGGAAGTTGCCGAAGAAATACTTTTTCAGAATTCGTTTTGTTAGAGATGTCTGTCCTGGACTTTGAACCACCAACACTTTACCTACTAGACTACGGCAGATAGTACTCATGTGCTGGTATTCACTTCCTTATATCAAGCATAGAAAGCCCTGTTGCAATTAGTGGCTACCATTCGACAAATTGTCCCACTCAGCTCACGATTTTGCCTGAACAATAGGCTTCTCAGGCGATGTTAGCTGAGCAATATGTACCTCACACGATATCGGTAGAACAGACGGTATCTGGGATAATGCCTGAAATTGGTAGTTAATCGTTGGCATTCAAATTTTTTGCTATCACGTCAAAGAGATGTAATCCATTATTATTTTAATTGAGACTGGATGTCGTTGAAGTGAAGTCGACGTAGTCTAGTAGGAAGTGTTTTGGCTTATTAGACGTGACGCCTCGGTTCAAAACACAGGTCAGGCATCTCCAACTAAACGAAATATAACAAAATATTCCTTCGGCTACTTCCTCTCAGCAGATTTCTGGCAAAAACTCTGCGAGTAAATAAAATTGCCATGAAAAGTTTCTCAAAAATCTGTCGTCGGAGTCGACTTTAAACTGTAGGTCGCGCCACTCGCGTATAAAAATTAACACACACAACATAAGTGCTGTGAGAAACTAGGTCGTAATCCTGACTGAAGGGTTGTAATGGCCAATTATGTATGTTTGATCCTCTCTGGTATATAAAGAATAAAAAGTCACTCCTTTTCCACGAGTTAAGTTTAGGGAAACTTAATGGAAAATCTTCAAATTTCGAATCTATTGTGCTTTGGTTTGTTAAGAGGGTCAATGCTCTATATTCTGTATATTATGCAATGTGTTATATTGAATACGGATTAGAAATGCTGGAATTTAGTTTTTCATATTAAGTTTTATGGAAGTTTACCTGACTTCTTTTGAATTTCAGCTTTCTCCAACACTATCATTTATTATTATTTTATTATTTGAAACCTTAAAGTGTGATTAAATCAAATTATGCAGGAACAACATATAAAAAAACTGCCACAAAACTTTTTCGGGAAGCATGTAATAAATGTTATATGCTGGCTGGCTGGCTGGCTGCACAATGGCGTATCAACAACATCCGTTTAAATTGAAAATAAATGACTTGAGAGATGATAGATTTCAGCGTTGCCCCCCCCCCCCCTCATCTTTAGCATATTTAACGCCGTAAAATAAATGCGAAAAATCAACAAAATTTGCACTGATATTCGGCACTACGGTATTATAAAATAATTTTTGGTTTTTTTTTGCCATTCTTGTTATTATTGTTGTCATTCTTCTTCATTCTTTTTTAATTTTATTTTCTTTTTTTCGTTTTCATTTCGTGTGTTTCAAAATTTAAGGAAGCAAAACTTTCGGCTCGTGACTTAAAACATCAAATCAACGACGTGGAAATTTTCACAAACTTAACGCTATTTGGGGTTGTAAGGAAAACTTGTCAGCAAAAATTTGGCAAGAAAAAATAATTGCAAAATTTTTAAGAAACAGGCTTTAAGATTAACTATAAACGGACAAAAATATGGTGGCTATTGATTTGATTTTTTGTGGGTCACCACGAAGAGGGAAAAATGTTTAAAGAACTTTTTTTTTCTGCATATTTTTCTAGATATTTAGGAGATATGTTGGTAATGACAACTTTTTCGTTTATTAGGAAACATCCTTAGAAATTAACCCTGGACGGTTACTGTTCGTCGAATCGACGAAGCTCATTTACTCTTTATAATATAATTCTTTTATGTTTGACCAAATTTTGCTTTTTTTCAACAACGTTAGTTTATAATGAAAGCTTAAAGTCAGTAGACGAAAAAAAAATTTATTTATTGTTCGTCGATTCAACGAAGATTAACCTTACTGTACAAAAATGACCATCCAGGATTAAAAAAATGAGTGGCCAGGGTACGTTTACTCACTACAAGCTTGCGTTATCAACCAACATTATTGATAAAAAGAGCAAAATTTGGTCAACCATAAAAGAATTGAAGTCGCCGTAGTCTAGTAGGTAGTGTGTTGGCTTATAAGACGTAAAGCCAGGGTAAGAGCCCCAGCCCAGACATCAAAACAAAATAAAAAAAGTATTTCTTCGGCGACTTCCTCTCAGCAGATTTCTGGCAAAAACTCTGAGAGTAAATAAAAATGCCATGAAAAAGTTTCTCAACAATATGTCGATCGGAGTCGACTCTAAACTGTAGGTCCCGCCACTCATGTATAAAATTAAAACACACAACATAAGTGATGTAAGAAATTAGGTCGTAATCCTGACTGAAGGGTTGTAATGACCAATTATGTATGTATGTATGATAAAAAGTAAATCAGCTTCGTCAATTCGAGTAACCGCCCAGGGTTAAAAACGTTTTTTTTTTTAATTTTGCTGTCATTATAGGTAGTATGGAACATAATATATACACGAGGTTGTGGTGAGTAAGATTTTTTAACAATAAAGTATTGCAGTTGCATAACTTCGTCGACTTTTCTCAGCATATTTCTGACAAAAACTCGGAGAGTAAATAAAACTGCAATGAAAAAATTTCGAAAAAAATCTGTCGTTCGGAGTCGATATAAAAGTGTAGGTCCCAACACTCATGTATAAAATTAACACACACAACATAAGTGGTGTGAGAAACAAGGACGTTGTACAATGGGTCAATTCGACTTCCGGGTACTGTACTTGTCTTAGTTGACAAGTACACGTCCTCTAATCTAACCTAACCTAACATAACCTAACATAATTGGTGTTAGAAACTAGATCGTAACCCCCTGACTGAAGGAAGGGTTGTAATGATCAATTATGAATGCATATAATATGATAGAAAACGTAAGTTTTGTTCTGCACTGTATATGTTTTATGAAAATTTTTGAAAGAAAAGTGTTTTTAGATTACAACGACATCCCCCCTTTTCTTATAAACAAAATACATGTCAAGCATTACACACATACACTATATAAATAAATACAAAAAATTGCTTACAAAAATTTTCTTTTGTTTTCTTCTTACTTGTATTGTTACTGTTGCTGTTGTTGTTGCTATTTGGAGTACACCAATTTGTCACATACACTTTTAAGCGAAACTTTTCTCACAAAACCATTATGTAGTATTGTCACGAGATTATGTTTTTTACTTCAATGTTTTCATATTTTTTTGCCTCTTTTTTTTGGTTCACTCGTCTGAAGATAAATTATTTACAAAAATAAAATAAAAGAAAGTATGAAGAACGAAATGAAGAATATTGTCGTTTAATTTATTACGAATTTATTATTTGGCATTTAGGCGTTTACAAAAAACGTCTTCTCTATAAGTACAATCATAAAATATTTTATTTTTGCTGGAAAAATGAAAAGCAATTTCATTTCAATTTATTAAATTTTCATTAATTAAAACCATATTCCATCGAACCTACCTACTATGCCTTGTCTTAAAGCAATCCAAGAAAGAAGAATTTTTTTCTCCAACTGGTGCCGTTTGTTTCTTGAAACGATTAAGGATAGAAGTCTTTGGGTTTTATCTACTGTCGACTAAAGGCTTCAAAGTATTTGCATAAATATCTTGTAAAGAAACGGTGAATTTATAAGGTGGAGTGCTGTACACACTCCCGAGAAATCTAGGGTCCAATATGCGAGGAGACCTATAGTTTCGTCATAGTTTTGGAATTTTGTAAATTCTACTTTTTCTCTAAAAGCCCATTCAAAATTTCTTGCACCCCAGATACAACTACATTAACAATAACATGGTAGGAAGGTCGGGAAGCGTCGCCTATAAGGAGGAAGTGAATAGGTTAAAAGGCACCCCCAATATATTTTGAAAAAAATGTCCATTCTTCTTCAACAGATATCAACCCCGTCATATTTGGACATACTAGAGTTTACCTAGACAAATATGATGCATTAAATTGCAACAACTTAGAGAAAGAATAATAATAGAAAAAATGCAAGTATGAACCACAAAAATGTAAGTCATCGAAAAAAAATGAATGTCATCGATCGTTAAGTGCAAGTCATCTATCAGAGAAATGTAAAAAAATTTCTAGTCATCGACCAAGAATAATGAAAGTAATCGAAAAAAAATGCATGTCATCGGCAAAAAAAATGCATCTCATGACATGCATAAAATGCAAGTCATCTATCAAAGAAATAAAAAAAAAATTTCTAGTCATCGATCAAGAATAATGAAAGTCATCGAAAGAAAAATGCAAGTAATCGCAGAAAAAAATGCGAATTAACTACGAAAGAAAATACAAGTCATTAACCGAAAAATGGAAGTTATTTCCCAAAAACTTGTCATCGACAAAAAGTGCAAGTGATCGAAGAAAAACCCAAGACATATAGAAAACTTTTGTTTGCTGAATTGACTCCGGTTCCAAGTAAGACCCGACCGTAAGAAAACCTGTTTTGAAATCTTTGTGATTACGGCTTTCTAGTCCACTAGGTCCATATCCCCAGCTAGTTCAATTTTTTTATCCACTTTTGGCCGATTTATATACAGCAGTTTTTTTTGATAATTTGAAAAAAAATTGCCGTCTATATGTCCGGTCTTAAGTAACCACCGACCGTAAGGAAACCTCTTTTAAACTCCTTGATCTAATAGCTATCGAACCCACTAGGTCCGAAAAGCACAACTTTTTAAATTTTATCGAATAGAACGCATTTATGGAACGCATATTTGGTAAACGAATCAGAACCTGGGGTTTGAACAGTGGCCTCACGCCAACACTCTAACTACTAAACTACAGCCACTCCAAAACTTGAATTATTTATTTTATTTCTCTATTAAATACAATACAATTTCAAATTATATATAATTATGTGCGATCTGAAACAGACCATAGTCTCTGATGGAAATCCAATGCATAACCCTCACGCTAGTAGTCGAGGACATTGCCTACCACACTAGACTACCTTGAACTTCAGATAATTTTGAATTTGTAAAGAAGAATTCTTTTGTAAATGTTGCCATTAAATTTGTTTTCTTTGTCGGCAAATATTTTCCAGTTTGTTGTCTTCTATAGTTGCTCAAACGTATCATCAATTTAATACTCGTTTTTATACAAGTCAAATAAATCAGATTATTGTCTTTAAAGAAAGATTGTTTCTTAAACTGTTAAACAATCTTAAGATGATTGTAGTATTTAACAAAAGTCTCAAGCTTACATACATACATACGTATGTACATACAATGTACATATAATTATTTGCATATTTAAATTAAATGTTATTAACAAAATAATTTTTGTAAAGATTTCTCTACAGATTTTCGTATTTGTTGGTATTTTTTTTTTCTGAGAAGATAATATTTCCTTTTGTTTTAATTACATTTGCAATTACATAAATGTCTGTGAAATGAATTTATAAAATAATTTCATTCAGTTTGTTAAGCCTGGAATCTCATATTCAGACTATTTTAATTGGATACTTAAGAATTTTGCAAAATTAATTCAATTTAAATTGAAGATTAACTTCAATTCATATTTAAAGTCAAATAAATGCAAACAGAATAAACTGTATTTAATAGAAATAATGTTTGTTATTACATATTAATATAATATATATGTTAATATGTTGTTGTAATTATAAAAGAATTTCTTTAAAATGATATACCTACCAGAGGCCAAATGATAAAGATATTTAAAGTAATGACTTACTCTGGGGAAATGTGAAAAAGTTTAAATGCATGAGAGTCCTTCTCTTTTCTGTATTTGCAAATTCAGTTATAAATATTGGTGATCATATAAGACAATATTTATTTACAATAATTTCTATAGGATATGTAGCGTAAATTACAAGTTACATATACATACGTATACCAGAGATCAGCAATGAGTATTCAAAAACATGAGTAGAATCGAATCATACTCATAATTTCTGATACTTATACGCATTCATACTTATTTTAATATTATACTCATACTATTCATATTCAATGTTTGAAGTATTCATCGTACTCGTATTTAACTATAAATATGATATTATTGATTTCGACTCTCCATGACTCATCGTACACACGAATCACAAAATAAGTATTATTCACTTACGAACACTACAAGACTCAATAAAAGGTTGTGCGTTTGCTTTGCTTGCTGTCTTTTTGTTTCACTTTTTTTGTAAATGCAACAGCAACTAAGACTGTCAAATTTAATGTATGATTCAAGTAACTCGAATCATTTATGAGAATTTTAAGCATTTTTTAAGGTTATGAATATGAATGAGTAGGCATAAGAATCAAACATATGTATTTCGAATGTTATGAGTTCGATGTCAACGTTGTACTCATACTCATTGTACTCATACTTATAAATCAACGTTGTACTGAGTACGAATGAATCAGAGTAGTTAAATTTTAATATTGTTAACTCACTTATATTCAAAATTTCATTAGTGCTTATGAGTAGCGACAAAACAATTAATTGCTGATCTCTGATG
The DNA here is from genome assembly GCA_932273835.1 of Sarcophaga variegata. Lineage (NCBI taxonomy): Eukaryota > Metazoa > Arthropoda > Insecta > Diptera > Sarcophagidae > Sarcophaga > Sarcophaga variegata. Next base: position 114,893,433 of record OW026361.1, read on the forward strand.
TATACATTGTATATAACACACGTAATTGGTCATTACAACCCTACAGTCAAGATTATCACCTAGCTTCGCGCACCACTTATTTTGTGTGTGTTAATTTTATACATCAGTGGCGGGACTTACAGTTTAAAGTCGATTCCGAAATACAGATTTTTGCGAAACTTTTCATGGCAATTTTATTTACTCGCAGAGTTTTTGCCAGAAATCTACTGAGAGGAAGCCGCCGAAAAAATACTTTTTGTATTTTATTTTGATGTCTGGCCTGGGGCTCGAACCCTTGCTTTTCGTCTAATAAGCCAACACACTACCTACTAGACCACGGTGACTACATATGTACCTTAGTATGTGTAATATTGACAGAAAACGACAGATTTTTGCGAAACTTTTCTTGGCAATTTTATTAACTCATAGAGCTTCTGACAGAAATCTGCTAAGAGGAAGTCGATGAAATAATATTTTTTCATATTTCGTTTTGTTGGAGATGTTTGATTTGGAGCTTAAACCGTGGCCCTACGTCTAATAAGCCAAAACACTAGCCACTGGACTAAGAGGACTTCAAGATTACAAGTAAGGATACTCTACTACGGTGTACAGATATGCACCGTTATTGTATAAATCGCAATAAACGGAATTATTGAGCTCAATATTTCATATAAAGTTTCAATTAATTATTGCACAATAAATACGCAAATTGCTATAATATTGAGTAAAACTTAAAATGCAACATTGTCATAAGTATGTTCAGTGAACATATTACAATTATCCGAACACTTTCTGTTGATTTGACAACTCAACAACAAAGAACGACAAACAAAAAAAAAACAGCAACAAAACAAAATAAAAACATTGTTGTTGAAACAACCAGTTATTTTGTTTACCAGCTGTCAAATAAATATTGAAATAAGCAGCTGAACTGCGTATATTTTTATTGTCTGAACACTTAAAATATTGTACTCAATAAACCGAATATTGACTTAATAAAAGTCCATATCTGAACATAGTATAAGGATAAGTTAATTTAAATAGCATAATAAAGGTAATATTAGTTATTTACATTTGAATATAAAAATTCTTTTTGTTTTTCTTTCATTTCTCATTCTCTATTTAAGATTTGGTTTCTGAAAATCACACACAATCAAGAAACTCTAAACATTATTACAAAAGAGATTCAAAAACATAAACCAAAAAAAAAATATATATGCATGTACATATAACTTACTTATAATGAATCGTTATGTCCGTACTACCAAAATTTATACACACACACAAACATACTGTGCACAATTCGTCACAATATTATAATAATTCTGACATTAAATGCACAGCCACAGACACAAGTGGTCTTATACGGTCCATTCACAAAATACTTTCCTACCTCTTTTCAGAATATCCTCAGACATGCTCTGCCCATAATTTAAACGATACGATTATAAATACGAAACGTTGTTATTATTATTATTTGAAGCAGCCCATACAGTCAATTTAGACAATGTGGCCACAAAATGTTAATTATTAATGGTTTTTAGTATTTATTACATTAAAAGCCTACTTGCCGAAAGGAATTGATTCTGATGCGACTACACATGATGGTGGTAAGAGAGACGACGGCATATGTTCTTTGCTAAGGACTATAGACTATGGATTGCATCTTCATTGTACACATTTTGTTGAAATTCATTCGATTGAGAAACAAATGTTTGTGCTGCTGATGTTACACTGAGGCTATCAAGAATTCTGGATTATGTTTTACATAAGGAAAGAGTATGTGTAAGTACTTGTATGATTGTAGAAGAAGAAAATAAGAGAATATAAACTGTTGTTGGCATTAGTTTACATATTGGTTTTCAATTAGTGTTCTCAAGGATATAAAATAGTTTCTTTAAAAAAACCGGGTTTAAATGCAGTTTCATTGAAATTTGATAACCGGGTATTAGAAAATACTTCCCGTGGACTTAAATTCTAAAACCATGCCAAAGGTGAACTATGAATTGAACAATGAAAAGAAATAAGGAACACTTGGCAGGTTTATTACACATATATTGCAGATGAATAGGAAAATTAAAGGTATACATACAGGCATACATAGTAACAATACCAAGAATAGGAGCTACAAGTATTTTTTATAGTGAAAAGTATAAATCTTTTAAATGCCATCCAAATAGTAGTGGTTTTTATAATTTTGAAGCCCATTTGAGTCGAATTCACATTGCAATAAGGCTTTCCTTTAACAACAATCAGACGAAGGTGTACCATACATACTGCAAGCGATTCATTATAAAGCAAACATCAGGAACTCTCGGAAAGTACATTCGCCGCTAATGTGAACAGTGAAACTACAGGCAATGAACATTAAGATAACCTCGAAGTATACCAGCTTTCCAGCCAAGGCCAAACATTCCCTCACCTATTGTCTTTCACCATAAAGACATATACGCACCAAACACCATTCAAAGTTATATTTGCACTTGCCGTGAGCTTGAAACATTGCGGTTAGAAAAAGTAGATCACGCTGATAAACAGAGCTTTATATGCATACATACATATGTTCTCCTTGGCACTGTATTATCATTGTCATAAATAGCCAGAAGTTACTGCTGCACTGTGCCTTAGATGTTCATAAACAAATACACAAACCAGGCTCTCTGTACTTATATATATGCATACATAACTGATCATTACGCCTCCGAACACCATTCAAAGATGTACTTGTACTTGCACTTGCCGTGAGGTTGAAACTTAACTGTTACAAAAAGAAGATTACGAGGATAAGCAGAGGTTCATATGCATGCACATGCTATCTTAACAGGGCATTGTCATCGTCGTAAATGGTCAGTAGTTACTGCTGTACTGTGCTGTAGATATTCAAAAACAAGTACATGAGCTAGGCTCTTCATACACACATAGATACATAACTGGACATTACAACCCTTTAGTTAGGAGTACAACCTAGCTTCTCAAAACACTTATGTTGTGTGTGTTAATTTTTAGACTTAAGTGGCGGGACGTAAAGTTTAAAGTCGATTCTGAACGACAGATTTTTGAGAAACTTTTCATGCCAATTTTATTTACTCTTCAGAGCTTTTGCCAGTCGCGGAAGAAATATTTTGTCATATTTCGTTTAGTTGGAGATGCTTGACCTGGGGTTTGAACCGAGGCCTCATGTCTAATAAGCCAGCACGGCGACTCTTAAATCTAAATCAAAAAAAATTTCTGTCACTCTTAGATTGTTTTTGCTCGAAATCTGCTGATAGGTGGTCACCGCTGAAATATTTTAAGTTTTGTTCGAGATGTCTGATCTGGGGTTTGAACTATGGCCTCAAGTCTAATAAGCCAACATACTACCTACTAGACTACAGCAACCACAGGCTCTCTATGTGCAGTGAAAATCCAATGGACATTATGTTTAATAATTAGGGGAATCCCAGATGTCGCTTTTCAATTCAGTGGACGCCTACAAGGCATGAAAAATCGTTGGGTTTTTTAGACAAGAACCTCTTGTGCAATGTAAGCCATGGTATAGAATGTAATGTTATGGTCAAAAATCTTTCAAATTTTGGGGAGTCGAATATTTTTAATCTAATCCTGACTGTAGTTACTCTACACTAACTTTGCTCTTTAGGCCAAATGAGTATGTAGTATTGATACCTCATGCTCTTGTCTTGTCTTGTACTTGTTAGCTTTCGTAAGTGTTCATACATTATTCAATATTGTATCGAATTCTACTTAATATCTTTTGTGAATTTATGAACGAGTATAAACGTATGTATGTGTGAGTATTCTCATGTGTAAATAAATATATTGAATGGAAATTAAGAATTGAAATTAAATTTGTGGTTACAAAACATTTCGATTTTGATGAGGGAATACTATTATATGTTTGTATGTATGTATGTATGTATATACAATATGCAAGCCAATAATAATGGAAATAGACATGCTTAAGTGCACATACACAATGCAATACAATATATGAGCATGAAATTATATTTTGTTAAATTAGTTTTCATAGAATTGCCTTAATTATGTAAAACACCAGCAACTCTAAGAGAATATAAATGCCAATATTGAAAGCAATTCCAGTGGGTATTGGAAATGTCATGGCCAAATAAGTTAGTAAGTAAAATAAAGGCCTTAAAAGTCAATAACAGTTTAAAGAATAGGAGAGAAAAAAATAGATTTCAGTTGAAAATGCTTTCGCTGTGGGCTAGACATTACCACCAAATATGTTAACCTTTGTCAGGTCAACCACGAATTTGTGTCAGCCAAATAAGCTATGATTCACCACCATAGGCTCAGTCGATTAATCGATTCGATTTCTTTATGCATACATTGGCCATTACAACCCTTCAGTCAGTATTACTACCTAACTTCTAACACCACTTATGTTGTGTAAGTTAATTTTATACATGAGTGTCGGGACCTACAGTTTAAAGTCGGCTCTGAGTTTCAGATATTTTTAAAAACTTTATCGAGGCAATTTTATTTACTCTCAGAGTTTTTGCCAGAAAACTGGAAGTCGCCATGGTCTAGTAGGTAGTGTGTTGGCTTATTAGATGTAAGGCCACGGTTCAAACACCAGGTCAGCAATCAAAACAAAAATATGCAAAAATATTTCTTCGGCGACTTCCTCTCAGCATATATCTTGCAAAAACTCTGAGAGTAAATAAAATTGCCATAAAAAACTTCTCGAAAATCTGTCATTCAGAGACGACTTTAAATTGTAGGTGCCAACTAATGGATCAAATTAGCACACACAATATAGGTGGTGTGAGAAACTAGGTCGTAATCCTGACTGAAGGATTGTAATGACCAATTATGTATGTATGTACATAAAAGTCTGTTCATAATAGAGCATAACGCAATTGGATCAGGCTGTAATTCAATGCTTATACTTCCCTATAAACAGACGAGATACAAGGAACCCTTAAATTGAATTTAAAACCATGCTTTATATTGCAAACATTTAGATATTTAAGAAACTTCGATCAAAATGGCAAACCTGTATCGAAAACAACACGACAAAGAAAATTGTTTTAATTAAACATCAAAAATATTTTCTTTATTTCAATTTTTGTATTACAATAAAATTTTTTTAAAATTTTTTTCTTTATTTTTCTATAAAAAAATTTGCATTTTTTATAGGTATGCGTGTATGCATGTATCTGTACTTAAAAAGCACTTATACAAAAATGCCACAAATATTATACTGATGTATATATGTATGTTTGTACTGTCAGAAGTGAGTGTTTGGCATAAATGTTTTCGTACTTGTATAATAATTTGTATAAAATATGTGCATACATATTTCATAGACCAGGGACTAGAGCTATAACTAGATATTCTAGGCCTAGTAGAATTCCAATCGAAATCAAAAAATTTTTTCGCTTGATACCTACATAAGATTTCTACCTCATTTCCCTCCAAAGTGACTCTTCTCTTAGTAACCACTGCAGAACTATCTGGAAGAATAGTATCAACGGATTCTAAATCGTTGCCCGTCATTCTTCTTTCGTTCGCCAGATCCAGCATTCATATTAGAAATTGTATATTTGTTATGAAGAGATGCCTTAGTACTGCGACCATATGATCTATTGTACTCCCCACATACTTTTTAGGGTAGCTCTAAATTGCTAAGATGCTGCTCCTTGTCAATAATGGCAATTCCCTGTGTCTAGATCTTTTCATCATTAATACTCCATGCGCTCCTAGAATGCGTTCAGATCTACATACATACATATGTACATAATTGGTCATTACAACCCTTCAGTCAGGATTACGACCTAGTTTCTCACACCACTTATGTTGTGTGTGTTAATTTTATACATAAGCGGCGGGACCTACAGTTTAAAGTCGACTCGAAACGACAGATTTTTGATAAACTGTTCATGACAATTTTTATGTTTTTGCAAGAAATCTGCTGAGAGGAAGTCGCCGAAGAAATACTTTTTGTATTTTGTTTTGATGTCTGGCCTAGAGCTCGAACCCTGGCATTACGTCTAATAAGACCACACACTACCTATTAGACTACCGGCGACTTTCATTGCTATTATCTTTGCAACCTTTAAGATGCTGCTCGTTGTCAATAATGACAATTCCCTGTGTCGAGATATTTTCTTCTAGAATGCATTAATACTCCATACCTTCCTAGAATGCGTTCTCATTGTTGCAGAATGTACTTGAGACAACCCTTACACTTGGTCTACAACGTTCTGTCAAATGACCAGTTTCAGGTTATTCTTCAGGTTATTCCTGCACAGTGTGAGTCAACTATCTTATTGGCTTGAGCGGAATCTTTACACAAAATATTTGGTTATTACAAGCCTACAGTCTGAATTAGTACCTAGCTTCTCACTCTTATATATAATTCGTTATTACAACTCTTCAGTCAGGATTACGACCTAGTTTTTTTCACACCACTTATGTTGTGTGTGTTAATTTTATACGTGAGTGGTGGGACCTACAGCTTAACGTCGACTCCGAACGACAGATTTTTGAGAAACTTTTCATGGCAATTGTTTATTTACTCTCAGAGTTTTTGCCAGAAATCTGCTGAGAGAATTCGCCGAAGAAATACTCTTTGTATTTTGTTTTGATTTCTGGCCTGGGACTCGAACCCTGGCTTTACGTCTAATAAGCCAACATAGTGTCCGCTAGACACCACTTATATTGTGTGTGTTAATTTCATTAAAAATGTGCCAGATTTTTGAGAAACTTTTCGTTGCAATTTTATTTATTCTCAAAGTTTTAAGTTTATTTCTTTTCATATTTCATTTTGGTGGATATGTCTGACCTGGAGTTTAAAGCATGGCCCCACCAGCACTCTAGCTACATGACTACGACAACTGTGCCTCTCTTTTTCTTTCCTTCATTTAAAGTGACTTAATCTTCCTGCATTATTCTATGCCTGCCAGGTTGTTTTTTTCCTTATTGGGGGTATAACAAATGCTGCAAACCAGAGTGTTCCAAACTTAAGCCCCGTGGAGATATCAATAACGAATATCTTAGGAATGTCAGTCAGCTTTACATCTTGAGAAAGAGTTGGACTCAATCGTTGTATAGAATACGAATAATTCTAACACGTTGTTACAGCAGAACAACTGCTTGCTTTTTGTCTTATACGACATAAGGTTAGAGGACGTGTACTTGTCAATTAAAACAAGTACAGTACCCGTAGGTCGAATTGACCCATTGTACGACATAAAGCCTTCGTTTTAGTGCTATGAAGCCATGATTAAGCTCTCTATTCATGACGTTGCTCTCCTTCTGTTTTTCATCTCCATATTCCTGCTTCGAAACTGCCTTTCATTTCAGTTGGATCCAATGCAGTGGATGCATTTTGTAGGAAAAGGCTTCATGTCCTATTATCTCCAAATTCTTGTTTTCAAACTGCTTTTAATTTCAGTTGATTCATTTGACACTCAGGCAGGCACGTAGGCAAACGTCTAATACAGGCAAAGGCAAGTTTATCATGTCCTAAAATCTGTGAATTTTTTGCTTTGTTAGAAGAACTTGATTAAGAAGAATTAAACGGAATTAAAATAAATAACCATGGGGACAGCCCTTTGCTTTTTAAAGGATAATAATAAAATATAACCTCAAAAAAGAGCATAGCTTTCAAATGCACTTTGTAAGGTCTTTAATATTAAAACGATTGGATTTCTAGCAACTGGCAATGCTTGGTACAAAACATAATGAAGAAGCCATAGTCTGGTAGGTAGTGTGCCATGAAAAATTCTCTAATTGATTTTATACTAGAGGTCTCGCCACTTAACAAACACAACATGGGTATTGTGAGAAGCTAGGTCGTAAACCTGACTAAAGGGTTGTAATGACCAATTATATATGTAAGTACACTTAAGTAAAAGGTTGGATTCTCAGATGGGACTAGCGTAGTTGACTTTACATTGACCTACAGTTACTGACATTTATTTGAAGATATTTTATGACTCCTGGCCGTGAACGAAGACCGTCGCTGATATCGTTTAAAATTAAGAAAAACTTTATTTGAAGTTGCTTTGTTGCTTATCAAGGCACTCTACGTGAAATGAGCAAAATTTAAAATTTTTGTACAGTTTGTAACTGAGAAAGTAACTGCCACAGTTGGGCTTAATATTAGGGAAAGTGGGCTGTATTGCTGACTGTAAAAGTATTAACACTTCCATATACATATATACATATGTAATGTTGTTTATAATCCAAGCATATAAAATATGTGGTAAAGCGTATAAACATAAAAGAATTCTGGAGATACTACAACAAAATGAAAATGTTAACAATGGCATGGTGAGAGTGTGACAGTGGTGAGCGTATGATGGCTGACAGTAAATTAAAATGCAAACGATTTTTTTTGTTGGACAAAACAAGAGAAAGAAACACAACATTTTTATGCTGTGGCATAAAAAATGGAAAAGCGGTAGACGGTAGCGGACTTTAGATGGCTTTTGCAGGCTTTACATGAACATATTCTACAAGATTTTATGATATCAAAAGCAATAAAAGGGAATATTTTATAGGCAGATAAATCGATAAATAGCGGTTACTTATCGAAAAAAAAAAAAAAATTTACCATGAAGGTAAAACATGAAAATCGATAAAATTATTTAAAAAAAAAAATTAAAGTAAAGTTATCACAAGCATAGCAAAGATCAATACTACCTGCAGAAATTATAACTCAAATCCATGAGATTTTTTTCTCTTCTATTTTACATGGAAGTTTTACGTGTATGTTTGAGCAATAAATAAAATATGTAGGTTGGATGGCGTTTATATATGTATGGTGGGAGTAAATTTTATTTGCTTGGATTTTCATTTGGTTTACAGTCAAACTGTTTTGCTTTATTTTTCCCGTTACTGTTTGGTAGCACAGCATTCATTTGGTGTTGGGCCTTGTCCTTACCCTTGTGCTCAGACAATATCCATCTAGATAGCAAAGATTTGCGGAAAAGTTTGGTTGACTCCATAATTGGTGTGTTCTTTTATATGGTTTCACTGATGCTGTTGCAAACAGTACTGCATTTTTATATATTTTAACCATAAAGTAATTACATTTTGAGTGAATTGTGATGACAGGAGGAAGGATATTTTTTTTTGTTAAAATAAATATCAAACGAAAGGAAGAAATTGTAGGAAAAAAAAACGATTGAAAATGGAAAATGATATTGTGTTGAGGATTTTTTATATTGTGAAGTGTTAAATAATAAACTGGTCGGCAGTAACAATGGGATTTTAAATATCATGCATGAAATATATGAGTATGGACTTCAGTTACGAATAACCAGTTATAGGTACCTCAGCAGGAGGCGAAATTAAATCACCTTCACTAAGAAACTAACATGGAAAGAGCGGCTTATATTGGATATGCTATGCCAAAGATGGCTGCCTTATTTAAAGGCTAAGAGAATAAGATGTTTGGATAAACGGACAATTTTAACGAAATTCAACGAACATTCCTAATCGAAAACGCTTGTTTTGATTCTTATCACGTATTAAAAATGCTTAACTGGCTTCCAATTGTGCTTCTTGCTAAATAAGTAGCCTAACTGCTGCAACAACTACACTGAATTCCTTGTCTCGCTGGGGCATTTCCCTATTTTATAGGTTATCTTCCGACAGAATATTATTTGGATAAGAGCAGGGACGACTGGGTCTCTTCTGAATGTATACACTGATGGCTCTAAACTCAACAATTGTTTTGGAAGCGCTGTCTTCTCTGGGAAAATCGAGCTGTGTTAAATAATAAACTGGTCGGCAGTAACAATGGGATGTCACAAATACACAAACATTCTTACGGCAACGTACTTTACGTTTTTACGTTCTCTACGCTCTGCTAATCAGCCCCTATGACTCTAGAAGAGGCAAAAGGGGTAAGATAAACAAGCAACTAAGCAGACAGGCAGCAAAATTGTGTTTGCAAAAGCAAAATTGTTTTTGCAAAAGCAAAATTGTGTTTGCAAAAGCAAAATTGTTTTTGCAAAAGCAAAATTGTGTTTGCAAAAGCAAAATTGTTTTTGCAAAAGCAAAATTGTGTTTGCAAAAGCAAAATTGTGTTTGCAAAAGCAAAATTGTGTTTGCAAAAGCAAAATTATGTTTGCAAAAGCAAAATTGTTTTTGCAAAAGGAAAATTGATTTTGCAAAAGCAAAATTGTGTTTGCAAAAGCAAAATTGTGTTTGCAAAAGCAAAATTGTGTTTGCAAAAGCAAAATTGTTTTTGCAAAGGCAAAATTGTGTTTGCAAAAGCAAAATTGTGTTTGCAAAAGCAAAATTGTGTTTGCAAAAGCAGAATCGTGTTTACAAAAGCAAAATTGTTTTTGCAAAAGCAAAATTGTTTTTGCAAAAGTAAAATTGTTTTTGCAAAAGCAAAATTGTGTTTGCAAAAGCAAAATTGTGTTTGCAAAAGCAAAATTGTGTTTGCAAAAGCAAAATTGTTTTTGTAAAAGCAAAATTGTTATATTTTTAAGAGATATTGTTATTCTTTCGCAATTTAAAATTAGAACACAAACAAAAAGTCTTTCTCTATAAAGTTCAAACATTCTTTGATCACAATTAAGTTCCTTAATTTTTGGTCAATTTACTTGACAATGGAAAAACGGAAATCAGATAAAAAAAAACTTTGTTTATTGATGGCCTATTTGCCTTCTTGCGAAAACAAAGACACCAAACACAATTACATGTTGATATTAACAATATAAACAAATAAGTTTTGTTTATGCATTTGTAGAATATGTTACTAATACAGTTATAATTCAATACAAGTTTATTTGCAACAAAGTATTGTAAACACTTAAGTGTAAGTAAAGTAATGTCAGCAACATGTTTTCTTTCGAATACAAACACCTGCTTTTGTGTTCTTTATTTTGGCAAAAAGTGTTACAAGCTGCATACATCCTTATTTGTGTATTTGTGTATGGCTTGGTATGCTTTACAACATGTTTATTTGTGGGTGTTTATAACAAATAACTGTGGTTATTTTATAAACAGGAAACAGGAAGTATGTATACTTTGGTACATTATAAGTTTCTTATGCAAGTATGTACGAGTATGTACATTTACTAAACGAATGAAGAAAAAAAAAGTACAAACGAAAGTTTATTTTGGTGTTAAAAAAATTTTGAAAGTATTCTGCAAACATACTCATGCCAATACGACCATAAATACTGCTTTCAGCTGTTTACTCTTTTGACTCTCTGTAACTTTTTTTTTGCACACTCTCAAGTTATTTGAAAACCCCTTGTCTTTAAATAAGCAAATGATGTTAAAGCCTACTTTAACATCATAAGCAACTTGACCTCCCTTTACTTATTCTTAAGAGTATGTATGCATTTAAGATTTCATATTTATACACATGAAATTTAATATCTTCTTAAATAAACGAAAACAAAAACATTTTATCAGATTCGTTAAATAAATACTTCAATGAAATGAAAACACTTACACGCGTTGTCATTGTATAAATAAACTTCAAATTTATTAATTGAAATAATAACGTCTTAAAAGAGCTAAACAAACATCAAAGTTCAGTTATTATTTTTCTTTTTTCTTATATAACTAACATCAAAAGAATTAAATTATAATCGTAATTAATTATGTTGAAGGACAATTGAAAATTACTCGAAAAAAAGTTTCTTTTGAAGGGCAAGAATTCTTAGAAACATTATGGCAACAAGGGAAAGAATATTAAAAATTAATAACCCTTTACGTTAATTTTTCATACACGCCTAATGCGGTATTCAGATATGCATCTTTATTGCATAAATCGCTATTATTGAGCTCAATATTTCATACAAAGTTTCAATTAATTATTACGCAATAAAAACGCAAATTGTTATAAAGGGTCTTCCAAATAACTTTTTTTTTTTAAAAAGCTTTAAAAAAAACTACTGATTATTTTCTCAAATTTCTTTTTTTATTTGAAAGTACAATCCTTCCGGTTAATAATGTAAATTAATTTCATTCAGATGGCTACCTCGGCTGGCCATCCAGTAGCCTACACCAGAAGATGCCGACTTTGGCAAAAAAAATCATCTTTTCAGATGAAGCTCATTTTGATCTTGGCGGATATGTAAACAAGCAAAATTGTAGCACAGAAAACCCCCACGCACCCAAAACGAATCATTGTTTGGTGGGGATTTTGGTCCAGAGGCATAATTGGGCCATTTTTCTTCGAAAATGAGCAAGGAGTGGCCGTTACAGTCAATGGCGATCGCTATCGGGCCATGTTGAACGAATTTTTGTTCACAAAAATTGAAGAGGAGGATATTGGCAACATTTGGTTTCAATAGGACGGCGCTAAGTGCCACACAGCCGAAGCTACACTCGATGTTTTGCGCCCTGTTTTTGAAGATCGCATTATCAGCCGCAGAGCTGATGTCGTTTGGCCGCCTCGGAGTTGCGATTTGACGCCGTTGGACTATTATTTGTGGGGTGCCGTCAAAGATAAGTGTTACGCCGACAAGCCAGAGACAATTGATGCTTTAAAGGACAATATTCGTGAAGCCATTGGTGAAATACAGCTGCACACAATCGATAATGTGCTTAAAAATTGGACCGATCGTGTAGGCTACTGCATGGGTAGCCGAGGCAGCCATTTGAATGAAATTATTTTCCATTATAACCGGAAGAAATTGTACTTTCGAATAAAAAAGAAATTTGAGAAAATATTCAGTAGTTTTTTTAAAGCATTTAAAAAAAAATGTTATTTGGCGGACCCTTTAATATTGAGTAAAAATTAAAATTCAACACTGTCATAAGTGTGTTTAGTGAGCATACTACAATTAACCGAACACTCTCTGTTGATATTTGATAAACAAAAAAAAAAAAACAAAATAAAAAAAGAACAATGTTGTTGAAACAACCAGCTGTTTTGTTTACCAGCTGTCAAATGAATATAGAATAAGCAGCTGAACTGCGTATATTATTATGTTTGAACGCTTAAAATATTGTACGCAATAAACCGAATATTGACTCAATAAATGTGCATATCTGAACATAGTATAAAGCTAGTAATTCAATAAAAAATTTTAAGACAAACGTACATACATGCATACATACATAACTGGTTTTGGACAGTCACCCAAGAAATATTTCTTTTCATATTTCATTTTGTTGAAAATTTCTGGATTTTGAACCGAGGCCTCACGTCTAATAAGCCAACACTCTACCTATTGAACTACAGCGACTTCTTTATCGCACAGATCGTACTATATTGCCCTTTATAACCATATAAAGGATGGACTGCAGAACTTGTATTCAAATGCCAGAGATTACTACGCGCACACGAACACGAACACTAGTGGAAACCGTAATCAGCCATACAATCAAAGAGCAGAGATTGCTGTGGAGTTGATGCTATTGTCCGTGCAGAAGTATAGCACTTCTCGATGAAGAATAGAATTAAATCAGCGCACACTTTCGTACAACTAAATCCAAAACAAATTTTGGCTAATGAAACTGAAAGCAAGGAAAATAAAAATAAAACAAAACATAATGGAAATCCTTTGTAATACATACATACATACGTAATTGGCCATTACAATCCTCCAGTCAGCATTACGACCTAGCTTCTCACACCACTTATGTTGTGTGTGTTAATTTTATACATGAGTGGCGGGATCTACAGTTTAAAGTCGACACCGAACGACAGATTTTTGAGAAACTTTTCATGACAATTTTATGGAGTTTTTGCCAGAAATCTGCTGAGCTGAAGTCGCTGAAGAAATACTTTTTGTATTTTGTTTTGATGTCTGACCTGGGGTTTGAATCCTGGCTTTTCGTCTAATAAACCAACACACTTACCAACTAGACTACGGCGGCTTCAAATGCTTTGTAATGCCGAAAGATTATTTGCATACATTCTTAAATTATAGATTTTGCTTAGGTTGGGATCGCATTAAATTAAAATCAAATTTCTTGCCTACATTCAAATGTACTCTGTTAAGCTTTTGAAAGGCTATTTAAACTGCCTTTACTGCTTATCCTTCCATTTGTTTAAGGCTTAAAATAAAGAAATAAACCAATTTTCTTAAGCCTCCTATAAAGCTCATTTATCGATATTTTTAAAGGATTAAATCTACTCGATTGTAATCATCTTATAGGCAGATAAATGGGTTTTATTAAATAACATTCTATGCTCATTTAGCCAAATACCTTTACGATTTCAACTTCAACTCTTTTCTTGCCTAATACATTTCGGCATTTTCCTTTGGCTTTTCTGCTGACTAAAATAAATACCAAGAGGGCTTATATCACAATTTTGTTTATTAAAATATCTTACTGGTTACTGGTTGTTGCTGTTGTTGTATGAATACAAATATCACGTTTAACAAGTATTTGAATATTTGCTTATTGCAGATATTTTCCATTCTTACCTTTTCCTTGTTGGCCTTTTCTCTCCTCCTCTTTTTTTCTTTGAGGCCAAGACAAACTATTGCAAAATAACATTTTTTTAAGGATATTCTGTTGAAACAATCAAACACAAGAACGTCGAACAAAGGAAGGAACGAATGAACGAAATAATCCAAACATGATGACAAAGAAGAAAAAACAGTAAAGAAAAGTGTAAATGTTTCAACAATATGTTGGCAATACTTAGAAGAGCTTAAAAGTAATAATAATAACAACAAAATATTGCTACACAGCATACCAAAAGAAAATAAGACATACTCCAGCAAATTTTACGGGCAATAGTGGGGACAATAATTGTGTTAATCTGGATGATGATAGCAAATAATGAAGAGACCATTATGATCGTGTCGTTTCTTGGGAAGGTAAAGAGTGTTGAAGAGGTCTTAATATGTAAAAGCAAAAGTAAATTTCTATGTATTTAAATAGACAGAAGCCTAAACTTTAAAGGTATTGTTACGTTTTCACCATTTTAAAAACTTTTAAAATATGAGTTCGTAGATTGCAAATAAAAATAAAAATAAATTTGTGTTTAGTTTTAAATAAATCCTTTATTGTTTGCACAATTCCGTGTGCCACTGTTCGCAACTTAATTTAAACAACAACAATTTGCTTTATTTGTTACCCTTCTTTACACTCTTCTACGTACACACTAACAAGTCGTTCTTCAAATCACAATTATTCTCTTCACATGTAACACGTCTTCACCCAAGACTGACTGAATTTTTACTGATTCCGTTGCCTGTTTTGTCTTGCCTTTTATATCGCTGGGTAAACAGTCTGCTGAATGCTCTTGAAAGAGAATGTCTTTGCCATCGCGAAATCTCTATAAATGTAAACACGTTGTTTACGTTATTGTTGTTTGTGTATTTTGTTTACGTTTGTCCTTGCAGTGTTGTTGTTGCCTGTTTGTCTACTTGTTTATCCCTTATTGTTCATACTGATGTTGTTGCTATATTTTTGTTTATTCGTTGATCATGTAAACAAGTCCATAGATTTTGTAGCTTTTTTTTAATATTTTAATGTTAAACGATGTAACACCATTTCCAGTTTCGTAACAGTATGTTACAATCATTTTCATTTGGTATTAGGATGAAGGCTTTCAGAGAAGAGAAACAAAAAAGAAACGGGCTGTAGAGCAACCCTTTAAGAACACTGGAGTGCAAAGATCTAGAAAGGGAAAAAGAAATTCCGATTTATAATAAATGCGCTCGAAAACCCTTTTAAGAGCGTTCCTGTCCTATCAGTTGGCAATAAAGTCACGCTGTATTATTATCTTATCGTGAAAACAGCTTAAAAAACATACATACATACATACATATATACATAATTTGTCATTAAAAACCTGCAGTCAGGATTTCAACATAGTTTCTCACACCACCTTTGTTGTATGTATTCATTTTATACGTGAGTGGCGGGTCGACTCCGAACAACAGATTTTTTTTTAAACTTTTCATGGCAATTTTATTTACTCTCAGCGCTTTTGCTAGAAATCTGCTGAGAGAAATATATTTTTTTCGTGTTGAAGATATTTGATCTGGGCTTTGAACCGTGGCCTCACGTCTAAGGAGCCAACACACCACTTCCTTGAGACAACAAGACCACAAAACAAACCTACAAACTTTATGTCCGATCACGGGTGTTTTCGGCAATAGCAGCATCAATTTAAACCAACTTATAGTCCTATGTACCCATACTTACCGGGTGAAATTCAAGCGACTGATTCACTAAAGAACATCGTGCATTGGAAGAGTTTTTGATTGCAAACAAACTAATTAATGAGATATGCTAACAAAGTGGCAATTAAAATGCTGACCAACTGTTTGCCAGATAAGTTTTGCGAAGACTCTGCGTTCGAGACAATCGAGACAAATTACGGCACACTACCTTCTATACAAAGTCATTCATAGCTGGCCCAGGGAGATGTAGGGAACATGATATTTCGGTATAGCACTCTGGACTGCTTCTTATTGTAAAATTTAATCGAGGGTTATGGAAATTTGTGACACCAGAGAGCTTCCAATATTCCACAATAATGTAACGTGCCGAGTACGTTTTTAAAAACGAAGAAACATACATACATACATACATAATTGGCCATTACAACCCTTCAGTCGGGATTACGGCCTAGCTACTCACACCACTCATATTGTGTGCGTTAATTTTATACATGAGTGGTGGGACCTACAGTTTAAAGTCGACTGCGAACGACAGATTTTTGAGAAACTTTTCTTGACAATTTTATTTATTCTCAGAGTTTTTGAAAGAAATCTGCTGAGAGGAAGTCGCCAAAGAAATACTTTTTGTATTTTTGTCTCGATGTCGGGCCTGGGGCTCAAACCCCTTCTTTACGTCTACGAAGCCAACACACTACATACTAGACTACGGCGACTTCTAAGTCGAAGAAAGTGTCATGTAAATATGGAAGTTCCATTGACGTGATGAAGGTCAGATTTGTTTAGTGGTCATATAAAATCCGAAAATTTTTTCAATCGTATAAGGATTTTCATATAGAAACCTTGAATCGCCGACAGATGGATATGCAATCCACATAAAAGCAAACGATTTTTTCTTTTCAGAAATTAAAAGTCAAATAAATTAAGTCACTTACATTACACAGCATCAGAACTAATTTGAATTATGTTTTCTTTTTTGAAACAAACAACAGCAAATTGTGACCCTATTTTCTATAACATCCTCAGCTTTTGTTGTTTCTACGTATCGTCGTTTGCCATTGCTTTTTAGAGAAAATTGCAATATTTTAATGGAACCCCTTTTGTTTGGAAAATCATCATGATTTTATTTGTTGTTGTTGTTATTGTTGGTTTTTATTAAAATTATTGCTTTTGTTATTGTTGTTGCCTTTATTTGTTTCCATAAGAAAAAGTTGTGTGATTTAAAATTAAAAAAAAATATTTTTTTTCCTGTGTGTTAAACTAACAATGACAGTGTATTTGTATGGCATGCATGCAATATACATATGAAACTAAAAACAAATCTCAATGAATATGTAAACACATGAACACATGCATACATACATACATATGGTACAAATGCATAAATTCATATACAACGAACTATTTTTTTTGTTTGAATTGTTGTTGTTGTTGCTGCTGTTGTATTTGCTGTTATTAAAGCCAAGTTAAAAACTTTTACAAAAGGGTAATTTCATACATGGTTAGCTTTTATTAGAATAGTAATTCTCACAATTTGCAGCATACAATTACATGCTATAAATACATACATATATGGTGCACATACCCACATACACACATACACAGATATTCATTCATATTTAGATTTTGTTAGAAGCCAATGTTTTTGAATAACGAACCAACATTCAAGTCAAAGTTTTTAACACAAACCTACACAAAACGTACAAACTCTTGGTCTCTCTTATACATACATATGCATGCACACACGCTTGAATTACAATGACTTCTATTTTCTCATTCTCTTTCTCTTTTCTTTTTGAAGTTATACTCGTATTAGTGTATAGATTCCGTATGAAAATGTTCAACAAACCATTCGCAGTCTTGCAGCCATTTTGCAAGCAGAGATAAAACGACAAAACAAATATGTACGTTCAGTATGCCTGTGTATGTGTGTGTGTAGTTAACGGAAATCATTTCCCGTGTTCCAACTACCAATTTGCTCTTCTTCCTTTACCTTTTATGTGCCCGTATGTGTATATATGTGTATATATGCCACTACACTCATACTATGTGTAGGTGGTTGGATGCCCTCCACTGTAAAATATTTTTTTCCATAAAATTTTTTTTAATAAAGTTAGCGAAACTTAAATTGAAACAAATTTAAATTACATATTCTGAAGGCTGCGATTTTTCCATAAAACCATGAATATGATTCGAAGATTGGTTGATTATTTGCTAAAGTTTAAGCCGAAGTGCATCAGGAATTTATGTTGAACGTCGACGAGCAAGACGATTAAAACATTTTCGATTTTATAAAAGTTAAGAAACATTTTGGTTTCTTAACTTAAGAAAATTATTAATCTACTTGAGTTTCTTCAGCAGTTATTGGAACACTTACATATAACTTAAAGGAATGATGAATAAAGTGAAAATCATGTGAAAAGTTTCTAAATCTAAAGTAAATGGTTTCTCTAACGCCGTGTATCAGAAAACATTTAAAATATGAGCTCGTAGCAAATAAAAAAAAAATTGTGTTGATTTTTAATTAAGTTCTTTATTGTTCGTACAATAACAATAACAATAACACAACTTGATGTAAACAACAGCAATTTATTTGTTTGTTGTTCCTCTTTGCACTGTTTTGCATCAACAATAACAATTACTAGTGAATTGTTCGACAGATCTTTGTAACGGAGATCTTCAAACCACGATCATTATTTTCAAACAAATTGCGTTTTCACACAGGACTGACTGAAGTTTTAGTTACTCGTTGCCTGATTTGCCTTGCCTTTTATATGGTAGGGTATACAATTTGATGATTGCTCTTGAAGGCGAATTACTTAGCCTTCTCTAAATCTCTATAAATGTTAACATGTTGTTTACATGTTGTTTACATTTACTTTTGTAGTATTGTTGTTATATTTTTGAGAATTATATAATATTAGAATATAATTTGAGAATTAAACGAGATTACTCTGATATCAGATAGACTTCCTTAGTCAAACTGGTCCGTGGCACAGATGACAGTGGAAACTCTAAACATGGAATTAGGACTGGTCTGTTACTCTATATTGAAAAACTGCAAACCAAGCAATGTCTTCGAATACCGGTTTTCAAGTGGAGTTGATTGCTATCCCCCAATATCTGATCTATGCTAGTGCTAGTAGGTAATGTCTAGTAGGTAATGTGTTGGCTTATTAGACGTGAGGCCACGGTTCAAATGCCAGGTCAAATATCTCCAACAAAACTAAATATTAAAAAATATTTCTTTGGTGACTTATCCTCAGTAAAATTCTATCAAACACTCTAAGAAGTGAAAGTAAAATTGCCATTAAAAAGTTTCTCAAAAATCTGTCGTTCGAAGTCGACTTTAAACTGTAGCTTCCGCTACTCATGTATAAAGTTAACACCTGAATCCTGACTGAAGAGCTGTAATGGCCACTTATGCATGCATGTCTGTAGCTCAGGGTTTTTAGTTGCATTAACAAGTAGGTTATAATGTGTAATGAAATGTCACCTTGACTATTGTGGTAAAATGATAAGACAGAAAAAATTAAAGAAATGTTCTGGCGTAGTCCTGCTGAGAAGAAAACTATGAGCAGATTGAGACTGTATAAAGGCGACTTGAGTACAGTGAGGAGTGAAATTACAGGACAATCCACAATACATCTGATTCATATAACCGTGGTAGATAATTATGAATGCAGGACAAGTGTTGAAGATATCTAGGCGGTAGAACACTATTTAAGTCATTGCTTAACTTCTATATTTATCAATATTTTAGGGAACACACTATACTAGAGCAGAGTACTAGAAGCAGTTTGTACAAGAAACAGATTTGTTATAGAAATTATGATTGGTACACCTTTATGGTGAGCGTCTAATAAGCTGGCTTTATTGCTTAGAGGTATGCCGAAGCCTATGATTAGTTCCTTTTTAATCTACTTATCAACATACAGTGGACTCCAATATATTTTAGCAATTTCATGAATTTTAACCAAAAGTTTATATAAAAATTTATAGTTTATATATTTATTTTATTAATTTATTTCTATTTTATTATAAAACAAACAATTTTTTAATGTTTTTCATAAACCATAAGGAAAAGTTGAGTCAGATGACTCCATAGGTACCCCCAAGGGGAACCCTAAGAATATTTAAAATTCAAAGGCCTAATATATGAAAATGTTATCCCTTGTATTTAGTAGAATATCCCTTAAGGTCAGCCACTCCATTTAACCCATTTGTATTTGAATATACAAGTTTTGTTTAGTGTTTTCTGGTGGCACCATGAGTAAGTTTTTCGGTTGACTTTTGTTTGAGGTTAGAAATTACGTAACCGTTCCTTCAAATGATCCCCTAAATACTCTCTTGATGTCATATCGGGAAATTGTGCATGAGTATTAAGCTTGTGGGGACTTTTTTTGTCAAAATATATTGCCGTACTAAGACTTTTGCTGTAAACTGTATCACTATCAATATGCGGGTGGATTTTTAACATTAAAATCATTTTAAATTTCATTTTTTTTTTGTTTACAATCGTCATATAATCACGTTTGTTTAATTTTTAAGGTTACAGCTTAACTTTTATTTAAAAAAAATTAATAAAAATTTATATTTCGTTTAAAAAGGTATTTTATATTTCGTATTTCAAGTGTCAATAAACTATGTCAGCTATTCACTTTAAACACTTCAAAATATTTAGTATCTTTTAAATGTTTGTACAACGTTTCTTTTTTCATTTAAAAACAACAAAGAGAGAGAGAGGGAGATAGAGAAAGAGAGAGAGAGAGAGAGATAATCCTTGTATTAAAAAGACATCACGTACAATACATATAACATTTGCCAGCATCATTTTCTCTCCCATGATACGTTGGTTTTTTATTATTTAAACCCTGTATATAAAAAATTTTTTAATTAAATTCTATTTTTACTATGGCTATTAATAAAACGAAAAACATAAATATTAAAATAATAAAAACAGAAATAAATGCATAAAAACACTTTTTTTTAAATATTTGTTTAAGCCAACATATTATAAAACAAGCAAAGCAAAGAAAAAAAAAAATGAATTCATAAAAAAAATATTTCATATTTTGTTTTGCTCTACAGAAAGTAGAAACGTTGTGAAATAAGAATAAAAATGAAATTCATTTATTGGCAACTCATATTGATGTTTCGCTAATAACTCGCTCATCAAATATTCCATGCACAGTGAGGCGTAAAAGAAAGTAAAACCATAAATAGTCAAAAAAATAATATACAACAACGACTACAACAACACTAAAACATACATACATATGTATATGTATTCGAGTAAGTTTGTTAAAGTTTGTATGTGTTGGTAACCGATATTTAAATGTTTTTTAAATAATATTTGTATCCGCCACCATGACCATAACCGTGTACATAAGTGTGGAAAAAATGAAATGAAATATTTATAGGGACGACGAGGAGGGATAATGAAAGTAGTTACGAAATGATGGATAGTGACGGACATTAAAAAAAACTCAGAGAGTACAATGAATTTGGCATGAAAAACTATCTTCAAAAGCTGTCGTTCGGTCTCGATGACAATAGGTTCCACCACACATAGTGATGGAATTAAAAAAAAATATTGAAGATTTTTCGAATGCAATTCCTTGCAAAGTTGCATCGATGTTATATCGATGCATCACAAAAATTAATTGATTTTTGTAACAAAATGAAACCACTTCCCAATTCCTGTTACCTAAAATGTGATATGCAGGCCTTGAAAAGCATTATCGACACACACAAGTTACACACGTAGACGTACAATTCCTGATGATTTGTTTTCCTCGTCATATAATTTACATATTTGTCTTGAAGGTCCCGCCACTCATGTATAAAATTAACACACAAGATGAGTGGTGTGAGAAACTAGGCCGTAATCCTGACTGAAGGGTTGTAATGGCCAATTATGTATGTATGTATGTAAGCGATTTTCTGCTATTGATCAAAATGGATCAAAGAATGAAATTAAATGCTCAAAACACTTGAAATGTGGACAGTGGCATACTGAGACAAGAAAATGTTCACAAATAGTACAGTACACAAAATAACTATAATCGCTCTAGACACCCCAGCACATCAATAACCGATGAAAATATTATAAAAGTAAAGAAAATAGTTATGGAGAACATCGACTCATATTTATTGAAGTTGCTGAAAATGTCGGCATATCGCTTGGCTCGTGACATGCAATTTTGCAAAAAAAATTCGAGATTCGTTATGAAATTGTTGAATTTTGACGAGCATCACTTAGACATTGTTGAATGAGATCAACATTTCAAATGTTTTTGAGCACGTTTAAATTTTTATTTATTAATTTATTTATTTATAAATTACAATACAATTATAAATTATATTCTAATTATATACGAGCTGAGTAACTTTAACCATATGCTCGGTGAAGTGTCACAGACTAGAGTCTCTGGTGGGAATCGAAGCCATGCCCCTCACGCTAATAGTCTAGCACACTACCCACTACCCAGGGCACCCAACAATTTTTAGTAACAATATTTACTTCCCAAAATTAATTCTATTTTTCATCATACACAATATGCATTGATCATTACAAACCTTCAGCCAGGATTACGAATTGGTTCGTCACACCACTTATGTTTGTGTGTGTTCATTTCATAAATTAAAGTGGACTCTGAACTACAGAATTTTGAAAAACTTTTCATGGCAATTTAATTTACCATAAAATTTTTTTGCTAGAAAGTTCTGAGATTAAACCGCCAAAGAAATATATATGTACAGTGGACAGCAAAAGTCTTAGTACGGCAATATATTTTGACAAAAAAAGTCCCTACAGGCTTAATACTCTTGCACAAAGACCCGATATGACTTCAAGAGAGTATTTAGGAGATCATTTGAAAGCATGGTTACGTAATCGCTAAACCTCAAACAAGTCAACCGAAAAACTTGCTCATGGTGCCACCAGAAAACTCTAAGCAACACTTGTACGTTCAATTTCAAATGGGTTAAATGGAGTGCTTGACCTTAAGGGATATTCTACAAAATACAAGTGATAACATTTTCATATATTAGGCCTTTGAATTTTATTTTTACTTAAGGTTCTCCTTCGGGGTACCTATGGAGTCATCTGAAACTTTCCTTATTTTTCTCTTGTTTTATAAAAAACATTAAAAAATTGTTTGTTTTTATAAAGGGTGTTTTTTATAGAGGTAGAGAACTTTAAGTTGGCATTATTTTTCAAGATGGCGACCGATTTAACAGCTGTCAAGTGATTTATTCTCAGTTTGGTTTGGCAATTCATCATGAATAGACTCACGCCTGAACAACGCTTGCAAATAGTGCAATTTTATTTCGAAAATAATGGTTCTGTGCGGAAAACGTATCGCGCACTACGTCCATTTTATCGTCGACAAAATCGTCCATCAGAGCAGTTAATTCGATTAACCATGGAACGTTTTCGCACCACGTTTACTCTTATTGATAACTCGCATCCCGAGAGACGCTGTACGGTGCGTACAGAAGAAGCTATTGCTGCTGTAGAGCGTAGCATTGAGGAAGACCCGAATGAGTCCATCCGCCATCGAGCACAGGAATTGGATCTGTGTCCATCCACTTTATTGAAGATTTTGCGGAAGGATCTTGGTTTGCGTGCTTACAAAATGCAACTCGTGCAAGATTTGAAGCCAAACGATCATCAAGTAAGGCGTAGATTCGTCGAATGGGCCCAAAACGAGATTACCGTTGTTCCCGATTTTCATAAGCGAATTTTGTTTAGCGATGAAGCGCACTTCTGGTTGAATGGCTACGTCAACAAACAAAACTGCCGCATTTGGAGTGAAGGTAATCCTCAAGTGTATGTGGAAACACCGTTACATCCAGAAAAACTGACTGTTTGGTGCGCTTTATGGGCTGATGGAATCATTGGTCCGTACTTTTGAAAAACGATGGTGGCCAGAACGTTACAGTCAATGGTGATCGGTATAGAGCCATGATTACTAATTTTTTCATTCCTGAATTGAATAACCATGATGTCCAGGAGATGTGGTTTCAACAAGACGGCGCAACATGTCACACAGCTCGTGCCACAATAGATTTATTGAAAGACACGTTTGGTGACCGCCTAATTTTACGTTTTGGACCTTTGAATTGGCCTCCAAGATCTTGTGATTTAACACCGCTAGACTACTTTCTGTGGGGCTATGTAAAGTCATTGGTCTATGCGGTAAAGCCACAAACGCTTGACCATTTGGAAGACAACATTCGCCGTATTATTGCCGATATACGGCCACAAATGTTGGAAAAAGTCATCGAAAATTGGACGTCCAGATTGGACTACATCCGCGCCAGCCGTGGCGGTCATATGCCAGAAATCATATTTAAAATGTAATGCCACAAGATTATCTTTCGGATAAATAAAATTCATGTCAATCGAATAATCCATCGTTGTTTTATTGCAACTTAAAGTTCTATACCTCTATAAAAAACACCCTTTATAAAAACAGAAATAAATTAATAAAATAAATATATAAGCTATATATTTTTATATAAACTATTGGTTAAAATTCATAAAATTGCTAAAATATATTGCTGTACTAATTATTTCCTGTCCACTGTATATGCTCCTTTTACTCCTCTAGAGAGCATAGGGCCGAAGATATATTCTTTCATATTTCGTTTTGTTGCAGATGTTTGACCAGAGGTTTGGCTCGTGGTTTTGAGTTTATTAAGCCAACACATTACATAACAGACTTAGGGCGACTTTATATATTTTTCATCGCCAGTAACAATTGGATAAAATACTGATTATTTATCGTTTTTCGGTATTCCATCCGCCTGTCATGCAATTCATGTGTCAACCATTCTCCATACTTTTGGCTTAGAAATTATTTGTTGTTTGTTTTGTTTTTTTTTTGTCATCTTTATGCAATGTTGTTTGCAATTCCAAGTCTTCAAACTTTTTGAATAGTCATTCTTGTACTTTATTTCTCACCTTAAAGTTGTTATCTCTGCACCGTCAAAATCAGGATCATTTTTGCATGTTGCTTCTGATGGAGCATCATACACTGAACTTCGTCAAATTGAAAATAAAAATAAATATTTCTGCAGTTGACTTTCTTGGCATAAAATTCGAAATAAGGTACGTATTTATTTTACAAGTTTTAAAAGCTGTTGTGCAGCCAATAACAATTCAAAGAGTCACGGTCTGTATCCCGAACCTTGTTATAGCTAGAAAACGTTTACAAGTGGTACAAGATAGAGAAGACGTGAATAATGACAATTACTCTGGACGCTAGACAGAACATCAGTAACATAATTGTTTTAACATTCCTCGTAAAATATATTCATAAACTTCTATTTTTTGGTTATTATTTCTGAATGTCTTATATATCTCCAAATTAAATGTATTAAAAAAAAAGAGTTAAAAAACGTAATAACTATGGTGAAGTTATTTCCTAGTACGTACGTACATACATATATTATAAATTATAAGGGAATGACTTTAAATATGCTGATAAAAAGAAATACTTTTTTTTATTAAAATTTAATCAACACAAGAGTTCTTATTAAAAAATTAAAACTATTTTTGATTATTTTCTGTGATCTATGATTACCCATGCATTGCCGGATAAGGCCTTGACCTCTTTTTATGTATGGCATGGCCATAAATATTTTTTTGCCTTTTTTTAATAGGTGATAAACATTTAAAAATTAAATCATAACGATGCTATAAACCTGTCTATCCTACCAGTTCAATGCGATGGCCTACATATATATTGTTAATGATGTTTTCTCAATGTGATGAAAAAAATGGATTTTTAAAATAATATTTCACGCTTTTATTTAAAAACAGTATAAACTTTTATATGCCATATAATAATACAATATAATACGTTATTAATTTATGCTGATGATTAAAAAAAAACTTCACTTTTTTATACACTTTATAAAGGAAAAACAAAGTGAAGAATAATATAAAAATGAACACACACAATATTTATATTTTTTCTTTTTTTTTGATATGAAGCAAATTATTGCTGTGGGTTAAAAAATAAATTTAATTAACTTATGCGCCTTGTTTACCTTCAGGTCATAACCACTGGCAGCTGTTAAATTTCAGACAACAATATCGCACGATAATTAAAGCCATTTGCAGGTTGTTATTTTAAACGTAAACGTTAAAGAAAAACAAAAACAAAAAAAGAAGAAGATAAATAAACGCTTTTTATTAAATTATGAGTTATTTTTTGATGACTTACTCAGGCGTATGATTTATGCACAAAATCACTCATACGCCAACTATATTTACTTTTAATGAATTTTCTTTCTTATTCACATCATTATTTTAAATTGTTTTCTTTTTTTTTAATTGGCAGAGATTTATATATCGACCAGTTGTTATAGTTTTTCTTGTGCTAGTTTTATTTAATAATTTAGTATTTTTTTCTAAATTAAAAAAAAAGAAAAGAAAAAATATATGAATTTTTTTAGGTTTAAAAAATAAATCTAAATATGTACGTATATATGTAAAAGAGTTAATTTGTCAGTTCAAATACTGTAACCATTAATTTAAACGTACAACTGATGGAACGCAGTGGCAATATCAATTATGGACATAAATGCAGCGTTATGTTATCGAATTTTTCAATTTGCCTTCGGTGTATCACTGCACTAAGTCGCCGTAGTCTAGTAGGTAGTGTGTTGGCTTATTAGACGTAAAGCCAGTGTTTAAACCTCAGGTCAGACATCAAAACGAAATACAAAAAAAGTATTTCTTCGGCGACTTCCTCTCAGCAGATTTCTGCCAAAAACTCTGACAGTAACTAAAACTGCCATGAAAAGTTTCACAAAAATCTGTTGTTCGGAGTCGAATTTAAACTGTAGGCCACGTTACTTATGCATAAAATTAACTCACACAACATAAGTGGTGTGGGAAACTAGGTTGTAATCCTGACTGAAGGGTTGTAATGCCCAATTATGTTATGTATGTTGCAATGGGTATTGTATAAGTCGTCGTAGTCTATGAGATAGAGTGTTGGCTTATTAGACGTGAGGCCACGTTTCCAACACCACGTCATCAGACATTTCTAGCAAAATGAAGCACGAAAAAATATTTCTTCGACAATTTCCACTCAACAGATTTCTGGCAAGAACTCTGAAAGTAAATAAAACATTGCCATGAAAAAGTTTTTCAAATCTGTCGTTGGTAGTCGGCTTTAAACTGCAGGTCCCCCCACTCATGACTAAAATTAACACACACAACATAAGTGGTGTGAGAAACTTGGTCGTAATCCTGACTGAAGTGCTGTAATGGCCAATTATGTATGTATGTATGTATGTATCACTGCATGCAGAGAAACAAAATGCCTAAATTTACATCAATGGCTACTTGTCCTCTCTGTATCCAACAATGCCAATTTGAATTATACTCACATATGTACATACATAATTGATAATTACAACTCTTGAGCCAGGATTACAATCTAGTTTCGCACACCATTTATATTGTGCGTGTTAATTTTATACATGAGTGGCGCGACCTACAGTTTCAACTCTATTTCGTGTTACAGATTTTTTTTAGAAACTTTCCATGACAATTTTTTATTTACTTTTAGAGTTTTTGCCAGAAATATGCTGAGAGGAAGATGAGACATGTAAGACCAAGAGGTTTCAACCGTGACCTCATGTCTAATAAACCAAAACTCTCCTACTTAGCTATGGCGACTTCGGGCCTGAGTACTAAATCGTCCTTAAAAGCGGGATAAAACCTACTCTTAAAGATATTCCATGATTTTGTGCATTTTGGTACCAAGTTTGGTATCTTATAAAGGGTGGGCCATATAAAACTTTAAATTTTAAAATGGAATAAAACAAAAACGATTCGAAAATTTTGCCAAATTTATTTATTTTTTGTCTTTCCAGATTGCCAATATTTATTTTGAAAATATATTATATTGATAAGAGGACTTGGTCTTGGACATCAAAAATTGATCACGCTGTCGGGAGAATATCTTATTACATCTTTTGCAGGTGTACATGGCCATTACACAGTTTAGTGGCATAATTTCATCGTACTCCTCTCTCGAGGCCTTGGTTTACTGATATAAAACAATTTAATTTACAAACTTTTTGCCTTGGGTTTTCCCAATCTAAAGTCTACATCAACATACCGACATGTTGAAGCCGCCGTAGTCTAGTAGGTAGTGCGTTGGCTTATGAGACGTAAAGCCATGTTTCGAGCCTCAGGCCAGACAACAAGATAAAATACAAAAACTATTTCTTCGGCGACTTTTTTCAGCAGATTTCTGGCAAAAACTCTGAGAGTAAATAAAATTGCCATGAAAAGTGTCTCACAAATCTGTCGTTTGGAGTCGACTTTAAATTGTAGGTCCCACCACTCATGTATAAAATTGACACACACAACATAAGTGGTGTGAGAAACTAGGACGTTTATACAATTGGGACAAGTACATGTCCTCTAACCTAACCTAACCGACATGTTTGACGCTGTTAAGTCTGTCGATCTACAGAACCATCATATAAATGTTACTGCCTGTGAAGGTTTGCATTTGCATGGTTTACATTATAAATTTGTGCTTTAAATAATTTGCTTGAAAACAGTATCAGATAAAAGTAAAGCAACATGTATGAATTATGAATTGATTTTAATGTTCCATCCAGCCTTTGCAGTGGGTATAAAACAGAAATCAATGAAAATTTACATTAAATCTTTTACTATATACGTACACTTATGCGCTTTTATCATTACACCTACCTACACGAATGCATATATAATATGTATTCCTCGTGTACACAGAACTGTCTCCATGTATGTATAACTCTATGAGTAGATCTGTTGTAATTGTCTCTTTAACCACATCTTGTTTTTTGATTCTACCCAAGACAGCAGCAATGACAACAAGACGCATGGGAGAACAACAACAACAAGAAGAACAATAATAATAATAAAAAGTAAAATAATATAAAACAAAAGAAGAACAACAATAACAATAAGAAAGTAACTATTTTATCTTAAAGTGTTATTTTTGTTTTGTTTTCGCAAAACTGCATTCAACAACAAAAACTATAACAATAACAACGATAGTAACAGTAAAAGTAAAATAAAGTAGAGCACGTAACCTCGTACAACCAAAGAAATTGTTGTGTATGGTTTTTATCGTGTGTTTATTCACATGGAAAACAAAAAAAGTTGAAATATTTTCTTAAAGAAATTGTTTCATACGCATACACTCGCATTGTTTCTTAAACACACACTCAGGCACGCATTCGTTTGCAGCCATTAAGTAAGAGGAGCTGGTATGTTTAGTTTAGGACCCTATATGTTGAAATATATGGAACCAGAGGACGAAATAAATCTCTTACATCGCAATTAAAATATCGAAAACGAGTGAAATACTTTACTTATATCTTTCTTTAGGGAAATACGGGCCTATGTTTAGGCAATATACGACGCACTTTTCAAAAATCATCTTCAACTATGAGGTCTATTTCGAAATGAATTGCTACGTAAACACATAAAATTGCAAATTTTGGAATGAAACCAAACCACATGAGAACCAAGAGCATCCAAGGCATCGCGAAAAAGTCTGTTTTTGGAGTGGATTTTGGGCTGGCAATCCCTACATACGTACATACATAATTTGTCATTACAAATCTTTAGTCAGGATTCGACATAACTTCTAATACCACTACTGTTGTGCGTGTTAATTTTTTATACATGAGTGGCGGGACCTGCAGTTTCAAGCCGATTCCGAACGATAGATTTTTGAGAAACTTTTCATGGCCATTTTATTTAGTCTCAGAGTTTTTGCCAGAAATCTGCTGAGAGGAAATCGCCGAAGAAATACTTTTTTCATATTTCGTTTTGATGCCTGACCTGGGATACGAACCCGAGCTTTACGTCTAATAAGCCAACACACTGCCTATTAGATTACGACGACTGCTATCTTGTGAAATATCAGTGAAATGTTGTCAATTGGCCAATTATGTATGTATGTACATATATATACGTTATGGTACCATCGATTTTATACTTTATATGGTAATGAAACAAGTGTTATGTCATATCTTCAGATAAAGATGCTGGGCAATTACACACTTAGTTGCTATAAATTTTCTTTGCCACGAAATTTTTGGTAACAATTTGTAACACAACGTTATTCGCTTCAATACTTAAGCAGGCCCTTTAAAAGCTTTTTAACACAGTGCTCTTGGATGTATTTCCTAGTCAGTCAGAAAATAACACAGATTTAGATAACCTCGGAGATATTAAATGGTATTAATGATTCAAACTCCAGGTTCAGCAAAAGCTAAAAAAAAATAACCATGAAAAGATTCTAAAAAATCTGACGTTCGGGGTCGATTTTAAGCTGTACATTCTGCAGCTCATGTATAAAATTAACACACACAACATAAGTGGTGTGAGAAACTAGGTTGTAATCCTGGCTGAAGGACTGAAGTGACCAATTAATCGTATGTATATGTATATGTTTTGCAGTTCTACTAGAGTTGTTATTATTTAACGCAATTCATTTGGAGCAAACAGGAAGTTAGTGGTATTCGCCTGACAGTGATCTGTTGCACTATAGGATAAATATTTCATTGGACCCTAGACTGGGCCTAGAGACAGAACATACTTTACTTCGATTTTTTGCGAGAGCTACAATAATGATCTGTAAGAGCAGTCAATACCTTTTCTGACATTATTTGGTATCTGGGACCTGAGGCAAAATATTTCTAGGCACTTAAAAATTTTCGACAGAAATTGTCTTGCCTAAGTTAATGAGTAGATTATTGTGATCATATGAAACATTAGATAGGATGTGTAAATGCTAAAATACACAATGTTATTACAATAACACCCTTTATAAACCCAATGTGACTACTTTAACTTCTATCTTAAATAGCTTTGATTCCAATTGTTATGACACTCTCTGTTATAACTCTGCACACTCTGCAATATGAGGTAGAAACGTATCGATTTACCATTTTAATATATTCGTAATGTAGTGTTCCATTCCAATTCATTATGAACCTTCATTGCTGTAACGATTTTCTTATTCTGTGTTCGTAGGCAGCAGATTTTGAATATTTTTCAAATTGTTTAAGACATTTTCATAATAATCGCTGGTTGTTGTCTTCAACAAAATACATGAATTTAAGTGCTACTGGTATAGTTTTAATTTATTTTCTCGTTTTCTTTTTTTTTTAAGTCAAGGTAGTCATTAAGGAAGACGTGTTTGTGTTTAAAATTAAATACAAAAATAAAATATAATGTTGTGCACAACATACATATTTAAATATATGAATTTATTTATATTGTTTCGGTAGGTATAGAATTTTTGAATTTTTTATAACTTAATTTATTCGTAATGTGACTAAAAGTCCTTGAATAGTGGTGATGAAAATTTAATAGTTATTACACGTGCAATAGAGTTGTACTATTGGTATTTGATAGGATTGATGTCAAAAAAATACAAAAAGTATTCCATCTGCAGACAAGGTCATTGTGTCTGATTTTTCCCATGTCCTTAGGGATATTTTATAGATTATCAAACAATCAAAAACGAGTGCTATGCAGCATACACATACATAATGAAATTAAGAATAGAAAATATTGTTACGTTTTTACCTTATAAGAACCTTTAAAACATGGGTTCATAGATTGCAAATAAAATAAAAATACATTGGTGTTTAGTTTTAATTAAAATTATTTATTATTCGCACGATTCTGTGTGCCACTGTTCACAACTTTATGTAAACAACTGTAAGTGCTTTGTTTGTTATTCCTCTTTGCACTCTTTTGCATAAACAATAACAATTACTAGAAAATTATTCGACAGATCTTTGTAACGGAGATTTTCAAACCACGATTACTCTTTTCAAACACACCGCGTCTTCACACAAGACTGACTGAACTGCACTAACACATTCGCCTGCTTTGCTTTGGATTTATATGGCAGGGTAAACAGTAAATTAAATGTTATTGAAGGCAAACGTTCATGATATCGTCTTAACCCAATTTCTATAAATATAAACATCGTTGTAAAGATCGTTGTAAATATCGTTGTAAACATCGTTGTAAACATTGTTGTAAAAATCGTTGTTTACATTTATTAGTGCAGTGTTGTTGGTGTAGTTTTGTTTACTTGTTTACCATTTGTTATGCTGGTGATTATTGTAATATTAAGCAGTACGATAATTTGTAAACAGGTTTGTTCTCTGCATTGTTTTGTTTTTGTAGCATTTGTTTATTATCTTAATGTTAAGCGATGTTAAAGCCAAACACCAGTATTTAGGTTTTTCATTCTTGTAACAATATACTTGGTTGTCGATTGTAGTTGGGGAGGAATAGGGAATAAGGCGCACATCTCTGCGTCGTTGTAGCTGTTAAATGTTAGAACTATTAAGAACTACTACTCGCACAGAATGAAGACGACAATACTGATCCTCATTCATCAGTCATTATGTGCTGTGTAGGCGAGTCGGTAGTGTGTTGGCTTATAAAATGTGAGTCTGTGATTCAAAACCTCAGTTCAAATATATCGAGCCAAAAAGGAAATTTATAAAATTTTTCATTGGCGACTTTCTCTCAGCTGTTTTTTTTCTGGCAAAAACCCTGGAAGTAAATAAAATTTTCCATGAAAAGATTTTCTAAAATCTAACGATCGAAGTCAAATTTAAATTGTAGATCCTGCTACTGATGGATAAAATTAACACATCATGGGTGTAAAGAGAAGCTAGGTTGGAATCCTGACTAAAAAATGCTGAATTAAGAAAGTAAACATATAAATGCAGAAAAAACGGACAGTAAACCTAGCACCCAAATTAGTTTAGCAAAGTAAAATACAACAGATCTTAATTAATAATGTGTTCATAGGCCATACAATGAGAATGTTATTTAAAATTACTATGGCAAACTATTACAAATATTTCTTTCAATTTATTTGTAGCACAGTGTTATGTAGGAGTAAAAAAGTATAGAAAAAGAAGAAAGTTTCCTTTTACAAACAGAAAAAAACTTTAAAAAGAGATTGTTGAATAATAACCTTGTTGAAGTGTAAAATGATGTTGAAAAAATAATGAAATGAAATTAAAAATAATTATTATAGGCATGTTGACACATTTTCTCCTTAAGGTTAAATGATAAATGATTTTACAGACTGTATTAGGCATTATGTTTGTACGATGTAAGCATAAATTGTAATTTACAAATAAAATAGTGTAAAAAATACAACAGAAAAATATAAGACGAATGGAATATAATTAAAAATAGAATTTTTTAAAATAAATTAAACAAATAAAATTCTAGAAAAATCTATGAAAGTAACTGACAGTAGAATGAGTCCTTCCAACAATTCTTAGTATGCCTTAAGTAATACATTCTGTAGGTATTTTCATATTCCAGGCAAAAATATAATTTTTCTTTTAAAATACTTTCTACCTTTACCAGCAACTTTAAATTGAGATCATTAGTTTACTTTTTGTCTTATTTATTTCCATTCTATATGCAATTGCACATCTTTTCACAGGTAAAGTAAAGTAAAACATTCCTTTAATAGTTCATAAATTAAACGGTAAGATGAGAATCTTTTTTCTTTTTTACCTTGTCTTTCTTTCCTTAATAAAAGCATTCTTAAAATTTTCTAGTTTTACATTTTCTTTGTTCAAAATATATTATAAACATACATACACTTTTCATTTAAGTTTTAAATAAAAAACGAAAAGAAAAAAGACTCAAGTGTAAGACATTAAGATTAATGAAAATTTATGGTTTTTTTTTCTACATATTCATTACAAGGTAGAGAAACAGAAAATAATGGCAAAGTAAAATGCAATTAAAAGTCAACAAAGCGACAGACTTGAAAAAATTTACATTCTAAAATATTAAAAGGGAACTATAAATTGGTCTTTATTTATTGAAATATTCTAAACATAGTCTATAGACTATTAGCGTGAGGCTTGTGAGCTCGAATACCACCAGAGACTCTGGTCTGTTACATACATTACACTGAGCATAAGTTCAAGTTTTTCAATAAATTCATATATTATCGGGCATAAGCAACATTACATACATATTTATATTCATCGTTACATCTCTTCAGTCAGGATTAAGATTTTGTTTCTTATGCTCTTTATATTGTGTGTGTTAATTTTATACATTAGTGGCAGGACCTACAGTTTAAGGCCGACTCCGTACAACACATATTTTTTGAGAAATTTTATTTACTCTCAGAACTTTTTCCAGAAATCTGCTGAGAGGAGGTCATCGAAGAAATATTTTTTCAATATTTCGTTTTGTGGGAGATGTCGGACCTTTGTTTGAACCAGAGATCAGCAATGAATATTCAAAAAGATGAGTAGATTCGAATCATGCTCATAATTTCTGATACTTATACGCATTCATACTTATTTTAATATCATACTCATACTACTCATACTACTACTCAGTTTGAAGTACTCATCGTACTAATACTTAACCATACACATGATGTTGGTGATTTCCACTCTCCATGACTCAACATTTACAAGAATCACAAAATAAGTACGATTCGCTTACGCACACTACAATACTCACTGGAAGGTTGTGTGTTTGTTATGCTTGCTGTCTTTGTCTTTTTCTTTCTTCTTTTTTTTGTAAATGCAACAACAACTAGGACTGTAAATTTTGATTATTGATTCGAATCACTCGAATCATTTCTGAGTATTATAAGTATTTTTCTAAATTTATGAATCTGAATGAGTAGGCATATGAATCAAACATATTTCGAATGTTATGAGTTTGATATCAACGTTGTACTCATACTCATTGCAACCTGTACTTATAAGTCAATGGTGTAGTGAATACGAATGAATCAGAGTACATAGTTGAATTTCAATACTGTTGACTCACTCGTACTGAAATATTCATGAGTACATATGAGTAAGGAATAAACGATTCATTGCTGATCTTTGGTCCACATCATCCATATTACTGTAAAAGAAAGTTGGTAATCATCGACCTATAGTGTTCGCCATTGATAATGATGGCTTGGCCACTGTCATCCGCAAACAAAAAATTGACCAATGATACCTCTCTAAACAGAGGACGCTATTGGATCTCATGTCGATTTTAAACGTTACAAATTCACGTACTCGTTCTTTAAGAAATGAGATGATTTTTCGATAAAAATTTGGGTGAGTCCAGCAAATATTCTTTGTTATCTATTGCCATCCATGGTGATTTGGCAAAACAGTCTGAATAAATGACAGCTAATTTGACAGTGTAGCTTTAACAAAAATGGCCTTTATCAACTGCCAAAGTATATGTGCTGGGTGACGCGTTATTAATCATTCATATTACTTTGTTGGTAAGCCTAGTCATTTGGAGGTGAAGGTAAAAGCCTTTCAAATAACTTAGTCAATTCCAACTTGCAGGGAATCTCGGAGTGGTATAAAATAAACAGATTCGAGCTTAGAGTTAGTAACATGCCGTGCGTTATGGGTTATCGGTAGAACCAGCATATTTATTAAGTGTTGCAGAAAGCATTCAAGTGTTCCGGTTTCTTAAGACGGTGCAAGAAATCTTCTTTCAATCTGATATCCTACCTGTTTACTGCAAGCTTATAAACTTCTCGACAGCGCACAGAAAAGAGCGAAGGTGTAAAAAATGCATCTCTATTGATATATTAGAGCACACTCCCAAAGTGGCTTCTATTGTACGGTTCTGTCGCTAATTCAACTAAATCAAGAGATAGAGAGCTGATTGTTGAAAATCGATTATCTTTACATCAAGTAGAGCTGAATCGTTCGAGGATGATACAACGCATTGAAAAGCGAATTCGTGCTTTAGTCGCACTAGTTCAATATGGATCTTTCTTTCTGTAGAAGTTTTCTAACATAGTCTATTTTCCTCCAGGAAGAAGGTTTTCGCAGTTCGAAAACAATGCACTGCATAAGACACTGGAATATTTTCAAAAGAAAAATCATATACTCGACCTTAAAGTGCAACCCAATACATTTTATTTGAGGGCATTGTCTCTAGGCAGCGATTTATAGCGCGCCCCTAATCCAAAAAACCTGCTCGAGTAGAGTAATCACCCTGTTAAGGTGAGACAACTTGATTGGAACAAATAGGAAAAAAATAAATACCAATCCTTTCAGGGACAATGTCAGATGGTATTAAAATAAATTTGTTGATTTAAATGTCTCTTCTTCTGCTTCTTCTTGTGTGTAAATTAAATGTACTTTAAATAAATGTACCAAAACCCTACAGTCATACAAATATACACATTTATTTACTTCCACACATACTGCATACATACATATGTACCCTACATTTACGGTTGCTTCTAAAACAAACAAAACAAATTTATGTGCAGACACATTTACAGTTACTTTAATACGTATACACATACAAAGGTACATACATACATACATGTATAGCAAATAGAAAATAATAGAGAATAAGAGCAAGAAATTAAGAGAAATAAACAGAAATAAACGAGAAAATGTTGGTGTTGGTGGTTGTACGACTACGATTTGTCTTCTAAAACCTCATTTGTTTTTCACAGTTTGTCTCTGTGTATATGATACATGTGTGTGTGTGTGTGTGAAGAGATGTGATACACTCACAGTATTTATTTTTTTCTTAGTTTTCTATATGTATTCCATTTTTAAATCACTTTTCATGTTGTACGTTAGCTGCTGGTTGTTGGTGTACGTATGTGTAAGTAAGTGAGTAAGCATTCTTAGGTGTATGCGGTAACCATGAGCGTGTAAGTGTGTAAGTGTTTGTATGTATTCTGTGTAAATACATTGTATTTGAGAATTTTGTAATTAAAATCGCTTTGAAATGCAATTATTTAATTTAATTGCTTTTGTATGCTGAAGTTTATGAAAATTTATGCACGAAAATTTCTCTTAACAATGACAATATTATCTAAATTAAAATGGAAAATATAGAATATTTTCTTTTTTACAACGTTAGAGAGAGAAAAGATTTGAAGGATTGTTGAATTCTTCTGGCAACAATATTGTTCAAGGTATTGTAAAAGAGGATGAGATTTATTCAAGTAAAAACAAGGATTTCAAATTTAAATTGGCAAATTATAAAAATACATAACATACATAATTGGTCATTACAACCCTTCAGTCAGGATTACGACCTAGTTTTTCACACCACTTATGTTGTGTGTGTTAATTTTATACATGAGTGGCGGGACCTAAAGTTTAAAGTCGACTCCGAAAGACAGATTTTTTAAGAAACTTTTCATGGCAATTTTTATTTACTCTCAGACATTTTGCCAGAAATCTGCTGAGAGAAAGACGCCGAAAAAATGCTTTTTGTATTTTATTTTGATGTCTGGCCTGGGGCGCCAACCCTGGCTTTTCGTCTAATAAGCCAACACACTACCTATTAGACCACGGCGACTTCATGAATGAATCATAATGTCCGATATATCACAGGGCCTAGAGGATTTCCGTTGCCTCAGTTAATTTAGAGGAAAGCTCAACATCGCCGGCGACAGGAAGGTACTAGCTCTTGGTTCGAAGAAGGAGTATGATGAGATATGATTTGATTAAGAATTATATTGGAATCGAATTAATTTCCTAAAGGGAATGTTTGATCACAATGGTAGGTATTGGCCTACATGCCTCACTACTTGAAGATCTACCATCCAATCTAAACTAGCTTATCTTCACAAATTTCTGAACCAACTACGTATCTCGATATTGTTCTGTTTTAAACATTTTAATAATTTACGTCATAATAAATGTTTCGAGAGAGGAAATTGTAAGTTAAACAACAAAATTTTTATTTTTTTTTTAATTAAATATACACTGAGCGCCAAAAGTGAGTAAACACCACTGAAATAATTCATTTTCTTAGGATAGCGAGAAAAGTAAATGAGAATAGTCGAATAAAATTCTAAAATGAAAAAGTTTTATTTATTACTTATAAAATGTTAAAACAAAAACAACAATTCATGATAAAGGAATTTTTTTATACTTAAGAACAAAAGTGTTGGCTCACTTATGGCGCTCAGTGTATATTATCATATTTGCAGATAAAACATCTCATTTTAGATGGCCATAATGAAATGTACTTACATTTGAATTTCTATTTCCGCATCATTACTGCCTAGCTAAACAATTCATTGGCACTAGCCATTGGAAAACAATACAACAAATAAAATCAGCGGCAGGTGGTATTATTAGCGGCTGAAAAAATATGCATAAATAACGCATTTAAATGCATAATAGCCCACACTATGCAAACGAGAGAAAAAAGCGCCAAACAATAGTAAATTAATGAATGTGACCATGTTTACGATACATTTTTGCAAGTACTTTGACAATGATTGTAACGGTGATAATAAAAATGCTGAATGCAATAACAAATATTACTAAAATCCAATCACATACACATATTTACTTTTAACAATGGTGGCATGAAAGTGAGTGAAAGAGTACAGCATTACTGTGTAGGATAATAAAATCATGAAATTTCTCTCTTTTGTTTTGGATTTATGCTGGTACTTAATTTAATAATGATATTGAAAATAACAGTGTGGCGTACGTTCCCCCACATACGATCTGACAACAACATTATTTTTGTACACTTTGGCAACGCTAATGATTATTAAAATTCTTCTAGAACCTTCTTCTTTTTTGATCGTACAGACGCTTAAGTCTTTTTTGATATCCAATCTTTTTTCATTTAATAAATAGTTTTAAGTTAATTTAAGAATTAACTATATTTGTTTAATTTGAGCTATTTGCTTCATCATCGTAAGTATATCTTCATCCACATTTGGTGACCCCGACAAAAAGAACACAGCGCAATGGACAACGATGGCAAGAATGCAGACGTTCTTCCTGGTGCCTCACATAATTTACCACCACCACCATTACGGAATCTACCAACAGCCTCAGGTCAACACACCGAAGAATTGGCACGCATTTCCGTGAAGATTCCCCCATTTTGGCATGCTCGCCCAGAACTTTGGTTCGCTCAAATTGAGTCGCAATTTGCCACAGCCGGGACAACGGCCGAGCTGACTAAGTACCACACCGTGGTAGCAGCTATTGATGGTACAATTTTGTCCCAGGTGAGTGACATCATATTGAACATGCCAAAGGAAAATCAGTATGCAACCCTTAAAAAACGTTTGCTGGAAGAATTCGCCGACTCTGAACAGAAACGGTTAAAAAAACTTTTGCAAGACATAGAACTTGGGGATATGCGACCATCGCAACTTCTTCGGGAAATGAAAAATTTGGCCGGTAACCAGGTCGATGACGCTTTTTTGAAATCTATGTGGATGACGCGTTTACCAAACCACATGCGTACCATAATTTCGATAAGTCGTGAGACTCTTGACAATATCGCTGTAATGGCCGATAAAATATCAGAAGTCAACGACAATTCATCAATTCAAGAACTTTCACTGGCAAAAGCCCCAACAACAAACAACACAACTTTACAACAACAACTACAGCAATTAACAAGAGAAGTCGCTAGTTTGAAGACACAATTTCAACGCTCGCGTAGTCGTAACAGATCCAATTCCGGCAATCGTAATCGTAGTAATACTCGTGAAGAAGCTCAATCCAATGGAAAATGTTGGTACCACAGAAAATTCGGCTCTAAGGCTAAAAAATGCAAAGAGCCATGCAGCGAAAATTTAAACTAAGCAGTCTGTCACTATCGACGGTAAATGACAGACAAAAAGTTCTACACCGCCGTCTTATAATTTTTGATAAAAATTCAAATTTAAAATTTCTCGTGGATACCGGAGCGGAAGTCAGCGTTATCCCTCCTAACCGACATCAACTAAAGTCTCCGGACAACAACATTTTTTTATTTGCTGCGAACAAATCGCCGATTAAGACATATGGTGAAAAAAGCTTAACACTTAATTTAGGCTTACGTCGACCTTTTGCATGGAATTTCGTAATTGCTGAAGTTTCTCAACCTATTCTAGGCGCAGACTTCTTGGGTCATCATAATTTGATAATAAGTATGCGGCAGCGTAAACTGTTTGATGGTAACACTAATATGGCTAGCAATTGCAGTATTGCGACCATCGAATCACCGATTCTTGGTTTATCTACCATCGACATCAACGACACGTTTCAGGTACTTCTCAAACAATTCCCTGGAATTACACAATCACAGCATTCAATCAACAACACCACCCACGATGTTACACATCATATAATCACAAGTGGACAACCTGTTTTCGCCAAACCCCGTCGCCTAGCACCTAATATGCTTAAAGCCGCTAAAGCTGAAATGCAATCGTTACTCGACGCTGGTATCTGCCGACCTTCATCTAGTCCTTGGGCAAGCCCACTTCACATGGTAAAGAAGAAAAACGGTGAGTGGAGGCCTTGCGGGGACTACAGAAAACTGAACGCCATTACCGAACCGGATCGATACCCGATCCCACACATACACGATTTTACTCATTGGTTAGAGGATAGTAAAATTTTTTCAACAATTGATTTGCGAAGAGCATACCACCAAATCCCTGTGGCGCCATCCGACGTGCCAAAGACAGCCATAACAACGCCATTCGGCATGTATGAGTTTACTCATATGACATTCGGATTGAGAAATGCGGGACAAACTTTCCAGCGCCTAATGGACCACATCCTTCGTGATTTGGATTTCGCCTATGCTTATTTGGACGACATTTTGATCGCCTCAAAAGACTTAGAGCAACATCAACAACACGTAAAGTTGGTCTTTGAAAAACTACAAAATTTTGGCATCGTTATAAATCCATCTAAATGTAATTTTGGTAAGTCCGAAGTAAAATTTCTTGGCTTTACAGTTAACGTAAATGGCATCCGTCCTCCAACGGAAAGAGTAGATGTTATAACTCAGTACAAATTACCGGAACGAGTTTGTGACCTT
This sequence comes from Sarcophaga variegata, assembly GCA_932273835.1. Lineage (NCBI taxonomy): Eukaryota > Metazoa > Arthropoda > Insecta > Diptera > Sarcophagidae > Sarcophaga > Sarcophaga variegata. The sequence continues at coordinate 114,934,413 of OW026361.1, forward strand.
AAACGTTTTATGGGTATGCTTAACTTCTTTAGAAGATTTTTGCCAAAAGCCGCTACCCAGCAGGCAACTTTATTTGAATTTATACGTGGTAATAAAAAAACGACAAATCAGTTATAAAGTGGACCGAAGAGGGAAAACTTGCTTTTGAGCAATGCAAGGCACAGCTCCGTGACGCAACATGCCTTGCTTTTCCTAAACACAACACTCAACTTGCTCTGATGGTAGACGCCTCAGACATTGCCATAGGTGCCGTTTTACAGCAAGTGGTGAACGACAACTTTCAGCCACTTGGTTTTTATTCAGAGAGACTAAACGAAACTCAACGAAAATACAGCACCTACGATAGGGAGCTATTGAGTGCATACAAAGCAGTCAGACATTTTCAGCACATGCTGGAAGGTCGTGAATTTTGTATATATACGGATCACAAACCGCTTCAATTCGCATTTAAACAGAAACTCGACAAAGCAAGCCCTAGGCAAATTCGTCACCTAGATTTTTTGAGCCAATTTACTACGGACATAAGGCACATACCTGGCAAAGAAAACGTAGTTGCGGACACTCTGTCACGCCTTGAAGCAATTCATGTAAACAACACGATCGATTTTGCAAAATTGTCATGCCATCAGAACGACGATGAGGAAATCAAATCATTTCTCAACTCTAATTCAAACTTGCAACTTAAATCGTTCGTATCGCCTAACACAAACTTTTCTATATATTGTGATATTTCAACCGGAGTGGTGCGACCATTCCTAACTAAGGAATTTCGTAAAACGGCATTTGATTCAATCCATAATCTATGCCACTCTAATGCAAGAAAAACCACAAAGTTGGTTACTGAAAAATTCGTCTGGCCAAGTGTAAAAAGGGATTGCCACCTTTGGGCAAGGTCTTGTATCGCCTGCCAAAAAGGAAAAATTCATCGCCACAACAAAGCACCACTTTGTGAATATTTTACTACTTCCGATCGTTTTGACCACGTCAACATCGACATTGTTGGGCCATTACCACCATCTAAAGGATTCCGATACTGCTTAACAATGATCGATCGTTTCTCCCGCTGGACGGAGGTATGCCCGTTAGAGGACATTACAGCCGAAAATGTCGCTTTCGCTTTTTATTCAACATGGATATCGAGGTTCGGCATACCATTACGGGTTACTACGGATCAAGGACGTCAATTTGAGTGCAATTTTTTTAAAGAATTGACTAGAATCCTTGGCATACAACATCTGAGAACGACAGCTTATCATCCAGCGGCGAACGGTATCATCGAAAGATTCCACCGCCCATTGAAAGCTGCTATTAAATGTTATGAATCAGAAAATTGGGTAGAAATTTTACCATTAATTCTTTTGGGATTTCGAGTTACGTATAAGGAGGACATCGATGCAACGCCATCTCAACTAGTCTATGGATCTAGTTTACGTCTCCCAGGTGAGTTTTTAACAGAAGGTGATAAAAACGAAACCTCTCAAAATGAATTCGTCAACAAACTCAGAAACTTTATGAACGATCTTCGACCCACCAAAACTTCTTTCCACGCTAAGGATAAACCATTTATTGAAAAAGATTTACATACATCTCCACAAGTATTTATACGTAATTCAATGGTCTGCAAACCACTGCAAACTCCGTATGAGGGACCATTTCCCGTTTTAAAACGTCATTCGAAATATTTTACTGTAAATGTTAAAGGAAAGAAAATGAACATTAGTTTGGACCGTCTGAAGGCAGCATTTATTTTAAATCCAGGAAACTCTACAAATGATAATCACAATTGTAATAGACAACCGACATACATCGAACCACCAACTAATGAATCAACAGTCAACGAACCATCGGTCATCGAACCATCAGTCAACGAACCAACGTCCAAAGAATCAACAGCCAACGAGCTACCTCTAAGGGAACCTGCTAACATTCTCCTCGATCCTAACGGCGAGCCAAGGACCATCACTTCGCGTTATGGTCGTAAGGTACGATTTTGCCTCAACCGGAAGGGGGAGTAATGTGGCGTACGTTCCCCCACATACGATCTGACAACAACATTATTTTTGTACACTTTGGCAACGCTAATGATTATTAAAATTCTTCTAGAACCTTCTTCTTTTTTGATCGTACAGACGCTTAAGTCTTTTTTGATATCCAATCTTTTTTCATTAAATAAATAGTTTTAAGTTAATTTAAGAATTAACTATATTTGTTTAATTTGAGCTATTTGCTTCATCATCGTAAGTATATCTTCATCCACAACAGTAATAATAACCATGTATAGGTTTTGTGTGAGAAGCTAGGCCGTAATCCTGACTGAAGGGTTGTAATGGCCAATTATGTATGTATGTATGTATAGGTTTTTAGCACAATATTGATAATAATAAAACTGGCAACAACAAAAGCTGTATGTGTGTTAAAAATAAAAACACAACACAATGACAATAGAGACAGATAGTATAACGGATATTGCAACAGACAGTTACATTAGCTGAAAACCGTGTTTATTTTGTTTTCTTTTTTGTTTGTTTTTGTACATTTATAAGCAATTATCTGTATATGCACGTTTAAACATGCAAAGACACGCACGCACATTGCATTACTAAATAACAAGCACGCACATACGTTTCTCTAACGAAATTCCATGAAATCAATGTACCTGTGTTGGTAAACAATAATACCGAACCGAACAGAACCGAAATAGTTAATAAAAATACAAACAAAAGCTTTTCACTCGAAGAGAAAACAAATGAAATAAAAACAGGTAAAATTGTTACCAAAATGAGAAGAAGAAGGAAACAATCATACGCACAATATTGTACAACGATAATGAGAATGAGCTTTTCTCTCGCCACCGGGCTAAAAATGCTGATTATGAAAACAACTACAACAATAACAACCACAAAATTCATAATAATGATGATGATGGTGATGCTGTTAATGATGAGAGAAATGTGAGTGTGTGTAGAATCATAATCAACGAACCAACCAGCCAGCCAAACAACACAAACAAAAGACACAAAACCAAAAAAAAAAAAAATACCAGAGTAAGTAAAAGGTAAACACACACACACATATACCTACAAAACTTGTATAGTATACGAGTATAAATCTACATCAGAGTGGGTGTATTTGTTTTGCCATTTACGTGTTGGTAAATGGTGTCAATGATGATGTTGCTGCTGACTATGACCTACTCACGCAAAAATCTATTCTTTTCTCTCTATAATGTGTTCCATTATTTTATCTATTTTCTTCTTCTTCTTGATTTTAAGTATATTCATGTCCATGTGTGCGAGTACATACACATACATACATACATGTTGATCTGAAGTTCGTTATGATTTCTATTATGTGACACATTCAGCGACAAAAAGTCTCTTCCTCCTGATACTTGCTGGACATATAAGAGAGGCCGTCTTAATAAGTAGCCGGAAAATAGTAGAAAAGACGGAGGTGATCGTTGGAGGAATTGAAAAATAATCAAAGAGCGTCATAAAATATTTGGGATGATTAACGACGAGAGGTTGAATTTCAAGAGCAACGTGAAAAGGCGTCTGTAACTCATGCAGCTTTGGCAAGGATGATGCCAAATATTGGAGAATTAAAGGTATTAAAGAGGAGGATAATATGGTCATTAGTAGTAGCCGCCGTAGTCTAGTAGGTAGTGTGTTGACTTATTGGACAAGAGGCCACGGTTCAAACCCCATGTCAGACATTAAAACGAAATATAAAAAAATATTTCTTCGGCGTCTTCCTCTCAGCAGATTTCTGGCAAAAACTCTGAGATTAAATAAAATTGCCATGAAAAGTTTCTCAAAAAAATCTGTTATTCGGAGTCGACTTTAAACTGTTTAAACACCACTCATGTATAAAATTAATACACACAACATAAGTGGTGTGAGAAGCTAGGTCGTAATTCTGATTGAAGGCTTGTAATAACCAATTATGTATGTATGTATAGAAGAGTCAGTGTAGGGCACTGGCTTAGTTTCCCTTGTGGTATCCAGTATGCTAAAGCAATGCAATTCAGGTACTAGCTTGGCCGTTGTTAATAACGTTCGAAAGAGACTATGTGGCAACCTGACTGTTCGAATATAACAGTAAAATGTCAAAGAATATTGCATTCCAGGTTAGCCATTATATTGCTATAAGTAGGTTAGATTAGGTTAGCGGGTAACTTGCCGTTCACAGGCAAAATTCACTCGATGGCCCATATGGCCTATTCTGTTACCCAGTGTGAGGTAAGGCCCCTTTGTTATGATCCGTTAGTGATGAATTTCAACCACCCCGAGCTTAGACCAATTTCCTTCCGACCAGTTGCCTTTAGTGAAACCTTGTTCTGTCTGTTCAAACGTTCTGTCACCCAAACAACGGATGAGGTCTGTTTTGAAGTACAGGGCACTTACAGAAAAAGTGTTGTACCAATTCCGCTTCTTTCACATCCTGACAGCTTTTGCAGTAATACTGATGGGGCAATAGTATAGCCAGAATAAGTGCCAGATCAAGTGCAGGATCCCTCTTGCCAACAGGTGCTGCTATGGTCTCAATAGCCAATTGAGTAGCAGAGACCTCTCTCGTGCCACACTTTACAAGACACTCATCCTCCCCATGCTTCTTTATGGTGCAGATTCATGGACCCTATTAAGTACAGATGCACCAGCCTTTAGAGTATTCGAGAGAAAAGTCGTACGTAAGATCTTCGGTCCAGTGCGAGTTGCCGATGATTTCCGTATCCGATCCAACAGTGAGCTGCATGAGCCCCTCAATGACATGGACGTTGTACAGCGTATTAATATCCAGCGGCTGCGATGGCTTGTCCATGTCGTTCGAATGGAGGAGGATGCTACGGCGAGACGGGTATTTGATGCGGGAATCTGCGGTTGTCGGCGAAGAGGACGACCTTGCATCCGTTGGAAGGACGAAATCGAGGAAGCCCTGTCATCGATTGGTGTGACCAACTGGCGTAGGCGCGCAAGAAGCAGAGGCGCCTGTAAGGATGTGTTGCGGCAGGCCAAAATCCGTTAAACGGGTTGTTATGGCCAATTAAGTAAGTAAGTAAGTAAGTAAGTAAGTAAGTAAGTAAGGTTAAGTGCCTGAAAGATGACCAATGATCTTAAAGTCTCTATGAACTTTTGGTAGCCAAGTCCTCTGTAGTGTACAACACCACATCCATTCTACTTAGAATCGTGGTTGTATATTTCCAGGTAATTTTGAAGAGGATAAGGTTTAGTATTAAAGTAATCTCTTTTTAGAGATGTTGAGACAATTGTAGGCAACCATGTGATCTATCGCATGTGCATGGAGTGCAAGTTTAGATCAGCAGTTTATCGTGTTCGAGGTGATGCCGCAAGGTTTGTGTTTTCGGAATGACGTAAAATGCTTTCGATAGTGTTGTCCTAAGACACTGGTATTAAAGATTAAAGATTGCTGTTATAATTATCAGTCTACACATCGCGAGATTACGTGAAGGGTTTTAACACGTTGACTGCAGCGGTAATTTTCAGAAAACTGAAACGCAAGCCAACATTGAGTTTTTGTTCTTTTCCCAGAAGTCATTTATCGATACTAGCACTGATATAATACGATTTTATACGTAGCTACACAAAAATGGTAGGTTTAGTGAGTACGAGATAAGTCGTAGTTGGCTCCCTAGAAGGGAATGTAATCTACAAATTATCTCGTAGTCGGCAGTCAACATGTTAATCTCCACTTTTTATCACCGGCTTGCTTAAAGCCTTAAGCTTAAGCTACGCTTACTTCATAAATATTTTAATTTAAATTATTTTCAAGCATTTAATCCTTCCAGAATTTTCTCAAATTTAAATTAAAGATTCACTCTCTGCTTTTATATCCCCTGGTTTGTATTCTTTTTCATTTTCATTTTTTTTCTTCAGTTTTAATGTTTTTTCAAAAATGTATTTCTCGTTTATTACACTTTATTGTTATTTTGTAGCCATCCCAGTGGCAGTTGAAAGATGTGCCAGCCTGAGCCAGAGGAGTAGTCACTGTGTTTGTCTGCTGGCTGCAAGCAAATATGGTTGAATGCGAATGTCGGCTGTGTGGAGCTGGTACTGAATATTGTGGTACTTGGTGGTGTTGTTTATATTGTTTCTTATTATTGTTGTTGTTGTTGTCGTTGTTTTGCTTTCTTTATGTATATTTATTTTGGCCTTTACCCAAAAGATGTTATTTTTTCAGCTGCTAGTGCTGCTTCTCTTGTTGCTCTTGTTGTTCTTGTTGCATTTTATTAGCCTTTTTTCCCTAAAAAAAACGTAAAGATTTGTACTGCATTTTTATATTTCGTTTAGCAATTCTCTCAGCATTTTTCCTCAACATTTAAACTTAAAAAAAGAGGAAATTTTGTTGTTGAAGTTTTATGAAGAACTGAACAAATGAAGTGAGCAGATTGAGTTCAGTTTATGGCTTGTCGAAGTGCGATGATGTACATAAAAGTGGTTTGAGCTTGGTTATCTTAAACTGGGCAGAAAGATCAATAAAGACTTCGGTTTCACTTTATTTCAATCATAATCAAAATGCCATTGTGATACTTAAAACGGAAGGGAAAGGGGAAAAAAATACTTTAACTCAGTAAAACCAAATTCATAAGTTTTCACTGTATTACCGGAAAATGCACCATCGAGCTGTTGCCGAATACTTCAGCAAAGTCCATGCTGGGGCACTGAGCTCCAATACTTAGAGAACAACTTGGAAACCATGTACGGCGAGCTCTAAATCGGATATTCAATCCAGGATGGGATGGTTAGGTTAGGTTAGAGGACGTGTACTTGTCAATTAAGACAAGTACAGTACCTGGAGGCCGAATTGACCCATTGTACAACGTCCTAGTTTCTCACACCACTCATGTTGTGTGTGTTAATTTTACACTTGAGAGGTGGGACCTACAGTTTAAAGTCGACTCCGAACGACAGATTTTTATTTATTGAGAAACTTTTCATGGCAATTTTTATTTACTCTCAGAGTTTTTAAAGAAATCTGCTGAGAGAACCCAGAGGGAAATTTACGGACATTTTCCAAGCGTAAGTTTATGCAATCGAAAGAAGTGCTGAATTCCATTTGGACAGAAGTTACTGACGGCAGAGCATAAGAATGCCAAAGAGGAGTGGGAGGTCAGACCTTCTTTGGAAACTTACTTACTTACTTAATTGGCCGTTAACAACCCGATTAACGGATTTCGACATGCCGCCACACATCCTGCCAGGCGCCTCTGCTCCTTGCGCGCCTACGCCAGTTGGTCACAGGGCTTCCTTGATTTGGTCCTTCCAACGCATATAAGATCCCCGCATCAAATACCCGTCTCGCCGGAGCATCCTCCTCCATTCGAACGACATGGACAAGCCATCGCAGCCGCTGGATATTAATACGCTGTACAACGTCCATGTCGTTGAGGAGCTCAAACAGCTCACTGTTGAATCGGATACGGAAATCATCGCCAACTCGCACTGGACCGAAGATCTTACGTACGACTTTTCTCTCGAATACTCTAAAGGCTGGTGCATCTGTACTTAATAGGGTCCATGCCTCTGCACCATAAAGAAGCGTCTTGTAGAGTATTAGTTTTGTCGTACGATACCAACCTCAACTTTTGCTGACACATTATAGTCAGCAGTCATCGGCGTACACTAGTAAAGACTGTGTTGGCTTTTAAAACGCGAGCACGTGGTTCAAGCCACAGTTCAATCATTTCAAATGAAACAAATTGTGGACAAAGATTTCTGCTGCTGCTTGCCATTAAAAGTTTCTGAAATCTGTCGTTGAGAGAAGGCTTTCAACTGTAGGTACCGCCTCTAATGGATAAAATTAACATACACAACATGGATGGTGTTAACAAGCTAGGATAGGCTATCGTAAGTAAATAATTCTAATGACCATTTTAGAAGCAAAGTATTATAGGATAGGTTAAGTTAGGTGGCGCATCTCTTCGAAGGCAGAGATCCCACTTATGCCCACTCCCACATTTGACTATGATGAAACGTGACAAGACTTTATTATCCCAAGAAAACGATCACACACTCATTCTGTCCGTCCAATCATTTATTTGAAAAGCAATACAAATAAAAGGAACAACAAGAAGCAGACATGATCCCAAATTTGTATGAAAAAATTGGTCCAGAAACTCCATAAACATACTACTCAGTATTTATTTCTACAAAATAATGTAAATTTCTGCGTTCAATGTCCTTAGTGTGTTTTTCCACAATGTTGAGCCTGCTGTTCGTGTCTGTTCGCTTACCTATCACTGGTTGATCATGTTATATAATATTTTCTGTGTTCATTTCCAGTCTTTTTTTCGATATTTATCACAAATCTAGCAAAACACTCTTGTCTTTCCAAAATTTTCTAATTTTTCGTACAAATTTGAGTTTCATAATTCATATCCTTCAAGTTGCTGAGGGACTTAATGTATTCCATATTCTTTTTAAACAACATCTGACATCTGACATCTGACATTATCAACACATAAAGATAAAAAGCAGCCATGTTTTACTCCCTTATGAAGAACTTAACGTTCTGCATTTTCATGCAAAGCTTTGTTGGCTCCAATAAATTTCTAAAATACGCCTCTCCTTGTTAATGCAGGAAATCAATAAAGCAATCCTTCTGATGCTACCGAAGGCTTTCTTGAAATCGTTAACAATATTCGCAAAGGAGTGCGCCTCTTTACATAGTGTTCTATTACAATGCGTAGGCTTGACAGTCTAGTGGGCAGTGTGCTGGTCTATTTGTGTTTAGATGCTGGCTTAGACTCTCACAAGAAGCTTTGGCTTTGCATTGTAATTAAAAAAGAAATTCAATTTAAAAATGCATTGAGTTTTGCCCGTAGATTTGATGATTTTTGTTTTGCTTTAAAACTGTTCATAAATGTTTTTTTTTTTTTTGCTTTTTCTGCAAGTGAAGGTTGTTCTATATTTAAGGCCTCCTATCTTTCTAATTATCAAGCCATTCTGCTAATGTCAGCTGGACACATTGTAATACTCTTCAGAGGCGACTTTATCATTATGGCTGCAACTGCTGCATGGTTTAAAAATAAAAACAGAAAATAGAATAAAAAAACAACAACAACAAACAAAAAAGGCATCATCAAATTGTTTTGGCAAAATGCCACTTTAAAATATTTAAGTGTGTGTATGTGTATGTTATACAACAAAACAAAATATAACGAAACGTATAAAAATGCTTCAACATTAATATACATACATTAAAACTACAATAACAACAACAATAACAACATTTCGCACAAGCTGCACAAATAGAGAAACAAAATAAAAAAAATTAAAAAAAAAATAAAACATTGACATTAAAAATGTAGTGTATGTAGTGCAACATTGTTGTTTTACTTTTACTTTTTATGCAAGTATTTGTATATTTTTTAATAACACCATCACTTTGGCTTGAAGGAAAAGCCCCACAAAAAAAAAACGAACAACGTTTTTAAAAACCCAAAAAGGACCCACAAAACAAAAAAAGTACCATTTAAACTAAATAATATATGCGGGAATATTTAATTTTGCATTTTTGTGTATTTAGTACTTGAATCTACAGATTTAAATAACATTTTGAAAAACGAAACGAAAATGAAATGAAAAACTAAAAATTAAAAAAAAGAAATGTTTTAAAATGAAATGAATATTCTTGTTTCAGCATATCTCTGCCATTTGATTTGTATTTAATTTAAAGCTTTAAAATGTTTTTTGATTTTATTAAAATAAGCAAAAAAAAAAAGCAAGAAAAAGCAACCAAAAATTAAAAAAATTAAGTGATACTTTGTATCTGTCTGTGGGAATGTGAATACGAATCAAAATACATACTCGTATGCCACTTAACAGCTGCTAGTAATTGGCATAATGAATTTCATTAAAAGAAAGAAAACAAAAAAGAAATGAATGAACGACGGAATTGAGTAAAAGTTTAAAAATCAACATGTTTAAACGGAGAGAAACAGATAAAGATAGAGAGAGAGAGCTTGAGAGAGAAGGAAGATGTTGAAATTGAAACAGTGAAAGCCAAAGGAAGCAAGTGAGTTGTGCTATTTATGCAGTGAAATAGAAATGAAAATGAAAGTTTGACTGCCTCAAAAAAAGGAAGATTTTTAACTGAAATGCTTAATTAAACTTAAAGTTTAAAATTTTAATTTTTCAAAACTTAATCACACACTATTTTCATAGGAGAGAGAGAGGATTGCATTCTCCACCCATCAGTTTTTAGAAAAGTGGTTGCAGCCAAATCAAAGGAGTATAATAAGGAGACTTTAAGGCTGCTTGTTTTCAATTCGACATTGGAAGTTTTTTCCTTTTTTTTAAGTAAAAAACCCTGTTGCCTCAGCTAGCTCTAGATTTCTACCACAAAAGGTGTTATAGTTTTTTGCCTACAAGTACACTTAATTGTTATTCCCTACATACATACATAATTGGTCATTACAACCCTTCAGTCAGGATTACGACCTAGTTTCTCACACCACTTATGTTGTGTGTGTTATACATGAATGGCGGAACCTAAAGTTTAAAGTCGACTCCGAACGACAGATTTTTGAAGAACTTTTCATTGCAATTTTTTATTTACTCTCAGAGTTTTTGCCAGAAATCTGCTCAGAGGAAATCGCCGAAGAAATACTTTTTGTATTTTGTTTGAGGTCTGGCCTGGGGCTCGAACCCTGACTTTAACACACTAAGCCAACACACTACCTACTAGACTACGGCGACTACAGGTATTCCCTGCTTTCCTTTAATTTCTAGAAATTTTTTCATTTCTTTCTACTTCCTATAACACAGCTCGATCTTCTAAGAGGGCATTCTTATAGTTGATAACGGCCATCTTAATGATGCTTCTCATTCAAGATCACAACCTAGCTTCTCACATCACTTATGTTGTGTATTTAATTTTATGCATTAGTGGTGCAGTGAAGTAACTGCAGTTCGGAGAAAAGTCGACTCCGAACGACAGATATTTGAAAAACCTTTTATGGCAATTTTGTTTTACTCTCAAATTTTTTGAGAGAAGTCTGCTGACAACAAATTGGTTGTCATTTATTCAATCTGTTTTGCCAAATAACCGTGGACGGTTAGATATGGCCAATATCGAATGACGTGTATTTGCTAAATGAACTCTCATGTTCAGTGATGACGCCCATTTCTAGGTGAATGGATAAGTGAACAAAGTAAAATATCAGATGTGGGCCGATACCAGCCCACATAAGACACAAGAACATTAAAAAAGTCACTGTTTGATGGGAATTTTGGGCTAACAGCGTCATGGGTGCGTATCTCTTTTGAGAACGTCATTGGTCAAGCCAAGATTAAAACGGCGAGCGCTATAAGTGCGTGATTATCAACTCATTTTAGCTTGAATTAAATAATTTTGTACACGAACTACATGTAATTTCAACAGGAAGGCACTTCGTAACACACAGCTCATGCCTCATTGGTTTTTTTACGAGGGCGATTTAAGGCATTGTCATCTTACATGGAGCAAGTGTGAACTGGCCATCTCGATTATAGGATTTGACCCCATCATTCATTTTCTTTAGTGGTTTTCTCAAGTCGCAGGTATAGGGGAATAAACCACAAATCACAGCGTTTGTTAAAGCCAAACTAATCCATGACATTGATGAAATTCAGCTTGATTTACGCGATAGAATCAGGGAAAATTAAAGCATTTCGGATGCATTCCACTAAGAGAAGCCGTGGCCTATATTTTAACGATGATATGTCTCACACATAATATCATTAATAAGTCTTTTAGCGATTACAAAATGTCGATGATATCTCACATCGACTTCGTTTTATAAAAATTAAAGGATTGGAAGCGCTTGGAAAAGTCCTTATATCAATCCATCTCTATACTTGAAAATCTGGCACTAATTCCTTTAGTTTTTTGTCTCATCTCCTGATTGTAATTAGAGTTCGTAGTAGGACTTAATGGTTTTAATTTTCTTGATCAGGTTTTCAGTTGCAATATCCATGGAGATAATTCGTACCACGAAGCAGTACTAGGAATAACTCATTAGCAAGAAATTTTATTCAATAATTGTCAGTTAAGCCTTATATACCATCTTAACAGAATCCCAAAAGCATATAACAGGTAACGTAGTATCACAGTTTTTAACAATGTTTAGAAAGAATTTAGATTCCACCCAGAAAGGTTGCAGTAGGTGATCTTATGACCTACTGTTTAACAGCGTACAGACATAATTGATCATTACAACCCTTCAGTCAGGATTGCGACGAAACACTTATGTTATGCGTGCTAAATTATCCATGAGTTCGAACGACAGAGTTTTGAGAAACATTTTCATGGCAATTTTATTTACTCTCAGAGTTTTTCTCTGAGAGAGACTCTCTGCTGAGAGTCAGCCGTCGAAGATATATTCTTTTTTTATTTCGATTTGTTTAAGATGTCTGATCTGGGGTTTGAACCGTGGCCTCTTCTTACTTACAATCGAAAATTCATTCGAACGCATGTTGATATGCTTTTGTTCGTCGAAAATGTATCATAAAGTATTCAAGTATGACACGGCTATCAATTGTGTACTGTGAGGAAGTAAAATTAGGTTCAGTTTCCAACTGCTGCAGAGTCCATTCAACAAATACTTTTGGCAATTTCCTATTTACTCTCATAGTTTTTGCGAGAATAAATTTTAACATTTTTCGTTTTGATGTCTGACCTGGGGTTTGAACCAGAGGCCAGCAATGAGTACTCAAAACGATGAGTAGATTCGAATCATACTTGTAATTTCTGATACTTATACGCATTCGTACTTATTTTGATGTCATACTCATACTACTCATATTCAAAGTTTGAAATAATCATGGTACTCATGCTTAACAATACGTATGATGTTATTGATTTCGACTCTCCATGACTCATCGTATACATGAATCACAAAATAAGTGTGATTCGCGTACGAACACTACAATACTCACTAGAGGGTTTTGTGTTTGCTTTGCTTGCTGTCTTTTTCTTTCTTCTTTCTTTGTAAATGCAACAACAATTAAGACTGTACATTTTAATGAATGGCTCGAATTACTCGAATCATTTATAAGTATTTTTCAAAATTTATGAAACTGAATGAGTAAGCGTATGAATGAAACATGGTTCGAATGTTATGAGTTTGATGTCAACGTTTTAATCATACCCATTGCAACTTGTACTTATAAATCAATGCTGTAATGGGTACGAATGAATCAGAGTAGTTGAATTTCAATACTGTTGACTCATTCATACTCAAAATTTCATGAGTACTTATGAGTAGCGAAAAAGCGATTCATTGCTGATCTCTGGTTTGAACCGCGGCTTTGCATATAATAAGCCAACACACTGCCTGGTAAACTACGGCAACTTTAAACGTTCTGTCCACCAAAAACCCGATGACGTAAGTAAAAAAGCTGTACTTAAGATATTAATAATCGTTATGCCTATTGCTTTAAAATGCTTCTTATCAAGTCATACCTAACCTTGCTTATTAATGTATATAGAGATGGAAGTGGAATGTATTTCATAATCATAATGTATTATTATAATTTTATGGAATTTCCAACGTCTTTCTATGTGTATGTATGTATTTGTTTTATTATTTCTTTTTTAATTCTTAATTCCGACTTCATTCATCACTTACATTTTATTTCTTCCTCTATGACTTGACTATGAGTGTCCTTGAAATGGAGAAAATAATGACTACCTGTAATGGAATTTAATGAAATTATATTCTAATAAATTGATTTCCTCCATAATGATAATAATGATGATGATGTTACAAAAATTTCTCTTTTTTTTTATCAATTTTCTATTAATATTGATTACAATTTCCATATAAAAACGAAAGAAAAGAACAGAAAAACCTTTCAAAATATTACATCTTATTTTATGACTTTGTCTTACCTCCACCCCCATGGTTTGCCTTTCCTGCCTTGGATGTGTAATATACTTTAAATAGGTAATACAGGAAATGGAAAATTATACCATTTATGGATATTTGTTTAGTTATGGCTTAATGTTGATAAAATAAACACCATTTCCTGTGTCTTCCATACAAAAAAAAAAAATTAATTCGAGGTATGTATACATACGTTGTATTACATTGGATTCATCAAAAATCGATAATGTAAGTGGGGAGAATTTTTCTTCGCTTTATCAATATTAAAAGCAAATATCCATACAAATGGTTTTCTTATGTCATTTTATTTTATTTTCATTTCTTTTCCTTTTTTTTGGTATTTCTTTTTTATGGTTTCATAATCAAAAAACGTGACTGTCATTTTATAGTCCTTGTTTTCATTTACATTTACATTTTCATTTCAAATTATTTTCGGTTTTTTTTATCTTCACTCGAAATTCATTTTCATTTGAATCGTGTAACATTTTCAAGGTTGTTTTTAAAATTTTTTTTATTTGGTTTTCAATTTTCTTATCACGGCTGTCTGTCGACTTTACTTTTTTTTTTCGTAATTTTTGGCAATAATGCATTAGAATTAAATGTGTTGGTATAATGGAAATTTTGTAATCATTAATTCGTCTTTACGTTTCTTTAAATAATTGTTATGACAATTAAATTGTAAATGTTGTTAAGTAAATAAGTAAGCATCAGTGTATCTAACAGTGCACTGTTGTGGTATAACAATGACTCAATTGGAGTCCCTATTTTAAAGCCTCTTTAGTCACTTACGCACATAATTGATCATCACAACCCTTCAGTCTAAATTATGACGTAGTTTCTCACACCACTTATTTTGAGTGTTTTAATTTTATACATGAGCGGCAGGACCAATAGTTTAAAGACGATTCCAAAATATTTCACGTATTATTAAAGCACACGTTATTGAAATCATTTTAGGGAGCACCCTGTATATTAACATGTATCGAACATATATAAGTTTACTGCATACATTTACATATGCAATTATTTTTGTGTATATGTATGCGAATAATTTAAAAAAGAAACAATTGCCAAAGTTTAAATAAGTTTTTGTAAATAAAAAAGAGAAAGAGAAAAAGAAACAACCAAGAGGTGTTCATAGGCAAGAAGTTATTCTGTTTTAGTTTCAACATTATTTAAAAGGAATACCAATCGGTTTCTACTTGTATTAGTAGACTTGGTAATTCAATTGTAAATTTGTAATCAATTTCTTTGTTTTTATATCTTAAATAATAACATTTGAAATGCTGTGTTTAGTTAATATAATTATAATGTCATAGACAGTAGCAGTTACTTTTAAAACAATTGAAGCAAGCGTGTATTAAATTGAGCTTATGGAATCATTCGTTCTTTTCAAGAGTTCCTCAAGACCACCGAATCTTTCAACAGGGACTTGCGAACTTTGACAATTGATAACAGCCATCTCGTTAAAGTTATATCTGTCCAATTAGTTGACAATTGTTCAGCAAGTTTTGTCAAATCATCGTGGATAAATTCATTCAACGAAGCATTTAAAAACACATGAAAATAATAAAATTGTTTCATAAAAATAAGCGTTCTATTCGAGCAATATACCGCGAACTATGCCAATTTTTTTATTATAAAAATTCTCCTACCAAGAAGACTTTTCGCAATATGGATGACAATTTTAAGACTACTGATTGAGCAAATGGCAGACTAACACCCGTATATCTATAAAATGCAAGGTTTAGTGAAAACATCACCGTTTTCCGTAAAAATGAGCAGGAGAATCCCAGGCAGTCTACTTCAAGTCAAAAACACGAACTCAGTCTTACGCAAAACAAAATTTGGCGAATTTTGCGTTTGATTTGGGCTTGCAACTAACTCAGGATCTTAAGGTAAGCGACCATAAAAATTACGTTTGGGCTGTAGGACAGTTGGCAACTGACGGACTGACTGGATGAATAGGTGGGCACCTGAACAAACAAAATTGTCGACTTAGGGACAATACAAATCCATATGAGATCCAAAAACATTCACTGCATCTCCAAAAAGTCGTTCGGTTTTGCCACATCACTATCGACTGATAGGCACGGAACAAAGAAAACGAAGTGTTTGCTTAGGAGCAGTTCACAAGTGACCCCAATTTTTATCGAATCAAAATAGCAAAATTTGATCAGATCCACGAGCATCCAATGCATCGCAAATTACCCACTGTTTGGTGTAGATTTTGGGCTGGCAAGCTTTTAGAACATTGTAGACCAGGCCATCGATGTAAACGACGAGCGCAATAAGTCTGTGATTACCAACTTCTTTTGGTCTGAATTGCATGATCTGAATACTAGCGACATATGGTTTCAACAGGACAGCCCTACGTACTGCACGATCTTTTGCGGCTTGGTCACCTCAAGAGAGGGTGATGTGTAACCACCAAGATCGTGCGATTTAAACCCATTAGACTTATACTTGCGAAGTTTTCTTACATACATACATAATTGATCATCACAACCCTTTAGTCAGGATTACGGCCTAGTTTCTCACACCAGTTATGTTGTGTGCGTTAATTTTTATACATGATTGGCGGGACCTACAGTTTAAAGTCGACTCCGAACGACAGAATTTTGAGGAACTCTTCATGGCAATTTTATTTACCCTCAGAGTTTTTTCAGAAATCTGAGAGGAAGTCGCCGAAGAAATATTTTTTCATATTTCGTTCAGTTGGAGAAGCCTGTCTTGGCTACTAACTACTAGACCACGGCGACTTCAATTTTCTTAAGACGCAAATATACGAGAAAAAGTCTCAAACCACAGAGATCCTCAAGGCCAACATAATCCGTGCCTTCGTTCAAATTCAGAATGATTTCTTGCGTCAGAGTCTTAGAAAATTGGATATTTCGGATGCATTCCACCCAGAGCAATTGTGGCGGACAGTTAAATGATGTTATATTTCACACATAATGGCATCAAAGGTTATTTCAAGCCAATAAACAAATTTAAGGATATTTCGCATATAATGACGCTTATAAGATACGCGATAGAATGTGATTAACCATGACTTTATATTGAAGCATGAGAAAATATTAGACAAATATGTCAAATTGATTCATAGAATGTAGGTTGCATTCTTGTTAATTTTTAGCATCCAGTGACTGACTCACTATAACAATTTTTCCTTCAGTACATAAAACTTTTGTTAAGAAGTTTAGAAGAAGAAAACAAAATTTAAAAGAATAGAAATTCTTTTCTTTTTTCCTTTTTTTTTTGTTTTAATCATTTTTCCATACAAAGTATTAAAGCTTCAACAATAGCAACAACTACAACAATACAAATTGTCCCAAGAAGAAGAGAGAGAGAGAAAGGAAAGAAAAAGTGTAAGAGTGTTAAGTAAAGCCTTAAGGGCATAATTGCTATCATTGATGAAAAATCAATGTGTTGTTTAAACTACTATCATGCACACAGCCATACAGACATAGGCATACACATATACATACATAGCCACTTAATTTCTTAAATAAAAACTCCAACTACTGCAGATGGTGCCTGGCTAAACGTTTGTTACACACATTTTTCCGAAAAGTTACATACAGGCTTCTTTTCTTCTCTTTTTCTATTGTAATTTCCACACAAAAAAAGAAAGTTGTTGCAACAAATTAAAAAAAAAAACTTTTTCTTACAAAAAAAAAAAAAAAAAAAAAAAAAAAAAAGAAAAAACAAGAGGAAAAATAATACAATTTTTAAAGTTCTTTAGAAATAAAATTTTGTCTGCTTCTTGTGATTTTTGTGAGATACACAAAGAGAGAGAGAGAGTCAGAAAGCAAAAGATTTTATTTTTTGTTATTTCGTCCTTAAAGCCTGATGAAATTGGATAATTTATGGTTACTTAAAATACAATAAGGAAATAATTTCTTGTACAGAATGTTTTTTTATTTTAATAAAAAACTTTATGAAAGTAATTTATTTATTTCTGTTCTGAGAGTCAAGAAAATTGGTATTTTATTAGATTAAATGAAAAGCAAAAACAAAAGAAAAAAACCAGGAATATTGAAGAAAAGTAGGGAGGCGGAGGGGTAAATGTAAAGAAAAGTTTAAATAATAAAATTATTAGGAATCCAAATAAGTTCATAAGAAAATAGTTTTAATTTAAAATGTTTGGTTTCGACTACTTATTCGTAATCTTCGTCAATGGGAAGAAATGGAGATGAAAAACATCCGGCATACCAAACAAAAGTTTGTAGAATTCAAAGATTTGTTAAGGATAACTTTAAATTTTCTGGCAAAGCTCTGAGAGTAAATAAAATTCCGAATGAAAAGTTTCTCAAAAGTCTTCCAATCTCAGTCGACTTTAAACTGTAGGTCCCACCACTCATGTATAAAATTAACACACACAACATAAGAGGTGTGAGAGGCTAGGTTGTAATCCTGACTGAAGGTTTGTAATGAACAATTATGTATATATGTATGTATGTATGTATGTATGTATGTATGTATGTATGTATGTACGTACGTCTGTATGTATGTATGTATTTACATGTAAAAACTCTATTTCAATCAATATTTGCCAAGGCTTTGGATCATTAGAAAGTACCATTAAATTCTAATTAAAATCATTTCAGTGTTATTGGACACAGGAGTTCGTGCAGAGTTTTGCTAAAACTTTCTGTCGCTGAGTCATGCAGTTGTCAAGAATCATGTAAACCTTAACCAAATGCATTTGAAAGCCGAAAGTATTCGTTTTAAAAATAGCAACTCACTTATGCCCCAGAGGTTCCACTGTAATACTTAAGCACTTACTTAATTGGTGTTTACAACCCCTTAGCCTGGGTTGTGGGTGTTAATATTGACCACGAGTGGCGGGTGCAACATCTCAAATTTGACTCTGGCAGATTTTTACTCTCAAAGTTGTTTTTGCCAGAGAGGAAGTACCAGGAAGATCTATTTTTTTGTTCTTATTTTGTTTTGTCCGAGATGTCTGAGTCAGGCATAAAACCCCAGGCTCTCGTCTAATAAGCCATCACATTACCAACTAGACTACGGCGACATCTCCAATGTAATACCGATAGCACCTATTTTAGAGTTTATCTGTAACAAAGGGCTGGCATTTCTCTACCATTCTAATAGTCTTATCAAGGTATTCACTTTATTCAAGTCATCTTAGCCAAGCTACCTTCTGCCAATAGATACTGGGTACCCAAAAGTCCTACATCTCAGGTTCCCAGTTACAAAGAAAATGTTCTGCTTCCACGTAATTGCGTCTTGCTGTTGTATGGCGGTATTTATTGTCTCTTCTGTTTTCTCGTTATTAAATCTCTTGTCAAAAATGTTCAATTTTTTATTTTGAGCCACAGTTCCCTACAGTTTTTGTTCTGATATTCCTGTAGTAGCCGTAATATAGTAGGTATTGAACCAGTGGCCCAGACTACACCTCAGAGGCTTCGACCATAACAGGAGCCTGTACTGCGAGTACATCAATGTTTATGGTGAATGCGCCACTCTTTTAGGAGTTGCTCACTGTTTTTTTCGCCGTAGTTTAGTAGGTAGTGTGTTGGTTTATTAGACTTAAAGCCAGGGTTCGATCCCCAGACCAGACATCAAGACAAAATAAAAAAAAAAGTATTTTTTCGGCGACTTCCTGTCAGCAGATTTCTAGCAAAAACTCTGATAGTAAATAAAATTGCCAGGAAAAAGTTTCTCCAAAATCTGTCGTTCGGAGTCGACTTTAAACTGTAGGTCCCACCACTCATGTATAAAATTAATACACACAACATAAGTGGTGTGAGAAACTAGGACGTTGTACAATTGGTCAATTCGACATCCGGGCACTGTACTTGTCTTAATTGACAAGTACACGTCCTCTAACCTAACCCAACCTATTTAGATGTGTGAAGATGTACATATTTGTTTTGAATTTGTAGAGAATATGCAATTAGGTCATTAGGGTAATTACTCCTTTAAACGCTTCATTGAACCTGTATCGGGCCGAATATAAAATATTTTTCTATTATTTTTATTATTTCTATTATTGTATTATTTGTATCTGTGAATAGGTCTACTATTAGATAATCATATAAACTAAGGCGTAACCCGTAGGTATGTAGGTTGCTTGAATAAGAAGAAGCCAACCAAGGTTATAATGCCAGTGAACATACATCTAAACAATGATGTAGGTTTATTTCGTGTTCACCATGAGGAATACCACCTTACTCTCTATAGGAAGGCAGTACCTTGTACAAACTTGCTTAACTTTTCCCACTCCATTCCATTGAGACGAGTAGTGTGTGCTATAGTGTCAGCCGCAAAATATTAGGATCTCGATCTTGATGTCTTCACCACGCCAATACGGTTCAGTTGTACATGTAAATCAAAGTGCCTGTTAGTATGCTCATTAGTCTGTTCAGGTCGTCCATGCTTCTCTCCTCATTAGGATAGCTCCAAAGTCTTTCTGTAATTCTTGCACAATAGTCAGTTTAACGTTACCGCTTACTTCCTCAACTTAGTTTTTAATGCACTGAAAGGCATTTGGTTATCCAAACTTATGCTATGTAATACTGCATGATGAAGTAAATTTTGTTTTGTGTGTACCTTAATAAGCAAAATTGCAGTATTTGGAGCTCAGAAAACCCAAACGTGGGCTTACAGAAGCCATTACGAGTGATTGCTTGGTGCGGTTTGTGGTGCGGAGGCATCATTGGCCCATATTTCTTTAAAAAGAATATTTATTATTTCTTTAAAAATTACGGTCAATGGCGACACCTATCGCACCATGATAACAAATTTTTTTCTACCCGCTCTTCATGGTATTGATGTGAACGATGTTTGGTTTCAACAGCATGGTACAACTTGCCACACATTTCATACCACAATCTATTTATTGCGTCAAACGTTTAATGGGCGTTTAATTATCCGAAATGGTGATGTCAACTGGCCGCCAAGAAGCTGCGATTTGACACCGTTGGACTATTTTCTGTCAAGCGTCGTTAAAGAAAAGTCTTATGCCGACAAACCAGAAACAATTCAGCATTTCAAGTCCAACATTTGTGATACCATTGCCGAGATACGGTCATATAAACTCGGAAAAGTATACGAAAATTGGTCCGATCGAATGAAGTGCTGTGAGGCCAGTAGCGGCAGCCATATGAATGAAACAATATTCAATTTCTAACCAAAGAAATTTTACTTCACAACTTAACAAAATTTCAAAACTTTTTTGTGTTATTGCATTTTTAGATTTAAATTTTTAAATCTAAAATCGCTCCAAAGTATTTTTGGAATTCTTCCTACTGTATCATTATTTCAAAATAGTCGATATGACGATCCCGTCCACTTTCTCAGCTTATCTTTAATGCACTAAAAGGCATTGGGTTATCCAAACTTATGGTATGTAATACTCTGGCTTTATTAACCAGAATATTCGCATCCTTATTTTACAATCACCTTATGAGCCTATATATCGCGTACTGTTCCATGCCGAGGTTAATTGTTAACCACCTTTTAACACTCCAGGGCAGTATTTGTTCCCGTATTTCTGGATGTTATTGCCAACCCGTTTTTAAATATTTGGTGTAATAAAATTTGCATGCCTTTTCCATTCTACAATCTGCAGAGTCCAGTCTAAAATCACTTCACAGGGATGTAGTATTATATTCTATTTAAATAAGAGAAACATATAAAATTTAAAAAGAAAAAAAAAATAAATCCTTTCGACATGTTCTCCTTTTTATTTCATAATAAAAGGACAAGACAATGACAAAAATAATTAAAGAAAAAAAGAAGAACCAACAAAACTGGAATCATAAAAGAGAATGAATGGAATGACTAATTATTTCCTCTTTGTCACTTCTTTTAATATTTATATGGAGAAATTATTTTTTTTCCTTTGCTAGTTGGTTATGAAACAGTGAAAAGGGATGCTGTAGGAGTCTTCAAAATTTCGATTTTTTTTTTAATTTCTACTGCTTGCAAATGGATGCTATTTTGTAGCATCATAAAGCCTAGCGTCTTCGAAAATTTACGCCGAAACAATGCTGCGAGTTTTACAAGGCCCTTTCCAACTTCAGATATCTTATACTTTTCTGACCATTTTTGTCCATTTTTAACAGCCATTACTGTAGTCCGTTTATGTGGCTTGTTATTTGCATATCAAATCATTGCAACATGTAACACGTCGAATAACAGCAAAGGACTGCTTGTTTCACATTTCTCCATACTTTGTTTTGTTTTCTCCATTTTTCGTTATAGTTTTTTGGCATATGTTCTACAACTTGTCATACATTTTTGTTGAAATTATCATTGAAGTATTGTATTATCACCAGTCGTCCACATCAGTCACGTTCCATTGTTCAACTACTACTACTACTACAAACATCGTGAAATGTCTGCTTGCAACATCAGGCGTTTGTTATTCTGTTTTTTTCTCTCTCTCCGTTTAATCTTTCGTGCAAGCAGTTTTAGTTTTAGATTTTTCAATACCAACTAACACTGCTAGTCGCCAACAGATGATGCTATCGCTGTTAGTTGCTGTTGCTGTTGCTTTCGCTGCCTTATATGACCTACTCCTTTCAATTTAGTGTGCTAAAGCTGTAGTCTGTGCTTCTCTATGTTTTCCTTTTAATCATTCTTTACATTACACAGCACAGTTGGATTTGTTGTTTGTTACTTTCAGTGCATGTGTTAGTGTGTTTGTGTCTGTGCCTGTGTGTGTGTGTATGTGTTTGTCTAATTCATCATTTGTCTTATTGTCCCTTTTTGAAATCTGCAAGTTGTTATGCTTTTAATATCTTGTATATCTTTTCATACCCTACACTGCATTGCAATTTTGTTCAGGAAATGTTTCATGAATTTCTCGGATCCTTGTAAAATTCCTTTCAAATAACTTTTAAGCAGAAATGTAGCAAAATTTCAAAAAACTAGAAAGTATCTCCCAGTAGTTGCATACAACATCACATACATAACATAACATAATTGGTCATTACAACTAGGTAGCTACGTTTACGACCTAGCTTATCACACCAGCCCATGTTGTGTGCGTTAATTTTATACATGAGTAGCGGGAACTACAGTTTAAAGTCGACTCCGAACGGCATATATTTTTGAGAAACTTTTTCATGGCAATTTTATTTACTTTCACAGTCTTTGCTAGAAATCTGCTGAGGGGAAGTCGTAATATTTTAGAAAATATTTTTTCGTATTTTATTTTGTTCAAGAATCGTCGGAATCGTGGCCTTACGTCTAATCATCCAACACACTACCTACTAGACCGTGTTCACTTCATACAAGATTACGGTATATTAAATTCGTTCTGAACTGCCATTAATTTTCTTGTTTTCTTTTTTCTTCAGTATTCAGTTGTTTTCCTAGTTGTTGAAAAATTTCCATGTTTTGTTCCATGTTCCATTGGCATGCCATAGTATTTCATTTGGATTAAAATTTGTTTTTTGTTTTAATGTATGATTTTTAATGTTTATTATCCTGTTTATGGCTGTCATTTTAGCAGCTGTCCTGTACCATTTGTTGTCGGTAGCGAGACACATGTTATAATTTGTTGGATTTTAATTGCAAGAACTACAAGCTGTGCAGCTGTAAAGATAAAGAGAAGGGTTTTGATTAGTGTCGAATGTAATTAAATCCAGTTGTTTGAAAAGAAGTGCAGAAATAAATTTAATTTAAAGATCTTTAAATTATTTTTCTTTTTTACTAGACTTTTAAGAAATTAACCCTTTCATGCCCGAATTTTTGGGCCAGAGCTAAAATTTTTTTAAGGACATGTGTTTGTTAGTCATGGCCTAAATATGAAGTGATATTAAATTCAGAGTCCTACGTATTCTGGTTTTACACGTTTTTAACCAAGCTTGTTTGCAAAAAAAAATCTTTTAAAAAAATTAAAAATTACGGAATTTATGAACAAAAATGTACAATGTTGCCTATAGGCAACATCGGGCATGAAAGCGTTAAGAAATATTTCTATGCGATTTGTGAAGTAATTAAATACCATTCCAAAAACATCTGATCTATGTCCACAATACTATACTAAAGTGTGAAATGACGAAACGGAAGAAAATAAAAATATTAGGAGATCCAACAGAAACGCACACAATATCGTAGTTGATAACTGCCATCAGTCAAATTAGTTTTTGTTAATTCAGTTATTCATACATACATACATCCATAATTGGTAATTACACCGCTTCAGTTAGAATTACAACCTACCTTCTCATACCACTTATGTTGTATGTGTTAATTTCATACATTAGTGGCGGAACCTATAGTTTAATGTCGACTCGGAACAACAGATTTTTTAGAAGCACTCTAAAAGTGTGTCATGTCCAGGGTTCATTGTTTTTTACAGGGCATATGCACTTTAGTTACACAAGTAGAACAGAGTATTCCATAATGACGTTTCTCAATCTTACTAATTAACTCCTTTATTCCGTCCTAGTACACTCATGGTTTTCCATCCATCAGGATAGCTCCAGAATATCTCTGCGATTTGTCTTATTGTGTAATTTTTCCACAATAGACGACGTGACGATTTCGCACACTTTCTCACATTGGTCTCCAATTCAATGAGAGGCATTCCAATATCCAAACTTGCAGCACTGTGGCGCTATTAGCATTAGGTATACTTACATACTTTTTTACTTAAACTTTTAGTCAGGATAGAACCTAACTTCTCACATCAGCCTTGTTGGGTGTGCTAATTTTATTAATAAGTGGGGAGGCCTAAAGTTTAAAAGCCAACTCCGCACGACTGATTTTAGGGAAACTTTTTTTTTTGGCAATTTTTGATTCACTCTCAGAGTTTTTGCCAGAAATCTGCTGAATCGAGGTCGCCGAAGAAATATTTCGTTCGTATATCATTTTGTTGGAAATGTCTGACCTGAGGTTTGAACCATAGCCTCACATCTAACAAGCCAACGCTCTACCTAATAGAGTACAGTAGCTTCAGTCATTCAGTTTTGGCAAATCACTATGGACGGATAGGCATGGATCATATACATCGACGTGTGTTCCCTAAAAAGCTCTGGAGGAGTTGGCAACTGACCTCAGTTTATATCGAATTAAAATTGTCAAATTTGTTATGACTAATTCTCATGCAGATACCAAGAGCAGCCAATACACATACATATACAGTTACTAAATTATACATACAATCCGATTTCGTTGAAAATCTTTATAGTTTCCTTGATGTTAAGACGGCCTTTTGCATTGGTTAAAAAATTTCTGAAATTGAACTGAATTTTGGCCCTGCACAGGCCCACAAAGGTATGCATCCGATTACCAAATTTCACAAATTTCTGAACCAATGCAAAAGACAGTCTTAAAATCCAAGAAAGATGTCAGACAATTATAAAGATTTTCAACGAAAACGGATTAGTTAAAAACTTTCTAAAAACTTTTTACTTTTGTGGCTGAGTATATATAATTAGTAATTACAACCCTTCAGTCAGGATTACGACCTAGCTCCCGAATGCATCCCCAAAAAGCCACTGTTTGGTGCCGACTGGCGTTATTATCAGTTCATATGTCTTTGATAATGATGTTGACCAGGCTATCACTGTAAACGGGAAGCACTATAAGTCAGTGATTACGAACTTCTTTTGGCCAAAATTGAATGATCTGAACTCCAATAAAATGTGACTTCAACAGGATCGAGCTACGTGCTACACAGCAAGATTATGTACGAGCTAGTTAAGGACACGGTACTCGACGTAGTCTATTAGGTAGTGTGTTCGCTTATTAGACGTAAGGCCCTGGTTCGAACCCCAGATCAGAGATAAAAACGAAATATGAAAAAATATTTCTTCGACGACTTTCTCTCAGCAGATTTCTGGCAAAAACTCTGAGAATAAATAAAATTTGCCATGAAAAGTTTCTCAAAAAAAAAAAACTGTCGTTCGGCGTAGACTTTAAACTGTAGGTCCCACCACTCATGTATAAAATTAACACACACAACACGAGTGATGTGAGAGGCTAGGCCAATTATGTAAGTAGTTTAGGACACGGTGATCTTACGCGATGAGAACTGCTCACCGAGTTCATGCTATTGGGCATGTAGAGGTTTTTTAAGTGGAAGGTATAAGCCACAAAACACAACAATTCTCAAAGCCAAAATAACCCATGCAATCGGTCAAATTCAGCCAGATTTCTATGCCAGAAAAGCCATTGTGAGTACTTAAACGATGTTATAATGCGCTCGTAAGAGAGTAAATAGGCTTTTTAAAGGAAAATTTCGTTGATATCTCACACAGACTTTGTTCAATTTAAATTTAAAGATCGGAACGCTTAATCAACGATACGATATTGATTTATCCTGGTGAGTTTGTGACTTTGTATAACGTTTATATTGTAAGTTAAAGGATACGTTTTCTCTGCAGTGCACTAGTCTAGTTGATATTGTGCCAAACTGCAACTGCCGAGGGCATGGGTTTAATTCCCACCAAAGACGTGATTGTGATTTTTAATTGATATGTTCGATATTATATGATGAACTATAATATAAAAAAGGAAGTGTGAATTATTGTGTTTCAGAAGCAATTTTAATATAGCATCGTATTCTGATCCACAAGCAAGAATATATAACGTTCCGCAAAAAGCCCCGTTATTTCAGTAAAGCACAAACGGTTGTAGTTGTGATTAGGAAGACACAAGGCGTGAGTGAATGAATCCATAAAACAGTGTACTGTGCTATTATCGATTTCTTTCGAAGCATAAAACTTCCATCTTCTTGTTCTTGCAAAGAAGTTGGCTCAGCACTGTTATCGGGGTTATTACGGGGCATTGCATTATAAGGAACGCATGCGAGGCGTATTGGTCTTGGACACCTTGCAAATGATTTATATATTTATTCTTCACCTATTGTGCACATGTGCGGCACTTAGTCGGAGGAGAAAGAGACACCTGGGTGCCTACTACATGGAGGATATGGATGAACTGTCGTGCATGGATATTGGCAGTCTGAGTCGCTTCATCGGAAGCTCCGAAGGGTTTCTGGAATAAGGGAAAATGAGGAACTGTGGTATAACAATGGGTCCTGTGTGCGGCCTAAGTGTGTCCGCTCATGACTCCATCGAGGGGACAGCCACTTCTACCTACCTACCTACCTACCTTGTTCTTGCCTCGTGTCTTTTCCATGTTTCGTTCTTTTTTTAAAGTTATTCTAGTATTTTTTTATTGTTATTGGACTATTGATATTGGTTTCGAACCAGCAAATGAATTGAAATCGTAAAATCTGTTCAGTTCGATCAAATCTTAAGCAATTTAATTTAGATTTGAGTCCACAGTAATTTTCTCTTATTCAATTAGTTTTACACCATACTTAACCATGACCATTATAAGCACCATGACCATGACCAAAAAGCTCACTTAGTATTCCAAGCATAAAAACATATGCAGAATTACGAGTTTGGTTTCCGAATTTAATGTCCTTTTTTTAATACAAATTAGAGAAACAGGCATTAATTTGCCAGAAGTTTTTATTCAAAAATCAAAAGCAAATTTATTACTACGAATACTACGCAACACTAATTGCATGTAACTTTAGTAAGTAACCACTTAAACATTAACATTAACCTCTACACATACGTACATATGTATGAATATATGCATGTAAATTAGCTTTTAAACACTCATACCCATACGTCTACCATATTTATACTAAAATTATACGTATTTTTTCTTTTTGAATTTTGTGTTGCAATAAAATGTTTGAAACATTAGTTTCGGTTTTCTTAGTGTTACTTTTTGTACAAGACACTGGGTTGCGTTGTGTTGTGTAGTGTAGTGTTGTGTGAAACAAATACAGACAACAAGATCATATGAGGTTATGTTCACTTACAAAAACAAAAATAGAAACAACCAAAAAAAAAAAAATATTGTCGTGTCCATGTAAAAATTACTATTGGATGCACAACAAAATACGTATTTAAATATGGGGTACTTGTGTTTTTGTGTGTGTAAATGTAAAACATTATTTAGTTCCTTAGCATACATTTACCAACTGAACACATACATATGTACATATGTTTAAAAATGTACACACAGTATTATTAGAACTAAAACTGGCTCTATTACAACAGCACTTGCAGCAATACATACATGTCTTGATACATATGCACTCTTACATGCAAGCCACACACATGTAAGTTACCCACATACTTGTGTAGTCAGAGAGAGGTACAATATTTGTAACATAACTAGTACTACTACTACTACTACTACCATAAGGAGTTGGTTACATTATTACGGAAATTTTGAGGTACAACACATGTTGCTGCCCATATATGTACATATGTACATATGAATGTATTTGTACACACTGTAAGAAAAATTTAAAGAATAAAATGATGTTAGAAACATGCATAACTAAGCCATTCATTGAGCTAGAAAGACCATGTAAAATAAATTTAAGTCTGTTACAAGAATTTCTCAAAGGATTTCTGCTAATAGCGATCTTATTATAAGTATTTCCTTTCAGGGGCTTATAAAGATAACATGAGGTTTCCAGTAACACCATGTAGAAACACAAATAGATGACTGTAAAGTCTTCATAGTCTATTAGCTGTTGTGTTGGCTTATTAGATGTGAGTCTCGACTTCAAACTCCAGCTCTGACCTCTTCAACAAATTTAAAAAAAAATTTCTTCGCGACTTTCTCTCTGCAGTCTTCGCACAAAAACTCCCAGATTAAAACAAAAATTGCCATGAAAAGTTTGTCAAAACTTTGCCGTTTGGAATTGGAAACTGTGGGTCCCGTCACTCATGTATAAAATTAAAACACACAACATGGTTGGTGTGAGAGGCTAGCTTGTAATCCTGACTGAAGGGTTGTAATGACCAATTAAGTAAGTAATTAAGAAATGATGTGAACCATTACTGAATGCCTAATATACGCATTGTGCAGTTTCAGATCACCGTTTCTTATACTAGGTACAGTCTGAAAATACGGAAAGTAAGACTAACCTCTTAATAATCAAGGAAATACGACTTAACGAAACTACAGTTTGCATAAGTAAAATAATGTTACATTGAGACTTTCCTGAGTCTCTACAATGGTTTATCAAACAACAGAAGATAATAAAAGCAATTCTGCACCAAATCCCAAAGTAATCCCAAAGTATTTTATTTAGGAAATTATTTGGCAAAAAAAAAATCATATAAAAGTTGTTACAAAAGTTGTTCAGAATATGGCCACAAGTTCTTGTGAGTAAGTACAACACCAACATAAATCGCCTGATCGAACAGGGTTCGTGGCGGGACAAAAATTCTTGGGTAATAAGTACAACTTCTGAAATAGAAGTTTCTTTCGATCTTAGGGAAAACTCATTTAACAGCATACTCATTAGAAAGTCGCTTCTGTTTCCCAATCTACAAGAGTCTGACGATGTCTTGTTCTCATTTTGTCGAAATAGACATTGTCAAGACGAAATCGAGTTCGCGAACACTGTACGTATACTGGAGAACAGCAAGGCAGCAGCTGAGTGCAATATTAACCTGAAACTGCTTAAAATTGAATGTAGCTTTTCGCATAGTAATAATCACACAATTAATTGAATTGAAGTATGTTTGAATTGAGTGAGGAAAAGCTAATCAAAGAATTGTCACAGAATTTCATTCAGAGTGTCGAGCTATCACACTGCAAACTGTGGTAAAGCAGATTTTAGCATCTCTTAACCTACGCTCTTAGAAGAACTTGGAAATGACCAACTGCACCTATTGCTTGAACAGCATACGTTTCTTATAATCGTTTATATTTAATCTTCAATGGCATTTGAATTTGTCATATTAAAACCTTCTATCAGAACTGCTACAAGCCGAGTATTGTATTAGCACTTGCTTATGGGCTTTATTAGGTTAACACTAGAGTACGATAGAGATGTATAAATCACGCATTAGGCTAGTCGCCGTGGCCTAGTAGCTAGTGTGTTGGCTTATTGAACGTGAGGCCTCGGTTCAAACCACAGTTCAGGCATCTCAAACTAAACGAAATATTAAAAAATATTTCTTCGGCGACTTTCTCTCAGCAGATTTCTGGCAAAAACTCTGAGAGTAAATAAAATTGCCATGAAAAAGTTTCTCAAATCTGTCGTTCGCAGTCGTCTTTAAACTGTAGGTCCCGCCACTCTTGTATAAAAATTGACGCACACAACATAAGTGGTGTTGGAAACTAGGTCGTACTCCTGACTAAAGGGTTGTAATAACCAATTATGTATGTATTAGGCTTCACATGACGCAGTTTCTGATGGGGCGAAACTGCTTTAGAGGGTATGTTTGTGAATATGTGCGTACTGATGCTGCAACTTATATGTTTCTTTCATTGCCCAGGATTAAAGTTTTAACACGGAGAACTTAATTGGACCGACAACATAATTCCACAGAAGTAACGGATTAGGAATATTTAGCTTTCTGTAAATGAGCTAGCAGCCAGTGTGCAACTTGAAGGAGAAAGATGAGAGAGATTTCAAAGAAATAAAATATGAGAAGAAGAGACATATATCTCACGTAATTGTAGCCAATAAACTGCAACTCGTCCTATAATGACATAATTAAAGGTAGTCCTGGTGGTCAAATGAAATATTCTACTGTGTTAAAATCTCACACTTATTGGGCAATAGTATCTTACGAAGGCCACTTATGCCTCGACATACACACTCAAATGATGACAGTACCCTACAGTGATTTAAGCACTGACTATAATGCATTGAAATCCATTTAACTTTCAAGGAATACTCAATAGAAACCGAATTACTTTAGTTTTCTTAATGACGTCGTCTATTTTAGTATGCAGCTGATCCAAGTATTTGATAAATACAGATATAATTGGTCATTACATCCCCAGATTACGACCTAGATTCTCACACCACATTATACATGATTGGAGAGACCTACAGTTTAAGGACGATGGACAGGATTTTTGAGAAACTTTTCACGCGAATTTTATTTTCCTGCAGAGTTTTTCCCAGAAATCTGCTGAGAGGTTGTAGCCGAAGAAATATTTTTTTCATATTTCGTTTTTGTGGAGATGTCTGACCTGGAGTTTAAACAAAGGACTCATGTCTAATAACCCAACACACTACCTCCTAGACTACGGCGATATCAAAATTGTGTTTGACATCCTCTTCAGTTCTAAAAACTTTCCAACGTTTATAACGTTCGTATTACATAAATAGGCAACAGCTTATTACACGCCTGAGATTCTGTTAATAAAGGATTCTACTATTTTGATCAGCGAATATTTAAGGCATATATACATACATATATATGTACATACATTTGTGCGTATGTTTATGTATATATGAATGCATATTGTAAACTACTTCGTACACTTACATGAATAAACATGAAGGTGAACACTTTTTGAATTTTAAAGTAAACAGGGTTATTAAGTTACACACACACTGTCTCCCTCTCTCTCTCTCTCTCTTCTTATATATGCCTCTCTTAAAAGAGAGCATATGTTTATTTAAATAAATTCCAAGTAAATGTTTATGTGTGATGTATCCATATATGTGTATTTGTACATTTGTTGATTTACAAAAGTTTAAGTGTGTATTCGTAAATGTGTTTGTATTGTGTACACGCAAGTGTGTTTGTGTTTAATTCATATTGGCATTTTAAATAGTGATTTAGAAATTAAGCAGAAAATAAGATTTCTTAACATCCTACCGTTTTTTTTTCAGAATGTTTTTTTTTTGTTTGTTTTTGTTTGAGGTTGTAAAAGGAAATATGAACAAGAAATCTTTTTTTTGTTTTTGTAAGTTAAAGAACAGTTAGAGGATTTTATTTTTTCTGTTTTTTTTTTTTGACTTTTAAAGCTGATGGAAATAGACAGTTGCATAGAGTAACTAACGTATGTTGAAAACTGTGTTACATGTGGCAATAATTGTGTTAATATGACCTAAATTTCTTTGAAGTACGTACTTTCACACACGACTTTTTGTTTTATACTCTTTCTACGGTTTAGTAAAAGTGAAATTATTCAGCTGGTAGGCTCTAGTTAAACTCATTCATTTGCACACTTTCCATACCTTTATTCATTATATAAAAGTATAGAAGTTGAACTTAATATCGTAAATGATGTTGATTATGTTACCTAAGCTTTACTAAAAGTTAATAGGAAATGTTATTAAGATTCTAAAACAAAAGGTTTTTGAGTTGTACTCAGTTGACATACGGAGAATGGAAAAAGTGTAATAAATTTTAAAATCTTAGTCTAACTAATTATTATTTAAATCATTGCCACTGCAAGTATACTGGCATATGTATATTAAAAAATTTCATTGTTTTTTAATAAAATTGACCTTTAAAGATTAGAACTTCTCTACTAAATACGGTTCGAATGCAGTAGTAAAAAGTAGGTACAAACAACTACGAAGGAATTTCTGAGAATAGCAAGACCGATAAAAAAAAAATATCAATTCCATTGAAAGATCGTGAAGTTGTTTGAATTAAAATAAGGCAGAATAAATTGAACACAGAACGATAATTACAGAGAGTTACATTGTAAACAACAACAATTTGCTGGTCTTACGTTGCCATTAAAATAGTGGTTTCCATATACGTCCATGTATACCATTTTTGAGAGATTGATGTGTGTGCTATGTTGCGTTTATAGTGTTTAAAGCATTACGACGAAGTCGCCAAAGTAGTATTATTTCATACTTCGTTTTGTTGGAGATGTATGACTTGGGGTTTGAACCGTAGCCTCACGTCTAATAAGCCAACACACTATCTACTAGACTAAGTCGAATCAAACAGTGTTCTTGCTCCCTAAATGAGAAATACTGTTCAGTCTAAATGTGCAATATTCCGTCAGCAACAAAGATGACATGGTATAGCAGTCTATATGGATGGAATAAAGACGAAAACGAAAGTGTTGGAAGTGCAATAGTGGATTAGATTAGAGTATTAGGCTGAGGGACCATTTTAGATTATCCACATCCATTTTGAATACAGTACCAGAAAATAAGATTGCAGAGATGGCCTGTTCTGACAACAAAAACTTATCAGCACTTACAACTGGCGCATTTTACTGCACTTAACAACTTAAAATGATGTCGCCGTAGCCTAGTAGGTAATGTGTTGGCTTATTAGACGTAAAGCCAGGGTTCGAGCCCCAGGCCAGACATCAAAACAAAATACAAAAAGTATTTCTTCGGCGAGTTCCTCTCAGCAGATTTCTGGCAAAAACTCTGAGAGCAAATAAAAATTGCCATGAAAAGTTTCTCAACATCTGTCGTTCGGAGTCGACTTTAAGTTGTAGGTCCCGCCACTTGTGTAAAAAATTAACACACACAACATAAGTGGTGTGAGAAACTAGGTCGTAATCCTGACTGAAGGGTTGCATGTATGTATCGACCTAAAATACGATCATCGTGGTATAGTCAGGGTTTGGCCTATAATAGATCATCTTAAGTGGCAAATACAGTTGCGTCCTCTCAACTGTGTAATGAACAGTCTCAAAACGTACACACCACCACAAAACTTTCACGCAATAGGGAGAATAAACCTCTTGCCTAACGATTAGATCGATCTACTTCATGAGCTCCTTGAATTGCAATCGCTTTCTGCGTGATTGAAATTGATGACGTTGAATCATCTGCCTGGAATATTTGAATTTATTTTATAAACTTTTTGTTTTATAATATGTAGTGAGCATTTTTTGTGATCCTGAAACATACATACATAATTGGCCATTACAACCCTTCAGTCAAGTTACGGCCAAGCTTCGCACACCACTCATGTTGTGTGTGTTAATTTTATACGTAAATGGCGGGACATACAGTTAAACGTCGACTCCGAACGACAGATTTTTGAGAAACTTT
Organism: Sarcophaga variegata; assembly: GCA_932273835.1. Lineage (NCBI taxonomy): Eukaryota > Metazoa > Arthropoda > Insecta > Diptera > Sarcophagidae > Sarcophaga > Sarcophaga variegata. The sequence goes on from OW026361.1 coordinate 114,968,117, forward strand.
TTCATGGCAGGTATCTTTACTCTCAGAGTTTTTGCCAGAAATTTACTGAGAAGAACACGCCGAAGAAATATTTTTTTTTCATATTTCGTTTTGATGTCTGACCTGGGATATGAACCCGGGCTTTACGTCTAATAAGCCAACACACTACCTACTACACTACTACGGTGACTTCTTGTGGTCCTGATACAGCTACTATAACTAATATTTATACTGCTGTCTCGGAAGGGGCCACGTCTGTAGTTGGAGACTATAGAATGTTTGAAATTCCATTGAAGAAATATTTTCCCATTTTTCTCTCAAATCATTCCTTCCACGAATGGGTTATGAATTATAATCTTAGACTAGATTTGTATTTTGAATTAATATTTTGAACGGTGAGTTTGTCTGCAGACAAACTCACATAGGAACAGAAACTCAACTCTCTTCGGCAGAAAATTTCGAATTTATGATCAAAAAGTCACTGAATGAAAATTCCTTAAACTTTTACTGCATTGAGTTGATTTTCAAATACTTTCTTTAAATAATAGATACTCGAGATTTAATTTTCATTTAAACTTAAATTGTTGTTAAAACAATTTCTTCTTTTTTGTTGATGATTTGTTTCTTCTTTTTTGTCTTTTTATTTACTTTTACAGTTTCAAACATTTATTTTTTTCTGTTTGTTTAAAAATAAGATTTTTTAAATCCTTAAAATACCATTGATTTACGAAAAAGGAAGGAAAAGAAAACAAAAGAAAGTAAAAAGTATTTAAAAAGAATCCACTCGCAGTTCACTTGAGTTTAAGATGCTATTCATACTCATCGAATGCCAAACTTAAAGTGCAAAATAATGTTGCAAATCATGGTGATCAATGAAAAAACGGAAAAAAGGGAAAAACTTGCTGGAAAAATATTTTCTTCCATGCTTTTGGTATGCTTTTTACTACCAAAACTGAAACAATCAAAATAATAATGACTGCCGTTAAAAACTGTGGGAAAAACTGTGATTTATTTAAATAAAAGAGTTTTGTTTTGTTTTTTATTTTGTTCGCACAAAGTTCGTTAGTTTGTTAAAGGAGAAACTTTTTTTAAAATAACTTTACTTACAGTATAGTACAGTAATAAATACAAATACACTACGATAGCCAGCGAGGCGGAGAAAATTCAAGTAGATGGCTCTCTTCAAGTCCTTCCCCCAATTGGAAGTGAAAATGTCGTATGGTTAGGTTAGGTTAGAGGACGTATACTTGTCAATTAAGACAAGTACAGTACCCGGAGGTCGAATTGACCCATTGTACAACATACTAGTTTCTCACACCACTTATGTTGTGTGTGTTAATTTTATACATGAGTGGTTTGAACTACAGTTTAAAGTCGACTCCCAACTAAAGATTTTTGAGAAACTTTTTCATGGCAATCTTCTTTACTCTCAGAGTTTTTGCCAGAAATCTGCTGAGAGAAAGTCGCCGAAGAAATACTTTTTGTGCTTTGTCTTGATGTCTCGCCTGGGGCTCGAACCCTCGGACTATGGCGACTTCAAAAAAAAAAAATGTCGTATACTTCATTCATTAGTGTACGGTGAAGTATAGGGTGGGCCATTTAAAAGTTTAAATTTAAAAATTCAATCAAACTTTATTTTTTTGTTGTAAAGTACAATTGTTCCGTTTAGAATTATATTATAATAATATTATTTCATTCATATGGCTGCCACGGCTGACCTCACAGTACCTCATTCGATCGAATCAATTTTCGTGCATTTTTTCCCGTGTATGGGGTCGTATCTTGGCAATGGCATCACGTATATTGGCGTTTAAATGCTCAATTGTCTCTGGATTGTCGGCATAACACTTTTCTTTAATTATTATTTATTTATTATTATTAATTTCTTAGTGGCCAATCGACATCACAATTTCGGCTAATTGAACGGCCATAAAATGTTTGACGCAATAAATCGATTGTGGAATGAGATTTGTGGCAAGTTGCACAATCTTGTTGAACCCAAACTTCGTTCACATCAATACCATGAAGAGTGGGTACAAAAAAGTTCGTTATCATGGTGCGATAGGTGTCTCCATTGACCGTAATGGTTACGCTATCCTAATTTTCAAAGAAATATGAGCCAATGATGCCTCCGTTCCACAAGCCGTACCAAACAGTCACTCGCAAAGGGTGCATTGGCTTATGTAAGACCACGTGAGGGTTTTCTGAATATACATACAGCAATTTTGCTTATTCACGTACCCACCAAGATGAAGATGAGCTTCATTCGATGATTTTTTTTCAGTTTCTCGTTGGCCCACTAAATCCCAACATTGCTCAAGCGTAAATCAATTGATTCACTACGTTCAGTGGAGATAATATACTAAATTTTGTTACAGAATAAAATGCCAAAAGTATTGCCAGATTCGAAATAACCGATGGTTCAAATTAAACTGATAGATGGCCTACCCTGTATAAAGTAGCACACTACGTTCCCCGAATATTGATCAAAACATATGAAGAAAACAAACAAAGAAAAAAAATTCGTTAAATATGATGGCCAACTTCAAGTGTATAATTTAAATGTCTGCATTACCAATACATGTGTTATTTTGTAAATGTTAAATCATAAATATATATGTTTATATCTACAAAGTACGTTTGACTTTAAACGTTAAATAATTTGTATGCAAATATTTGACGCCATTGTTATAATCTGTGATAAATTATTATTTATCCTTGTGAATGGCCGCCGTTCGTTGTCATTGAGACCCAATAGAATAGCCACACAATGATTATAATTGTCTGCGCTCTCCATAGGAAAAAAGATTCATTTATTTCAATCAGTTTTAATTGCAGGTAGTAGACATACTTAAAACAATACAAATTCATACAACAATGCAGCACTATTTACATTGTTAGCCTTTGGAGAATTGAAAATAAAATATCAATAACACCGTCATACCAACCACATATACTCGATGGCATACATACATACTCGTACATATGTATTGCACTATAATGTTACAATTCTCTACGTGTGCTATTGGACAAAAGGAAAAAAAATTGATAATTTCAAGCAAAGTGACAAATAATCAGGCTGATAGTGGGTCAACAGGTCATTAAAATATGTTTGATTTATAGCTGATGCCAGTGAAATGCGGGTTGCTGAACAGCAGATAACATGTGAAGGAAAAAAAACCAAGAAATGAAGGAATATTTCAAATGACTATGATATTCCCCTGATAAAATATAAACACAATATTTAAAATTTTTGTATATTAGCTAACGCCTATAAAAAACCATTAATTTTCTTTTAATTGGCTTCAGAAGGGGATATAAATAAAGAAAATAATGCCACTGAACCTAATAACTAGACACACAGAACATTAATAATATCGATGCCATTTCGGTCATTTTAATGCCCATGGTACACCACCCAGTAGTCGCAGTAGTCTGTTAGGTAGCGTGCTGGCTTATTAAACGTGGTCCCACGGTTCAAACCCTAGGTCAGACATTTCCAACATAACGAAATATGAGAAAAAATTTCTTCGGCAAATTCCTCTCATCAGATTTCTGGCAAAAACTCTGAGCGTAAAATAATAAATTGCAATGAAAAGCTTCTCAAAAATCTGTCGTTCGGAGTCGACATTAAAATGTAGGTTCCGACACTCATGTATAAAATTAATACACACACAACATAAGTGGTGTGAGAAGCTAGGAAGTAATCCTGACTGAAAGTTTATAATGACCTTTTATGTATGTAACCTGGTTGTTGGACTCTCTAATCAAATTGTCCAACGTTTTCTAGTTTCTACTTATCTTGTACATTGGTCAGCATTACGACCTAGCTTCTCAAACCACTTATGTTGTGTGTGTTCATTTTAAACATGAGTGACGGGACAGTTTAAAATCGACTCCGAACGACAGATTTTTTAGAAACTTATTCGTGGCAATTTTATTTACTCTTAGAGTTCTTGCCAGAAATCTGCTTAGCGGAAATCGTCTACGAAATATCTTCTCTGGCCTGCAGTTTGAACCGAAGCCTCATATCTACTAAGCCAACGCACTACCTACTAAACTGTGGCGACTTCCTTACAACCAGGTTGGAAAAGACTGATTAATGATGGGGGCACATCAATTTGCAAACTAATGTATGCCATAAATAAGTATGACAGTTCAGCATAGCCTGGAGTTGGCTACGGGTATGATCTATATCACTATGATATCTCAAACTTTCTAACTCCTATTCCCAAAAAAAAAAAGTTTAAGACGGGTATACAGCCGATATAAGTTCAGCTAAAAGAACATACAGACGTATTAAGGAATAGTTGAGTTTAATTCATCATGAGACCGTGAAGGTAGCCACCTCAAGAAAGTGGTAAGAACAGTGTGGCAGTTAAAGTAAATGATTACAACTAAACTTCGAAATAGAGCTGGTCGAATAGGTGGATAAAGAGAAACCATTATGAAACTATTTCCACACAATGAGTAAAAGTACAGGGATTCGGTGTTGGATTTACGGTCTGGAAATGTTTCTGCTTTATTCGTATAATCTCGCGATTTTACAAATCTCCAGAGATAATAATCAAACAGTGATGAAACTCATGATGTGAGTGCCCAGTTGACATTAGAACTCTTTGAGATATTTTGTTCTGGAAATCGACTGCTGTACGTGCAGTGTATCAGGTTGTAGCGTCTTGCTGCAACCACATGTTGTATAGGTAAGGCCATGAGAGCTCCGTTATCTAGTTTTCGTAATCATTGTAATTTTGGCCTCATATTCAAAAATGTAAAGCACAATCACACATCCTAACCAAAATTTCCATCTGATATTTGTGCGTTATGCGTGTGGATACCGTGTGGATTTTCCGAGCTTCTAATTCGGCATATTTTGTGCATTCACTAAGCTATTCAGATGAAAATGCGTGTTATCGTAGATGATGAGTTTTAGCAAAAAGTTAGCATTGACTTCACACTATGTTCAGATGTGTACTTTTATTGAGTCAATATTCGCTTAATTCAGTACAATATTTTAAGTGCTCAGGCATAATAATATACGCAGTTCAGCTGCTTATTCAATATTCATTTGACAGCTGGTAAGCAAAACAGCTGGTTGTTTCAACCACATTGCTTTTATTTTGTTTTTTTGTCGTTGTTAACATTTGAATTGTCAAATATCAACAGAAATTATTCGGTTAATTGTAATATGCTCACTAAACACACTTATAACAGTACCGCATTTGCATATCAGTGCATATATAAACATAAACATATCTAAACCTTGCTCAATTACCTACTGAATGAGTTCCTGAGCAAGCTTAGTTTCGTACGCGTGTCAAAAATTTACCGCGTATTGCTTAGTGATATTTGAAGTTGTTAAGAACGTTGCTAAATTACTTTTTGGGTTTTTTTTTGTGGTGCTCGTTGTCAGAAGTAAATGTTTTCAGGAGAACGACCAGTTGATTGACGCACGGGAATTTTACTGTTGACGACAGATTGAACACGATAATTCTACGACATTAAAAGCATATCATTCTAGAATTTACTGCAGCAGACGAATCACATTCTGAGCTGGAAAACTTGATATTGAAATTGAAATAAGACCACAAAAAAGTCGTTGTTTGTGACAGGCCTTTACTACTTAAAGGAAATAAAAATAACTTTTCGTGTACAAAAAATGGACTTTATGCCATAAAATTCTCGTACTGAGTACAATTAAGTACACATTTCGAGAGTAACGAAGAAAGAGCAAAAACTTTCTATTCTTTTTCAAAAGACTGTGTTTACAAACGCCCTCAAAAAAAATACAACAAATATAGACTCATATTCACCCGGGCACTATTTAAATAAATATTTAAATATGTGTGTGTATCTCTCTGTCAAAAAAAGATTGAAAAATCATTCATGTGTGAATGAATGTATGGGTAAGTAAACTAATGTGTCTGTATACGAAAAGTATTTGCCAAGAATTCCCAAAACGTTAAATGTTATACCATACACAGAGAATATCTAGGCATAGAGTTTTATAAACATTTTAAATCTTAATTTTACACACACACACACATGCAAACTTATACAAATTCTCACATCATTTTGACTTAATATAAGCCATTTATTTTGAAATACAAAAGTTAAAACCATTACAACACACACCCGTTTGGGTATACGTATGTGTCTGAAAGAGACTATTATTGGCAAATCCTTTTTTTTACTATGTAGATAATGTGTATGTATGTGTTTATATGTGATGTTGTTTTGGGCCATTTCATCAATTACTTTGATTGCTTTGGGACTAATATGTCAAACAAATATTCTGCATGAGATACAATAATCGATCGACTCATGAATCTACAAAAGCCTCTGCATTATTTCTATTTATATTCCTGTTACCTTTTTTTCTATTCTTTCTTACCATATTCCCAGCCATCGTTCACTCTTAAAGCCATACTTTGTTACCAATATTTTGTTGGTTTTTTTATATTATCTGTTGAGAATACTAATTGGTTAAGAATATCCATTTACTTCATCAAATTCCATCATATATTTTAAAGGATTTAAAGAAAATATGCCACAAAGCCCAAGAAACTACAACGTAGATAGACAGAGCAAAAGGCAACAACAACTATAACCACAATACAACTACAACACCAGCTATAGAAGGATGTCAATAAGGAAAAATCTATCTGACAACCATACGTAATAGAAATTTAATGCGTCACTAATTTTTAAACATTTATTTAACACTTCATCCCAAAGGGATCAGAAAACAAACGTTAATGGATCGATATGGAAAAGTTTAATGATGAGAAATTCACTGACCTGAAAAATTAATTCTTATGATCACGGTGTCATGAAATTAATACGGAAAATTAAAGTGAAATAATCAGTAATAAATTGGTAACAGGAAAGCTATTTTCTATGGAAAAGATATTTAATCAACAAAAATTGTTATGGATTTGGGGGAAATTCTCCTTATTTTGTTAATAATTCTACGTAACAGTCTTGGCGTATGTGTCTATGAAACGCAGTGTGTATAAACGTTAAGCTGTAAGGACTAAAGCCAAATGACCATTTTTTATGTCGCATCTGAAAATGGCCCAAGATGAGCTTTATTCAACAAAGACTTGCAATTAGTTATGAGCCGCCATTACGTACTTACGGAACATTACAACCCTTTAGATAGATAGGACTACAACCCAACACGTTATACCACCCATATTGTAGTGCATACTGGCAGGAGCTACAGTTTAACGTCGACTCCGTACGACAGATTTGAGAAACTTACCATGGCAATTATATTTATTGTCAGAGCTTTAGTCAGAAGATATAGTTAGGAAGTTGTCGCAAGAAGTTGTTTCAAGTACCATTTTGAGATACATGGGACAAAGATAACTTTTCAAATTAGCAAAAAAGGTGTTCTGTATTAAAATGGCAAAATAGGATAAATATGAACCTAGTGGGGGAATTACACCTAGTGGGCTGGGTAGTCTTAGTCTCAAGGATTTCAAAACAGGTTTCCTTAAGGTCGGGCATAACTTGGGATCGGAGATACAGACTTTGTAGATAATTTTTGTCTTCAAATGAGCAAATTTAAATTCTCAACATAAATCGGGCAAAATTGTCGGTGGCTTGCATTTTTTTTGTCGATGACTTGCATTTTTTCTGTTTAATGGGAAATGACTTGTATTTTTGGTTCTTTTTTGATCGATGACTTGCATTATTTGGTCAATGATTTCCGTTTTTCATGTCGAAATCAATTTTTTGGTCGATGACTAGAATTTTTTGGTTGATGATTTGCATTTTTTGGTCGTTGATTTGCATTTTTTGGTCGATGACTTTCATTGGTTTGGTCGATGACTTGCACTTTTTGTAGATGGCTGTTATTTTTGAATTTTTTGTTTAATGACTTGCATTTTTTCTGTTTAACGACTTGCATTTTTTAGTCGATGATTTGCATCTCTTTGGGAAATGACTTGTATTTTTTGTTCTTTTTTGATCGATAACTTGCATTATTTGGTGAATGATTTGCATTTTTCTTGTCGATGTCGATTTTTTGGTCGATGACTTCCATTATTTGATCAATGACTAGCATTTTTGGTCGATTTTTTGCATTTTTTTTTTTTTTTGATAGCTTGCATTTTTTTCAATGGCGAGCATTTTTATGTTAGATGATAAAGGTATTAGCCTTAGCGCCTATATTAAATTCGTCAGCAATGTATGTGGTCATAGGTAATGCCTAACCGTAACAAGAACTGTTTTGGAGTCATAGATACCAGGATTATCCAGCCCACAAGGTTAATTTTCCACAATTAAAGTTTTTATCCGATTTTGTGTGATTTATGAAGAGTATTAAGGAAAAAATCCTGGTCTTTCAACTGGATTAACTATGATGGGGAAACTGGAATCTATGCAGGAATCTATAAAAACAATTCACAAAGTGGCATAACATGGGCAGAGTAGACCATAACGGCATTAAAATTCATGAGAAAGTTAAAAAAAATCTATTTTCTGTTGACATCTTGGCTGTTTTAAAAAATTCCACGCGTAAAGGAAAAATAATATATTAAAACCTCCGAGAATAAATTAAAAAATTTTCTTTTTAAAAATGAAAATCATTTCCCATAATTATCGATTGCTATTAAAGTAACTCCTTGCAATACCTTTACAGTGCAACTTAATCTTAACATCGTTAAAGGCATTTTAGTTTTGAAACAGAAATTTCTATCTTCATCCTTAAAGCTGTTAATGAGATTGTACACAAGCGGGTCAAGTAAATGTGTGTATGTGTCTTGCATGTGTCCTAATTTCTTCCCTAATTTCTAATGTAAATTTTTTTCTATTTTCACATCATTCTTCGTCCCCTTTTTAATATTTCATGTTGCTTTCTATTTCCATTTCCTTCCAAGAAGAACTGTTTTCATGAGAAAATTTGATTGTCATGATACTAAAGGGATTACAGGTGTCTTCATCTTATTATCGAAGGGTATTTTTCCTTTCGCTTGCGGAATATCAAAATAATAGAATGATATGTGAATACATGAGTTTCTTGGAAAACTCTAAACATGTGTAGGGGAAAATATCAACGTTAAAAGATTTTGTTTTGGCTTTCCAAGAACAAAATTACTTCTTTTGTGTTTTAAAAAATTAATGATCTTCCAAGAATCATGGTTTTTTCGAAAAGAATTCATTTCATATGTATTTATTCTTTATTTAAAGTGTAAGCCATTTAAAAGTTTAAATTTAAATGTGCAAGAAAACAAAAACGGTTTGCCAAACCTATTTTTTGTTATGAAATACAATTGTTCCGGTTAGAAATGAAATGTTATTTCATTCATATGGCCGCCCTGGCTGACCTCCCAATGCCTCATTCGATCGGATCAATTTCCATGAACTTTTTCGAATGTTTAGGGTCGTATCTCGGCAATGGCATCACAAATGTTGGCCTTCAAATGCTCAATTGTCTCTGATTTGTCGGCATAACACTTTTCCTTAATGATACCCTACAGAAAATAGTCCAACGGTGTCAAATCGCAGCTTCTTGGCGGCCAACTGATATCACAATTTCCGCTAACTAAACAGCCATCAAGCGTTCAATAAATCGATTGTGGCATGAGATGTGTTGCGAGTTGCACCATATTGTTGAAACCAAACATCGGTCTCATCAATGCCATGAAGAGCGGATACAAAAAAATCGGTTATCTTTGTGCGATTGGTGTCCGCATTGAACGTAATGGATGTGCTGTCCTCATTTTCAAAGAAATATGATGCCTCCGCTCTACAAGCCGCAACAAACAGTCACCCGTAATGGATTCATTGGCTTCTGTAGGACCACTTATGGGTTTTCTAAGCCCCAAATTAGGCAATTTTGCTTATTACCGTACCTACCAAGGTGGTAATGAGCGTCATCAGAAAATTGACACTATCGTGCATTTGCTCGTTAGCCGAAGAAATTCCAACGTTGCTCAAGCGCAAATCGATTCATTACATTCAGTGGATTCATTATGTTTTGTGACAAAATAGAACGACATTAGTATTGCCAGATTCAAAATAACCGATGCTTCAAATACAAGGACATTTAATTTAAATCCATCTACGTTGCAAGTTACTGAAACGGCTTTGCACAAAGAGCGTTCCACATGCATCTAGTACGACAAGAGAACGAAATTTCTTTGTAATGCAGTGTGGTATCCATTGGCCAATTGACCAAGATTTGAAGTGAACGGTAAGTGCATACATAAGTACCAGAGGTCAGCAATGGGTATTCAAAACGATGAGTAGATTCGAATCATACTTATAATTTCCGCTACTTATACGCATTCATACTTATTTTAATGTCATACTCATACTACTACTACATACTCTTTTTTGTTTATGTGTCTTTCTTCCTTCTTCGAATCACTCGAATCATTTATGAGTATTATAAATATTTTTCCAAATTTGTGAATCTGAATGAGCAGGCGTATGAATCAAACATATTTCGAATGTTTTGAGTTTAGTGTCAACATTGTACTCATACTCATTGCAACTTGTAATTATAAATCAATGTAGTACTGAGTACGAATGAATAAGAGTAGTTGAATACTGTTGACTCACTCATAATCAAAATTTCATGAGTACTTAGTGAGTTTTTGTCAGAAATCTACTGAGACGAAATTGCCGAAGAAATATTTTATCATATTTCGTTTTTTGGAGATGTGCCAATGCCAATACTTATCACAGCATGTGAGGAAGCTCGTTTACTAATGTAGGAGGTGAGTCAATATTCGAATTCCTTATGAAATTTCTCATGGAATATCGACCATGTAGATCTTGAATGTAGGCAAATCATTTGCATAAACCTTGTAAGTGACTCTCTGAGGGAACACTGGAGAGTCTCTAACAACTGCATTCGTTAGGACCACGCATACCTAACGTAGGTCTTGAATATGGCTGCAGATCAGTGTTTTCTGCTAAGTTCAAGGATATATCGATTTATTTAGAAAACCCCTAAACACAGGAAACAATACCTATTCATATTTAAGGCATGATTGTGTTAAAGTACATCACAATTAAAATAACTTAGAATTTAATATTTTTATAATGACAATAAACCTGCAATGATTTTTCTATTATCCAAGCTTACATACATCAAACGACATCAAACAAAAGAGTATGAAAAGTGCCGAAAATTGCTTCACATTGCCAAATTTCTATAATCCTAATGGTCTAAAAATGCTATGTTTTCTTACAACTTTTTGTTCAGTGACCTGTTCCATTTTAAATTGGCTGCCATTAACTTTAATATGTTTATGGTAATGGGGGGGTCTATTTGGGTATTTTTTTTTTATTTTACAAAATTTTTCTTACGCTTTACTAAGTTTTATTTTTTAAAAACTCTCATCAATAGTCAATTTCAATTGAATATTTCTTTTTAAAAAGGAAAATAATGACACTCATCCATATACGAAAAATGTGAAAGAAAAAATCTGTAGAATTTTACAAAAAGAAACCTGCTAGCAGCCAGCCAGCCAGCCATCTAGCCATCGAGCCATTGAATAATATTCTAATAGAATCAAAGAATCTCTAGAATAAAAATAAAAAAAATATAAAAACTCAAAAAGGAAAATCAAACTCCAACAACAGCAATTCTATACTCGTATGTTTTAATGTAAAACACATTACGTATGAATCTTCTACCATAACATTCAAGTGGGGCAATATTCCTTTCCATTCAGTTCAATTCAGTTCAAATGTCAGCACAACATAGCCCAGCAACCCGGCACTACATGACCACTGAAATGTGCTTGTGTGTGTGGTTTTTTTTCTTCGATTTTATAAAAGAAAGGAAAATTTCCTTAAAGAAACTCTGTAAGAAGAAAACCAATACTCTCAGGAAATGGAAAAATATTAAACCAGAACAAGTAATAATGCAAAGAAAAGAAAAACCGCCTACACATACAGGGATAGAATGTGCAGAGAAAATAGGGGCAAGAAGCAGGCATCAAGACTTGAACAAAAAAATACATAGCAAAACTGAACGAAACAGCCAATCGCCAATTGGCAATTGCGTATTAATAGACAATAAAAGAATCTGTTACAGCAGGAAAGACAGCATGAATAGATAGTAAAAGTTTACTAGAAAATAAACAGTGGAAAGAGGAAAATGAAAATATAAAACGGAAAACTTCATAAATTTTTATTACAAGAAAAAAAAAAAAATAAAAATAAAACACAAGAAAACTAGAAAAAGGAATTCAATTCTTTATTTATACAATATTTTGCAAGTTTAGTTGAAAGAAGAATTAAAAATCACAGACAGAGAACTACAGTCGGTCACTACAGTCTGCTCTCATCATTTCTCCACATTTTTTGCCAACTTTAAATAAATTCAACAGAATAAATCAAAATCGGATTATAATAGATGTGGTGTCACATTTGCTTCCTGCCGGTAGTCTGTGGTAGTGTGTTGGCTTATTAGACGTGAGGCCACGGTTCAAAACTCAGGTCAGACATCAAAAACCTGTCTTTCGGAATTGACTTTAAACCGTATGTTCCGCCACTCATCTATAAAATTAACACACACAACATAAGTGGTGTGAGAAGCTAGATCGTCACCATGGTTGTAGGATCAATTATATACAGTCAAAGAAAAAAGTCTACACATACCGTCGTATGTCAGACATCAAAAATCTATCGTTCGGAATTGACTTTAATCTGTATGTCCCGCTACTCGTCTATAAAATTAACACATACAACATAAGTGGTGTGAGGTTGTAGATCGTCACCCTGGTTTAGGCTTGTAATGATCAATTATATATGTACAGTCAAAGAAAAAAGTCCACATACACCGGCGTATGTCAGACATCAAAAATCTATCGTTTGGAATTGACTGTATACTGTAGGTCCTGGCACTCATCTATAAAATTAACCCACACAACATAAATGGTGTGAGAAGCTAGATCGTCACCCTTGTTGTAGGGTTGTAATGATCAATTCTATATGTACAGTCAAAGAAAAAAGTCTACATACACCGTTGTATGTCAGACATCAAAAATCTGTCGTTTGGAATTGACTGTAAACTTAAGTGGTGTGAGAAGCTAGATCGTCAACCTGGCTGTAGGGTTGTAATGACCAATTATGTATGTACAGTTAAAGAAAAAAGTCTACATACACCGGCGTATGTAGATTTTTCCCAATATGTTATATTTCTTCAGTTCTTCTTGTTTGTAAATGCCTTAGACAAATCTATAACATCTTTTTCAATTTTATAAAAACCAGCGGGAAAGAAAGTGCATATACACCGGTGTATGTACACTTTTTTCTTTGATTATATGTATGAAAACTTGTTTTGCTAGTTTGAAAGATTTTCATCGTGAAAAGAAATAAAAATATGTACGTAATATAATTTTAATTTATAAAATCATTATACGCTGCAGTAAGGGAAAGTTGAATTAGGAAAAATTTTGAATCAAAATATTTTTAAAAGTTTTCAAAATTGCACGAATATTGTTGGAATAGCCAATATTACTGCCATAAAATGTTTACCCGGTAAAACCTAGTTACATACATACATGCATAATTGGTCATTACAACTCTTTAGTTAGGATTACGACCTAGTTTCTCACACCACTTATGTTGTGTGTCTTAATTTTATACATGAATGGTGGTCGACTCCGAACGACAGATTTTCGAGAAACTTTTCATGACAATTTTATTTACTCTCAGAGTTTTTGCCAGAAATCTGCTGAGAGGAAGTCGCCGAAGAAATACTTTTTGTATTTTGGTTTGATGTCTACCCTGGGGCTCGAACCCTGGCTTTACGTCTAATAAGCCAACACAATACCTACTAGACTATGGCGACTTCAAAACCTAGTTAATGCAAACTTAATCTTCTTTTTTTGACCTATTCAGACGCTTTTAAGGTACGATTAATGTATGGTATGTATTAATGTATTAATGTATTATTTCCCTTTTTCTTTTCTGTTGTAATTATTAATGAGTTCTAATGTACTAAAAAATTAAGTATTCTACTTCAAATAAAAATGAAATCTTTCCATAAACTTATGAATGGAACTCAACAACATGCCCCAAAAAATAATGATTTTTTTAAGGTGCCATAAAAAAACGAAACTCCATTTGCCGAACACCAACAGTTAGCAGCAACCTTTCGTTGTAAGATTTGGGACACTCCAAATAGCCAATAATATTGTTGAAATCTATATTTTCTAAATCACTGAACAATTTAATTTGTTTTCATATAATTTTTTCATCTTTTTCTGAAATTTTTTCCATGTTTTTTCTTTTTTTTTGTGTTCGTATAAAATATTCTTTTTATTATTCCTGCCTGCCGTTAAGTATAGTTTTTTTTTTTTATTTTTTTTATTTTTTATTACAACAAGTATGACTGTATACTGCAATATGAGAATGAAATATTTTTTATACATACGTATGCATGTAACTTTTCAATGAATTCCATAACGCTGACTTCGGGGGGTGAGCGTGGAAAAGAATTATGAGTTGTCAGAAAAAGTTTTCACAGGAGATAAAATAGCTTTGGCGACATACATACCTAAAGTTAGAGCATACACGTCTGTCTGTCAGTATATGCTATTGGTACTTGTATTTTATTTTTTATTTCTTCTGTATTGATATACATACATATAATGGATATATTTTAGAGAAAAAAAAATTCTTTAAATATATGATTAAAAATTTCTCTTACAAGATATAAATGTAGACGTAATGTTAAATATGAAAGTAGACAGAAATAATGTACATATTGATTCGACTATAAGGGAGAAGTGTCTACAGCGAAAATCAACGCTGAGTTGTATTATTGTATACATTGGACAGCAAAGTCTTAGTATGGCAACATATTTTAGCAATTTCATGAATTTAACCAAAAGCTTATATAAAAATTTATAGTTTTTATATTTATTTTATTAATTTATTTGTTTTTTATTATAAAACAAACAATTTTTTTAATGTTTTTCATAAAACAAGAGAAAACGAAGGAAAAGTTTAAGATGACTCCATAGGTACCCCCTAGGTTTCGTCCCATGTTTTATTACAGATAACAGAATCATTCGCTTTGATAATGATATATTTACAACTATTACGCCTTTTCGAAAAATGAGCTGAAAGTCTTGCAACCTTTAATAATCATGCTTAAAGCCTATTTTAGAAATTCGTATGAAAAGGATTTTTTTCTAAAAACAAAAAATATATTTATGTTAATTTTTCTTACAAAATTTTAAAAAATTTTCATAAAACTTTTATCACACAACTTGTAGTTTTATGTAAGAAATAATACTCTATAAATAATTTGGTATTAGCTATCGCAGTTTCAGAGCAGCCCATATATCCTTTTTTAAGATTTTTCAAAATTTAATTTTTGGTTCGCCTAAAATGTAAGAACATTTAAGAAAATATATTTAAATAATGATGCTTATGTTTTTATGTTCCTTTTTGGTACATTTTCATCTCAAATTAAAGTTTTTAACAACAGAATTCAAAAACTATTTAGTTTTATTGTGAAAAATGAAAATTACCTCCAGCGATTTTAATTGAAATTTGATACTTAATGATGGAATATTTACAGTGATTGTTAGGGGAAATTAATTTGAGGATATTTGTATAAATCAATGGTTTGTACCATCGGGTTTCAGCCAGCCATCAACTGATTGTGTTACTGATGCGAGTGACGATAAGCTGTCCTATCTAAGCAATTGGAAACTTATAAATCGCCACAAAGCAGGGAGCTAGACGTCAAATTATTACCATTTAGAAAGAAATAAAACCAAGCTGACATGAAGTGCTTCATTTTTATTTAAAAAACCACGCAAATGTCAAAAATTTTGGCGCAAATTTCATAAAAGTGTTAATAAAATGTAATAATTGTAAATAAATAGTTTTATTAAAATGAATTAAAATATTAAAATTTTTTAACAAAATCTATCAATAATCGTGACAATTCCAATGTACGACAAGTATGTATCAAAAATGATACATAATCTAGAATTATGAAGTTTTTTTAAGGCTCGATCCACGGTTAAAATGCAAAGGCGTAATATATGACAATGTTATCCCTTGTATTTAGTAGAATAAACCTTAAGGTCAAGCACTTCATTTAACCCATTTAGAATTGAATATACAAGTTTTGTTTAGTGTTTTCTGGTGGCACCATGAGCAAGTTTTTCAGTTGACTTTTGTTTGAAGTTTAGCGTTTACGTAACCGTTCTTTCAAATGTTCTCCTAAATACTAACTTGAAGTCATATCGGGACTGTGTGCAAGAGTATTAAGCCTTGTGGCGACTTTTTTTGCCATAATATATTGCCATACTAAGACTTTTGCTGTCTATTGTAAATCCATGGAATGTGTATACTGCAAGCGTTATAGATTTTTTTCAAATTTCGAGAACTTTTTCAAGTTTGGAGAAACTTTAAGTTAAATTTAAATTTTTTTTAATTTTTTACAATCCTACTAAAATCGTTACACCCATATCCAATGACCACATTTTTAAATTCATTACAAGCCATAGTCTCCACAACACAATTGTTTGTACACCATCCTCATGCCGTACATGGAGTTAGAAATGGAAATAGAAAATATACATGTCAACAGAGGCAATAATTGACATTTAACTGACAATGGTTTTTTGTGGTAAATAATAGACATCAAACAATCATTATTGAATTTCTGTAAAATCTATTGTAAAGAAACGAAAAAAAATAGAAAACATATATGTGCATGTAGTAACATAAATAAACTCAGCAACAATAATGCTTGGAAAAAGCATAAAATCAGCAAAACATATGACAATCATCATTTCGATTTGTATGCATGTCAATAACAATACAACTACAATGAGAGACAACAATCATGAAAAAGTTAACATTTCGTTTTATGCAAAGCGATTCAATAAGATTTTTGTATGATTTTCTAAACTAAAAATCAAATAAAGGACAATAGGCATGAGACAATAATACACATGAATCAAGTGTGCACAGTGAATAAAATGTCAAAAGTCAATAAAATGTTTTCGTTGTTTAATACAGACCTAAGGATGAAATAAAAGACAGCACGAGGAGTTTTACTAAAGTTCTCCACAGTGCTTAGAACACATACATACATACATAATTGGCCATTACAAACCTTCAGTCAGGATTACGGCCTAGCTTCTCACACCACTTATGTTGTATGCGTTAATTTTATACGTGAGTGGCGGGACCAACAGTTTAACGTCGACTCCGAACGACAGATTTTTGAGAAACTTTTTCACGGCCGGTTTATTTACTCTCAGAGTTTTTGCCAGAAATCTGCTGAGAGGAAGTCGCTGAAGAAATATTTTTTTCATATTTCGTTTTGATGTCTGACCTGGGACACGAACCCGGGCTTTACGTCTAATAAGCCACCACACAGCCTCCTAGGCTACGGCGACTTCTAGAACACTAATAATCGAACTAACCATCAACCGTAGACTCTACGTCAACAGAGAACTTAGCATAACATAGTTGGTCATTGCAACCCTTTAGCCATTAATATGACATAGTTTCTCATACCACCTATGTTGTATGTGTTAATCTTACACGAAAGTGCCAGGACTTACAGTTTAAAGTCTACTCTAAACCACAAATTTTTTTGAAAAAGTTTTCATGGCATTTTTATTTACTCTCAGAATTTTGGCCAGAAATCTGCTGAGAGGAATTCTATTTATTCATATTTCGTTTTATTTGATCTGGGGTTGGCCTTACGCCTAATAAGCCAATACGCTAACTACTCTGCCTCAACAGCGTTGTCAAATTCATTTTTTAAATTGAAATAATCTGAGGTGGGCAAATCTAACATATGATTTGCTTGATGGAGCAAATATTACCTTAAGTCACTGTTTTTTTTATCAAGTTAATAACGAAGGGACCATCCACAGGATCCAAAGAAATTAACATCAAAAATGTAGATTTTGTAATCAAGCCAACTTTATTCTACAGTTCGGGGTTTGGTAGCAGGCTTTAGAGAAAATAAATCATAAAAACCGTTCAGCGTATTATGAAGAAGGTGCTCTAGAACTATAGGATCTTTTTAATGGCTTCCTATCTTTAAATGTACATAAATGAAACAAACTGTGTGTGAGATATTATGAAAATATTTCTTGGAACGAACTATTGATGCCATTATGAAATACGACTCTGAGTAAAACGCTTTCAATCTTCCATGACTCTGGCGCATAAATAAGGCTGGTATTGCAAGGTGGCATGAGTTGTGCTGGCTTTACGGACCACTGCTATATGTGGTTTATTCGATTACACCTGCGACTCAAAAACATTTTATAAGAAAAACTCTAATGTTAGCAAATCTATGATATCCGTGTTTAGTTCATATCACCTCTCACATGAAATGATTCTCCAATCACTCGTATAAAATATCTAATGTTACATGTGGCGCCTGCCACATATAGTTGCCGTGCATATCATCCAATACAGACCAAAAGAGGTTGATAATTATCGCCCTATATTGCTCGCCGTTTACAGTGATGGCCTCACTAACATTGTTCTCAAAGAAATGTGGACTGATTATGCCGCCAACCCAAAATCCACACCAAACGGTGACTTTTCAGAATGAATAGGCGCTCTTATATCGCTTGTGGATTAATATTGTCCTAAATTCGATGATTTTATTTGTTTATATCCGGAAATAGATCGCATCGCTGAAGACAATTTTTTGATGAAGATTATGGACTATCCCAGATCACGTTCAGTGAACCTACGTCAAATGACAACTAATTTGACAAATGTACGTTATAAACTTTCAAGATTAGAAAGTCACAATTAGAAGACCCTATACATAACTAAAGTTATTGCTGTCCTTAATTGGCTACCAAGTGGTTGCGAACTGAGTCTCAGGCGATCGTGAAAGTATAGATGCTATGGCCATACCTAAATCTTGGTTGTATTTGTACATTTGGACTTCATGTTACCCAAACATGATTTCGTTCTTATTTTTATAATGAAGATATCGGAAAGGTCCTTTCGTAATAATAGTTAACACTTTTTAGAGAAAGGCACCCAAGTATTCTCTGTTGGATCCAAATGACTCAACAAACACTGAACAATTTAATCTTAGATTGTGACTTGTACCATCCGATTTTAGATACCCAGAGTTAATTTACGGAATATCTCTATGGTTTTTTATAAAATCAATTGAATGAAACCGAAATCCTCTATCACACTTAAAATAGTTTCAAAAACTCATAATTTCTTCTCTACTTGTAAGCTTTTTTGTCATCAACACTTTCAAATTTGTTGGCACCATTTTCGTTTAACTTAAGTCTAAACCAGTAAATAAATTCGCTTGACAAAAGAATCAAATTATTTAAGACAAAAGGAAACTTTTCTTTCAACTTAAACACCTTAAAAGTGATTTAATGAATTGCAAAAATCGACTGAAAAACCAAGCACTTAAACAACTGCCAGTTACACTTGGTACTTTCGTTCATTTCCTTTAAATATCGAAACAAAGAGAAAGAGAGAAAGAAAAGGAAAACTTCTTGAAAAACTTTTTAACGCTCAGACAAAATCTATTTATTGGAATTTATTATGAAGAAGCCAAAAATTGTATTCATCCGTTAACTGTCAAATTATGGCTGTAAAACTAAACGATACTACAACAATACGATTTATTTATGGCAACATTAACATCATTGGCGTCACAGTATAGGGGAAGAGGAAACTTTTATTTTACGGCGGCGGTTCGAAGTTTTAAAAGATTTGAACCAAAAAAAACTTGTATATAAACGGGTAACCTTTAAGCTTCAAGAAGAAAGACTTGAAATAACGTTTCGATTTTACACAAATATTTCAACAAATGTAGAGGCCGCAGTGGCTTGATGGTTTTTATTTTAACCCCGATATCGAAGCAGTTAAATATTGTCTGGGAAATTGTATTAAACAGAATTCAGAAGCAACGAAAATTTCTCATATTTGTCGGGTTGTCTTTTTTAAGTCGATTAATTTTTGAGCAGCCCTCATATTATTTGTTTCCAATATTGTTGTTTCTTTTAAGTTGTTAGAAAACATGAGTATGAAATATATTTGAGAAGCTATGTGCAGTAAAAATTCTCCACCCAAATTTCTACTCGATTCTTTGATGACGGCCATTTTGTTGAGGCTACATCTGTCAAATAAGTTGTCTTCTATTCAATCTATTTTGACAAATCAATCAATCAATCAGATATAGCGTTCAATATTACGTCCAAATAATAAAATTGTTGTTTCAAAATAAGTGTTGTGTTCTGGCAATATACCTCTAGTTCTGTACAGTTTACTTTCGCCATAATTGACCTACCGAAAGGGCTATACGCAATGTGATGAATAAATTCAAGAGCACAGTTTCAGTGAATGATCAACCAACACCCCTACGTGTGCAGCCCTTGCGCTGACCAACTTCTTAACTCGTTTGATGGAACTCGGTCAGTACATCGCCTCTGCCTCTGAGAGTGTGCAGAAGAAATCTCTGCTCGGTGTTAAATTTGGGGCTGGGAAGGGAGGCAAGGTACATAGGTAGGTAGACGTGGCTGTCCCCTCGATGGAGTCATGAGCGGGCACACTTAGGCCGAACACAGGGCCCATTGTGATACCAAAAGCTCTTTACCAATTTCTTTCGGTCTACAATGCATATCACAATGGATCTTTTGCACGAGCGCCTTGAGAGCGTAGGCGCCATAGTCTAGTAGGTAGTGTGTTGGCTTATTAGACGTGAGGCCACGCTTCAAACCCCAAATCAGACATCTCTAACAAAATAAAATATAAAAGAAATATTTCTTCGGCGACTGTCTCTAAGCCATGAAAAGTTACTCTAAAAATCTCTCGTTCGGAGTCGATTTCAAAACTGGAGGTCCTACCACTCATGTATAAAATTAACACACACAACATAAGTGGTATGAAAAGCTAGGTCATAATCCTGACTGAAGGGTTATAATGAGCAATTAAGTATGTTGTGTATTTGCATGATTTGAGGGCATGGTCAGCTTATGTGAAGGTGATGTTTGTCTTAAGTAAGCGTATAAGCCACAAACCACTGTGAAAAGCCAACATTACCCACGTCATCCTTCAAAGGAACATAGCAAGGAAACAGTGCACAGACTTCAATAGTTTGGGTTTAAATACTATTCGAAACCCATATCTGTCTAGCTTATCTCTCTTTGCATTGAAAACTAGAGTGTTTTCGTATTAAAAACAACGTGTTTCTTAGCTAGACGTCTACACCAAAAGGAAATATGAAAAAAATGTTTCTTTATCAGATTTCTGACAAACACTCTGAGACTCAAATAAAATTGTCATGAAAAGTTTCGCAAAAAAATCTGTTGTTTGGAGTCGACTTAAACAGTCTCGTTACTCATGTATAAAATTAACACACACAACATAAGTGGCGTGAGAAGCTAGGTTGTAATGCTGACTGAAGGTTTATAATGACCACTTATGTTATGTGTTTATGTCTCTTGGCAATACCGGTTGTGCGCTGTTATGATTGTAGTGGTCAATCACAAACCCGATTAGCTAAAGGTCCAAAACTGGAGCAGCTTTAGACACTGAAACCAGGCCTGTACATGGCATTGTTGCTATTTGTATTATGTCTGCGCTGTTGTAAAAAATCAATTCAAGGTGTAATGTCGCCAAATCATCTCATTTTCACAACACTGTCGTTCATCCCCAAATTTTCCTCCAATATACGAGGCATTGTTATTTCATTTCAGCTGGTCATGGTCTTACAATCAAATATGTATTCGCAAATTTTTTAACCACTTCTGAGGGAAGCACTTTATATTGCAGAGTTTGTCTTAACAGATATACATCCTTGTGTAAACTCCATTGCTTAATATATTATAGTCGTAAGCTAAGGAATAGACTCCCCTAAGTAAACATAGCTTACTTGAATGGTGGCCTTGTAAATATGAATGTTTAACTACATAAGAAAAATTATTATTCCCATCTACACATTGCATATTTTTATTTCGAAAATTTCTGTATAATGGACCATAATCTATTTAGGACGGCCCTCGTAGTTATTTATGTAGTGGAAATTGATATTCTATATTTCGCTTCTATATTTTTTTACTTATTTTCTGTTGCAAGTTGCCTAATTGTCGTGTGAATTAAGGTATCGGTGTCGTCAAACTTAATTTTATTTTTTATGTTTTTTTCTTTTCACAAAAATAAAGTATAAATTAATAATTAACGATTGCAAACTTTATCTTCTTCTCGTTTTATTTCTTCTTTTTTTCAAAAATTTTATTTTAGTTGCTTTGCTTGACTGAGGTGCCATATTTTGGAGGTCTGTCTCATCTTTAAAAGGCGAAAATGTGCTGAAGCACAAGCTCAAGTTAAGCTCTATCATATGACAACAAAAAAAAAAAAGAGAAGAGAAGAGAAGACAATATAATATTTATGGTAAAAAAAACGGAAAATAAAAATTAAATAAAACGTTTGAAAATTTTTCAAAGTATCTGAGGTAAAAGAAAAGTTTTATAATTTCACTATTCACCTAACCCCCCCTCCCTCATTTAGCAATGTTTCATTTTCTTTGTCTTTTTGGGTGAAAGTTCAAAAGGTATAGCAAGCATACCATTGCCACACACATCCAAAAAGATTTAAACATAAAAAAATATTCTGTTTAAGGCCATGAAAGCAGGAAGAACGTAAAAGTTTTCACTTTTTTTTTGGAAATTTTCTTTTAATTTTTATTTTCCTGACTGTTTTCCCTCTAGCCACCAGTCCATGCTATAACTCTCAGCAATTCATTGCAAAATTGAACTGAGCAGTGCTAACACAGTAGTGGCAACAGCATCACGGTTTTCTTTTCTTTTATTTTGTCTTAAAGCAGTAGAAGAAGTAGTAGAAGGACGAAGATAAATTAATCTTGATAAAGCTTATGGAAATTATTTAAATTATTTCACTCCATGGTTTGTTTTTCTTTTCTTTTTAATTCCTTTCAGTAAAGTTCTTTTGTTTTGTTTTTTGTAAATTAAATTGATTTCTTTATTCTTTTTTTTATTTAATATTTTGCAAATATTTTTTGTCTTTTTTTTATAAACACCAAGAATTCTGGGGCAAAATTGTAATGCTTTCCTCTCTAAAAATCCATTAAACATAATTAGAGTTGGAATATAAGTACGCATGGTTAATTTAGTAATTATTATGACCATAGTTTTGTTTACATTCTATAGCATCCATACAGTCATAAAAAAAAGATTGCTAACATTGTAGAACATCAGCTGAAAAGAAATACGTTCACATTCAAACTGGCAGCTGGTAGAAATGATAGGCATTTCAAGCATAGACACACATACATACATAACTGGTCATTACAATCGTACAGCCATGATAACGACCTAGCTTCTCTCACCACTTATGTGATATGTGATAACTTTATCCATTAGGGGAGGGCCTTGCAGTTCGAAGTCGACTCTGAACGATAGATTATTGAGAAACTTTTCATGGCAATTTTATTTTAGTCTGAGAGTTTTTGTTAGAAATCTGCTCAGGATAAGTCGCCAAAAGAAATATTTTTTCATATTTCGTTGTGTTCGAGATGTCTGACCTAGGGTTTGAACCGTGGTCTCACATCTAATAAGCCAACACACTACCTACTAGACTACGGCGACTACGCTCTCAAAGCGCTCGCGCAAATGATTCAATGTGACACGCAGTAGTAATCTTGTCCTGTTGGAGAGACATTGGTTGTTACAGACCAAAAAGAAATTCGTAAAGAGCTTGCATCTATCTGTGATGGCGTGGCCAATGTTGTTCTCAAAGAAATATGGACCGCTGACTTCGCCAGCCCTAAAATTCACACCAAACAGAGACTTCTTCTGCACACTGTTAGAGGCGCAGGCGATGTACTGACCAAGTTCCACCAAACAAGGGAAGAAGTTGGTCAGTGCAAGGGCTGCACACGTAGGGGTGTTGGTTGATCATTCACTGAACCTGTGCTTTTGAATTTATCGGCAACTTCAGTCATTCAGACACTCAGTTTTGTCAAATCACTATGGATGGATACGCATGCTCCCTTGACAACGTCTTGTGTTCGCTAAAAGGGTTCTACAGAAATGGGAGCTGACTTTACTTTTTATCGAATCAAAAATGTTAAATTTGATACGATACTATTCCACATGAGATCCACAATCCAAGCATAGTCATCGTAACTGAAAATTTGTGAGTAACAAAGCAAGGTGGGTGCCAAGTTTACATTCACTAGAATGAAAACATTACCGTAGAAAGTTTCAACTGAATGTTAAGCCTCTTTCACCTTCAGTAGTCTAAAATTTTTCGTCGATTCAGTATCATGAATATGAAATACTTTCATGTCTTCATCTTTAATGCAAAAATACTGTGAATTTAGAATTGTATTGAAAGATGGCATATAGAGTTCCAAATGTAATTATAATCACGTCTTTATAAATTAAAAAAGAGCCATCCGTATAGCAACAAGTCGCCCCAAGGTGCCAAGGATCCATTAAACAGAATTAGATTTTAAACTCAAATTGTGTATCGACTTTTTTGGTCAAAATCTTGTCACGTAACTGCAAGTCAAGTTCGAATTCGTCCAGTATCCCAATTATACTCTGCTGATACTACTTGTCTCTCTGCGTAATATCTCAACGAATGTCACAAATCCCATCATTGATATGAAGAAGCTAACACAGCTAGAGTCGCCGTAGTTTCGTAGGTAGCATGTTGGCTTATTAGACTTGAGGCCACGGTTTAAACCCTGGGTTAGAGATCTCCAATAAAATGAAATACGAAAAAACATTTTATCGGCGACCTTTTCCTCTCAGCAGATGTCTGAAAAAAATTCTATGAGTAAATAAAATTGCCATGAAAAGTTTTTCAAAAATCTATTGGTCGGAATTGGATTGTAGGACTATAGTACTTTAAAGAAAGCACTCACGAAAGATTCCGTCTTATATGTAAACCACATATGTCAATGCCCACCGTAGAGTTAGGGATACTTTAGGACTGATACTATACCACATATTACTCATCTAAGAGGAGTAAATTGGAAGAGTTAAAAAAGTTTGTGCAAGATACAGACTTTCAATAAAGTTGAATTGGTATCCTATAATGGTGAGCGTACGACAAGCTAGTTTAGATATATGCCTACAGGCAATAGTCCTTGTTTGGTTTCCTCTCTTTCAATACACCAACCTCCAAAAGGAAAAAAATTAATGACTAGTAATTTATGGATATCGTCCCAAAAAATATCGTTCGTTTTTTAATGATTAATGATGAATCAAGACAATTTTTGATGCTACGCTTGAAGGTGAAGCTTACACCAGTGAGAGCGATTGAAAGAAATGGTGCTCAAATGGAATAAAATCTATGCTATAACGTGGGTGCGATAAAACTTTAAATCCACTGTTTTCGAAATAGTTTTTGAACGACATAGTAATCCGTCTATGCCCAAGCGTTGCCATGATGGCAGACTATGACCACTTGTGTGGTTCCATATTCAGTGTGTTTATTGATCAATGTCTCGCTTTAAATGAATTAATTGTTGCCTATACTGGCCTGGCTCAGTTTTAGCAGCTCACAAGGGATCACACCTTTCTGGGCCATCTAATACATTACCTATTACCGTGAATTTGGGTTGTCATAATGAATCCAGTTTTCGTCGTCCGTAATAATTTGACGACAAAATGATATAATTTTCAAGCAATCAATCTGCATATTAGCCATACATAATTTAAATTACAACCCTTCAGTCAGGACTGAGACCTAACTTCTCACAACACTTATGTTGCGTGTGTTAATTTTATATTTGAGTGGTGGGACCTACAGTTTAAAGATGACTCTGAACGACAAATTTTTGAGAAACTCCTCATTTTAGTCATGTAAAATCGTATTTCAGCGTCTGCCAGCTTAAGTTTATGTGGCACCGAATTTAATTGCTTTAAACTTTTTTGAGTTAGCTACTTGAGTCATCTGATACAAATCAAGGGAACTCTATCCTCCATTTTGTTTTTAATGCACTTAATTTTTTGAGTGTATATGGCACTTAATGCTATGTATTTTACAGATATTTTAGCTAAAACAGTATTTGTAGTCACGTATTTGTGGCTTATAAAATGCTAATCATAATTATATTTTTATCTTCCTTCCATTTCTTTATCCCTCCCCCCTTCATATTTAACGTATTGCTATTATATGCTCGATAGGGTAAGCCATTTAAAATTGGCATCAGTGATGCATATTTGATTTAAAAATTTTTCGATTTTATTTGCAAAATTTTAAATATTTTATGAAATCGAACCAATAGAATTTTATTGATTTCTCCGCCAGTGAAATTATGTGGTTAACATAGCATTTATTTTGGAAATATCTTTAAATTAATATTTAAATTATTATTAATACACGGTTTATAGCATTTACTGTTAAGCTATTGAGTATTCAAAAATGTTTATTATTGTGTAAGAATATGATAGTAACTGTAACTGTTTTATTTAATTTCCATTCAATGAGTATGAAATTGTATTGGATTTGAAAACTATACAAGAACGAAGTGATTTTTTAACGTCTTTGTTTATATTTGTGTTGATGATTATAAGCGCCGTTTAATACGTTATTTGCAATAAAGGGTGTTTTTTATAGAGGTATAGAACTTTAAGTTGCAATAAAACAACGATGGATTATTCGATTGACATGAATTTTATTTATCCGAAAGATAATCTTGTGGCATTACATTTTAAATATGATTTCTGGCATATGACCGCCACGGCTGTCGCGGATGTAGTCCAATCTGGACTTTTTCATTCCTGAATTGAATAACCATGATGTCCAGGAGATGTGGTTTCAACAAGACGGCGCAACATGTCACACAGCTCGTGCCACAATAGATTTATTGAAAGACACGTTTGGTGACCACCAAATTTCAGGTTTTGGACTGTGAATTGGCCTCCAAGATCTTGTGATTTAACACCGCTAGACTAATTTCTGTGGGGCTATGTAAAGTAATTGGTCTATGCGGTAAAGCCACAAACGTTTGACCATTTGGAAGACAACATTCGCCGTATTATTGCCGATATACGGCCACAAATGTTGGAAAAAGTAATCGAAAATTGGACGTCCAGATTGGACTACATCCGCGCCAGCCGTGGCGGTCATATGTCAGAAATCATATTTAAAATGTAATGCCACAAGATTATCTTTCGGATAAATAAAATTCATGTAAATCGAATAATCCATCGTTGTTTTAGTGCAACTTAAAGTTCTATACCTCTATAAAAAACACGCTTTATAAGTCAGGCTTTGCCTGATGTTTTGATCAGATGAAATGCACAACTCTGAGGCATGAACTTTAATAGAAACAACGAATCAACGAATCAACAACAACAAATCACCCGTATAAAAAAAGTTGATAAACAAGTAAACAGAAATGCAACAACAAACACTGCAAGTATAAATGTAAACAAAAAGACACAAACAACAATAATGAGACAACGATGTCTATATTTATAGAGATCTCGAGAAGGCGAATTCACGAACAATCGACTTCAAGATCATTCATCAGACTGTTTATGTTGGCATATAAAAGGCAAGACAAAGCAGTCAGTCTTGAAGACGCGGTGTTCGAAGAGAATAATCGCGGTTTAAAGATCTCCGTTATAAAGATCTGTCGAACAGTTGTTATTGTTTACGCAAACGAGTGTAAAGAAAAATAACAAAGAAAAGCAATTGTTGTTGTTCACATCAGATTGTGAACAGTAGCACAAAGAATTGTGCGGGCAATAAAGAATTTTAATTAAAACTAAACACAAATTTATTTTTATTTTATTTGCAATCTACGAACTCATATTTTAAACGTTTTTAAAAGGTAAAAATGTAACAATACAGTATGCCCTTGGACTTTAGGGTCGTTAGCCTATGTTCTTTACTATTACAGACATTACAAAAATTTCTTTAGCTTTATATGAGGATCAAAATTAAACTGTTCTCAACCATAATAATAAATTAGCAGCAGATAAGAGCATTTATTTCAAAACGTTAGCGCTTTAAGCATTTTAACTGGCTGGCTGTTTTAATTGACCTTTCTGAGGAAGCTCGTGATGATGATGATACAGCTTGCGCCCCTACTGCTGAGATGGGGTAATTTAGACAGGATTCACCAGATCCCCGAATACAGAACACAATCTCTTAATAAAAGCTCTATTTATTACGCTTAATTGGTTTGCGTCTAGATTATTTTGTAGACATCAGACATATCATGACCTAATGCGACTTAGAGGCCTGTCATGCTGGTGTATTGCTTCTTCTTGTTAGTCCGCTATTTTATCTGAAGGTGATATTGACTATATATTCTTGATAGGAGTTCTCACATTAGAATTTAAGGCAGAGAAGACTGGCTATATACGTAATTAACTTCAAGTATCCTTTAAAAGTCATCAGAAAAAAAGGTAAGCTGACGAATTTCCTCCGAAGAGCATTGACCTCAGGAGATCTGCTCGACTGTCTTACTACAACGGTGTGTTTTAAAACGATGTAATAGTCATAAATCTCGCTAAGGTACTAACCATGGATAAATGAGCCAGGCAGCAATCAGATCGTATTCGGGTATAGTCTTAAGGTTTTAACTATTTGGCATCTGCCTCAACTCTCTTGATCATCTATTGCAAAGTCTCTGAGGAAGAAAATGGCCGGAAAAAATATCAATCAACTCTTTGAATATGATTAAAAGGACATTTCTGTCACTGTCCTTATTCTTACGAGTCAAAGCGTTATACGTAGACACGATTAAATGTCAATGATTTTTGCGAAGTTTACAGAGCGGTTAAGGAGGAAGATAGGCTAACAACTTCCATTTTTCCCTGGGTATTTTCATACCAATGTGCTCATCACTTCTTACGTTCTGAAGCGTATGGCATATCGTTTTTTTTTCGAAGAAATTTAAGAAAAGCGCAGTCAACAGAACACATCTCTGTCCATTAAATCTAAATGTATACCTGGAATCGTTTTAAAGCTTACATATCAATGGGATCATCTTATGCAGGATGTCCATGCTGCATATTGTATGTCATTGGGTGTAAAGAAAAACGCTGTCAATGCCCCGCTTACAATCAAGATACCTTAGGTACAACGCGCTAGTAATATATACGACAGTGTTCACGGACTTTATTGGACCGAAATCCCCAAAGTTTCAAATGTCGAATTGAGAGAAGTGTTCTTATGGCAAGAATCCTTTTACAGCATTAAAGAACATGATTCTTCTCCAACCGTGGCAGTATTTTCGATCGTCTTTTTACCGAATAGAAACAAAAACGTTTTCCTTCTAATTATGCGCAACTGATTTCTTCCCTCTGCTTTTCCGAAACGTTAGATCGATAATTTTAGGCTGATGCCAGTAAAGCAGTCAGGGATTGGTGGAAGCAATAGACGGATTAATTTCCTTTTCAAGTAGCAGTTTTCAGATTAAAGAGAGATGAAGTTCATGAAACTAAACTTCTTGATTATAATCTCGGCGGCTTGGTTAGTATTCACATACATTTGCCATAGACTAACGTATATTCGATTTATTAACGTCGAATCAATTGAGAGATACATAAAAGCAGCTTAGTGGAGATAAGTACATGAATATTTATCGTTGGTTATGATATGTCGCCGTAGTCTAGTAGGTAGAGTGTCGCCGTAGTCTAGTAGGTATGGTGTTGGCTTATTTGACGTAAAGCCAGGATTCAAACCCCAGACCAGACATCAAACAAAATACAAAAATTATTACTTTGGCGACTTCCTCTCAGCAGATTTCTGGGAAAATCTCAGAGTGCAAATAAAATTGCCAAGAAAAGTTTCTCAAAAATCTGTCGTTCGAAGTCAAATTTAAACTGTGGTCATGACACTCATGTATAAAATTAACACACACAACATAAGTGGTGTGAGAAATTAGGTCGCAATTCTGGCTGAAGGGTTGTAATGACCAATTATGTATGTAAGTATATATGGTTATGATATATGTATCATCATTGTCATGTAATATGCTGAGTAGGAGATATTTTTTTTTAATTTCATTGCTCATTACATTACTCTCACTGGCAATTGTAAATTTTTTTTTTATTTTGCAAACAATTATTTTTTTTATTATTTTTAAATTGCAAGCAAATAACCGTGTTCCATTAATACTTTAGTTTATGTTTTCAAAAATATTTCATGTAATTATTTACAATATTTAATTAAAAATAATTCCTCTTTTCTTTCTCTTCAAAATATAATTTTTATGCGTTTTTTTTCAATGTTTTTTAAACTAAAAAAATATGACTCCATTTAATTATGGCTTCAAACATATAAAAGTCATAAAAATTAAATACTGGAAATAAAAATGAATTAAAATTAAAAATAAAAATAAAACAGAAATTAATTGCAATTTGTTTCCAACGCTCGGATGACATGGATTTTAGAAAAGTTTTACATTAAAATTGTCATCTTTATAAATAAATAATTTGCACTGTGCAGCTAATATTTACGTTATTAAATATTTAAATCTTTTATATCCTAAAGCACCACAGACAGTGGAGATATGGTAATGTACAGCTAATACCGATGGTGGTAACAAATGAATACAAAAGTATGTACAGACTCAATTTGATAATTTATTTATTCATTTATTTTTTAGATACAAGTACAGTAATGTGCTTGGATTAGTGTAAAATAATAGATTCTATAATGGGAATATCCAACTTATACCGGGTACTTAGGCGCAAATTTAACTGAAATGTCACACATCAAAACTGCGAAAAAGGAATCTGTACATAGACTAGCTACCGATATTTTTCAGGCCAACACTCAAGAGACGACCCCTATTCATGCAGTGCATTTTGTTGAAATACAGGAAAGATAGTTTATAGGAGAAACGAAAGATAGGGTAGAGTGCAACTTTTTTTTCTAATATCCAGTACCTTTGTAGGAAGACTCCGTAGTCTAGTGGGTAGTATGTTGGTTTATTAGACGTGAGGTCAAAACAACAATTACTTACTTACTTACTTAATTGACCATAACAATCCGTTTAACGGATTTCGGCCTGCCGCAACACATCCTTCAAGGCGCCTCTGCTTCTTGCGCGTCTAAGCCAGTTGGTCACACCAATTGATGACAGGGCTTCCTCGATTTGGTCCTTCCAACGGGTACAAGGTCGTCCTTTTCTACCTGTCTCGCCGGAGCATCTTCCTCCATTCGAACGACATGGCCGAGCTAAAGCAGCCGCTGGATGTTAATACACTGCACAACGTCTATGTCGTTGAGGAGCTCATACAGCTCACTGTTGGATCGGATATGGAATCATCGCCAACTCGCACTGGACCGAAGACCTTAGGAAGGACTTTTCCCTCGAACATTCTCAAGGCTTCTCCAGCAGATTTCTGCTGTCAGCGAAGCAAATCAAATTTGCCGGGAAAAGTTTCACAAAAATCTGTCTTTCGAAGACGACTTTAAATTGTAGGAACCGCCACTCAGGTATAAAATTAACATACACTATAAAAGTGGAGTGGGAAGCTAGGTTGTATTCCTGGGTTGTAATGACCAATTATGTATGTATCATGTGTGCATGTATGTATGTACATATGTATGTATGTATATACGTATATATGTATGTACGTCTTATGTATGTATATACCTTAGTCACTTCTTTTTTTCAAGAATTGCTTTTTATTAATAATTCTCACTTCCTTTTTCTATTGTGAGCAATCACATACAATGTCAAGCAAACAATTTGAAAGGCCCAGGTCTCTGGTAGGAGTAGAACACATGGCTTCGACACTTGAGGTTTAGTACCCAATTCCGATAATAATTTTTGTGGGTTTCGCATGAATAAAGCTCGATCGATAATTGGGTGACTGTTTCTAGTGAGGCAAGGTGAGATTGATACAAGGTTTGGTATATCACTTGTTATTAGGATTTTTTGGACTTTCTTAAACTTTTTTCGGTACAGCTCTGTAACTAACAGAAGCGATTCATTCTATTCCCTAACTACTAAAGAATTAATTAATTATTAATTAAATAATTTCGTAAGAATTAATCCAAAAGATTTGGCATGATGTCGACGCTTACACAGTTAACTATGACCGAGTGTAACAATCTTATGTATTTATTTTATTTTTTATTAATTTTTTGATATTTTTTTAATTCCCTTTTTTACGTAGCAAAAGTTACAATTTTTTTCCAGCAATTTAAAAACATTTTTAATTGTTTCGACTTTTCTGTTAATTGTGCGTTGCACTTCATTTACTTTTGCAACAAATGTAACCTGAAGTAAATGAAGCAGGCAATAACTGCAATAAAAATAATCATATTTACAGTATGCAGCCCTAAACGAAAAGAAAATATACCACATTTGGCATTGTGTTTGTAACAGTAAGCAGAGTCGAATAATTTTTATTTGCCATTTCAAGTAAAAGTAGAGTAAATTGTAGTTTGCCTAGACCTAGGCCTAGTGGCCCTAGTATTTGTTGGAATGATCTCTTGTTGAAAAAACAATTTAAAATAGGCAGGCAATTAACTGTGAATATATATCTTAACAATGAATTATTCTCCCATTAACAATATTATATTTACCAGAAAAAAAAGAAACACATTCATTCAACACATGCATAATCTTTTTTAAATATCAGAATAATTTCAACGTTTTTAAATATTTTAAAACTTTAATAATTTGTTAAGTAACTTTACATTTCCGCGATAGGTTTTGTTAAATTAGAGCAGAGCTCATGAGAGCTATTGAAAGCTTATTATATGTGTACTGAAAGAAGTACTAAAGCAGTATCGAAACTAACGAACGTCTAAAAGTAGTCACTGGCAACGCTGGTAAAAGGATCATTTCAAGTGTGGTTAAGCACATGAGGCGAAAAGTGAAGAGAAGTTCCTGAAGATCTTTTGTGGAACAATGAAGAGGTAAAATAAGACAAGTAGACATCGAAAATTTTCTACAAAAAACCTGCAATATAGAGTTCATACATACATTGGTCATTACAACACTTCAGTCAGGATTACGACCTAGTTTCTCACACCACTTATTTGTGTGTGTTAATTTTACACATGCGTGGTAGGACCTACAGTTTAAAGTCGACTCCGGACGACAGATTTTTGAAACACTTTTCATGGCAATTTTATTTGTTCTCAGAGTTTTTGCCAGAACTCTCCTGAGAGAAAGTCGCCGAAGAAATACTTTTTGTATTTTGTTTTGATGTCTTGCCTGGTGCTCGAACCCTGGCTTTACGTTTAATAAGCCAACACACTAGCTACTAGACTACGGCGATTCCATAGAGTTCATAGCGACGGATATTTAGTCCAAGACTATCACCTTTAATTTGAGCTTAGGAATCTTCTTTGTTCTAATACTAGTTGATACCACATCCAGTGAGAACGTTCGTATTACAGTAGAAAGTAGCATCTTACAGTAAAACTCCATTGTAGACAGACATATGCCCACCAAAAATTTCCCAATCTTTAAAGGGTCATAAGTATAAAATATCTAAGAATTATCTGAGGATTATCCATTTCCTGGCGGAATAATGTACTTAAAAGGGCAAAGGGAACAACATAAAGCTTTACTCCTTTATGGGGCCCTGTTTGGTTATGATGAAGCCAGCCTCGATTTAGAATTCTCACGTTTGTTAGGATGTATGCAAATAGTATTGTCTCTACAGACTGATAGGCAAAATCTGCAGATCACCTCTGTCCTAAGCACCGGAACAATTTTTGGCACCCCAGCTAAGGCACTATTTGGTATACTAAATTGATCTGATCTTCTATTGAAGCAGGCTAAGTTGGTGCTTGTAAGTTTCTATGCATTTTAATCTTGAACCAACTTGGATTATGAAGGTATTAAAACACTGGGAAACTGTTGACATATTTAAGACAAAGAGATTTCATATAATTTTCTCGTTGGCTCCAAAAAGTTGGACAAAGTAGGATGTCCAGAGTTCTACAATACAGGAATATCGTCAACACAGTCGGCATTGTTGACGAACTGAACAGGACTTATAAAAACCTAATAATCTTCAACATTTTATAGACTAAAGCTATTCCAACCATCTCAGTACTCTCCGCTAGTTATATAGGGAGGCTTTATTTAGAATGGCAGAATGAGTTTACGTACCCTACTGAAAACTCTGCTGGACTGATATGAATAAAGTACTGACAAGTATACATACATACATAATTGGTCATTCTAACCCTTCAGTCAGGATTACGACCTAGTTTCTCACACCACTTATGTTGTGCATGTTAATTTTATACATGAGTTGTGGGACCTACAGTTTAAAGTCGACTCTGAACAACAAATTTTTGAGAAACTTCTCATGGCAATTTTATTTACTCTCAGAATTTTTGCCAGAAATCTGCTGAGAGAAAGTCGCCGAAGAAATATTTTTTGCATTTTGTTTTGATGTCTGGCCTGGGGCACACTACCTACTAGACTATGGCGACTTCCTTCCTTAAATCGCTTGGTTATATGTATGTCTCAAGTCATTGACCTACTGGAAGTCATGTTGTTAGACTTGATTTTTCGCAAAACAATTTCTGCTGGATTATATCAGTTGGATTATATCATGTGTGAGCGCCCGAATCGTGGTATGAGGAGGCAAAAGTTAGTAATTTCCTATTGATTTCTTAATTTGGAAGATTTATTTAGAGGCTGGGCTAGTTTGATCATAGGGTTGGAACATACATACATAATTGGTCAATACAACCTTTCAGACAGGATTACGACCTAGTTTCTCACACCACTTGTGTGTGTGTGTTAATTTCATGCAAGAGTGGCGGAATCTACAGTTTAAAGTCGACTTCGAACGTTAAATTTTTGGGAAACTATTCATGATAATTTTGTTTACTCGCAGAGGAAGTCGCTGGAGAAATATTTTCTTCATATTTTTTTTTGTCTTCGGCCTGGGGTTTCAACCGCGGCCTTGCATCTAATAAGCCAACACATTATCTACTAGACTACAGCGCCTTCAGCCCTCTGCAATACACCTTTCATTATGATAAATAAACAATATTCCACAGCCATTAATTAATTAACTGAATAAGTTGTTATTATTATTCGATTTATAATAAATTGCATTCACCTTTAAAGTGTAACATTTGGCCAAAATTTAGAAACCTTTTGCAACAACGACATTAAATGTAAAATTTATTTGAAATATTCCAAGTGTAGAGCACTCTCTCTCTCTCTCTCACTGTTATAGGTAAAATATATGCCAGAGAGTGATAATAAATTAAAGGACAAATATGTAAATGATAAATCAATAAAGAAAGTGAATTTTATATTGAACAATTCTCATGGCAAACAAGCCAGCAAACAAACAGAGAAATGGAACGAATAAATGAATGAACAAATAGACAAACAATGAAAGTAAATAGAAATTAAGGACACCTCATTTATCA
Organism: Sarcophaga variegata; assembly: GCA_932273835.1. Classification (NCBI taxonomy): domain Eukaryota; kingdom Metazoa; phylum Arthropoda; class Insecta; order Diptera; family Sarcophagidae; genus Sarcophaga; species Sarcophaga variegata. The sequence goes on from OW026361.1 coordinate 115,003,472, forward strand.
CGATAATTTATGGGAATATAAAATTTATATTTTCGCACAGAAGCAGCAGGACTTGTAGCAGCAGCAGCAGTAGCAGCCCTAGCAGCAGGTGTATTAAATGCAACTGTCTTCAGTCAAGAGATCTGAATACAAAAGAAATATAAAAATTTGCCATTAAAATGTCTTTCAAAAAAAGAACAAAAAAAAATTTATTTCTTACAAGAATATTATTTTCATTGGAATTCATTCGTTTACCTTGCTTTTATGCTGCTGCAGAATTTATAGAATTTTTATTAACAAAAAAAGAAAACAAAAAAAAAATACAAAACAAAAAAAAAAAGGAAACAAAAAAAAAAAAGAAAAATATTCCCTTTTTGTAGTCAAGCTTTTAATCTTAAAACTTTTGCTTTCATTCATATACAGAAAAAAGAAAAGACGCTGCTAGAAAACGCATTTCCAATAAAGGCACCCACGCAAACAATGCAAAAGTTCATCGAAAGAATGAATGGAAAAAAGACTTTAAATCTGAAACGAAATGAAAAAAAAAGCAGAACGTTTTTTGAATTGTGCCGCATAAAACCTGCTGAAAGCCAGACAAAAGCCGCTCTCACAAACATACGCCCCCACAATGCTGAAGCATTTGAATGCAATAATACCGCGCGACAATGCACAGGGAAATAAAGTGTGCCATTGAAATCCTGGCATTAATAAAAGAAATGCCTGCCGCTGCAGCTGCAACCACTAACAATAAGCGGAAACGGATAAATACAATTGAGTTTTGGAATTGCCGAAACAAAAAAGAAAAAAAAAAAAAGAAAAAAGCTGCCGAAAGAGTTTCGAAAATAATATGGGTTCAAGGTGGACTTTCAATGCAAACCAAAGCACATGAAAAGTCAGGATTAAGTTGGTCCTGCAAGGTACGTATTTCATTTTTCGTGTTTTCTTGTGATATATTATTACAATGTAGCTGTGATTACACTAAGATGAGCTTTCAAAATGCCGGCTACTCGCTTCAAATATCTTGTTATTATAACATCGCATCACAAGTTTAAATTTCTTCAAACTTATTTGATTTGAGAACGGTCTTCGCATCTCTCTGTCTAACCATTCGCTGAGAATGCTCTTCAAAACATTTCTTTCTACTCCACAGAAAGGTTCAGGACCCATCGGCCGCATGGAAATTCTCTTCTCGCAAGCTCATGGCCATGACCAAACATCCAGACGTGGGTGACCTTGTTTTCTCTGCCTAGTTGACTCAGCTAAGTCGGCGTAGTCTAGTAGGTAATGTGATGCCCTGGTTAAAAGCCCAGCTCAGACGTCTCTAATAAAATGAAATACAAAATATATTTCTTCAGCGACTTCCTTTTAACAGTGTTCTTACAAAAGCTCTGAGATTAAATAAAATTTCCAAGAAAAGTTACTCAAAAATATGTCGTTTGGAGTCATGAGTCTGACACTCATAGATAAAATCAACACACACAACATGTTTGGTGTGATAAACTACGTCATAATCCTGACTAAAAGTATGTAATGACCAATTAAGCATGTAACTAAGCTGTCTCAGCTTTGCCAAACAGTCCTACAATGTTTTCGAGTCATTCTTAAAACAGCCGAGTTATTTCTATAGAGGCCTCTGACTGTCAGATAGTATTACTATGAGCCGTCCTTTGTAATCCTTGTTCAAGTTCAATAAAAAAAATCTTTCGATAGCCTGTTCTTACCATAAGCTTGTAATCGAAACTGTAGAGCCTCACTGAAAATTTTTTTTAAAATATTGTGATTAAGTTGGGTAGCACAGTTAACATTCCTATTCTTGACACGGTCAAGTCTGTGAATGAAAACAGAAAGAAGAAACAACTTTATTTAATGCCTGCCAGGGTGCCCTGGTAGTCTATTGGGTACAGTGTTAGACTATTAGTGTGATTGTCGTGGGTTCGATTCCCACCAGAGACTCTGGTCTGTTACAATACACCGATCATATGGTCGAAGTTACTCATCTCGTATATAATTAGAATATAATTTGTAATTGTATTGTAATTAATAAATAAATTAATTAATTAATGCCTGCCAGCCTCTGCTGGACACGTATGCACAAAAAAATTCTGTCACTGTCCTTTAGCTAGGTCTCCCGAAAGACTACATTCTGAGAAGCGACTGTCTTTCACCTAATGGGTCAATGCCTTGCTATTGTCAGAACGTAGCTTAGGTTTCTGATCTCTCATATTCTGACACTTTTGATCGAACTTTTTAATACAAAGATTGCTACAATAGCACGATTTATTTTTAACTGGGGATGGTTTTCTCTAGGGAATGCTTGACCCCTTGTTATAATGAATAATGTGGTATCACAATGGACCTAAATGCTGGCCTGAATGGGACCTTTTGCTTCGAAGGGCGGACCTAATTTCCCTTTATCATGTCGTGACTTCCTTAAGCAGTATGCCATATGCCATACAGTCTCAAATAGTTTTTCTATGCCATATCGGTAAAAAAAAGCCCAAAATATGAACACAGACATGTGTTCTTAATCATCATATATTCATTCATTCATTCATTCATTTTTATCTCTATTCTCTATGAGTTTCGTAATGAAAAAGTTTCTTTCAAAACCATACACACGGATTCATTGAAACAAAAGACAAACAACAACAAAAAGAAAATCATTTTCCACCAAAAATACCATAGAATGGCAAGAAACATGTGAAAAATGCACTTTCAATGAAATTTTTTTTCCTTCACTTTTTTTCACCGTTTTTTTCCAATTTCAACCCAATTCGCATTCGCACGTTAGTGAAAAGTGTATGAGAATAGCAACCACAACTGTCAGTTTAACTTTTTTGTTGTTTTTCATTTGTAATTTGTTTTTGTTTTTCACTTTTTTTTTTTTGCAAACTTTTCAATATAAATATTTTGCTTTTGGCTTTAAAACAAAATTTTTTTTAGTTTGTTAGAGCACAAAAACACACATAGAGGGGAAAAAAGGGAATTGAGTAGAATACCTTGACCTTTAAAGTTTTCGTTGCAATTTATCTGTGAAAAAATGCAAAAACCAGATAGTTTTTGTTCAGCGAAAAAAGAAAAGAAAAAATGTGCAAGAAAAAGTTAATTGTGGGAAACATTTTCAACAGCCAAGTACACAAATGATTATTTATTATTCCTTTTCTAAGGATTTTTCCTAAAGTTTGTGCAATAAAAGTTATGGTACTTTTACAAATTATTTTTTTATTTTTTTTTTTTTTGGTACTTTAAGGGTAGGAATAGAAATAATATGGAATAATAAATTGTATTTAAAAAAAGAAATCAACATTAAAGATATATTGTAGTGGTTGAAGTCCCATTCAACATTAAGTGATAGGAGCGTAAACTAGGAACGTAGAGCAAAAAAAAAAAGAATCCAAGAACTCATACGACTATAGGTTTTGAAATATTTTCGAGTTAGCTAGGACAAAGCACACCATACAGGCTTCCAGACCAATGTAGCATTTATCTTTTTATCAATATCGTTGGCAATCTATTTTTTCACAAAAATTAGCAAATAACTATAGGAATAGCCATCCTAGAACTCTGATTCTGAGGACGAGAATGTTTCTTACTAAGACAGCTGAATAGTTAAATATTCTGGTAGTAAGAATGCCGAGGAGCAGTAACAGACTCTAAAATACAATGGCAGATAACCTTGCGAATGATTTATTCAACAAGTGAGGAGAAACCATTGGGTTATTTGGAACTCTGGGTATTGTACATGTCTCAATGACACATCCTCAAACTTAACCTAAGCTTACGAAACCTTGCACCACCATTTGAAAGGTGTAAGTGTGCTCATGATAAATAGGGGCGATATGTCATTATTTGTACCCGTAATTATCAGACATTGCTATGCAAGGATATGCACAGCGCCAAGTCACAGTACCTACATACTTAATTGGTCATTACAACCTTACAGTCAGAATGATGACCTAGCTTGTCACACAACTTATGTTAATCGTTGTAATTTTCTTTACAAGTGGCAGGACCTGGAATTTAAAGTCGAATTCGAAGGACAAATTTTTCAGAAAATTTCTGAGATTTTGCCAGAAATCTGCTGAGAGGAAGTCACCGAAGAAATATTTGTTCGTAATTCGTTTTGTTGGTGATGGCTGATCTAGGGTTTGAACCATCGCCTCACATATAATAAACCAACACACTACTTACTAGACTACTGAGATTTCAATGCATCCAGGGTCTGAAAATTTGCTTCTAGTATTTCCAAATACTCGCATAGATATCACGGTTTTTACTATACATCGTTGTAGTTAAGCGATCTGTATACGTAAATATCTTATATGGCTTCATGTAGCACAAACTGATTGCTGATTAACGCCAATTTACACGATAAGAGATTACGTACGTAAAGTCAGAGAGAAACTAAACTAAACGTTCGAATGGAGTAGGATGCTTCGGCAAGACGGGTATTTGACGCGGGGATCTGCGGAATTTAGCGAAGAGGACGGCCATGTTTGCGTTGAAAGGATCAAGAAAGCCCTGTCATCGATTCGTGTAACCAACTGGCGTAGACGAGCAAGAAGCAGAGGCGCCTGCAAGGATGTCCTAAGGCAGGTCGATATCCGTTAACATACATACATACATAGTTGGTAATTACAACCCTTCAGTCAGGATTACGACCTAGTTTCACGCACCACTTATGTTGTGTGTGTTCATTTTATACATGAGTGGTGGGACCTACAGTTTAAAGTCGACTTCGGACGACAAATTTTTGAGAAACTTTTTCATGACAATTTTATTTACTCACAGAGTTTTTGCCAGAAATCTGCTGAGAGGAAGTCGCCGAAGAAATACTTTTTGTATTTTGTCTTGATACCTGGCCTGGGGCTCGAACCCTGGCTTTTACGTCTAATAAGCCAACACACTACCTACTAGACTACGGCGACTTCTTTTTGAAGATTATTGTCATCAATTTTAATTAAAAAAGGAAGCAAACTTAATTAAAAGTCAACACTGATTATTTCTTGTTTGATTTAAAATACAAAAACAAAAACAAAAGTAGAAACTTTTTCCTATTAATTCAAAATTAATTTACTTAACAAAGTACTCGTTTAAATCGAAATCGTTTCGTTATTCATGGCGATAATCTTTACAAATTAATTAATTTAAGTTTATCGTAAAGTGTTTAATTGTTTTGCTTAATTGGCTTTAAAATGCAAACACAAAAATTCAAATATTTTCTTAAACAAGTGCCTCTGAACACACACTCATACACACGCTCACACCGAAGTTCTTGTGTTTCTTTAAGTGGCTGAAACCTTTAAAAATTAAACTGATTAAGTTTTAAGAAATAAAATCGGCAAATCTTTTAAATGAAATTTAATAAACCATTACAAATAATGACGAACAACAAGAAAAAAAACCACAACAAAAACAATGATAGGCAAAAAACAGCAGGAATTTAATTGAATTTATTTTCTATCAAGCCACACTCAAACACAGCACAACAGAGCTTCAGCAGTACAATTTTAAAATGTCAAGTATCTGTAGATACAGTGAAATGCTTGTACTTGTTTGTTATTATTTTGGGGAAAATAGAAAAGCGCCTGATATTATATTAAAGTCATCCTTATCACTGTAGTTGTTGTTGTTATTATTATGGTGTTGCTTTAAGTTGTCTTTTAAAGCAATAGCAGTCGTAGCAGCAACAACATCATCATCGATACACTGTCAATAGATATGTAATGAAACGTAACGAAGTATGATACTTTGCCTAATGATGTTTAATAGAAAATCTTCATCATCATCGTCATTGTCATCATCATCGTATGATTTTAGCTTCGTAGCTAAAATGTGTATGTATGTATTGAAAAGAAAAATTTGTTGTCTGTGTCAGAAAATAAACAAAAAAAAATTTTTTTGTATTTAAAAATAAAATTCAAGACTATGTTAGACACCATGATTGACATTCAAGCAGCATCAGTTAAATTAGTTTAAAATGAAGTGTCATGGTTTATTTTTATTCCAAAGAAAAGAGATGACTTAAATCATTTCTTTTTTTGTTTTTATAAAGACGTTTCATACTGTGAAAGCCTCCTATCAGAAATATTTTTTCTAATTTCCATCGTATTTAAGAAAACCTTTGAAAATTTCCGAGACTATGAAAATCTGTACTCTTAACACACTCGCATCGGGATATTTTTGCTTAAACTTTCCTATAAATCGGGACTTATATAGGAATTTAAATCTCTTCAATAATGGTCAAATGTAATCGCGGTAGAGTGTTGGCTTATTAAACATGAAGCCACTGTCCAAACCACAGGTCAGACATCTCCAACAAAAACTAAAAATGAAAAAATTTTCAGCGACTTCCTCTCAGCAGATTTCTGGCAAAAACTTTGAGAAGTAAATAAAATTTCCATGAAAAGTTTCTCAAAAATCTGTCGTTCGGAGTCAACTTCAAATTGTAGGTGCCGCCACTCAAACATATATAAAATAGACACACACAACATAAGTGGTGGGCGAAGCTAGGTTGTAATCGTGATTGAAGGCTGGTCATGATCAATTATTATGTACGTGTGAATGATCAAATGATAATTTGGGTCAATAATAGTATGCAGAATCATGAATCTCGGTTACCATATAATGGACATCGTATCACCATAGTCTAGTAGGTAGTGTGTTGGCTTATTAGAAAATAGTATGTGGTTCAAATCCTGGTTCAGACATCTCGAACACAGCGAAATATGAAAAAAATATATTTCTTTCGGGGATTTCCTCTCAGCAGACTTCTGGTAAGAACTCTGAGAGTATATAAAATTGTCATAAAAAGTTTCTTAAAAATCTGTCCTTCGGAGTCGGCTTTTAAACTTTAGGCCTCGCCACTGATTAATAAAATTAGCACACCCAACAAGGCTGATGTGAGAAGCTAGGGGTAAGTAAGAAAGTGTGTAGGTAAAATTAATGATCAAGGAGTGACTGGAGATGAGGCAGGGAATATTCCTGCTAATACGCGCCAGAGTGCTGCAAGTTTAGATATCCAAGACCCTCTCATTGCCAATCATTGAGACCAATCTGAGAAAGTGAGCGAAACCGTCACGTCGTCTATTTTTTAAAAATTACACATTAAAATAAATCGCAAAGATATTCTGGAGCTATACTGGTTGGTGAAAAATTATGAGTGTACTAAGACAGAATAAAGGAGTCTTTAGTGCCCTGATCAACGTCGTTCTGCCTTACATGTCGTTGATCTCATGTAGAAAGGCCCTAACTCGCATATTTGAAACTGTAAAATGCGTTGGAATCACAAAAAAGATCAATTTCGAAAAAATTGTGAGTTAGGGCCTTTCTAAATGCGACCAACGATGTGCAACTAAAGTGAATATGCTCTGTAAAAAAATAATGAACTCTGGATATGACACACTTTTATGTTGTTTATGTTACCCAGCTTTTGTGACCTCGAGATGCTAATATTTTACGGAAGATACTATAACAAACATAAGTTGTCTTAGAGTACTGGGCCAGAAGAAGCTGAGAAAGTTTTTATGTGATATCGACCAACAATAGCAAGAAGGGTTGGTATGGTGAACGCACAACCTTCCTACCTACCCTACCTCTGTAAGGAATCACACCTTCTTTGGAGAATCTCTCGTTCTGGTGTAAAACTTCTTAAAATTTATTTTAGTAACGAAAAGTCTCATTTGGTAAAAATTTTCTATGGCTACGATTTTAAAAAATTATATTCAGATCAGTAGGAAATTTAAGGTTCAATAAATAATTCCTGAAAATAATCAAATAAAAAATTTTCTGTTTGACAGTGCTTTCCTTACATGCCAATTTAATAATCATTCTACGTTTCAATCTTAAGCCCAGTATCCAAAATTGTCGGCTATCATCAGCTTATCTGTGACCACCACTGCCTGTTTGAAAAATGTCTTTAAACAATGCATTAAAACCATTAAATTTTAAATCCTCTCAAATAAATTTTTTATATTAAACATGACTGTTTTAATATAGTTTCTCTCGCTTAGTATTGGCAAAATTAATTGTTTCGTGGTGTTTAAAAGTGAATTTGAGTTTCAAAATTCTATTTTTTTTATCGTTTTTATCAAACTTTCTAAAAACCAATGTTGTTTTTTGTTTTGCTTAGTAAAATTAGAATAAAAATGAATTTATTTGGAACACTTAAAACCTTAACAATGCAAACGTGGCGTAAATGCAAACTTAAAATACAAAAAAAAAAAAAAAACTTTTACAATTTCAAAGTTAAATAATTTTTTTCACGTCGGTTGTTATTATTTTAGCTGTTATTTCTATTTATTGTTCTAAAATAATTGAAACAAAATTGCATACAGAGCGTTGGTGGATGGGTGGTGCCTATAGTACATATTTCGACACATTTTGCATAAACTATGGGTTAATTGCTTTTGGACTACCTCCAATCACTGTAACGATTATTATTATATTTTGATCTCTATTCTAAACATTCTTATCTGAGCATAACTCTTCAATTCCGACAACCTCAAATCAAATGGTTTGGGCTCTTGTTTTTCAGTACCAATATTCCTGCTGAAATTTGTCTGTTTCCCGTAATCCTTGCTAAATCAAGCAATTTAAGTTCCATAAATCTCTGTTGCTTTGTTTTGAAAACATTGTAAAGAGTTTTTGGGCTTCGTTTGAGGGCCTCGATTAACCTCTTGCTTTTATCTGTTTACAGCACTTCACACGCAGAAAAATCTCCGCATATTATGGTTTATATTCTGACAACCTTTTTTGACTTTGAGGACGCTTTTAATTTCCACAATCATAAAATTGAATTGATTAGTGATACCAGTGCCAGAGGGTGAAGAAAAGAAGTGCAAAATGAGATTTCATATCCCCTTCTTTTGAACCTTGCAACAGCAACATACTTCTAATTTGCCTTGATACCTTGTGCAAGAAAGCCGCTGTTTATGGATACAATATCGCCACTGCAGCGTCGTTTATGTATTCACAGAACGTTTCATTGACCGATTCTAGACCCTAAGTAAAGTGGGGGGCATTAGCCTTACAGTTCGTATAGCAGCTTGGGCCACCTACTGCTTCGGTAAAGGAATTTCAACGAGATAATTACTTTTCCTGGTGTGCTTCAACTGAAAGCTCTGAAACCTACATAAATGCATAATAATTGGCCATTATAACCCTTCTGTCAGGATTACGGCCTAGCTTCACACACCACTTATGTTGTTGTGTTAATTTTATAAATGAGTGGAGGGACCTACAGTTTAAAGTCGACTCCGAACGACAGATTTTTGAGACACTTTTCATGGCAGGTTTATTTACTCTCAGAGTCGCCGAAGAAATAGTTTTTGTATTTTGTTTTGATGTTTGGACTGGGTCTCGAACCCTGGTTTTACGTCTAATAAGCCAACACACTACCTACTATGGCGACTTGGTTCTGAAACCTAATGTTCTTTATCTAGTTGCCGGACAATATTCGCACGATGCAGTGTAGCGCTCATCTATACAGTGTGGGCATTCTCACGCTCTAAGTTAAATTAATTATATCTTGCCTGAACCTTGACCGATGGGTTCATATTAGAATTCCAAGGAGAAAAGACTTGGTCATCGTCTTGAATTTTGTTGAAATATACGCAAACGGTTCTAAACTAAGAATAGATTACTCTGTGGATTATTTACTGAAGGGAGTTAGTGTTAGGACATCTCTCCGCTTCAGCTCAAGCCAAAGGTCATGAAAACAGAACTGATCTTGAGTAAAAGGATCTCCAACTATGTTTTTTAACAGATCTATAATGGTCGCATGCCCGCGATTCTTGATCTGTCTGACTGAATTTCTTCTCAAGATACGTTGTTTAATGCATAGGTACGCTAAGAGACTTCGGTTACCTGCTAATAACTTATTCACCACTCATGTATAAAAAATTAACGCATACAACATAAGTGGTGTGAGAAACTAGGTCGTAATCCTGACTAAAAGATTGTAATGACCAGTTATGTATGTATGTATGTAACAGGTTGTTGATCAATTGTGAAGGAAGAACGTTTTGTCCACTTTAACGCGTTGACTGCCGACTACGAGATAACTCGTAGATTACCTTCCGTTCTAAGGAGCCAACTACAAGTTATTTCGTACTCACTAAACCTTCCATTTTTGTGTAGCTACGAATAAAATCGTATTATATCAGTGCTAGTATCGATAAATGGCTTCTGGGAAAAGAACAAAAAGTCAATGTTGGCTTGCGTGGCCAGTTTTCTGAAAATTGCTGCGGCAGTCAACGTGTTAATTACCAAAGTCCGCCTCTGGCTCTACATATGCTTCTATTAGTTGTCTCTTCCTTGATCTACAGACTTGATTTCTTGAACTTTTAGATTGGTTTTGAGCATGACTTTAACAGGATCTTGTTACTATCTGATGCTGATTGTTATTCAAGACTTGAAATTTAGGTCTGGAGTATCACTGCATTTGCTATCACAATATTCCACTACGTACGCACAAGCCAACTTCCTCTTATCCTATTCAAATCTCTTCATTTGCTGTTTTTGTATTTTCAAAGGAAGTCCATGTATTTCATGGTATCCTGATGACACCTCTTGTTGTTTTTCTTGTGTTTTTTAAATTGTTTTTTTAGCCTTTTTTTCCATGATATTTCGAAACTGATATTGTTGAACCATAAAATAAAGCTGCTGGGATTTTCCCGAGTCTGTATTTGTATGGGGCATTAGTAATTGTGGGTGGGGAGACAGGGAAAAAGGAAAAATCTATTGTTTTATCAATGTAGTTGAGTAAATAGTGAATTGATTTTATTTTTAGCAAAAATTGTTTTTTTTTCCAACCAAAAATATGTTCACTTTTTTATTTTATTTTTCTGCCATAGTTTTATTGGTTGATTCTAATAAAGAATCTATTTGGTAACGTAGTATAGTCAAAGTTAAAATATTGTTGTATCAGTTTTTAAATGTGAATATGTGTGTGTGTGTAAATAATAAAAAAAACCGAAGAGTTGCAATATTTTTGTGGCATGTTGCACATTGATTTATCGTTATTGTGGCTTGTAACATGATTTAGGAAATAAATAAAAAAGAATATAAAACATCCGTACAACATAAAGAACAACAAAAACAGTGATAGCTTGTTGTTGTATTCTGACAACAACACGCATGGAATAATTTATTTTCAAAAAGAACTTAAAAAAATATTTTTTTATTGTTTTTTTTTTGTTTTAAATAAAATTTTAAAATAAATTTCCTTCTGTCTTTGCGGAAATTGAGACAGCGCCGAATGAAATCAATTAAAACTTTGCGGAAAACTATCACAACAGAAACCATCAATACAGCAATCAATAACTGTTTGGAAAAGGATAATTTCAGCTTTTTATTTTCATTGCGATTTTAAAAATTTCATTAAAAATTTTAAAAATTCTCTTCACCATTTATTTTTTGTTTTATTCCATTTTATCAAGAAATGGACCTCCTACTCATGGAGTTCATTTAGTTGCAACTAGAAGAATAAGTAGGAGAAAGAAGAAGAGCTTGAGAAGTATTTATGTTTTACGTAAGTAGTGCTATCCACTCACCGATCAAGAACGAACTTGTGTGCCCTGCAAGCAATGCGAGTACCATGTAAAGATTTCTCTTCTTTGGAATTTTACAGGTTCATGCTGACCAGAGATCAGCAATGAATGGTTTTTTTGCTACTCATAAGTACTCATGGAATTTTGAGTATGAGTGAGTCAACAGTATTGACATCCAACTACTCTGATTCATTCGTATTCACAACAACATTCATTTATAAGTACCAGTTGCAATGAGTATGAGTACAACATTGACATCAAACTCATAACATTCGAACTATGTTTGATTCATACGACTACTCATTCAGATTCATGAATTTAGAAAAATACTTATAATATATAATTATAATTCGAATAGTTCGAATCATTCAACAAAATTTACAGTCTTACAAAAAAGAAGAAAGAAAAACGACAAAGACAGCAAGCAAAGCAAACACACAACCTTCTAGTGAGTATTGTAGTGTTTGTACGCGAATCATACTTATTTTGTGATTCTTGTATACGATGAGTAAAGGAGAGTCCATGTCAACAACATCATGCGTATTGTTAAGTATGAGTACGATGAGTACTTCAAACTTTGAATATGAGTAGTATGTGTATGATATTAAAATAAGTATGAATGCGTATAAGTATCAGAAATTGTGAGCATGATTCGAATATACTCATCTTTTTGAATACTCATTGCTGACCTCTAATGCTGACTAAAACAGCAAGGTGACGACTAACTTATAGGATTCCAGCTCTCGAATGATAAATAAAATCTTTGTTCCATAAGATAATTTTAAGGAAAATTAATTCAAAAAGTAATTTTCTCTGGATTTGTTGTTGTCTTAATCTATCTATCTGTGGCATAGAGTGAAAGGAAAAGGCGAAAGAATTGTCACTGAAGGGATCGGAGATGTCTGAGGAGGAGACAATAGAGGGGATATATGCGTTTCTATGAGAATACTTTTCCAGATTGAAAAAAGCAGCATAGAATTCAACAAACCATCTGACATACCTGATTGCCGAATTTCAAAACTGCTTTGTGCAGCAGTGGATAACGCGAGAGCCAGAGAATTACTTGAGTTCGACAAGAGAACGATTCGCATTCTAATGGGACATTGCGATATTGGCAGTTTCGCTGACTAACTTACCAGGATTATTGAAAAAACAGCCAGGATTTAGAGGAAGCGGAATCGGTGCAACACCTTTTATGCGAGTGCACAACACTTCAGAACAAACGTCATTGGTTTCTGCGTGAGAGAACGTTTAAAGATTTGGGCATGATGGTAAGGTAATTGGGCGGTTTTATCCGGAGCATGACAAAGGGTCTTACTTCATACTGATGACAAAAAGCGCCATTTCGGCCACCGAGTGAACTTGCCTGTGATTAGCAAGCTACCCGCTAACCTAACCTAACCTAATCTATCCATAATCAAGTAAATTGGGGTTTTCCGGGTTTTAGAGCTCGGTATTTCTGCGTAGCTGAATAGACTATGAAGTATGGCATTAAGCAACTTCTGTAGTTCTGTTAATTAATGAAAAGTTTTCTCCAATCCTTTTGATTGGACAAGGCGTTCCCCTACCTTGTGATCTTATCAATTGAACACGGGGGTTCATCTCAACGGTGTTTTTTTTAAATAAATGTGTCCACTTGTTTGAGTATGCCATCGATATCGACTTCAATCGAGATGTTACTGTTGCATTTAGTGTAAAAGAACGGAAGTTAAGATCAATCTGTCAACAAAAAAATGGTAAAACATGGTATCTGCAGTCGACAAATGGCGAAGTGCATTACATCGGATACCAGATAATGCCAGATAATACCTTCGCCATTTTCACTGATTTATTTATTATGGCTCTGCCGTGAACGATTTCAGTCTGAGTATCATACTAAGAGGTGCTTCTTATAGTGACTAAGCTGATACTCTACAAGTAGCTTATGCTCTTCGTGCTTTTATATGACGCTCAAGAGAAAATTTCTACGTAAAATTGTATGGGCTTATTATACGTGACGATCAAACATCTATAACAAAACAAAATATTAAAAAAGATTTTTTCTGAAACTACCTCTCACCGGTCTTCTGGCAAAAAAAACTCTGACAGTAAATGAAATTGCCGTGAAAAGTTTTTTTAAAATATGTCGTTCGGAATCATCTTTAAATTGTAGGTTCCGCTACTCATGTATAAAATTAACATACACAGCATATGTGGTGTGAGAAGATAGGTTGCAATCTTGACTAAGGAATTGTAATGCCAAATTATGTATGTAAGCTGATCCTCTACAAGTTGCCCATGCTCTTCGTATATGACGCACTAGCACAGACCATGTTATGCACTGACAAAATGGACTTAATATTGTTCGACAGAAAGATTTCTACGTAAAATTTTGGGCCCAATGCGACACGGTTATCATCTTCGCATTCCAAAGGATCGATTAGTTATGTGAGCCTCTAAACGATGTGATTGTTGTTCAAGGATGAAGTTTAATGAGAGAATATGCTGATGTCAACGTAGATGACGATGCTCTCTGTGTAGGAAGAAACAACTTAAGGAAAGCTTAACATCGATGTGTCAAGAAGGTGAGGGCGATTCAAAGGTACCTGGGAGAAAGCTTAAAGGCAGGAGGAAATAAGACAAACGGGCTAATTTAAGTTCAATTGATTAACATATTGTAACATATTGAAATCGCCGTAGTCTAGTCGGTACTGTGTTAGCTTATTAGACGTAATTCCACAATTCAAACACCCAGGTCAGACATCAAAACGAAAATGTGAAAAAATATTTCCGCAGTGACTTTATCTCAGTAGATTTCCGGCAAAAACTCTGAGAGCAAATAAAATATCCATGTAAAGTTCTCAAAAAATCTGTCGTTCGGAATCGACTTTAAACTGTAGGTCCTGCTACTCATGTATACAAATTAACACACACAACATAAGTATGTGGGAAGCTAGATCGTAATACTGACTGAAGGGTTGTCTGGTTGCCTGGTAGTCTTGCGTCTAATAAGCCAAACTAGACTACGGTGACTTATATTTTTAACAATCATCCTCATTAAAAAATTTCTTTTAAAACGCTTTGTCTTTCACTTAAGTTTTGCTCTGTTCTTATCATTTTTAATTCCTTCCCTTTAATACTCAAAAATAATAAGATATAATCCCTCTTAAATACCAACACAAAAAAGAATCAATATTTTTATTTAATTGTTCTCTTCCAAAAAAAAAAAGGAAACTTAAAATGAAATTTAATGCCTTTGCCTTGTGGGTAAAAGGGAATAAATATGACCAGCAAGCCTGTCAAATGTATGTACGAGTAGTTACAGCCAGAGAGAGGGAGAACGAGAGCTACAAATGATATATAAACTGCAAAGTGTCTGACAGAACATGTTAAGAATTTTAAAATGCCACATTTTTGTTTAGAAATTATTCTCCTTTTTATTTCTCTCTTTTTTAATTCTTTTTTTCCTTTCTTATTTTCAAATATAATGTATGTTAACGAAAAACAATGCAACAAAACATAGAAAAAATAAGAAAAGAAATGCAACAACAAAACTCTAATGGCAACATTAAATAACAACAAAAAAAAAAGGAAAAAGAAGAGACAACAAGAGTAGCAAAAGCATCTGCTGCTAAAATAACAACAGCAAAATGGTACAAGTGGCAACAATTGCAACCCGAGTAGAAATCTACAATTACAGACTCGTACATAAAACTGCATTCAGCGCCGTAACAATGGCTCATGAATTTTAAGTACCTACTGAATATATACACTGTACCACACCACAATGCTACTCACATATACATAAGTATGAACGGTGGTCGGTCGTCTTTTGTTTAATTCTTTGCCATTTTAAGATTTCACTCCCTAAAGATAAACAAACTGTAGAGAAATTGTTCTGGCATAGAACGAACCTTGCAACAGGAGCATCAGAAAGTGTATGAGAGAGAGAGACAGAAAGAGAGAAAATATTTAAAAAATTAAAACAATTAGAGAAAATAGAAAAATAATGTTGCAAACTGTTGAAAAAAAACTAAAACGAAAAACAATTTTTGAAAGA
Organism: Sarcophaga variegata; assembly: GCA_932273835.1. Lineage (NCBI taxonomy): Eukaryota > Metazoa > Arthropoda > Insecta > Diptera > Sarcophagidae > Sarcophaga > Sarcophaga variegata. The sequence goes on from OW026361.1 coordinate 115,019,042, forward strand.
TATAAGAAGTAATTTTTAAATGAAAAATAATTCAAAATTAAGGGCATGGTAATGGCAAATGGTTCAGTGTACACTGAGAAAAACGAAGTGATTGATTGATTCAGTAAGCAAAATGTGGGACGCCAATGCCTCATGGGATATCAATAAGTAGACTTCTTACAAAGATCAACAACAATACGCAGGCAGTATACTGTCCTGTCTAGTGTACTCTATTCCACTTTAAGTAAGACATTATTTGGTATTAGAGATTGGCTCATCGCTGATCTTCCATTAAAGCAGAGAACTAAAGTGTTTGCCGTAACGCTCCAAGCAGTAAAGCCCTCTAGCTAGAGGGTAAATGCTGGACAGAGCAGCTTGAACTCTAGATCTTCGAGATCCGGCTAAGACATTATTTTCACTGGACATCACGGTATTATTAGAATCTGTGCAATACTTCTTCGACGGTTTGCCCCCTTAATTTAATCGGAAAGCCATCATGCGAACAAGTGACTAAATAATGTCACCCCGTCGTCCGCTCTCGCTCATGAATGCCGGAGATACTTGCTTAATTGGTCATTATAACTCTCAGGATTACGATCTAGCTTCTCACACCAGCAGTGTTGTGTTGTGTTAATTTAATTCATAGGAAACGGTGCCCACAATTTGAACTCTACTCCGAACAACAGAATTTGGAGAAACTCTTCATGGCAATTTTATTTTATTTTACTCTCAGAGCTTTTTTGTAAAGTACGAGATGTCTTAGCTAAGGTTTGAACCACGGGCTCTCAGCCAAGAAGTCAGCTCGCTACATACTAGAAATTGCATTGATTTTAAACTAGTCAGTGTCAATACGGAGCTCACAATCTCTGACATGTTACAGGGCATATGTATTGCTAGACTTTGTTGGACTTTGTTGCTCTTCTCACATACCACTATTGTAATGGATGGCATGCCGAAATGCCAAACTCTAATACCTTCTGCTGGAGTTATGGGTTTGGCTTTGCATCCATGTGGGGCTACCGTTCACCTTATGATAAGAGGCGAAGGTTGCTAATTTTTCTTTTTCTGTCACTTTTGAAGCTCCCAAAATATTCGATGTTTGTGCCAAATATTCGATGATCAATTTCCAGCAGATCCAACTGACTGATATACCATGGGGCCAAATGTCAAGCGTCGCCGGTCCTTAGTATGTTGTTGGGGCTATCTTCCTAAGGGGGTCTGAGCTCAAAGAGCTTATTGAATAGATTATTTGAAAAAGTGTTTTAGTGCTTCTTAATATGTGAAATTCAAGAACTACTATTACAAATGTTCCTTTTTGTATGCAATTCAAACCTATATTGGATATCATTCATGTCGGACATACAAAATCATTTCTTAACATCTCTCAACATCTATTCGCAGAAAAATAGTTTCTCAGAGCATTTCCACCTTCTTAGTCGATTCTTTTCACGATACATTACTAAATTTTTTCACGGTCGACTATGATAAGGTGGCACTCTGTTTTGCGAAAATATATCGGATTTTCGCATTGGATGTTGTGGTAAAGATCTTGACTGCTTAAGACCTACTCTTTCCTAAGACGTGTGTGGACTTTATATGGTGTTTGTTGCAGAATTTATATCCCTGGGTAAATGAAAATTTTCATTCAATTGCTCTGTACTCACAGCATTATTATCCTGAAGTAGAAATTTGTTTTGTAGGTGCAGCAAAGATAGTGAAGTTAACTTTCGTTTGGTGTTCCAATCCCAAAGAAAAATTATTTTCGAATTTTGGTAACAAAATCGTTATAATTTTCAAAAATTTAATTCTAGGTTGAAAAAAATATGGATCCACCATTTTAGGATTGCTAACACCAGGAAACATCTATGCTTTCAATCCTTTAATTACTCTCATTATTACTCAACTCTTCGTAATATTCCTTAGCTCTTCAACAACTTTTTCCCCTAACCAATAATTTAAGTGGCAGAGAATAGTGCTTAAATGACCTCATTAATCAAGGTTATTAGATAGAAATTATGGTCAGCTGGTTACTAAGTAAAAAAACGTACACTGCACTCTAATACTCTTATATCTGTAAAACGAAATTCTAAAGCAGTTGTAATAATAAGCCAAAGAATGAAAGAAAGAAAAAAAAAAAACAAATGCTAGGAAAACTTTGTTAGAACCTATTAAGCATGTACATGAGATTTTCCGTCTTTTTTTCTTACAAAATATTCAACCACGTACAAACAGAAAATGGTGCAAATATTTTGGTTTTGGTTTGCGTTCTAAAATTTCATACATTTTTTTAACATTTGATGCACTTATGAGATTAAAGTATTACATCTGGGTAGAGTAGTTGCAGGGCACAAGCAATAAGGTGCACATAATGGTTGTGAAGGCGAGCTTTATTCGGTGAGCTAAAAAAAATAAGGCATCAGTCACTAAACACAGATCATTGTTCAAGCTTATAAAGAAAGAAAAGAACGAGTACTATTAAGAATTAGATGCCAATCCATTCAGGATGCTAATCTAAAGCATCCATCTCAGACATTATTAGCAGACCGAAAATATATCACCATGGTGCGCTCGTAACAAGTAAGGGAAAACATTCCAAAAAATGGAAGCGGTAGAGTAAAAATACATGTAAAGAAAATAAAATTAGCGATTAAGACTATGCCCGAAGCTATGTCAAAAGCGCTATTTCGAGAGTTCAGTGAAGATGAAGTTGTTTTCGTTGAACAAGATAAGCCAGTTGAATGAACCAGTTATTAAGCTGTTTAAAAAAAAATAACTCAAGACACTGCTCGAATAGGAAAGAATGTCCCGGTAGATACTGACACACTGGGAGCTATAAAGGACAAACCTTTAACCATTTACCGATTTTTAGTGTACTAACAGGCCCCCGATGTGGATTGAATATGTGGCTACAAAAGTAGCGTTCTAACAGAGAATTCAAGCATTAAATTCAGCAATGGGGGATGGACGTAAATCAGGGCTCTATAAAGCCTTTTTAAGTAAGCAAATAGCCACCCTAGAGGAAAAGCTTTTCAGTTAATGAAAATAAGTACCATTGCTTAGAGAGTGCACTCAGACACCTCGATTTGAATCATTTATTTTAATAAGAACCAGATGCCTCTTATCCAAGGAATCGTTATCGACGTTATGATAGAACACGACGAAGATAACAAAAAGCTGACCTATGCCCGAAAATTGATAGAAATTCAGGACCTTTCCACACAGAATATGAGAATAGGCTTACGATCACAGAGCCCCAATGCAATCTATTATCGAAGAGCTAAAACATACAATAGCAGAACATACGGCAAGTACTTTATCTTGTATTGGCAACCAACGAAAAAACTATAGTTCTGACTATGCAGTGACTGTATCTAAATCTCCACATGTAACAACTCTTAGAGGTACTTTGATGTTGGCCCTACCGGATTATATTTCATCGACGAGTAAGTAGACTTTAAAGAACGCGTTTAATGGAAATTAAGCCACTACTGCAGCACTAACTTTTGACTCCAAATTTTATGCTTAAAGTCAAAACACTTCAGATGAACTTCCACCTTGCGATGGCGGTATGGATCATCCAGTGTCACAGAATCGGTGAAGGGAATGGAAGGAAGGGAAAGTATTCATAGTGCCAGTACAGCATTCATGGGTATTGTTTCGATTCTAAAAATTCATACAAAAGCACGATTATTTCCGAATAGATTGTAAGTGTCTCACCTTAATAGTTGCAACTACTAACCAGTCGGTGGGCACAACTCTCCTTTATACATTGCTTTTATAGGCTTTCATAAGAGACTTCTCATGGAAAGCAGTTGAGATTGAATCCTACAGGCGGTGTAAGGCAGAGTTGTTCTTGGTCACCAAAAATGTTTGATACAGCATTCGGAAGTTGAACCACAGGCTCCAAGGAAGATGAATTAAAAAAATGGCCAAACTTATATATCACATGGCGCCTCCATATTAGCGGAGAATCGACATGCAAATTAAACTGACACACTAGTTTCTCACATCACCTTTGTTGTTTGTATTAATTGTATACATAAGTGGCGGGACATACAGTTTAAAGTCGACTCCGAACGACAGATTTTTAGAGAAACTTTTCATAGTAATTTATTTACTTAAAAGAGCTTTTGCCAAAAATTTACTGAGAGGAAGTCGCCGAAGAGAAATATTTTTTTCGTATTTCATTTTATTGGAGTTTTCTGACCACAGCAAACTATTTTATGCTGAAGTTAATTAAGGATATTACATACTTATTTACTTAACCCTTTATAGGCAACATTGTACATTTTTGTTCATAAATTCCGTAATTTTTAATTTATTTAAAAGATTTTTTTTGCATACAAGCTTGGTTAAAAAGGTGTGAAACTAGAATACGTACGACTCTGAATTTAATATCACTTCATATTTAGGTCAATGACTAACAAACACATGGCCGGATTTCGGCCTGCCGCAACACATCCTTTCAGGCGCCTCTGATTTGTGCGCGTCTACGCCAGTTGGTCACACCAATCCATGACAGGGCTTCCTCGATTTCGTCCTTCCAACGGATACAAGGTCGTCCTCTTCGCCGACTTCCGCAGATTCTCGCATCAAATACCCGTCTCGCCGGAGCATCCTCCTCCATTCGAACGACATGGCCGAGCCAGCGCAACCGCTGGATATTAATACGCTGTACAACGTCTATGTCGTTGAGGAGCTCATACAGCTCACTGTTGGATCAGATACGGAAATCATCGCCAACTCGCACTGGACCGAGGATCTTACGTACGACTTTTCTCTCGAATACTCTCAAGGCTGCTGCCTCTGCGCCATAAAGAAGCACGGGGAGGATGAGTGTCTTGTAAACTGATAGTTTTGTCGCACGAGAGAGGTCTCTACTACTCAATTGTCTATTGAGACCATAGTAGCACCTGTTGGCAAGAGTGATCCTGCGCTTGATCTCCAGACTGACATCATTTCTGGTGGTAACGGCGGAGCCAAGAGAGTTGAATTCCTTGACCGTATCAAAAGTATAGTTATCGGCCGTAATCTGAGAATCAATACGCCGCGCGTCTCTGCTTGTCGATAACATGTACTTTGTTTTGACCTCATTTACTACCAGACCCATCTTACTAGACTCCCATTCAATAGCAGGATGATTGAGGATGTTGTCACATATTAAATATTAATATCGCTGACGCATGCCGATCTTTATTGACTCTCCCTAATAACTACTTGCGGATCGAACGGTCCAGATATCGAGGGAGCCTGATGTGAAAAAGTGGAAAAAAGGTCACATGCTGCAGATGGCATGGAACATGTAAGGATAGAAACGCAGACTAGCCATATGGCGCATAAGTATTAGAAGTGAAGCCAGAAACATAAGCGAATTATGTTTTATTTCCAGGCACAGGGCTAGTTGCAGAAATTATGACAAAATCTTATTCCGAATAAACCATGTTTAGCCAGACAATATCGTTATTAGAGGGTCAGCAAATGTGAAGAGTATTTCGAACTTTGCAGCTGCAACACCTGAAATCCGAAATAAAAAAGGAAAAAAGTCTTATGTTGCTATTCACCATGGCCATTGTCATTGTTTGGCTGCTGGTTTCATTCTCGCCAAAGATACTTCAAATTTAAAAAGTCTCTGCAAATAAACACGAAACTGCATCAACTTATTTGATGCTTTTTTCGTGCCAAATTTTAGTTTCTCTTCAGCAAATAAACTCATCTGTAGTGGCCAGGATTTTCTGCACTTTTTTCGTTCGTTTTTTTTCTAAAGGGCATGAGAAATAGTCGATGAACAAGATTTGTTGATGACTTGGCTTGTTGCAGGTTCTTTTTCTTTATCACACAGGTTTTTATTTTTTATTTTTTTTTCTATTCTTGTAGCTCTTCAGTATTTTTTCTTGCTTTCTTTCATTGTTCTAATACTACGGTTAGTAATGCCCACTTGTAATACAGAGATTTCATACAGCCAGCAAGTACTCAGGTTGTGGATAATAATACCAGGTAAAAATGAACACAAAACAAAAAAGTAAAACACTATCGAGTAAATCCATTTAAAAAATGAAAAGAAAAAAAAGAGAAAAAATCTGGTCGAAGAAAAAAAAAAAAAAGAAATAAAGGCAGAAAGTATATTCAGAGTCAGTAAGTAGAAAATCATCGCGATAAAAGCATTCACATATGTATGTATTCTTTTCATAACGAAATGAAAGTTTAATAATCGTTTGCTTCTACTATTTTTATACTTTTTTTTTATTCAATTATAGATGAACAATTTTTGATAATAAAAGTTATAGGAAAACTTACTTTCAAAATGAATTAAACTTCGAATCATACAACACAATTGTTGTGGATTAAAGGATTGAAGCTCCTCTCATAACCCATAACGCGGTGAAGTTTATTGAAAGTAATGACAACTGCAAACGTAAAGTATTCACTTTACTTCAGCAAGAGTTTGTGTATAAAGAACTACAAGACAGGGTATGATTAGTGGAAGTAGAAATGATAAACCCATGTACAATCCAATCTCGCCTTCATGTGTCATAGAATAGCGTTTTTAGGTTTCAGTCGAACGACATTGTCTAACTTCTATGAAAGGCAGCATTTGGTACTGCACAGTGTCCTTAATTTATCCTTTCTTTAGAGCCACAAGGTATAGATGAGGTATAGTGAAGTTGCCGTAGTCTAGTAGCTGCCGTAGTTAGACATAAGGCCACCTTTCAAACCCCAGGTCAGACATCAAAACGAAAACATAAAAAATATTTCCTCGGCAACTATCTTTCAGCAGATTTCTGGCAAAAACTCTGAGAGTAAATAAAATTGCCAAAAAAAAATCTGTCGTTCGAGTTGACTTTAAACTGTAGGTTCCGCCACTCATGTATAAAATTAACACACACAACATAACAACATGGTGTGAGAAGCTAGGTCGTAAATCTGTCTGAAGGGTTGTAACCAATTATGTATGTATGTATGGTTTCATGCGGAGAATGTTTAATAACTGCATATGAGCCTCATATTTTGCGCCTTACTCTTCTACTACTACCTCTTTCACGCTGGCCATCGCGCAGAAATTCCTTCGAGACGCTAAACTATCCTGGGTCAATGAGGAGTCCTGCTCCACCGCTAGGCTCACTTGGCCGTCAAGGGATAGAAGGCGCAGTAACATCTCGATCACAGTGGCCTACAGGTCACTGTGTTATGGGAAGACACGCGGAAATAATGCAGGTCCCATTTAACGACTCCTGCCGTGGGTACAGATCCTCTGAGGAAGCGGAGACTATTATCCACTTTCTTTGTCAATGCCCATCTCTTGCGAGGTGCAGATATAGGTTATTTGGCTCTCCAATCCTTGTCAGCTTGACGGAGCTGTAGTCCATTGATGTCAAGGATATTGCTTCGTTTATCAAGCTTTCGGGTTGGTTTTCCAGCGTGGGGTAGTCGTACTTTAAATGTGCAGCCCTTGCGCTGACCAACTTCTTCCTCTCTGGTTTGGTCTGGTCATGCGTGCTCAAGTGGGCTTTTGGTATCAAAGCTACCACTCTAACCTAACCTAACCTTCAGTGAACACTGACCTAGTCTTACAAGCGAGGTAATTTTGTTTTTATTTAGTTTCAGCTGCACCTTTGCTGAAGTGATGTAAATTGATTCCTGTTTGTGACAGATAACACCAGTGCGTACTTGTTCTATATTCAGGCAGGGCACTCACAAAAAATGTCTTGATCTCTATTACAGACATTACACAAATTTCCCCTAATAATCGAGACGTTAAATACATATGAAGTGATTTTACATTGTGATTATTTCTATTCTTCTCTAAGGGGCATTAGCTTTTGTGTTCTCTTGGCAACATTAAACCAGCCTTAGAAATCCCAAATGTCTTAAATGCTGAACACACCACAATATACTACAAATATCTAGCAAATCCTGTTGCATTTCAACATTTTAAGAAAGCTTCTTACAAAAAAAACCTAAAAGCACAGCAAAGAAAATGCTTGTATATGTTGCGATATTAGTAGCGACAAGGTGGCAAACATGGGAGAAAAGTGATTCATGTGGTTCACTTTTAGCACTATGGAGTCGAATTAAACGTAGATTCTCTTTGGTATTAACATGTTACGCAGTACAAGTTACGAGACTTACATAGATACGTGCACTCTCTCACTTTTGAATCATTCAATTACTTAAAAGGTTTGAAGTACAAGGTATAAACGTGTATGTAAGCGAATTTCTTTTTTAGTTTTCATTTCATCCAAACCAACATTTAAAAAAATTAAATGGCAGAGATTGCTAGTTTCCAATATGACCAGACCATTAATATGTGCAGACCATGTGTCTCAAAAATCCGTTGGTTGGAGTCGACTTTAAACTGTAGGCCTCACAATAATCGAAAAAATTAACACACATAACATGGATGGTGTGAGATACTTGAACGTATACCTTAAAGACTATTTAATTGCCTCCTTGTTTCGATATTCAACCTGCAAAACGGCATTATATTTTAATTATATTACTGCTGCTATGATATTTCATATCAACGATATTCCTGTCCTAGCAAATACACTTTAAAAATTCTAACTCCGGTTTACATAAAAACATAATTTTTTTCCAATATAAAATAACAAGTAAAATTTAAAGAGAAAAAAATAAAAAAAAATTTAGTTTTATTTTTTGTAAATATTCATAAATATTTAATTGTTTTATTAACTTTAACTAACATATAGAAATCAGTTAAAACTTAAGCAATTAAACACAATGAAACCAACACGACGTATACTTTATTTAAAAAGATAGCCAATATAAATCATTCGCCACCGATTTGCTGTGCATCATACTTTAACACTCACATTGGATTCAATGGACGAAAATTATGAAAATTTTTAAAATTGTGTCCGAGTTGATGCATCGTATTTCTTGAATATTGAAATTTATGCAATGTGGTATTTCAGTACACTAATCGAGAAAAATCCATGTTTTCTTATGAATTTCCCTTATTGAACTAAAAATTAAGTGGACGAACATATGTTTCAGCGCTCCACTAACGGTATGTTGCAATGGCTGTTGATGGTATTTACTTTTTTCAGGGTAGTCATTGAATATTGTGTCATAAGCATACCAAGACACTGTTACCATAAACTGCCGACTGTTGCATCTTAGATAACAATCGTTTTGATTGTGATGTGAAATGATGGAGTCACTATTCATCCATTGTCCTTATTCTATCCAATTCTTTGTGTTTTTGGTCGGTTATGAGCTTGAACGACACCCATTGGGAAGACTGGATTTGTACAATACATTTTTATGATATTGTTACGACAATGAAAATGGTATTATCGTTTAACATTAAAATAATAAACAAAAGCTTCAAAAACAAAAAACAATGGACTTGTTTACATGATAAACGAATAAACAGAAATATAGCAACAACATTGATATAAAAAGGGGATAAACAAGTAAAAAAAAACAGGCAACAACACTGCCATGACAATCGTAAACAAAATACACAAACAAGAATAACGTAAACAACATGTTTACATTTATAGACATTTCGCGAAGGCAAAGTCATTCTCCTTCAAGAGCATTCAGCAGACTGCTTACCCAGCGATATAAAAGGCAAGACAAAGCAGGCAACGGAATCAGTAAAAATTCAGTCAGTCTTGTGTGAAGACGCATTGCGTGTGAAGAGAATAATCATGGTTTAAAGTTCTCTGTTTTAAAGATCTAACGAAAAATTGTTAGTGTGTACGCGGAAGAGGGTAAAGAAGAATAACCAATAAAGCAATTGTTGTTGCTTACATTAAGTTGTGAACACAGAAATGTGCGAACAATAAAGGATTTATTTAAAGCTAAACAAAGATTTATTTTTATTTTTATTTGCAATCTAAGAACTCACATTTTAAACGTTTTTAAAGGGATAAAAACGTAAAAATATCTTTAGAGGTTCAGCTATCTTGATCAACTTAATTTTTAGGCAATTCAAAATGTTTTGTGAACTCTTGTGATTTTTTCCTAGGTAACAGCGTCTTTGGGGCATAAACTGCGTACATTGTGTTTGATGCTCATCGTCTTAGTTCTCAATGATCGATTACCGTAGTGCTGTGTTGGAAAATGAGAATTTTTTTACCAAAAATTATTTTTTCCATCCACTTTCTTCAAACTAACACCAGTTGCTTTTGAAGCTTAGAATTAACTAATAAAGATATGAATTTAATAGCAGCGCCATCTGTGTGTTAGCCTAGGAATTTTTCATATGTTGTTTTTTCTTCTAAAATATCGCCTTTTAACTAAAAATGATCCCGATCGGTCAGTTAGTAATGAAATTCTTTCGAATTGCTATGCCAATAATGCCTTAAAGACCTTTTTCACCAAATAAGGGTTAATGTTTGAAACTTTAAGAATATTTTTAATAAATCTCAACATATCTGACTGAAAGACTAAATAAAAAAGAGGAAAATAATGTAAAAAATAAATCTCACATATCATTTTGCATAAAAAGTTTTATTTTGTTTTGTTTTCTTTTATTTTTCTTCAGAAGTTCAACATTCCCTTTTATTATCGTTTATTTTTAATTTTTTCAACAACAGATCTGCTGTGTAGTAATAACTTCTTTCATTTTTTCTTGCAATTTTACCTTGAGAATATTTTAAAGGGAAAAGTATTAAAAAAAAAACTAAACTTCTACTTTTGCTGTTACAACAATACAAGAACTTTCTTAAACTTTATCTTCTCATACGTATTTCTTATGAATAGAGAATCCAGATCCATATGCATACCTGTACGCACAATTGTTGTTATGCAGGAAATTTTTTTGCAGATTCTTTTCCTTGCTTTTGATTAAAATTTAAAAGTAAGTAATGTTTGTATAACATATATTTGCTGGAATAGATTTTTTAAATGCAGAGGTTCATTCAACACTTGCAAATATATGCAAATATATTCATTCAACACTTTTATATGATTTTTAAAAAGCTTGGAAATTGAAATAATTTTTGATTGTTAAAGAATAGATTTCAAAAATTAAATATATTTTGTTTGGGACTCTCTGCCTATGTCCCAAAACTTTAATATGATTTTTAAAAACCTTGGAAATTGAAATATTTTTTAAATATTAAAGAAGGGCTTAAAAATTAATTCTAACACCAGTGAAATATATTTTGTTTGGTACTCTCTGCCTATGTTCCAAAACTTTAATATGAAATAATTGGAAAATGAAATATTTTTGAACTGTTAAAGAATGCCTTAAAAATTAATTCTAATACCAATGAAATATATTTTGTTTGGGACTCTCTGCCTTAAGATACACATTTCAAATAAAATTTCACAGTAACTACACATGATAAATGCATATATATTTATGGATATGAGAACATAAAGTTTTTTTCCCATGTATTTACACAGTTAAACCGAATATTTGTAGCGCAGATAACTTAAATGACATTAGTTGCTGCTGCTGCTGCTACTATTGTTAAGCTTAGAAATAAGAAGTTGAAACGTAAGAGTATGTTAAACGTAATTTAACGAATATTCTCAAATACATTTAACATGTACACAAAGTTTGTAAATTCAGCATAAGTATATAGAAGTTTATGGCATTTTTCTTATGGGTATTTCAGTTCGTTTATTGGATTTATTTTCGTTAGTATTTTGTATTTTAAATATTATTTCTGGAAAGCATATTAAATTGTGAACAGATAATGGAATAATTTAATTGGATTAGAAAAATAAAATTCAATATTTAATGGTTAATATACCCTCATATCTGGTACTGGTAATTACATGTATAAATTCACAACATAACTTAGTACATCGCTCTTCGTCTAATTTTCATTTTTGTTAGAAGTAATTTGGCACCAATGTTCCCAGTTTCCTCTCTCACACATATTAAGCAGTATCAACTGAAAACATAGTTTCTTCAACAAAAATATCGATAACAAGACGAACATGGTTTCAAATTTAATACAATTGGGAATTACTATCTTCAACTTTTTGAATAGATTAGCGGTTCAAGTCTTGGGTAGATAAAACGAGCAAACTTACAGTCTGATATAGGCAGGATATCTTCAAGATTTCGTGCAACTTCCTCACCGCAGATTTGTGGCAAATACTCTTATAGGAAATAAAATGTCCCTAAAAACTTTCTTAAAAATCTATCGTTCGGTGTAGACTATAAATTGTAGGTCTCGCTCACTCATGTATAAAATTAACACACACAACATAAGTAGTGTGAGAAGCTATTTCGAAATCCTAGCTAAAGGATTGTAACAGCAAATTAATGGAGTAAGTAAATAATGCCTAAGCGCTGTGTAAATAACCCTGGTGTATAATGTTTATGCGAATGCATTCAACACTTCATGAGGTAAAAATTGTGCACAAACTTATTTGCTTTACAAGCAGGATTAACACGTGAATAAGCTGTAGCACATTAGCACTTTCACTTTTTCGTTTACTACGAATAGCAAACGATTTTAGTAGGTAGTATATTGGCTTATAAGACATGAGGCCTGGGTACAAAACCCAACTAATTAGGTTTTAATCCAGACTCAAGCGTTGTAATAACAAATTATGTACGTACATATGTATTTATAAGTTTTAATATCGGTTGAGCCATCCATCGTTTTAAATTTAAACCATCGACTATTTCGAATCTGGCAATACTTATGGTAATCTATTCTTCCAAAATTCAGTATATTATCTCCACTGAAGTCGCCGTGGTCTAGTAGGTAGTGTGTTGGCTTATTAGACGAAAAGCCAGGGTTCGAGCTCCAGGCCAGACATCAAAAAAAATACTAAAAATATTTCTTCGGCGACTTCCTCTCAGCAGATTTCTTGTAAAAACTCTGAGAGTAAATAAAAATTGCCATGAAAAGTTTCTCAAAAATCTGTTGTTCGGAGTCGACTTTAAACTGTAGGTCCCGCCACTCATGTATAAAATTAACACACACAACATAAGTGGTGTGAGAAACTAGGTCGTAATCCTGACTGAAGGGTTGTAATGACCAATCATGTATGTATGTATCTCCACTGAACGTAATGAATTCTGCTTGAGCAGCGTTGGAATTTATTGGGTCAACGAGAAACTGCACGATGATGTCGATTTTGCAAAAAAAAAATAATTTTTTCGGATGAAACTCATTTTCTTCTTGGTGGGTACGTTAACAAGCAGAACTGCCGTATTTGGGGATCAGAAAACCAAAACGTGGTCTTACAGAAGCCATTATGAGTGATTGCTTGGTGTGGTTTGTGGAGCGGAGGTATCATTGGTCCATATTTCTTTGAAAATGATGACGGCTTAACCACTACGGTCAATCGAGACACATATCGTACCATCATAACCGATTTTTGTACTCGCTCTTCATGCTATTGATGTGAACGATGTTTGGTTTCAACAGGATGATACAACTTGCCATACATCTTATGCCACAATCGATTTATTGCATCAAACTTTTGATGGCCGTTTAATTAGCCGAAATGGTGAGGCCAACTGGCCGCCAAGAACCTATGATTAGACATGGTCGGACTATTTTCCGCGGGACGCCGTTAAAGAAAAGAGTTATACCAACAATCCAGACACAAATGAGCGAAAAAGCGCACGATCGAATGAGGTACTCTGAGGCCAGCCTGCTGTACTTCACAACAAAATAATGACTTTGGCAAAATGTCAAACCGTTTTTGTTTTAATGCATTTTTAAATTTAAACTTTTAAATGGCTCTCGCTATACTAATTCAACAGTACCCCACTTTTTTTTTTTTTTTTTTTGTTAATTCTTCATCTGACCTAAAATTGTTTAAATATTTGCTATGATTTCATTGCCTTCCCCAATAGATACGGTAACAATTTCACTTTGCGTTTGTTTCCTGCCAAGATATTCCGATGCAATTTATTATCTTGTCAATGATTGTTAATACATCGACATCTTAAAAGGCTAAAGAGAAGGAAAAGAAACCAGCAGCTGAAACATTTACTAACAGGCGGATATTTTAGCAAATGTTTCGGGAAATTGAGGAAATTTATGATGATTTTTTTCTTTTTTTTTTTTGCTTTATTCTTACTAAAAAGCCACACACAAGCATACAGCTACCAGCTCCTGCTGTTATTGACGAACCATTTATAGTCAATTGGCTTAAAGATTTCCTGCAAGACATACTTTCTTTTGAAATGAAAATAAAAATGAATGAAAAAAAGACTGAAATATCACGATGACAAAGACGGTAAGAAACTTTCTTCTTCTTTTCTTGAGTGAAAATTGTGGTTTGTTTTGGCCACTAGTGAATACAACAGCATAGCAGGAGATTTCTTGGAATGTGTATAAAAAAAGATTAAAAGAATTTGTTTTTCACTTTCTTATGATATTTTTTCTCTTTGATATGTTTTCTGTTTCTCATAAATAAACCATAATGATATTTTCTATTTCATTAATAAAGTTTGTTTTTACCCCTGGTGCCTTTGGGATGTTGTACTTAAGAAATACTCTTATAATTGTTTGTTAGAATGTTTGTGAATGTGTGGGTGTCTATGTGTGTTTGTGTTTGTCCTTATTATGTTTGATAAAATATGACATAATGAGGTTACATATCAAATATAGAATTTCATTGAATATTAGCAATTTTAAAATTCATTGTATAAATATTTAATTTATTTTATTTTCTTTTTTTAATAGGAATTTCCAAAAATTATTTTAGAATAAAATTTTTTCTTTTTTTTTTTTTTGCTATTTTCTATTGTTAAAACACATGTGTAAACAATTTTGGAAAAAATTTAAAACATGCATGTAACTCTCTTATAAACATATGTAAATACAAATATACATATATATACGAGGGTGATACTAAAGTTAGTAGATTTGATGTATATAATATGACAATTAGGTTAGGTTTTCTAAACTACCATCATCATCGTAGCCAGAGAATCCAGTCCGGTCTCACACATATTGCCCCTCTCGAAACCCGTAATTATTGTTGTGACAGAAGTTTTCATTTCTGATGCGAGCAAGGTGGACTAGGTCCATGATCATTCGATAAAGGGGTTAGGAGCGGCGTCTACTCTGAGGAGGTTAGGCCACTTACTGGGCCGCTCAATTGATCCTCATCAATGGTGCTCCTTTCACCCACATCTCAATCTTCTCTGATAGTCAGGCTGCTATAAAATCTCAATCGAACGTCGCCACCAATGTCTCTCAGGGGACACCCTACCTACTAGACTACGGGTGACTACAATGTCAAGGATTGATGTCGTTTATTAAACTTTTGGGCTGGTTTTCTAGTGTAGAGACGCTTTTTACACACATAGGACACGAACATCAGCAATGTTCGTTAAAAAGAGCGTAAAAATGCATTCAGTTGCTTGTCAGCTTCTAAAGAAGAAGGTTCATGTCGCTTTTTTCAGACTTCAGTTATGCACCCAAAGAAATATTACAGTAGGATTCACTAATATCAATGAGAAATGATTTCGATTTTTAGAAGAATACTTGCCAAGTTAAATACGGTGTCTTTAGGGATTTTTTCTATATTTTCTGCCCACGTATATGTACATATTATTGGGTTAATAAGTAGACTTGAAAATATTATTAAAAAGTTTCCTCTGGGTTAACGCATGCCTCTCACAAATACACTCACATTTTTTTCATGCTCTCTTTGTGCTGACGTCTGGTTATAAGTAACTCTAGGGAGTGTCGCCGCTGTCTGTGGGAGCTTCAGTGTCTCACTTGTCTTGGTTCTCGGATTCCACAGTTATATTCCAGGCATCAGAGCTAGTGCACTCCTTCCAAAGCCCTCGTCAATCGATTTAGGTATACCACTTACCTCGGTTAAATTGGCCTTTGAGTGAAAATACTTTCGGTACGCCAACCTATCCTGAGTTAATGAGGAATCTTGCTCCACTGCTAGACCTACTGGGCCCACGATAGATGGAAGGCACATCAACCATCTACTCGGACTTGATCGAAGTGTCATTTTGCCGTGTGTTTAGATCTGCCGTGGAGGGGGAAACATCTTCTTTTGCGAGGTGTAGAGTTGGTGTCCCATTCCTTGCAAACTTAACAGTTCAAGGTGATGTCAAGGACTACTTACATAACATACATAATTGGTCATTACAACCCTTCAGTCGGGATTACGACCTAGCTTCTCATACCATTTATGTTGTGTGCGTTAATTTTATACGTGAGTTGCGGGACCTACAGTTAAAAGTCGACTCCGAACGACAGATTTTTGAGAAACTCTCCATGGCAATCTTATTTACTCTCAGAGTTTTTGCCAGAACTCTGCTGAAAGGCAGTTGCCGAAGAAATTTTTTTTCATATTTTCCTTTTGATGTCTGACCTGGGATTTGAACCGTAGCCTTACGTCTAATAAGATGACACATTACCTATTAGACTACGCGTGACTTCAATGTCAATGTATAATGTCAAAGATTGATGTCGTTTATTAACGGCTGATTTTCCAACGTAGGATAGTCGTGCTTTTAATGTGCAGCCCTTACGCTGACCAACTTCTTCTCTAGTTTGGTGGAATTCTGAATTTACTTTATTGGTAATTACAGCCCTTTAGCCAGTATTACGTTCTAGCTTCTCACACTATCTCTGTCGTGTTTTTCGCATGACGAGGCAATTGGAGAGAGCTTCAGTGCCAATGGCAGTGAATGGCTAGTTATCACAGTTATAGAGTATCGTATGAGAATAGATCTTCGAGTTAAAATTTTACAAAATTTACAGTGAATTCGCTTTTATGTCGACTAATGTTTAGATTTCCCTCGTATATATGTATGTATTGAGGTTTACATATGTATTAGAAAACATATTGTAACAATTTTAGCTTTAAGTTGAAATAATCTGAAATTCCAAATAAAAACAAACTGCACTGCAGTCTGTATAAAAATATTGTCATGTGTAATAGTTAAACTTAGTAATACACTCAAGAAAAACTGTTAGTTAAACCCTTAAATTGTGTAAAAAGTTTTCAAATTCTTCGTTATTATTTGACGCAGTTACCATTGATACCGCTTACACAACATGGGCGGTGTGAGAGGCTAGACCGAAATGCTTGCTAACTGAAGGATTTTAATAGTCAATAATGTATGTCTGTATGTGTTCATGTATGAATACAAATATATATTTAAGTATTTATCTGGCTCGGATAATCTGAAACCTCTACTCAAAGTAAAAACAACAGTGGGTTATATCAAACTGTTCACTTGCTTAATTGGTCATTACAACCCTTTAGTCAGGATCAGAACCTAGCTTCTCACACCACACATGTTGTTTGTGTAAATTTTATTCACGAGTGGCGGGACCTACATTTTAATGGCGACTGATGTGAGATGAGGTGTCTAGAAGGTAGTGTGTTGGCTTATTAGTCGCAAGGCCACTGTTCAAACCCCAGGTCAGACATCAAAACGAAATATGAAAAAATATTTCCTCGACGACTTCTTCTCAGCAGATTTCTGGCAAAACCCCTGAGAGTAAATAAAATTGCCATGAAAAGTTTCTCAAAAATCTGCGGTTCGAAATCGACTTTAAACTGTAAATCTCGCCACTCATGTATAAAATAAACACACACAACATAAGTGGTGTGATAAGCTAGGCCCTAATCCTGACTGAAGGGTTGTAGTTGCCAATTATGTATGTATGATGTGAGAAACTTTTTATGGCAATTTTATTTTTCTCTAAGTTTTTGGTAGAAGACTGCTGATAGAAAGCCGCCGGAAGAAATATTTCTTTCATATTTCGTTTTGTTCCAGATGATGATAAGCTAACAACCAAGTCTTTGTATCAAAATTCTTCAACAAAATTAAGGAATACTAGGGGACACGATAATTTTTTTTTTTTTGGAGTGTATATACAGTAAACAATACAGTACCCAACTGCAGTAGTATTTCTAACATATAGAACGTTTACATATACATGCACACACTCACGTATAGAAAGAAATAATGGTGGAAATAGTATTCATCGTCATTGCAAGTAAAACTAATGTCATGTCATTTGATATGAAAACATAAACGACATAAATATGAAGGAAGTGAACAACACAACACAACAGAACGGGTAAAATTCCTTTTACAAAAAAAACAAAAAATATACGAACCCGACTAGAACAACTAGAAAAATCAAAATGAACGAAAGCATGCATACACATACACACATACATATGTAGTCTATACATACCAGGATAACATGCCATATGATGATCACATAAACGAACAGCTGATGATGATGATTAAAATGATGACGACGACGATGACGATGCAGAGAATGATGACTCTGAATGCAATGAAGATTATCAACGTGATGAGTATTGTGATGTCTATTGTTGGAAACACCAGCTGAGGTTTATAAAACTGAAAAAAAAACAAAAACTAACACAACTATTGTATTACAAGTTTGTGTTCTATTACACTCTCTCTCTCTCTCTCTCTCTATGTATGTATATCTCTCTCTGCTTCTTTCTGTAATCTGGAATTATTAACGAGAATAGTAAAACAAAAACAAATGTTATCAAATTGCAACAAAAGAAAAAAAAAAGGACCAAGAGAAAATAACAAATATGAAAAGGATAGAGGGAGAGAGAGAGAACGACAAAAATACAATGTTTATATTGTTGCTAGAAATATTTTTGTATGTGTGCACATATAATGGGCGCACATGCAAGTGAAATACTTCAAACACCGAATAGAATTGAGTGACAGTATTTCAACAAAAATAACAGCTTAAACACAACACTAAAATTGTCTAACAATAAGAAGAGCTGCAGGAGAGGTGAATATAGAGAAAAGTGTAGCAAGTAAAATCATTTACTATTATTTACACCCTTTATTGTCACTGCATCATCTCGGATTTTTTCTTTCTTGAATGGATACACGATAACAACGTCCATATGTATTGAATTAATAGCCTACGTGGTTGCCATAAAACAAAAAAGTAACCATTTTATATGAAAGCTTAAAATGTGTTTGGTCTACGCCAGATGGACCTGATCTCATCTTAAGGCCCTCCACAGTTTTTGGTAGAAATCTGCTGAGAGGAAGTCGCCGAAGAAATATTTCTTAATATTTTGTTTTATTCGAGATGTCTAACCTCGGGTTTGAACTGTAGCCTCACGGCCTAATAAGCCAACACACTACCTATTAGACTAAGGCGACTTCACGTGGAATATACTACCCTCGACAGTCAAG
This sequence comes from Sarcophaga variegata, assembly GCA_932273835.1. Classification (NCBI taxonomy): domain Eukaryota; kingdom Metazoa; phylum Arthropoda; class Insecta; order Diptera; family Sarcophagidae; genus Sarcophaga; species Sarcophaga variegata. Next base: position 115,038,171 of record OW026361.1, read on the forward strand.
ATAAGAATTAATCGTTTAACTGGGTTGTAGAAGCTTATAAAAAACGAATTCCTTCTTCATACCACTACATAAACAGATTTAACTTTCTTACTGTTAATCCTGGATTTGAGCACAGTTTGCGAAATTTAATTGTGTTTTGTTTATTTTACATTATTTTGGGGTGCGATTCACTCTCGTTCGCATCACAAATAAATCGATTTCGTTTCGGGAACTGCATGACATACATAATTACAACAACAACAACAACAACGTTACAACACTTCAGTCAGGATTACAGCCTAGCTCCTCACACCATTTATGTTGTGTGTGTTCATTTTATACATGAGTGGCGGGACTTACAGTTTAAAGTCGACACCGAATGACAGATTTTTGAGAAACTTTTCATGGCAAATTTTATTTACTCTCAGAGTTTTTGTCAGAAATCTGCTGCGAGGAAGTCGCCGAAGAAATAATTTTTCAATTTTCGTTTTGTATGGTTTGAACCGTGGCCTTACGTCAACACGTTATATTCAAATGGAAATTTTGGTCAATAAATCATTCACTGTTAATGCATATGGCATTTGGACATCGAAATTTTTTATGAGAACAACTTTCTTTAAATGCTTGACAACTGTTTGGAGATGATTGCTTAGTCCCTCTGGCGCGGCCATGCCGCTTATGTACCTCTTAGTTTTTTCCAACTTTTTTCACTATTTCATAGAGTCTTTCTGTTAATACTAGACCAAGGTGAGGCTAATTTTTAACGTCAAAATCATCATAATGAAAACAAGTAAATAATTTCGCCAGCGTTTTTCTAGTTTCTGTTTCGAATACATAAAGTTCGTATTTTTTCCGTTTTCTATAAAGGGAAAGCAAGATATGACGTTGATATTGCGTAGTAACTGTGATTAATGCATTTTAATAGAAGGATCTCAAGAACATACATACATACATAATTGGCCATTGCAGCCCTTCTTCTCACACCACTCATGGTGTGTGCGTTAATTTTATACGTGAGTTGCGGGACCTACAGTTTAACGTCGACTCCGAACAACAGATTTTTGAGAAACTTTTTCATGGTAGGTTTATTTATTCTCAGAGTTTTTGCTAGAAATCTGCAGAGAGGAAGTCGCCGGAGAAATATTTTTTTTTTTTTCATTTAGCCGTACAAGTATTAAGGTTATACCGTCTGTCGTCAGAGCCTCGTCAGAGTGACAGGGGACACTAAGCCCTTGAAAGATAGAGGGTGAGGTTGACTTTTGGAAAGGATTGGCTGTGTGAAAAATCGCGTGTCTTTTGAACGCTTCACTTTCTCATTAGTCCCCCAATAGACTACTAGGGTCCTATAAGTTCCCGTCGTAACACCGATATTAAAAATTCCGTCATGCCGTACCAACTCTTGATGTTAAATGCCAATCAGGAAAGTAGATGTGGTGTGGCCTGTAGTTCTTCCAGTCGTCTAGAAGTGTGCAACCAGAGAATAGCGCTCCGTTACAACTGCTATGAGGTTGCTAGGATGGTGTCTGTTCAGGTTTAATGGAGTTGTCAGTTGAGCTGGTCTTCTCTTCTATCTAGGAAGTGTTATTTGTCTTATCGTTGTTATGGAGAATCTTATTGCCTGTTCTTTTCAATTAGGTCTCAATTACCGCGTATATCCTTATTTTTAAGGATGAAAGCCTTTGAAAACCGCCTCATTTAAAAACATTTTCGTTTTGATGTCTGACCTGGGATACAAACCCGGGCTTTACGTCTAATAAGCCAACACACTACCTACTAGTCTACGGCGACGGATCGTAAGTATCACATTTAAAACAGTCATTAACCGGAGTTTAAGCTTGACCGCTTGAACTATATTATGCATACAGATTATCGCACTAAACATCTCTATTGTGCCACTTGCATTGATTTTAATTTTTAAATACTTTACTGGAGACAGAGAGAGAGAGAGAGTGTGTGTTTGCTGTCAACACTTTTCTTTTTGAAGACATACCAAGAGTGTATAATTTATCAGGTTTTTTTTTTTGTTCTTCAAATTATTGTTCAGCATAAGTGGCATAAGAGCAGGAGTAAGTGTATGAAAACAATTTATTTGATGGTGATGATAATAATGTTTCGCTTTAATCAACCACAAAAAAAAAAAATAAACATGCATTCATTTACAGAAGAGAATGAGTTGAAAATATTCATTCCAAATTGATGAGATCTTTTTTTTTAAACATCAACCAGCACAACATGATTATATTAACGACGCCGTTGCTAATGATGAGGGAAATCATCACGATGTTGTTAAATGCCTGTTAACAATTGTTATGCCATATTGTTGTTATTGTTATTGTGGATGTTTAACACAATACACACACATAATATCCAACAGTGATTGCAAAAAATATTTAACAAAAATGTTTTTATTCAAATGTATTTAAAAAAAATAAAAACATTATGGTTTGACAATTGTAGGACAAATTAGGTTGGAACTGAATGTCTGTGTTTAACTTATTTTCAGTTTCACTGCTACAATCCGATGCTGTTTACATACAATATTGCAGACAACAAATCATTTTGTACGCAAGTGACAATTACACAATTATGCATTTTACAACGACAACAACAACAAAAACAAAATAATTAAATAAAAGCCACTGTTGTTTCCATTTTCCACCATATTTTTTTCATTAGTTTCTTTCTTTTTTATTTTTGTTTTCTTTTTTTGCTGCTATTGTTGTTCTAAATCTGTTAAAACGTTTTCAACTGTCATTGTATTCATAGAAATGTTTTTAAGTCCAACATTTACTCCCACTCACTGCTTTTTTATTGGCCTTAATGTATCCGTTTTGTAGTCAACGTTTTTTTTCTTTCTTTTCATCGCTTTTATTTTCTATTTATTTCCATTTTTATTTACATTTTTATGCACAAATTTATGGCAAATAGGAAATAAACAAGTGGATCTGTGACAGTCGTCTTAAGTAACTGGAGCATTAAATTACAACAACAACAATAATAACAATAATAAGTGTTGCATTGCATCTAGAAATATATAGAGAAACAGAACAGGCGCGACTGACAATAATTATAAGTGACAAATATTTCTCTCGAGAAAACAAAAACAACAAAACAAATCAAAAAAATTATACACAATTAAGGCCGCTCTTATTATATTCTTCAATACTTTGTAAATAGATTACAACAGCCCTAAGACTAGAGTGGTACTAGCAAAAATCTGGATGTCTTCCTTAGTTTTGTTACAGAGTTAAGTTATGCGAATACACAATAAACATTAACTGGTTATTCCCTATTCGCCGTAGTCTAGTAGGTAGTGTGTTGGCTTATTAAACGTAAAGCCAGTGTTCGAGCCTCAGGCCAGACATCAAAACAGAATTTAAAAAGTATTCCTCCGGCGACTTCCTCTAAGCAGATTTCTGGCAAAAACTCTAAGAATAATAAAAAATTGCCATGAAAAGTTTCTCAAAAATTTGTCGTTCGAAGTCGACTTTAAATTGTAGGTTACGCCACTCATGTATGGAAAAAAAGAGTAAAAATTACAATAACAAATCAACAGTATGGTTCTAGAAGTTGCCAGAATGCAAAGGAATAAAGTAAAAATAGAGCGAAAGATAATGTTTTAAATAAAGGAATAACAGTTGATAATGACGAAGACAGAATCCATGGATCACAGGAAATACTCACTTTCGTGTAAAAGAAACTTATTTTCGTGTCATACCGATTTTATTAAAAACAATAGACAACAAACAATAGATTTAAGACGTACAGCTTATTAGGCAATAGCGTCCGATCCTGGTGTTAGGGCTGCCAACATCGCCCACGGTCGGTCGTCTGAGCCTCGTCAGCTTGACAGGAGGCAACAAACCCTTGCAGGACAGCGGGTGAGGTTGACTTTTGGAAAGGATTGGCTATAGGAAAAAGTCCGTGTCTTTTAAACGCTTCACTTTCCCGTTAGTCCCCCAATGGGCACTGCCATCTTGGGTCCAATAAGTTAGGTTAGGTTAGGTTAGAGTACCTATATTTGTCAATTAAGACAAGTACAGTACCCGGAGGTCGAATTGAGCCATTGTATAACGTCCTGGTTTCTCACACCACTGATGTTGTGTGTGTTAATTTTATACATGAGTGTTGGGATCTACAGTTTAAAGTCGACTCCGAACGACAGATTTTTGAGAAACTTTTTCATGGCAATTTATTTACTCTCAGAGTTTTTGCCAAAAATCTACTGAGAGGAAGTCGCCGAAGAAATACTTTTTGTATTTTGTCTTGATGTCTGGCCTGGGGCTCGAACCCTGGCTTTACGTCTAATAAGCCAACACACTACCTATTAGACTATGGCGACTTCTAAAAAATAAGTACTCGTCGTAACGCTGATGTTAAATATTAGGTCATATCATACCAACTATTGATGTTAAATGCCAAACAGGAAATTTATTTTTATGAAGCGCGTGAACATTTTCAAATCGCCTGCTCCTAAACATGTTCTGTCAATAAATTGTGGGTACTCAAGAATCCTAACTCCGAAGTTACGAAGTTTTGGACAATCACAGAGTAGATGTGCTGTGGTCTATTCTTCTTCCGCATAGCTACAGCTCTGCAAAAATCATTATCAGCTGATCGCAGTCAGCCAGCGTCCCGTTACAACTGCTATGAGATTGCTAGGATGGTGTCTGTTCAGGTTTAATAAAGTTGTCAGTCGAGCTGGTCTTCTCTTCCATCTAGGAAGTGTTAGTCATGAAATGGAATTTATTTTCAGTTTTCAGTCTTATCGTTATTATGGAGAATCCTAGGCGCAGAACAGATTATTGCCTGTTCTTCTTAATTCGTTCTCAATTACCAAATATATCCTCTTTGAAAACTCCGTCTTTTGACGACATTCAAGAAAAAGTTTTGGTGTTTTCAGCAATTAGCAGTTCGACCCGAGCAATATTTTTTCGGGGAATGATCAACTTATGAATAGGCGTGAAGTGGCCATGAAGCTTGTTGTAATATCTACTTGAAAAGGAGTCCATGCGAGTGTGTGTTCTTAAAGTACGCATATATGTGAAAAGAATTTGAAGAAGTATATGGCTTCAGGATCGGTCGGCTCTAGTCCCTGCTTGAAATAGCGCTCATATAGTTGTAAGGTATGGGTTAAAATCAATCGGTTAAGAGCAGTTAAAGTTTAAAACCTAAGCATATTTCATCAAGCTAGCCTTATAACCTTTATACGTTTCATGTTTTCTTAACTGTGAATCAGAGTCAGGATATCAGACTGTTGTGTGATTTTATTGAAATCACAAATATTTCCAGAATAATCTGCGGAAGCTACATAGAGTAATAAATACTCTCACGTTAAATAAACACCACTGACTGCATGGCTTTGGCAGTTGATTCTTACTTATGCTGGTACTCTCTTATGTACACAACTTTTCTCAATTTATGACACACAATGGCTGGCTGGGCCATGTTCTCATTGTAAGTCCGTATTTTAAATGAATAGAAAGAAAAAAAATTTATTCACATGCAATTTATATTGATTATCGGTTTTATTTTTATTTTCCTTGTCATTATTATTGTATTCGGGCAATAAAATAGTTTCTCTCACAATCGGTTTTATCTGGTGTTGTCTTCATTTCACACTTACTGATGCTGCTGTATACTGGCTGCGGGTTGCTTTACTTTTTTGTAGCTTTCCGTATGTAATTTATTGTGCCAAGTATCCGAATGGAATTGTTGATGTATGGCATAGTATTGCCATGTAGTATGCTTACCAGTATTTACACATTCCGTATACGTATGCAGCATATGTAGACTTATGTTGCAGCATTAGTATCGTATGCCATAAGTAAATGCGTAAGCTTGAATAGAATTGCAATTTATAAGTTCTTTCTCTCTCTCTCTCTTTCTCTTTTTGCAAAATCAAAATAAATTTTGAAATAATCTTTTTCTTTTTATTGTTGTTGCAATTATAACTTGTTATTGATCTCTTGTGCTATACACAAGAATACAATTATTTTGCATAAAATTAAATTCTCTGTGAATTGCAATGAATTTAAAAGTGCATGAATTCGTTTATTCAGATATGTTTGCATATGATTTCATTGAATGCATACAAAAGAAGTGTTGATTGTATATATTTTTTATATGTTTTTAACAATATCAACATCTCTATACTACAAAATCTATGAATAAGGCAAACGAAATACAATAAATTTTTATTTACAGTCCATTTGCAGCAAATATTTTCGTCCTTAGCCATGTTAAGTTGAAATGGTGATGGACAAAGTATACTTTGCCACTCACACATAATTCAGATTGATGTTATGCATCTCTGGAGACAAATAAATTGTTATCATTAAAAAATACACACACACACACTCAAACACATATACACTTAAACTCATACCTACAACACCATAACATTTTTATAGCTAAAGAGAGAGAGAGATATAGAGCAGCCTAATAGCAGAAAGACCATGTTCAGTAAGTGTAACGTCAATGCTATCAACACCATTATCCTGAGCATGATCATCAGCAACACATCATCAACTTTTGGTTTATAAAGACAGAAGTGAAAATGCAAAAATAATCCTTTTGTTGTTGGTCAAGAATTTATTGCTGCATTAACATTATACCAGAAAGCATATGAAAAAAAGAGAGCGCGAGCGAGAGACATAGATAGACTGTCAATTTTATAAGCAAAAGGTTGAAATAAGATGTCATAAGATTTCATCGATTCATGTTGAAATATTTATTTACACTGTATACATATACTACTGTACTGCAATTTATAATCATGACACTGTGTAGTGAGGAATGTTAGAAACATTTGGGTGCCCTAGTAGTCTAGTGGGTAGTGTGCTAGACTATTAGAGTGAGTGTCGTGGGTTCGATTCACACCAGAGATCCTAGTCTGTGACACTACACCGAGCATATGGTCAAGTTACTCCGCTCGTATATAATTCGAATATAATTTGTAATTGTATTGTAATTAATAAATAAAGTAAATGAAGTCACCGTAATACAGTAGGTAGTGTGTTGGCTTATTAGACGTGAGGCCACGGTTCAAACCCCAGGTCAGATATCAAAAACGAAAATATGAAATAATATTTCTTGGGCAACTTCCTCTTAGCAGATTACTGGAAAAAACTCTGAGAGCAAATGAAACTGCCATGAAAAGTTTCTCAAAAAACCTGTCGTTCGGAGGCGACTTTAAACTGTAGGTTCCGCCACTCATGTCTAAAATTAACACACACAACATAAGTGATGTGAGAAGCTAGCTAATCCTGACTGATGGTTGTAATGAATAATTATGTATGTTATGTATGTATGTATGTAACTTATGTAAGACGGGTGTGAGTAGAGTATGAAGAGATCTCAAATCCCTTCTTGAGATCATCGTCAAAAAAGTGATATGTATTTAACAATAACCAATCAAATGGAGACATTAGAGCGATCTTGTATAATCAAAGAGTCCATAAACATATCAAAAGAGATGATATCTGCCAAAGGTTTGAAATGATTTAATCCACATTCCTCAATAGTAATTTCACTCTGTCGTACATAAGTTTCAATCAAAACTATTGAAAGCAAGATGCATTAGAAACAGGAATAATTCTATCTAAGACCAAAGCATTTTGGGATTCTATGGAATGCGTAAACTCTATCAATGTCAATGTCTAGGTCTGCCTATGCTTTTCTCATAGTGATTTACCTCTCTCAAATAATTCACACACGATCTAAAATCGCTTCACGAAGTCTTATTTTGAATTGTTTCAGAACAATTGAATCTTAGGTTGTCCCTTGATCTACTAGATAACTATAGAATTATACAAGCTCAAAATAATACTAGTCTAGCAGAGTATACGAGTAATGAGCGGTGTTATGTGCATGTTTAACGACAGTAAACCGGCAGTTTGATATCTAGATACATACATAAATAATTCGTAGCTACAATCCTTCAGCCAGGATTACAACCTAGCTTCTCACACCACTCATGTTTTGTACGTTAATTTTAAACATTAGTGGCTGGGACCTACACTTTAAAGTCAATCCTGAACGACAGATTTTTGAGAAACTTTTAATATCAATTTTGAGTTTTTGCCAGAAATCTGCTGAGAGGATACCTCCACAGAAAAATTTGTTCATATTTCGTTATGATGGAGATGTTTGACATGGGTTTTGAACTCTGAAAGTAAATAAAAAATTGCTATGAAAAGTTTCTCAAAAATTTGTCGTTCGAAATCGACTTTAAACTGTAGGTCCCACCACTCATGTATAAAATTAACACACACAACATCAGTGGTGTGAGAAGCAAGGTCGTAATCCTAACTAAAGGGTTGTCATGACCAACTATGTATGTATAAACAATTACAGTTCTACAGACATTTAATTTATCATCCAACGCGAATCCAATTGACAGTCTACAAAACCCCTCAATTTGATTTTCATTAATCCAGTATCCAGTTATTAAATATCGAACTTAAACAGCCATACCCCAACACAGAAAATAAACAAAAGTTCAATGGCACAACCGGTTCCAAAATCGTGTCATTAACTTCACATGTCTTCCAAGCGATGTAACCTTGTAAATGTTTTCATCGACAAGGTACGAGTATTTATATCACTTCTTCTATTCCGAACATTTGCTAAGAAATTGTTGCCTGAAATTTTCTGGAATGAGCAGAGGTTGTTTGAAGGTGCACAAGTAAATATAAATGTACGTCTGTTTGTCCGTCTGTTTTTGTTTTGTCGGTGTATATTGAATCATTTTAATTTGACACCTGTGCTGTCTTGTGACTGACTAATGAATTCTTAAAAACCATCAGCATTTGCTTGAACATTTGCCTGCTTCAGTAATGAACGAATGGAAATAAATTATAAGGAAAACCACAGGCAGGCAACTTTTTTTGTGCATTTATTTTGTTTGTATATCAATTTGGCATTTGAATAGAAAATGTTAAATAAATACACTGTGGATCCCTTACTTTCCAAATTTTCCTTATAAATTCTCGAGAAGAACTGAAATATTAGTTTTGAACACTGAGAAAGAAAACTAAGGCTAATTTTTGGCAATGAACTTCTGTTGATATTACACTGGCTGCATAGTAACAAGCGACCTAACTTTACAGACGAATATTACTGGAATTTGGAACAGTAGTGGACACACTTTTGGTAGTAAATACACCGTTCAAGTTCCTAACAATATCTAGTTGCTTAGAATACTTTAGAATATTTGACAGCGTAGACGCAATAGTTTTTATACAGATTATATGCAGATTCTGTCTCTTTCCATCATTGTATTGATTGAAGATACCAGTTCAAGTTAATTCTGGTAACTACAGATAATTGTCTTAGAAGGAAAATAATTACTATAGGGCTCACCAAGTTTGTAAAGGCATAAGGCAAGGGTTTTAGAAATAATTTTTGTTCTTAATCACCTGACCGATATTCATCTCCTGATTTTCATTAGAACTTTAAAAAAATAATTTTTTAATGCCCATCCGCCTAGGCTATAGGGCTTGATGACGGTTCAGAGAAGACAAATTGGTTTAATGATGTCAATAAGGCCAACAAATTTTTTTGGCTTTATTTTCGAATTATAATGGCAATTAGATCACAAGTACATGTAAATACAACTGATTTAATGCGTTATCGAGTTAGTTAGTTATCGAGTCTAGTGCCGAGTTTTTTAAACTTTGCTCTTTTAAGCTGTTTCTTCGGAACGATTCAAGTTGTCCGATTCCTGACAATACCAATCCACATGATATTCAAGAGTTTCCAACGTACAAAGATTACGAAGGAGCTTCTTGCAACACCCATGTTGTGTGCATTAGTTTTATACAAGTCGACTCCGCACGATAGATTTTTTGAGAAACTTTTCATGGCAATTTTATTTACTCTCAGAGTTTTTGCCAGAAGACTGCTGCGAGGAAATCTCCGAAGAAATAGCATCCAATGCATCCAAAATAAAACCACTGTTTGGTATGGATTTTGAGTTTCCGTCTTTACTGGTCCATATACCTTTGTGAACCAGGTTAATTCTATCACTGTCAACGGCGAAAACCTCTGATTACCATTTGAATTGAATTTGAATTTGGCCTGAATGTGGTTACATCGGGACGGTGTTATGCGCCAAGCAGCTTATGCAACATTGGGTGTTCTACGCGAGTAATTTCAGGACATTGTCATCTCATGTGGAGCTGATGTGAACTGGCCAGCTTGATCTTGTGATTTGACCTCGTTAGACTTTTTCTTGTGGAGTTTTCTGAGGTCATATGTATCTGTTAATAAACTATAAACCACTGCGGTCCTCTAAACCAACATAACAAACTGAGTTATGGGACAAAGTCAACCAACATTGGACATTTGCATTGCTCTACAACCACAGCAGGCATGACGGACATTTGAACGTTGTTATATTCCGCACATCATCAATAAATGTTTTCAACTAAGAAATCTGAAACTGAAGACTGTATGCTCCTATTATATTGAGGAACAAAACGAAGTATGAAAACATATTCCTTGAGACTTCCTCTCAGCAATCGTCTGACTCTATAAGTGAGTAAAATTACCATCAGAAGTTTCTCAAAAATCTGTTGTTCTGAGTCGACTTTATACTGTAAGTTCCGCCACTCCTGGATAAAAGTAACGCACACAACATGGATGGTGTGAGAAGCTAGTTCATGGGCGTGACTTAAGGGTTGTAATGACTTTTTTATCTTTTGCTTTGCAACATCGGTGTCTTAGTTATATTATGTACTGCGGAAAAGCTCATAAAACAACAAAATTGGTCATTACAACCCTTCAGTCCTAGTTTCTCACACCACTTATGTTGTGTGTGTTAATTGTATACATGAGTGGCGGGACCTACAGTTTAAAATCGACTCCGGAGGACAGATTTTCTTGAGAAACTTTTCATGGCAATTTTATTCACTCTCAGAGTTTTTGCCAGAAATCTGCTGAGAAGAAGTCGCCGAAGAAATACTTTTTGTATTTTGTTTTGATGTCTGGCCTGGGGTCGAACTCTGTCTTTACGTCTAATAAGCCAACACACTACCAACTAGCCTATGGCGATTTCTACTAGAAGCGAAAAGCTCATAAACCGGTTTTATATATTCTCAGCTTCCTTTTTCCATCTTGTAGGCATAAATTATCTAGACTTTGCACTCCATAAAATATCTGACACGGGATCTTATTTCAACACACATTCAGTTGATATATGTTCCTCCACAAACTATAGGCAGGATCTAAATATGTGTAGCCAGAGTTTTCGAAATGCATCTCTCGGTACTAAATGCAAATACGAGTCTAGATAGGACATGGAGAAGCAATAGAAATTGCTAAGAACTACTTTTGTACTTCACTGTTTACCATTTAGTTCAAGTTTATTCTACCATAATATTATTCATGCCATAATATTGACGTCTCTATGTAGACAGACACGTGTACATGCTCATAATTATTCATACGACCTTAAAAAGAGTATTGACATTCGAAAAAGGAATTGCAAACCTATTAATACATATCCATTATATTATATGCTACATACACTCACGTACACTTGTGTGCGTACAAACATTGTTTATTTGCTCTAAAGTACTAGCTGAGAGCATTTTAGTTGTTGACTCGTTTTTGTTGTATAAATAATGCCTGGGCAGATATTTAATATTATTTTGTGGATTGGGTTTGGGATTGGATTGTGGTTGATTATTAGGATAATATCTGAAATATATTTCAATGAATAATATTCGATTACAATTAGCAATTAAAATTAAATTTTTAAAACCAAAGCAACTAAAACTAAAGCGAAAGTTTGTCAAATCGTTTTCATAAGTCACCACAAAAAGCAAATTTCATATTCGGTTTTGGCAATACACTTACATACACACATGCAAGCAACAATGCTTATGCTAGAGATTAAATAAAATTCAGTAATTAAGTGTTATTGTAATTAAATTATTTTTTATTATTAATTTTTATGTGAGTTTACCATGTGAGTTTTCTCTACCAATGGAGAAAGTGAGTCTACTGGATTCATTTAAATTCGATATTCTGATTGACTTAATTGTGTAATCAATTCCACAATATTTCTGCACAATACTTAGAGAAATAATAGAGTTTATTGATCTAATCATAATTAAATTTTACTAATACAATGCCAATCAATACCATCTATTATGTATCCATATCGAGTCCATATATAAAGGGTCCGCCAAATAATTTTTTTTATTTGAAAATGCTTTAAGAAAAAAACTACTGAATATTTTCTCAAATTTATTTTTTTTTATTTGAAAGTACAATCCTTCCGGTTAATAATGGAAAATAATTTCATTCAAATGTCTGCCTCGGCTGGCCATGCAGTAGTCTACACGATCGGTCCAATTTTTAAGTACATTATCGATTGTGTGCAGCTGTATTTCACCAATGGCTTCACGAATATTGTCCTTTAAAGCGTCAATTGTCTCTGGCTTGTCGGCGTAACACTTATCTTTGACGGCACCCCACAAATAATAGTCCAACGGTGTCAAATCGCAGCTCCGAGGTGGCCAAACGACATCAGCTCTGCGGCTGATAATTCGATCTTCAAAAACAGGGCGCAAAACATCGAGTGTAGTGTGTTGTTCGGCTGTGTTGTTGCATTTGAGAAAATATTCAGTAGTTTTTTTTTAAGCATTTAAAAAAAAAGTTATTTGGCGGACCCTTTAGTATCCCAATAAGCAAGACTTTTTCTTTCGAGTTGCATTAGTGCCTCACAGATTCCAAGTATAAGTTCCAACAAGTCATTCCCATAATCACATAATTTAAATACAGAGTTAAAGAGGTCCTTATTCTTAATAAGTGTTTCTCAAGCTCACAGTGCACTCTCAACAGATTTATTAGTAAGCTAGGATAGCAATTACCCAACAAAACCCATTTAGTTAGAGAACAGTGTCCTCTCCCGCATACACGCCGGCTGCTTGCAATAAATTGCCACTTGATGTATACCGTAGAATAAGAGCTGTTGAAACAAATAGCTGCTTTGTTTACATACATACATAACATAATTGGCCATTACAACCCTTCAGTCAGGATTACGGCCTAGCTTCTCACACCACTCATGTTGTGTGCGTTAATTTTATACGTGAGTGGCGGGACCTACAGTTTAACGTCGACTCCGAACGACAGAATTTTGAGAAACTTTTCATGGCAATTCTATTTACTCTCAGAGTTTTTGCCAGAAATCTGCTGAGAGGAAGTCGCCGAAGAAATATTTTTTTTTTCATATTTCATTTTTGATGTCTGACCTGGGATACGAACCCGGGCTTTACGAATAGTAAGCCAACACACTACCTACTACACCACGGCGACTTCGGCTTTGTTTAGCAGCTGTCAAATGAATATTGAATAAGCAGCTGAACTGCGTATATTATTATGCCTGAACACTTAAAATATTGTACTCAATTAATCGAATATTGACTCAATAAAAGAGCATATCTGAACATAGTATAAGGGAGTCGACCTTGAGCTGAGGCTTTTGAATTTATAATTTAAGAATTTCTCTGCTTTCTTATGGTTTTCATTATCATTATTCAATATTCCTCTAAAACAGCTATTCGCAACTACCTTTGCATTGTTATTATATACATCGGAAATGGTCCTTATGGTATGTATGGTAAATTTTGTGTGAGTATTATGGCAAGTGTACATATGTATATCATTTCTTTCATTTTTGTTCATTTTATTTTATTATTATGAAGAACGATTTGTTGTTTTTAAAATGCTAAAGAAAAACTGTAACATAAACTACTGTTACAATCTCTGAAACGGGTACTTAACGGTTGGTTTTATAGAAATACTCTTATAACACACATGCTTATTTCCATGCTACTGCTATTGTTATTGTTATTATTATTGTATTACAGTTGGTGGTTGTTTTACAATTTTCTCCAATCTTTTAACCTTTAACACTCGTACTCTATTATTTGCAAAATTTTCTTCTGTTTTCTTTTTGATACATACAAAATGCTAAAAATTTTAAAAAGCTTGTAGGAAATATAGGATTGCATGCGAGAGTTGTTATGGAAGTTGAAAGTATATTTTAAAATGAATGCTTTTATAAAAAAAAGCATAAATAAAACATTTACAATAGCAAAATCCAGGGATATACCACCACTGCTGTGAACCTGTTACATCAAAAGAAAACACCTGATTCTTTATTCACAAAGTATAAATTCCATACGGTAGTTTAATACGACTGAGAATGGATGGTTAGGTTAGGTTATTATGGTAGCTTCCATACCAAAAGCTCACTTGAGCACGCATAGCGGCCCGTTGTGACGCCAAAGGTGAACGCATTCCATTCGAAACCAGGGGGAAGAAGTTGGTCAGCGCAAGGGATGCACATTTCAAAGCACGACTACCCCACGCGAAAACCAGCCAGAAAGCTTTATAAACGAGGCTCTATCCTTGACATCAATGGATGATAGCTCCGTCAAGCTGACAAGGGTTGGAGAGCCAAATAACCTATATCTGCACCTTGCAAGAGATGGGCATTGACAAAGAAAGTGGATAACAGTCTCCTCTTTCTCAGCGGATCTGCACGCACGGCAGAAGTCGTTAAATGGGAGCCGCATTCTTTCCGCGTGTCTACCCATAAAACAGTGACCTGTAAGCATGGCCACTGTGATCGAGATGATGTTACGACTAAGTTCAAGTAACTGGTTGGTGCGCCTTCTATCCATTGAAGGCCAAGTGAGCCTAGCGGTGGATCAGGACTCCTCATTGATCCAGGATATGTTGGCGTCTTGGAAGAATTTCCGTGCGATGGCCAGCTTGAACGAGGTAGTTGGTTGATTGAAGAGGATTCCGGAAGTAGTGCGCTAGCTCTGGCTAGCCCGTCGGCTTTGCAGTTTCCCGGAATGTAACAGTCTCTGGAGTCACAGACAAGTGTGACATTGAAGCGCCGAGAATGGATGGTAGTTCCTTTGTGGTTGGTTCTTCGTGCCACCATATAGTCTGACTGTATGATTTTTAAGAAAATCGGTTCAAAGAAGTTCTCAGTTCTAAACTCTGAACAAAGTACAGAGACTGACTGATTACTGGATAAATACGACGTGTTTTCTGACCATTGGGGAACTTAAATGAAAATACACAGATATTCAATGCCGGGTTCTAATTCTTCATGAGTGGCAGGTTCGTCGACAGAAACTAATGACTTAAGCAGAATCGAACACGCCAGGTCGCAGAACCGCTTTTTGAGAGGTAGTAGTGATCAAATTTATTTTTCCATTAATCGAGCATTATTTAGAGTGCTAAATTTGAAGTTCCGCCGTCATATTGATGCATCAAATCTTGTTGATGTTTATTTTATAAATTTTTTTTAAACAAAAATTAAATCATCTGATGGATGCCGGGGGGTTTCGCAAACGGCTTTAGGATTTTCTTTGTATCAAATGCAACAATTTTATTGACGTTGGCATTGAAACATATATGAGTTTAATTGTTAATCAAAAGTTCTTAGATATTCGTTGCAAGTAAGTTCAGTCAGAATGAAATAAAAAATTGCTAACAAGTATCGAAGACAATCGACATTCCGGCCTCTTCTCCAAGACTTCACCATACAGTAGAAACTCTCTCTTCTGTATGTATATTTCATTGGCTTGGTGATGCGAGTAGGCCTTATTCAACAGGACGATTACAGCGAACGCATTTATTTCTTTAAAACTAAATGATACATGAGGGCTACTAGGAACGTAAACCAATTGCTAATCTGTTAGTAACATAGCTGTAGTCGCCGTAGTCTAGTCGGTAGTGCATTGGCTCGTTAGACGGTAGGCCGCGGCTCAAGGCCCATGTCAGACATGTCCAACAAAACGAAATATGAAAAATATTTCTGAGCAGATTTCTAGCCAAAAATTCTGAAAGTAAATAAAATTGCCATAAAAAGATTCACTGTAGGTCCCGCCACTCATGCATAAAATTAACACACACAACATAAATGGTGTGAGAAGCTAGGATGTAATATTGACTGAAGGGTTGTAATGACCTATTATGTATGTACATATGTATGTATGTAGTAACCTCGTTTTCGTTACAAATTATATGTTTAAACCCATAAAGCCGAGTAAGTGATTAATTTTTTGTAATAATTGCACTCATAAGAGGCCTGAGTTAAATGCCAAGAAACAAATAAATTTTAAAGTGGACAACTCAGGGACATGGTAAATAAAGTTAAACTTGTTCTCAATAACGTTTATAAAACCCCTAACTGCAGTAACTTTCTAATGCACGAAACTCAGTTTAATATATGCACAGGTTATCGGTTACAATATATCAAAGATGAAGCCTCCATAAAGTCGCACATGTCATCCTGCATCACAATTTGAATTTCATATGCATTCGCCCTATAAAATATCGTATAACCCTCGTATATTGCACCTATAAGTAACCATTTCACCTGCTATCGTAGCAAAATAATAATAAAAAGAGGAGAGAAAAAGTGTATAAAACAAATGATTCTTTATTTTGTTTCTATAAGCACGAGTAAATTTGTTTCATACCGCATATAGAAATCAAATTTCACAGAAAATTACTTTCGTTTGCTTTAAAAGAAAAACAAGGAAAACAGAAATGCTTTTATATGCTGCACGCAAGTATGAATTTAGGTACGCCTTTATATGTCATACAGTTGTTATGAATTGAGTAATGGCAAGTGAAACAATAAGAGCTGAAAGAGCAGTCGACTATAAAACCCTCTAAAAACAGATTTTCATGGAATATTTCGAAAGAAATAAGAGAAAATAAGAAATAATTTGAAAAAATACATTTGTATTTCGAGTGTAGCTTTATGGTTTGATTGTGGAAACTGAATACAATTATAATACCTTGAGTATCTTAACGAAGGTAGGGTGTAACAAGAAATATTTTTTGAAAAATCCTTTCGAAATAGAAAAATTTATATTGCAATACACACGATCAATTGTTTTGTATAAAATAAACAAATAATAAAGAAAATAAAAATAAAATAAAAACCAATCACAACAACATTTATTTGAATAAAATGGCATAAATAAGTACAAGTACATGCATGCATGATGTACGATTTTCCAAAAGGCACAGGAATATTTCTGAAGAAAAATTTAAAAAAAGAGAGAAAATAATATGATAATATTTAATCACGGTAAAAGTCTAGCAAACGATTCAAAGAGATATTGATTTTATATTATCAGGGAATTTATAGGGCAGTAGGAATTAATGAACTTGACTGGAGAACCAATTAAGAAGGTAGTACTTTAAAAAGGGCCTGGAAAAAGTGGAAGTCTAATCGTTTTACAATTCATCAGTCAAGAGAATCGAGGCAATTTGGTACTTATACTTATAAATTTCCCTATAATCGATAATAAAGTACTTTCATCTTTTTGATTCACAACGACTAGACATGAGTATGAACACATATTTCTCCCCATACTGCTATGCGGCAAAGCATTGGATGGTTTTCCGATTGAGGATAGACGACTACAAGTGTGTTACACAAGTATCAAATATGTTAAGAGCTTCAGGACGACGTAACTTAAAAACTTCACTGACGTTCTATTACTACCAACATTTATTTTCTTACTAAACTACCTCTAAAGCTTGCTTTCTGCTTTATTTCTACTTTAATTTATTTTTGATATGGTAACTTCGAGAGCTTTACTGTTTCTATGTAGCTTTGTTTTTGTAATGTTTTAGTTTTCTTTTTTTTTAGAGAGCAACGTCGGCATGAATAATATACGGCTTTCCAAAAAGTTTTTAATATGTTATAGAGAAGTTAATAGATTTAAAGATGTACAACAAACTGAGGCAAGTAAGAAAATCTTAGTAAGGAAATCTTTAGCTGTCACTGGTTGGTCCTATGGTAGATTCCCAATTAATTGAAGACAATAATGCAATAACGAAAAGGAAGCATACATACATACCTAATTGGTCATTACAACCCTTTAGTTAGGATTACGACCTAGTTTCTTACACCACTTATGTTGTGTATGTCGGTTTTTATACATGAGTGATGAGACCTACAGATTAAAGTCGACTCCGCACCGCAGGTATTTGAGAAACTTTTCATGGCAGTTTTATTTACTCTCAGAGTTTTTGCCAGAAATCTGTTGAGAGAAAGTCGCCGAAGAAATATTTTGTCATATTTCGTTTAGTTGGACATGACTGACCTGGTGTTAGAACCGAGGCCTAATGTCTAATAAGCCAACACACTACCTACTAGACCACGGTGACGAAAAAGAAACAGCACCGATAAATGCGAGGTTGTTCGGTTTGTATATGGCAGTTTATACTTTTTTACAGTTTAGATTATGGCGGGTACAGACGGCTGCTGTTATGAAAACGTTGGAGAGTTAAAGAGATTGTTAAATTGTTCGTAAGACTTTGTTTTTTTCCTTAAGGTTTGTTGAACGCAAGCACTAAACTATTCTAATAATATTCCTTTAAAAGTGTTGTTCCTGATTCTGTAAGACAGAACCGACGATACCTTTTCTTTCGGGAACGATACACTTTCTAGATTGGTATCCAACTTATGGATGATGTAAAGATTGGCCCAATCCACTAGCAGTTCGACTATTTCAGGTTATGTGCAGATGACTAGAAGCTGAAGATCATAGAGTATCATATCCGCTCTTTTGTAGGAGAAGAATGAGAGCCTTTAGTAGAACATTCTTCAATGATTAGGGGAATAGAGGTGACTGAAGTATATATGTTTATGTTCTTCTCGCTGATTGTTCTCTCTTTCACTCTTCTATTTCTCTGTATCTCCATATGTATATCGCTCTTGTTTCCTTTTTTTCCAAAGGGAACAATTAGTCAAGTAAACTTCGAGTGTATTGTACTTGCCATCATGATTCGACACATACTACTGTACATCCCCAAACCAACCAAACACTTGTTAAATCATGTAGAGGTGGCATGTTCTAGTATTTAATGGTGCTCGTTTACAAACCGCTGATAATGAATTTTAAAAGATCAAAGACTTCAATCTTCTCCATATAATCTATCCAACGGGTGAAGTAAAACTTACTAGGAGGGTCTTCAAGATTAAGAGTAGCCTGGTGTAGTAATAACTGTACACAAAAGCATCTGCAAAAAACCCCAATAAAAAGAAGAACATGAGAAAATAAAAACAACCGTAAGTAGATCCATTACGAATCCATGCAAATCAATAATTAATAAAGCCACGAGTCAAACGAGTGCCTTTCCCCAATTTTATGATCCATTGTTTGATTGGGGGCGTATTTGTAAAGTTCTAGACGGTTCTTAAGGTAAAGTTCTAATTCAAAAATTTAGTTTCGGTAAAACGGTTTCAATTGAAATGTATTAGAATTTGTATCATTGCTAAGTCTTTATTTTAATTTAATTTTTTGAAAATGTTTCGTTTTAGTCCTGTGGTATTTGCATTTAAGGGCAATCACGTAAATCTTCACGATTTCTTAAGTTTTTTAAGATTTACTTACATACACATACGATATATAAGTACAGAGGCAAAATCCTTCGTATTGAAAGAACACAAAACCATATCAATTTGAAAAATGACACATAAAAACCACCATTTATGGGCTAATATTATGGTTTTTTTCTAACATTGGCGAAGTAATATATGGGCTTTATATGTAACAAATATATATTCCAGTTATCTTTATGTGTGTGTGAATGAAATTGTATATTTGTTTTGTTTTCTATTTTTTTTTTTAAGTTGTTGAAGACAATAGTGATTGCCGTCGTGATTGTATTTCATGCTGGAGATGATAAAAAGCAAAGCAGGTGCAAATACTTTTAGTTTATGTCATACGTGATGATTTTTATTGGCATGAATATAAAATATTTTATATAACATACTGGTATGCGAGGGTTATAAAAAAAGTTTATGTTTTCTTTCGATTATTATAAATACCTTTAAAACTGCGAAGTGTAATGTTTTCTTACTATGAACTTAAAACACAACCTTCTGCTCTCTAATATTACATGTTGTCACCTGTTTTTTTTTCAAACAAAACGTGCTTTAATCATAAATAACAGGAAAGAAATTCCATCACACTTTCAGCTTCAAACACATGTTCGCTGCGAATAATTGCCTAAATCTGATCGGCATGCAATAATTTATGAAACAGAATAGTTTTAAATATTTTCAAAAATACGAGGGATGTATTAGATAGTGTATTCTATATAGTATCATGATATAGCTCATAAAATAGGCCAATAAAAATAATAAAACCAAGAAACCCGCGGTAAAGACTGTAAAATGTATTAACAATGGAAATCGCACTTAGGTCAAGCAACGCCTTCTTTTAAGAATAAGACAAGTTCCTCACCAATAAAGCCAATATAACAGCCCGATACATACATACATGCATACATAATTGGTCATTACAACCCTTCAGTCAGGATTACTAATATTGTGTGTGTTAATTTTATAAATGAGTGGTGGGACCTACAGTTTAAAGTCGACTCCGAACGACAGATTTGTGAGAAACATTTCATGGCAATTTTATTTACTCTCAGAGTTTTTGTCAGAAATCTGCTGAGAGAAAATCGCCGAAGAAATATTTTTTCGTATTTCATTTTGATGTCTGACCTGGGGTTTGAACCGAGACCTCACGTCTAATAAGCCAACACACTACCTACTAGACTACGGAGACTTAGCTTAGACAAACTAAGCAATATTTCTTCGGTGGCTGGGTTACAGCCTTAGGCCTATATACTACTCACTTTTCTTACTTTATTGGTCATTACAACCATTTAGTTAGGATTACAACCTAGGTTCTCGTGTTCTTATTTTAACCATAAGTGGCAGAACTTCGAATGACAAATTTTTGAGAAACTTTTCATGGCAATTTTTTTCACTCCCCAGCGTGACTGTTAGAAGATGTCGTTTAGATAAATATTTTTTTATATTTCACTTTGTCCCTGTCTGATCTTGGGGTTTAAACCATAAGCTCTCGTCTAATAAGCCAACACACTATTTCCAAGGATACGGCGAGGAAGCAGCAATAAATTTCTACAAAAATGTATCTTTAAAAATATTTTGAAAAGCTTTCAGAGTGTACTGTTAACACGTCACCAGTAAAAGTATTGAATATCGGTGACCAAACTACATAATCTTGAAATGTTCGAAACCAATTGCTATTAGGCGGCAGTTTTCAAGGTTATAAGCCTCAATATTTCTTGCGATGGGTAGGTAGGTAGGTAGAAGTGGCTGTCCCCTCGATGGATTCATGAGCGGACACACTTAGGCCGCACACAGGGCCCAGGTATCTCTTTCTCCTCTGACCAAGTGCCGGGCATGTGCACAGTAGGTGAAGAATAGTTTCATCCTCCTCCTCATCTCCACAGCTTCTGCAGAAATCATTCGCGAGGTGTCCAAGACAATACCCCTCGCATGCGTTCCTATAATAGAATGACCCGCAATAACCGCGATAACAGCGCTGAGCCTACTTCCTTGGCCATATTTTTTGCGCCGTTCTGTCCTTATCCGAAGCTGCCCACCTACTCTTGACAAGGTCCACGATTGCATTGTCAATTATAAGCCTGCAGGTATACAAAGGGATCCCCGATGGTCGGGCCCCTTCTGGCCAAATCACCCGCTCTGCAGTTGTCGGGAATATCTCTAAGTCCCGGTACCCATGTGATACAAACATCATATCGGTTCGCCACCTCATTGAGTTATCTGCGACAGTCGTACACCGTCTAGGTGTTTATTACACTAGAATCCAATGCTTTGATGGCCGCTTGGCTATTGAAGGTATGGTGATTTTCCACCTGTGAACATTTTTGTCCACAATAATTTTCACCGCAGCCTAAATTGCAGACACTTCCGCCTGAAAGACGATGCATTGATTCGGTAGCCTTATAGACTTGGATATTCCGATTGATTTCGATTTTGCGATGGGTATTCTGTTAAAATCTTTAAAGCTGAATTGAAAAATATCGGCTGCAATATGTTCATATAAAAAGATTACATATCTTAGGGATTGTAAAGTAGAGTCTCCGTATCAATGCTAAAATTACTTTTGTCGCAGATTACATGTTTATTTTGAGATTCATAAAAACCATTTCAACTTTGTATTGAACTCAGTTAAGAATAATGTTTCCACTTCGGACTGTAGCATAATTCCTTCACATATAGGTTGTGGTAGTAAATTACACAGCAAAAGCTTATAGTCCAGTCTCAAGTAGAAGTTTCTAGAGTTTCTATTTAATTTCAGGCAATTTTACTATCAGTTACCTTACTTCCATGTAAAGTGAGGTGGCAAAATATTTTATTAACCTTTGCTGACTTGATTATTCATTATTTATTCGAGAGGAAGTATTTATTTACTTTTTAGATGAAATAAAATTTTTCTTCATTTGGATATATTTCAGAATATTTTAATAGGGATGGATTTCCTATTCAACTGCAATCCTTTTTGCGTTAAGCTTCACTAAATTATTAAAGATTCCAATACTGATTAAAGTCTTACAATTTTTAAAACATAAATCATGTCGAAAATAAAATTTAATCAATTATTTTGTTGTTGTTGTTGTTGTTGTTGTTGTTTACAGTTTTTCACAGTTTAACACCTATTGGAAAACCAAAATCTTTTTTCATTTTCACATATTTTACTTTCACTTTTGTGTCACAAAAACAAAAAAAAAAGGAAAATCAAAGAAAAGAAATCTGCCACTTACATTAAGCCCCTCTCTCCCATTTCTCTACATTGTTTTTTTTGTCACTTTTTGACCAATTTTTAAGTATAAAACAAATGACCCTTTGTGCCACACAATATGTTCACAAGTGGCATGTTCTTATGCTTGTCGTTCATTCGTTTTCTGTTGCCTTTAGTGATGGTAGCGGTGGTGGTGGTGGTGCTGTTGGTTAAAAGCTTGGTTCACTGGCTTCTGGCTGTTGAATGGCGACGTGTGTACATACCATAGTCGTGGTATAAGTGTAGGTAAATGTAGCATCCACAGCAGTAGGTTTAAGTCTAATTTACAGCTTTTCTGCTTAAACAGACATTTACCGTTAAATATATTATAGGATTCGTTTAATTTTTTTCGTATTTATTTTTCACTATTTTCCTTTACTTATCCCCTCTTTCTCTCTCTCTCTCTTTCTCTATCCTTATATGGGATTCATATTAAAAAAGATTTTAGATTTTCGTAATTTTTCGTTTCCTTCTTCAATTTTTTCTTCCTTTTTTTGCTGCTCTCTCTCTCTCTGTGAATCCTTTTTTTTTGAAAAATTTTTTGTGAACATATAAGGCCATACGTTGAAAGTGTTAAAGGTAAACGTGTATTTAATGCTCGTCCATATAAAATGTAACACATTTACGGGTCCAGGCTTCTTTTTTCCTTCTTCATTTTCATTTGTTTTTTTTTTTTTTTTGTTATTAAAGGGGATGAGTATATAATAAAATTAATCTTGAACTCTGGCTAGAAAAAAATTTTTAGTTTGCTTAAAACGAAAATCAAAAAAAGCCAAGAGAAAAAAGCAAAAAAGAAAAAGGAAATCAATAACAAGTAGAAGCAATTTTGTGGAGTGCTAACCATTATTCTCTTCTTCTTTCTCGTTTTTGTGATTCTTCTGTTTTACGCTTGAGAAACATTTTCACTTTTAACCATCATTTTCACACATGGTTTTTTTTCTCTTTTTTCCTTTCTTTCTTTCCCTTACTTATCATTTTCGTTTTCAGATTTCAGTTTTTTTTTATGGTTTGGCATTTTGTTATTGTACAAAATGGAGCATAAATTGTAATCAAAAAAATCTCATATCTGGAGACTATTACTAGCATATTTGCATATAAACAAACTTTGTATGGAGATACATACTAAAATTAAGTTCATGAGAAATTTAAGAAAAGCAAATTGCAATGACCAAAGGTCCACTAGAACTACTGGTGGTGGTTAAATACCACAAAGGTAAGGCATTTAAAAAAGAAACCTTAATAAATGAACCAGGTTATCTTTTGTTCTGGTTTCAGCCGATTCACATTTACGTTACGATTCGCAACATCTGAAGAAGTACGGTCCAATAATACCACCAGCCCAAAAAACGCACCAAACTGTGACTTTTTCTGGATGCATTGGTAGCTTTTGCAATGCTTCTGGCTGGTCTTCACTCCAAAATCGCCAATTCTGCTTATTTACGTATCCATTGAGCCAAAAATGAGCTTCGTCGCTGAACACAATTTTTCAATAAAGAAGTGGATCTTCGGCCTAATTTCCAAGAGCCCATTAACCAAAAATTCTGCGTTGCGGTAGGTCGTTCGACTTCAATTCTTGCGCCAGCTGTATGTTGAAAGGCTTCACACCCAAATCCTTCCACAAAATCTTCCACGTTGTTGAGTAACAGAGGCCCAATTGCTGCGAACGGCGACTAATCGATAATTGATGGTCATCATTAACACTGGCCGATACAGCTGCGATATTTTCTTCAGTTCGCACTCTACGTAAGCGTGTTGGTGGTTTAATGTCCAACAATGTAAATTTGATGCGAAATTAAGTCACAATAGCCCGAATAGCCGCTTCAGTGGGTCGATTAAACTGACCATAAAATGGAAGAAGCGTGCGATGAACTTTCTTAACAGAGCATGCATTTTGATAATAAAATTCAATGATTTGCAAGCGTTGTTCGTTTGTAAGACGATTCATGGTTAAATTATAGACCAAACTGAAGATGTTTGATAGTGAAACAAAACACGAAAGGTGCGTGAGCTGTTTAAACCAGTGTTGCCAAAAAGATAATTGCTAAAAAATCACCCGTTATGTACATCTGCAATGCGTTTCGTAACTAACAACCACTGTAAACTTTACTCCTTGGAAGAGAAAATTCTTCGGTACTAAGACCCAAAAAAAAAGCATAAAATGCCCAATTTTGTATCACGATCAACACTACGCAGTACAATAAACAAATTCTACTCACTGGCATGCAGATTGCTAAGAGAAATTAAGAAAATAAATTTTAGGAGATATAAAGAAAGAAGAGAAAAGTAGGTGACACTGAATTATGCATAGTACGGCTAAAGATCAAATTCTCTCTGTAAACCATTGAAATTAATTCTGTATTCCATTGGACAATCGACAACGTGTGGATGGGTTCAACGTGATAGGCTAGTGCTACGAAAATAACTCGTTTAATCTAGGTTAGGTTAGGTTAGAGGACGTATACTTGTCAATTAAGACAAGTACAGTACCCGGAGGTCGAATTGACCCATTGTACTACGTCATAGTTTCTCAAACCACTTATGTTGTGTGTGTTAATTTTATACATGAGTGGTAGGACCTACAGTTTAAAGTCGACTACGAACGACAGATTTTTGAGAAACTTTTTCATGGGAATTTTATTTACTCTCAGAGATTTTGACAGAAATCTGCTGAGAGGAAGTCGCCGAAAAAATACTTTTTGTTTTTTATTTTGATGTCTGACCTGGGTCTCGAACCCTGACTTTACGTCTAGAAAGCCAACACACTACCTACTAGACTACGGCGACTTAATCTAACTGCAAGCCGTTCCACAGTGCTCTAATTTATAAATTGTGTTGTATATTCTAGTGTTACTGATGAAAACTATCGGTTTCCTTTAAGAGAGTT
Source organism: Sarcophaga variegata (assembly GCA_932273835.1). Taxonomy (NCBI): domain Eukaryota; kingdom Metazoa; phylum Arthropoda; class Insecta; order Diptera; family Sarcophagidae; genus Sarcophaga; species Sarcophaga variegata. The sequence goes on from OW026361.1 coordinate 115,063,722, forward strand.
CATATTGACTTAGAGGCACGGACTCATGCATAAGAATAGAATTTCAATACGGTGATGCTTGCATCGTATTGACCGTAATACGACTTCGAGATACCTAACCAGCTCCATCTAAGTCAACCATTGTAGACGTTGGTGCTTTTATGATTGACAATACATTTAAACTTTTTCAAGAGTAGCTCGATTAAGCTGTGCTAGTCACACACAAGTTATATTAACGTCACATGAAACGAACGTAATTAATTTAATCACAGCTAATTTTACTTCCAGCCTGAAAGTTGTATCATATTTTATTGCAAATTATTTTACATATCTGTAGATATGTATATATCGGTATATCGGTTACAGGAACGTTTCGTAGATATATTCAGGAACTCAGTCTTCTGGCAAAAATTCATAAAAATTAAATAGATGCCATGGACATACATAAATAGTACATACATCATTGGTCATTACAACCCTTCAGTCAGGATTATGGACCTAGTTTCTCACACCACTTATGTTGTTTATACATGGGTGGCGGGGCCTACAGTTTAAAGTCGACCCCGAAGGACAGGTTTTTCAGAAACTTTTCATGGCAATTTTATTTACTATTAGAATTTTTGCTTGAAATCTGCTGAGAGGAAGTCGCCGAAGAAATACTTTTTGTATTTTATTTTGATGTCTGGTCTGGGGTTTGAACCCAGGCTTTTCGTCTAATAAGCCAACTCAATACCTTCTAGACTATGGCGGCTTCAGATGACATGTAAATTTACTCAAATCTGTCTTTCGTAGTCGACATTAAACTGTAGAGCCCGCCATCCGCCACTAATATAATACACACAAGCTGTGTGAAAAGCTAGATTGTAATCCTGACTAAAGGGTTATAATGACCAATTAAGTAAGAAAAGTAAGTATATAAGGCTTAGGCTCTAATCCAGCCGCACAATAAATGTTCAAGAGGGTGTTATTTCTGAGCAGTAAAAACTGGCGACTTTATTTACAAGAGGTTTGCTTAGTTTAGTTAACGAAAGAGAAGCATGACAATTAAAGCAATAAAAATTGAGTTTTACGGACGACATTAAGTCGCCGTAGTCTAGTAGGTAGTGTGTTGGATTATTAGACGTAAAGACACGGTTAAAACCCCAGGTCAGCTATCTCCAACAAAATGAAATATGAAAAAATATTTTTCCTTCGATTTCCTTTCAGAGAGAGTAAACAAAAACGCCTTGAGTAGTTTCTCAAAAATCTGCCGTTCAGAGTCGACTTTAAGCACACTCATGTATAAAAATGAAAAAACACAACATAAGTGGTGTGAGAAGGTGGGTCGTATCCTGACTAAAGGGTTGTAATGACCAATTATGTATGTTTACAGGAAAAAATTCGAGACGACTTCTTAGATCTAAGGGTGGTTTTGATCACATTCTCCTTTAAAACCCAATCACCATAAAGAATTTTGTGCTTCCATTATGTCACACCCAGAAACCCCTATAAATAATGAAAATGACAGGAAAAGGATTTCGAAATCAAGAAAATGAAAACTTTTGTGTTGACTTTAACGTGTTGACAATAAATGTATGCAGGCTTTGAATATTAAAAATGCCAACACCTTAACAATGCAATGAAAAAAATAAAAAAAAAATAAGGAAACAAACCAAGTGTTAATAAAACTAAACAACAACAACAAAACTATACTAATTTGAAATTCTAAAACATTAGAAATTAAAATGAAAAAAATTACATTCAAAATGACTACAAAAAAATTTGTAATTTTTAATTAAATTCATGGAAACAAACAAATAATGAGTACTTTAAGGCTTACAATTGCAAATTAGTTTTACAAAATTTATAACAACAACACTCCCTTCTCTCTCTCTCTCTTTCGCGGTGTATATGTGTGTTTGTGCGAGTGTAAGAGTGTCACAATTTATTTATTTATTAGTGTCGCTAAATATTGTTTTAGTTTATTAATCAGTGCACTTCCGTTATACTTCACACATGAAAACAAAAAGCCATTTCCGTTTAACTAAATATGTGTGTGTATGTATGTATGTGTATAGGATTTGACTACGTAACTTATTTACACCAAGTGAATGGGGAAATTTATAATGACAGAAGTATTTTGATTGTATTTTAAAATCGGAAAAAGAGAATAATTAATTACAAATGCAAATACAATTCGCGATAAATGCGAACTGCTGACATAATAATGCATATGAATTTGTAATTTATTTAGATAAGGTGCGATTATTAAACAGCATTGTAAGTGAATTTAATTTAAAGTATAAATCAGTATAAATCAGAGGAGAAAAAAAGAACACAACAGAATTATTACGAGATATTGTTGATAGTGATATATATATGCGACAACACTAAACAAAGCATCAGATTAAGTCTGTGGTGATATTATACTCGTAAATGGATGTGGTCGTGAGGGAGGTTTTATGTTTTTCAGCGTTGTTTTACCCACTGAAATGAGTAGTTAGAATCTCCGAATGATGTTACCATCAGTATTACATTTTTTTTTTTATTTATGCGGTACAACTCTCACAGCCGTAGAGCCCCTCTTCTTTGTAAAGATTTCCGAGGTTAGGTAGGTATATTGAAGAATAGAAAACCAAACATGTAGGCTTCTTGTGAGCTCACTATTAAGAATACCACCCTACTTTCTATAAAAATACCCTTAGGTGCCCCGATGTTATAGTTGGTAGTGTGCTGAATACCAAATGCCTAGGCCGTGGTTTCGATTTCCCATCAAAGACCCTGGGTGTTTTTTGATTGTCTGATTTTTAAGATTATGGCTGACTTTCAAAATGTATCAATACAAAGTTTGTATGCAGTTCTACTACAGTATATAAATTATGCGGATATACAAAGGTACCAAACAATACATCAACTATAAATCCGATGCCTGACTGCTTTTTGACTGCGTTAAAAATACACATTGACGACGTTATTAAATAGTATACATTGTAGACATTCTGTATAGCGGCTTTATGAAACACTATACTTTGTTCAAACACAAAGCAAGTAACATTTTGTAAGTCAGCCTATATGAGTAACCGAAGCAAAAAAAAAGAAGAAAACAAATTAAAATTTGTTTCATGCTGCCCCCGTGCCCTACTTCTATAACTATCTTTCTGTTATTTCAAGAGAGAAGCCAGGCCGTAATCCTGACTGAAGGGTTGTAATGGCCAATTATGTATGTATGTATACTGCATGAGTACGAGTTCATCTCCTGAGTGTTGGTATTAATAAAAAAACTTCCTTAACTTCTTCCATCACATTCATCTAAGAAGTGTCATTCCCAAAATATTGGCCTCTTGAGCTTATGAAAGCTAGGCAATGACACAAAAAGTAGTCCATCGTCTCGATATTTTTACCGCAGGCCCTGTATTCATAATTCAACTTCACATCAATACGTTTTAGGTGTGTACATATAAGACGGAGAGTGTCATGAGTCCCATGTAGTCGCCGTAATCTAGTAGGTTCTGTGTTAGTTTATTAGAAGTGAGGCCATGGCTCAAACTCTAGGTCATAAGGCTTCTCCAACAAAACGAATTATGAACTGTAAAACTGTCTGTGCAAATCTCTAGGAGTAAATATAATCGCCATGAAAAGTTTCTCAAAAAATGTGTCATTCGGAGTCGTCTTTAAACTGTATGGCCCCATCATTCGTCTATAAAATAAAACATACAACGTAGGTAGTGTGAGAAACCAGGTCGTAATCCTAACAGAAGGGTTGTAATGAGCAATAACTATGTATGTATGTCACAGGAGTACAGTCATTAACGCATTTAGGTCAGCCTTATTTAGTTTTGCAATACTCTCCTCCAGTTTTTTTTATTCCAGTTTATGGTGTATAATACTCTGCCTCTATTAGCCAGAATATTCGGTTACTAGCTTCCGTTGGTAAACACTGATAGGATAGCTGGATTATCGCAAAAACATACATGTACCTTCTTTATAAAGCATCATGTAAGTTATTTCTGGAGGAGGAGACAAACATACAACCAGTTGCTTTTCGTTTATAAGCATGCATGATGTCAATGGGATTTATTCGGATCTGATGAAATCAGTTTTTTTCCTGTCTGACCTTTGCCAGGCTCCAAACTAAGAGAGCAGAAATTTCCATTTTTAAAGGCTTTCGGCCTGTAGGAAAATTGCTATCTATCATCTTTCCTAAGGGTTAACGTGATACTTGTGCAAGTATGATCATGTGGTTGAGTATTCGTAACAAAAGTAGGACACAAAATGTTTTTTAGGTCGCGGTGTTTGCTGATGGACCTCGTGCTATTTTTTATCTGGTTGTCAAAGTACAGTTGATGACAATACAAGAAAACCTATTATTTGGATGAAAATTTTATTTCATTATAATGTTAAGAACTTATCCTTATGTACGGAGTACAATCTTATTTAAATGACACCCTCTATATGTACTGCAGCAATCGATTTTTTTATTTAAATTTCTAGCTTTTTTCATACTTTCATGCAATATATTGGCGACAATTTGAAGAATATTGGTTTTCAAATGCTTTTAAATGCTCTTTCTTAATAATTAAGAGACTATTAAAAATCATTATGGATTATTTTCATAACTCTCTAAGCTGATATAATCCGTAAAAAGAGATTTAAACGTAATCATATGCCTCATTTGTTTGCTTAATTAATTATTGAACTTAAATTAATTTTTATTTGTATGTGTCCGTATTTTTCTTTTTGTTTTTGTTTTGTTTTTTATTTCAAATATTTATAAAACAATTCATTTAAATTTAAACAAATAAGGGTTAATGAAATATAATAAAATTGACATGTAAATTGTTACATCCTATTTTTTCTGGTTGACTTAATGATGTAAAAGTTATTAAAAATTAATTATTATTACACAGGTGTTTTTTTTATTTAACTTTTGTACCCTACAACACGTTTGGAAAAATATGAATTGGCTAAACTTTAGGTAGTATGTTGGTTTATTAGATACGTGATCCAAACACCAGCTCAGACATCTAGGGGACATCTAGGTCCTGCCACTTATGTACAAAATTATATACATAATTGGTCATTACAACCCTTCAGTCAGGATTACGACCTAGTTTCTCACACCACTTATGTTCTGTGTGTTAATTTTATACATGAGTGGTGGGACCTACAGTTTAAAGTCGACTCCGAACGACACATTATTTTGAGAAACTTTTCATGGCAATTTTTATTTACTCTCAGAGTTTTTGCCAGAAATCTGCTGAGAGAAAGTCGCCGAAGAAATACTTGTTGTATTTCGTTTTGATGTTTGACCTGGGATACGAACCCTGGCTTTTCGTCTAATAAGCCAACACACTACCTACTAGACCACGGCGACTTCTAAAAATGTTTTCAGGAGCAATTTAAATCACAATTTAATTAAAAATTTTAATTTTTAAATTTCGATTTTTTTAATTTAACAATTTAGTGTAACTTTTAGGCGATTTACACAAACATTACTTCATTACTTGCATTTGTTTTTGGCAATAAATATTTAAAAATGATGCAATATTGTGTAAAAGCAAATAAACAATTAATAAAATTTATAATCATATTCATATTCATACATAATTACTAACTTTTATGCATAATTTTGTTTAATTGTAAATTCTAAAATACACACACACACAACACACACACACACACATTGAAAGCAAATAATAAATTAGTATTTAATTAAAACCTAACAACACAGTTTATTTAAATAATTTATACGATACGATGCAAATTAATAGTTTAAGGATTAATAGAGAAACTAAACTGCCTTTGCATGTATTTGCATGGGTGGAAAATAAGGCTTTTTCTAATTAATTTTAGGTTGATTCCTTGAATTTTTTCTAATAGTTTTTCTTTTCTTTACAACTTACATACGTATTTAACAGCCTTTTTAAAAACTTTTATGCTGATCATTAAACAATTAACGCCATTTGTTAAAATTTTTTCTCTCAGATTTGCTTCACTCAATAAAATGGCAATTTTTCTGTGATAAAAACCAGAAAATCTTCAGAAAAAAGTTAAAAATGAAATGAAAAGAAATCTACACCAACATTATCGTTAAATACACTGTCTCAAAAGGATAAAAAGAAGTGCAAAAAAGCATCAGAAAAAAAAACAAAAATATTGTGAGTATATTTTATTCGCATATATTCTGTGTTTTGTCTGTGTTAAAAATGCATAAATGCACCATTGAATACATTTGAAAGCAAAACAAAAAATAAAAAAAAAAAATTCTTCAACGCCAGCAAAAAAAAAAGTGAACTGCCACACATCGTTTAACTTCAAAGTGTTTCGAATTTTCTCCGCCTGCAACATCTCTTATTTTTTTTTATTTTTTTGTTTTGCGCTGATTGTACACGAATCTATTGTGTTTAACCAAAAAGATGGAACACACTTAAGGGAGTAATAAAAAATAAAACAGCAGAAGGTGCAGCATAAAATTGGTATGGGATTCCGATAAACGTTTAAGTTTGATGTTGAATGTAAAGAATATGCAATAAAAGTGATTCACTTATTTGCTGATGTTTTAATTGCTCATGCAATTTAATACTAAAGTATGATTGCATCAAGTGGAACATGACTGAATCCAAATCTCATGATAATTATTCGTAAGTAAGAAGACGCCGCAGGCTAGTAGGTAGTGTGTTGGCTTAGGTTCAAAGCCCAGTTCAGACATCGTGAACTATAAGAAATATGAAGAAAATATCTCTCAGCAGATTTCTGGCAATAATTCTGAGATCAACAATTGTCATGAAATGTTTCTTAAAAAGTTGTCATTCGGAATCCGCTTTAAACTGTAGGCCTAGCCACGCAGGTATAAGATTAACGCACACAACATAAGTGCTGTGAGACTCTAGGTCGTAATGCTGACTTAAGTGCCGTAATACGCAATTATGTATGTATGTAGGAACATTACTGAGAGGGAGACAATAACTTATTTGCTCAGCTAAGGTCCACAGCTTTTGAAATCAAAACTTAAGGATGAACTCATTTTCTTCACGTGTTTAGTTTTACTTACATGATAGGCGACAGTTCCAAACTCAATTAAAACTCTTGAAAAAAAAAGTACTTTTTGAGTTACGAGTAACTTAGTCACAGCGCCGAGTAGAGTGTGGAAATTACCAAAAACTTACTGATTTTCAGAGACCTGTTATTGGTTTGGAAATAGAGTGGCGACAGATCCTTAAGAGAGAATAGTGTTGTCTTGAAAAAGTACCAGAATGTATGGAACTAAGTCTGTACAGCACTCTTCCGCAAAAAAGTCTGCAGTTAGTTAAAGGACATCAAATGTTCGATTCCGAAGCGACAAATTTCAAACTATGTCTCTCTGTGCTGGTATCTGCAGGTGTCTCCCTTTATGATAGCCATAAGATATCAAATATTGGATTCAGAAGTGATAAACTTCAATGTTTCTCTGTCTTTCTATCCTGGTATCTGTAGGTAACTCCCTTCATGATAGCCATAGGATATGAAATATTCGGTTCCGACATGATAAATTTCAAACAAGGCTCTCCAAACAATGTCCTTCTGTCCTGGTATCTGCAGATATCTCCCTTTATGATAGCCATAGGATATGATATGTTCGGTTCCGACATGACAAATTTCAATCGATGCTCTTCAAACGATGTCTATCTGTCCTAGTATCTGGTGTATACATTACTAAGAAGCTTCATATCATCTCGCTAATGGACAACTAAGGTAGATTTGCCACTGAAACAGTTTGACTATCAAATAAAATTCTAATCTTACAAGGAGAACGTCGGGACCCTTAGAATTTTAAAGGATGTTAAAGAAGCAATAAACAAACTTGTTCCCTTAAGCGATTTTGTTCTCTCAATTTTTGCAAGAGACTGTATATCCTTAATTGTCTACTTTGTCTTCAAAGGCTATGCTAGCTACGTGAGATTTTTTAACCAGTCTGCAGACAGGGTATAATGCAGGCAATTAGTCTTGTATGAGCGCAATCTTCCTAGTTAGGTTAGGTTAGGTTAGTGTGGTAGCTTCATACCAAAAGCTCATTTGAGCATGCATAGCGTCCCGTTGTGACGCCACACGCAGTTCCTGTACTGACCAAGTTCCTCCGAACCCAGGAGAGGGAGTCTTCCTAGTACTTCAAAAGTTATTCAAATCATTTGAATGACTGAAGTCATACGCTTCATTCATGTGTGAATGATTTAAGAAGTCTTTATAAGTATGAATGTAAGAAGTGTAGAAACTAAGTAACGATCAATTAATGGATGTTTGAAGTCGCCATAGTCTAGTAGATAGCATGATGGCTTATTAGACATGAGGCTACGTTTCAAATGCCAGGGCAGACATCTCCAACAAAATGAAATATGAAGACACATTTCTTTGGAGACTTCCCCTCTGCAGATTTCACGCAAAAACTCTGAGAGTAAATGAAATTGCAATTAAAATTTCTCAAACAAATTTGTCGTTCGAAGTCGACCTTAAATTGTAGGTCCCGCCACTCATGTACAAAATTAACGCACACAGCATAACTGATGTGAGAAGCTAGGTCGTAATCCTGACTGAAGGATTGTAATGAGCAATTATGTATGTATGTATGGTTTTTGCACTGCATTATGCTCTCAATTCTGCATAAAATAGTGTTGCATTTACAAGATTCAAGAGAATTCTGATTTCCCAATTAGTAAATCTTGTGTAGGTGTATTCAGTTTTTTTTCTTTCTTCACTTATTAATGTTCCTCTGTGGCCATTACACAGTCGACTTAGTCTGTGATTACTGTTCAATTGGTGATTGCTTTTCTTCTACCACAAATATAGCACATCTGAGTGAGTGAATATTTAAGTGAGTTGAATGAGGAGTAGTAAACATTTTAAAAATTCACACTCTTTATGGAAAATGCGTAACATTTTTGTATCCTTTTTTGTTGTTGCTGCTGTTGTACTTTATTTCATATGCATGAAGATGTTCACATAAACTTCAATGCACACAACCAAGCATACTTGCTGAATATAGACTGAATATAAATATATGTATATGCACATATGCTCTTGTATATACATACGTACATATCGATGTAGGTGAATACGCAAGAGTTCTTATTTTCCTGTATGAACATTACCCATGAATGGTGTTATCAATTCGTAACAATTGTGCACTTAAAGATGTTGTTGGCATAAAAACCGGAAACTGTTATAGTTGTTGAAACACTCCATAACCAAAAAAAAGAGAAATCAAAAGAGAAACGTAAGAACCGAATCAAAACATTTTCGAAAACAAAAAGGAAAAAGCGGAACGAAACTTTTGGTTTTTTTCTTTTTTTTTTTTTTTTTTTTTGTTATAAAAATAGTATTTATTTGCATGTGTGGCATGGTATATGAAGTCAATAAACGTGTTGTAGTTGGTTTTAAGAAAACAGAAAAAGAAAGTTTTTTTCGTAGAGAAGGAAAGTTGTCTTTAAAAATAAGTTTCATATGCACAGTTGGTGGATTACTGTTTATTTAAGAATCCTTGCTTTTTTCTTGTGATTTTCTTTATTTTATTATTCTGCTCTCTCTCTCTTCTTTGCATGTCTGTCTATATAGGTCAGTTCAAGAGTAATGCATTTCCAATATTTCCTGCATAAATTTTTGAGAATTACTGACACTCAGTTTAAAAACCACACGTAAACTCGCTAGAAAATGAAGCGAAAAAATTTATTATTGGAAGTTAGTGGCACTAATTTTGAATATTATTTGGTACTGTAAAATTGCGGTTCAGTGGTTCTTTTAAAGACAGACATCATTTGTTTCTCTCACAGTTGTTTAATACATTGATTAACAAATAATGGTGGATTTTATTTTTATTTTATTACTTTTAAGAACGTAGAATTGTAACGAAGTACCTCCATTCGCTTATTCAGTTTCCTTATTTTTTATTCCTTTCACATGCTACAATGACAGGATTGCCATGTGTTATTGATTATAAACAAGTCCTTCTGTTTTGTATTATTATATAGACTACATACGTACATAAGTATTACGACCTAGCTTCTCACATCATCCTTGTTGTGTGTGTTAATTTTATACATGGCACATTGCACATTGGTTTAAAAATCAGTTTTTTTGGCCAAAATGTAATTTTTTAATTTTCGTTTTTTTCAAGTTATCAGAAAATAAATTTTGTTTTTCTAAACCGGTATTTACCGTTAGTCTACAGAGCGACAAACATAGAACTTTTTACTATTGTTGAATAATCAAGTGCAAGTAGTTTAATTTAGGTAGTTGATCGAATAGTGTTTTTGAATAAGATTAAAAAGTTAAAAAAAATATTTTTAATGGATAATAAAGTTTATGGTATGTATTAACTAATTGTAAAATAAAAACTTAAAAAAAAATAAATAGACATAGAAATAACGTGTTTTGTTTACATGCATATTCGCACATTCGATTATTATTTTGTTTTTCCATAAATTTAAACTTCTAAAAAATGTCCAACTTTGTCCAGTGAAAAAACAAAATTCGAAAATAGCATGTGGTCTTATGCAACACATTCTAAAGTTTTTTCCTGCAATAACTTGCAATAACTTAAGATATTTGCTTTTTACTAGACTACCTTGGCTTCAGAAATGAAGAGCTCTTCAAAATTTGGCAAAAAACAAATGCTAAAAAAAGAAAAAGGAGGAGCTTTTGAACTTCGTTCTAGAAAAAAATGGAACTTCAAATCCTCCTGAGGATTATTTAAAACATTTAAAAGAAAAAATAAGGATATATTGCGTAAAATTAGATGCAAAGTGGTCAGAATGCTTCAGAAACATGAAATGACTAAATTCTGAAGTATTTTTTAAAATATTTTAACTGAAGTACCAAGCACCTCTAAAGCAGGTCGGCCACGAATGTCTTTTAATGAAATGACGAATCGTAGCAAGAGAAGAGCAGCAGCAATTATGTCTTCATCCAAAGAAACTACGACGGATTTATTAATAAATGAAGCGCGTATGTCTGCTCGTAAAAAGGTAGAAAAAGACTTAGCTGTTTTTCTAAAGGAAGCAGAGTTAATTCTGAGCTATGGATTCGATGGAAGTACTGGTCAAGCTCAGTTTAAACAACGACTTCTTGAACCAAGCTCATCCCATATTAGTGATTCAAGTCTTTTTGCAACAACAGTAATACCATTAAGACTTTTGGATACATCACAAAGAGCATTATGGTGTAACATAACAACCCAATCCACTCGGTTTTGTAGGCCTTTTGAAATTAGAATTTTTAATGGAAACAAGAGATGCAATACTAAAGGAAAATTCCGATTTGGATAATGAAATTAAAAATTGGGCTCCAGTAAAATTGCAGATAGACGATTCAAAAACAATAGAAACAACATTTAGATTAGTCCTTACCGTAATAGATGGAAAAGTTTTAAACGTCCTTACAGGAACCAGATCCAATTTGTCATGTCCTATATGTGGTGCTACTTCTAAAGATTTCATTGAAATAAAAAATTACAAATCTGATAAATTTAAGCCAAAAGAAAGTAATCTGAAATATGGCCTAAGCTCGTTTCACTGCCGTATATGGTTTTTCGAGTTTTTATTACATTTGGGATATAAGTGCGAAATAAAAAAATGGCAAATTAGGGATGACAAGGATCGGGAAAAAGTGTCAGAAAGAAAATTGAAAATGGCTTCTGGACACAGCTTGGACTTCGACTGGACATTCCAAAAGTAGGTTTTTAATTAAATTTCACAGAATTGACAAAGTATGATATTAATAAATAATAATAATTCAACTATTAACAAAAAACTATTATATTCTCGCCGTAAATAATTTTGGCCAAAAAAACTCGATTTTAAACCAATGTGCATGGATGGCGGGACCTACAGCTTAAATTTGACTTCGAAAGACAGAATTTTGAAAAACTTTTCATGACAATTATATAAACTCACAGATTTTTGGCCAGAAATCTGCTGAAAAGAAGTTGCCGGGGAAATATTCCTTTAAAAGTTTATTTTGTTCGAGATGTCTGAACCGTTGCCTCGCGTACCTTCAGCACTACAGCGAGTATAGGCATAGTGGTGAGAAAAACTAGCCACTGAATTATAGAATTTACCCTCTCGCTTTCTAACGATATTCGTTGGTGATGTTATATTCCCTGAGGGAGTTAACTAGCAAATTGCTGAAAAGATCATTTGAAAAGTGAATTAAAAATTATCGTCTCTTGCTATATTCGAAACTGGTGTGTTTAATTTTGTATTCAAACACAAAAAGATATCGATTATTCTGTAAAGTTAATGGATTCTGTTCCAAAAATTTCGATATCAAAAATTAAATTTACTATGAAAATACATGATATATTGCAAATGCTCCAGCAGTATCGTTATTATAAACTTTCAGTAGATAGCGGAAAAAGTAGGAAGGGAGCATATGTTAGCACAAGAAGTGATGTGTCGCATGAAAGGAAATTTTATTAGCCGAATTGTTATCAGTGAAACGTTGCTTCTGGTATACATATCTTTGGCTGCAAAACTTATTCACAAAGTCCATTAATTGCGTCTATACTTTATGGAGTCTGATAAGGGTGCTTCAATGTAACTACTAACTTTTCAGGATCATGTTTACAGTACTTGTGACATCCTGAGGAAAACAGTATACCAAGAATTTTTATGAAATCTAACATGTGGGTTGAAAATTCTGGATGCTTTATCTTTGTTATAGTATTTATATCTTTTTGTGTCTTCATGGAATATTGCATTTTCATACACATAATTGGTCATTACAACCCTTCAGTTAGGATTACGACCTAGTTTCTCACGCCACTTATGTTGTATGTGTTAAATTTATACATGAGTGGCGGGACCTACAGTTTAAAGTCGACTCCGAACAACAGATTTTTGAGAAACTTTTTCATGGCAATTTTATTTACTCTCAGAGTTTTTCCCAGAAATCTGATGAGAGGAAGACGTAGAAGAAATACTTTTTGTATTTTGCTTTGATGTCTGGTCTGAGGTTTGAACCCTGGCTTTACGTCTAATAAGCCAACACACTACCTACTATACTACGGCGACTTCATTGCATTTTCATAGTTTTTATAAATCTAGTCCCTAGCGACTTAGAAATGCTATACGTGATGCTTGTAAGCCACCGCTGTTCTCAATTCATACTTTACATACACTTCAAAAGCATACAAACTATCACGAGGATATAGTGTCAGTACGAATATTTAAGATAACCGCAACCAGCAAATGTGGTTTATTTTCTTAGCGTTACGTCCACAAACACAACAGATGTTGGTCTAAAAGAATTCTGTCTAAATAGTACGACAGGTTGCAATGGTCGTAAAAGTACGTCGCTAACAGGCTTAAATATGTTACTTAGCGAAAGCCTCTTGTTGAAAATTTTAAGCTTATTACCAGCATAATTATGTCATTTTACAACTACCTTAGGCTTTCCCCTGTATTAAAACGGCTAAAGTGCAACTGAAAAAAACCTTGGGACTTCTTTCGCTAGATAAAGTACCACATCATTACCCCCATAGCCCTCATGTTTAGGAAACCAGACCAATGACATAATTTTGATGTACCTAATGTGCTCAGACTTGCATTTTCCTTTGGTGTAAACTTCAATCTCATTATTAAATCATTATATAGATACCAATTAAAAAAAGTTATCAAAAGTATGGACAATAATCTTATTCCCCTGTTCCAGCTTGGTTGTGGTAGTATACCAGACCAGAGCCTCCCTTTGGAAATTGTTAGACGTGGTTCTTCAGCTTTCACAGTCAATGGCGATTATCCGGAGGAAGGTAACTATTCTTGGGGATATCATATCATTACTCAGGCATCAGATTGCACAGAGTTATACACTAATAATACCACTTTTTAGTTCAAAAATACCCTTTAAACAAGAATCTTTCCTTGGCATCATTATTGAAAACGGGTGAGTACCTAAAAATAACCCATGTGGAATATAATTAGTTCCCTAGAATCGATTAAAATAATTAATTTATTTACCTTATAACCCTCCCCCAAATCTGTCTGTAATTAATTTGAATAAATTATTCCCAAAAACCTAATGACCATCATATTACTATTGCCACTGTATGTGTAACAAGGGTTTAGTAAATATTATTTATCTTTAATCGTAATGTTTATTTGCTTTATATGGTTAATTAAAAAATTTTATTTTTAATTAATATGATAAATATAAACGATTACATTGATGTCATTCGTATGAATGAACTGAAAGCCAACTCTTTATAGTGTTTGTTAATTAATGAGAAAATTATCGGCATACAATACGATACTGATTGTAACACTTATCCACTGAAGCGTATGATTAATATTTAAATAAATATTTATAATGAAAAAATAAACGGTAAGTGATTATAATAATAAAAACGGATTTCATTGCCAAATATCTAAGAGTACATGAAGTAATTGTAACTAAGCTGCAGGGCTTATAGTATACCATGAGCCGATATATTCTATTGAATTATTAGAAATACTTGTAGAACCAAGTTTTTATATTATAAGCTGGCAGATAATTTCATGACATTTACTTTGCAAGTATGACTCTGCAACGCGATACGTGCTTCATTTGATCAGGTCAATTTTTTTACAACTTTTTCCCTTAAATCTGGCTGTATGGGGCCAATGATTTAACAAAACTGCATAAAAGGTAATACAGATGAATTAAACGTGAAATGAGGCGACCAGTAAAAGGCACCACTTCTGGCAGGAAGTTGATTTTTCAATAATTCGATTTTAAGCGCAATGTACGTCATTAAAATCATATAAAGTGTTCATCGAGTGTATAGTTTAGGGATAAGAGGTGCTTTGCGAACATAACCCACAACGGCTTTGAAAATAATAAAATCCATGTGGCCGCCCTTACGACGTCTTTGTGTTTTGGAGGGATGGATCAACCAGAATATAGTTGGCATACTAGTTCTCTCACTTGAAATGTTCTCTCACTTGAAATTCAATTATATGGCAGAATGTCAACCATATCAAAACAGCCAATTGTATCACTCTAATAACAGATTGGCTTTCTAACAGATCCATGCCACAGATGCCCTTGGGGCCTACTTGCTGCATGAATGGCACTATACATGGCGATATAACTGAACTGCGCCTCTCTGTAGAAGAAACAGATACCAAACGTTGCCTCCGGATACAGGACAATAATGCGGTTTTTCAAGCGCAAGTACGCATACATACAAATATAATTGGCCATGACAACCCTTCAGACAGGATTACGATACCACTTATGTCGTGTGTATTCATTTTATATATGAGTGGCGGGGCCTAAAGTTTAAATTCGACTCCGAATGACAGATTTTTGAGAAACTTTTCATGATAATTTCATTTACTCTCAGAGTTTTTGCCAGAAATATACTGAGAGGAAGTCGTAAAAGAAATATTTGTTTATATTTCGTTCTGTTGGAGATGTCGAGCCAACACACTACCTACTAGACTACAGGGACGGCTCGGAGGTATGCGCCATCAGGAAATGTATGATCTGGTCTAGTAATTATTTGATAAGTTTGTCGTACATATGTACATGGATCATAGACCCTCCTGGAATATACATTCTGTCTTATACTATATACATATATACAACTGAACCGTATAGGCGTGGTGGAAAATTATGAATGCAAGGCATGCGATAAATATACCGAAACGATGGTGGACTTTTTCTGTCATTACCCAGCCTTCATAAGCTTGAGTTCCCAATCTTTTGGGGATGACACTGTACCAGATACAACTTGTCTCCGAGGAATGAACTGAAAAAAGTTACGGAAGTTTATACAAGATACCGACCTTCTATAGAATTTAAGGTAGTATTCCTAATGGCGATTGCACTACAAGAATACTTGATGGCTTAAGTGTATTCACTCAATTCACATGAGACCCTTGGTTGGTCTCCTCTCCTTCAACCTACCTACCTAACTACAGTTTGAAAGCATTGTTGTGGAGTCAAGCTATATATTATAAGTTCATAAATCCTACATACATATATTACAATCCTTCAGCCATAATTACGACTTAGCTTCTTACACTCCTTATGTTGTGTGTGTTAATTTTAGACATTAGTGGCGGGACCTACAGTTTAAAGTCGACTCTGAACAGACTGATTTTTTGAGAAACTTTTCATGGCAAATATATTTTACTCTCAGAGGTTTGACAGAAATCTGCTGAGAGGAAGTCGCCAAAGAAATAATTTTTCATATTTCGTTCAGTTGGAGATGCCTAACCTGGGGTATGATCCGAGGCCTCACGTTAATAACTCAACACACTAACTACTAGACTACGATGACTTCGTAAAAATTGCTGAACAAAAATATCAATTAAAATTGATATCCTTACAGGAGTGTTTGGTATGATCCAATATTTTCTTTAAATCAATCAAAACAATAATGATTTCGTTGAATTAATTTAACTTAAACGGCTCCATTTGTTTGTCTATTCTTTTAAACAACTTTCACTGGATAAAAGGATATTCAACAGCTTAACACACCATTAATTATAATCGAAATTTGTTCCACCCACTAACGCTGTGATAATATTTTTCTTAAGGAATACTAAAGGACTTAAATCTCTTCGCTTATATTCTGCAAAGAGTACTAATAAAATCAAAAACAAACAAAAAATAAATAATTTGAATAAACTTAATAATCTTCTTGGGATATTTCTCTCCGATAATTTATTTGAGAAAAAAAAAAGAAAAAATCTATCGATACCAGTGCAAACTAATTTGTGCTTAAAATAAAAACAAAAATGTAACAGTAAGGCAGTCAATAGATGGACTCTCTTCCCTCAATATTGAATACAGCTTTTGTCCTTCTCACAACTGTACATACTTTATGTGGTTTTTGTAAAAAAGGGTTCATTAGTTGACAGAAGAAAACCAGAAGAAAACCAAGCGGAAGTAAGGGTGCATAGGATATGAAAATTGTGCAAAAAAACGAAAATTTAAATTCAAATACAAACGCAAACACAAATAAAAACATACGAAAAACTTTATCCTTTCCATTCGTTGTTTCCAAGACCCCAATGCAAATGAACTTTTCAAAGAGAGACTAAAAGTGGTTGTTTGCCTGGTTCATTGGTTGCACTTTTTAAGGCGATCATTTGAATCGACATTCAACAGTGTTGTTGGTTCAATACCCATGCAGATAAAGTTTTACTTGCAGATATTGTTTGCATCGACCACAATTAGAAAGTTTTATGAAAGTATGTGGGCTATCACAAGTACATGGCTGGCAAATGGAAAGGCGGAGGGAGGGTTTTAAATAAATTTAACGTGTTGATGTAAAATATTTTCCAGAATTTATTTCAACATTATTTGTGTGGTAAGAAATGAGTTGATTTTGTTAACGCAATTAGTTCTACTTATTATGATTGCATAATTAAGCATTTAAATTTGGGGGAAATTGGGTTAATTTGTTAAAAAACAAACGTATAAATTTCCAATTCAAAATTCATAGTGTGATACACGTAACGTAACGTATGAGTGATATTAAATTCTATTACCATCGTAGACAACAAAATTAAATATTATTTTATTGCATACTTTTCAGAGTAATTACTTCAGTACAGTACAAGCAGTATGGGTGCGTATGAGTAATATATTTTAAATAGAATTCAATATAAAGTACACTCTCAATATGATGTATTTTTACATGACATAAGCTTTTAAGAGTTGTTTTGATGAAAAAGAATTAACTTTTTCATAATTTTTTTTAATTAAATAAAAATTATTCAGAATGTACTTAAGCAACTATCACTTTCCAACCAGCAAACGGCTTTTATGTATTCTTATATCACTTAAGAATAAGTCTTCAACACATATTAAAATATTTATTTTATGGTTTTCCGTTAAACAAGGAACAAATAAAGTCCCACATTTTCATTTATGAATTTAGCTTTTAATACCAACAAGTTTAAGGTTTTTGCCGGCATTGGATTCAGTAGTGATGATATCAACAGTCACGCTAGAGACAACACAAATCGGCGACAGAAGCCAATGATAGAGAATTACAAACACTTCCCAATAAAGTTGAATACATCACCGAACTAGTAACGAACTAGTAAAAGAGTTCAAGTTCTCGAAGAATTCCCTATCCACTGTACCTAACCTTATCCTACCAAGGACTATTGACTCCAACCACCTAAACATAAATCACTCTGAATAGTTCGGCTGGAACGGAACGATATAATGTCCATATCTTATGGCTACCAGCACACAGTGACATTTCAGATAACTCTAGAGCGGATGAACTGGCTAGGTATGGCACAACCATCGAATTCTGCAATAAATTATCAATTTTATTTTATCAATGAGCAATGTAATCATGGATTTAACAAAATATCGGTGGCTTTTGACTCCGGCAAGATGGGGAAGAAAATCTGGCCAAACTGTGTAGAGGATAAGCCTTTTTAAAATCCAGAAAAGCACTCTTAGTATGATTTCGAAAGCCAAAAAGAAGCATGGCTTTATAAGTACAAATACGAAGAGCATTGGTCTTGGACACCTTGAAAATCATTTCACTTCAGAACTTGCTGGCAGACTGCTTTTCATCAAATTTTGGGCACCCCCTGTAGTTTATCGGAAGTCTTGGATATCTTGTAAACTATTTCTGATTTTCACCAATTGGATACATTCTCAACTCTTTGAAGGAAGAGAAAAAGACACCTTAGTGACTACTATAAAGATGATCTGGAGAAAGTGCCTCCCACTGGCGAGTTGTTTCGGGGCTAGAAGAAAATGGAAAACTGTATCACAATTGGCCCTATGTGGCCTAAGAGTACCCTCTTTGGGTGGATAGCAACCTCTATCTACCTATCTAGCTGGATTAGGTACAGCTGAAATGCATTAGAAAATCCTTGTTAGCGACTTAACCTTGCAATGTCCCTTAAGAAAACCAGGCTGCCGGCTCCCTTGCCCCAGCAGCAAGCTGGATTTATGACCATCGCTAGACTGTCGAAGTATTTAAAAAACGCCGAATTCCGAAGTATCAAAACACTTATGCTCCTTCTTAGATCAAGTTTATATGTGAACCAGAGTAGTTAGCATCCTGATAACCACATTCAGATTTGAAAGTGTATGTGTGTTGTGAGTTGAGAGAAAAGAGTTTAAATTTTAGTCAGGTTTAAGCGAAGTAGTTCAGAAGCTACATCGTAATCCTGACTAAAGTATAACTAAGTTAGACGAAGTAAACAATATAAAAAGAAATATTAGCTACCACTAGAGCAACTCCAACTTGAGAACTATGCAGTTGTAGTCGCCACCAAGAAGTTGAGTGTTTATCATTAATATCCAGTGTGATTGTGTTCACAGATTTTGTATTTAAAAAAAAATTTACTTCATCTCCATCAGCACCCTTACTATATCTACCATAGGCTACTCCATCCAGAATTTTAGAGCCGATGTGTGATCGACCGGAAATCTCGAATTCTACTGACCTGCAGTTCAAAAACTAAAATGGAATGTATTGTCAACAAAATTATAATTAAAGATTTACTTGCCCTACATGTGTTTGTGTTTCGTCGTAATGTAGCTTGGCTATAGGTATGGTTCACCCAAAATTTAACAGCTTTGAGCCACAGTACCACCAACTTAATCCTCTGCTTCAATAGGACAGCAGAAGAGAAGGAGAGGTAGAAAGGTCTGCACCGATATTTCTGTCCGCCACCTTTCACCAAACGAGATCATCTAAAAACGAGCTGGCTGCACTACCGTTTAATTAATTGAAATCTACTAGAAATCTTTATTTTAAAATGAAATGTTACGTAATATTTCAAACGCATTACATTACATATAAACATACGCTTTCTGTATCCATTTTTTATTTTTAGTTTAACTTTAACATGCGTCTTTCAATGACATAAACTATGAAATAAACCGCAGATCTTCTGTTATTTGTATTGGCTATGTTAACTCCTCTGCTTTTTTTGCCATCTTTTTATGAAAACTTCAACTTTTTTTCCTTTTCTTTCATTTCTGTTTCTATTTTTATGCAAGACAGTAGAAATGGGTTGATTATTGTCTCTTCCAACATATGCAAATTTGGTTTTTATCAAGATCTTTTCCCTTCTCTTACATTTTTTTTTACTACGTGTTGGTGTGTGTTATTTTTAGCCAGGAAATTCTAAATTCAACAGACATTTTGACACTTTTCTTCTTTGCATATAAAAAGAAAAAAAAAATAATATTTGAAGGAGTTTGAAAAGGCAAACGAATAAAAAAACTTGAAAGACGACAAAAACCGCAAGTGTTACTATTTTTATTCTTATCGCCGATTTTAGTCAAACGCTGTCTTGGTGAATTGTGAAAAGGAAAGTTTGTTGTGTGACTTGCCCCACAATGCAAATAAAAATATTAAAAACTTAATAGAAAATGTTTGGATGGAAGCAAATGTTGTGAGTTAAAAATACTTTTGAATGTTTAAACTTTAATATCGGTAATCCATACATACATATGTACATACATAACTGGTCACTACAACACTTCAGATAGGATTACAACCTAGTTTCTTAAAGCATCCATACTGTGTGTGTGTTTTTTATTCATGAGCGCCGGGACTACAGTTTAAGGTCGATTCCGAAGGACAGAATTTGAAAAAAATTTAAATGGAAATTTCATTTCCTCTTTAAATTTTTGCCAGAACTCTTTATTGCTAATTTTTTTCCACCACAGCCTCTAATAATCCAACACACTATCTACTAGCCTATGGCGACTTTACGGTGAAAAGACCCCAACCTCCGAATTAAAAGCAGCTGTGTTCAAAGATGTTACTTGTACGCAGAGCGCGTATAACTCAAACATTTTATACCAACGGTGGGGTAAACAAGTATCTTCACTATCAGAGAAGACGGTTAAGAGAGAACAGGAATTACTGTATGAAACAACTATCAACCAATGCCATGTGCTTAAACGTCAGTAGACAGAGAGCTTTTGGCTAAAATGCCAACTTGTCGTATCTGTAGATTACTTTGATTATTTCGGCTGTATAGCGACAACAAATGGGGGACAACACATACCCACTTAAGATCTGTAAAGACGTTGAGACTTTTTAGATATCTCTGCTTTGTCATTTGCCAAACAATTGATTCTCTCTGGAATCATCAAGAATAAGATCATAAGAATGCTGCGCATGCTTCTTGAAGTTTAACGCGGTACAGTACACATGCCCTCGAAAGTAAGATCCTAGAATTCAATAGAAATGTTAAATCCTTACCGCCACATAGAAGTAAGCCATACTTTTTCAGGACAAATATGAATAGAACTGCCAATAGGTTATACTTTACATGGAAATTTGAAATGATTTGCTCGTGTGAAATATATAAAATTTTAATTTGTTTCAACAGTGATGTCTGACATCCAGGCAAATTTGTCGAAATGAGTGAATAGCGCTGCAGAAAACTCTCAATAAAAAAATTAAAAAAAATTGGATCAAATGGATGAATCCAGCTTTTATTAAACACTCACGTCTCGTCCTTAACTGACTACTCACGACTACACGCAAGCACCTCTCTCTATAATATTAATACTCGTTTATCTTTATATCTGGTAGCAGCATCACGATCTTTCTATAAAACTGTTGTTATTGGATTTTTGACCTTTGTTTTGTTTCGTTTCTCCTAAATACTTACGTATTTCTGTATGACGTGCGTGTTTTTTTTTTCTTTTTGTTGACAATTTGCTTGCGTTTAATTTATCTAAGCAAATGTGTTTGACGTATTCCTTTGATTTACTTCTTTACTATGTCGCCTAAATATAACAAGAGACTGTTTATTATTTAAAGTTTAAAGTGTATATTCAGTATAAAAATGATTCGTGACATGTGAAAATACCAAAAACGCTTGCAAAGTCTAACAAATTACCAGAATATGAACAACAAAATTCATACTGTGTGAGTAAGTCTTTCTCTGAAGTAAGTTTTTAATCGTACATCACAATTATTGACTTACTGAGTAGTCTACTCGCTGTAGTATCTATTAAATTGGTCGTGTAAAGTTTTGTGAAAATCGACTTTGTCCGACCGCAAAGCACATTTTAGGCTTTGTGTTTTTCTCAACGAATTTATGTGAAGAGCAGTAAAGCAGTTTTTGTTTTCGTTTTTTAGTCCCAGTAGTTTAGAATCCTAAACTCTATTCAGAGTCAGTAAGTAGAAAATCATCGCGATAAAAGTATTCACATATGTATTCTTCTCATAACGAAATGAAAGTTTAATAATCGTTTGACTCTACTATTTTCCACTGGTTTCTTATTCAATTATAGATGAAAAATTTTGGAGAATAAAAGTTACTGAAGACTTACATTAAAATTAATTAAAATTTTAATCAGTAACACAAATGTGGTGTATTAAATTATTATTATTCGTAATGTTCAATGAGGAGTCCTGCTCCACCGCTTGACTGGCCCTTGATGGATAGAAGGCGGAGGAACCAATTATTTGGTCTTGGTCGTGACGTCATCTCAACCACAGTGGTCGAGCTTACAGGTCATTGCGTTATGGGTAGACACGCGGAGAGAATGAGGCTCCCATTTAACGACTTCTGTCGTGGATGCAGATCCGCTGAGGAAGAGGAGACTGTTACCCACTTTCTTTGTCAGTGCCCGTCTCTTGCTATATAGGCTATGTGGCTCTCCATTTCTTGTCAGCTTGACGGAGCTATCATGTAATGATATCAAGGATATAGCTTCGTTCATTAAACTTTCTGGCTGGTTTTCCAGTATGGGGTAGTCGTGCTTTTGATGTACAGTCCTTGCGCTGATCAACTTCTTCCCTGATTTTGATGGAACTTGGTCAGTACAGGGACTGCGTTCACCCGTGGCGTCATAACGGGCCGCTATGCGTGCTCAAGCGAGCTTTGTGAAATCAGAGCTACCACTCAGACCTAACCCCAGACCTAACCTACGCTGTAATGTAGTGAATTTTAATGAAAATATTTCAAATTCGAATGAAAGAAGTCGTGGTAGTATAGTAGGTAGAGTGTTCGTTTATTAGATGTGAGGCCACTGTTCAAACCTCAGGGCAGACATCTCCAAGAAAACGAAATATAAAGAAAACATTTCTACAACAACTTCCTTTCTGGCAATAACTCTGAGAGTAAATAAAATGCCACGATAAGGTTTTCAAAAATCTTTCTATCGAAGTCGATGGTAAACCGTAGGTCCAGCCAGTCATGTACAACATAAGTGGTGTGAGAAAAAAGGTCGTAATCCTGACTGAAGGATTGTAATGACCAATTATGTACGCATGTATGTATGCATGAGCAGAAAAGCCAGTTCAAGAGCTGTAAATACACTAGTAAATGTGCACTGTTTGCGGCTATTTCATAACATTTCTTCAAGAACGATGAAAATCGCAGCGTGATAGTCAATAGAGCAGGGCATTGTGCAATTATTGCAGATTATTTCTATACGAGGATAAAATTGCTACAATTTCAACCAAAATTAAAGCTTCAAGTGGAACAATAAATAAATCTTTTATTCCGGATTTCTTTTATTTACACGTCAATATTACACATCATACAGCAATTTTGCCAACTTTATGCCCTCAAATACATTTCAATAATGAATATTTTTAGAGATTATATAAACAAATTCTGTTTTATTCTCTATTCTTTCTGTGTAGCAATCTGCCTGTGTAGGTAATATCCTAAGAAATTCTCAGTATTATGACGCAAAGTAATTTCGTAAATATTTTTTTTTCATCCAACAATTCTCGTTATTGCTTAAAAATGTACTGCCCGTTCATAATATGTCTGTGAAGACGGTTTTAATAATAATAATACGCCTATTGTGTTGGCATTAAAGTCTCTCACACAAGCATACACACACATACAGTCTGTTTGTCTACAGTTATATCACATGTAATTTGTTATGTTATCTTCCAAGAATGTATGGAAAGATATTTTCTTTCTTAGAAAACATGAGCTCATCTAATGGCTACAAATGATGTACTTAAAATGTTGTCGTCATTAAAAGCAATACACACACAAAGTTGAATATCTGTACACCCACACATCTTAACTGTACATACATAGGTACCCTGACTGACTAGCTAGTCTGGATAGCTGAATGGCTGGTTGGCATTTAACAATAACCACTACAAGTCAACGTTGGAAACCTAAAGGCACTATAGTTTTACTTTACCGATGCTCTTCGTCTCTTCCTTCTCTCTCTCTCTCTCTCTCACTCTCTCTGTAGTGTTTTGTTTTTGTTAAGGAACTTACACACACTAAAATACAATGACAGCTTTGTATTAGAAAAGCTGTATAACTTCTCTACATTCTCTTTTATGCCATCATAATAGTCGTTGTAGTTAAACTTGTTCCTGGGAAAACATCTCCTTACCTTTCAGTTTTTTTTTTTTTTTGTTATTTTCTTCTTCTATCGCTTGTCCACTTTGCTGTTTTTTAGTGTAATTTTTTCTCTCTTTTTTTTACTACGATCTTCTCTTGTGTTTTGTTTTGTTTTTTATGAGCCTAAAGGTGTCCGTGTCACATTGTAAATTTCTGTTGTAGCCATTATTAGAGCTGATGTCGTTGTTCTAGTAGTTTTAATATTGCTTGTATGTATGTTTGTGTGCATTTTTAGTATCCTTAAACAGCTTTTTTAAGTACTCAACCTTTAAAAGAACTGCTTAAATGGATGCAAGCCAGTGTATAACTAGAGAGAGAGAAATATTTATTTATGACTCGATCAAATGTCTTGGAACATATCTTTGATCTTCAAGGCATGTATGTATTTCGTATAAAATTTTATGATTATGAAAGCCTTAATGACTTTGCTCCGGTGTGGGTGAGTATTCTTAGGAAAAAAGTTTTTTTTATGAAATCCGTACATAGGAAAATCTAGTAGGTAGCATTTTGCCTTATTAGAAGTGAGGTCACACTACAAACCCCAGATCAGACCTGTTTCTATGATGGCTTCCTCTCAACAGATTTCTGCCATAAACTCTGAGAGTTAATAAAATTGCCGTAAAAAGTTTCTCAAAAATCGGAATCGACTTTAAACTGTAGGTAGCTCAATCGCTGTATAAAATTAATACCACACAACATAAGTGGTGTGAGATGCTAGGCCGTAATCCGAGCTGAAGAGTTGTAGTGACCAATTGAGTGGATTTTTCTTAGACCAATAGCCTCCAAAGGAACTCTTCTATTGGAGATCCAATGTTGGGCAGAACCAGAATTTTTGAAAACAATACTTGATGCTCTCTTTGTTGCAAACAAAAACTCATCACGTATCAGATACCATTTCTACTTAATTGGTGATTACAACCCTTTAGTCAGGTTTACAACCAAGCTGTGCACACCACCATGTTGTGTGTGGTGATCTTATGCATAAGTGGCGGTACCTACAATTTAACGTCCACTCTGAACAACAGATTTGAGAAACTTTTCATGACAATTTTATATATTCTTAGAGTTTTTAACAGAAGATTACTGAGAGGAAGTCACCAAAAATAATTTTTTTCATATTCGTGGTGTCAGAGCTGGGGTTATCTAGTCTCGAAGGCAATGTGTTGGCTTATTAGGGTATCAGAGACCGTGGTTTAAACTGCGGGAGTCTTTTGAACGAGGGAATAATATCTTCCACGAACAACTGAGTAAACTCTTAGGAAACGTTTTCTATCACTACAACCCAATGCATTTGTACACAGAGAGCATTGTCCTTAACCACAGTAATTCATAAAGTATACTAAAAAATTAATTTCAAAAACTGAAAATAAAAGCCGAATATAAGTTGGAATTGCTTTGCGAAGTCGCCGTAGTCTCGTAGGTAGTGTGTTGGCTTATTAGACGAAAAGCCGGGGTTCGAGCCTCAGGCCAGCCATCAACACAAAATACAAAAAGTATTTCTTCAGCGACTTTCTCTCAGCAGATTTCTGGCCAAAACTCTTAAGAGTAAATAAAAATTGCCATGAAAAAGTTTCTCAAAAATCTGTCGTTCGGAGTCGATGTTAAACTGTAGGTCCCGCCACTCATGTATAAAAATTAACACACGCAAGTGGTGTGAGAAACTAGGTCATAATCCTAACTGAAGGGTTGTAATGACCAATTATGTATGTATGTATGTTACTTTGAGACGGCCTCTTTGTTCTTAAAGAAATTAAAGGAATAATTATGAGAGAAGAATGAAGATTTGATTTACAACGTTGCTCCTTATTTAATCTTAGCTGTACACAATATGGTGCCTGTATCATTATTTTTTTTACCACAAGGTGAGTGCGCCTTTTAAGTGCTAATGCATCGTGTTGTCTTTCGCCCAACGTATACGATGTTCTGTTATTGTGCAGGTTAATGAGAAAAGTTTTTAGTCCTCGTTTTCTTGTTACGGAAGTGGAAGTATAAATGCCACAACAATTTCTCTATTATTTGTATTTTTTTTTTATTTCTACCATTTTTAACTTTTTCTTAAATTCGCCTCTTCCGATAGCAAACAATGTCTGCAATTGCTTGTAAGCAGAGTCCATATGCCTTTTAAGTTAAGCGTTATGGGTTAAGACCTTAATAACTGCAACTGCTATAACATTGACTGTAACGATGCATATGTACTTTGAACACGTTTATCTTCTAGCCATATTTCATTATGGCCAACTACATGAAACTAAGGTGAAACGCAGCTTTTGTTTGTATGTTTCCAAAGAGTTTTTATCAGTAACTCCTGTTACACATGAAACACATGTTACTCGAATGAAATAACAATACAACTTAACATTGTACCTGTAAAGTTATTAAAAGTTTAGTATTTCGTTAGAAATTTTGAAATAAAAAAGAAAACAGCAACAAATTTATGCTTTTGGTATATACATAATGGTGCGTGATAAAGATATGTACACGTGCTTAGATCTCTTGCTCTGGGGCGTATTTCCGGGGAAATGATTAACATTTTACTGAACATTTTAATGATTAAGTTGAACAATTTTAAGAGATTTTAAGAAAATATCTTCTAATACTAAGCAAATACGAAAATAAGTGTACATATAAAAGGTGGGCCATTTAAAAATTTAAATTTAAAAATTCAATAAAACAAAAACGGTTTGAAATTTTGCCAAATTCTTTTCTTGTGAAGCACAATTGATCCGGTTAGCAATGGAATATTATTTCATTCATATCACTGCCACGGCTAGCCTCACAGTACCTCATTCGATCGTACCAATTTTCTTGCATTTTGTCCAGTGTATGGGGCCGTATCTCGGCAATGGCATCACAAATGTTGGACTTCAAATGTTCAATTGTCTATGGTTTGTCAGCATAATACTTTTTTAACGGCCCTACAGAAAATAGTCAAATCGCAGCTTCTTGGCGGTCAAAAAGTCAGCAGGTAGTCAAAGGACATCAAATGTTCGATTCCGAAGCGATAAATTTTAAATTATGCCTCTGTCTCCTTTTATGATAGCCATAAGATATCAAATATTGGATTGAGACGTGATAAATTTCAATATCTCTCTGTCTCTCTGTTCTGGTATCTGTAGGTATCTCCCTTGATTATAGCCATAAAATATGAAATGTTCGATTCCGAAGTGACAAATTTCAAACGAGGCTCTTCAAACGATGTCTTTCTGTCCTGTTATTTGGTGTACACATTACTAAGAAGCTTCATATCTTCTAGGTTATGGACAACTAAGGTAGATATGCCACTGAAACAGCTTGACTTTCAAATAAAGAATTTTAAAGAATGTTAAAGAAACAATAAACAAACCTGTACCCTTAAGTGATTTTGTTCTCACATTTGCAAGAGACTGAATGTCCTTAATTGTCTACTTTGTCTTCAAAGGCTACGCTAGTTACATGAGATTTTCTCAACCAGTGTGCAGACGAGGTATAATGCAGGCAATTAGTCTTGTATGAAGTTAAGAAGTGTAGAAACTGAGTAATGATCAATCAATGGATGTTTGAAGTCGCCTAAGTCCAGTAGATAGTATGTTGCCTTATTAGACATGAGGCTACGTTTCAAATGCCAGGGTAGACATCTCCAACAAAATGAAATATGAAAAGACACATTTCTTCAGAGACTTCCCCACTGAGAGTAAATGAAATTGCCATGAAAAGTTTCTTAAACAAATCTATCGATCGAAGTCGACTTTAAACTGTAGGTCCCACCACTCATGTATAAAATTAACGCACACAACATAAGTGGTGTCAGAAGCTAGATCGTAATTCTGACTAAAGGATTGTAATGACCAATTACGCTTGTATGTATGGTTTGTGCACTGCATTATGCTATCAATTCTGCATAAAATAGTGTTGCATTTACAGGATTCAAGTGAATTCTGATTTCCCAATTAGTAAGTCTTTTGTAGGTGTATTCAGTTTTTTTCTTCACATGACGTGTCATTTTATTAGACGCGAGGCAACGATTCATTCATCTACATTATAATGAATTAAATTTCATTAAATTACGTTAAATTTATAGCTGTATACGTGTTTTATTTAACTTCACTGTAGAAATCAAAAAAGACGGGTATTTGATTCGGGAATCTGCGGAAGTCGGCGAAGAGGACGACCTTGCATCCGTTGGAAGGACCAAATCGAGGAAGCCCTGTCATCGATTAGTGTGACCAACTGGCGTAGGCGCGCACGAAGCAGAGGCGCCTGGAAGGATGTGTTGCGGCAGGCCGAAATCCGATAAACGGGTTGTTATGGCCAATTAAGTAAGTAAGTAGAAATCAAAAAATAAATATCCCAGTACGAATGAAAACCCATTTCCCTGAAATCTCAATTATTTTTGTCGCACTACTGTTAAATCCAATATGTTTTGGCATTTATTTCATCATATGCCTGTGCATAGTTGTCCATCTAATGTTTGCAAAATGGAAAACATTAAATAATTAAATTCCGGACAAAAAACGAGGAAGAGAGAGAGATAGAGGGAGAGTGTCTAAAATTTTGAAAACTCTATTAAAATTGAAAATGAATTTTTCTCTCTCGTTTTTCCTGTTTTTTTTTTGTTTTTGTTTTCTAGTAAATGTTGTTGATGTCATTGTTGTTATTGTTATTGCAAAAAAAAACAGAAATGTAATAACAAAAATGTTTAAAACAGAACATATTTTACATCAAAAAATCAACACATACAAAAACAAACTCTTTTCCGCTCTCTTCCAAACAGGAGATACAAGCTCAATAATAAACAAAAAATGGAAATATTTTTTATGTGTGTGTGCATTTACATATGTGTGTGTGTATGTGTCTGTATTTGTAAATTGTACATGAAATAAATTAATACATCAACACCTTAAATAAAATGCTAACAAACAACAACAAACACCAACAACAATTTAATATTAGTTGTTGTAAAATTTCTTTTTATATGCAGAAAAAGAGTTCTTCACAAAACTAACAGGCAACAGAAACAATGGCAGTAGAAATAGCAAAAACGGGGTAACAGCCCCAGCTACTGTTGTTATAATAACAACAACAACAAAAACAACAAGAAAAAACTATAACAAAATGTAAAGAATTAAAATGAAACCTGTCTGCATATGAAACAAGTCTATCAGTCAAAACTATCATACAAGAATAGTTTTTTTTTCTTCTTCTATTTTTTTCTCTTTTTTTGGTTATTGTTGATGGTATTTTATTATTATTTTGTTGTTGCTGTTGTTGCTGTTGTTGCTGTTGTTGCTGTTGTTGCTTTAGCAATTTTTGTTTCTCTTATGATTTAGGTTTTATTTTTATTTTTTGCTTTTTGCCTGCTTTGGTTTAGACGATACGACTTTTTTCCTTTTTTGCCTTTTTTAGAAAACCAGTGTAGGAAACACCATGGACTAGATATGCATTCGAACGCGGTACTTACTTATATTCATCATTGGGCAGCATGAGAACTATTGACAACAATGGTTTGTTGACTGATAATGTGAAACTATGTTGACATTTCTGTTCCGAAGTATTGGCTACGGCGTTATTAATTGCTTAGGGCCAGAAAAACTTTTCCAAATTGTGAAAATTTCAGTTAAGTTGGGTTAGCAGCAGAGGTCAGCAATGAGTAGATTGGAATCATACGCATAACTTCTGATACTTATACGCATTCATACTTATTTTAATATCATACTCATTCTATTCATATTCAAAGTTTGAAATACTCATCGTACTCATACTTAACAATACGCATGATGTTATTGATTTCTACTCTCCATGACTCATCGTATACACGATTCACAAAATAAGTATGGTTCACGTACGAACACTACAATACTCACTAGAAGGCTATGTGTTTGCTTTGCTTGCTGTCTTTGTCTTTTTCTTTCTTTTTTTTTTTTGTAAATGCAACAACAACTAAGACTGTAAATTTTGACGAATGAATCGAATCACTCGAATCATTTGTAAGTATTATAAGTATTTTTCTAAATTTATGAATCTGAATGAGTAGGCGTGTAAATCAAACATAGTTCGAATGTATGAGTTTGATGTCAACGTTGTACTCATACTCATTGCAACTTTTACTTATAGATCAATGTTGTACTGAGTGCGAATGAATCAGAGTAGTTGGATTTCAATAATGTTGACTCAGTCATACTCAAAAATTCATGAGTACTTATGAGCAGCGAAGAAGCGATTCATTGCTGATCTCTGGTTAGCAGGCAACATGTCGGTCACAGGCACGTTCACTGGGAGGCCCGTATGACCCGCTGTGTTACCCCACGTGAGTTAAACCCCTTTGTCGTGAGTCCTTAAGCGGTGGGCTTGAACTACCCCAAGCTCCGAATGAAATCAGCTAGTTCCGTTGGAGACGCATTCGTCGCCATGCCCAGATCTTCAAATATTCTGTCACCCAAAAACAGGTGACGTCTGTTTTGAGGTACAGAGCATTGGTATAAAAGGTGTTGAACCGATTCCTTTTCTTCCTTATCATGGTAACTTCTGCTGATCGAGACAACGAAATTGCCAATAGCGCAGTGTCCCTTAGAATCCAATTTCGAGTTCGAGCCATTCTCTTGTCTAACTCAAGCAGTTCCTTGGTTGCAATTTGCAACGTAATTTGTTTTAGATGCGGTGCTCTTGGTTGCCCGCTTTGTTCGTGCCATTGTAGGCCTCAGAATTACATTTTATGGGGCTATGTTAAATCGTTGAAGTCGAATCAGTCTAGTAGGTAGTGTTCAAACCGCAGGTCAGACATTTCTGGTAAGACGAAATATGAAAAAATAATTCTTTGACGACTTGCTTTCAGCAGATTTCTGGCAAAAACTCGGAGAGAAAATAAAAATGCCATGAAAATTTGCTCAAAAATCTGTCGTTTGAAGTCGATTTTAAACTGTAGGACCCACCACTCGTGTACAAAATTAGCACACACAACATGAGTGGTGGGAGAAGTTAGGTCGTAATCCTTACTGAAGGATTCTGTATGCATGTATGTAAAGGAAACTGTGGTCAAAGAAATTTGTGCACAACATCCATTTTCAGTTTCCTTCGTTATGCTTAAGAAATTTGAATATCATGGATTATCATCATAAAAAGTCCCATTGTGCACTTTAAGTAACTGGTTTGTATGTGTGTGTTTTTAATGCCATTTGCTTTTCTTTTCTTTTTCAGACTCTAATAATAAATGCACTTGCCTTTGCTTGGCTATACATAGTGTCAGTACGTTTTTTTTCCTTTCCTTATAGAAATTTGTTCTTTTTTTTGTTTCTTCTCTACTTCTTATTGTAAAAGTTTATGCAAAATTCACGCAAAAATGGTTTTTTTTTTTTCAAATGGTTTTGTCTCTTCCTGTTGTGTTTAGCTATGAAGGCAACACAAAAATACAAACAAACAAAAAAAATAGAAAAGTTTTGTAATGAAATATGGCTTAAATGGTTCATGTTTTGCATTCATGTACTCATTTACAAGCGTCTACCATAAAAACAAAATGTGCAGTACAGGTGATGTACACAAATATGAATGCATGCATATGTTTAAAACATATTCTTTTAATTTTTTTTTGTTGCTTTTATTTCTAAACTAAATGTCCCTTACAAACGAGACAAGTCAAACTCATATTTTTCAAAAAAAAAAAAGAAAATAAAAATAAAAATAAAAATAGCATGAGAGAAAGAAAAACATTTCTAAACTTTTGTTTGTTGTTTCTTTATGTTGAGCTGTGTTTGTGTGTGTGTGTGTTTCTTTTAATGAAACTTTTTTAAACATAAATTTTAATAAATTTGTACATTTTTTTCTCTCTTTTTTTTTTTAAATTACCTCATCAAAGTGTTGTAGCTTTGTACCCTATATGTGGTAACCTACTAATTTACAAACGACCATGATTGATGATTGACGGCAGTTTGTGGAAAATTATTGAACCCTTAGCACATGGTGGTGTAGTGGAAAACGTCAATTTGACCTCAATTTTAAATGGTTTGAAATGTTTTGCTATTGTTTCAAATTAAAGACATATTTTACACAAAAACTAAAAAAAAGAAAGTCTTGTAGAACCTAAATATTTGACATAATATTGGTTTCTAGATGTCCATAAAATATGGATCCAAAAAAAAATATTTTTGAGGACTTTGTGGTGCCCGTGATATGTTACTAAAAAAATGTGACAAACCAGTATGAAATTATGTTAGAAAATTAATAAGGTCTACCACGAAAATATTTTAAATAAACTCTTGCACCAGCAGGGCTTTAAACTATTTGCACAAAAAAAGTCCAAATCTGCAGGGCTGTGATATTAAAAATTTCCATCCTCCTCGGCAGACAATCACTAAAACGTAAATAAAATATTAAAACTGGTACAGCAAGATCAACTTTATATGAAGGAATGCCTACATACATATGTAGTTGATTATTACAATCCTATAGTCAGGATTACGACCTATTTCCTCACACCACTTAAGGTGTGTGTGTTAATTTTATACATGAGGATCTTAATTTTATACATGAGGACCTACGGTTTTAAATTGGTTCCGGACGACAGATTTTTTGAGACACTTTTCTTGGTAATTTTATTTACTGTTATAGATTTTGCCACAAGTCTGCTGAGAAGAAGTTGCTGATGAAATATTTTCTCATACTTCGTCTTGGTGGAAATGTCTGACATGGGGCCTTATGTCGAATAAGCCAACATACTACCTACTAGACTACGGCGACTAGAGAAAGAATGCAATTACTTGTGAATTTGAAACCATTTTTATAAAGACTGACTACTCAAAGAAGTTGAATACTTGCTTACCACATAAACCAATGGAAAGTAAATTATTTGACCGGTAAAACTATACTGAAATGAGAAAAGGATCAAAGAAATTGAGTTAAGTTGTGACCTGGTATTACGATTAAAGCATTTGACAGAAAAACTTAGTTTTCGACCAATTTTTCACAAATTTCAAGGGGTTTTCAGGACTTGAGGAATGTAAGTTGTCCCATGGTTCAACCTAAGATTCAAATCTAATTGCATAGATACAAGAACTTTTAAAGTCTTCGAGTACCACATGAGATAGCAGTTCAAATTTCGAAATCAGTTTGGAGTGATCAGATAGCTTTAGCTTTTGGAAAAGTACGACTTTATTTGGATAGACTTCATGTTCCGAGAATGCCGTGGAATCAACAAATTCGCATGATCCCCGTTACTTCACACACATCTGTCACAAAATTCTTTGCAATTCTGCCAATTCTTTGCAAAATAATACTAGAAAGTTGTAATACTAGACCCTTGTATGGTCTGTATATAATTCTATAAATAACCCTACCGTTGACTTCTATTACAGCAGCATTTTCTGATATTGTTTTCTTTGAAAAATCCTTTAAGTCTTGTGATCACATATTCCAACCTTGAAAGGGTTTGTTATCTGCAACCAAATCGAAAGTGGATACGTCACATCTCACGAAAGCTAATCAGAAACGACAATCACCAAAACATTCAATACTCAAAGCAACTGTAGAAGACGTTCATAACGGTAAAAGCAATTTGAATAAAATAAATTTGGAAAAGACGATTTGTTGAGGGCCTATGCTCATAATAGAAACAATTTGAATATGTATTTACATATTAGAGATGGTAACTAAATCGATTTAAACCACCCCTACCGTCAGCTCTACACCCCGCAGAATTAAAATAAAGTGATGCATAGCAGTGTTGTCAAGGTCCAGTATTCTTGTAAAACACCATCATCATCATCATATTCTACGACAGAAGTCCGTTGGAAACTGTAAATATAATGTGGTTCCTGATTCTTACACAAGATCGTGATCGAAAATTAATTTCTTAATATTCATGTCGAGAATTCGGGTAAATTTATCCAGATTAGTTATACTACAGGGTTCCTCCTTTTCCTACTTCCTCTCCTTTTCCTGCTTCCTCTCATTTTTCCTATCCCCTCAATTATCCTCTCATCTTAAGGACGTTTGTACAATGGGTCAACTTGACCTCCGGGTACTGTATTTTTTTCATACGTAAGTCCTCTAACCTAACCTAACCTATATTAGATGGTGCCTCAAAATCATAAAATAAAAAGCTGAAATGGCTGAATATTTTCTTGTCTTATGTTTGTTGTCAATCGTATATCTGTTTATACATGTGACGCATTGATTAGTATCATCTGTCCGGTTTTAGTGTATTCCTAGAGTCTCCTCAATGAAGTCGCCATAGTCTAGTAGGTAGTGTGTTGGCTTATTAGAGCGTAGGGCCACGGTTCAAACCCCAGGTCAAAATGAAATATAAACAAATATTTCTTCGGCGACTTCCTCTCAGCAGATTTCTCGCATGAACTTTGCGAGTAAATAAAATTGCCATGAAAAGTTTCTGAAAAAATTTATCGTTCGGAGTCAACTTTAAAATGTAGGTCCTGCTACTTATGTATAAAAATTATAACATACAACATGGGTGGTGTAAGAAGCTATGTCGTAATCCTGACTGAAGGGTTTTACCGACTAATTATGTATGCAGTCTCCTCAATAGTTGTTAGCAGTCGGGTGCATGTTGTCCCTAGTCTTTTCTTACTCTGAAAACTGGAAGCATCTTAATATCGTACCAGGCTCAGTATGGGTATTTTTTTCCACATTTAACAGACAAGTTGTCATAAGTTTGACGAATATATTCGCCATCAAGGATATGTCCCAGTACGCACTTTGCCATGGTGTAATTCATTACACAGTCTGAAGGTCCTTTTTTGGCGTTGTATACTGTGCCACATAGAAGGTAAATTCGATGGATTTGTCTTTCATTGTCTCTTTATTCTCAGATATCATTTCATGGTGAGTTGCGGTATATTATTTTTCTATCAAAATTTCCATTACCCCAGCACCTCGAAGTAACATGATCAAAACCAGGACGAGGCTAAAAAACTAGTCTCAAACTTTAAGTGCCATTTAAAAATACATGCATCATATGGCGACAAAGGATAAAAGAAACCAAAAATATCATTAATAGAGTGCCCCAATTTCTCATTATAAGTACTTAGTGTCTTATTACTACGTTTACTTCGAAGTTAATGAAAATATGCAGAGAAAATTAGAATGATAATGAAACTTTGATGATTTGTAAAGATATGAAAAGGGTTGGGTCAACATGATTTCGTGAATATAAAGATGTTTAAAAGAGCATATAAGAGGGATGCTGAGGATGCTAAGGATGCATTGGGTGACGTCATCATTTAGGAACGCTGGCTAAATGAGTTCACCCTCGTATTTACACTTGCATTTGCATATGTAAATATGTGTACTTGTGCTTACTTGTTCTCTTATTTAGTGCGTACTTCAAAGTAACTGTACGTGTGTGTGAGTATAAGTTTAAACGTGAGTAGAAGAAGTTTCTTTTCAAACACTTTTAAAAGCACTTTCTGCACAGAGTGTCTAAAATATTGCAGTTGTTGTTGTCTTTCTTTATTAGTTTATTTTTTGTTGTTGTTGTTGTTGCTGTTACCATTATTATTCTATTCTTGCAAATGTTGTTGTTGCTGTTTTTATTGCCATTATGCAGAAATAAATTTATGCTGGCACTTATATGTTTATGCTCACGTAACTTTTAACTAAATACGAAGAAGAAGAAAGAACAAGCAGAGAGAAGAAGAAGCAGAAAAAGTAATAATTTAAGAAACATTCCTACACAAAACCTAACCAACCAAAATATGAGACTCAGCACTGCAAAACCTTAATAGCATGGCTCTTTACTCAACTGCTTCTAGCGCGGGAGAGAGTCATAAAGACAGCCACGCTATTAAAAGGTAAGAGAATGTGTAAAGAGTTAAAAGAAAACTAAACACGAATTTTAAGTTTCTTTTTCGTTTGCAAAAATATTCCACCCGTAACTAGAAAAAACAAAAAATAGAGAAGAAGATGCAGAGAATCAAAATTATTTACCAGCATCAATGTAAAGTTGCAAGTTGCACTTTTCCGTTAGTAAGCGCAAGTAAAACAAAAAATTTCCAAATAATTGTAAAGAAAACACGAGTAAAGCGTTATTATCTTTGAATAAAGTTAAGAAGAGAGCGAACTTTATGAAAATAACTTCCTATTCATTTTAGAATACTTCGTGTTGTTCGAATTTGTTTATTACAGAGAATTGCTTAAAAGCCGTAATATTTACTACAAATTAAATGAAAATACAAATGTTTAGCATAGTTTTCTTTCGGTTTTTCTTCAAAGTTCTGCTTTAAAAACAAATGTCTTACATTCTTGGTAATGAATATTTGTGATAAATGTTTAATACATACATACATACATAATTGGCAATTACAACCCTTTAGTCAGGAGTACGGCCTAGCTTCTACACCACTTTTAGAAATCGCCGTAGTCTAGTAGTCTAGCGTGTTGGCTTATTAAACGTAAAGCCAGGGTTCGTATCACAGGTCAAACATCAAAATGAAATTTAAAAAATATTTCTTCGGCGACTTCCTCTCAGCATATTTCTGGCAAAAACTTCGAGAGTAAATAAAATATTGCCGTGAAAAAGTTTCTCAAAAATCTGTCGTTCATAGTCGTCTTTAAACTGTATGTCCCGCCTCTCACGTATAAACTTAACACTCACAACATAAGTCAAGTGAGAAACTAGGTCATAATCCTGACTGAAAGGCACCTAAGTAATGTGCGGTTATGCCGAATTTGGTACATTCTAGTGGTATAACTTTTTCAACGTTTCGAACAGTATCTCATCGATAACAGCTGTAATACTATCTTACAGGATTGCAATTTTGGCTGACTAATGAATACGTATCACCAGAAGAAATAATGTAGTAAGATAGCTTTGCATCACTTGTTGTTTTGCGGCACTTGGTAGGAGGAGCCTATTACATGAAGGATCTGGATGAACTGTCATTCAGGGATATTGACAGTCTGAGTCGCTTCATCGAAAGCTTCGAGTAGTTCCTGGACGAGGGACTGTAGTACACAATGGGCCCTGTTTGCGGCCTAAGTGTGTCCGCACATGACTCGAAAGCATGAGATTATTTGCTCACAAAACTTGCCTCCTAATATGTTCATCAGTATCAGAGTGAAATCTGGCATCCAGTGAAAGCCATATGTTTCTTCAAGAGAAGAACTACATTTACACCAATAGCTTTTCATGGCGCACCAAACAATACACCTTAAAGTGTGCATTGGTACTCTTCAAATAACAGATTTATGACAAAATCTACTGAGAGCAAGTCGCCAAATAGTTTTTCAAATTTCATTTGGTTGATAGTGATGTCTGACTTCAGGTTTGCACTGTGGCCTTCCGTCTAATTAGCCAACACACTACTTACTAGACTACGATGATTTCAAGTGATGTACTAACGTTACTGAAGGCGTAGCAACAATTGTGTGTAGTGTAGTTTCGGTAGATTTTCCCTTGTTATGCTACTGAAAGAGTATGCGTATCAATGATATTCTAATAGAGACGTCAATGATATTACAAATGACTTAAGCAGTAATGAGGATTGGCTTTAAATCTCTTGGGAATATTATATACTCGTATTACTTACTTTGAAGGCCCGAAAATTTGTATTTGTATTTGTAAATTTTTGTACATAGTATCGGATCTCCCAACAAGGACTTTCGAAATTTAAAATTGATATCGGCCATTGTTGGGGTGAACGGGGAAGCGAATAAAATAAAATATTTTATCGAGGAGAATAAAAACAAATCTATTAGTGATTTCTATAAAAATTTATATTCTCAAGGACACTCAAAACGTACCTTACAATTCGGGGGTGGATTTGATAATAATCTCTTTTCGGGTTTATAATTAACAATTCACAATTAATTTGTAAATATACACAGTTGTAAAATAACTTAAGGCTAAACTTAAAATTAGGGTGGCCAGCGTGAACATCCCGCCCCCCTTGCACTATTGCAACAAGAGGACCGAGAAGTCACCTGGCCAGAGATCATAGATAAATTAACATTTCAGGGTATATAGATTTGTATTTAAAATTCAGTAAAGTTCAATAAAATTCAATATAATGGAAATTCAATAAAAATAAGATTAAATGTAATACAGCAAGATAAGAATAAGAGTTATCAAAAGAAATTATCTACCCAGCACGTTAATTACGATTGTAGCCCCAGAAGCTGTGTTGGATGCTGCCATTATGGCCCCATTACCAGAATTCGGAGGTTGACCAGTACATGAGCAGGGTTTTTCCAGAGCCTGGTTGTGGGTTGCGCTCTTCTTGTTTTTGCTATGAGTAGAATTGGCGTTGTTAGCAGCTCTTCGTTTAGGATGGTTCCTTCTGCGATTGCTTCTCTTGGGCTTATTTGTCTCCGAAGCGTTGATCTTGCCTAGTCTGCCGCCGTCAGCTCTACGATGAAAGTGCAGCATGGTATGGTGCTCCTGCAAGCATTGCATACATCGATCTCTGCTCCGGCACTCCTTTACAAAGTGAGAATGTGCCAGACAGTTGATGCAGTGTTTGTGTCGTTTCACTACACTTAACCGTTTAACGGGACTCATCCCAAGGAATTTGGGGCATTTGCGTAGAGGATGAGGACACAGACGACACTTTGAGCTGGCGGTAGCAATCACTTCGTCGAGGCTTTCATTTTGGGGACGCTCCACGGCTAGTCGACGGGGTGCAAGTTCCGACATCTGTAAATACAATCAACAAAACGGACAAAAGAAGAGAAAAAAAATTAG
The DNA here is from genome assembly GCA_932273835.1 of Sarcophaga variegata. Classification (NCBI taxonomy): domain Eukaryota; kingdom Metazoa; phylum Arthropoda; class Insecta; order Diptera; family Sarcophagidae; genus Sarcophaga; species Sarcophaga variegata. The sequence goes on from OW026361.1 coordinate 115,102,695, forward strand.
TTCTGTCCATGATTAGGAAGCAGCACGAGTTTGACAATTGGTCGAGTCAAAACGCCATTGGCGGTTCGAACATCGGCCACTCGCACCTTCGAATCGGGGCCGAGATAGACCCGTTCGATCCGACCTAGCTTCCATTCGTTAGGGGGAAGATTGTCATGACGAATGACAACAAAATCATTTACAACAAAATCTCTTTGGGGAACCTTCCATTTGTTGCGTTTATGCAACTCAACCAAATATTCGTCTTTCCATCGACGCGCGAATAAATGGTGCAAAATTTTCAGCTTACGCCACCGATTAGCATAGCTTATGGATTCGTCCGAAAAATCAGGTTCCGGTGGGGATAAGATGGCACTTCCTATAAGAAAATGTCCCGGGGTTAAAGGATTGATGTCAGACGGGTTGTCTGTCATCGAGCTAAGAGGTCTAGAATTCAGACAAGCCTCTATTCTTGTCAACATAGTTGAGAATTCTTCATAAGTGAAGCTTTGGGCATGGGATATCTTACGCAAATGAGTTTTGAAACTCTTCATTCCTGCCTCCCATAAGCCACCCATATGTGGAGCGCCAGGAGGAATAAAATGCCAATCTACCAATTGAAAGACATTATTGGTGACAATCTGTTATTTAAGACTCTCAAGGAACTGAGTCTTATCCTTATTCAAGAGATTAGCTGCGCCAACAAAAGCAGTACCATTGTCCGAGTAGAGGTGAGAAGGACAACCGCGACGAGAGAAGAATCGAGCAAAAGCGGTCAAAAAACATTCGGTGGATATGTCATTTGTAGCCTCTAGATGGATGGCTCGAGTAGCAAAACAAACAAATACTAAGACATATCCTTTCGTTATTCTACAACCACGCCCTATATATGACTTTATATCAAAGGGACCAGCAAAATCAATTCCGGTATGAGTAAAAGGGCGAGTAAGTGTAGTTCTTTCGGGCGGCAATGCAGACATAATTTGCTGACCGAGTTTCTTTTTATATAAAGAACACACTTTGCAATTGTGAACAAATGTCTTAACCAAATTCTTCAATTTAGGAACCCAATATTCCTGTCGCATAAGGCGCCGCATCAGAGAGATATCCGCATGAGCCGAAAACTTATGAAGATGTTCCAGATAGAGACGCGTAAAACGGCCATTATAGGGTAATAACTTCGGAAAACAATCGTTGTAGGTCAAAGTAGGTGATTGGGAGAGTCTACCATTAACTCGTAGAAATCCACTAGAATCTATAAAGGGGTTGAACACGAGTAGTGAATTCTTAGAGGTTAATGTAGAGCCATTCTTCAGTGAAGAGTATTCGGGGAAATGGGTACTTTGGCATCGTATGATCAAACGATCCTTTGCCGACTTCACCTCACTTTGACTCAACGTATGAGATAGGGGGACTTGAGACGACCTTTTTCCGGGGAGTAAAGAGTGATAAAAGCGAAAGATGTAGGACATAACTCGCAGAGCACGAGGTAAGTCCGAATATCGACTCAAAAATTCTTCAGACGTATCCGTCTGGGCAACGTTAACCTGTATCAAACGCGTTTCTAGATGATTATTGGGTTTAAAAGACGACAGTGGCCATTCAGACTGTGGACGAGATAACCATTCAGGACCTTTCCACCAAATATCTGAAATAGAGAGCTCCTTAGCGCTCATATCACGACTAGCCAAGTCAGCAGGGTTATGATGAGATTCGACGTGATTCCAATTGTCAGTGCCTACCTGGTCCACGATATACGATACTCGATTCGCCACAAAAGTTGGCCAATGGCACGGGGGTTTTTGAAGCCAGGACAGAACGATAGTCGAATCTGTCCAATAGAAGGCTTCCGATCTGGTAAGATTCAGCTCCTTACGAAGTGAAAATACCATTTTCGCCAATAGAGTTGCGCCGCAGAGCTCTAAACGGGGTAAAGTTTGCACTTTTATAGGCGCAACTTTTGTTTTGGCAGCGAGTAAGTGGGTGACAAATGCACCAGACGGGGTTTGGACTCTACTGTACAGAGTGGCAGCATATGCTTTCTCAGAAGCATCACAAAATGCATGAAGTTGTACTTCACACTGAGGGTTAAAATTAACCCAACGGGGATGTTAATCCTTTCGATGTACGTATAATCATCGACAAACTCAAGCCATCTGTTAAACGTCATGGGTTTCAAGCATTCGTCCCAATCCGTTCCATCTTTCCAAATTTGTTGCATAAGAATTTTAGCAACTATGACTTTAGGTGCCAACCACCCAACGGGGTCAAATAGCTTCGCTATTTGAGACAAGACGGATCGTTTTGTGACTACAGAGAAATCGGGCGTTGGAGGTGGCTTGAAGAAAAATGCATCAATGCTCGCATTCCAACGTAAACCCAGAGTTTTAGCGGTGCTGGCGTCTGACAATTTTAGAAATTGGGAATCCAATAGATGTTCAGGTGGCAAATCATCAATAAGACCTCTATCATTTGATGTCCACTTACGAAGGGAAAAACCAGCAGAATTCAGAACATGAATTATCTCATCACGATTACGAGCAGCTTCGACAAAGGAATGCGAACCAGCCAAAATGTCATCCACATACATTTGGTTTCGCAAAATCTCAGAAGCAAAGGGGTGATCCGATTTACAATCATCAGCTAACTGATGTAGAGTTCTTATGGCCAAATAGGAGGCACAGTTAACACCAAATGTGACTGTGTTTAATTCAAAATCCTGGACATCTTCCTGGGAGTTCCGACGGAATAATATCCTTTGAAAAGGGGTGTGATCTGGCACGACCAGTATTTGCCTATACATCTTCTGTATGTCCGCATTGAAAACAAATCTAAACAGTCTCCATCGGAGAATCAGAAGAGTCAAATTGGCTTGTAAAATCGGGCCAGTGTACAAGACACACAATGGCTTAAGCCATTAGAGGAGGGGCAAGAGGCGTTAAAAACGACACGCAACTTGGTGGTGGTGCTATCAGGCTTAAAAACGGCATGATGGGGTAGGTAGTAACTGGGTTTAGGAGAATAAACAGCGTCGTGATCGATCTTCGACATATGGCCCAGGGTAAGGTACTCCTCAATAACCTGATCATATTGATCCTTAATCTCAGGGTTCCTCAACATACGAGACTCGTTTCTCAAAAATTGACCGAGAGCACCTTTTCGAGATGGACCGAGATTCAAGTCCGTCGAAAATTCGGGTTTAAAAGGAAGAGCAACTACATATCTAATAATAAGATCCTCACAAAAGCGATCTTCAGGCGACAATACCTTCGACTTCGGTATTTCCTCTACTTCCCAGAACCGACTAATTTTCGCATCCAAGTCCAGTTGCCCAAAGAAGGAAGCAACGGAATCCAACGGGTTCAACTGAGGTATATTACTATCCAACCGAAGACAGTTCGCTGAGCGATCAAGGGGTTTTTAGAATCCTTCCTAACCTCAGGAAGCATGATTTGAGAGTATATATCTCCGCCCAATAGCAAATCCATATGGGCACACTTCAAGTCTGTCAACGGAAGTTCGGGAGTGTTGAGGTCAACAAACTTCGCCAAGGAGTAGGTGGGTAATCGACCAGTTAGCTTGTCAACCACATATGCCTCCGTAGTCAGACTAAACGCTGGATCAATGGAAGATCCCAGCGAAACAACACAGACCTTAGTCGAGTTTGCTGCTACTGCGCCATTAAGGCCCACAACAGTGGCAGCCGGTGCTAAAAGGGTTGGAAGATCTAGCTTCCGTTGCAGCTTTCTGGAGATGAAAGTAGCCTGAGATGCCGGGTCGATTAGAGCTCTAGCAGGAAAAACTACACCATTATGCACTACATTCACCTGGATAGTTCCCAATAAAACCGTCGAGTATGGGGTGGACTGTATACGGGTGGCGAAATTTTGAAAAGATCGAGCAGCAGCGGATGTAGATGGGCCATCATCCACTTCATTTCGCCTTTGTGCAGGAGAAGACCGAGGGATTTTCGGAGAGCTAATAGGGGTAGAAGGGTCAGCGGGGTTAGTTCCAGTCCTCGATTTCTCCCGGGGGGAAGATTCGGTACGATGAAGTAGCGAATGATGTTTTTGTTTGCAGATATAGCAAACATTTGAGCTCTGGCATCTTTTGAACTCATGCGAGGCTGCCAAACAATTCGTGCAGCATTTATGCATCCTAACGGTTGTCAAACGAGCACTAACCGTCATTCTCAAAAAGTCGGAACATAAACGAATTGGATGATTTTCGCCGCAAACTGGACATTTTCGTTGGAGTAAGCTAGGGGCCACAGTGGTCCCAAAGGTTTTCAATTTCCGAGGGTTACTAGAGCTGCTTTGGTTATTAACCCGTGCAGAACCTTGGGAAAAATTGTGGCTGCCAATAATGTCCGACACTGACTCCAGAGTTCGGTATCTGGCAGTCAGGAACTCATCCATCTTGCTCCACTTCGGTAGGTCTGAACACGGCCCCTGAGTCTGTTCCCAAAGACCTAAGGTGTGTTCGGGGAGTTTGGTGGAGCAAATGTAGACAAAGATTATATCCCAATTCTGAGTCTGTATGCCCAGCAACGACAAATTCGTTATACAATCATTGATTGTCCGTTGCAAACCTTTAATAGAAGGGCCAGACTCCTTGGATATGGAAGGGAGGTTAAAGAGGGTTTTCAATTGAGAATTCACCAAAACGCGTTTATTCTCATACCTGTCTACCAGGTTCTGCCACGCCATGTCGAAACCATCATTCGTCATGGGGCAAGTTCGAATAATGTCCCTCGCCTCACCTTCCGTCTTTTGCAAAAGATAATACATCCTTTGGATGTTACTACTGTGAGGGTTGGTTCCATAAATGGCCGAAAACATATCCCTGAACGTTGGCCAAGATGCGTAATCACCGGTAAAGGTAGGGGTGTCACAGGGGGGAAGGTGAATCGGGATACTATTGGTAGGGGGTTTCGCGGCCTTGCTCTTAAGGCCGTCAGTTGACCCATCAATGAGCGAGACGCATTGAACATACAGTGTATACCCCGACATATACTTGGCCTTCAGGTCTTTAGCAGAAACCTTGGTATCCTCGGCATTTTCCGACAAGTCCTCGTAGGAGTCACGAAAAGCTTCCCACAAACGGGTTAACTCCTGCCGATGGACACTCAGAGTGTGAACAGAGTGTTCCTCTTTCGGAATAGCTTGAATGAAACTGTCAAAATCGACTAAGCGATTGTAGTTTCTGGTCAAGTTTCTCAATGCGGCCATTTTTCACAATTGGGACGCAGATAAGGTTATTAAAAAACTCAGAATAAAAGGAGAACGAGAAGATAAGGAAGTTCACGAAAGGGGACTACTAAATGTAAATTCCAAACAAATAGTAACAAACGAGGAAAACTTCAAATCGCGAGAAAAAAAACCGAAAATTTCCAAAAAATTTACGTATTATTCGTAATCCCAAAATATAAGAAAAGGGGAATGTTTAAAACGATCAGCACGATCAACACGAAATTGATCCGAAAAAAAAATGAGAGAAAAAAAATATTCGCGAATACCGATATATAGGGAAAGTTATCAAATCGCAAAATAAAAGAATTAAAATCGCAATAAAAATGATTACTTAAAAATTCAATCAATAACGATTTGTTTTTTTTTCACAAAAAAAAAAAAATATATATATATAAAAATATAATAAAAAAAATATATAAGAAATATAATAAAAATATATAAAAAATATCAACAAAAAAAATATATATGTATTTCTTTAAATTAAATCAGAAAAAGAAATGTCTCAAACAAAACCAAAAATAAGTCGAAAAATATAAAATAATATAATTCGCTTATTATATGGGTGCAAGAATATAAGATATTCGAAACAGCGGCCACCTTATTCTGTGACTACCTTACAGCTGTTTATAAAGCAAGTACACAACAACAACACGCAAGATCAATGCACTCTGTGTTGTTTGTGTATCTTTTTTCCGTTTGTTTCTATTCTCTTGCTTTATATTACTCTTTTATTCTTACACTTCACTGAGACACTTTACTAAATTTTATATTTTTGTCTATTTTATTTATATTTATTTCTTTTTCTTTTCACTTATTTTCACACTAATATTTCACAAAATTATATGTGTTTTACATACCTTGGAAACAAATTTTTGGGGAAAGGAATTACAAACAAAAAGAAATTCCAACGGTGAAAAGGGTGTGGTCTCCAACAACAAAGGAATCCAAAATCTACAAAAAAGATCCTCGTTAAATATTTTATTTTATCTTGGGGATGGTCCGGCTCGATTGGACCAAATGTTGGGGTGAACGGGGAAGCGAATAAAATAAAATATTTTATCGAGGAGAATAAAAACAAATCGATTAGTGATTTCTATAAAAATTTATATTCTCAAGGACACTCAAAACGTACCTTACAATTCGGGGGTGGATTTGATAATAATCTCTTTTCGGGTTTATAATTAACAATTCACAATTAATTTGTAAATATACACAGTTGTAAAATAACTTAAGGCTAAACTTAAAATTAGGGTGGCCAGCGTGAACAGCCATATTGTCAAATATGTCAGTCAAATTAGTTGCCATTTATGAAGTCTGTGTGGCCAAATTACTATGGACGTATGTATATAGCATTCAACAACATATGCAAATAACAAAAATTTTATTCGGTCGGTGTTTTGTCTGATCTTAATTTTCATAGTTAAATTATCTCCAATATTCAGGCCCCTTCCGGGATGAATGGGTACGCAAACAAACAGATTTGTTGAATTTGAGCCGATACCAAATGGAATCTGAGAGCACCCAATGCATTTCGAAAAACTTACTAACTATTGTGACCTTGTGTTGGCAGCGTCATTGAACCAATATCTTTCAGAGCTAAGCTATTCAGGCCATTACTGTCTACGGCGGACACTCTAGCACGATGGTTAGAAATCCTTTTTGCCTGAATTGGCCTGGATACATACGAAACAAATACTTATGTTCCGCAAAAGTTACTGTTTGGTGTGGATTCTGTGCTGTCCATATTTCTTTAAGCACAATGTATGCCATGCCATCACTACACGGCAAGCAGTATAGATTGATTATTACTTATTTCGTTTGACGTGAATTAGATGATCTGAACACTAGCGACATTTGATTTGAATAGTATGGGGCTTGTTGTCACACAACTCATTCCACATTCAGCACAAAGGGTATTAGATTGTGGTTATCTCGCACGGTGGTGATGTGTACTGGTCATCGATCTAATGCGCTTGGATCCCCTTTGACTTTTTCTTGTGGGTTTACCTAAGTCTCAGCTGTGTGCGTTTAAGCTACAAGCCACAGCGATCCACGAAGCAATACGAAAAAGCGAAACGAAGCATAACCCAGGCCATCGGCCAAAACCAGCTTTATTTATGTGCCAGAGACATGGAAAATTGGAAAAGTTCCTGCATAGATGGTTACTATGTTGCAAATAATCGAATCCATTGTGGTTTAATAAGCAGAAATTAATTTAATCCTTTGCACCCGAATAAATAATAATTTTGGTTAAGATTTTGCAGAAACGCTGTAGTGTTTCCAGAAATGCTATAGTGTTTAGGCTACAGGATCTAAGTGTCCATCATCTGATATATATCGGACTAATCCCACACCTACGTAAAAATGTATAATGCGTCCCGCAGGCATCGGTAGCGTTTGAACAATGAATCTGATACCGTCTGAGAGACGGCATTCGGTTAATATGTTCTTTTTCTTAATGTTAATTTTCTTATATTGCTTTTAAGTATTTCTTACAGGCGTTATGCGGTCGAATTCTATGTAAACATGTCTCGATTATTACAATAATTCGAAGAAAAATAATAATGTTGAGTTACGTTAGATAAGAGGACGTGTACTTGTCAATTAAGACAAGTACAGTACCCGGAGGTCGAATTGACCCATTGTACAACGTCCTAGTTTCTCACACCACTTATGTTGTGTGTGTTAATTTTTTATACATGACTGGTGGGACCTACAGTTTAAAGTCGACTCCGAACGACAGATTTTTGAGAAACTTTTCATGGCAATTTTATTTACTCTCAGAGTTTTTGCCAGAAATCTGCTGAGAGGAAGTGGCCGAAAAAATACTTTTTGTATTTTGTCTTGATGTCTGGCCTGGGGCTCGAACCCTGGCTTTAACGTCTAATTAGCCAACACACTACCTAGTGGACTACGGCGACTTACGTCGTTACGTTACGTCACCAAACATTTATGACTTCTTTACACGGTATTTAAATCTATTTTGTGCTTTTCTTAGGTTAGGTTTTTTTATTTTTTGGCATCCTTTTGTATCTAAATTTTTGCGGAAACAGGATTCCACTTACGAGTAAATTTGTTTGTAAATATTTGATATTGTTGGCATTGCTTTTATTCTTGTTGCTGCCACAGCAACATATTCGGTTGCTATTTGTTGCAACACATGTACAGGAAATAGTCAGATTGTAGACTTCCATTAAAAGTACATTATTAAAGCAGATGTTATACATATACATTAAGGATATTAATTTCCAAAAAGAAAAAAAAAAACAGAAATTTAAAAATGTCACGGTACTACTCATTTACATGCTTTCAATGAACTTATTTCGATAAATTAAATAAAACATAGAATAGTCTTAGCAAAACCTTAATTGTTAAGCTGCTTTAATAATTTTAATTACATCCCTAATACCATATACATACATACGTACATGCATATGTATGCACATGTAATTGAGTGTATTATGTGACTCTATTATTACAATTTCCGTATGTTAATTTATTATCACACATACACACTTTAATGTTATTGTGATAATCCTTTATGCAGCATACAGTCATAATTATTAAAACTAAAAAGGAAAAACGAATATTTAAAAATTGGAAAAGAATTATAATGGTTTTGTAATACAAAAGCTTACGATTATTGTACTGTTCTGTGAAATTATAAAAAGGATTTAATGGAAAGGAATTGCAGTGATATAATACCAGTGTATTACAGCAGGAGATCTATTATTTTTCTAATGGATTTATCAGTGTTAAAAATAAATTTTTATTTTAAAATTATCGACAGATGGCATTGAAATACAATATCCTTGATAAATATATCTGCAAGTTCAATTCCGAATCAATGACAGATCTTTGATGACTCAGCGAAAAGTATAATGCTAAGGTGGAAAGTTTCGATGCATCCACCATATGATCGTTTAGATTATTAAACCTAAGGCTTAGGAAGGTAGGTAGTAGTGGCTGTTCCCTCAATGGAGTCATTAGCGGACGCACTTAGGCCGTACAGGGCCCATTGCGATACCACAGTTTCTCATTCTCCCCTATTCTAGGAACCACTCGAAGCATCCGATGAAGCGACTCGGACTGTCAATGACAGTTCATCTATATCCTCCATGTAGTAGGCCCCCAGGTGCCTTCTTCTCCTCCGACCAAGTGCCGGACATGTGCACAATAGGTGAAGAATAGTTTAATTCTCTTCCTCGTCTCCACATCTTCTGCAGAAATCATTTGCAAGGTGTCCAAGACCAAACCGCCTCGCATGCGTTCCTATAATACAATGCCCAGTAATAACCCCGATAACAGTGCTAAGCCTACTCCTTTGGAGTTTAAGCAGAGCTGTCGTGCACCTTCTATCCAGCCTTGGCCAGATCTTTTGCGCCGCTCTGCCCTTGTCCGAAGCTACCCACATTCTGTTGACAAGATCTGCGATTGCAGTGTCAATTATAAGTTTGCAGGTACCCAAAGGGATCCCCAATGTAGACAATTCATCAGAGAGTTCGATGGTCGTGCCCCTTCTCGACAGTTCATCCGCTCTGCAGTTGCCGGGAATATCGACAGTCGTACACCGTCTTGGAGTTTATTACACTAGCTTAGCCTTGATAGCCACCTGGCTATCGGAAAGTATGATGATTTTCCCCCTGTAAACATTTTTGTTCACAATAATTTTCACCGCTGCCTGAATTGCTGACACTTCCGCCTGAAAACGCTGCAGTGATTCGGCAGCCTTATAGACTTGGATATTCCGATTGATTTCGAATAAATACCACTTCCAACGGCTCCTTCATGTTTGGAGCCATCGTTGTAAATTTGTGCGGAGTCCCTTGGGTGGTTTTCTGCACCAACGCTCCAGTCCTTAGGCTTAACAACTCATACAAACGAAATCTGTCTTTGGACAAAATCTCTGAAGTAAAGTGTTTCAAATCAGTCACTCAGTGTCTACGTTAAACTGTAGGCTGCACTACTCAGAGATAAAATTAACAAGCTCAACATGGGTGGTGTCAGAAACTAGATCGTAATTTTGACTAAAGGGTTTCATTTATGAGTGGACGAACCTAAAGTTTACCGCCGAACCTGAGCAAATTATTTAAGAAGCTTTATACATTTGACATTTTTTTAATCTCAAACATTTTGTCAGTAGAGGGGGAAACATTTATTATTTTTATTTCTCAATTTTAAATATGAACCATAAAAGGCCTCGTCTTATCAGTCAGGAACCTATTCACTAGTCTTCAGCGACTACGACATTATTTTTCAATATCGATTAAATGTCTGACGTTACTTTCCTAGTCCCTGCAATTACACTTCAATCAATTAAATCAATACATTGTGCTTTAAGCAGAAAATTTTTATGTAGAGACTGAAAGCATTGAACATCAGAAGCAAAGACTACTCAAAGCTGTGCAACTAATCCATTATTCTAGGTATTGTTCTTCTGAAATTAACGAAGCCAAACAGTAATTTCAATGCTTACTATATTTCACTTAAGGTATGCCACTAATTTGTTTTCCCATTCCTTCTCGTATTCTCTACTGTATTTAATCCACTGTCCTCTTTATGCCTTTGGCAACAGGCTTTTACTTTAGAAATTATTTTTCTGCCGATTACCTATTCTATCTCCTCAGCAGTATTTTGGAATTTATGTAAGAATTCAACATGTCTCTTTAGCTCTCTTTTTCTCCATTATGACTGGCAACTCCGCATTTTTTCGTTCTCTTGTATATTCTCGTACTGAAAGCTATGTAGTTTGTATGTACCATACGATCTGTGTATTTTGTTGTTGTCTGTTTGTCTTGTTTTTTAATTATTGTTCAGTTTGTTTTAGTTCGAGTAACGATATCAATATTATTATCAAGATATTTCAAATGCTTAGTTTCTGTAATTTCTGGAGAATTTAGAATAAGTATTGGAGAATAAGTAAGGAGATATAAAAAAAGAATTTAAATTAATTAAACGTCTTTTTTAATTCCAACGTCCCCGGCCTCACACTAACCCACCTTCACCCGACCGCGGAGGGCTGGTGAGCATTACGTAGGGACACGTACACACTACAGTCCGGACTGTAGCGGGTAAGGGAAAAGTCATGGCAATGAGGAAATAAATCAGCTACAGATCTTAATCACAAGCTGAATAAAGTAACAATAAACAGGAACTACCTATGCCAGGAACGAAAATACATTTTGATATAATAATTTACAAATTAATACCAGCATATAAGCTACGTTTTATATTACAAACACTACAATTAAAATCAATAAAATCATAATATAAGTTGAAATCATTACATAATCTACGAAAAGGAAAATTACATCCATAGTTCGTTCTATAAAAATCTAAAGAAAGAGGACGATACTGCCGTGAAAATCTTGCTGGAATACTGAAATTCAGGTTACAAAGCAAAAACTCACAATCGATATCACCTTTAACCAGATTAAAAACAAAACAAACCCCTAAAACAGTCCTTCTACGTTCCAAAGTTGGAAGTTTTATCAAACCTAATCTAGCCTCATATGACGGAAACCCATTGGCATAATCCCATCCTAAGCCACGCAAACAGAATAATAAAAACTGCTTCTGCACAGACTCTATTGAATCACTATGACAACGATAGTATGGATTCCAAGTAATAGACGCATACTCCAAAATAGGTCTAACAAGTGAAATGTATAACAGTCTCGTTATATAAGGATCAATGAATTCCCTAGCCCATCTTTTCACAAAACCAAGAACAGCCCGAGCCTAGCCAATCATCATACTAATGTGATCAATAAAAGACAATTTCATATCCAATAATACTCCCAAATCAAGAAATGTAGTCACAGTTTCCAAAGGGCAAGAATTAATCACATAAGTGGACGAAATTACGTTTCCGCGGGAGAAAACCATTTACATTTCTTCAATTTTGCATTTACATTTACATTACATTGCATTTACATTTCTTCAAGTTAAGATCCATTAAAATAAAAAGTTACAAACAAATCAATATTTCGTTGAAGAACAGCCTGACCAAGATCATCATCAAAAGTATAAAATAATTTAACGCCGTCAGCATACATCAGAATTTTACAATCAGAAATAGCACAAGGAAGATCATTAAGAAACAATAAGAACAGAAAAGGACCCAAATGGTTACCATGCGGAACACCAGAAGTAACATATACAGTCTTAGACAATACATTCCTAAACAATACTCTCTGAGTCCTAAAGGAGAGGTAGGAGTCCAGCCAACGATGAATAATATCAGGAATACCGATTACTGAAAATTTAAGAAGCAAAATTCTATGATCAACCCTATCAAAAGCTTTACTGAAATCAGTATAAATTACACCAGTCCGAGCCCTGGCAAGAAAACCCCTGAAAACATGTGTAGTAAATTCAAGAAGATTAGTGACAGCCGACCTACATTTTAAAAACCATGTTGGAAAGGGGATATTAAAGATCTCGTATTATATAGCAAATTTTGGTTTAATCCTTACTTAAATCTGTTCATATGCCTAAACCATTTGATTTATTACTCGAATTCCACATAAAGACTTAATTTATTACTGAGTACTTTTTCTCTTTCCAAAAAAAAGAAAAAAAAAATCAAGAGAAAATTAATATTTCCTGAAAAAAACATACAATTTTGCCATTCAAAGAATTAGAAATTCTATTTCATAGATTTTTACTTTTTTGTTATCAAACCAATACTCAATCGACTACAATAACTTTTGAACTTTAATAATAAATAAACTACCTTCTGTATAACAATACAAGCAATCTTTAAAACTTTTCTCTCTTTTTTTTGTTGGTTTCAATCCTTTGTCAAGCATTTGTGTACTCGTATGTGTATGTTTTATTACAATACTTTTCCTAATGACATTAGCAAACATCCGTCTAAAGCCAAACCAAAACTCCACAACATATCCAATTCCGACAAAAATTATGGAACAATCAGCAACAACAACAGCTAAACAAGCTAGCCAGCCAGCCAGTCAACCAACCAACCAATGGCTTCATAAATCACAAAATAAATTCCTTATTTTTATATCGATATTATTGAGTGTCTAGTCAGGACACTTAAAAGGACAGGCATGTGTGTGTGTGTGTGAGTGTTTTGTGAATGCAGGAAACAGGACACTTAAAAGGACAGGCATGTGTGTGTGTGTGTGAGTGTTTTGTGAATGCAGGAAACAGGACAGGATTAAATAAAACTCCTGCCAGTCGTATTGTCAATACTAAACTTCGAAAATGAAATATAAACTTAAGTTTTATTTTACTGTCGATTTCTTATTTTTTGGTTTCCTTTGTTTCCTCTTTTTTTTACTGTTATAATGTCATTTATGCTATGTTTTCCTATTCTTTTGATTTTGGCTTTAATCCTGTTCCTGCTGTAAAAGCTACTCATAATGTTGGTTGGAAGCAAAATCAAAGGCAATAGTGGAGGAACACAAAACACACAAACAAAATGTTTCAATAGAACACATATTGGTTTTATTGTTTATAAGTTTCAATAAATTTTTGTCGTCTTCTGAATGTGTACACAACAATACATACCTACAATATTCCAGTTACCTTTTCATGTTGTTTGAGATTTTATGGCGCTGGTAAATGTAATGCCTGTGTGAAAAATAAATACAGGGTAAGGGATTGAATGCCACAGTTAACTCTTTTGAAATCAAAATAAGGAGGAAAGTGTATATTTGGAAACACTGTAAATCCTGGATAGTAGTCCTCTTTTGCCTTCAAAATTCTTTGCAGCACCCATTATTATTTCTAGAACATGGAATTTATTTCTCCCATATTTGCCTGTATTGTTTGGCACACGGTAACAATAGAAAGGTAACAAAAAAAGTCCATTGATTGTACAGAAATTTCTTTTTAGTTTTTCTTTCACTTCCCTCTTCTCTCTCTTTGTAATCTGTTTGTTGTGATTGTTATTTGATAACTTATTGAAGTTTTGATTTATGCTCTTCTACTACCATTACCACTACTACTACTACCATAAGCACTAATACTAGTGCTCATATGGTATGTACAGGTATTCATGTGGCAGTCATAAGGATCTTAGAAAAAAAACATTTTTTGTTTTAATTCTGAAACGAGAAATATGATAAGACAAGGCATCTCTCATAATAAAATATTTACAGGCTGTGCCTTTGTTCCAATCAAAAATGGACATTGTATTGTAGAAATTATACACTTTTGTACACAGGAATATGACTTAACAGCTAATTGATACTCATGTTTGGTTTTCTATGGGAACATTTTGTGAAGAGTTGATGAATTTTTTTTTCAGGTACTATAGTGAAATCATATCTAAAAATTAAACCAAGATGCCTTCAAAAATAGTTAAAAAATTAACAGTGGCCTGATGCATCATAACATTAAAGACTGAATTCTTTTGTCCGACCAATCTATAAGGGACTACCACTTCACGTACTGCTCAACTACCTTGTTAAAGAAAGTATTTCATATCTTCGTTACGGGTTGCAAAATTTTTTTGGGAAGGATGCCACAAAGTCAACCATTCTATTTAGTTAAAATAGAAGCTCAAGTTAATAGGGGCAACAACATTTTTACATATTTCATGAATGAAGACAGAAGCAACGATGACTCTGCTATGTTCCAGACTATGGCACTAAAAAAAGTGTAGCATCGGCCTTCTACATAATGATTAATAGAAACCAGCCGGTACATAAACAAGCTATGGCATGTGACAATATCAGTGCGCCCGGAAACAGATGTTATCTATGTATGTATTTGAATTTCTCCGATGTTGTGCTTTTATTTTTGGGACAATGTGGCATTGCCATCAAAATGATAAAGCTTCAGAATATGTGCTCTACTGCGCTCTTTGAGAACCAGCAACCTTAAGATTAAAAGTAGAGTAATAGATTCCATCAACGCCGTGTGTGAAGCTTCAGATGCGGATAAGGTAGCACATCAAATCTGGTGGAAGTTAGATAGGAGACATACGGAAAGTCTGCCTAAACTCCAATGGAGTATGCTTAGCGTAATTCCTGGATTTATTACTGCATACTGCCCTCAGGATACTCTTGTAGAATCATGCATATGCAGGTGCTGCTGGGGTAAGTGAGAGGAGGTTATTGTTACTCACCATCAATATTAAGTTAGCTCATCTTAACAAAAGCAGTCAACCTGAAACGTCTTTGTACGAGATTAGTATGTATTTGATCTGATGCTAGATGTCAAAATTATGCCAGTAAACATAAGTCTACTTTCATCTCCTAAGCTTTCATTCCTGTAGGTTTTTCAAAATGTCTTGGGATTAATTAAAGGCAGAGTTGTCCATCGTTTCGCCAATTAGTCCGTTCAAATGCTCTCATGTCCAGGATCTTAATGCAAAAAGTGTATACGTATTGTTGGTTTTAAGTTTTTTACTAATCATCGGAATGTTTATTAAGGGAACTGTTGTTTGTAACGCCTTATCGTCATTATTAAAGAATCGACTGTATAAAAACTTCATAAAGACCTTTAAAGATCACGAAATACCACCACTGTTAGGTTTGGACATACCCTTCGATCTCAGAGTATTAGAAATCACTTCCCTCTCAGTAAAGAAAGCGGTGAGTTACCTAGTAACCATACTGATGTATTCTGATTACCCTTGTGATGACATAATTATAATAATATAATATATAATTCGATACTGTACACGCATTATATTCGTAACACTCATAGCAAATATGTGATTATGGGTTTAACAGTCAAATTTTCTGAGAGTCACGTTCATACCCCAAACCCTATCAATAAGTCACAATAATGTCACCTTCTCCATAGTATGGCAAGCGACCACTTTTTTCCAATCCGTCCCATTGTAGAGTTTAAAATTTTGGGTGCCATTCTGTTCAAGCGAAGCATTTGAGATTAATCCTTCAGTTCCTATTAAACGGAACTTATGTATTAAGGACGGACTCTGCAGAAACGTCATTCCTTCAAACCTTTCTCGTTTAAAATTTAAGGCTTGTAGAAATCCGTTTAAATGCGATCCTCATACACGATCTTTATATACTCTACAAGGTCTGGAGCATAACTTCCAATTTGAAAGGTCATGTGGGTCAGTTAATAGAACACTTCTTCTAAAAAAATCTCACAGTGGAATCGGATCAATGCAACGCTTTAATAGACCTAGACCCTTGACTCAGTATTCGAGACCTTATTATACTTGATGCTGATATTGCTTTAATGACACAAGGTTGTATTTACTCCACTTATATACATACGGTTTGAAAGCGATGAGTTTAGAGCATAACCTAGCCTAACAGGTGCCGCAATAGGCAATGATCGAAACATGCTCTTTACACAGTGGATTAATTATTTTTAAAAATGTTCCGAGACGTACGACTTTATTCTTTAAAAACCTTTCAAGCTTATCAGGCTTTAAATTATTGCCACATTTTCTGTTTAAATGTGCGGCAATTATCGCTTTTTTTAACGTTTCTTATTGCAAAATGTTGCTTTGTTGCTTTGAGTGTAAATTGGTATTAAATTGTACCACCACATACTTGTTGCCATACTATGTACGTACGCATATTTTACATGTACGTATGCTATTTTCCATCAGTTACTCATGTGAGCTATTCTCCTCTACAATTCAAATCTCGGATATGTCTACCCATACTACAGTTTCTTACATAATCGTACATAAATATGTATGTATGTATGTATGTATTTATATTTCTTTAAAAGTACAGTTACTCTTATTTACCAATATAATGATTTTTATTTCCCTCTACTACCTTACCACCATTAGTGTAATTGGAGTCAAATGATTGTTGTGGGGGAAAAAAGGTTCTCTCCTGCTAATGTGTTGTGTGTGGCATTGTGGCATTAAGTATCACACATATATACGTATTATTATTGTTATTTTTGATTTTTTCCTTTTTACTAAAAATTGTCTAAATATGAGAGCTAAATTGCTGTCATTATTTTCGTATGTATCCACACACACACAATTGTGTGGTTGTACAATAGATATACACACACATGGGCGTACGCATACGTATGAGTGTAATTGTTGATGATAGTCTTGAAATGATATTAAATGTTGGCAATGATTATTATTGGTAACAATCGATTAAGTGTCATTAGACGCACAATATTGGTTTTAATATTTTTTTCTGTTCTCTCTCCTATTTTCTCCGGTTTCCTACGTAATAAATGTGAACATAATTGAGACACTTTTAGTGTCATAAATTGAAAATGGAAATTGATTTCAATTGTCGATAGCATTTAAAATTCAATTTTCGATAGCACTTACATTTTTTTTATAAAGAACTATTAGCTCTTTTACGAAGCGCTTCCTATCTTTGAATTTAAATAAAATAAATGGGAGTTAAATGAGAGTTATAATCGAAATTTTTAATTCGTCTGAAAAAGTTATTTGTGGAGTATAACATCGTTGAAATGTTCCCTTGGCTTATCTGGTTGAAGCGCATTCGAAATATCCAATTTTCAAAGATTCTGGTTTGTGTCCAGATCATCCAATTCAGGGCAAAAGAAGTTGGTAGGGCTATTGACGTCGTTCTCAAAAAAGTACGGACCAGCCCAAAATTTAAACCAAATAGAGATTTTTTCTGCATGCTGTGGACATTTACACAGCCCTGCATGGGTTTTGCAAATAAATTGCTCCAGGTGTTTCCGAAGGCATTTTGCGCGCTGAACACGAATCTGGTTTCAAAAACTTACCATCACGTCAGGTTTTCGAGAAAAGGGGGGTTGATACCCCTAAAAATAGCGTTTTTGGCCTATTTTGAAACATTGTAGAGCTAAACACTGACGTGCCAGAACAATCGCTGTTGTCAAAAATTGACAATTGATCTTTGCTCTTTAAAATGAGCCCAAAGCCAAATTGTTTGCATGCACCCTTAAAGTAGGGGGTGGGTTTATGTCAAGGGGTGCAAGAGAAAAAGAAACACATTACGGAAGTCCTTAAAAATTAATCCGATTTACTTGAAAATTGTTACTCAGGGATTTTTGAGGTCGCTGATTACAGATCTTCATTCAGATTTAAAAAATTAAAAATGGCGGATCCAATATGGCGGTCGAGGTTTATAAGAATTAATCAGATTTACTTGACCGCCATATTGGATCCGCCATTTTGAATTTTTTACATAGATTATCTATTTACATAGCTTATTAGAATTTTGTAGATTTTTTTATTATAATAATTAATTGCAGTTTTCGAGCAGTTTTCGAACGTTCTCACCAGAATCGCTTAGCAGTCAAACGGTTAAAATCTATCGTTCGGACTTTAAACTGTATGTACCGCCATTCATGTATAAAATTAATGCACACAACATAAGTGCTGTGAGAAGCCAGGTCGTAAGGGTCGTATGTACAGTGGACAGCAAAAGTCTTAGTACGGCAATATATTTTGAGAAAAAAAGTTCCCACAGGCTTAATACTCTTGCACAAAGTCCCGATATGACTTCAACAGAGTATTTAAGAGATCATTTGTAAGAACGGTTATCTAATCGCTAAACCTCAATAAAAAGTCAGCGGAAAAACTTGATCATGGTGCCACCAAGAAACACTAAACAAAACTTGTACATTCAATTCCAAATGGTTATTGGGTTAAATGGAGTGCTTGACCTTAAGGGATATTCTACTAAATACATGGTTTAACATTTTCATATATTAGGCCTTTGAATTTTAAATTTACTTAGGTTTCTCCTTGGGGGTACCTATGGAGTCATCTGAAACTTTCCTGTTTTTCTATTGTTTTATGCAAATCTTTAAAAAATGGTTTGTTTTATAATAAAACAGAAATAAATAAATGTATAGAAACTTTTGGCTAAAATTTATGAAATTGCTAAAATATATTGCCGTACTATGACTTTTGCTGTCCACCGTATGTATTAAAATTTTCACAATTTGGAACCCAAATCTGACTGAACAAGCTAGCAAACCTTAGTTATCAAACCCTAGCATACTGCCAATATATGCTTGTATATGATACCTATGTACATTGGTTTATTGCATTACAAAGTATTTGTAAGTTTTTAATATATTTTAAAAGAAAAATCCATCCCTTTTCCTTTAAATTTAAGACAAAAGGTCAGAGTTTTAATAATCATTTCTTTAAGAAAATAAATATTTTTCATTTAAACTATACATGTGCATATTTTCATCATCATAACGGACCAAAAAAAATTAAATCAGCAGTTTTTAACGTATTTGGAGTAGACATTTATAAACTTTTCTTTTTTCAAATCTATTCTTAGCCTACCATACATATGATATACGATATCGTATCTCTGCTCATTCCTAGAAATAAACCACATTTTCATTTCCTATTTTTATTTTTTTTTCATTCACAACCAAATCGAAGCATACTTGTAACCTATTGGCTTCGAATGTATTTTTAACAGATGGCATTATAAATCAATTTGTCTCTTTATTGAATGGGCTTAAAACCAGAACACACACACACACAAAAACAGTACGAATCCTTAAAAATGTTGACTTCGAGTTCCTTTTTTTTCTTCATGCATGCCTTTCGCTCTGCCTGTATGAATTTATCTCCAGCAAAAGCATATTTATGTGTGTCAATTTAATAATAAAGAATATTTTTTTTCCTCTTCTCTTCATAAGTGAGTGATTAGTTGTGTGTATGTATGTATGTAGTTGTAAATAGATATTGATATATCAATACATTTATGTCTGTATGTATGGATAGTGATAGTATACGACAGGCATATGGAGAATTTCTGCTGAAAAAATTGAAAGAAAAAATCCGAAAAATAAATGAATGAACGAAAAATACTACAAAATATGCTTAATCATCATAAATTGTAGGGAAAAAATAAATTGTTTGTCTTTTGTGTAGTGAATTGGCAGAAGTGGATTTATGCTTCAATATGAAGAACAAAACTGTTGAGTTTCTAAAATATTTAAAGAAATCGTTCTCTTCAGCGGTACGGTAGAACCATAAGGCATTCAATCCAAACGATGTTTGAAATTTTTGCAGTTTTTTTTAAAGAATAATTCAGAAAAATTGAAAATTTTGAGTCATGTTTAGCTTAACTTGCAGTAATCGCCGTTGCCGCTTTCGATATTTTATTTTGTCAATCTCACCCAGACGCGATGTCATCGATCCACTTAAGCGTAGCTCTGTAAGTTTGCCTTTTTCGTCCTGTGCATTCGTCACCAATCATTGCTTTGTTATAGGCAGAACTTCATTAAGGTTTGTTGTTTACAGTATACTGTAGGTAATAACGATTCTGCATTATCGTTGAAATTCTTAAGCTTTATGAACATCGAACAGTTGCTAGCACACCAGACTTTGTGTAAAACGTGAAATTTGCCTGTAATCTTATTGAAGTGGTTATTTAAGCGTTCACTAATAAAGAATCTTTAATTTTTTTAATTTTTTTAATTTAAATTTAATTTAAATAAATTTAATTTAATTTAAATAAAATAAAGCCTGTATAAGATATTATCGTAATTTTTTATTCTTTTGAAAAGCCTAAATGTATCATAACAGCATTCAAATGTCTGACATGGCTTGTTTGGCTAGAGCTCTTTCGAAACGTCAAATTTTTCATTGCCTCTGGCACATAATCGGGCTTTGAGGATTATTGTGGTTTTTGGCTTATACCTGCAACTTAAAAATCTCCACCGTATCAATCGCATGATCTCGCTGGGCAGTTTTCATCATCTCCTCGAGAGATGACTATATCCTTCAGTAGCTCGTGCAGAATATTTATCGTGTCATGAGCTTTGTGGCACGGTACGTAGCTCGTTCTTACATACATACATAATTGTTCATTATAACCCTTCAGTCAGGATTATGGACCTAGTTTCTCACACCACTTTTGTTGTGTTCGTTAATTTTTTATACATGAGTGTCGGGACCTACAGTTTAAAGTCGACTCCGAACGACAAATTTTCTTGAGAAACTTTTCATGACAATTTTATTTTACTCTCAGAGTTTTTGCCAGAAATCACTGAGAGGATGCCGCCGAAGAAATTATTTTCATATTTCGGTTTGATGCCTGACCTGGAGTGTGAACAGTGACCTTACGTCTAATAAGAAAACACACTACCTACTAGACTACGGCGGCTTCGTTCGTCCGCTTTTATTGAAATCAAATGTTATTGGTGTTTAGATGATCCACTTTAGGCCGAAAAAGAAGTTAGTAATCATTGAATTTTAGTGCTCAACGTTGACAGTGATGGCCTGACCAACAACATTATCAAAGAAATATGGGCTGATAACGCCGCCAGCTTAAAATCGACACCAAATCGACACTAGATGATCTTGGATCTCAGGTGGTCTGGTATTGTACAAAAAGTAGGGTTAGTTTGCCAACTTCTCCAGAGCCTTTAAAGCGAGCACACTTCGTTGTCTAGGGTCCATGCCCAAACGTCCATAATAATTTGGCAAAAATGAATGACTGAAGTCACCGTAGTCTAGTAGGCAGAGTGTTGGCTTGCTAGACGTTGCAAACCCCATGTCCAGCATCTCCAAAGAAACAAAATATGAAAAGATATTTCTTCGGTGAATTCCTGTTAGCAGATTTCTGGCAAAAACTCTGAAAGTAAATAAAATTGAAAAGTTGTGTAAAATTCTGCAGTTCGGAATCGACTTTAAACTGTAGGTTCCACCAGTCATGTATCAAACAAGGCATACAACGTCGAAGTCGCCGTAGTTTAGGAGGTAGTGTGTTGTCTTATTAGACATAAGGCCACGGTTCAAACCCCAGGTCAGACATCAAAACGAAACGAAAAAATATTTCTGCGACTTCCTCTCAGCAGATTTCAGGCAAAAACTCTGAGAATAAATAAGACTGCCATGAAAAGTTTCTCAAAAATCTGTCGTTCGGTCCCACCAATCATCTGTAAAATTAACACACACAACATGAGTGGTGTGAGAAGCTAGGCCGTAATCCTGACTAATGGGTTTTAATGGCCAATTATGTATGTATACAACGTGAGTGGTGTGAAAAAATAGGTTGTAATACTGACTAAAGCGATGTTGATGACAGACCGTGATTTTTCGCAAAAATCTGTCGCTTGGAGTACAACACGAGTGGTGTGTGAGAAGCTAGGTCGCAATCCTGACTAAAAGATTGTAATGACCGGCTAAGTAAGTAAGTAATATAAATTTCAATACCAAACTATCATGAATATAAATATATAGTCCTGTCAATGTGTTGCAGCTCAAATACAGATCCATATTCATCCTTTCATAAAACATTTAAATTTATTTCGTATTCGTATGTAAGTGCCAAACACTGTGTCATACAGCCTAAGCAGTAACAGCATATTTTACTGCCTCAAATTAAAAAATACTGTCAATGAACATTCTATGCGTAAAAGATTTTCTATTGATACTCTTTTGGTAGTGTGTGGCAAGTATACATTTGTATGTATGTGTACGATGTATCCATTGTTTCTTTCTTCCTTTGCCTATTCTAGGTTGTCTATTGTATTACATTGATGGCTTAAAAATTTGTCTACGAAAGGAATTTTGTGAAAATTATATGAACTGTGCAAATTCAATGTTTGTATTTGGTTTTATATGAGTGTAGCAGCGTTTTCCAGCAGTCTATTTGTTGTAAAGCTTAAGCGTATTTAATAGACAAATAAATGATTATTTTTTCTGTTGAATCTTGAATTTTTTTAATGAGTATTTAAATGCAGGACTTAAAAATGTTTTGAATATTTACTTAGCAAAGTTTTAAGAATAATCTGGAATTTTTTTAAATAATTTCTCAATACAATGCACGATTTAGTGGCAATTATATTACTTTTTCGCCATGGTTTTCGCCATATTCATATATTTCTTGTTGTTTGTCTGTCACAACATGTCATAGAATGAAAAAAATAACAATTTTTCTATTATTTATCATCAAAACACGATATGCAGAATATTCACCTTGTATCGGCATACAAATGTTACCATATGTGACACAAATTTGGCACGAAAAACAAATAAATTACAATTTCACTCACCTTCTTTGTTTGTTTATTATACTCCCAGCCCTGAAACTATAATGCATGTATGCATAGACATGTTGTACCCGTATAGTGGCCTGTTTTGTAAATATACGAGGCTAATCCCAATCTGGTCAATGTGATATACGAATACTTTCAATACAACAGTATTAACAAGCCGTTCAACTAGTTGTTAAAAGAAAACAGCAGTAGAGGTAGGTTATGTCGGAAACTTTAAAATGTTTTGATCAAACTGGTCTCCATATTTTTCATTAATTTTGAATTTGAACTCGTATGTTATATACATAACAATGTGTGTTTCTTTTTTATTGTTATTACTTCTCTTTTTTGCTTATTCCTGTTGTTCCTTTTTTATTACTTTTCTATTAAATTCACATATTGTTTCAGACGAAATGTATTGGTATGCAATACTGTTGAATGTTTTTGTTTTTGCATTGTATTATCAAATTTTATAAAATTTTTTTTTTGGAAATTTCAACTCATGTCCAAAAACGTTTTAAACATTCAAATGAAATTGTCATAAAACCTAAAAAAAATATAGGAATGTATAGGAAACTATAAATAAATTCGAAGTCAATCGTCTTCTTTCAAATTTAAATCGTAAACAATATGACAAAGCAAACAGAGAGGAATACAAAGTACTAGCAACCTTGTATTCATAATAACTAGTCAATTAATAAAAACTCTATTAAAGGAGCCAGTTCACAGCAAAGGCATAGACTGTGCCCTTACATACATAATTTGTCATTACAACTCTTCAGTCAGGCTTACGCCCAGTTTTTCACATCACTTATGCCATGTGTGTTAATTTCATACATGAGTGATGGCACCTACAGTTTTAAGTTGACTCCGAACGACAAATATTTGAGAAACTTTTCATGAAAATTTTATTTACACTCAGAGTTTTTACCAGAAATCTGATGAGAGGCAGACGACGAAGATGTATTTTTCACATTTTAGTTTTGTTTTGGAGATGTCTGACCTGGGGTTTGAACCGTGGCCTCACGTCTAAAAAGCCAACTCACAACCTAGTAGACTACGGCGACCACAAACTGTGCACATGTAATCTGCAATTTTAAAAGAGAAGTGGGTATTCCTTTACTACTACGAACACCAATGAATCTTCAGTTAATTGGAAACGAAAACGCGAGCTAACTCGTTATTAGAGCCATGGAAGGATGTCATAATGAACTTGATGAGTGCTAAGCATTTTAGCAACAGTTTGATAAGGAAAAGTTGGTTTGGTTTGGTTTACCATAGCATTCTTTTAAATGGACTAAATCGCATAAATAAAGGAGTAGTGAACACTCTTTTCAAGCAAATCTAAATTTATTTTCAAGAATTCTGCCTATATTTTCTACGACTGAAACTGGCTTGACCAATATTTGGTGTTCTAATTCTCAATGGCATTCTAATATGACAAGATGAAAGCATATTTAACTGCTTTAACATCTTCAAACATGCAAAAATTTTGCTAGGCCTGTTATCGATTGAAATATGGGTGTTTTTTTTAAGATGCATAAGAACAAATGTTTGGCAGCTGAGAGTGTCATTAAGATTTGACAAGTCATCATGAAACATTTACTTAAAAAAAGTAATATAACCGATCTAGTGAGCAAGCATTTCATATAGTTATTGGATACAAAACCATCAATAAGACAATGAAATGTTAGCACAGAAGGCAATATTTCTGCTGCAACGTAATGTCTGAGCCCTGGACAGTTACTCTTCATTTTTGTACATTAAGGTTACTATTCGTTGAATGCACGAACACTTTAACCCTAAATGGTTACTGTTCGTCGAATCGGCGAAGCTCATTTAGTCTTTATCATATAATTCTGTTAAGTTTGACAAAATTTCACTGTTTCTGTCAACAATGTTGGTTGATAATGAAAGCTTGTTGTGAGTAAACGTACCCTGTCCACCCATTTTTGTAATCCTGGATGATCATTTTTGTATAGTAATGTTACTTTTCGTTGAATCGACTAACAAAAAAAATTTTGTTTTTCGTCTACTGACTGCAAGCTTTCATTATCAACTAACACTGTTGAAGAAAAGAGTGAAATTTGTTCAAACATAAAAGAGTTATATGATAAAGAGTAAGTGAGCTTCGACGAACAGTAACCGTCCAGGGTTAAATAAGATGCCGAAATGTTGATTCATCGTCATCCTCAACTTGTTAGGCTTTGTCCTTTACTTACATGGAAAATACAATAAAAATTTGAAGCCAAGGCTTGCGTAGCATTTTCATTGATTGAATTCATTTGATCAAGTCTTTAGAAAGAATTACAGCCCAGCTTCTCTCACCAGCCATTTTCTGTGTGTTAATTTTTTTATGAGTGGTAGGACCTCTAGTTTAATGTCGACATAAAAAGTCAGATATCAGACTCTCAGAGTTTTTGCCAGAAAAATATAGAAATATAGAAATATTTTTCCATATTTGGATTTGTTCGAAATGTCTGAGAGCTGGTGTTTGAAGTACGGGCTCTCATTCACTACCTACTAGACTACGCCGACATCGAGTTCAATGCCCACCTCAATAACCAAAATTGCGTATATTGAGTGAAGACAATCTTTAAGCTGTTGATGGATCACCATTTTATTCATAAAATTGACTGTTTGGCGCGTTTTACACACTGGCAGCATCATTCGTTCATATTTCTTTCCAAATGAGCAAGACGCTGACGTGATTTAACGCCGCACAGTGTAAGATTTTGATAATCTAGCTGGACAAAAGTCGTTTTTTGAGTTTCAATTTGAGTAAATATTTTTATCCAAAATCAAAGAGCACTTGTTATAAAATAAGAAAATGCAAAAAGTTTGCCTAATTTGTCAACAATAACATAATAACAGTACTTTAAACTTGTACATTTTTGAGTGAATTAAAAGCAAGAAAAGAGTTACATGAAATTCCTCATCATTAAATGCTTGTAACTTTTGAATGGATTGGAATTATTTAACTATTTTTCTTGTTTTGAAGCTCAACTAATTCGCTATTGATATCTCAAGAATTTACCTTTAGAACATAGGAAAATTATTTTCGGTTTATTTCATTTAAATAATTACTTTTTTGGTAAGTTGAGAAAAAAAATTAATTCTATAATCGATAAATATTTTTCTTCATAACGCTTCTACACCAAATTAGTTTTATATGAACTTCTGAAGTACATACTTTAAGGCACGTACAAAATTATCTGCCGAGATTTGCTGTTTAAGGAAGAAACAAACAATGAGTGATAACAACACATACCACGAACTTTTTGATATATGGCTAAGAACACCCGAAAATGAAAGGCTTGACCGTTCCGTAAACTATATTTGTGGAAAAATAAACAGTAGTCTAATTCTCATATTAATTATGAGCACGTAGAACGTTTTTTTATTTAAAAATTAGTAAAAATTAAAAAAAAATTAAAAAAATCAAAATTAAAAAAAAAATTGTTACTTCCACCTCTTTATTATTTATTTTAAACATTATCATGCATACTCACTGCTTTTGTACTTTTTGATTATCCAACGCGAATAATATCAGAAATAAATTATTGCAGTTGTATGGGAGGTGGGCGTGGCAGTTTTCCAATGTCACCCATTTTTTGGACAATGGTACATATTGGCCTAGTAAAATGTTGTACCAAAATTCATAAGTCCAGTATAATTTTATTCTAAGATATTTAATTTTGTCTCATTTGAAATCAAGACACTATATTCCGGGGTATATTGAGAAAAGTAGTTAAAAATTTGAGTGTTGTAACTCGTATCTGAGACAAAAAAAAAAAAAAAATTATAAATACGATGTTTTTTCAACAAATGATTTCCACAAATGATTTGATTAATTGTTAGAATAATAAGAAAGGGCATACACATACTACATACATAATTGGTCATTAAAATCCTTCAGTTAGGATTACGACCTTGCTTCTCATATCACCTAAGTTGTGTATGTTAATATTTTTATGGATGAGCGGCGGGACCTACAATTTAAAGTCGAATTCGAAGGACAGATTTTTTGAGAAACTTTTTCATGGTAGTTTTTTTACTCACAGGGTTTTTGCCAAAAATCTGCTGAGAGAAAATCGCAGAGGAAATATTTTTCATGCTTGCTTTATAGGATATGTCTGACATAGGCTTTGAAACGTGGCCTTACGTCGTCTAATAAGCCAACATACTACCTACTAGACTACGGCGACTGTTGTCTACATAACGATCTACATAACAATATGGAACCCTTTTTCTGGGGGTATTTCAAATGTCATCATCAAGGAGTACATACCAGAGATCAGCAATGAATCGCTTTTTCGCTCTCATAAGTACTCATGAAATTTTGAGTATGAGGGTGTGAACAGTATTGAATTCCAACTACTCTGCTTCATTCGTACTCACGCAGCGTACGATTGCAATGAGTATGAGTACAACGTTGATGTCAAACTCATTACATTCGAAATATGTTGGATTCATACGCCTACTCATTCAGATTCACAAATTTAGAAAAATACTTATAATACTCATAAATAATTCGAGTGATTCGAATTATTCATCACAATTTATAGTCTTAGTTGTTGTTGCATTTACAAAGAAAGAAGAAAGACACATAAACAAAAAAGACAAAGACAGCAAGGAGAGCAAGGAGAGCAACCACAAAACCTTCATGTGAGTATTGTTGTGTTCGTACGCGAATCATACTTATTTTGTTATTCGTGTATACGATGAGTCATGGAGAGTTGAAATCAATAACATCATGCGTATTGTTAAGTATGAGTACCATGAGTATTTCAAACTTTGAATATGAGTAGTATGAGTATGACATTAAAATAAGTATGAATGCGCATAAGTATCAAAAATTATAAGTATGATTCGAATCTACTCATCGTTTTGAATACTCATTGCTGACCTCTGGTACATACCCGATCTCAAATAAAAAAATTCATGTTTTGAAAATTGTTCAAATAAACTTGTAAACTCTTATAGACTGGTAGTTACTGATATTAAGCTCATAGTGGACAATTTTAAAATTTTAACCATAAAAATTGCACAACGAAAATGAAAAGTATTTCCACGACAAAAACCAAAACTATATCCTGATACTTATGCGTCATATGCCACATTGTAATGTTATTAAGGTCATTTAAACGCAGTAATATTAACTTGTTTATCTTTTTCTTATTTTTGTTTGTTTTTGTTTTTGTTTTTGCATTTAATCAACAAAAACCAGTATAAATTCAAGTTTCTTTTTTTAATAGCCCCAATGAAAAATTGCCTTAATATACGTGATTTTTCATAGGCGCTTTAAATTTGAATCCTGTTTTGCCAATGCAAAGATAAAAAATGTAGAGAAACAAAAATAACAATGCAAATGGTAATAGCAAAAGCATAAAAAGCTTGCTTTTATTATGATTAATGCACACAACGTTTATAATGATGTTAAATCCTTTTTTTTTTTGTTTTCGTTTTATATTCTCATTTTCTGCTTTGGTAGAGTGTGATTGTTTCCTTGCTTGTTCTCTTTTTTATGTACAGAAAATGCAAATTAAAAAAAAAACTCTCTCTCTCTCTCACACACATACACACAAAGGAATAAAAAATTAAATAAATTTCCCAATGCACAACACACAATACTTTATGCAGTAATACACCAGCAATGGCAGCAGTAAAGTCCAATACAAACCCAAGTAACTACAATACAAAGTGAAAAATTATTTCGAATGCTAACACACACGCTTACATATGCACGCAAGGGTTTACAACCACACTTTGCTCTCTTTTTTTAATGTTATTGCAAATGTGTGTGTGTTTTGTATGATGTTTGGAAGCACACACACATACACACACAACAGAGAATGTGAGAGTTAGTTTAAGTTTTTGTATTCAAGCTGAGTGACATACGAGAATTGTATTGTGTTCCACAGCTACAACTAGTATGACTACAATAACAATAAAAACAAGAGAGAAAAAAAACGAATGTTAAAAACAACTTATATTGTTACAAAGCTACAACAACAACAGCAACAACAATGACAACAACAACCACAACATTAAGAAAAATTGTAAACTAAAGCTAGTGCGGATATCCGCAATGGCGTTTATTTGTATATAAAATATACAACTCGTAACCAGTCACAACTCATATTCATTTCATTTAAGTTGATACCGACAACTTTACTTACACACACACTCACTCACTAACATACATATTTACATTACTATTAATGTATTTATGCACTTACCCATACATATGTACATACACTTTTTAACTCTCGCTCTCTTTCGCTATATGCATTAAACGTAGCAACAATGGTAAAAACGTAATAAAAGAAGGCTTCAAATTTGTTATTATTGCGCTTAAACTACATATTGTGATATGTTGTATATGTATGTGTGCTTATACATTGAAGAACACCATAAGTCCTTTTACCATACATACATACATACGTATGTATGTATTTATAGTTGTTGGTTGTATTTACATTTTTTAAAGCTTAATTCATTGCGACAGTGAACAGTTCCTTTTTTTGTCTACTTAAGTACGTTTTTACTTTGCGTTTTATTTCTCTAAAATGACAAATAAACTGTAACGGTAACTGTAACTATAAGTATAACAGTATAAATATTCTTACGTTTTAACACAACGAAATATGGTTTCATACGGCATTGTCAGGCATTAAATTTAAATTCAATTGAAAAGTTTCATTGCCAAAAAATATGTGACACTGGGAGAAAGGGATTAAGTTCCCTTCATGGTAGGATTAGAAATTGAGGTAATGAGTGTAACAATTTAAATACATAGAAAGGTAAAGAACTAGCAAATACTCACATTACATTGTATTGAATTAAGCAAGGAGTACAGAAGCTTAATCATAATCTCCGAAGGCCAAAGGAATTTTAATATTTACAATGTTTACCGAGTTACAGAATGAGATAATACCACAGAAAATGAAGGTCAAATATAGAGAAGATCTTAGTACTCCTCCATCTTTATGTCCGCCGCAAGCCTTTTGTCCCTACCAACATCACAATACTTCTCAGTGTTAACTACAAAAATAGGTGTTGTCTTCTGAAAATCATTAATCCTCATCGATAAACCAAAGCGTGAAAAGCTCAAAACAGTGCGTACACCCGAGAATATTGCTGCTGTGGCAGAAAGTGTGCGTGAAGCGCCATCAATATCAATTCACCGTCGTTCTCAACAATTGAACATTTCGGCGACATCAGTGAGAAGAATTTTGCATAAAGACCTCGGTATGACGCCATACAAAGTCCAATTGGTTCAGGAGTTGAAGCCAATTGACCATCCAAAGCGTTTTCGCTTCGCTAAGTGGGCCTGCGATCGACTTACAGAAGATGCCGATTTTGGCAAAAAGAAAATCATCTTTTCAAATGAAGCTCATTTTGATCTTGGCGGGTATGTAAACAAGCAAAATTGTCGCATTTGGGGCACAGAAAATCCGCACGCATACATTGAAAAGCCGACGCACCCAAAACGAGTCACTGTTTGGGGCGGATTTTAGTCCAGAGGCATAATCGGGCCATTTTTCTTCGAAAATGAGCAAGGAGTGGCCGTTACAGTCAATGGCGATCGATAACGGGCCATGTTGAACGAATTTTGTTCACAAAAATTGAATAGGAGGATATTGACAACATTTGGTTTCAACAGGACGGCGCTACGTGCCACACAACCGAAGCTACACTCGATGTTTTGCGCCCTGTTTTTGAAGATCGCATTATCAGCCGCAGAGCTGATGTCGTTTGGCCACCTCGGAGCTGCGATTTGACACCATTGGACTATTATTTGTGGGATGCCGTCAAAGATAAGTGTTATGCCGACAAGCCATAGACAATTGACGCTTTAAAGGACAATATCCGTGAAGCCATTGGTGAAATACAGCTGCACACAATCGATAATGTGCTTAAAAATTGGACCGATCGTGTAGGCTACTGCATGGCCAGCCGAGGCAGCCATTTAGATGCAATTATTTTCCATTATTAACCGGAAGGATTGTACTTTCAAATAAAAAAAGAAATTTGAGAAAATAATAGCTCCCACCCAAGTTGAATTAGACGCATTTTTCAATGGCGTGGACTATAGCTTGTAAGATAACCGCAGGTTTACCAATGGTCTCGAAATATTTCATTGTAAGACCAAAACTTTCTTTTTTCTGTTCCAAGATTCGTTATTGAACCATCTGTATTCAGCTTCCTGATTACTCCAATCATTTTTGTTACTAAGTATCGTTGCGAAGTAATTTCCATAACCATATAGTCTTCTGGTTCCATCCAGGGACAGTTAAGAAGATAGCTGTCTGCCGATCGACTTCTTAAATCACGAAATCCTTTAATGAATTTCATGTTGGAAAAAAGCATTCAAATTTCTCACCATAATTATTACTTTTACAGCTCATTATCGTTTTATAAATCTTACATCTTTACATTTGTCTCTCTCTCTCTGTTTAATAATATAACACCACTACTGCTTCAATCACTGTTAACTACTGTTATCATTTCTGTGTGTATTGTAAGGGGCAAAGGAATTTCTGTTTGTAAATTAAGCTGAAGAATATGAAATTCCCTTGAAAGAAAACAAAGAATTCAGAACAACTGTTGCATAAGTTATGCGTAAATAACAATTTTGAGTCTATAAAAATGCGTTAATGCCATAATAAATATTCCCGCAAATACAAACACATACTCACTCACAAGCATATATACACATACACAAACATACAAAGTGACTTAACAAAATTCATATTATGAGCACATTTAGAGCATAAAGACGAACAACAACAAACAAATCGAAGAGAGAAAGTGTAAGAAGAAGGAATGAATAGAAATGGAAATACAGATGGAAATAAATGGCACAAATATTTACAAACACTTGGTCATATTTCATTCAAAGTCGTTTCTCTCTTCATCTTTCTCTCTCTTTCTCCTTTTATCTCTTATTAGAAAGCTGAAATTGTATAATACTTTACAAATGTTTGTGTGTGTGTGCCAGTGTACAAATTTATTTGAAGAAATATGTGGGCTGGTTCTCTAGGTTATAAGTAGGAGCTATTGTGTGTGTGTTTCTAAAAGAAGTAGTAGCAGTGGTAGTGCTAGTGATGTTGTCTGTTACTGCCTTTGATTGTCTTTCCATTTTGGCAGTGTGTGTTAAAAAAAACTGATATGACAACCATGTATTTTGACAAGATACAACAAAAACAGTGAAAAAACAAACTCAACAATTTTATTCACAGAGAAAAGAAAAACATAGCAAAGAAGACAACAAACATATGGATTTTAAGGCTGATAGAGATTGAAAAACAGGGTGTTGTAACAATTTTATTCTCATTGAATCTGTTTCTTAAATCTCTGTTCAGATTCAACTTTAAACTGTAAGCCTTTGCAACTCATGTTTAAAATTAACACACACAACATGGATGAGAGGTGTGAGAAGCTAAGTCGTAATCCTAGTTTGTCCTTAGTAAGTCACAAGTCCAAAATGATATTCATTAAGGGATTTCCAGATCTAAGAAATGTATTGCCTGACGGCTGCCTTCATCACTGTCACCTGGACTGAACCAACGGGCTTTATGAATTTAGAAAGTGCTTTGCAACAATACAAAGGTTAGGTTAGGTTAGGTTAGAGGACGTGCACTTGTCAATTAAGACAAGTACAGTACCCGGAGGTCGAATTGACCCACTGTACAACGTCCTAGTTTCTCACACCACACAGGTTGTGTGTGTTAATTTTATGTATGAGTGGTGGGACCTACAATTTAAAGTCGACTCCGAACGACAGATTTTTGAGAAACTTTTTCATGACAATTTTATTTACTCTCAAAGTTTTTTCTAGAAATCTGCTGAGAGGAAGTCGCCGAAGAAATACTTTTTGTATTTTGTGTTGATTTCTAGGTTGGGGCTCGAACTCTTGCTTTACGTCTAATAAGCAAACACACTACCTACTAGACTACGGCGACTTCAAAAAATCAGTTGAATAATTTGTTGTATATAGATATGTCAAGAACAGATTTGGAAACAGGAGCTAAAGTTTTGGAATCATTTTGAGATATTCCCAGCCCATGTAAAAACTCATGGGTGTAGTCCAAGCAGAAGTTTATGCCATCAAGAGATGATTTCAATTCAACTTGTATAGGAGGTACCAATGGTAAGACATAACGATACTATCGGAGAGACAGGCCGCCACTCCTGCACATTGCTTTTATGAAGTCTATTGGAAAATAAAATCGGATTGTCTGAAGAAACCCCAAAAGCTAGGAAGAAAAATATTTTATTCTCAGCAGGTAATAAGGGAGTTCTCGGTAAGAAGCAAGAGATAGAGACCAGAACGCTTCTTTGGTGTGAGAGCGGAAATTTGGAATCGTACGTTCAATGAATTCGTATGTTAAACTGTAGGTCTCGTCACTCATGTATAAAATTAACAAACACAACATGAGTGGTGTGAGAACCTAGGCCCTAATCCGGACTGAAGGGTTGTAATGGCCAATTATGTATGTACAATGAAATGGAAGAAAAACAGAAGCAAACACTCTTCTCAACATTAGTAGGTCTGAGGCAGCTCAAAACTTTTATTGGGAAACTACAATAAGAGGAGATCTGAGTCATGCATCAGACTATTTAGGAAGGTCTCAGACCACAAACACTCTTCTCAACACTAGTAGGTCTGAGGCAGCTCAAAGCTTTTATTGGGAAACTACAATAGGAGGAGATCTCAGACCACACTTACTCAGAATGGTTGTTGCCGCGACTGCAACATGTTGAGAACAACAAGAGAATGAATTAATGAAACACTTTCCAGAAACTTATGGGACATTAACGCATCTAAGGAGGAGATACCTGGAGATATGTCAGGGAAATAGATACCAGACTCTAAATACTCATAACGGCACACCCTTTAATAAGATGCGTTACACACATGTTTGCTTGCCATAAGCCATGTGTATTGAGTTTCTGTCTTTAATTTTAGCCCATAAGAGCCATATAAATGTACCTGTACAGTCAAATCTATAGTTTGTTGTTGTTGCTTTTGCTTTTTGTTTATGCACAAAAAAATATGACAAGCTCAGGGGAACATCTAGGCATAAATCTGTGAATATGAACGTGCATGTTACGTATAGAACTTAAAGCGGAAAAATAATGGAAAAATCAAAAAAAAAAGAGAAAAAATGATACAAGATACAGATACAGTTACAGATTTAATACAATTGTGAAACTGATTTACGCATTTATAAAGGAAGTTATAAATAATGAATGGTATCTCTGGTATAAATTTTCTTTTTTTTCTGTCTTTTTTACACACATATCACTCTCTATTGAAAAGAACTGGAACTATGAGTTATGTTTACTTGTTAAGAGTCTCTATTAAATAATGAACATTAAATATTGAAAATGACATTGAAATGATTTAAACAAATAGAATAGAATAGAGCTGAGCCAACACTAACACATAAACATACTTCCATATGAACATACAATGGCATATCCTTGAGAATATTAATAAGGAAATGAAAACAAACATTTCAATTATAATTCTCTCTCTGTGTGTGTAAGTTTGCTGAGTAGAATGTTTTTTTTTTATTTTCTGAGAAATAAATCTTTTCTAATGACAAGCAGCATTAAATATAATTTTTTTGTAATGAAAACTGCATAAAAACTGTAACAATTTAATTACATTAGGGGAATAGAATATGAACAAAGGAGGCTTTATTATAAAATGATTTACAGTCATAAGTTGTTAAAATAAAAAAAATTAATTAAATGTTTTCAAATGAAAAGAACAAAAAAATTTATAAAACTTAGAAGAGCGTATTTCTTTGTAACGATAAGCAATATGCTCTTCTGGCATGTAAAGGCTCCATAGAGCTCTGTATAAAGAAACAAATTGTCAAGTCCTATATTAAAATCAACTTCTCAGTAGGATTCCGGTAGTACTTTGCCTCCATTAGCGTTCAGTATTTCTTTTCCAAATATAGCTGGGGATACTGGTAACATTTTTATGATTACTTGCAAATAGGGGAGATAGAAGTGGCCATCAACAGTAGAGCATGACACGCATTGACCAAGTTTATGTGCCATTGTGCTGCCAAAGTTGATAGGTAGACATGGTAACATTCGCTGCCCCTTATGAAGTCGTTTCATTATATATATCCCTTTAAGGGCTGTTATTACAACTTGCCGTTAAAGTTGGCTTCCAACAAACTACCTAAAGATGTCGTTGCAAATTGTATTGCTGATAAGCTGGCCAATGCTGGTGCAGAGGTGGCAACAGCGCATAATTATTCCTATACATACATACATAATTGGTCATTATAACTCTTCAGTCAGGATTATGACCTAGCTTCTCACACCACTTATGTTGTGTGCGTTAATTTTTTATATATGAGTGGCGGGACCTACTGTTTAAAGTCGACTCCGAACGACAGATTTTTGAGAAACTTTTTATGGCAATTTTATTTACTCTCCGAGTTTTTGCCAGAAATCTGCTGAGAGAAAGTCTTCGAAGAAATAATTTTCATATTTGCGTTTTACGGCTTACGGCTAATAAGCCAACACACTACCTACTAGACTACGGCCTTACCTTAGTATTCCTATAGCCTCAGTTAAATTCAATGTTATTCTCTCGTTCTACAAAGATCCACAATATCATTGGCATCAAGAGAGGACCTATAATATTAATAGGCTCTACTGGACATATACGAATGAAAACAGGATCGACTCTCTTATGTCCTTAAATCGCAAGCCTAATCATCGCACATAAAGTGGGGTGGATCGGCCATACATTGAGAAAGAAGCCTGACAGTATTACAAGAATGGAGCTAGAGTGGAATCCCCAGGGCGCAAGTAATCGCGGCAAACCAACAAAACACCTCAAGACGCACGTTCCTTCAAGAACTAAGGCTTAATGATCTGACGTGAGAAGGCGTAAAAACATCAGCGGAGCATCGTATCACATGGAGATGCTTTGTGGAAGCCATATGCTCCCTAGGGGAGTAATGGATCACTGTCCTATTGGTAGGCCTACTGAAATATTTGGCATTCAAGAGCTGTGAAAGAGAAAGAGACAATCTTCCTTCTCATGTGTCAGCGTCCTGTTCTTGACTTATAAAGACGGAGGTTTTTGTTCTCTCACTTTTTTGGTAATGTTTGATCCTTGAGTTGAATATTGATTGTGATAACATAACAGGCCTGAATGCTGGCTGGGCTCTATTTCTTCAAGGACTTCCGCCACAAGGAAAGGAGCCTACCTAAGGGAAGAAGGGTTACATTGCTTGGTTATGAAGCATTCTTTTGTAAGTTTTCTTATATTATTTTGGCTGAATAATGGTCCATACATTCAAGAATTTTTGATTTTCTCTAAATGAGAATCGGTTTTGTCAATAGGAACGACAATACCAAATTTTTGGAGTGGCCGGTGCTAGGAAAACTTGTCTACATTTCTGATTGGAGGATTACATTTTTAGGGTATTGTGTTCAATTTATGAGAAAATAATTTAAGAGACTGTGATGCAGTTTTTATAGATGAATTTTCGTATATGTTTTGAATTGCTCACAACTCGATAAGGTGTTGGGTGTTTGTAATCATGGTAGAACTAAGACTATGAAACCAATTAGATCAATAAGCTTATATCGTAGCATGATACTAACCTTTTAAAATTTACAATAAATTTTTACATTTTCCTCGTTTAAAGAAAACCTTTTCCTGATATTATATATTTTTTTATGTCAATTTATTGTTTTTCTTTTTTGTTTTTAATATATTCCTTTTTGTCAATAATTTAACATTGATTTTTATCTTTTCTTCTTGTTTTTATATGCTTACTTTCACCTTTTAATTGTAATAATTACCTTTAATTGATGTCAGGAAAATTAAACTTAACATTTGCTTTTTACTTCCTTTTACAAGACTAAAGAGCAGTTTCTTAAACAAATTAAATAAAAAATCAATAAATATTTACAGAAATTAATTTTACGACTAATTAAAGAAAGATTTTTAAGGCTAAAATGAACTCAAGTACAGGTAATGTATGCGGAAGTTAATTTATGACTACATTTAGAAAAATTCTCAATTTAAAAATATTTATTCTAGAAAATCATTTAAATTTATTAATAAATTACTTAAATGTTTTTTTTTTTGTATTTTATAAAGACAATGATAAAGTTTTCCCTTTTTCTTGAGATATGTTCGTAAATTAAAAGAATATGTACAGCATTGTTTATTTGTTTTTTTTAAAATTTGTTTATTGTATTTCGAAGAGACTTTTTTAAAAAGAATGATTTATGTTTTCATAATTTTATTTTAATTTTTTTTTATTTATTATTATTTTTTTAATATGTATACGTCTGTCCTTTTAGTTAATTTAAATTTATAAACTTACAAAGGAACAAAATGATAGCATCCATCACTTGTATAATTGAAACATAGCTGACTCTGCTTAAAAATTGCTGTAAAGCCCATTCGAAGTGGAAAGTAAAAACACAAGAAGAATTGGATTGGGCTTTATGTAGACAATGCTAAATACGACATCATCTGGAACACGAATTCGACTAACGTCAATGCATTTGAAGGCCATCATTCAAGCACTTACTTAATTGGTCATTACAAGCCTTGAGGCACTATTATGACTTAGCTTCTCACTTCACCCATTTTGTGTTTTAATTTTATACAAGAGTGGCGGGACCTACAGTCTAAAGTCGACTCCGGGTAATAGATTTCTTGAGAAACTTTTTATAGGAATTTTATTTACTCTCAGATTTTTTGCCAAAAGTTTGCTTGCGGTCCCACCACTCATGAATAAAGTTAACAAAGAGACAACATTTTAGAAACTAGTCGCAATTGTAACCAGAGAGGTAACCAAAGGGTTGTAATCATCATGTACTATTGACTAATCTGCAGCAAGTACCGGTTAAAAGAGAGTTCAATTTTGTTTCAAGACTCTAGTTAAAAGCTATTGAGTGTAATTAGTTTAGAAAATTTGTCACACTCATCAAGCAGATCTTCCCTTTTCCGTCTGCTATCGCGTGGGCCATCTGTCGGTTCAAATATAAACCATCGGTTATTTCGAATCTGGCAGTACTTATGTCATTCTATACTGCCACAAAATTCAGTAAATTATCTACACTGAACGTAATTAATCGATTTACAGTTGAGCAACGTTGGTACTTATGCCGATTTTTCCCAAATAAAATCATATTTTCGGATGGGTACGTTAATAAGTAAAATTGCCGAATTTGGTGCTCAGAAAACCTACACGTGGTCTTACAGAAGCCAATGCACCCATTACCAGTGACTGTTTGGTGCAGCTTGTGAAGCGAAGGCATCCTTGGCCCATATTTCTTTGAAAATGAAGACGGCGCAACCATTACGGCTCCATAATAACCGATTTATTTGTACCCGCTTTTCATTGTATTGATGTGAACGATGTTTGGTTTCAACCGGATGGTGCAACTTGCCATACACCGCATGCCACAATCGATTTAATGCGTTAAACGTTTGATGGCTGTTTAATTAGCCGAAATGGTGATGTCAATTGGCCGCCAAGAAGCTGCGATTTGACACCGTTGGGCTATTTCCTGTAGGGCGCCGTTAAAGACAAGTGTTCTGCCGACAAACCAGAGACAATTGAGCATTTGAAGGCCAACATTAGAGATGCCATTGCCGAAATAGGACCCCATTCACTAGAAAAAGTGCACAAAATTAGGTCCGATCGAATGAGGTACAGAGAGGCTAGATGCGGCAGCCATATGAATGAAATTATATTCCCTTTCTAAACGGAATAATTGTACTTCACAAAAAAATCTAAATTTGGCAAAATTTCAAACCCTTTTTATTTTATTGAATTTTTAAATTTATGCTTTTAAATGGCCCACCCTTTATTTATTTTGAAATCACAATATTGATTTAAAGAGAAAGGTTCCAAGAAGTCTGCATTCTTAACAAATAGTTTCGCTTAGATGGCATTATCTCTTAAAGATATGTATCCAGTGCTATTATTTTGCCCTTAAGTGTTAAAATATGTACAATTTTCTTAGATATGTTGATGTTTGAATTTTTGTTCAATTTTTTCATAAAGAAATGAACATAAAAAATGTTTGTGTGTGAGTGTGTGTGCGTGTTTGCAACAGGAACACTTTCTTTATGAATATTGTTTATTAAAATTTAATCAATAAACGAATATAAATTATGAAAAAAATTAAACTAAAAACAAATATTTATTGATTACATTAAATAATTTTTTTTTCAAATACAATAACATTCTTTTGTTTATAAATTTCATTCAAATTTCTCTGATGTTTATCAATATTTTCTTAGAAAAATAAAACAAAAATTAACAATAAAAAACCCAAAGTATTTTATTCCCTAAAAATATTTGAATTCTAATAGAAATAATTATAATTTATTTACAAAATATTTGCTTGTTGTTGTTATTTTAACAAAAAAAAAAATTATAACTTTTACATATGTATTCTTCAAAGGTTTTCGTATTCAACCTGCTTTCATTCATTCGTACATGACTTTTCAACTTAAAATTAGCATTTGCCTGGCACGTTACATTCGTGTTAAATGTTGGCTTCCCATAGATTCTATTATTTAGTGGATGCCAGTTTCTGCTGAGTTTAATTTTGATTTCTTTTTCTTTTATTTTTATTCAATTTTCCTTCTTCTTTAATTTCTAGAATAAAGTATTTCTAAAATCTTTTAGTTTTCTTATATGTACGTATGTATGTAATCGTATATACATTGTCTGACAGTAATTTTATATTATTTTTCTGTAGATTTTATTTGATTTTCTTATATTGTATTTGGTTGTTAACTGTGTCTTAAAATGCACAAGGCTATGAATAATACTGAGATTAGACCCGTCAGCCAAGACAGTCCATTTGTGCTTGAATCTGAGTTATAGGAAGTGGAAGATTTTGTGGCAGCTTTTTGGTTTTCTGAAAAGAAAAAAAATGTTTATTTTAGTTGTAATTTTGTATGGCAATTGGATACAAAATATTTAAAAATTTCTGCTTTATACTATGTTCAGACATGCACTCATATTGAGTAAATCGCAATAAACGGCATTATTGATCTCAATATTTCACATAAAATGTCAATTAATTATTGCTCAATAAATTCATAAATTGTTATAATATTGAGTAAAACATAAAATGCAGAACTGTCATAAGTGTGTTTAGTGAACATATTAGAATTACTCGAACACTTTCTGTTGATGTTTGACAACTCAAATGTTAACAACGACAAACAAAAAAAAAAAAAAAAAATACAACGAACGAAAACAAAAACAATGATGTTGAAACAACCAGCTGTTTTGTTTACCAGCTGTCAAATGAATATTGAATAAGCAGCTGAACTGCGTATATTGTTATGTCTAAACACTTAAAATATTATACTCAATAAAGCGAATATTGACGCAATAAAAGTGCATGTCTGAACATAGTATTAATATGTTTGATCATTGACGTCAAAATGACAAGGTATCTTTCCCATCTTCATACTATTTCTTCGTCTTGTTTTAGTTTCATTTGTTATGTGTTTCTAACTAACCAGATGATTGGGCTACTATAGAGGGTTCTAGGATAATAAGGCTTGCTGTTAGTTGTAGTGCTGAGGTATATTTGCTGATTGAGTCTTCATCTTTCACAAGACCCCACTAGATGTGAAAGACGCCCTATTGGACGTGAGGCCACGATTCAAACCTCAAATCAGACATCTCGAATAAAATGAAATATGAAGAAATATTTCTTCGGCTACTTCCTCTCAGCAGATTTTTGGCAAAAACTCTGACAGTTAAATAAAATTGCCATGAAACTTTTCTCAAAAATCTGTCATTCGGAGTCGACTTTAAACTATAGGTCCTGGCACTCATATATAAAATTAACACACACACAACATAAGTGGTGTAGGAAGCCATGTCGTAATCCTGACCATAGGGCTGTAATGAACATGTATGTATGTATGTTTCTGAATATTATCAAGTCATGCCCCTATATCCTCTCACTATAATTGTCCATGAAAAATTATGATTGTCTTAAACCCATAAGGATTGAGAACAATCTACATACGTATCTTACTTTCTTTCCTCAAGTATTTTTACCAAAACTCCTCTACAGTAAGGTTCTAGTCCCTTCAGCAAAGTTTCAGTTATCTTCCTGGCTAGCTCATTTGCCTTTTTAATGAGCAGAATTCTCTCATTACTTGGAGTCTAGCAAAGATTGATTTTGATTTGTCTGCTTAGCAGATTCATATTGCTAAAACAAAGCTTTACCAATCCTAAGCTGTCAGTATTGAATCCTCTATACCCTCTGCACAGATTGAGTTTAATACATTTTTCTTTAGAGACAGCTTCTGCTTGATCTTAAGGCATATTCTACTTAGTACAAGGGATAACATTTTTATATGCCTTAGAATTTTAAATTTACTCAGGGTTCTCCTATGGAGTCATCTGAAACTTTTCCTTGTTTTTCTCTTGTTTTATGAAAAACATTAATAAATTGTTTGTTTTATAATAAAACAGAAATAAATTAATAAAATAAATATAAAAATTATAAATTTTTATACAAACTTTTGGCTAAAATTTATGAAATTGCTAAAATATATTGTCGTACTAAGACTTATGCTGTCCACTGTATGTGGCCTTAGCTTTGGTACTCAATCTCGTAGCAAGCATTATGGAATTTATTTCTGCAGAATCTGTTGTCATTATTATAACTGTTTTGTTGCCGTTTAAAATTAATCTTTTAAGAATTTTATTAAGGTAACAATCGCTGGAACTTACCTTCTAAAGATTTATCCAAAAATCTTGATTTCGGCACTACAGTTTCTCTTGACTCTAATACTGGTATCCTCTGATGTTTATCACTTTCGACACTCTCCTCATTACTTTGCCAATAGACGGAGGATATTTTGGCGACACACTGAAAAAGGTAAAGAATACAAAAAAAATGTTATTATAATTCTCGTTAAATCTCGTTTGTTTGTTAAACAATATAAAAAATAATTTAATATGTTGTATCCGTTAAGATTGGCAATAATTAATTGCATATGTATTGAGTATTTAGAACTATGTGGTCTCCTTTGTTTAATTATTTAAATAACAATTGTCTTTCTAAACACTGTCTGGGCATTCAAATCTTTTAAATTTATAAATAATTTAATAGTTTGTCTCATAAACACACACACACACACCCTCACGTTTCTATTTAAAACAATTTAATACACTTACAAACATTTAACACAATGTCCTTAATGTGACTGGAAATAAAAAAAAAAATGTAACACGCACACATGTAAAACAAATAACCACAGGGCACGCACGTATGAATGAATAAACGATCAAATGAAAAAATAATCAGTTAAAGAACAGAAAAACAACAACAAAAACAAAAAAAGAATTAAAAAACACACACACGTAACGAATTAACAAAGGCTCTTACACACACAAGTGTATGTGTGGTCTTGTGCAACTAGCCATTTGCAAATGTGTGAATAGACAACAGCAATACATGTTGTAAACACGTTTACACCAATACCATTAAACATCACACAATGGTGGCTTGCTGAGCGTACATGGTTAATACACACATTTTAACAAGTTGTAGGCCATTTTTCTTCTTCGCTATCTGCTCTATACATCTCTCTCTCTCCCTCTCTCCCTCTCCCCCTCTCTCTCTTGGCACTCTTTCTATTCATAATGAACAATTTACACCTACAAACACTTTCTAAAGCGCGTACGTGTGTGTATGTATGTGTGTATGTATGGGTAATGTTATCTATTTTTATGCGTGGCATTAGTTGTTGCGGTTAAAATAAATTCTCGTTCAGCTACTTGAACATTAAATTGAATGAAAATGAGAAGAAAAAAAATGATTTTTCTGCTTTTTGTTGTAGTATTTACATAATTTATTTAAAACTTCTCTTGCAGCACTTTAATAAAACAACAGCTGAAAATACTATCGAAGTAAAGAAATATTTAAGAAAAGAATTTTTAGAAATTTGTGGTTCAACGTCGTTACGAATTTAGTGGAATAATTTTAAAAATGTTTTTGAAATATGGAGCACTTTAGCTTTCTTTTTCTAATAGTTTCTTATATTGGGATATTTCATTAAGCGTTTCCTATTTTTAGATTTAAATAAAACAAAGTATGTGTGAGAGCTAGTCGCTGTAGTTTATTAGGTGGTGTGATGGCTAATTATGTACTCGCCGTAGTCTAGGAGGCAGTGTGTTGGCTTAATAGACCACAAACATCTCGAACAAACTCAAATATGAAGAAACATTTCTCCGGTGACTTCCTCTTAGCAATCTTCGGACAAAACTCTGAGAGTATATTAAAATGCCATGAAAAGTTTCTTAAAAACCTGTCGTTTTTAGTCGACTTTAAACTGTAGATCCCGCCACTCATGTATAAAAGTTACACACACAATATGAATGGTGTAAGAAGGTAGATATTAATGATCAATCAAGTATGTAAGTGTGTGAGATATCATCGACATTTTTTATTCTTTTGAAGGACCTGCTGACACCATTATGTGCAGCATATAACAGTGTTCAAATGGCCGCAACGGCTCCTGTGAGTAAAGCGCATCTAAAATGTCTCATTTTCCAAGACACAATAATCTCTGCAGCTTCAGCTTAGGATTGAATAACTACAAACTGCTAAAAATTGATATGGCATTACTTGTTAGAGTTAATTCGTTGCATATCTGATAACGTGGGATGTATAAAAAACATATCCTCTGATTCCAAAAGAAAATGGAAGGAGTTTTGCATATAAGCGAGGAAATCACCTCTGTCATCTTGAAGATATTACAGGGGTGATTTTGAAAGGCTTTGATGGCATCGTAGCAATAAAACAAAACAAAAGCAAATT
Source organism: Sarcophaga variegata (assembly GCA_932273835.1). Taxonomy (NCBI): domain Eukaryota; kingdom Metazoa; phylum Arthropoda; class Insecta; order Diptera; family Sarcophagidae; genus Sarcophaga; species Sarcophaga variegata. The sequence goes on from OW026361.1 coordinate 115,146,758, forward strand.
TATTTTTTTGTTGTGAAGTACAATTGTTTGATCCGGTTAGAAATGGAATATAATTTCATTCATAGGCTGCCGCGGCTGGCCTACAGTACTTCATTCGATCGGACCAATTTTCGTGCACCTTTTCCAGTGCATGGGGTCGTATCTCGGCAATTGCATCACGAACGTTGGCATTCACATGTCCAATTGTCTCTGGTTTGTCGGCATAACACTTTTCTTTAACGGCGGCCCACAGAAAATAGTCCAACGGTGTCAAATCGCAGCTTCTTGACATCACCAAATTGGCTATTTAAACGCGCAACAAAGGTTTGACGCAATAAATCGATTGTGGCATGAGATTTGTGGCAAGTTGCACCATCCTGTTGGAACCAAACATCATTCACAGCGATAAAATGAAGAGCAGGTAGAAAAAATCGTTTATTATGGTGCGGTAGGTGTCTCCATTTACGATAATGATTGCGCCGTCCTGATTTTCAAAGAAATATGGGCAATGATGCCTCCGATCTACAAGCCATACCAAACAGTCGCTTGTAATGGGTGCCTTAGCTTTTGGTAGACCACAGCTGAGCCCCAAATATGGCAATTATGATTTTTAACGTACCCATCCGAAAATGTAATTTTTTTGGCAAACTCAACATCATCGTTGGCCCAATAAATATCAAGCGTAAACCGATTCATTACGTTCAGTGGAGATAATATACTGAATTTTGTGACAGAATGGGAAAATAAGTAAGTATTGCTTGATACGATGCGATAGCGACGGTTCAAATTTAAACCGATAGATGGCCTACCCGATAATAGGTAGATATGAGGTATTAGATATGAAGGTTCAAACACCAGGACAGACTTCTCGAACTAAACGAAATATGAAAACATATTTCTTCTAGGGATATCACAATGGTCACGCGCAGTATAAATGAGATTTCTTTTCATCAGATTTGTTACATCCATTCAAGTCAAACCAAAGTAAATTTTATGTTTACATTAAAGCAGGTTCACAAAGGCTGTCCGGAATCAAATTCCCACTTCTCTTTAGATAATAATGCTGACGTCTCTCTTACAGAATTTAATGGAATACTTACGTCGTCTACTCGTTTATTGCTTCTTATTTATGGTGTAGTGATAAATTTTCCAAATCTGTTTAAGAAGGATTCTATGGATATCCCATGTAATGTAAAACTAAATTTAGCCCTACTGATAATAGCCTTTTTTTTAAATTCTTTAACGCTGCACATATGTACACTTAATTGGCCTTTTATCTTTTTGTCACTTTTGTTTTTTTTGTGATTATCTCTGTGTAAGCGTATGTGTATGAGTTACCATTCAAATAACATTTAATGTTTTACCTTTAACTTCATGTCGCCATGCTTAAAATGTCACCCACGTACACGAAATTCTAAACCGAGTGTAGCCACCTCTAAACCTTCACGTCCAACGATTTTTGGTTCATAATAACGCAGATACGAACGATTTGCATGGACACCGTTAATCAACCAACTCAGATGACAGATTGGCTTTGATGGCGCTGATGTACAGTTAACGGATACCTTCTCACCAATGGAATAACGTGGTTGACCGCCAGTAATTTGTGGTCCTTTCGATGGGGTAACTGTAAATATAAACACAAGCAAAGAAAATTAGAAAGAAAAAACGTATTAAATTGACAAAAATTTCCTTGTTTTATTTTTAATTGTTTCTGTTTTATTTTTGTCTGTTTGCGGATGTGTGCTGTGTGTATGTGTGCGTGTGTGTAAGGAAATGAATGTGTGTTTATTTGAGCGTTTCAATGACGGTTTCATGTCAATACTGACATAGAAAATTACTAAAGAATCGCTCTCAAATACGTTGTGTATGTTCTGCAGTTGAAATAATGAGTTCAGGTAATATTATATGCACCCAGATGATGTTTAACTGCGTGTGTATATTTTGATGGTGATGGTGTATTTGGGTTTAGAACGGCATTTTAACAGGCATTGGTGTGGTTTAGTTTATTTTTAGTTGTTTCATCAACCCTGCATTGTACTGTAAAGAATCTATACAGCTGGTATCGGTTATTTAGTAGCAATTGCATGACCAAAATGATCAATACAGCACGAAGCAGTCAAGTCTAAGTTTTTTTACCGTCTTTATGGCAAGTCTGTAAGCTTTTAAATACCCTGCAGCTGAAGTGAAAGTTAGTGATTATTTGATAATTACAAATATGTATCACTCAACAATAGAAAAGGTGATACAAATGTGGCCAACTTTGAAGCCTTATGGTCATCATAATCGATCTAATGTGTAAGAAATTTGAAAAAAAAACTTCAAAGGGTAACAGATGCGATCATTGCCGTGCATCGTCGTAATGTACGCATTTCTGAAAATATTGCTTCTGTTAGAGAAAGTGTAGCGTACAAGCAAAACTTGTGGATTCCACGGTCTTCGCAGGCTAGTTTAGAGGACGTGCACTTGTCAATTTAGACAAGTACAGTATCCGCAGGTCGATTTGAACCATTGTAACAATTTCGCAGGCTAATTATGGCGTATTGGCATTTCGATTTGCAGTTCCATTCATAAAAATTACAACTCACCCACCAGCTAAAGCCGGATGACCATTAAACAGGTTCTTAATGCTGACTTATCGAACAAAAATTTCTTCATCGATGAAGTTTATTTCTCTCTCCGTGTTTACGTCAGCAACCCAAGCGTTGTCACTTGAAGAACTTCAAGAACATAAATGTGATTGTCGAGAAGCCATGAGAATAACAATAGAAGATGCGCTGTAGTCAGTTTAAAGCTGTAGTGTTTTTAGCCTGTAATTATTACCACTGGATAAGACAGTATGTGGTTTCGAAAACACGATGCCATGAGCTACACGGTCGACTTTTGCGTTATTGTATGAAGAATTTGATATTTACTCAAGTTTGATATCCACGCGTCATTCTATGGAGCTGCATCAACTGAGCGGGGACAAAAAGGGCAAGCATATAACCTTGCTCGGAGCTTCCAGAAACTTTCTGTGGAGTGCAAAGAGAAGTTTTGAATTGACGAAGACATAGAGAGTTTGTGGTTTCAAAATTTAAACTTTTTCTAGGCAATTATAATAGAAACAAATTTCAGTTTAGTATCTAAATAGTCTACTAAGCCCATTAAACGGCATTCTCTCGCCGAGTAGTAATCACTCAAAGAAGATTTGTTAAGGACAGGGATCACTTCCAGTATAATATGTTCGTTCTGTGATGGAGAAGCGAGTTACATACTTGGAACCTTTGAGGCATTAAAGCATTCCAGAAGGAAACATCGGGATGAATATCATATGCTAGTCACAGAAATGTTCTTGTCCGTATGGCATCCTGTGGGATGTTAGGGCAACAGCTTGAGGGCAGTAAAATAGATCACAGAACTCTAGCAAATTTACAAGACAAAAATTAAAATAATATTACCATACCGCGCATATCCATTCAACAACTTCGCCGTTTACATTGAAGTGTGGTGAAATATTTGCATCATAGCCACCAGGCGTTTCCATAGTTTTAAAAATAGTGAGCAACAGTGCAACTGCACGAGAATCAAACCTAATGTTGGCATAATTATCTTATACAAGTTTTATAACTTCCTGAAAATTTCATAGACCTGAGGAGTTCACAAGGTGTTTACTGGGTACTTTGCAGCTGACAGTATGGGCAATTAGCCATTTAAACTAATTCTTGATTACATAAAGTATTTTTAGTGATAATCTACGGCTCTCATACAGTTGTCTTTTTTCATACAGTCAATAAGCTGCTAATCATCACACAAAAGCTATTCTCATCGAGTTTATAGGAACTAATGTCTCTCAACCCAAATTGAGTTTCTTTAGATATTGGGCTAATGTTGTATGACTTAATGTCTTGTACGATATTAGAAGGAGTGTTATCCCATGGTCACTTATTTACTTTATTTAATTAGTGTTTAGAACCCTTCAGTCACGATTACGACCTAGTTTCTCTCATGACTTATATTTTGTGTGTGTTAATTTTATATATGAGTGTCGGGACCTACGGTTTAAAGTCAGAATCGACTTTACAAATTTTTCAGAAATTTTTCATTGCATTGAATTTATGCTAGAAAACTGCTAAGGTTATTCCAGAGAACAAAAACTCTAAAGGCGTTTTTTTTTGGTATTTCAGAGTATCGCTTCACTGCAAGGGATAGCATACTTTACTCTTCCCATATGTTTTATACATCACTTATGGATGCCACAGCTTCTGCATCATAAAGAAGCATATTTGAATATCTTTTCCTGTGGTATTGTTGCGCGTAGGCATTTTTTAATTCTTCTTTCTTTATTTCTTTGTTGTTTGTTGGTGGATTGTATATAATTGTTGTGATATCGCGGTTGTTTACAATATGCACTACCTTCAATGCTAATAAATCCAATGGGATTATTAAGAGCTCAATTAAAATTGTTGAAGGAAAACTTCCGTTATTTCTCAATATGAGCAATTTCTTTTGGAATTTCTAATTACTTTCCCATCGCAGCATGCTCTGGGAATCTACATGCATATCATCTGCAACAGCCTGTATGTATTTCATTATGTGTCTGTGGCTGCACTAATGCTTCTCTAATCATATGCCCAGTTTTCTAAAAATAATGTTCATGTTCATGCGTATCATGTAATGCAATTGTAAGTGTACATCATCTGTTCATAATATCCAATACGTGCTGAACTACTATGTACACCACACGCTACACGTTTTTTTAGATTTTTTTGATGGGTTTTTCTCATTCAAAAATTTGTTGATTTTTCTTTCATTCGTTCGTTTGTGGTGCACTTTAATGGGTAATTTTATAATACATTTGCGGAGTTACATACAAAATGTGCGTTTAATTAAAATTAATTCTATTTAATCCCCCGTGTATAGACTATAAAAACACCAAAAACTATTGCGTACTCAATGCGTATGCGTTTGTATGCATAAATAATAATGCATTGAAATGTGCCGACAATATTTCCTAATAAAATGCGATCAATTTAGAAAATTAGCAAAAAAAAAAAACAAAAACAAAAAGGAAAATAACATCATATTATACCAGGCATTTAATATAGTTTTCGGTTTTGTTGTTTTCTTTGTTTTTTTATAAATAAATTTAATTATTTATTAGTGAACATGAGAAATATTGTATTCCTACTGAATATAAATCAATATTGAATGTAATTAATTACAGTTGAAGTCGTGGGTAGTACATGAGAAATGCATATGAATTTAATACATTTGTAAATTAATTATTTGGAACCATATTAGGCTCATTGGGGAAATGAGTTTTCCAAATAGATAACTGTTGTTAAAGACAGTTAGTTATAAATTTTATTTAAATGGAATAAAAATTTATAATAAAAATTCAGGCTGCGGCAAAAATTGGAAAAGACGATAATACCACCGGAAAATATACTTTCTAAAAGCACGCTCAATAGGTTTTTGGAGAACTCTACAGAGGCAGGTAGGCAGAGATACATACGTAAAATGTTTCACATAGTCGAAGGACTAAAGCCAACACGCTAAGAACGTTTATGAAGGCACCGTGTAATACTTTCTTCGATACGCACATTTCTTGGTCTTCTCAAGGGTTTTAAATCGAAAAGAGTAAAATTAGTGCGAAAACTACGACCCTCGAAGAGAGTGCACTGCTCGTAAGAAACAGTGACTTTTTACTTGCAACCTTTTAATCATGGACAGTTACTGTTCGTCGAATCGACGAAGATCATTTACTCTTTATTTTTGACCAAATTTGGCTCTCTTTTTCAACAACGTTAGTTGATAACGAAAGCTTGCAGTGAGCAGACGTAAATTTTTTGAAATTATTCGTCAATTCAACGAAGAGTAATCTTACTGTACAAAAATGACCAACCAGGCTCACTGCGTTATCAATTAAAGTTTTTGAAAAAAAGAACGAAATTTGGCCAAACATAAAAGAATTATATGATAAAGAGTAAATGAGCTTCGTCGATTCGACGAACAGTAACCATTCAGGGTTAAATAGTTCGTCGAGGGTGAAAAATGTTGTGACGTTTGTTGTGAAACTTTAGAAAAAGGGACTATTTTCTTTCACAGACCGACCTGTCCGGGGATGTTAATGAAGGCATGCAGCAAGCTAGAATTGTCTTTCCTGCGCTGGGGAACATTATTGTGTAGGGACTGCTCAAAATGGCGCAAAATTGTAATTTTAAGGTAGTTGGTTATGCCGGTCATTTGATCAATGTAGTCTTCGGTTTAGATATATGTTCTCTTTCCTTAAAGTACCATCAGGCACTTAAAACCTCATTATAAAATGAGCTCATCGTGTATTCGAAGCTTCAATCATCGTAAAACGCAATAGAATTTTAATATCTTTAATAAACGGCAAGAAGTCGCCGTAGTCTAGTAGGTAGTGAGTTGGCTTATTAGACGTAACGCTAGGGTTCAAGCCTCAGGCCAGACATCAAAACAAAATACAAAAAGTATTTTTTCGGCGACTTCCTTTCAGTAGATTTCTGGCAAAAACTCTGAGAGTAAATAAAAATTGCCATGAAAAGTTTATCAAAAATCTTTCGTTCGGAGTCGACGTTAAACAGTAGGACGAGATATGCCCACTTTGTAGTGCACATGATTTTAATTCCAGAGTTATTGTAAGCTGGTGGAGATCACCTCTTACTAAGGGTTTAGTTGTTAGTTCCGTTGGACATTTTTATGGAATTAGAAGACTAAACTACCTGCAGTAATGTTAGGTCAAACTACAGTCCTTGGTTACCTTATAGTTTATTATCTTATAAGTCCTTATATACACGACTTCTGTGACGGCTGTGAGTCCAAGGAGGTGTAAACAAGGCGACGATTTTTGGCATCTGCTGCGATTTGATCATATTTAACTGATTTCTTCAAAAAGAAATTCACCTCGTTTGCATGATTTTTATTGGAGTCGAAATTCTGTCTTGATTTATCGTATCAGAATGAGTCTTGCCTCTTGATTAAGTCAAATATTCTTCGGAATGGTTCTCTATCTAATATAAATACAATTTTCTTGATGTGGCGATGTGTGTTTAATAAGTTTTTGAATTTTTTAATAAAGAGGCTCTAATCCTCTCCCTAGAAAACATTTCACTACTATACCTAACACAACAAACCAATATATTTGTACATAAAGATAAAGTAAAAGATTTATAAGAAGTCTTTTTAGTGTCTGTGGTTCAACCTTCGGCTCAGACATCTCGAACAAAATGGAATATGTAAACATATTTCTTTCTCTCAGCACTCCTTTGGCAAAAACTCTGCGACTAAATACTGTTGACATTAAAAGTTTTTCAAAAATATGTCGTTTGCAGCCGACATTAAAGTGTATGACTAGTGCGCAAAATAAACACACACAATATTGTGGTGGTGGTGGTGGGATTGTAATGAACAATTAAGTTAGTAACTAATAAGAGGATATACTTTAAAGCAATCCTATGCTCCTTAGGGAACCAAAAATAATAAAAAAGTTTGAATTAATTCGTTTGCTACTTCAAGCGAAAAGCCAGCATTAGTGGTAGGTAATGGTACTGAAGAGAAGTCATAAGTCTTTTCCGTATAATATTCCTGTCTTAATGCCCTTTTATTGAGTCAATATTCGGTTTATTGAGTATAATATTTTAAGTGTTCAGACATAATAATATACGCAGTTTATCTGCTTATTCAATATTCATTTCACATCTGGTAAACAAAACAGCTGATTGTTTCAACAACATTCTTTTTCTGCTTTGTTGTTTTTTGTCTTTGTTGACATTTGAGTTGTCAAATATCGGTTAATTGTAATATGCTCACTAAACACACTTATGACGGTGCTGCATTTTTTTACTAATTTTACTCAATATTATAACAATTTGCGTATTTATTGCGCAATAATTAATTGAGACTTTATATGAAATATTAAACTCAATGATGGCGTTTATTGCGAATTACGCAATGAAAGTATATATCTAAACACCGTATTATACGTATTTCCAACTGTGACTTCTCTCTCGCTCTCCCTGTTACAACAATTTTGATTTTCTTGGCGTTTGTTTGATGCATGACCAACAACAGCTTGTATTCTACATGGTATGCCACACGCAAACTTTGGTTTTCATTGAAAAGAAGCGCTTGCTTACAACATTTGTTGTAAATTTAAATTAAATAATTTGTTTATGTTTGCCAGTATTTTTTGTTTTTTATTTAAAAAGTAATAACGGTTGACACCAGCCCACGTTGGACTGCTTAATAAATTTAACCTGCAAAACTGATTGAAAAATGCGAAAATTTTTCACAGGTTTAACGAATTTTTAAACCAACTACCAACTCCTGCATTTACAGTTTTTCTTATTGCTCTTTAACTATGAGCCACTGTGAGCCATGCCGTGAGCTGTATGTGTTGGCTTTGGCAAAATGATAATGGCCGTTCATTAATGGCACACGTTCCTCTACTTAATAGAGTATGAGTATGAGTACGACGAGAGTGTAATAATGGGAATGTATTGAATATTTAATTAATCGTGATCATTTATGAAATATTTATATTTTTTTTTAGAAATTTATGACCTTTGAGCATGTCTATCGTAAGTTAAAAAATGTTTTCCTTCGATTTAGGTCACAGCTGCCATACTATGCGTTACAATGTGCAGCACTACAATGGTGTACACAGTGTTTTGTGCATAGCAATTTATAAGTTTCAAATGTTAATGGCCTTTACATGACCTCTTTTCTACACCGTTTTTTATTTCTTTTTGCCCGTTGGGCGTGCTAAAATTACACACTTTTTTGTTATTGTAACTGCATCACACGGTTTTTTATTTTTAATGACCACATGCATGTGAGGCCATTTTCTACTATTTTTCTCATATTTCTAGAGCAGCTTATGTGTTGATATGTGTGTGTGCCAATGTGTACATATGTATGCCTGGGTAATACGATGTGGTTTACACATGTGAGGAAAATTTTATTATTGTTGTTGCTTGGTTGGTTGTATTGTGTTTTCTTTTGTTTTGCTTGTATACGTACCAACTACAATCATATCCTCATGACCGGAAACTGTTTGAAATGATGGTGCCTCACCGGATACCTCACAACGATAACGACCTGTTGACTGCAATGTGACACGATTCAATACCACCACATTGTCTGTGGAATTTTGTAACTGAAATGATAAGTGAAATGGTTTTAAAGATTTAAAAGGAAATGAAAGTTTTTGCCAAACGTAATAAGCGTTTCATATATCACGTCTTAAAGAATTTTGCAACAAGTTCGGCTTAAATTCTAGATTTGTTGTGTTTGTTAATTTTATGAACGAGAGGAGGGGTTTGTTCTACTTACATCAACATCTACTCCCGGTAAAGGAAACACTTGGCCTGGCGGTTTATCTCTGGGTACATAGCGATAGAATTCAAAGCCATCTTTATACCATTTAACCGAATACAATGATTCACCATCCAAGTCATACTTGCAACCCAAGGCGGCTGATTCATAACGCATTATATGCTTTGGTATGCGTACCTCTGTCATTGATAAAGAAGTGCAGGGCACTGCTGAAAGTAGAAGAGAGAAAAAAATTTTTAAAATACAGTCGTGGTTATTTTTCCTTTTCCCAAATGCATAGTCCAAAGCAACTTAAAGTACTTAAGTGTGCCAAAAATTAAGAGGAAAATTTCCCTTTCATTGTCGATAATTTTTAAGTGAGATTTGAGATCATTTGCTTTAAAACTCTCCACAAACAGAATGTATCCTTACTAGCCATAGCAATGGAGGCTACAAAAAAGGTCAACTTTAAGTAACTTTCCATTTTATTTGATTGTATGATGCTTGGTGTTAAGGTGCATATTCTTTATGAACCCTAAAGTTTAAATAATTTCATTAAAACTTCAACTTAAACTCAACAACAACAACAAAAACAGCATCAAAAAGGACAAGTAGAGAAGAGCAATAGAAAGATACTAAAACGGTCAACGCTTTAATAAATCACCAGAGTAAAAGTACGTTAATTTGCCTGGCACATCAAGTGTTAATAAGTAATTTTAAGGCTTCGTGACTTAGGCCTTTAACAGCGCCGTTTAATTTAAAGCCCATTGTGCAAATGTTTATAACGGTACGTATGAGATTCTCGGCTTTTAAAAATGTTAAAAGAATTGTAAATTATTCACTTCTCTTACCTTTTTACTCATTCCCTTTGTGTTCGCTAAGAACATACAATAAACAAAAGGGCCTAAGAGAAATAATAAAAGGGCTGAGCTACCAAACAGAGGGAAAATTTATGTAAAATTAAGGTTTACAACGTTTAACAGCAAATTAAGTTTTGGCATCCCTTTTGGAAAGGCAGCAAAAGAAAGGTTGATTTTTATTTACCTCCTCCCCTCCAAATGCTGATGATGTGATGTTTAAATAATAGGTTCCCAACGTACATTATTACAAAACCCTTCACTAATTGTTTTAACGGCATACAGCTTTAGAGGCCCAATTGTTGTTTATAAGCAACATTTAAATGTTTCATATGGCTTAAGTAAATACTTTCATCTAATTAGAGAGAGAGAAAGATAATCACTGTGAAAGTAAGTAGAATTTTATAAGTTTGTCAACAATTTGTAGGCATTTGTTTTTATAGCCGACAATTGGCTATTCAAAGTATGAACATATTTGCACGTTTTTAATAAAGCTCAGAGCAAACGTTGACTTTTTTTTTTGAGATTTCAAAGTGTTATCTCTTTTATGTTTGTAATGTAAAGATGTTTTTGTAAGACGGATTCGTCCGGACTTATGTTAGGTTAGGACGGAGTGGTAGCTCTGATATCAAAAAGCTGACTTGAGCATGCATAGCGGCCCGTTGTGATGCCACGAGGTGAACGCAGTCCCTGTACTGATTAAGTTCCACCAAAAAAAAATCAGGGGAGAGGAAGAAGTTGGTCAGCTCAAGGGCTGCACAATATGTACGTATGGACTTAGTTAGTGAAAAATAAAATTAATTTCGAGGTGACATCCTGGCTGACTGCTATGGCTAGTCATTTCAAACATACAATTCCAATATTACACAGAAGCAATGAATTTTTTTATTGTTATTGTAGTAAATTCTATATATTCTAGAGTAATATGCTTCAGTAGTAGGTATAATGGTTATTGTATTGGCGCCGCCGGAGTCTAGTAGGTAGTGTGTTGGCTTATTAGACGTAATACCACGGTTCAAACCCCAGGTCAGGCATCTCCAACAAAATGAAATACCAAAAAAAATTCTTCGCAGATTTCTGGCAAAAGCTCCAATACTAAATAAAAATACCATGAAAAGGTTTCTCAAAAGTTTACAGTTCTGAGTCGAATTTACACTGTGGATTCTGCCAGTCATGATCATGGTAGTCACCCAACAGAAGTGGTGTGAGAAACTTGAACGTACGGGTTATGGGGTAGGGTTAGTACGTGGGGTAAGAGGGGGTAGGGTATATAAATACACAAACCTTTTATATTTTAATTATGTGTTAATAAATAAATATTAGTGTTGTTTTGTATGTGTATTTTAAAAAACGTTATAAAACGTAGTTTATTTGTGTTTTGTATATTAGTTCAATATTGAGATATTAGTTCACAATTATATTCAATTTGCCAAAGTTCACAATCCGTTAGAAATTCCTTTAGTTTATTTAATTTTCACAATATGTATTCAAAATAATGATATTTTATATGGAGTGTTCACGTATGGATTTCAAGTTTGTTTATGTTCACGAAGTTTATTTTATTATTTGTTCAAAATTCAAATTGTAAACTCGCATAGGGTTTGTTGGGGTTTTGTTTAGTGTGGTTTGACGATCGATAATCAACTGATCTTATAAGGATCAAATAATTATGTTGAAGGTGTTGATGAAATGTCGATGAATGTGTGTATGTATATGTGTTTATTGTGAATATGATGTTTGTTGATGTGTGTTGGTGTTATCATTGTTATTGTTTGTTAAAGATGTTTGTGTTGTCCTATTGGAAGTCAATAGGATGGTGGGTAAGGGTATTAATTTTTTTCTTTTTTCACTTGTGGTTTCAGGGTTTTCCCATGGGTACAGATTTTCAATTCCGACCTGGAGATCAACCATAACTTCTTGTGGGGTGGAACCTGAAATTAGACTTTGGGTGGGTATTAATAATTGTGGGTGTTTTGGGTAAAAATTTGGATAGGTAAGGATGGTGTTCGGGTTGGTAATGGGTGTGCAACGAGGGCGAAAATGGAAGATTTGAAGGAGTTTAATTAATGTATGGGTAGTACTACGACCTTGGTTATGGGCCGAGTCAATGTTCCGGTTGATGTGTGCAATTCGACTACTCTAGGCAGTCCATCGGAACCTGGGTAAGTCTTGGTTACTCGTCCGAGTAACCATTCATTTGAGGGTAGGTTGTCCTGTTTAATGACAACAATGTCATTGATTTCCACAGGACGTTTAGGGTTTCTCCATTTATAACGTTTATGGAGCTCCTTCAAATATTCATCCTTCCATCTTTTGCAAAACTGATGGTGTTGAATTTTCAACCTTTGCCATCTGTTTGCTAGGGTAATATTTTCGTTACTGAAATCGGGTTCAGAGGGAGATAATAAGGGTGAGCCAATTAAGAAATGACCTGGGGTTAATGGGTTAAGATCCTGAGGGTTTTCACTTGACGGGCTTAAGGGTCTTGAGTTGAGGCATCCTTCTATTCTAGCCAATAGGGTTGCTAGTTCCTCAAAGGTATATTTAAAATTTGCGAGCTTCTTAATGTGGGACTTGAAGCTCTTTACGCCGGCTTCCCATAAGCCCCCCATATGTGGAGCTCCGGGTGGGATAAAGTGCCACGTCAAGTTTTGAAAGCTATTGGTTGATGTAACCAATCCCTTCAACTGTTTGAGGAATTCCTGTCGCTGCCTTTTAATTAGTTGGCTAGCTCCAACGAAGTTGGTTCCATTATCGGAATACACAGCGACAGGGCATCCCCGCCTCGAAAAGAATCGGGCAAATGCTGCCATAAATGCTTGGGTAGACAGGTCAGATGTGGGCTCTAAGTGGATAGCTTTGGTAGAAAAGCAAACAAATACGCAAACATAACCTTTGGTTATCCTACATGTTCTACCAATGTAGGATTTTATGTCAAATGGTCCGGCAAAATCAACTCCAACAGTATTAAATGGTCTGCTAATTTGGGTACGTTCGGGGGGTAATGCAGCCATAAATTGGGTTGTTTGGCGATTCCTATATTTCGTGCAGGGTACGCACCTATTGACTACAGAACTGATAAGATTCTGCAGTCTCGGAATCCAAAAATTCGTGCGAATTACTCGCAACATTAGACGATTTCCGCCATGTAGGGTTATAAGATGAACGTGTAGGGTTAATAATTTAGCAAAGGCGCTAGGGTAGGGTAATAAAATAGGGTGTCGTTCATCATATGTTAAGTTGTTGGAGTTTGCCAATCTGCCATTTGTGCGCATGATATTCTTTGCGTCCAAAAAGGGTGTAAGGGTGAGTAAATTGCTTTTCTTGGGTAAAGGGTTCGATTTCTTCAGACAAGAATATTCTTCACTGAAATATTGTGTCTGACAAAGAATTATCAGTCTATCACGGGTAGCTTTGATTTCATGCGCATCAAGTTCAATACTCGGGTGGGTTAATAATCTATTGAGTCTTTCGTCAATAGATTGTGGAATTTTTCGACCCAGAACTACGCTGTCATGTCGTATTCCATTTCTTCGAGTAACTGATGCGCGATCACAAAATCGATAGACATATGACAATATTCTAAGTGCTTTGGACCATTTAGAAAATCTTTCCAAAATGTCCTGGGTAGGGTGGGTAGAGTCCATAGATGTTTTTGGGTTCAAAGTCGTAGAGAACGACTGACAAATTTTAGCTTCAGCTTGAGTTTCGTAGGGTAAATGTGTTGTTGGCCACTTTGTTGGATCTTCCTTCAACCATGTTGGTCCATTCCACCATAGCTTGTCGTCCTTCAGTTTATCTGCGTTGCATCCACGACTGGCAACATCGGCTGGGTTATCGTAAGAGGCCACATGACTCCAGTTCTTGGTTCCTACAGCCTCGGCTATTGCAGACACACGGTTAGCCACAAAGGTGTTCCATGTAGTCGGAGGTTTGTTGAGCCATGCCAAAACTATTGCGGAGTCCGTCCAGAAATACATTGGGTATTGGGTTAATTGCAGCTGGGTAATTATGTTCTGTGCCATTTTTGCCAACAACACTGCACCACAAAGTTCTAATTTCGGTAAAGAAATAACCTTGATAGGTGCAACTCTCGTCTTAGCGACGAGTAGGGTTACGGACATAGGTCCTTTTATGGGTATAACTCGTGCGTATAAAACCGCCGAGTATGCTTTTTCAGAAGCATCTGAAAAGCCATGAAACTCAATTTTTGCTGAGGGTGAAAAATTTATCCATCTAGGAATTCGAATATTGTCAATGTTATCATAAAACTGCAAAAACTTGTGCCATTTAATAAGTGTGAGTGGGTTAAGACATTCATCCCAAGCTGTATTATCCTGCCAGATTTGCTGCATCACGATTTTGGCGGATATTATAATTGGTGCTAACCAACCAGCTGGGTCAAAAAGTTTAGCGATGTCAGATAAAACTGCTCGCTTAGTGTAGGCTGGTTTTCTCTCTATTTTCGGGGCCTCAAAGAAAAAATTGTCCTCTTTTGGATTCCACCGAATGCCTAGAGTTTTAGGGTTTTCAGATTCCGGAAGGGTGAGTAAGGCGGCATTGAGTTGGTGGTCCTTGGGTAAATTATCTAGGAGCTCTTGGGTATTTGATGTCCACTTTCGTAGAGGAAAACCAGCAGATTCGAGTGCAGTGATTAACTGTTTTTGAGCGATTTCAGCCTCTTGAACAGAATGAGCACCGGCTAGTACATCATCGACGTACATATTCTCTCTCAAAATTTGAGATGCAATTGGGTGGGTATCTTGAATGTCTGCGGCTAATTTGCGTAGGGTTCTGATAGCCAAATAAGGGGCACAGTTAACGCCAAATGTGACTGTTTGCAGTTCGTAATCTTGAATGGGTTCGTTGACGCTTTTACGGAATAAAATTCTTTGATAGGGTGTGTGGGTAGGGTTCAATTGAATTTGCCTATACATCTTGGTGATGTCGGCATTAAAAACAATCTTATAAAAGCGCCATCTCAAGATTGAAACAACCAAATCTTGTTGTAGGGTAGGACCAATGTGTAGGGTATCATTCAAGCTGTTGCCGTTCGAAGTTTTGCTCGATGCATTAAAAACAACTCGAACTTTTGTCGTAACACGATCGGGTTTAACAACAGCATGATGGGGTAAATAATAATGGGTGTTTGAAGAAGTGTTAGGGTTATAAATAATTGGTTTCATATGACCTAAGTCAATATACTCTTGTAGCGCGTTATCATATTCAAGTTTCAGATCGGGTTTCTTTAGTAAATTCTTCTCATTTCTTAAGTATTGAGCCATCGCTATATGGCGCGAGTTTCCTAACTCAATTTGAGGGTTACGAAATGGAAGATTTACTTGATAACGGCCATTGGGTAAACGACGGGTAGTTGTCGTGTAATTTTTCTCACAAGTACAATCGTCTTCGGATTGAATGGGTTCTTGTGGAATTTCTTCAATTTCCCAAAATTTGGTCAAAAATTTATCAAGCTTGACAGAACTATAATAAGAGACGATTCTTCGGGTAGGGTGAGAATCTTGTACTGGTCCGGTTAAAATCCAACCAAACTCAGTTTCTTGAGCTATTAATGTGCCAAGAACATCTTTCTTAACACCAGCTCTGATAATTTGTGGGTAAAAATCGCTACCAATTATAATATCAACTGGGCGGCTTTCATAAAATTTAGGATCCGCCAATAGGATTCTGTCCAACTCTTTTATGAAAGTAGGGTTTAAGTTTTGGGTGGGTAAATTGCGGGTGAGGGTTTTGACAACAATTGCCTGAATATTCAATGAAAATTCCTTATTAGTGTTAGAACCAAGATGTATATTACACATCTTGTTTGAACGTGCTGAAACAACCTCATTTAAACCTGAGATTTCAGCAACTATGGGTAGGGTGGGTATGTGTAATTTGCGCCTTAGCTTATCAGAAATGAATGAAAAGTCTGATGCTGGGTCAATAAGCGCTCTAGCAGGGAATTCTTCACCGTGTATTTGAATATTCAAGGCAGCTGTGCCTAATAATTTAGCTCTGTCGTCTAATTGGGTTTTGCTTGATTGGGTTTGGGTAGAGAAAGACTGTATTGCACTTGACGTAGAGGGTTTATCGTCATTCCGTGGGTTAGTGTTTGGGTTGGGTTTGTGTAAAAGGGTGTTATGTCTGCTGCCACAGTATCTGCATGTGAATGTACTGCGACATTCTGATACCATGTGACTAATGGCCAGACAATTGTAACAAATTGAATTCTTTTTTACAAATTCAATTCTTTCATTTACTCCCAGGGAAGTAAATGATGAGCATTCCCTCAAAGTATGGTTACTTTTGCACAGTTTGCAAAATGAACCATCGGGTTTTTCCTGGGTTTTTTGATAATTATGGGTATTTGGGTGGGTTTGGGTTAAATTCGAGGGTTTGCTTTGGAATACGTTTGTGGATCGGGTATCCTTCCTATTATTGTGTGTCACATTATGGAACGTTTTTACTCTTCTGTCAATTCGATTGTTGATGTCCTGGAGGAATTTGTGTTTTGGTTGGGTGTTTGGGTTAGGGTTGGGGTTACTTTCCGGAACATCATTGACAGAAGTGAGTTCCTTGAATGTATTTGTTAGAAATATATCCACATCGGTCCAGGAAGGCATTTCAGCACAATCCTTTAGGGTTTTCTCAAATTCTCTTCGGGTTTCCTTGGGTAATTTTGTCAAACAGAGATACACAATGATAGGATCCCAATTGTCCGTATCTATCTCTAATGTATTCAAATTTGCAATACAGCAATTAATCTTTCTCTGTAATTTTCTTATTGAAACACTGCACATAGTGTTTACCGCTGGTAAATTTAAAAGGGTCTTAATCTGAGCGTTAATTTGCATCCTTTTATTTTCATATTGATTTACCAGTTGGGTCCAAGCAATAAGAAAACCATCATTAGTTAAGGGTGCATTGTCGACTATTTCTTTAGCTTCGCCGCTAGTCTTATTCTTAAGGTAGAAAAGTTTTTCTACACCACTTAGGCGGGTATTATTGCCATAAATGGCCTTGAATAGGTCTCTGAACGAGGCCCAAGACTTGAAATCCCCACTGAATGTTTGCATATCGCAAGGGGGTACGTTAAATCCAACTGATTGGGTGGGTTGTGTGGGTTCGGGTTGGGTGGGGTTTGAATTTTTGGGTTGGGTAAAGTTTTCTATAGACTCATCTATGGAAATCATAGATGACCTATAGAATTTTTTAGCTGATCTCACATTCCTGGAGAGGCCATTAAAATTTATCGAATTGGCTACTTCGGGTTCATTGAGTGGCGACTCTCGGATCTGTCTGAATTTTCCGTCA
The DNA here is from genome assembly GCA_932273835.1 of Sarcophaga variegata. Classification (NCBI taxonomy): domain Eukaryota; kingdom Metazoa; phylum Arthropoda; class Insecta; order Diptera; family Sarcophagidae; genus Sarcophaga; species Sarcophaga variegata. The sequence goes on from OW026361.1 coordinate 115,164,232, forward strand.
ATATTCGACCACAACTCTTCCAATTCATTCTTCATGAATCTCAATGCGGGTAGTGATTGAGACTTCTCTGTACTGGCCTTAAAATCTTCCTCAAAGGCACTTAAATCCTGTTGGATATAACGTAGAATATCGGCGGCTAAAGTTTTTAATTCCGACATATTTATTTTTTAAAATTTAATACGCAGAGGATTGGAAAAAGTTATTAAATTGCGATAGTAAATCGAATTATCGCGGGTAATTTTGGTAAAAAAAATGTTTATTTCAAATTTGAAATAAAACTAATCAGCAGACAAAATTGCCTATTGGGTATCCTTTGTGTTTTTGTTGCACTACACAAAGAGAACGGCAATATATGTTACTCACAATATTTTGAAAATATTATCGAAAAAAAAAGGGTAAATATTGGGTGGGTTTTATAAGATAATATTTCTTATTGTGAGTTTTTTTTATAAATTTCAAAAAATTCGCGACAAATTATGCGATATATATAAAAAATGTAAATTGAAAAATTTCAACTTACCTTGTCTGCTGAGGGTAGGGTACAAACCAATTTTATTTTTCCAATTCCTCTTTGTGTGATGTTTGTTGTGTTGTGTTTGTGTGCAATGTTAATAATGGTTATTTGTTAGTAGTTGCTTATATTTGTAATTGTTTTTGATTTATTTTTTGTAAGTGAACTGTATTGAAATGTAATTGTTAGTGCACTTTATATTTTTCAATTTTTTAATTTTTGTCACTATGTACTTTGTTGTTACTTGTTTTGAATTTTGTTCAATTTTTTATTTGTCTTTTCACTTTTGATTTTGTTTATGTTTTATTTTGAAAACTGTGCAAGATGTGTTTCTAATTATAATGTGTATTTTGTTTCTATTTTTTTTTTTGAACCTTTGTGAACTTTTATGTTTCCTTTTTTAATTTATATTTGTTTTGGGCTTTTAATTTTTTGCTTTTGTATTATTTTGAAAATGTATAATTTTTGTTTCTTAATGTAATATGTGTTTTGTTTGTATTTTTTGTGAACTTTAGTAACTTTTGTGCTTTCCTTTTGATTTCAGATTTGTTTTTAACTTTTATTTTTACAGTTCTATGTAATTTCACTTTTTTTTTTTTGTAATTTTAATATGTATTATAATTTTAAATATGTGATATATTATTATTTTTGATTTTGCAATGTCTAATTTTTACTGTTCCATATGTATGTTGTTTTTGTTAATTGTTAAGTTATGTTTTTGATTTAAGTATTTTGTTGATTAGCGAATACTGATTTTTGTTTGTAGGATATTTTGTAAAGATTTTTGTATAGGGTGATTTATGTTTAACACTGTTTTTGTTAGTGTATGTGTGTTTAGTTTAATTTGTTTATTTATATCACTTTTGCACTGATTTATTTAATGCACTGATCTATTATTGTTTTTAGATTTCTTTTTTGATATTTATTAAAATTTAAAATAAGAGTTCTATGGGGTTATATTTTTTAGGGTTGGTTATAATATACACAATTTATGGGGGTTTTGGGTTTTTTGTGGACTGTATATTTGTGTCGCTGTCTCTTCTTTTTCCTTGAAGGACCATGAACGAACGGGTTAAGGGGTAGGGTTAGTACGTGGGGTAAGAGGGGGTAGGGTATATAAATACACAAACCTTTTATATTTTAATTATGTGTTAATAAATAAATATTAGTGTTGTTTTGTATGTGTATTTTAAAAAACGTTATAAAACGTAGTTTATTTGTGTTTTGTATATTAGTTCAATATTGAGATATTAGTTCACAATTATATTCAATTTGCCAAAGTTCACAATCCGTTAGAAATTCCTTTAGTTTATTTAATTTTCACAATATGTATTCAAAATAATGATATTTTATATGGAGTGTTCACGTATGGATTTCAAGTTTGTTTATGTTCACGAAGTTTATTTTATTATTTGTTCAAAATTCAAATTGTAAACTCGCATAGGGTTTGTTGGGGTTTTGTTTAGTGTGGTTTGACGATCGATAATCAACTGATCTTATAAGGATCAAATAATTATGTTGAAGGTGTTGATGAAATGTTGATGAATGTGTGTATGTATATGTGTTTATTGTGAATATGATGTTTGTTGATGTGTGTTGGTGTTATCATTGTTATTGTTTGTTAAAGATGTTTGTGTTGTCCTATTGGAAGTCAGGGTTAGGGTTGTGTATATGTTCACTCGTGTGAACAAACTGGTTCGTACTCGAGACGAAGTCGCCGAAGAATTATTTGTCATATGTCATTTTTATGTTTGGCTTGGGTTTTGAATCGTAACGTTATGTCTAATAAGCCAGCACATTACCTACTAGACTACGGCGACTTCGAGAGACCTATAGACCTTTTGCTGATACTAATACACGTTTAAGTGAAATATCTCCAACAAAAGAGGGTAGGATTTCAATAAAGTATAAGCGCACTTATAAAGTAATTTTGAATTCTATCCAACTTTCAACACTAAAAGATATGTTTCGATTGTAAAAGTCAGCCGATGTAAATAAAAACAAAAATATTACGAAGAGTATTTCTTTATGAATCCACTGTGCTGTGATTACAGTATTCTTCGGCGATGAATTATAATCTTTAATATTGAGCACCATTTGCTTACATTTTTTCTTTTATTCCTGGAGCTATCTCTGCCACCTTCTAATTAATAGACTTGAAATGAAAAGGAAAATTTATAAACAATCACCAGTGTTTTCTCTTTTTAAAGGCAGTTTCCTTTTCTGTTTGTTTTCAATGAACTTAAAAAGGCTATAAAAGGAAACAAAATGAATGCAAAAAGAATTAAGAAAAACAATTTCATATTTTTGTTTCTCTTATTTTTTTGCATTTTTATTGTGCTTTTTAAACTTTTCTTCTGTATCTTAAGCACAATGACAACGGTGGTCGTCAAAAGAAATTAAATCACAATAACAACCATTAAAAGAAAACAGAAGACAAAGGAAAAGACAAAAAAAAAAAAGCAAGCAAAGAGTCTATAAGTCAAAAATAAGGTCAAAAGTGGCAAGAAAAAAAGGATTAAATGAACAACAATATGGCAGTTAGTTGCTCTCTTTGAGTTTAAGAAGTTATTCAAGCAGTTTTTGTTTTTTAACTGACTAGTTTTCTTTAGATTTTCTTAAAGGGAATTTAAAAACACTATACTTGTGGTTGTAATTAATAATTTTAAACTTTGCCTCTGTCACGTATATAAAGAACCCACTGTCTGTTTTTGAAATGGACCAGCATTTGACATTACAGTGGCTTAATTATTATCACTTATTTATTTCACTTCATGCAAGCAATTCTACTACCTATTATTATAAGGAAAAAAGGTCCTCGTACTGCTACCATACGTTAACCTCATATTCTATACAGAAAAAAATATTTATTCGACGACTTCCTCTCAGCAGTTTTCTGGCAAAAACTTTGGAAGGCAAAAATAAAATTGCCATGACAAAAAAAATTTGTTGCTCGGAAAAGTTTTTGAACTGCAGGTCACACAACATGATTAAAAGGTTGTAGTGAGCAACTATGCAAGTAAGTAGGTATCGCCTCCGAGTGTATTACCATGACAAACTTGAGGATGCTGCTCGGTGTCCATAATGTCAGTTGCCTGCCCAGCGTCTAGTATACATGCAAGTGTTTTTTCAGGGGAAGCATTAATGCTTCATAGGTTCCAAGAATGTGTTGCGATGATTCCCTCACATCGTTACAGTATCTATTGGTTGGGCTCGAGACAACCCCCATTCTAAATTAGCCTCAGGTTATTTTATTTCTTTATAGTCTGGTGCATGACTCAGTCCTTCCCTTTTTTGGTAGAAAGGTTCTTCCCCCATCAACGGCCTCTCTCCCAGCAAGCTTGTTGGCGTGCTTATTGTAGACAATGGGTTCTGAGTACTTCCTCCTGAGACCAAAAACCGTCGCTCCTATCACAAAACAAGTTCTCTACCCATCTGTTTAGTGCAAAACGGTCCCTCTTTTCTTTATTATCGAAGGAAATATTTCGTCAGTTTATTGTTTTCTACTTATTGTCCATTCCCTTAGGATTAATTTTAACCTGCTCACTGCATCGCTACTTAGCATTAAGCGTGATACCAAGGAATTCAGCCCGTTTTTGCATAGGAATCTCGGTTACTCGCTGTCAGTTTATGGCCTTAAATATCGAAAATGAAACACCTGCTATGTCGGCATTAGTGAATGTTTCACAGTCGGTCAAGTATTGTTCGTCTGGTGGTTGCTTGCAATATTTTTGTTGGTAAAAGTCTAGGTGTCTAATAGGTAGTCGCCGTAGTCTAGTAAGTAGTGCGTTGGCTTATTAGACGTAAAGCCAGGGTTCGAGCCCAGGCCAGACGTCAAAACAAAATACAAAAAGTATTCTTCGGCGACTTCCTTTCAGCAGATTTCTGATAACAATTCGCAGAATAAATAAAATTGCCATGAAAAGTTTCTCAAAAAAATCTGTCGTTCGGAGTCAACTTTAAACTGTAGGTCCCGCCTCTCATGTATAAAATTCAACACACACAACATAAGTGATGTGAAAACCTAGGTCGTAATTCTGACTGAAGGGTTGTAATGATCAATTATGTATGTGTATACAACGGAAATTCAGAGCAAAGCTAACATATGAACAACAAAAAGCTATAATTTGTCGATTCATAGTCGATTGATCAGTTCATAATACAGAAGAATACCGAGATTATTTCTTTTGTGGGCGTATTATTCACTCGTATGACTCTATTCGTGCACACTTAATTCAGTTATCTTATAATGGAAATTTACTGGAATTAGATGATCTAAACTCTAGTCGTGTAGTCCTGCTGCCTTAAGTAGATTTCTTGTAGTAATCCCACAATGTATTGTGTAGAGATCAGGCTCTGCTTGCTTGGAAATGGCACACTGTAATGGAAAGAACTTTGCAAAAATTTTGTAATCAATTACATTTTGATTTTATTTTTTCGGCACCTTGTTTTTTTCCATTCATTCATATTTTTTTATGAATATTGTGGTTTTAACCCCCCATTATTAACTTTTCTGCTGCCATAATGCTTTTGTTTTCTTTTGTTTAATGTTGCCATAATGGTTTATTGATATTGAAAAAGTTAATCAAGAATTGCATGCATATGTACACATCATATCTTGTTGCCTTCCCCCATATAATAATTCATGATAATTTCAACAAATTTGCAATACAAGCGTAAATAAATATTGAAGCATCATCAGTATCATCAGTGTACTGTCATCATCATCATCGTCATGAGCATTATTATCAGCATTGTTAAGAGAGAATTAAACCGCAATCAAATAAATTTTAATTAACAATTTAATTCAATTAAATAAAATGTTTAAATATTTAACACTCACACTCACTCTCGCACTTATGCAAATTCTTTAAATGTTGCTTTTAAGTGAGTACACACACGCACACACACACTCATTATGAATTTAAATGTTGAATTAATTTATGAGCCAAACACTTCACTCCACTCTCTCTCTCATACTGTGTACTGTACTCTCATGAATGCATTTAAAAAATAAAAATATTTCAACATTGATGGGCATAACAATTTCCATTTTTCAGTGCCTAATGAATTGTTATGAATTTATTGATAATTTTTCTTGATTTTTTTCCCAGTTTATGCCGTTGAAAGACAATCCCATTATATTTAACATATTTTCTCGCTTATTATGTGTGTCACACACTGTATGTATGTAGGTATGTATGGATCAGTAAATAATAACACGAGAAATATAATTTTTAATTAAACGCTAAAACAATAATAATAATAATTTAAACAATTGCCTTAATTGCTCTTCAAATGATTTTTATTCAATTTGCTGTATTGCTTGGTAAATAGTTTACTTGACACAATTGAAATATTTTATAATTATTAATAATGTTAATTGAAACAGAAATTAATTCCTTCTTTAATTCAACACCAACAATTAAGCTTTGACTTTTGATCATATCAAAAAGTTATTTTAAATACAAATGCCATCAAATGCATACCACAATAAACCATCATGAGACATAGAAATAAACCATAAAAATTCAGCGCTTTCTCATTTTATACATCAAATAAAATATCAAATATCATACTAACAATGGGTGTTTGGTCATTACAACCCTTTAGTCAGATTTTCCAACTTATCTTCGCACACCATTCATGTCGTGTGTTTAAATTTTATACATGAGTAGCAGCACCTACAGCTTTAAGTCGACTCCGAGCGACAGATTTGATAAACTTTTCATTGCTTTAATACTCTTAGTGCCATTATTACAACTTGCTGTTAAACTAGGGTTTAGTTAAAGGTACCTTTCGCTAAAGGGAACCGTAAAGTTACCTTTAACTTATTTTCGTTATTACAACTTACAGATAAAATAAAGTTAACTTTTTCAAAAATGTGGAAGTGGCGGAGAAATGTCGTTAAAACTGCTCAAACTAAACAAGTTTTATTTAAATGCACTGGCAACGACTGGCTTAATTTGTTTTTTGTTGTATTTGCTCACTTTATTTATATTTAAAGTTGCCATATTGAAAATAATATATAATATGGCAAGTTCAATCATAAACTTAGCTTTAAAAGTTAATTGTAGGACGATCTTCCCTTTAGCTTAACACTAACTTCTACCTTATTGTCCACTTATAATGATGAAAAATAATTTATCCTCCCTATAGTTAACGGTAAGTTGTAATAATGACCCTAAGGGCCGTTAACTAAAGGATGGATTTTATCGGGCAGATAACTTGATTTTCATTATTATGAGTACACAATAAGATAAAAGTAACATTTAAGTTAAAGGGAAGATCATCCTACCTTTAACTTTTAAAGTTCACTTTATCTTTGAACGTGCCATATTTTATACATATATTATTTTCAATATGGCAACTTCAAATATAAACATGAAAAATAAACGTTAGTATATTAATAGTTTTTCAAATCAAAATGGATACTTTAAAACGAAAAAAAAAAAAACAAAAATAAAAAAGCTAAAACCTCAACGCACATAGTTTATAAACAAAATGAATAAACATAACATATAAGACGGCCCGTCGTTGCCACTGCGTTTTTTAATTGAGCAGTGTTATCGACATTGCTCCGTCAAAGCAATATTTTTGAAAAAGTTAACTTTATTTTGTCATTATCTTGTAATAACGAAAAGAAGTTAAAGGTGACTTTAAAGTTTACTTTAGCTAAAGTTATCTTTAACTAAACCCAACTTTAACGGCAAGTTGTAATAATGGCACTTATTCTAATATTTAAATACGATTATCTTTATCTAATAAAAGCAAAAAATTCTAAAATAAAAACTTCTTTTTGATCTAAAAATATCGGTCGTAAAATATCCTTTGTTCAGTTGTTCATGTGAGAGTATGAACGCTTTACAATAAAATTTTACGTTGCGATGAACACAAAAGAAAAATTTTTATATTCACAGACGTACATTTATGTATGTATATGGCAAATGTTTGTGTGTATATAAAAATATATTTTATTTAAATTTTATGTAGTTTTCCAACCCACGTTTGCAGTTGTCACAGCGAAAAAAAAAACATTTTTTTTTACTTTTTAAGAAGATTGTCTAACAATGACTTAAAAGTTAAGGGAAGTCATGGTTTATTTGCTCCAAAGGAAACTATCTAGACAAAATACAATTTAAGTTGCTACTTGTCTTGTCTACAGAGACTAATGCGACTGTCTGGGCTTAAAAATAAAAAAATGGAAAGAAATACATTTTTTTGTTTAAATTAATTCAATGTGCGTTTCGAATTTAAATTTTCCATTTAATATTGGGCAATGCAATCTTTTTTTTTATAAATGTTTCTTTGTTTGAACGTGTCGATCTACTTTAAATAAACAAATTAAAAATGAACACACACATATATAATTGATATCCCCAAACCATAACAACTCAAATGGAGTCAAACAAAAAAAAAATTGAGACTAACAAGTGTATGCATAACAGAGGCAAAAAGGACATGTCCTAAGAGGCGCTGGAAGATTATTTGGAGAAAATGCTAACATAAAATTCATTGGGGGATTTCGTGACTTAAGGAATCGATTAGCTGACTGCTACCCCCTTCACTGTTCCCTGGATGGAACTGGTCAATCATAGAGACAATTTTGGCAAGTGCTTTGCAACTAGACTTAGTAATAAAATTGAAAGGAATAATGTGGACGCTGCATAAATTTTTATTGGTATACCGAGGGGTAAAGAACGTATCTTGAAACATAACCGGAAAGATTTTAACCCCCAATGCAATATTCAGAGCCCATGAGGAAACTTGCGGGCGCTTTGCAAACGAAATTATTGGATAGAAGGTATGAAACGCAGGATATAGCAGTACTATCTGACAACTAATTTAAACCATCTGTTTTAAGAGAAACTGAATCGGCTAGATAAGGAAAATAAGTTTGCCATAAGCTGGACTCAAGGTCAAATGAGCAAGTAGATGAGCTTGCGAGCAAGGAAGCTTCCACGCCGTTGATAGGAATAGAACCCTCCTGTGGAGTGGTGTCGCATGTTTGGTAAGGTATGCTCAAAGAAAGTTAAGATAAATACAGACAAAAATTCGTCTTAAACAAGTTGGGTTTGAGGCAACCATAACTTTGGTTGGGAAGGACTGAGTCATACCTCAGACTATCAAGCAGTAAACTGAGGTTGATAACCGGTCTTTTGACAGGACAGTGTAGACTGTTTGTACACTTATTCAGAATAGAGTTTGCCATAAGCCTAATAACATGTAGAATTCTATCATGAAGAGAGTGAATTATTGGAACATATTCTTGAAATCCAGGGGCATTAGTACATCCCTGAAGGAAACACCTAAGTGCATATCAACTGTTAGGCTGGGGATAGTCATTATTGATACCCAAGCAGCATCCTAAAGATTGTCTTTTAAATTTATACCCTAAAGTTGTTTCGTTGCTTGAGCTGAGGTACACAGACCAACAAGATGTTCATGCATAAACACAGAGCCATACAATTCTGAAATTTGTAAATTGTGTGTGTACACTTTTGTGAGCCTGTGTATAAACTTATTTTGAAAAAAAAGTATAGAATAGGCATTAATGTAGAAGTTTTTTTTAGCTACAACAACAACAACAAAACCCATTACATACATTTTATTTAAAATTATAAACTTGTGATGAACTTTTCTTTTCCCATTTTAATGAACATGACCTGAATATTGCACCTATCATTGAGAAAGGCAATTGACAGCAATTTTTTCACTTTACTTTTGACACCAAAATAGTCTGGTATTGTATTTAAAAGCAAATTGAATAATAAAAAAAGAACATAAAATATAATCTAATATTCGCCATTATGGGGTCACGTACCACACGAGGTGTTAAATATAAATGCCTGAGCTTTGTCCCTCCAAACGTCTATTGTTCGTTCTCATAAATGTCAAGAAAATGGAACAAATTTTAAACGCACAAATACAGAATATCCACCCCACTGGTCAATAACCACAAAACGTTGCATGAATGTCTAGAAAAAATTGTTGTTTAAATTATTTCTTGGCATGGCGTAATCAAGGTGGAGGGGGAAGGCGAGACAAAAGTTGCCAGTGGCAATCAGTAGAAAACAACACGCATTTCATATCAAGAACAACAACTTTTCAATGGACGTGTTCACAGAGTTCGTTGTTTTTTTTTTTTTTTTGTTTCATTCAAGCATATAAGGACCTTGTATACCAACCACATGAAGTAAATTTTGTAATTTTTTCTCTAACGGAAATTGAAATATATTGAAAGTATACGTTTAAAGGAAATGTCAAATGTGAACATGACGGAAAGGTTACCTTAGTTAAAGCGAAATGATTACAAGATTTCTTATAAGGCGAGAGATTTATGTGAAATTATATGAACCATGATGGGTTCAAGGAAGGTTATATTAAAGCCTTTAAATATGATTATTTTGTCCTTTAAAATGATTTGAAATAGAAAAATTATTTGGAATTTAAAGGGGGAAGAAAAAAAGAAAGGACAATATAAAATAGAAATATTCTTCAAATATTAAAAAATTTTCCGTCAGGCCCTGTTCAAGTGCTTCACTACAAATCCGTTGGATGACATTTTCGGTCGTGATCTTAAAATTTTAGAAAGTAAGAGGTTTAAATTTCGTAAGACACAATAAACAAAATCCCTCTCTATTATACCCAGAGGGCGCTTTAAAGGCAGCGACAGATTCAAACCCTATCATCTTTACCTACTACAGTAAAACAATCATGTAATTAGCAGAAATGATTTGATTACATACAAATATACATAATTTGGTCCGTACAACCCTTCAGTCAGGATTACGACATAGTTTCTTACACCACTTATGTTGAGTGTGTTAATTTTTTACATGAGTGGCGGGACCTACAGTTTAAAGACGACTCCGAACGACAGATTTTTGAGAAACTTTTCATGGCAATTTTATTTACTCTCCGTTTTTGCCACAAATCTGCTGAGAGGAAATATTCAGTAGTTTTTTTTAAAGCATTTTCAAAAAAAAAGTTATTTGGCGGACCCTTTAGAATATGCACTTTTGAACTTTCTTTGACTGATCTCACAGTCACTTTAATTTTAAAGAATACTTAGAAATGGTATATCGACGCTCAACAATATTTTGAATATCGAAACGGGTTTTCATTTATTTTTTATTTTCTTTTTATAACCTTTTCAATTGCCTGTGCCTTAAACCCGCCCAACACTCTTCCAAGTGGCCATAATATTGAATAAAACACTTTCGCTTAAGAAAGAACACAAAAAAGAAAAAAACAAAAATCAATTCACATTTCAATAGAGTTTCGCATGTACACTCTTCTAATCCCCGACAAAGATTCTTAATTGCCTAAAGCTTTTTCTAAAACCCATTTCGCCATCGTCTATTAAAGCACAAGGGGAGATTAAACGTTAGTCTGCCGCAGAAAAAAAGAGTCATACCATTTAATACCATCGGCTTCAAGGTACATAAAACCAAGGTGAATTAGAACAACAACAAAAAAGAAAACAGTAGCAATGGGAGTAAAAATAACAGACTGAATGAACAAAATGAAATGAATAAAAATATAATTCCATAAAGTCAGCGCAAATCTGCAAGAGCTTAGGAATTAATTTGCCAGTCGTAGACGTTATAATACAACAACAACAACAAATAATACCATGGTATGACAACAAAAAGGAAAAATAGACGACAATAAGGATGAGAAGTATTACAAGAAAAGTATTGAAAATAAGATGGTAACGTTCTAAATGAAGTCAAGGGATGCGAGGGACTGCTGTAGTAAAACAATTAAAAATAAAATTTACATTGGTCATTATAACTCTTTAGTCAGGATTACGGCCTAGCTTTTCAAATCGCTTATGTTGTGTGTGTTAATTTTATAAATGAGTGACAGGACCTACATCTACTACAATCTACTCCGAACAACACATTTTTTTTTCATGGTAACCTTTTATTTACTTTCAGAGTTTTTGCAAGAAACCTGCTGAAGGGATGTGGCCGACGAAATATAGTTTCACACTTCGTTTTGTTGGAGATGTCTAGGCTGGGGCTTGAACCACGGTTTCACGTCTAATAGACCAACACACTACTAGACTACGGCCATAACTGCCTGGTTATATGCCAGTCGTTGCCAGTGGCTCATTTGCTATTCACATCCTGAATACTCCTACACTGAGGAATAGGTTTGTATAAAATCATTAAACCTTCATGATTCCTTCATAATGCTGTGGATACCGTGAAGTGTTGCCAGTACCGATAAAGCTCAAATGAAATCACTTTCCTCTCAATGTTCCTGTCCCTTTGTCAACCGGGTATCAGTCGGGCAATGAGGAATTTCCGAAGTAATAATGCTGAGACCAGTAATGAAGTCACAGTAGTCTATTAGGTAGTGTGTTGGCTTATTAGACGTAAAGCCCGGGTTCGTATCCCAGGTCAGACATCAAAACGAAATATAAAAAAAATATATTTCTTCGGCGACTTCCTCTCAGCAGGTTTCTGGCAAAAACTCTGAGAGTAAATAAAAATTTCCATGAAAAAGTTTCTCAAAAATCTGTCGTTCGGACTCGACGTTAAACTGTAGGTCCCGTCACTCACGTATAAAATTAATGCACACAACATGAGTGGTGTGAGAAGCTAGGCCGTAATCCTGACTGAAGGGTTGTAGTGTATGTATGTAGTAATGATTAGCGTTGGTATATACAACTATGATTACGCGGCAACTCAACTATATTTTAACCACCCAGAGTTTGATTCAAATACTGCACATCTTGCTTCAAAATAGAAATTTATTCTATTGATTGTTCATGGTCTGACATCTAATATGCCCTCGTATTTAAAAAAAAGGTTCTCATCCCAAAAGAAAGTATGACATACAATATTATTCGTACTGGACTATGCTCATTATGCACCTGTTTATTACTCAATGTAAGTTTCAAGGGTTGTAATCGAACTAGAACAAATTACGAACCGGTCATAACTCAAACAACTTGTTAGCAACCCAATAGGATCCACTTCAAGTTTATAATCAATCGGCGCATTAAAGGACTCGTTTAAAACTCCTACGCCTTATAGGACGAACTACTCTTCATCTGCATAACCTTCTGTCATCAGGGATTTCCTAATTGTGGTATAAACTCACATCAATAAGATTTATGCTGTTCCTTTGTGCCCAATGAGCCTTTATGATAGGGTTGTCAGCGTTCTGGGCAGGATGTTGATTCTTTTCCTTCGCCGTTATGTAAATCGATTAAAATCATAATGAATAATTCATAATAGTATGTATAAGCAATAAAAAATAGAATGCAAATTAGATTACTTTATCACTCATCAAAACTTTACCATATTATATTAGCAAAGAAATGGTATGTATTCTACTTATTGACCCCAGAATGTTTCTGCTCCGCTCCCGCCATAACTCCATTTGACACTGAAAGATCGCAAAGAAAAAAAAAACAACGTATAAATGTCTGTTTGGTTTTACGTGGCTTGATTACAGCAACAAACAAAAAAAAGAGGAGGCGAATAAATCGTGTTCGTTAAGGACTTATTTACGCTTTTTGTTTTACTACTGCTGCTGCTGTTGCTGCCTCTGCTAATATTTCATGTTGATTTTGGGTTACCAAAATTCTTTTTCCCTTTCCTGCCGTATTTTTCTGTTATTCTGAGTGTGCGTGTGTGCCAATGTAATTTCATACAACGCCAACCCCTACATATTAACAGAAGATAGGGTGTTAAAAATTGAAAAACTTACAGAAAAAGGATTCACAAATAATAAATTCCAAAGAAAGAAAGGAAAATAAACGTAAAAAACCCATCACAATCATAATCAGCATTGGCATTAACAACAACTCTTTGCGTACGTGGGTATTTCTCGTCAAAGATTCATATCACGCCTCAGTGCATTTTCTTCAACTCTCTGATGAATAACAAAACAGAACAGAAAATTTAATTTCTTTGGCATCTCACTCACCGTCGCCGTCGCCATTGCCGTTGCCATTGCCGGCTTCAAGAAAAATAATAAGAAACTGCCATAAATATTGTATTTCATGAATAATGGATTAAAGCATGAAATTATAATGACTGCTGATAAGTTTCCCTGGCAGAAAGGGAAAGTTACAGGCAAATGTGATAATCAGAAAGACGGAGAGAGAAGATTTTTAATTGGGTTTTAATAAATTAAAAATATACGGGGGAATGTTAAGATTTTATAACAACTTATGAAACGCATGTAATAGGAAAGCGTGGAATCGATGTCTCACAAGGTTTAAGCAAACAGTGGTTTTTGAAAATAAATTCATGAGTAATAATTTGTTCATTAGAAACTGGCATTTTAATTAAATTATAACAAATGCTTGGGTGTAAGATGTATACATCCGTTTTCAAGCTATTTGTCAAAGGCACAAAGCATTTAAAAAAAAAATTTTTTTTAAATTAATTCATGTTGAGCAGAGGTCAGCAATGAATCGCTTTTTCGCTACTCATAAGTACTCATGAAAATTTGAGTATGAGTGAGTCAACAGTATTGAAATTCAAATACTCTGATTCAATCGTACTCAGTACAACATTGATTTATAAGTACAAGTTGCAATGAGTATGAGTACAACGTTGACATCAAACTCATAACATTCGAACTATGTTTGATTCATACGCCTAATCATTCAGATTCATAAATTTAGAAAAATACTTATAATACTCATAAATGATGCGAATGATTCGAATCATTCATCCAAATGTACAGTCTTAGTTGTTGTTGCATTTACAAACAGAGAAGAAAGAGACATAAACGAAAAAGAAAAAGAAAAAGACAACAAGCAAAACAAACACACAACCTTCTTGAAAGTATTGTAGTGTTCGTACGCGAATCATACTTATTTTGTGCTTCGTGTATATGTTGATTCATGGAGAGTCGAAATCAATAACATCATACCTGTTGTTAAGTATAAATACCATGAGTATTTTGAACTTTGAATATGAGTAGTATGAATATGACATTAAAATAAGTATGAATGCGTATAAGTATCAGAAATTATAAGTATGATTCGAATCTACTCATAGTCTTGATAATGGTTTTAGATCAGATTAATAACTTGCTCACTTAGCCGACATAACATAACATAATTGGTCATTACAACCCTTCAGTCAGGATTACGACCCAGCTTCTTACACCACTTATGTCGTGTGCGTAAATTTCATGCATGAGTGGCGGGACCTACAGTTTAAAGTCGTGTCCGAACGACAGATTTTTGAGAAACTTTTCATGATAATTTTATTTACTCTCAAAGTTTTTGCCAGAAATCTACTGAGAGGAAGTCGCCAAAGAGATATTTTTCATATTTTCGTTTTGATGTCTGGCCTCGGATTTGCACCGAGGCCTTACGTCTAATAAGCCAACACACTACCTACTAGTGTACGGCGACAATGTCATCTAAAAAGTCAACGAAGTTCCGTATGGACATCGCAAACAGATTTATTTCTTTCTTTTTATTTCTAGGTGTACCGGTGTGAAGTTGATGGAGTCTATTAGGTACTGTGTTGGCTTATTAGACGTGAGGCCACGAAATATGAAAACATATTTCTTTCTCGACTTTCTCAGCAGATTCCTGGTAAAAACTTGGAGAGTAAATAAAATTTTCCATTAAAACCTTCTCAAAAATCTGTCATTTGGAGTCGGCTCTAAACTATAGGACCCGCCACGTATGTTTAAAAATAACGCTTCTCTCACCACTTATGTTGTGTGTGTTAATTTTATTCATGAGTGGTGGGACCTACAGTTTAAAATCGACTCCGAACGACAGATTTTTGAGAAACCTTTCATGGCAATTTTATTTACTCTCAGAGTTTTTACCAGAAATCTGCTGGGAGGAAGTTTGCATTTTGTTTTGATATCTTGCCTGGGGCTCGAACCCTGGCTTTACGTCTAATAAGCCAACACACTACCTACTAGACTACGGCGACTTCGGCTGAAGGACATTACGTGTTAGAAAATCGGTGTAAATCATGGGTTGTTCCGTGAAAAGCATCAACTTCATCTGCAAAACCAAAAGGATTAGGCAGGAAGATAATGCAGTGTATCTGGTGAGAACCAGAAAGGTGTGGCGTACCACAAACACTTAAAACCTAATGAAATTTTTATACAAAACACTACCAACAACAAAAGGGCGCTATGTGGCCTAAGTGTGTCCATTCAACTCTCTTTGAACGACAGCCATCTCTACCTACCGCCAACGAATGATGAATTTGAACCAGGAATTGATTGAAGAACGACAAGAATAGCTAATGCAGGATAGTTTTACCACATGACAATGCACCTGCGCAAAAAGCAATACCAGTACAGAATACAATCAAAGTATTAGGTTGAGAGCTACTACTCCAACTAGCTCTTTACGAGTACTGGTTTTCATCGATTGGACACGCATTGGCTGAGTTGCTGAGAGGAAATCGATAATTGGTTGACTAATTGGTTTGCTTCGAAAGCCTAAGACTTTTATTAGCATGTAATACACAAGCCAAAATCCAATAAAAAAATTTTTGACTTTCACATTAAAAAACGCTCACTTTCTCTCGATACTCCTGGTACACTTTTAAAATGCCTTTGTTTTCTTTCTTTTCTTTTAAACCAAACTTAAACTGGCTTCGTTTTTCTGATTTTTTTCTCTCTTTCAATTAAGTGGTAATAAAATATGTGTGCCAAAAACACAGACAGTTGTTAACACTTTACGCTGCTTAAGCATAGCAACACAAATTATGTTTCTTATCATTGTCATCTTCAAAACTTCTATGGTGGCAATAAATTATTGATTTTGTTTCATTAACTTTATACTCGGTAAACAAACTTTAACATCATGTGACAAGAGTATAGCCCACGCTTGATTATTGTCTATGAACTTTTGTTTTACAACTTGACACTTTCTTAGACTTGCAACATAGTTTATTTTGTATACAGCTTGACAAGAGAAATAATCGTATTTCATTATTCGCCACAAGTTATCTTCTTGATCACTCGGTGCCCACCTCCCCCCCTTTTGTTTAAGCCAATAGTGGCTTAAGTTGGCGCGGCCTTCAAAGTCTTTAAAATAATGAGGTTGTGTGTGAGTGCTTTTGTTTCAAAAACATTATATTTTCTTCACTTAGCACAAATGTTTATCACGTGCCACGATACTTTATTTTCATTATTTTCATCATCTCTTTAGCAGAGATACAACATGTAGTTCGCAAAAAAAGTTTTGATACAATCCAGTTGTAGTTGTAGTTGTTGCTGAGTTATTTTGGGCCACCCTCTAAGCCATAAAGTATGACACGTATTTTATTAATCAACTAATTATTTATTAAATTACATTCTGACCATTCGGATACAATGAAACAAAGACAAAGAGACAGAGGGAGAGAGAGCAGTTAGTGTTGGCCCCCGTTAATAATTTAATAAAACAAAGTTTCTTAAAGTTTAAGAATTTATTTCAACATTTCATTTTTAAAATGTTTTTCAAAATATGTTTCCTTTGGTTTTGAACAAGAAAATAAATATTTTTTGATTGTGTTGTGTTGAAAATTTTAATTTTTTTTTTTTGTTTTTTGGAATTTATGACCGAAAGTTTCGAGGAAAATTTACTATGAAATTTACTACAAAATTAAGTGCTCGTAAAAAAACAGAACAAAAACATTGACGTTTTTATTGCGTCAAGTTAACAGTTTATCACTTCACTCATGATATGGAAAGTGTGAAAAATGAATTGAAAATTAATTACAGGTTTTTAGAATTTTAATATTGAAATGTTTTCAATAATTTTTAGAAATATTTGTAAGTCAACGATAACACTATGCGACAAAATACAAAAAACTGAATACACCCGAGTAACTACCTAGACTAAGTTATTCAGTTACTGGAGTAGAACTCAAATATATGTTTTTATATTTCTCGAACCCTTCAAACTTGTTTTATTTGATAAAAATTGTTTTTTTTTTGTTTTTGATCTTTTTACACAAAATTATTGATTACCCAAATATGTTTGAATCTATTTTAAAAATCCAAAGTTTTTTTAGAGTCATATTTATCATATATGTTCTCTTATCAAATGAACTTTAAGTTAAAAATTTTCAAAATTTTTCAAACGAAGTGTCAAACTCTTGACAGGAGGATGCTATTTAAAAGATGGCTCCACTTAATTAATTAAATTTTGCAATTTTTGGAAAAACTTGAGAAAATAAGAAAAAAATATTTTTTTCCAAGTTTGCCCCATCAAAACTCCTAACATAAAAGCTTGAACAAAATGTTTATGTATACCGTTTAAAATGGTAATTTCTCTCCTTTCTAAAAAAAACTTTGGATTTTTAAAATAGGTTCAAACATATTCGGATAATCAATAATTCTGTGTGAAAAGATCAAAAAACCGTTTTTGTCAAATAAAACAAGTTTGGAGGGTTCGAAGAATATAAAAAATATTTTCGAGTTCTACTCAACCTAGTGAATAACTTAGACTATGTAGTTACTCGGGTGTATTTTCACTGTCGCACCGTGTAATAACTTTCATTTACGATAATAGTTTGTTAACATGTGATATGTACCGTCAAGAATTTGTATCTATAGTCTTATAACCCCTTAGGCCACACATCAGGCAATACAGTATGTGTATTGATCTTTACGGATCATAAAAACTGCACTTCGTTCTAATAATCTCCCAAAGAACTATCAATTAAAGTAACATCTTCCTACATTATTAACTCAGTTGTTGTTCTCGGCAAATTTAAGCAGAGTTTCGCACGATAAAGTTCGTTAGATTAGAATAGGTTCCCTAAGCAACGTCTGATCTATAAGGTCCGTTGTAATATTAATTTATCACCATTCCTTGCTTTTTCATGCTAATTTTATTTACTCTCAGAGTTTTTGCTAGAAATCTGCTGAGAGGAAGACGCCGAAGAAATATTTTTTGTATTTTATTTTGATGTCTGGCCTGGGGCTCGAACCCTGGCTTTACGTCTAATAAGCCAACACACTACCTACTAGACTACGGCGACTTCCACTCATATATAAAAATTAACACACAGAACATAAGTGGTGTGAGAAACTAGGACGTTGTACAATGGATCAATTACACCTCAAGGTACTATACTTGTCTTAATTGGCAGATACACGTCCTCTAACCTAACCTAACCTAACCTATCACCATTCCTTTCCAAGTTTTGTCAACGAAGCTTATAACGAGTGATTTTTTTAGCTATTATCTTTTTGGCAACACTGGTTTAAACAGCTCACGCACGCTTCGTGTTTTGTTTCACTGTCAAACATCTTCAGTTTGGTCTATAATTTAACCATGAATCGTCTTACAAACGAACAACGCTTGGAAATCATTGAATTTTATTATCAAAATGCGTGCTCTGTTAAGAAAGTTCATCGCACGTTTCTTCCATTTTATGGTCAGTTTAATCGACCCACTGAAGCGGCTATTCGGGCTATTGTGACTTAATTTCGCACCAAATTTACATTGTTGGACATTAAACCACCAACACGCTTACGTAGAGTGCGAACTGAAGAAAATATCGCAGCTGTATCGGCCAGAGTTAATGATGACCATCAATTATCGATTCGTCGCCGTTCGCAGCAATTGGGCCTCTGTTACTCAACGACGTGGAAAATTTAGGATTTAGGTGTAAAACCTTTCAAAATACGGCTGGTGCAAGAATTGAATCCGAACGCCCTTCCGCAACGCAGAATTTTTGGTGAATGGGCTCTTGGAAAGTTGGCCGAAGATCCACTTCTTTATCGAAAAATTGTGTTCAGCGACGAAGCTCATTTTTGGCTCAATGGATACATAAATAAGCCGAATTGTCGATTTTGGAGTGAAGATCAGTCAGAAGCACTGCAAAAGCTACCAATGCATCCAGAAAAAGTCACAGTTTGGTGCGGTTTATGGGCTGGTGGCATCATTGGACGGTACTTCTTCAAAGATGCTACGAATCTTAACGTAACTGTGAATGGTGAGCGCTACCGTGAGATGATATCCAACTTTTTTTTTGCCCAAAATGAAAGAGCTTGACTTGCATGACATGTGGTTTCAACAAGACAAGAGGCGAGTTCGGTGAACATTTTATTTCACGTTCGTGACCGGTCAATTGGCCGCCTAGATCGTGCGATTTAACGCCTTTAGACTATTTTTTGTTTAGTAAATATAAAAGGCCGCCATTATATTATTATTATATTCATTGATCCTTATATAACAAGTCTGCTATACATTTCACTTGTTAGACCTATTTTGGAGTATGCTTCTATTATTTTGAATCCAAACTATCGTTGTCATAGTCATTCACTAGAGTCTGTGCAGAAGCAGTTTTTATTATTCTGTTTACGTGGCTTAGGATGGGATGTGCCAATGAGTTTCCGTCATATGAGGCTATATTAGGTTTGATAAAACTTCCAACTTTAGAACGTAGAAGGGCTGTTTTAGGGTTTGTTTTGTTTTTAATCTGGTTAAAAGTGATATCGATTCTGAGTTTTTGCTTTGTAACCTGAATTTCAGTATTCCGGCAAGATATTCACGGCACTATCGTCCTCTTTCTTTAGATTTTTATAGAACGAACTATGGATGTAATTTTCCTTTTCGTAGATTATGTAATGATTTTAACTTATATTATGATTTTATTGATTTTAATTGTAGTGTTTGTAATATAAAACGTAGCTTATATGCTGGCATTCATTTGTAAATTATTATACATATAAAAGTGTATTTTCGTTCTAGTCAGAGGTAGTTCCTGTTTATTGTTACTTTATTCAGCTTGTGATTAAGTTCTGTAGATGATTTATGTTCTTGTTGCCATTACTTTTGCCTTACCCGCTACAGTCCGGACTGTAGTGTGTACGTCACCCTACGTCATGGGGACGAGCCCTTCGCGGTCGGGAGAGGGTGAGTTAGTGTGAGGCCGGTGACGGTCGAATGTTGAATACTAGGCGGTATCTCAATATCAATGATGAATATAATGGGAAATCATTTCCTGATTTAGAAATTAATTACTAATGCATATCAAATTCCTGTATGATTACAATAAATTCAATTTAAATCTATTCTTGTTTACACATATCATAACATAACAACTACAATAAAAAAAGAAACGTTTAATAATTAATAATCAAAAAAAAAAACCAATTAACTAAAACTGATATTAAATACAGTTTTAATTAGTGATTTAATTCAATTAAATAATAATTATAAGCAGCCAACAATGACACCATTTACACAGCAACACTAACCACAACATCATCATTATTATTATCATTATCATACGATATGATAATAATAGCAACAACAGCAACGACAACAACAACAACAAAATCATCATCTATTAATAAGTATATAATATTGTTTGACATTAATTTATTGATCATTTGATTGATTATATTCCTATTAAAATAAATTTCTAAAGGAAGCGCACATCATCATGCATGCATGAATGTATTGTACACATAGGCAGGAGGGCAGTATAAAGAGAATTGAAATGATAAAGCGTGTTGTGCATACATACGTATTATTATGTAGTAAATAATATAAGGATAATATTGCGTACATGGTATATAACAGGGAGCTGCAATTAGAGGTTTAATTTTGAAAAAAAAATTATGACCTAGCTTCTCGACTCCGAACGACAGCTTTTTTGAGAAACTTTTCATGGCGCTAACGATTTTCAATGCTTTCCGTAAAAGAAATCCTTCACATGTGATACCCTTTCGAATTGCTTTGTTTACCTACAACATATAATTTGTTTAGCTTAGCATATGGATTTTATTAATATCGAACGAAGGTGAATATTTCATTCAATTATGATTCAGTTTTTTTTTTCTTTGATGAGCTTCAAATGCGATTGTTGTTTTGTATTTATTTAGTAATTTTCCTAATTACTTACTGCCAGATAGACAAACAGAATGAGAAATGGAAGCAAAAATTATGACTTTTATTTCCTTTTGAAACAACCTATGCTAATGATAGGATAGATAAGCCATTAAGAGATTAGTTGGTTATACCTAATGTCATTATGATTGTATCAACAATGTCATGGTTGAATGAGTGCATTGCGTTTCAAAACTATCGAAGGAAATATTTGCATAAGTTTTGAAATAATTTCTGTAAATACCGGACAGCACTGCTGTAATCTAAGAATCAGAGAAAAAAAATCTGATTTTGAGGCGTAATAAATTTAATTTATTTACTTAGTTAGGTACTACAACCACACTTCTTACACCACCCATTAATGGCGTGTCTTACAGATTAATGTCGACTTCGAACTACATATTATTGAGAAACTTTTCAGGGTAATTTTTATTTACTTTCAGAGATTTTACCCAAAATCTGCTAAAATGAAGTCGCCGAAGAAATATATTGTTACGTTTTTACCCTTTTAAAAACGTTTAAAATATGAATTCGTAGATTGCAAATAAAAATATAAATAAATTTGTGTTTAGTTTTAAATAAATTCTTTATTGTTCGCACAATTCCGTGTGCCACTGTTCGCAACTTGATGTAAACGACAACAATTTGCTTTATTTGTTATTCTTCTTTACACTCTTCCGCATACACACTAAAAATTGTCCGTTAGATCCTTACAACGGAGATCTTCAGCCCACGATAATTCTCTTCACACGCAACGCATTTTCACACAAGACTGACTAAATTTTTACCGATCCCGTTGCCTGCATTGTCTTGCCTTTTCTACCGCTGGGTAAACAGTCTGATGGATGCTCTTGAAATTGAATGACTTTGCCTTCGCGAAATCTCTATAAATGCAAACATGTTGTTGACGTTATTGTTGTTTGTGTATTTTATTTACGTTTGTCCTTTTAGTGTTGTTGTTGCCTGTTTGTTTACTTACTTATCCCTTTTTTTATACTGATGTTGTTACTATATTTTTGCTTATTCCTTGATCATGTAAACAAGTCCATTGTTTTTGTTTTGTTAGCTTTTATTTATTATTTTAATGTTAAATGATAACACCATTTCCCTTTCCGAAACAATAGTTTCCTACTTCGTTTGCCTGTGGTTTTGAACCGTTGCCTCACGTCTATAACGTTGTATAATATTAAATCTAGTAGTGGAAACCATTTGACCTTGCGAAGTTCACCTTACTATTCTTCTGATAATCAGCGAGGTCCGGTATGGTGTTCTTCCACTAAGTACCTTAGATATCCAATTCACAACAAAGTCCTGACGCTTATTTCCATATTATTGAAGGCTCCTCTAATTTCCAAGGGCTACACTACTTCTATGGCAGCGAGTTCTCCACCGTACATGTTAGCGTATTTAGGATGGTCTCAATAGACCTGCATGCTGCTCCTTGGATAGGAGGTTAATTACTGCAGTCTACATGCATACATAATGGCCATTACAACGCTTTAGTCAAAATTACGACTTAGCTTCTCACACCCAATGACAGACTTTTGAGGACATTTTTATGGCAATTTTATTTGCTCGCAGACTTTTGCCAGAAATTTGCTGAGAGGAAGTAGCTGAAAGATACGTACGTCATTGGTCATTACAACCCTTCAGTCAGGATTACGACCTAGCTTCTCACACCACTTGTGTTGTGTGCGTAAATCTTATACATGAGTGGCGGGACCTACAAGTCGACTACGAACGACAGATTTTTGAGAAACTTTCACGATAATTTTATTTACTCTCAGAGTTTTTGCCAGAAATCTGCTGAGATGAAGTCGCCGAAGAAATATTTTTTTCATAAATTCGTTTTTTGACGTGTGACCTGGGGTTTGAACCGTGGCCTTACATCTAATAAGCCGACACACTACCTACTAGACTACGGCGACATCCGAAAGATATATTTTTTTTAATTTCTTATTCTTTGAGCTGGGGTTTGCTCTATGGGTTTGCACATTCCTCATTAGAATATGGCAACTTCAAAGGTGAAGATATTAATTTAATTGTTCGAAACTGCTTCGTTAGTAACACTTTAGGTATCACTCTTGGTGACATGATTTGTTTAGTACAAGCGCTTGTGTACGAATAAAAAGTTGTGTTCATTTGCTATAAAAAAAAGAAACCAATAAATAAACTTTAGACTCAGGTTCTCTCAATTCCATTCCAGAAATTTGCACAACCATTAGGCGTGACTAAGCATATAAAAGCAAGGAAATTGGTTACCACATAAACTAAAGCTGGGAGGCATTAAAAGACAATTTGGCTTGTCCGAAATGCTGTTAAAAATCTTTAAAAATAAATCAATTTTGAATTGAATTCTCACCAGCGACGAAAAGTGAATTCATGGCTACCACCTCAAATGCACTCAATTAAATAAAAAGGGCAGAAAACAAATCTTCGGAAAAGCTGCGAACAGAAGGGTGTGAAGCATTATAAATTTTTAAGACTGAGCCAGACCTGGCCGGACCACAATTAATTTCTTTAAAACGAAAATGTCAGAAAAATGCTCATATACAAAATTTTTTATTGGTTAACATAACCATCCCCAATGTGCTCATATTGAACGTGTTCACAACAAAAACTTTTCATTTCGATTTAAAATTTTTTTTCCTGGCCTGCCATTTGACCACGTCTTTCAGAAATTTAAATGAAACCCTTTGCGTCATATCATGTGTGTCCATAATTTGCTTACAATTCATAAGTCATTTTAAATTCTGAAAACATGTTTAAGTGTTAATTAAATTCAAATCAATATACGCTCGTTTGAAAATTGTTTTTAAAACTCTTCCTCGTTTTTATGTAGTACTTTACCTCATTTCTCTCTGTCATTTTGTTGCTGTTGCAGACATTTTAAATGTTAAGTAACTAAACGTAGAGAGTTGTAAAACGACACGTTCATCTCAAACCCCTTTTACTGTAGAACAAAGGGTTTGAAATGAAAGTCCTTTCATTATGAACAAATGATTATTTAAGGTATCAAATTACAAACACCTTTTTACATTCAACTCAATTTAAAAAGTAAAAGAAAATTGAATGGAAAATAATGAAAAATTGAAAATTGAGGAATTTGATTAAATGGTTTTACACCATTTCCAAAAGGATTCGTTATTTTTTATGTCCACAGAATAATATGTCTATGGCTGCCAGTTGGAGCAAAGAATTATTACCAAATTAATTATTGTAGGAAAGTATTACATACATACATACATAATTGGTCATTACAACCCTTCAGTCAGGATTACGACCTAGTTTCTCACACCACTTATGTTGTGTGTGTTAATTTTATACATGAGTGGTTGGACCTACAGTTTAAAGTCGACCCCGAACGACAGATTTTTGAGAAACTTTTCATGGCAATTTTATTTACTCTCAGAGTTTTTGCCAGAAATCTGCTGAGAGGAAGTCGCCGAAGGAATACTTTTTGTATTTTATTTTGATGTCTGGCCTGGGGCTCCAACCCTGGCTTTTCGTCTAATAAGCCAACACACTACCTACTAGACCACGGCGACTGCAAAGTAGGAAAGTATTGCAACCCAAGAATTTCACACGGGATGTTTATCGAGATAATAATTTGGAAACTGTCATGCGTTGTAATAACAGCGATAATGAGAACCTGTTCTACAGCAGTAGGAGTGGCTCTATTGGATTTGAGCCTGTTGTAGACGATAGTAACGATCATATGCATACGGGATACTATATTTAGGATAATGGCCGAGATTCATCAGACGTCACCGTAACTAATAAATCGAATGGCTGGTGAGAGCCAACAATGTCTATCACTCGCTGTAATAGTGAATACAGCGCAATTCGTACTAATTCAGTGGTTACATGCACTTTTCAGAGGGGAACGCCTCTATAGTATACGAAAGGGTCAGTGACAGATAATGAGAGAGGAATGGCATGTTCGATGGAAAGTCTACGCCAATAGCACGATGTACATAGGTTTACCAGCATTTGAATCATAAAAGGTTAACTCAAGAATAGTAGGGGACTGTCTGCGCAATCACTTATCTTGTGTGTGTTAATTTTATATAAGAGTGGCGGGCGCAACCTACAGTTTGCAGTCGATTTCGAACGACAGATTTTTGAGAAACTTTTTCATGGCAATTTCATTTAACTCTCAGAGTTTTTGCCAGACATCTGCTGAGAGGAATTCACCGAGGTGTTTGACCTGGTGTTTTAATGCTACCTACTAGACTACAGCAACTTCACAATATACATACAAAACTTAAGGCACAAGAGAAGATGCTATTTTTTCAGATTAGGGATCGCCTCAAGCCCAATATGTATATTCTGTGATGAAGACAGTGGATCAACAAAATATATACATGAGACCTGTGCAGAATCTCGGCAGTAAACGACTAAGTGCTTCTGAAGAAATAGACAAGACGTTATGCTTAGTAATGCCAAAAAAAAGTCCTAAAGCGTAGATTAAGCCACTCATGGATGAAATTAAGACACACGTAATGTGTGTGGGCGTTATTCTGTCTAAAACTATCATCTTAGGACCTGCTATTGACCAATCACCGTAATGAAGTAGCCGTAGTCTAGTAGGTAGTGTGTTGGCTTACTAGACGTAAAGCCAGGCTTCGAAACCCAGGCCAAATATAAAGACAAAATACAAAAAGTATTTCTTCGGCGACTTCCTCTCAGCAGATTTCTGGCAAAAACTCTGAGTGTAAATAAAATTGCCATGAAAAGTTTCTCAATAAATAAAAATCTGTCGTTCGGAGTCGACTTTAAGCTGTAGGTAGCGCCCGCCAGTCATGTATAAAATTAACACACACAACATAAGTGGTGTGAGAAACTAGGACGTTGTACAATGGGTCAATTCCACCTCCGGGTAATGTACTTGTCTTAATTGACAAGTATTCGTCCTCTAACCTAACCTAACCTGACCACTAACCTAACCTAACCTGACCACTAACCTGGAATTACCTGGCAAAACTCATTTAATAAAGCTGAAGCAAACCAAACAGAAATCTTTTGTCATTCTTAGTTATTTTGAATCAATCTATCATATCCTGTTGAGTATTTGTTGTATTTTTTTGTGGTTCATTAGATGTCGGCAGTCTCCAGATGTAAAAATTTTCTGAGATTTTTGTGACTTAATGAGTTTTAAACGAAGGTTCCTAGTGCCTATCTATTTCGAACGCGTTCGATGTATGACATGATTTCAACATCTGTGTGTTACATGCATATCAATTGTATATAATCTTGAGTCCATTATCCATACTTCAGCAATCTAAGGAATCACACTGTTGTACTTGTGCATTAAGCCTGTTGTATTGTTGTAAAGTTATATTCCAGAAACAAATATCGGATGTCCTACAATCAACGAAATTCCACAGCAGAAACATTATTTAAAATGTATTAAACCTGCAGCAATATCTTCAATAAAATTAAGTCTCTACTCCCTAGAATTTTATTTTTTTTAAATTTTACAAGGAAATGGTGTATTTATAACACGTGCCTGCCCAACAGAAACAAAAAGTGAAACATAAAAAATTAATACAACACACTCATCTACCATATATTGCTCTAAGCATATGAGTACTCACCCACACAATGAAATGATTATAACACATATACAAATATGTATACAGTCCTTTGAATGTGTTTATTTACAACGCATACTAACTAAAGAATTCGAGAGAGAAGAGAAGTAAAGCAAAGAAACCAAATGTTAATAGTTACATACGCTTTAATAGCAACACACGTATAGAAATATAGAATGGGGAAGAAAAACTCTTCAAATAAAAACGTTTTCTAAAATATTTATATACAAGCATGGGAAGAAATGAACTTTAAGAAAGGGTGTAGAAGTAATACACAACAGCAGAGGATATACATTACAGTGGCAGTGAAAGATATCGTTGATGGAATCAAAGAAATCCAAAATGAATGAATGAATGAATACAAGCCATTACGAAATGGTGTACTTTTACAAATTGAACCATCAATCGCTAACACTCATACACACTCACTCTCTCTTTCTCTTTCTCTCACTTATTGATTCCATCATTTTCATTCATAAGGATTTTGCTTTATGCAGAGATCTCTTAACGAAATATGCAGCATATTAATAGGAGTTGTACAACAAAAAAATGGAAAATAGGGTGGGCCATATTATGGTATTCCAACGTATTACGACATACTAGGACGTATCAAGACGTATCATGACGTACTACGACGTATCATAACGTATTACAACGTTGAACTGAAAATTCCACTATTGATATATAAAATTAGCACAGACCTTATATATAGTGTAAGGAGCTTATAAATCCTGACTAAAGGGTTATAATCTCCAATAACGCATGAACGTCGCGGTTAGACTGTATTCCATTTTATGGCATGACACTCATGTAATGTTTTTTGTTCCTTTATACTCTTGTAGAAATGACTGTAGACTGTGATTATGAATGATAAGATAAGAAGTAGCCCTAGTCTAGTATTAGACGTGAGGCCATGGTTCAAAGAGGTCAGGTCAGGTCAGGTCAGACATTTCCAACAAAATATGAAATATGAAAGAAGTATTTCTTCGGCGCCTTCCTCTCAGTGGATTACTGGCTAAAACTTTGAGAGTAAATAAAAATTGCCATGAAAAGCTTCTCAAAAATCTATCATTCGGAGTCGACTTTAATAAAATTAACACGCACAACATGAGTAGTGTAAGAAGCTAGGTTATAATCCCGTAATACAAAAAACATAACAAACATTTTATATCAAATAAAAATAAATACACTTTAAGTACCACCCTATGAGCTCAGTTACATTTGCAGAATGCTTTAGCAAAACACACAATACAAATCCCTATCAATGTATTCGTTTATTTGTAGATGAACTGGCTGCTTTTTTTAGCTGCTACTTCTTCAATTTGCTGATGATATTTTTCACCTCTCCTTCTTCAATTCGTTCATTTTCAAGCCATTCCATGTGTTTATTAATTCAATAGAATCTGTATCTGCACTAAACACAATAATCACACACACACTCACTCACAGAGAAATTGAAGGGAGTTTTTTTTCCAAACAGACAGACAGTTCGGTACTTCTACAGTCGATTTATACAAGTACGTGTGAGTATAAGAGTACTTCAGATGGATGTGTTTTAATTGGGATCTTAAATTGTACATGCAAGAGGATAGAAAGCAAAAATCAAAGAAAAAATATATTAAAACACCGGATATCAATACTTAAGTGTAAGCATTGGAATGTAAAATTTTCATTTTCAAGCACTAAATATCAGCGTGGACTGGTAGTATTTGTATTTATTTTCCAATCAATCGATTTGTGAAATATTTCAATAATTACTTGAAAAATATACGATGTACAGAGAGGCTTACTTTAACAATTAATTTATCCTTAACATTCGCAACTAAACATTTATGATAATGCCTATGAGCCTTAGTTAATAACGCGTCTTCTAGTTGATCGCACCGATCGAAAACAGGGCTTCCTCAATTTTATCTCTATGCTGGCTTCTGCTAATCGTCCCATCAAAAAATCATCTCGCTGAATGAAATGAGCGAGAACGCATAGCAATTTCATGCGTTGAACAACGACTATATCGTTAAGGAGGTTCATTATTGGAAGAGATGCGAAAATCAGACTGAATCACAGATGTTGGACTCTTCTCTCGAATACTCTAACGACTGCTGCACTAGTATGTATCAGAAGTCATGCTTTCACGCTAAACAGAAGCATGGGGGCTTGTAAAGCGTCTGTTTAGCTCAGGAGATAGCTTACTGCTACTCAATTGCCAATTGATTAGTCCAGAAACCATTCGGAACTTACGATGAAAGCCACTCAGACTGCCAATATCAATGCTACACAGTTCATCTAGATCTTCCATCCAGGCGACTCTTTTTCCTCCGACAAAGCTTGATCTCCAAAATGTAGTCATTTGTGCTGAAAACAGCAGAGCCAAGATAAATACATTCAAAAATAACTTCGAAAGCATATTTATCGTCCGTAATATGGTATCCTGTACTCAGCACATACCACTTCGTTGCTTCCTCTTCTACCAGCAGGTACATGGGGTAGACTTCTCTTCAATAGCACTACAGGCAGCAGTAACATCTTGCTTAGTAAGCTTCCAAAAAACATTTTCCACGTCAAAGTTAAAAAAGAAGCATGATTAGGCACCGCCTTGTTTAGAAACTCGATCGGTATCAAAATATTCGTAGAGTTCCTTTCCAACTTTGAAGGAGCTGAAGAAGTTGTTCAACATCATTGGGAATAGTCTTATCAGCTTTGTAAGATTAACGAGCATAGATTCGACGGCAAAAACGTGATTCCTTATGCGATCTTCTCCAGGAATTAGGGTATGGCTTCAGTCGTTCACACAATACGCTCATAAAATCCTTATACGCTTTTGAGGAGAATGCTTGTGAGCGTGTGTCCTACATACGATTCTCGCTTTAATGTGAGCTGGCGATGATATCGGCATCTGATGCAACAATGAGCTGTATGAAGTCCATAACGATTCGGACGTAGCGCAGCGTATTAACATCCAGCGGCTACTGTGGATCGGCCATATCGTTCGAATTGAAGAGGATACTCCGGCGAAACGGAGTATTGGCCATTACAACCCTTCAGCCAGGATTACGGCCTAGCTTCTCACACCACTCATGTTGTGTGCGTTACTTTTATACGTGAGTGGCGGGGCCAACAGTTTAACATCGACCCCGAACGACAGATTTTTGAGAAACTTTTTATGGCAGAAAGAAGAAATATTTTTTTTCATATTTTGTTTTGTTGTCTGACCTGGGATACGAACCCGGGCTTTACGTCCAATAAGCCAACACACTACCTACTACACTACGGCGATAGCCATTATTCTGCAGCTCAGGGGGATCACTATAACTGATAGGACTCTCATAGGACTACGTTAGAAATCCTTGAAAACCCTGCTGCAGACAGTTTGGTTATGTGAATGGTAAGAGCTTTGATGATTATACTGTAGTGCTGATTTTTTAATCTCGTTTTTGGATCTCAGCATGAGTTCTATTAATAGGATCTCTTTAACTGATAGGACTCTCATAGGACTACGTTAGAAGACCTTTAAAACCCTGCTGCAGACAGTTTGGTTATGTGAATGCTAAGAGCTTTGATGATTATACTGTAGTGCTGATTTTTTAATCTCGTTTTTGAATCTCTGCATGAGTTCTATTAATATCTTATGCGGGAATTTGCTGAAGTCGGCGAAGAAGACGACCTTGTTTGCGTTGCAAGGACCAAATCGAGGAATCTCTGTCATCGATTAGTGTGACCAACTGGTGAAAACGCGCAAGCAACAAACACGTTGGGTAGGATGTATGAAAACAGGACGAAATCTAATAATCGGGTTGTTAATGGACAATTAAGTAAGTAAGTAATTGAGCTTGTTGGTCTGTAGTTGGTGCATTTTATGGTTATCGCCTATTCCTTTCCTCTAGCGATATTTTCTAAATTAGCTACTGCAAGCACCCACCATATCAGTAATTTAGCGTATAGACCATAAAGGCAAACACTCACTGAATCACTGAATGGCAATTTTCACCTGTCTAGGACCACGCGATTGTTTAGATCGCCAATTGGTAATCAATTGAGAATTTTTTTTTTTTTTTAGTCAAATATCGTAACATTTACTCCAACATAATGAAATGAAAAGTCTATGAAGTGCATGTCATTTCAATGTTATATTTACGACTTTATTATGTTACGTAATGTTATATTACGTGTTTCTGTATAAACTACGTGTAAACATTTTCTATGTGCTGTTATTCACATATGATTACATATTATTGGTGGCGTTTTTTTGTTTTGTTTATTAGAATGTAAATAAAAAATTATAATAATTTTCAAAAAACTTTGTTAAGTTATTAAATTCGTTTCTACTTAGTTTAAGCTTTCATGTCAGCATGCTAAGCAATTAATTCAAATTAAAACCTATTTTTCGCCTGGTTAATGGAAATCTTAAAAGAAATCAAAAAAAAAAATAATATACGTAAGGCTTTATATTACTGTCCTGATTTTAAAACTTGGCATATTTCTATAAGTGAATAATAATGCGGAATAAAGTTGAAAGAGTAGAGAAAAATAATTTCTAATAAACACAAAAGGAACTTCTTTTTATGAAGAAACATTTAAGTTTTGCTTGTAAAATTTAATAAATTTGAATTGACTGTAGATGACTTCTTTAGTAGGGTAAACAATTATTTTTCTTATTGGCCATTACAAAACCTTAGTCAGGATTACAACCTAGTTGTTTACACCACCCATATTGTGTGTTTCCGAACGACATATATTTGAGAAACTCTTCACTGTAATTTTATTTATTCTCAAGGTTTTTATGCGAAGACTGCTCAGAAGAAATAGGCGCAGCAAAATTTTTTTATATTTCGTTTTGCTGGAGTTGTATCAGCTGGGGTTTGAACACACACTACCTATTAGACTAAGGAGTTTTTATATATGTATATATGTTCCTCTTACTCCTCTATGGAGCATAGGGCCGCAACAAGTTGGTTCCAATGAGCTCGATCGTCAGCGCGGTGTTAGACTTCGTTCCACTGTAGACGTAGTTTGGATAATTCGATTGTGATTTGGCGTTTCCATGTGTGTGATGGTCGTCCGATGCGCCTGCTTCCCTGGGGGTTCCAATCTATGGCTTTCCTTGCGATGTCATCTAATGGCTTGCGAAGAGTGTGCCCAAACCAGCCCCACTTGCGTCTTCTTATTTCCATCTCTATTGGTTGCTGGTTTGTATCTGACCAGAGTTGGGCATTGAATATTATGGAGGGCCAGTAAACACGCATGATTCTACGCAGGCATTTTTTAACAAATACCTGAATAGACTGGGAATCTCTGGGTGCCATATTCCACGTTTCGCAACCGTAAAGTAATGTGGATTTGACGTCGGAGTTGAAAATTTTAATTTTGGTGCGTCTCGATATATTAAATGATTTCCAAACGGGGTTAAGTTGGGCAAAAGCTTTGCGTGCCTTATTAATGCGGCTGGCAATATCTGCTGATGAACCGCCGGATTTATCGATTATACTGCCTAGATAGCAGAAGGACTCCACTTCATCATTTTTCTTGCCGTATATTAAGAATTTCCCCGTTACGCTAGCATCCATTCTGAGTGATTTGCGGTTTCTCTAACTAGATCCAGTTTCGACCGCATGTCGGAGAAAGAATGGCTTAATAAGCATATGTCATCCGCATAGTCCAGGTCTCCTAATCTGTCTTGTAGACCCCATGTAATCCCTCTCCTATGATTTGTTGACTTTTGCATCACTACATCGAGGACGCAGTTAAAGAGGAGTGGTAACAGCACACAACCTTGATGGACTCCGGTTTTTTTCTCATGTAGTACGCGGCATGTTACGTTGTTGTACAGTGTCTTTATCAAGTTTATTATTTTGGTAGGGACACCCTTGCAAGCCAGTGCGTTACATATGGCCATGTGGTTGAGCGTATCAAAAGCCTTTTCAAAGTCAACAAATACGAGATAAAGAGGCGATCTCCATTCCAAGGAGTTTTTAGCTTGGTCTTATTTAAATTTAAATTCCAGTTGAAACACCGAAGCTTGTACTGAATCTTTTCCATTGATTATAGCGAGACATTCATTGTGCCATTCAGATTAGAAAAATAAATGAAGGCGTTACTCCATGCAAGTTGAAGACAGCAGTAGTAACTAGTTAAAATAGGTTTCCAAGCTTCAAAACTCGTTCAAAAACAATGAAATTGTCTGTCTCCTGGTTGCTAAACAAACGATACATACAAACGCACAAATGTGGCGTGACCTACAGCTTAAAGTTGACCACGAAGGAAAGATTTTATAAGCAATTCTATTTACTCTCAGAGTTATTATCAGAAGAAAAAAATAATAAAAATACCTCAAGAGAAAGTTAAGAAAACAATAACAAATCAACAGCAATGTTCTAGAAGTTGCCAGATGGAAAATAAATGAAAACTAAATAGACACAAAAGAAACAGACAGGAAAAGTTATAAGATTTTTATTAAAAGAAAAAAATATCAAAAAATTAATTGTTACATAAACATTTGAATGTTATTTTTATTCTTTTGATGTAACAGATACGATATTATTTATTTGCTATTAAAAATCATTTAAACAGACGTTTTTCCAATTTGTTTGAAATTGTCAGAAACTGGCAGGTGTTGCGTTTTATAACCGTATCGGTTACACGTAATAAACAATAGAAAACATAGTTTGAATATAAAAACTTACATAAAAAGAGAAAAAAACTATTAAAACTTTAATGTGAGTTGCGTGTCGATAAGCAAGGTAAATAAAAAAGAAAATCTTTAATTCATAAATTAAAACACACAACAACAAACAAAAACAAAAAATACATGGAAATCAAAGTCATAAAAAAAGCACAACAAATACTTGGTACACATGAAAGTTATTTTACGGAGAGTAATCTTTCATAGAAAAAAAAACAAAAATTTATGGTACCAAAACTATGGCAAGCCAACTACGAAGCCGCGGCTTGTCAGTGAAAAGGTGAAAAGGAATCCTGAAACCTCGTTTAAACATATCCTATAATGGTGACTAACATGATACATACATAACATACATATATTACAACCCTTCAGTTAGAGTTGCGACCTAACTTCTCAGAACACTCATATTGTGTGTGTAATTTTATCACTGAATGGCAAGACCTACAGTTTAAAACCGACTCCGAACGACAGATTTTTTGGGAAACTTTTCATGGCAAATTTTATTTACTCTCAGAGGTTTTGCCCGCAATCTGCTGAGAGTAAGTTGCCGGAGAAGTATTTTTTTCATATTTCGTTTCGTTAGAAATGTCTAACCTGGGGTTTAAACCGTGGCCTTACGTCTAATAAGACAACACACTACCTACTTGACTACATCCAAGATAAAAAAGGGTTTTAGGTTTAGGTTTTGTTTACTACTTATGTGACTATCAACAGATTTGGCGAAACAAGTGACTAGCCTATTCTAATTGTGGACTTGTGTAGAAGTTACTAACCAGATATCAGCAATGAATCGCTTTTTCGCTACTCATAAGTACTCATGTTATTTTGAGTATGAGTGAGTCAACAGTATTGAACTCCAACTACTCTGATCCATTCGTACTCAGTACAACATTGATTTATAAGTACAACTTGCAATGAGTATGAATACAACGTTGACATCAAACTCACAATTCAGATTCACTCATTCAGATTCATAAATTTAGAAAAATACTTATAATATGTACTCATAAATGATTCGAGTGATTCGAATCATTCATCAAAATTTACAGTCTTAGTTGTTGTTGCATTTACAAAAAAAGAAGAAAAAAGACAAACCCAGCAAGCAAAGCAAACACACAACCTTCTAGTGAGCATTGTAGTGTTCGTAAGCGAATCATACTTATTTTGTGCTTTGTGTAAATGTTGAGTTATGGAGAGTCGGAATCCATCATACGTGTTGATAAGTATGAGTACGATGACTACTTCAAACTTTGAATATGAGTAGTATGAGTATGACATTAAAATAAGTATGAATGCGTATAAGTATCAGAAATTATAAGTATGATTCGAATCTACTCATCGTTTTGAATACTCATTGCTCACCTCTGTTACTTATCAAACTTCTCCTAGAATTCAGTCTTATTGAAATGATACCTACAGGGGAAATGCACATGGACCAGAGGATATTTGATGTAAAAAAATCGGAGGTAGTAAGCTGCTTTAACTGCACCACCTCCAAGGACATGTCAGCCATATACTTTCAACTTTGTCCTGGCCTAATGTAGCCCCTGTTTCTTCTACTAATTATTAAAATTACATTTCCCTATACTTTTGTGTTTGAAACCTTTACCTAGACAGACCTTTTCCCAGCCTTAATATTATAAAAATAACAAAAACAATAAGAAACTTATTCCAACCATTTGTTAGGATTTTCATAAATTTCTTATTTTTATGCGCCTTGCAACTTTATCGTCATGAACTATTAAAAGAAATTTGACCTGATAACGTTGCATGCTTGCAACAACAACAACAACGAAAGCAGAAACTTCAAAGCAATAAAAATGGTGGGATAAGGTTGCCATGAAATTGCATTTTTTTCTTTCGTTCATATTTTGCTTATGTTGTACACCACATATGCGTGACTGACACGCAACCACTTGACGTGTAAAAACTTGTAGAGACATTCATTCTTAAAAAAAAAAAAATACGGAAGTAAGAAAACGGTTGAAATACATAAGACCGACAGAGAGTTGAAAGCAAATTATGCCAGACGACACTTGGTTATTAAGATTTTAAATTTTGGTTGTATAAGATAAGCAGTATGAGGTGGCATAGTGAAATAGTTACAGCAGGTTCATTAATAAACAATTTTATCATAACTGCATCTACTATTAAATGCTGTCAGCGATATAAATCGACTTCTCTATTCGACCACACTGAGTTAGAAATATTTCTACTGAGGAAACCCTTATATTAGACAACTTGGTCAAGGTTGCCAGAAAGTGGGAGGTGGAAACCTCAGGCCCAGAACTGCAGCCTTTCATTTGTACACATATTTGCCGGATAAACAAGTCTTTCAGAGGTAATCCGAACACGTGAAATCGCCTTAGTCTATGAGGTAGATAGTGTGGTTTATTAGACGTGAAGAATCGGTTCGAACTCCAGACATCTCGAACTAAAGGTTAGGTTAGGTTAGGTTAGGTTAGTGTGGTAGCTTTCATACCAAAAGCTCACTTGAGCACGGATAGCGGCCCGTTGTGATGCCACAGATGAACGTAGGCCCTGTACTGACCACGTTCCTCCGAACCAAGAATGGAGAAGTTGGTCAGCGCAAGGGCTGCACGTTTCAAAGCACGACTACCCCACGCTGGAGAACCAGCATGAAAAGATTCCCAAAAATATTTCGTTCGTCAACTTTCGTCCGAGTCAACTTTCAACTGTAGGTCCCGCCACTCTTATATAAAATTAACATACACAACATAAGTAGTGTGGGAAGCTAGGCCGTAATCCTGACTAAAGTTTTTTAATGACCAATTATATATTTGTGTATGTATGTAATCCTAACGCGTTTGTCCCGTAACATATAGGAGATTGCAATCTTCCTTCTGGCCATGGCCAGCTCAATAGCAATGCAATTTCCAACTGAATCCCTATGTCCCAGAAGATTTACCTTAAAATAGTCCGAAATTTCCATGAGAAATCATTCATAGTCATGGACAAAGATGTACGTTCAAACTACGGTTATTAGAAGCTTATTTGTAGCCTCGCTAAGCGAATAAATCAAGAGATTTTCAAGGAAAATACTCTCAACCTACAAGCATTGTGACGATTTCTATATGGCAGTAGTTGAACAGTCTATAAGAAGATTTAATATCAGAACGCTTAATAAATATATTACAGCCCACGCAGACACGCATCCTAGAGCCATAGATAAAAATTTGATGGGCGCCATTTGGAAACTCTGGGGTACTAATGAGAAAGTGAATCGTTCAAAAGTTACGTGATTTTTCACACAGCCAATCCTTTCCAAAAGTCAACCTCTCTCACTGTCCTTTAAAGGCTTAGTGTCCCCTGTCAGGCTGACAAAGCTTAATACTTACACGGTTAAATCCCGTGCATGCCTGGCGGCGATGTTGGCAGCCCCGACACCAGGATCGGATGCTATAGCCTAATAAGCTCTATGTCTTAAATAACACTAATCACCGAATCCATTTAGAAACTCTGGACCAAAAATCCGTAGTTTCTACTTAAAATCGAATGTTATACGAAACCATAACCTGGACAAAGAACAAAATGGTACTCTGGGAAGACATAGGAATATTCCTAGCATATATGCTGTTATTATCTATCATTATAATATATCATTATCGATCATTTGTTAAAATAGACCCATAACCAATCCTGGCATATATGGCATATTTACGTAATAATATTCATTTATTCTGTACAGATTATTCATTTATTCTGAGATCGAATTGAAATTCTAAGCAAACAACTAACATCTCTTCCTCCTATCACCATTTCGAAAGCCCACCTGTGCAACTCAAATTATTTAATTTTTCATTTTCTCATAAAAATAATATGCCATCGATCATCATTTGAATTTTAAAGAGTTTATAAAGAAGAGACTCATAAATTAAATTCTCAATATTTTATTGAATTTATTATAAAAAGAATGCTTCTGGCCATACATACTCGTACATACACACACGGTATTTCATAAAATTTTTTTTATTTATTCTCATTTAATACATATGTTGGCATAAATTTAAACGAAAAAAAAACAACAACAAAAACAGTTGAAAGACCAACAACTACATTTTTAAATAAAATACTCTCGTATACATATTGTTAAGTAAATGTGGCAACCGACACAGACAGACGGACAGACAGACCGATTTGCTGCAGGTGATTTAAAGTTCATATACGAGGATTGTATTACACAACAAGGAAACATTGTAGATTAGGAAATTCGTCTGGCTTAAGAGCAATTTTGACCACTATTTTCCACCCAGGGACCATCTAGTTGCATTGGTTGTGGTTCGATTTTTGTCGTAAAATTTTATTGTAAGCAACATTGTCTGTGTAATGTGTAATTCCACTTGGAGTGTTTAACATTTGATTTGATTGGAATGAATGAATTACAGACTAGTTAGGCTAGGTTAGATTAGGTAAGCTGGTGGATCCAATTTTGCCACTTAGGCCAAACCAAGTATCAAATATTCTAAAGAGGAAGCCAACTCAAGTCCTAAATAAATCGTATTATCACAGCAATCTTTATATTAAAGAGATCGTTCAGGAATGTCAGAAGATGAGATGTCAATAACCTTCGCCTTTTCTTGACAAGAGCTAGGTACTGATACATAAAGTGAAAAACAATATACTCTTCTCCCAAGACTCACAGCTCTTGCCTGAATACCAGATCTTTCGGCATGCCTATCAAAGTGTAGTGTAAGAATCGGAATTGTGCGATAGATGGACAGAAGTGAATCGGCCTTCTTGCTGCCAATGAGATTAAGTCCTCCTATGAAATGGGTGGATAACATACATACATACATAATTGGTCATTACAACCCTCCAGTTAGGATTACGACCTAACTTCTCACACAGCTTATGTTATTTGGTGTTAATTTTATATATGAGTGGCGCGACCTACAGTTTAAAGTCGATTCCGAAGGACAGATTTTTTGAGAAACTTTACAAAGCAATTTCATTTACTCTGAGAGTTTTTGCCAGAAATCTGCTGAGAAGAAGACGCCGAAGAAATATTATTTTCATTTTGAAGTCAGACCTGACGAGTGGATAGCACCCAAATTAATTGAGCCAGCATATCGGTGATTACAAGACCCGTTCTGGGCTTGGCCTTTAGACGTAAAGCCACAGTTCAAACCACAGGTCAGGCATCAAATCGAAAATATGAAAATATTTCTTCGGCGACTTCCTCAAAAATTCTGACAGCAAATAAAATTGCCATGAAAAGTTTCTCAAAAATCAGCCGTTCGGAGTCGACTTTAAACTGTAGGTCCCACCACTCACGTATAAAATTAACACACACAACATAAGTGGTGTGGGAAGTTCGTAATCCAAACTAAAGGTTTGTAAAAATCAATTATGTACATGACTTTCAAGGAAGATCCCGCCACCCAAAAAGCATTGCGCTGTTTTCAACACAGTAGTGGTCGGACAGACTATGACAAAAATTTATATCAAAAACCTTAATAAATTATATGTAACACAACCCACAATCCACAGCATTCATGCATAAGGACGGACGTTT
Organism: Sarcophaga variegata; assembly: GCA_932273835.1. NCBI lineage: Eukaryota > Metazoa > Arthropoda > Insecta > Diptera > Sarcophagidae > Sarcophaga > Sarcophaga variegata. The sequence goes on from OW026361.1 coordinate 115,203,406, forward strand.
AAGCAATGCACGTTAGGTACTTAATCGTAGCCTGGCTGTCCGAGTAAGATCTTGAGATTTTCAGGAGGAATTCAACCACTCAGGAAGCATTGTGAGGGTTTAAAAATAGCTGTGACTTTTCCCTGGAAAACACCGCTGTGATTAGGCAACGTATAAGAAAATCAGCAGAACCCTTTATAAATATACCACAGCCCACAGCTTGTAACACGTGTACAAACTAGTTATATTAAATAATAATATTGTAGTGCTATAAGCTTTTCTCAAACGCATCTGTGCTATGTAGATGATGTAGTCATCATGGTCTAATAGGTAGTGTGTTGGCTTATTAGATGTGAGGCAACGATTCAAAGCTCAGATCTCCTGCTAAACGAAATGTGAAAAATATTTCTTCGACGACTTCCTTACAGCAGATTTCTAACAAAATCTCTGATAGTAATTAAAATTGCCAAGAAAAGTTTCTCAAAAATCTGTCGTTTGGGTTCGATTTTAAACTGTATGTCGCGCAGCAGTAAGTAACTGTATGTAACTGTAGTCGCCGTGGTCTAGTTGGTAGTGTGTTGGCTTATTAGACGAAAAGCCAGGGTTCGAGCCCCAGGCCAGACATCAAAATAAAATACAAAAAGTATTTCTTCGGCGACTTCCTCTCAGCAGATTTCTGGCAAAAACTCTGAGAGTACATAAAATTCCCGTGAAAAGTTTCTCAAAAATCTGTCGTTCGGAGTCGACTTTGAACTGTAGGTCTCACCACTCATGTATAAAATTAACATACACAACATGAGTGGTGTGAGAAACTAGGTCGTAATCCTGACTAAAGGGTTGTAATGACCAATTATGTATGTATGTATGTATGTAACTGTAACTCGGTCCGATTTTACGTCAACAATGATTTCATACAATAGCAGTGCATAGTGTAATCGGTGCTTATAGAATTCATTTAAACTGGCCTTGGAAGCATAAAGCCATGATAAATAAAAAAACCAAAACTATGCCAAATCATTATTAAAATTTTGATTTCTTGAAGATGATGCACAAGATAATATGAAAATAATTGAACCTTGACCTTTTTTATTACTATTTTGGCATTTGCCAAACAGTCATCGTATACATTTTTTTCTTTTTTGGTTTTATTAAGATGGCATTTTAATATTGACATCTGTTTTTTATATTAGAAATATAATATTATGTATGTACAGTATGTTGGTATGAGTGTAAACATATACATTTACATTTTAATATATCTATGCCTGTATGCATGTAGTTATACATACATACATATGAAGATATTTTATGCATATAAATTACAAAATATTTCTGCTTTTTTTTCTTTACTTCTTCGTCTTTTACTTTAAAATATTATATGAAAATGAAAAAGAGAGAGAAAAATATTCTAATACATATGAAATGTATGTATGTCTCTTCTACAGTTGTGTATATGCATGTGTATGTATGTATATTTGTTTATAATAATTTACTTACATATTTAGCATACAATTTGTTTTCTATGCACGATGTTGTTTATAGCCAGCCTTAATGTATGCTACAATATTTGTTATTTGTTTTTCTACTCTCCAGCTACACTCTCTGTAAACTCTCTCTCTCTCTCACGGGTTCTATCTCTTAGTTCAATCGACACATTTCTGTACCTATATAAGTATAACATATACAGTCGCATATATGTACGTATGTATAGATGTATAAATGAGTTGCTCATTTCAAAAACATTCTTACACTTACTTATACACACACTTACTGGTAATATAAAGAGAAATTTTCTTCATTTCAGTGTTGTTGTTGCAGTTATTGTCGTTGTTGTTTTTTGCTCATTTTTATGCTGGAAATGTGACGGTATTTTCAAGTGAAAAATCATAAAATAAAATACGATTGTTATTTGCTGGTGTTCTACTTTCCATTATTTTTTTTATTCTTCCTCTTTTTTTCTCTTTCCTAGTTTTTCATTTTTTTGTTTTCGTTTTGTTGCTATGTATAGATTTTTTTATTCTTTTACATTGTTGTTGTTATTACTGTTGATATTTACTTGGCATTGCCGTTACCATTTTGCTGGCTTTTATTTGCAGCTTGTGTTGCATGTTGTTGTTTAGATTGCTAGCGAATATGAAACAGCAAAATGAGCACATGTGTCTGGCTGTTTAGGTATGTGTGTACATATGTACATATGTGTATGTATATATGTACATATATGAACTGATTTCATATGATTTTTAATGCATATAAATTTTCATATTTGTGTTAATGTATTGTTATACATATTCGCAATGCTGCTGCTAAATTTCATATTTTATTTTATTTTTTTCTATTCAAGAGACGTTATAATATATGTACGTATGTTGTTATTTATTTCTATTTCTATTTTTTTTTTATTGCGGCTTTTATAATTCATGCATTAAGCCATTTGCGGCCAGCCAACGTAAGGATGTCGGGTTTTCTATTCATTTTGTGTTTATTTTTTTTTTATTTAAAATTTATTGACAGTAAAAAATATTGAATTAGAAACTATTTAAACCTTATATGTCCAGCTATAGAGTTGAATGCATAAATTCCATTTTAGAAAATATTGAATCAAATGACCATTTAATGGTTGTTTATAATGAATGGTGAGAGAGAAACAAAAACTGTTTTGAAAAATCAGCATATTTGGTTGAAGCATTTATTTCTGAATTATTGAGACAATTAAAATTCATTAATTATTGTACAACAATTGCAGGACATTTTTTAAATAATCCTCACATTGTTTAAAAGCAAATAGAAATTGTTTGCAGGAATTATTTTAGTCAGGAAAGGAGACCAATTTCCAATCATAATCAATGAGTCGTGAGGCCACGGTTATAAGCCCAGTTCTGACATCTCGAACAAAACGATATAATGAATGAATATGAAGAATATTTCTTTGGTGTCTTCCTCTCTGCAGTTTTTTGGCAAAAACTAATTCACCGAAGCCCATTAGTAGAAAAGGTGGTTGATATTCTAATCTGCCTTTATGTGGAAAACCAGTCATAAATATGGGCAAAAACTTTTGCTTCCAACATGAATAGTATAACTACCGCTTTATATCTTCTGTATGATACAATATTTGGCATTAACGACGTATAAACATTTCGAAAATTTAAAGCACGTCAGCGATATTGTATTTCTAACTTCCAATAAAGAACGTATAAAAGAAAAAATCCCCAATAGCAATAAGAATCGGTCAGATAATATATATAAATATAACTGAGATCAATGCTGGAGTTATCTCAGAACCTTCTTCTTCAATATCAAAATTATTCCCATCGAAAACCTTCACAAAATTTGTTATGACGCCAGTATCAGAATACTTTACTGAGATGACTTTTGACTTTCTTTTTTTATTTTATAATTTATCATTCTAATGTTAGACAAATTAATTAATAATCACACACATCCAGAGTATGTAGAGGGAATCAAACCTATGACATCAACTTCACATACTATCAACTAGCTTATCTGGTGACTACCCAAATATGGATTCATTTAGAGCCATAGGGACAATCTTACGGTACAATATGACGTATTTAAATTTGATATTGTATTTCTATTTGCGTAAAGTTCAAACATTTACAATGCCATGAATTTAATTGAATATATACGTATACTATTGCCGTAGTCTAGTAGATTCAAACTCCAGGTCAGACATCTACAATAAAACGAAAAATAAAAAAATATTTCTTTAGCGACTTCCTCAGATTTCTGGCAAAAACTCTGAAAAGTTACTCAAAAATCGAACGTTCTGTGCCGACTTTAAACTGCAGATCTCGCCAATCATGTATAAAATTAACACACGCAGCATAAGTGGTGTCAGAAGCTAGTCGTAATCCTGACTGAAGAGTTGTAATGACCAATTATGTGTGCTAGAGCAAGAGATTTTTAATGTTGAGTCGAATAAAATTTTCTTCAGCAATGAGTCTCGGTAATTACAAGAAGTAAAGTTGTCGCATATGGTGATCTAAAAGTAATTGTGGAAAATCCATTGCATCCATAAGTAATAACATTGGCCCGAACTTTTTCTAAAAACGCATCTGAATGAATCGTTGCCGACATTCCATAGCGGTGTTTTCGTATAATAATCGATATTTTTTTTTTGACATGTTTTTTTTGGCATGTGTTTTCAAGAAGATTATGAATACGTGTCATACCAAACAATTGTCTTCCTTGAATAAAATTTTTCTGAAAAAATTATGTCACATTTGAACCATAAATAATTGGTCGTCAAAATCATGTCGCTGACATTTTTGTTTTTTGAAAATTTAATCTCCTATCATACATACTAACATAATTGGTCATTACAACCCTTTAGCCAGGATTGCGACCTAGTTTCTCACACCACTTATGTTGTGTGCGTTTATTTTTATACATGAGTGGTGCAACCTACAGTTTAAAGTCGGCACCGAATGACAGGTTTTTGAGATACTTTTTATGGCAATTTTATTTACTCTCAGAATTTTTGCCAGAATTCTGCTGAGAGTAAATCGCCGAAGAAATATGTTTTCATATTTCGTTTTGTTGGAGATGTCTGACCTGGGGTTTGAACCATGGCCTTACGTGTAATAAGCCAACAAACTGCCTACTAGACTACGACGATCACATAACCTAACCGATTTTGGCTTTATTGGATGAAAACTTTCCTGTAAACTAGTTTCCGGATTTGACAACATCAGTTGGCATACGATTCGACAGCGTTACCCTTTTTGTGAGACTATGTGAAAGGCGGCTCCTATGCAAATATTATACTACGTCAAATTATTGTCAGGAAAACGCTGCAAATAATCATCGAAAATTTTGACCAATCAAACTAGAAGACATCATTCAAATTAAAGCGTTATAAGCAATCATATTTTTAAACTTGGTTTTTAATACTCATACACTATACATATATATGTATACACACGTGTATGTATTGCTTGCAAACATTTTCCGCAACTCTAAGTATTATCGACGAATGAAATTATTCACAGTAATATGGTCAGCATTATTATTTCTTAAAAGGAAATCATAAAATTCTCCTTTTTTTCTTTTTTAGTGGATCAATTTAAGCATAAATTCACCTGAATTTACTGGCAACCAAACGAAAAAAAAAAATTTTTTTCCATAATATGTCTGCCAGTATTGTTTGTGTGTGTTTAAGCAATTGTGCAAATGTCAGCTTACAAATCCTAAGATTTATAAACGTAAAGAAGAGATACAGAAAAGACACAAAAAACGAAAGACCCATCAACTTAAATGAAATAATGAAAGAAAATAAAATAAAAAACGAAAAACAAAATACGGACGACACAATAAAATCATCAGAGAGAGATGGAAAGTAGAAACACAAACTAGTCCACAAAACTTTAACAATTTTAACAATTTGTATCTGTTAAGGATACTTATGTTTGTATATCATTTTTCTTTTGCATTCTTTCTTTATTCCATATTTTTTTTTATCAAATAAAATTCGTTTTTTTTTTTGTTTTCATTTTTATTTTATTTTTTTTTATGGTGACATATCAAGCATATTTTCTTTTTCATTTGCAGAAGACAAATATCCGCATTATAAGTATTCTGTAGTTTTCTTTCTTTCTTTCTTTTTTTATGTTTTTGGTTATTTTATGTCTTTAACAATTCTGCAGTAAAAATAAGAGAAGAAAACTGAAGGCATAATGGCAAGTGTATGCACAAGTTGTTGGAATATATTTTTTCTGTCATAGTTTGTCGTTTAAAATGCATGATGAATGGCAAAAAAAGAAGAAAAGAGTAAAAAGCCATAAAACTTGTCATTTTTATAAGTAAATGATGAAATTATAATTTTTATTTTTGGAAAAGACAAAATAAATAAAAGAAATAAATAAAATACAAATAAATTTTTGGGATTAGTCAGTGCAGTCGGCATGTAATTTGTTGTCCATCATTGTGATAAATTTATTCCATTATGAAATGATAAAGGAAAGGAAAAGGACATGCCACTCTACTTAAGTTTCAGATTGTTTTCGGTATTGTTTTCAGTATTTGTTAAAATTTGACAATTATGACGATAAGAAAGTATACAACATTTATCATTGCAATGAATGGTCTTGGAACAATAAAGATTCAAAAAGGATCTGAGGTCTTAGCACAATGCAACTGAATATTATACAATGATGTGGTCTAGTAGGTAGTGTGTTCGCTTATTTGATGTGAGGCCTCGGTTCAAACACCAAATCAGGTATCTCCAACTAAACGAAAACATGAAAATATATTTCTTCGTCGACTCCATAATTGGTCATTACAACCCTTTAGTCAGGATTGCGACCTAGTTTCTCACACCTCTTATGTTGTGTGCGTTAATTTTTATACATGAATGGCGTGATCCTACAGTTTAAAGTCGACCCCGAACGACAGATTTTTGAGAAACTTTTCATGGCAATTTTATTTACTCTCAGAGTTTTTGCCAGAAATCTGCTGAGAGGAAGTCGCCGAAGAAATATTTTTTGTATTTTGTCTTGATGTCTGGCCTGCGGCTCGAACCCTGGCTTTACGTCTAATATGCCAATACACTACGTACTAGACTAAGGCGACTTTCATATCCATAAACTATATTCCAAGTAAATCGTCAAGAAGTATACCAAAGTAAACTAAAGTTAAAACAAAGACAAGTGGAACATTTAATATCCTTTGGCGTTAGCTGTCATAACTAATTGAAACATTATGTTATTATTGCTTTCATAATAATTTAAATTCAATTTAATGTGGCCTAGTATTTAATCACGTTTACGGCAGTGCAGAAAATTATTTTCCCAGAAACATTTGTTGAATATTTCACAAGAAAAATTGAAAAAACAATTAAGTTTTTAGAAGTTGTTTGCAATAAATTTATGCAAAATGCCTCCTTTATTTTCTATTTAAAAATTGCAAACAGTTACCCGTCTCTTCTGCTGTCTCTCTTTCTCTCTCTTTTGCTATCATAAAAACACAGGCTTACATAGAAATGCAGTCAATTGAAAATATTACTTCACCCCCTTTTGTTATGCAATAAAATTCATAAATAACTTGTGTACTCTTACAAACACAGACTTAAGGTGAAAGAGAGAGAGAGAGAGAGAGAGAGAATGGGAGAAAAGAGCAATACATACATACATATACTTTTTCATGCAATTAAATTCATTTAATTGCTATCTTTTACATTTTCAATTAAGAAAGAGGCTTTTTTTACTCTTTGATTTGCTATTTCATTTTACTTAAATGCTACGGTTTTCTAGCCCTTTGCTAGGCTTTGCTCTAAGGAAGAAAATAAATTGAAAATTAAAAGAAAAAATTATCTTTAATGGAGTTGTGAGAAATAAGAACAAAATAGGAAAATAATGAAAGAAAACTTAAAAAAAAAGAAAAAATATTTTCAAGTAAACGCCTCATTGAATGCATGGGAATCATGTCGCCTATAATTATGCACTTATAAAAATGCACGTACAAGCAAATGTATTCCCCTGTTCATATGCCAGCGGACATGTATAAGTGCTGTGTGTGTTAAACAACTGCACTTAACTTGTGTAATAATTTATTTTATTAGAGACCATGTAAGCGGTTCTGCGGTAAATTTCTTGTGTTTTTAACTTCATTATGGGTACGTGGCTATGCATTTACTACGGCTTAGTAAAGTAGTTAAGGGGTTTTGTATTTTTAAGACACAGAACAGGTAATAATTTTAATTACGAACAAAGCATTAGTGGCTGTACATAATTGCACGGCCTTTATGGTCATGTTTTTATTACACACAAAAATTTGAAACATTGGATTTCAATGAATTGAAAACGTTTTCAAAATTTTGCTTTTGGATGGTATGTACGAAAAATATATAAACATTGAAACATGACCATATGATCTGCTGCAAGTTGGGTCGTTACGAGTGATCAAGTTGTTATAGTCCAGTAGGTGGTGTGTTTGCTAATTAGACGAGAGCTTATAGTTCAACACCTAACTCAGACCTACCGAGCAAAAAGCAAGATAAAGAAAAATATTTCTTACGGCGCTTTCCTCTCAGCTGTCTTCTCTCAAAAACTGTGGGAATAAAATAAAATTGCCTTGAAAAGTTTCTCAAAAACCTTTCGTTGGATTTAGACTTCAAACTATAGAGCACGTTACTTACATACATAATTGGTCATTACAACCCTCCAGTCATGATTACGACCTAGTTTCTCACACCACTTATGTTGTGAGTGTTAATTTTATACATGAGTGGCGGGACCTCCAGTTTTATGTCGACTCCGAACGACAGATTTTTGAGAAACTTTTCATGGCAATTTTATTTACTCACAGAGTTTTTGTCAGAAATCTGCTGAGGGGAAGTAGCCGAAGAAATATTTTTTCATATTTCGGTTTGATGTCTTGTCTGGGGTTTGAACCCTTGCTTTTACGTCTAATAAGCCAACACACTACCTACTAGACTACGTCGACTTCTCAAACAGCACGATCCTCACGCAACTCTTTTTTGATAATAAAATTCTATAAATTTGTAAATTCAAATGAGCCGTTTTGCCCTTTTTTGGCAAACATGGATCCTACAGGGAGCACAGGACCTCATAAAATAGTGTGCTGCACTTCATTTGCGTTCTCTGAGATTTCTGCATGGATTTCACTGTATGGCATTTTTTGTAATGTCATTTGCAGTTGTTCAGAGAATTAAATCATCCCCATATTCATATCTCAGTAGTTATGGGTTCCAGATTCAATTGCACATACAATATGCTGTTGGAAATAGCTTAGCATTAGAAGTAGAACACTAGTAGGTAGTGTTTTGGATTATTAGAAGAAACCTAGTAATTCAACCCTTGTCTGGACATCTCGAACAAAATGAAAATGAAAAAAAATGTCGTTGACTTCCTCAGCAGATTTCTGGCAAAAACTCGGAGAGTAAATAAAAATTTCCATGAAAAGTTTCTTAAAAACTTGCTGTTCGCAAAGGACTTTAAACTGTAGGTCCCATCATTCATGGATAAAATTAACATATAGAACGTGGGTGGTGTGAGAAGCAAGGTCATGACTCTGACTGAATCCTTATTCCGTTGATTATTTGTTGTGCTTTTGAATATGATTATCTACTTATGTCATGAGCCGATCCACTAGTCGTCCAGATTACACATGAGATTTAACTAAACTTGACAGCATTCTCTATCCGGCTACCGCTTATTTCAAATTGTGTGGTTTATATATACAGATTTTGTTTTGCTAAGACTTATTTTTAGTCTCTATTCCTCATCCTATAAAGTTTTGGTAGAAGAAGCCATAGTCTAGTAGGTAGTGTATCGGCTTATTACACGTAAAGCCACGGTTCAAACCTCAAGTCAGGCATCAAAACAAAACATATCAGCAGATATCTGACAAAAACTCTGAGAGTAAATAAAATTGTCATGAAAAGTTTCTCAAAAACCTGTCGTTCGGAGCCGACTTTAAACTGTAGGTCCCGAAAATCATGTATAAAATTAATACACACAGCATAAGTGTTGTGAGAAGCTTGGTCGTAATCCTGACTGGAGGGTTGTAATGACGAATTATGTATGTATGTATGGTTTATATAGAGAGATTTTGCTTTGCTAAAACTTATTTTTAGACTCTCCTCCTCTGTTGTTTTGGACACCCTACAAAGATGTGTGTTCATGTCCGAGCCATATAACTAAGAGGTATGTAGTCCTGATTGTTTAGACACTCTTTTAATCCCTACGTTATGCTTCTGTTGCTCTTTTCATATATTAAAGGTTTCTGTTAAAAAGAAGATGATATAACATGCATCCCTCCTCTCCAATTTTTACTTTCATTCTTCTGCTAAAAGACTTTCCATGGTTTATACCTCAGCTGACATTTACTATCTGTGTGGAGATTACCTTTCAAGGTTTCAAATTCTAAAGTTCCATTCAACTATTTCCGTGCATTATATTTGCTTTCTCAAGGGTCCTTGCATTGAACTGTTCTCGGTTCCAAAAGTATGCTTAAAATTTTGATATGTTTTTGGGAACAAAGTTAATGTGAGCATTCCCTGAAAAGCAGATGGATACGTATACAAAGCAGTTCTTCTTGCCGAACAGGCCAGCAGTTGTGGCTCATTACTCGCATAGCAACTAGTTTATTAAGTTTGCCGTACCAACGCATTTAAGAAGCCATGTAGTTTTTAATTAAATTTAGAAAAACAAAAATTTATTTCCAATTTTTCCCTCTTAAAGTGAAGGCTATAACCACGACTGCACAAAAGCAATCCAACCCCCACCGCTTACCGTAGTGAACAGAAAAAAGCAAAAGTTTTTTTTTTTTTTGATTCACAAACAAAGACTGAAGTTTTCTTCTTTTTTTTCATTCTATAATTTTACTAAACAAAACATAATTTCCTGTTAAAAAGTAGAATAGTGTGCGGGGGTAATAAAGTTCGAACAAAGAAGAAAAGAAATTGAAGAAGAAGAAGAACAGTAGAAAAAAGTTGAAATTTATTTCGTTTATAAAAGTTTCAGAGTTTTTGTTAAGAAAAAAAGAAAAAAACAAGCCAGGAAGAAACATTAGCACTTAATTTAATTGATAACATGCTCTATATTCTCCTTAGGAAACTACAGATGAGAACAACTAAAAAGCTCTAAAAAGATAATGAAATTATCAGGGGAATACATTTTCATACTGAAACTCTAAGAGTAAAGGACTATGCTTAGAGTTCAATATGTGCAACAGGAATCCAAATCCATATTAATGAAAAAAAAGATAAGTTTCGCCTATCAAGCGTTATTTCGTTTGTAATTAATTGATTAAAATTTTATTTGACAAGTGAAGCGTTAATTCATTAAGGCAGTTTTAATTAAATTTAATTACATGTAGGTTTATGGAGACAAAGCCATTGTAAATGCACATTTACCTGATACACACGTACATGCATACATACTTTAGACTTACATTCGCACATACAAGCGTATGTCTGTGATATATTACTTGTATTTGTAAGTTTATGTACTTCAATGTGTGTCTGTGTGTAAGTGGAAGATAAAATGTTTGATATTCATACATGAATTAACAGTAAAATTGGTCAAAGTCTTTAGTCCTTTTGTATTGGAGAATTTAATATCCTTTAAAAGCTTTAACATGTAATTAACATCTGTCATCCAGAAGATTGAGACCATATGAGGCTTGATTTGTCATTAAAACCTAAAATCAAGTACGTATGATGCTCTTTAACAAATGTGGTTTTACTGGGTATTATTTGGAAAATTAAGTCTTATTTTAATTGGAAATATTGTCAATAAAATGTGCATTGCTTAGGCAAAATTTTGAGAAAATTCTTTTATTTTTTCGATTATTTTTTTATTTTATATACCTTCCCCTTAAAAGCAGATTTAAAAATTATATAGTTCTGCTACATTGTTGAATATCTTTGTATAAGTTTAACTTAGCCGAACTGACAAAAGAAGCTTGCAAGAAATTACTCAAAAAGTGTCCTTATGTTGCACACTACACTTGACTGTAGGAAGCAAATCCCCGAAAGTCGGGAAGTAGACCAAACTGTTGGATGACGTCCCTGTTTACCAATGCAATGTAATCCAGGCTAGTGTTGAACTGACAGGATCTTCTGCAACACAACCAATCTATACCAAACTACTACAATCAGGAACGTGCATTGTCAACAATTATCCTTTTTTCTTTTTTTTTTGCCATAGAGGAAGTCATCACCTCCTCCGCGTGTGGGGCCCTCACCCACTAAATCCCCCCTCGTCTCCTGTGGATTGCTTGTGCCCACTCCGCAACTACAGTGGTACTACTTCGGAGTGGAGTCCTTTTGGCTCTTTGGCCTCTCCATCTCTATATCCGTATCCGGATTGCATATCGAAAGTTGAGGAGACATCTAGGCGTCTCCACTATTCCTCTTTTGTAAATCATCGTTTCGGTTTTGCTTGGCACGTGTGGCAGTATCACCTATGCCGACATGCTTACTTGTTCTACAGCCTCAAGACCTTTCTTTTTCCGTCTCAGAATGCGCTCTACGTACTTCACCACCGAATTTCCACTACTCGCAATCATGACCCCGACAATGTAAGCGGCGGACAGAGCGATAGCTCTGCCAGCATGCATACTCGAAAACAGTGTGCTCTGCGGCATCAATTACCTTCCCTACCTCGTAAAGACAGTAAGGGGAGCGGGTTGCCCATTCGTGCAGATATTTCCTATAATATCCGTGACCCGATAGCATCTGTGTAACGTAGTAATTTACCTCTCCAAATTTCCGACCAATCCATGGCCTTATGTCCGGAATAAGTCTCGCCGTCCATATTATTCTATCTTCCTCGTTCCATCGTTGTTGCCATTTGAAATGGTGTTTTCCCTGAAGTATCTGCTGCCAGCAGATCCACAGGGATTATACCTGCTATCACCAGTACGACTGGAGCGGACACTGTACAATATGCCCACGTGATCAACAATTATCATTAGGTACCTATGCGGTACATCATGTCTAAAACTCTAATGATAATGGGTGCCCCATTCAAAAGTTTAAATTTAAAAATCCAAAAAAAACGATTGGAAATTTTGTCAAATTTATGCTTTTGTTATGAAGTACAATTGTTCCGGTTTGAAATTGAATATTATTTCATTTATATGGCTGCAGCGGCTGGCCTAACAGTACTTCATTCGATCGAACCAATTTTCATGCACTTTTTCCAGTATATGGAGTCGTATCTCGGCAAAGGCATAACGAATATTGGCCTTTAAATACTCAATTGTCTCTGGTTTCTCGGCATAACAGTTTTCTTTAACGGCGCCCTATAGAAAATAGTCTACCGGTGTCAAAACTCCGCTTCTTGACGGCCATTTGACATCACTATTTCTGCTAATTAGGCGGCCATCTCACGTCCCACAGAAAATAATCCAACGGTGTCAAAATGCCGCTTCTTGGCGGCCAATTGACATCACTATTTCGGCCAATAAAGCGGCTATCAAACGTTTGAGGCAATAAGACGATTGTGGCTTGAGATGTGTGGCAAGTTGCATCATCTTGTTGAAATCATTGAAATCATTAAGACCACGAAAAGCGGGTACAAAAAAATCGTTTAAAACTATGTTCAGATATGGACTTCTATTGAGTCAATATTCGGTTTATTGAGTACAATATTTTAAGTGTTCAGACATAATAATGTACGCAGTTCAGCTGCTTATTTAATATTCATTTGACAGCTGGTAAACGAAACAGCTGGTCGTTTCAACAACATTGTTTTTATTTTGTTTTATTTATCGTTGTTGACATTTGAGTTGTCAAATATCAACAGAAAATGTTCGGATAATTGTAATATGCCCACTGAACATACTTATGACAGTGCTGCATTTTAACTTTTACTTATAACAATTTGCATATTTATTGCTCAATAATTAATTGAAACTTTATATATTATAATGCGATAGGTGTCTCCTTTCACCATAATGGTTGCGTCGTCCTCATTTTCTGTAAGACCACGTGAAAAATTTGCTTATTAAAGTACCCACCAAGATGAAAATGAGCTTCATCTGAAACGATGATTGTTTTGGTAAAATTGACATCATCGTTCAGTTTCTGGTTGGCCATTCTATTGCAATCAATCTCAACGTTGCTCAAGCGATGAATCGATTGATTCATTTCACGTTCTGTGCAGATGCATACATAGTTGCTCATTACAACCCTTCAGTCAGGATTACGACCTAGCTTCTCACACCACTTATGTTGTGTTTGTTAATTTTATACATGAGTGGTGGGGCCTACAATTTAAAGTCGACTACGAACGACAGATTTTTGAGAAACTTTTCATGACAATTTTTTTTTTACTCTCAGAGTTTTTGCCAGAAATCTGCCGAGAGAAAGTCGCCGAAGAAATACTTTCCGTATTTTGTTTTGATGTCTGGGCTGGGGCTCGAACCCTGGCTTTACGTCTAATAAGCCAACACACTACCTATTAGACTACGGCGACTTCCATCCCGAAATTTCTCGTTGGCCCATTTATTCCAATAAATTACAAGCGTAAATCGATTCATTACGATCAGTGGAGATAATATACTGAATTTTGTGACGGAATGGAATGACATAAGTAAGTATTACCAGATTCGAAATAACCGAAGGTTCGAATTTAAATCGATAGATGGCCCACCCGATACTTGTTCCAACTAAAACCAACTTTTAAAAAAGACCTGAGCTAACATATTATTGTTTACCACCTCACATCAATCTAAATATGTTTCATTTTATTTATTTTATTTTTGTATTTTATCTTTCGACTCTAATTGCGTATTCGTGCGTTTAAATAGGAAATAAATAATAAATCAAATGTGATGTGTGGTTAAACGACTTCACTACATATCATTTATTTAATTAATAGTGACTCATAAATTTGTATTAAAATCATAATACCAGCATTTGTTTTACCACACTCCCCATGTTGGATTTTACTTGGATTCAAAATAAATTCAATTCTTATACTCCAACCTACTCTGTTTGACACTCACAAAGAAAAACAGAAGAAGAAAAATTTCTAATAATTTTTATACACAAAATATTTATTATTGCATGTGTATGTGTGTACACATACATACAAATGTATGAGTTAATAATATTATAAGACTGTATGGGTAAAGGTGAACGTGGATATGGTAAGTGGTTAAATTTATTTGCTTTTGTCATGTTGTTTATATGTAGGCTCTTCACGTTAAAATGTTTACAAATTATAAGTCAAATTAATTACTCTACTTGTTGTAACAACAACAACAATTTATTTATTTTCTTTTTTTTTTTGGTTAAAACAATAATTTGTCAGTATTAAAGTAAATGGCGAAAAACAAGGAACAAAAAAGAAACACAAATAATTTTCATAATTCTCTCTAGACAACCGTAGTAGTGTTTAGGCAGACAAGAAGCATATGCATGTGTGTGTACATACATATATATGTACATACGTATGTATATGTTTTCCCTTTAGAAAAGCTTTTCTTATATTGATTTCCTAGTTTTGAACAAATTACTTGAACCGAGTATTAACAAGTTGCGGTGGCATTATGTTTTCTTTATTCTCATAGTTGTTCTTCTAGTTTTGTTATTGTAGAAAAAGAAAAATAAAAGAATACATATAACTCTAGGGAAGACATTGTAGAAACATTTCATTTCTTTACAATAAACAATTTTATGATTTCGGGGAATAGCAGGAAAATTTGCTAAACTAAATGAAATATAGTCGCCGGAGTCTTGTAGATAGTGTGTGGCTTTTTAGACGTGAGACCTCGGTTCACATCCCAGATCAGTTATATCTAATAAAACGAAATATGAAAAAATATTTCCTAGGCTACTTCCGCTCAGCAGATTTCTGGCAAAAACTCTGAGATTAAATGAAAAATTGCCATGAAAAGTTTGTCAGAAATCTGTCGTTCGGAGTCGACTTTAAACTGTAGGATCATGTATAAAAATTAACACACACAACAGAAGAGGCGTGAGAAGCTAGGTCGTAATCCTGACTGAGGTGTTGTAATATCTAATTATGTGCATATATATGTAAATTACATATTGAATGAAATGAAAGCTTGTCATACACTTTTTCAAGATTGTTTCCGTTGTATAACAATCTTTTCCTGGACTGAATTGCATGTGAAATTAAAAAATTTCACTGAATTGGGTACGTGATACGTATATCTCTAACCAATTTTACCAGGAACGCAAGAAGACTGAATGAAGTCTACTTCTTAGAAGAAACACATTTGGCTTCGACAACTAGACATTGAAGCTGTAAAAGTAACCAAAACGACGAGCAATCTCAAGATAGAAATCAAACATATTTAACTAATTGATTATTATTTTGATTATAAAATTTTTCGAAATTATTTCTATTAAGAAATTTTTCGAAAAATATCGCAAATTATTTTGATTATGAAATTCTTCGAAAATTATCGATTATTATTTTGATTATGAAATTTTTTGATAATTATTTCTATTAAGAAATTCTTCGAAAATTATCGATTCTTATTTTGATTATGAAATTTTTCGATAATTATTTCTTTAAGAAATTTTTTCGAAAATTATCGATTATTATTTTGATTATGAAATTTTTCGATAATTATTTCGATTATGAAATTTTTCGATATTTATCGATTATTGTTTTGATTATGAAAATTTTCGATAATTATCGATTATTATTTCGATTATGAAATTTTTCGATAATTATCGATTATTATTTTGATTATGAAATTTTTCGATAATTATTTGTATTAAGAAATTTTTTCAACAATTATCGATTATTATTTTGATTATGAAATTTTTCGATAATTATTGATTATTATTTCGAATATGAAATTTCTTCTCTTCAGTGTGGATATTTTTTTAAATAAAACCGAGTGTGTGTAAGACACTGTGTAGTCTAGTAGATAGTGTGTTGGCTTATTAGACGTAAGGCCTCGGTTCAAAGCCCAGGTCAGACATCTCCAACAAAACGAAATACGAAAACTATTTCCGCGGCTACTTCCTCTCAGCAGATTTCTGGCAAAAACTCTGAAAGTAAATAAAATTATTTTGAACTGGTTTTCAAACAAATCTGTTGGTTGGAGTCCACTTTAAATTGTAGGTCCCACCCCTTATGGATAAAATTAGCACACACAACTTAAGTGATGTGAGTAGATGGGTAGTAGTCCTGACTGAAGGGTTGCAATGGCCAATTATAAATGCAAATCTGTAAATACTTCTCCATCTTAAACAGCAATTCTTGTCCAGTTTTTTACTGTATTTCGCAATTTCAAAGCAGTTGCTTCAAAGCAGACCGGAGTTTCCAAGTCCATGAATTATAACTGATAAGTTGTAGTATTTTTCTAGGCACTCAAAATCACTTCACTATCTAGTTTAGATTTCATCCTTATTCCCAGATAAATTGTTTATAAAAAACAATTGAATTTTATTTTCTTGTTTTAATTTCAAATACATTTTCAATATGCGAGTATTCTCCAACAAATTTCATTTTTAAGTTTATTTGGGATTTAAGCTTAACCTCTATTGCAGAAAACAAAAAACGCAAAACAATCAAACTCTTTTACAAGCAATACTCGGTTGTTGTTCTTTTGCAAATAAAAATCTTGAGACATCAGCTCATCTCAAAGCGTTTCTCTTTCGGAAGTTAAATATTCGGAAAATTTGCATAAACAAAGAGTGGTTGGGTGGGGGTTAGTGAGTTGGCAAATGCCACAAATCTAGTGTTTAAAGGAAATTAACTGTTGAAAACTTAAATGAACTTCTGGTTTAAGGAAAAAACGACAAGAGAAACAAACTAAAAAAGGATGTTTTTTTCAAAGACAATTTCAAGGGAAAATGGTCTTTTTTTGTTGTTGTCAAAAGGAAAATTACAATTTTTTTCTGCATTAAAAGTTTGAACAGAAATATGCTTCATACGCAAACACAGTATTTATGCTGACTATTTAAATTGTATGTTGTTTCGTTTTTAAATCCTTAAAACTATTTGCCATACAGCAGCTACAATTATATGGAAATCCTAGAAACCCTTGTTGTTGGTATTAGAAAAACTTTGAATTTTCTTAAAAATTTTATGTAAAAGGGAAATTGTTGTATTTGTTGCTGTTGTTGTTTGATGTTTAATATTTATTTAAATTTTTTTAAATACATACTAAACCAACAAACAAACACCAAGAACTATTTGCGTGTGTATGTGTGTTTTGTTTTTAAGTATTTAAGAAGATTCGAAATATTTGTGGGGAAAAGTTTTTAAAGTTTATCTTGAACTTACAAGTTTAATAACATTTTCTTTTTTGTGTTACAAAAATAAAACTTAAATGAAGCTGTCAGTAATTTAAAGTTTTTGTAAGAATAAAAATGTTGTCCCTTTTGTTTATTAAAAAATGTTTTAAGGAATTCAATGTGTTTTCGAAAAATTTTATTTAAAAACTTTTTCAGCAAATTTTCATTTTTACTATTTTTTTAAGACCGAGTGATATTGTATGTTTTCTTCTAACGGGGTCTTACGAACTTTAATAGCAGCTAATGGCCATCTTTTTGAAGCTAAATCTGTAAATTTATTTATTTACTTACTTACCTTCTTTCTCTCCCTTCCTACTTCCGCTCCTTTTTCCTATCTCCGCTTTTAACCTTCTTTCTTAAGGACGTTATGTAGAATGGGTCAAATAGACCTCCGGATACTGTACTTGTCTAAATAAGTACACGTACTCTAACCTACCTTCTCCCCCTTTTATCTCCACGTTAAACAGAATCAGTTTTAAAAGAACCTTCACACTTGGAGGCTTATGTACTCTGCGACGATTTGATGTATCCGCCTGTTTGTTTATTTTTATTCATTTTACTGCAGTCTCAGATATAGAGTCTTCCATTTAGCGCTTCCTATCTCCAAATTTAAATAAACCAAAGTATGTGTGAAATAAAATCGACATTTTTTATACGTTTGAAAGACCTATTGATGCCATTAATGTCGCTCAAATGTTATCTCCTATGGGTCGACTACACCCTTATTGTCCAAATTTCCATGATTCTGGCATGGATTATGTTGACTTTGCTATGGTTTTCGACATATTCCCATACTTAAGGAAACCTCAAAAAAAAACTAATTGGGTGAAATTGTACGATCATGGTGGCCAGTGAACATAACCTCCAATTGAGATGACCATTCCCTTAAATCTTCACCAGCGATATAATATCTAATGTGGCATGAGTTCGCACTTATCGCCATCCTGTTGAAACCACATGTTGTTAATCTCTACAATTTGCAAATTGATCATACAATTTAAACCGAAAGAAGCTGGCCAATGCCGTTCTTAAAGAAAACAATTTCTTGTTCGGGATGCATTGGACGCTTTTGCATGTCTTGTTGACTGGTATTGTCTCACATTTGACAATTTTGTTTGCATATGTAGCAATTGAAGAGTCTAGTAGGTAGTGTTTTGCCTTATTAGACGTAAAGCCAGGGTTCGAGCCCCATGCCAGACATCAAAAACAAAATAGCAAAAAAAAGTATTTCTTCGACGACTTTCTCTCAGCAGATTTCAGGCAAAAACTCCGAGAGTGAATAAAAATTGCCATGGAAAGTTTCTCAAAAATCTGTCGTCCGGAGTCGACTTTAAACTGTAGGTCCCACCACTCATGTATAAAATTAACACACACAACATAAGTGGTGTGAGAAACTAGGTCGTAATCCTGACTGAAGGGTTGAAATGACCAATTATGTATGTATGTAGCAATTCATGAGCAATGGTGCGAGAGGTCGTTTCGATGAAAATTAGGGTCAGTTGCAAACTGCTCCATAGCCAATTCAGCCAACACATGCCGTTGTTTGTGGTCGTCCATGGTAATTTAGCAAAGCTGAGCTGATTCTAGTGAGTAGCGTATTGGCTTATTAGACATGAAACCTTGGTTCAAAAACTCCAGCTGAGACACATCTAACAAAACAAAATAAGACTCATTAGACGTGAGGCCATGGTTCAAACTCCAGGTCAGACATCGCCAACAAAAACCAAAAAAAAAAAAAATTTTTTCCTCGGCGACTTCCTCTCACCATAATTATAGAAAAAACTCTGAGATTAAATAACAGATTACCATGAATAAGTTGCTCAAAAATCTGTCTTTCGAAATCGAATTTAAACTATAGGTCCCGCCAGTCATGTGTATTTTGAAATCGCCGTAGTCTAGTAGATAGTGTGTTGGCTTATTAGACGTAAAGCCAGGGTTCGAGCCCCAGGCCAGACATCAAGACAAAATACAAAAAGTATTTCTTCGGCGACTTTCTCTCAGCAGATTTCTGGCAAAAACTGTGAGAGTAAATAAAATTGCCATGAAAAAGTTTCTCAAAAATCTGTCGTTCGGAGTCGACTTTAAACTGTGGGTCCCACCACTCATATATAAAAAATTAACACACACAACATAAGTGGTGTGAGAAACTAGGACGTTGTACAATGAGTCAATCCGACCTACGGGTACTGTACTTGTCTTAATTGACAAGTACACGTCCTCTAAACTAACATAACCTAACGTACACAACATAGATGGTGTGAGAAGCTAGGTAGTAATCCTGACTGAACGATTGTAATGACGAATTATGCATGTTGTATATAATTCGACAGATTTAGCTTCAACAAGATGGCCGTTATATACTGTCAATGTGTGGAAGTTCCTGTTCGGGAACCCGTTTTCAACCCTAGTGTTATATGAGTTCTTCGTTATGAAAACCCCAAAGTTCACAATGTCTACTTAATTCTTTTATGACAAAAATGGTAAAATGCTATTGTTTAAAATGGCATATAATTTGTTTGATAAAACTCATTTCAAATGTTTTGTAAACGAACGCAATATAAAATAGATTTGCTTTGCTACTTTAACAAATAACGTCGTATTTTTCTATCAAAGAAATTTTCCTTACATTTTCAATCACTGCCCTCCTTAATCTTGTATTTAATGCGTGTATTTAACGTATGATTAATATTTAATGTCATAATTAATCAATAATTATACACCAACCTGGCCACTTGATTTATGTATAACAAACGTATAAGAGAATCGTCCATTGACTTAATACACCGCCCCCCCACACATATTTTGCTACACTAAACACCAAAGGAAATCATGTCTACATAAACTCACAAACCTTTTAATAGAAATCAAAACATGTTCATAAAGTAAGGCTTGATAAAGGCAAAAGAGAGAAAAAGAAAATAAATACAGAAATAATACATGGCCTTTACTCTCTCACCATCCTTTTTCCTTTCCTACACATGTTCGTATATTAATTATCAATAAAAATTAATGAAAGGAAAAATTCTTTTGGAAAAATATACATAAAAATTGTTTTTTTTTTATTCAGTTTTTGCTTTCACTGTTGATTCCAATTCGAATTCTGTTTGTTGTTCTCTTCATTTCCCTTTTTCGGGGGCTATTAAGAAAATGTTTTGTTGTGGGGGCCATAAAACTAACATATACCAGCAAACTCTTAAACACTAATACACCCAAACACACACTCCTATAAAACTAACTGAAATTGAAAATAAAAACAAAGAGAACATTTGAACGGAGAGAGAGAGAGTTAATAAATCGCTCACAATTATTGTATATTTAACTGTGTATGCATGTTAAAGATTTGTTTTGTTTTTATGAGCAGCAGACATTCAAAAAACAAAAACACAAAAAATGTTTTTCTTGTTATTTTTATAGGTTTTTTGTATTTGTACATGTAAGTATACATATATGCATAAAAGTAAGTGTGTGTGTGTATGAAATACATAGTTTTGTCCATTTAGTTGACTCTCTAATGAAGCATATGTCTTTAAGTGTTTAGGTGTTAGTTTCCTCTCACCCCCGCACTATAATTGTTAGTTTCTAGTTTGGCCAACAGTAAGTGGCCATTAGAAGCGTGCAATTTGGCAATTTGTAGTCATAAAATTGTACTTAAAGTAAATAGAAAAATAACTGCCAATGTAGACGGATCTTAAGTTACAAATTGGCTATAAAAAATAAAGAATAATTAAATAATTACTGGACATATTATTCAAAAAGAAAATGTTTTTCTTTTCTTTTTTTAGTTATTTATGGCAACATATCATATCGAATGTTTCTTGCGAGCTCGTAATATATAATTCAAACTTCAAACAAATATTTACATACATACATACAAACAAATTCTTGAAGCCTATCCACATAAATTCAGAGACGGATGTATTTTGGAGACATTTAAGTGTGTAAGTTAAATTGGTTATAATCTTCTGTAGGGTTGCACTGTTAATTATGTAGAGGCGATCTTATGCTTCGTCCGTTGTAACTAGAATAGGTTACAGAAGATGTTTTAGCAAGATTACGAAGGTCATACAGCTTGAATACACTAGACTATTAAGGTCTCTAGTATTCAGCAAAAATATGGATTCAGTGATCAGATGACTTCAGCCTTAGTTTAGTCATCAGGTATCAAAAGGCACTGTTCTATCTACAATTCAAATTTGTATGTTGCTCAACTCTCTCTCGTACGACAAAACTAATACTCTACAAGACGCTCATTTTACTCGTGCTTCCTTATGGCTTTATGGCAGCAGCCTTGAGAGTATTCGAGAGAAAAGTACTACGTAAGATCTTCGGTCCAGTACGAGTTGGCAATGATTTCCGCATCCGTTCCAACAGTGAGCTGTATCAGCTCCTCAACGACATAGACGTTGTGCAGCGTATTAATATCCAGCTGTGGATCGTCCATGTTCGAATTGAAGAGGATGCTCCGGCGAGATGGATATTTAATGCGGGAATTTACAGAAGACGGCGTTTATAGATTGATTTGAAAACACTTAATATGAACCACATGACACCCACAGTCTTTCTCCAAAGGGGGTCGTATGAATAACTGACAAGCGCGAGAATAATTTAACGTCTGCTGTAATTGAAATACACAGAAAGTGTATTCTGTATTCAGCCGATTATTGTATATTTGTACACTTAGGAGTCGCTTCTTCAGTTACAACCCACTCAGATTATGTTTGTTCTGTTTCTGGGATAAAATTATGGACCTCAATTGCATCCATTGTCACACATCGAAGAATAAATTCGTATATTTTATGGTGGAACAGCTTCAAAAATAGCTCAGAGTAATCAGTTCGTTGCATGGCATTCTTTGTGAACATTGCCTTCGCATAACTTTTTTAGAAGTCTACAGCGTACATCATGCCCAAAGCGTATTTCCCCTCTTATAAAGTTAATTATCACTTCCCAATGGTAGTCGCCGTAGTCTAGTAGGTAGTGTGTTGGTTTATTAGCCAGGGTTCGAGCCCCAGGGCAAACATCAAAACAAAATACAAAAAGTATTTCTTCGGCGACTTTCTCTCAGCAGATTTCTGGCAAAAACTCTGAGAGTAAATAAAATTGCCAAGAAAAGTTTCTTAAAAATCTGTCGTTCGGAGCCAACTTTAAACTGTAGGTCCCACCACTCATGTATAAAATTAACACACACAACATAAGTGGTGTGAGAAACTAGGTCGTAATCTTGACTGAAGGGTTGTAATGACCAATTATGTATGTAATTGAGTCTGAAGACACCGTAGTCTAGAAGGTAGTACGTTAACTTATTAGACGAGATTCCACTATTCAAACTCGAGGTCAGACATCGTCAACACAACGAAATACGAAAAAATATTTCTTCGGCGACATCCTCTCAGGAAACGTCTGGTAAAAATTCGGAGAGTAAATAAAAAATTGCCATGTTGTTGAGTTTCTCAAAAATCTGTAGACTCTACACTCATGTATGAATTAACGTACACGACATAAGTGTTGTAGGCAGCTAGGTCGTTATCCTGATTGAAGGGTTGTAATGACCAATTATGTGAGTATGTGTGCTGAGTGTGATACCAGTAAACATTTTTCGTAATAAAACTCCTGAAATTCCTAATTTTTAACTGCGACTAATAGTGTAAAGGATATTAAATTTCTAATATAATGCGCGGAAGTATAATTTATTTTTAAAAAATTTTTCTGCTTCATATTGTAAATACAGCAGCACAACACTCTTGAAGCATACAGATTATGGTCAATATTAAGAAAAAAAAGAATTCTTCTATGCTGTGGCGAACAATAAAAAAGTTTTAATCAAGTTTTTCGGGTTCTTACTTCATAACAAATTACAAGTAAATGCAATAAAAAATTTAATTATTGTTGTATTAATTGGTTATTTTTTTTAACAACAAGAAAAAGAGAGAGTGAGAGAGAGAAAGAAAACTGAAATAAATTATGAGAATGAAATTTATAAAAATAAAGTTGTTTTCTTCTTGCCATTTTGCATACATAGTTAAGAGGGTTTCTTTACGCGAATCATTTTTTTTTAGATTTTCATCATTTCAGTATTTTTTCTGTGTTTTTAATTTATGCAATTCTATTGTTGTTGTTGTTGTTGTTTTTGTTATTTTACAACAACATTTAAAAGAGACTGAAACAATATAATTTATTATACATACATACATATATATACGTACGTATATACATAATGAAAGAAAAAAAGTGGAAAAAAGTTGGAAAACTTACCCAATATGGAAAGGAAAAGCCATAAAAAGGAATACCATTGTAGTGAAGTACAAAAATCCAACGTTTTCTTTTCTTTCCTTTGTTTCACAACAGCCGACAATGTTGTTTTGGAGGCTGAGGCTAAAGCCGATGAAGCAATGGTACCACCATCGCCAATGGAATTCTTTAAAGTTTTGCTTTTAATTTTGTACTGTTTTTGTAAATGTTGTTGTTGCTGTATGGTACACCATCTAAAACACCATGACCACCACCAGCACCACCAAATTTTTGTACACTGCATGCAACAATATATTGTTTTTGTTATTGCCGTTGTTGTTATTCCCGTTGTTGTTATAAAGGAAACAATACTGTTGTTTGGACTATTGAAACAACTACAACAATAAAATAAATTTAAACTTTGTAAATATTTAAAGCTGCCTCTGTTGCTGCTCCTGTTGCAGCTACTGCTGCTATTCTTAACACCACCACCAGCACCACCAGTGTTACAATTTTTGTTTTTATTGTTTTTGTATTTCATGTTGCAAATACTTTTCGAAAAGTTGCAATATTTGTTTTTATTTTTATTTTTGTTTCTCGTATTCTTTGTATTGCATTTGTCCAGGGCTGGTATATGACGTTTTATGTTGTAAGCTTCACTTGAAGTTGTTATATTTGCTTGCAGTTGGGGAAAGCTTTTTTCATATTTCTTAGAATTTTTTGCCATCTTTTTTTTATTTCTATGATTTCTTGGCTGATTTTTATTTTTGTTAAGTTTTTCAATATTTCTTGTATTTTTTTTAATTTTATTTTGTTGTTGTTGTTGTTGTTGTTGTTAAAGTTTTGTTATTAATAACTTTTCAACCGCTACTTAAAACAAAACATTATTTCGTTATTTTATTTTCCTTATAAGTTTTGTTTGTTTTTTCCAGCTATTTCCACTGTCCTTGCCTTTTAATATGTTTTTGGCATTCAGTCCTGTTGAAATATAAAAATAAAGAAAACATTTTTAAAATGTTAACCCTTTCAAGTATTGCTTAACAGACTTAGGACCATTATTACAACTTGCCGTTAAAGTTGGATTTAGTTAAAGGTAACTTTAAAGTTCACTTTAGCTTAAGTGACCTTTAAAACTTTAACTTTAAAGTTCACTTCAGTTAAAGTTACCTTTAAAAGGTAAGATAAGGTCTTTTTTACCTTTAACTAAAGTGAACTTTAAATAAAGCGAACTTTAACTAAAGTGAACTTTAGCTAAAGTGAACTTTAAAGTCTTCTTTAACTTATTTTCCTTATTACAAGCTAATGATAACATAAAGTTAACTTTTACAAAAATATGGCAGTACCGAGGTAATGTCGATAAAACTGCTCTTGTTTTTTAAATACGGTGGCAACAACGGGCTTCTTGTTTTTTGTTGCTTATGTTTACATTTGAAGTTGCCATATTAAAAATAATATTTAGTATGGCAAGATCTTATCTTTAAAAGTTAAAGGTAGGATGATCCTCCTTTTAGCTTAACGCTCACTTCTACCTTATTGTCCACTTATAATAAGGAAAAACAATTTATCTGCCCGTTAAAATCATGGCTTTAGTTAACGGCAAGTTGTAATAATGGCCCTTAACTATTTTTAAATTGTTATCATAATACACTGTAATATAAAAATCAATAACTAGATAGTATGAATAGTGTTATAAATATGAATAAATTTTCTCTAAAAGTTTCTGAATAACAGAGCTGACCAATGGCGTTATAGTAGGTAAGAAAAAACTTCATGTTTGCCTTATAAACCTTATTAGAAAATGATATTTCTTGCTGATTTTTAATAAAGTTGGCCGCATGCCTCCGCATGAAAGTCAAACAATATGTGCAAAGGTGACCGCCCCTCTATTTGAGTTTAAAGTCTACTATGTCATATGAATTGCATCTACACCGAAAGTCACATGCAAATCACATAGCAAGTCACATAGAATATCTGTAGCCAATTGAATTTTGGTTTGAGAATGGTGTTCGACAAGAATTCGTCATACAACGCTTTGTTTAACTAACCCAGGTTTACATTTCAAACTGCTAGATAATGTTAAAGGGATTATAGGGGAACTTCAAAGAAGAATAATATACTGACGTTATCTGTCTTCTGACTCATGAACTATCTTTCACAACGTAGGTTATAAATAAAAGGAGGAGAAGAAATAAATAAAAAAGCCAATGATCATGAATACATCTACCGTTAACGTATTTACAATAGTCCAGATTCAGATAGAACCTTGTCCCATTATAAGAAAATGCTGCGGGTCAATCGAATGCCGAATACAGTATGATTTGGCAGAGCATCAGTATTTTTATAACCATCTGGAAAACGTCGCCTCTATCTAAGTACTGAAAGTCGACGAAGAAATATTTTTCATATTTCGTTTTGGTGGAGATGACTGACCTGAGATTTAAACCATAGCATCACGTCTAATAAATCAACTCCGTGCCTACTAGACTACGGCGTCTACCTACTCTTTGGCAGTGATAGTAATACAAGTCATTTATATTCGTTTAAACGCTGATCGGGTCCTTTGGAAATTTCCTCGACTTATTAGACGTAAAGCCAGAATTCGATCCCCAGGCCAGACATCAAAATAAAATACAAAAAGTATTTCTTCGGCGACTTCCTCTCAGCAGATTTCTGGCAAAAACTCTGAGAGTAAATAAAATTGCCATGAAAAAGTTTCTCAAACATCTGTCGTTCGAAGTCGAATTTAAACTGAAGGTCCCATCACTCATGATAAAATTAACACACACAACATAAGTGGTGTGAGAAACTAGGTCGTTATCCTTACTGAAGGGTTGTAATGAGGAGTTTAGATCAAAATAAGGATTTGGGTTGGCGATTGAAAAGCACCTTTTAATACCTTTAAACTTTGCCCGAAGTTAGCTGATGGCTGAATCCATATATTTGCTCTACATTAGAGACCATAATAATTTAGTGGGATCAATTTGTATGATCTTGGCAATCTAGAAGAGCTGCTCTCCAAACTCATCTTTGAATAGCTTCACGGTATAAGGTGCTACGTGGCAAGTGGCATCATCTTGTGCAAACTACATATATGTCAGTCAAGTAGAAATCAAAAACCCCTAATCAAACCCGACTTCCTTAAACAAGCTTGTACAAATGCAGTCTCATAATTTCTGAAAGCCCTTTATTTCAAGGTGTTTGCATTGGAGTCCTATTTCAATAATAAAGCTGTACGTGGCCCAACCAATTTAATATCTTCAGTTCTATTTCGAATTTAACACTTTAAAGATGAAGGAATTGTGAACCTTTTAGGCACGATATCAAGACAAAGGGTTAATATATGGAACATGATATTTATTTTGAATTTTTTCTCTCATTTCTAACAGGGCTTTGAAATTTTTCTTTTTAAAACTTTCATGCTGTGCAAGGGAGTTTTTATGGTTGCCATTTGTTTTTTGTTTTTTTTTTCTTTTTATTTCATTTCTATTGCTGTGTTAAAGAATTTTTTTCTCGTTTGAAAGTTAACGTTTTAGTTTTTAGTTTTGTAGGGATTTGTCTTTCAATTTGTTCTTATTAAAGGAATTTTCATTTCTTTTTTTTCTCCATTTTTGTTTTGCTGACTGTGCCTTGCCATGTCCAACCACGTTTGTTTGCCTTTTTTTGTCGTGCTTTTATAACCGCTGACAGTTTATGGATAGTTTGGGAGTTTGTTGTCCTTAGTGGCCACTGGTATTTCAAGTTATAGACAGCAAAAGAAAAACCACAATATGCCAAGTCACTTTCAACTACAACTACATACTTGTGTGTATTTTTTTTCAGCATTTTTAAGCGGTTTTACAGTTTGCCTGGAATGTCAAGATTTTTTTATTTTTCGAAATTTAAAGAAGATTGAAAATTTAAAAGAAAAATAATTCCATTACATTCAAAATTAATAAAAATGTGAAGGAAACCTAAACATGACTTTTTCAAAAATATTTCTAATTTACTCGATCCTTTAATGTGTTTGAATTCCTAGCCTTTGTGCAATTAATTTAGAAAAAAAAATTAGAAACACAACTCATGTCCTTTTTTTTTTGCAAATAGTGTTCGGCATCCTTATCTACTTTTTCAACAAGTCAATCCCACAATAATTCAATACAAAAAGAAATTGAGAGAATGGAAGAGAGTCACAAATACAAATACAAACGCCTTTTTGTACAATATTTACCCTTCAACGTATATCCTTTTGCTGTTGCAATTGACGTTACATTATTTCCTGGTTTGCGTTTTATTCTAACTTTTAATTTATTTTTCTTTTATTATTACGACTATGTACAGTCCACTTTTTTGCTGTTGTTGTTGTTGTTGTAAATTTGTTCACTCGTTATTAAATTTATTTTTGCTTCACATTGATTGTCAAAGGTTTTCCTGTTTGCCAACATAATTGTTCGCTCGTTGTTGTTCATTCTGTTATATTTTCTACGTTTTCTTTTTTTCCATGTTTTTTTTGTTTATTGTTGTTGTTTTTGTTCTCTAATTTATTATTAATTTAAAATATCAGCGCATATTTTTTATTTTGTTGCCCTTATTTTTAAATTGAATTCCTCAGTTATTTTATTGGACTGCGCTTTTCGCTGTATTTTTCATTCTGAATTTTTATTTCATTTCTTTTTTCTTTTTTGTTTCTTCTTTTTGTGAATTAAATTTATTTATTTTCATATTTTTTTTAGTTTTTTATCTCTTCCTTTTCCTGTAGTTTTCAAAACAAAATAAAAATTTTCTAATTTTATTTCGCTGCTCTAGTTTCAATGAAAAGTACTTTAGGAATCTGAAATGCAATAAAAAAAACTTGGAGATAATTTTTTTCCTCTTTGTTTTGGGTGCATCAAGGTTACTACAGTACAATGGATTAAAATTGCGTGCAAAAAATTTCTAGAAATCTTAAGACAAAGAACGAAACTAAGCAATTTGCCAGCTACATACTCCTTTAAGTGAGGAGCCATCCTGTGACACAAGGGAGGTCTCAGATCCAAGCAGATAACACTCAGTAAGCGATTATGTGGTTAATTAACCCGATATTGGTATTAACCCTAGACCGAGCCTTAAAAACACTTCATAATTCTATCTTATGTATCACTTTTGATACTTACTTGTAGTACATTGGAATTGTGATGATTATAGACAAAAAATTTTGACATGATGTACATTGGCATGGTTTTCAGTATAAAATCAAGCACTTCATGGCAGCTTGGTTTTATTTCTTTCTAAATGGTAATAATTTGTAGTCTAGCACCCTGCTTTGCGGCGATTTATAAGTTTCCAATTGTTTAGATAGGACAGCTGATTGTCACTCGCATCAGTAACACTCTCAGTTGAGGGCTGGCTGAAACCTAATGATACAAACCATTCTTGTGAAATATTTCATTAGAAATATTTGTTGTCAACGTCATGTGAGGTAAAAAAGTTTCCCGTTGCAATAGAACATCGATTTAACAATAACAATAACAATTTTCTCTCTTTGATTCCACTCTGGTTTCCCGGATACGGGTTTCCCCAAATACTGCTGTAACTAGTTGCTACGCACGTAGCATGTACTTGAATCTAAAACTGCCAATTCGACTTCGGTGGACCACGAAATTTATAACGACCTTGATGGTTAATTTAATTAGTTACTAATCTACAGCGACAAAATTAAATATGAGTTGAAAAGGTAATAAAACAAAACAAAAGGAAAGAAAACATAAATCGATACCAAGCATTACTCCAAAAATCTCTTTATGAAGCTTGAATAAATATCCTTAAATTAATTTCCCTAACAATCACTGTAAATATTCCATCATTAAGTATCAAATTTCAATTAAAATCGCTGGAGATAATTTTCATTTTTCACAATAAAACTGAAAGTGAATTCTGTTGCTAAAAACTTTAATTTGAGATGAAAATATACCAAAAAGGAACATAAAAACATAAGCATCATTATTTAAATATTTTTTTTTAATTTTCTTACCTCTTAAGCGAACAAAAAATTAAATTTTTAAAAATCTTAAATAAAGGATATATGGGCTGCTCTGAAACTATGATAGATAATCCCAAACTAATTATATGGTATTATTTCCTACATAAAACTACAAGTTGTGTGATAAAAGTTTTATGAAAATGGTTAAAATTTTCTAACAAAATATTAAGATAAATACATTTTTTTTTTTCAGAAAAAAAACCTTTTCATTCGAATTTCAAAAAAAGGCTTTAAGCATGATTATAAAAGGCTGGAAGACTTTCAGCTTATTTTTCGAAAAGGCGTAATAGGTGTAAATTAATCATTATCAAAGCGAATGATTCTGTTATCTCATACGTATGTACGTAGTTGACCGAAATATAATCATCTGTAATAAAACACGGGATGAAATACAGTTGTATGCCACGAAGAGCAGTAAGAAAGCCTCTACAACATTTCAGTAAACAGCTGCTAGAAATCGACGTGAAAATTGGTAATATTTTTCATCCCAAACTACTAAAGGCAGTTTGTTCGGTTCTGTCGATAACCATACTAACGAATTAAAAAATATCAGGCACCTAACTTTTTCTGAATTAAAGTTATATCGTCTAAAAAATTGAAATATATCATTTTTAATACAAAGCCCGATCTACGGTTGAGCCGTCTGGGTAAACTCCATTAGATAGAACAATGAGCAGATAGATACGCCCATCAAGAGGGGAGAGAATCTTTCTGAGCAGAAGAAAGATTATTTTACAAAAATACACTCTTTAAAACGTAGATGCAAAGATGGGCAGAATTTTCTCAAGCCAGATGGTTTACACCGTAGTATAGTGGATAGTGTGTTTAGTTCAGCTTCAAACCTGAGTTTTGACAATTGAATATTTCTCCGGTGACTTCCTCCCAGTTGTCTTCTGGTAATAACTATGAGAGTAAATAAACAATTTCCATGAAAGAGTTTCACAAAAACCTGTCGTACGGAGTCGGATTTAAGTCGTAGGTAACGCCACTCATGTATAAAATTCACAAACACAACATAGGTGGTGTTAGAAGCTAGGTCGTAATCCTGGCTGAAGTGTTGTAATGACCAATAATGTTATGTATGAAAGTGCTTCAATGCTACTGCTGACAATTTTGAGTGATAACGCTTTGACTATTCGTCATTATTCCAAGCCGCCTGTCTACTAATCGCTGTAAATTCAGTTTGCAAAAAGGCAAAGCAAATCAGGTGGTTCATCCACGGCTTCTACGGACCTAACAAGTGCATTTGGTATACTTCAACATCCTGAAACTTAGTATTAAACGCTTCAGCCATATTATTAAAAGTGATTTATAGTTGAAGGCATTTCTTGACTTCAGTAACGAAAATTTCAAACCCTCAATGGTAGAAAGGCTATACTTATTAGAAATATTTTAGAAATTCGTAGGAACCTGTCAGTGTAGAGCCTGCTTGATTGTAATGGTCAATCATAACTGCCTTGGGAATATTTTGTAGTATATACGACTAGAGGTCATTGTAATCTAGTAGGTAGTGTATTGGCTTATGAAACGTGAGGCCTGTGTTCAAACTCCAGGTCAGACATCTCCAACAAAACGAAATATGGAAAAAATTTCTTCGGCGACTTGCTCTCTACAGATTAATGTCAAAAAATTGACACGAAAATGTTTCTTACAAATCTATAGTTCGGAAGAGACTTTAAACTGAAGGTCATGTAAAAAATTAACACACACACATAAGTGGTTATAGAAGATCGGTCGTAATCCTGACTGAAGGATGTACGTATGTAAGTATGTATGTATGTATACAAACAGTCGACTTCGAATGACATATTTTTGAGAAACTTTTCATGGCAATTTTATTTACTCTCAGAAATATTTTGTCATATTTCGTTTTGATGTCTGACCTGGAGTTTGAACCGCGGCCTTACGTCTAATAAGCCAACACACTACCTACTAGACTACGGCGACTTATGTGTGTATAGGTTTTGGATTTCGTCCTTGAAAAATGAACACACTTCCTACTGTCAGGTGCACTGTGCCTCCAGGACTCAACAACATGAAAGAAATGATTTTTGCTGATTGTTAATGGAATACGGGGAACACCTAGATCAGCTAATAAAGTTCAAAAATCACAAGCTGTAGACTTTAAATTTTAAAATTCGTATAAAACTCAAGGGAAATTTTTCCAAATCGAAATTCACAAATAAAATTTCTTAGACTTCTATCGGTATTAGACCTGGATTGCTCGTTTTTTTATGCGTTCTAACTTCATTGGACTATGTTTTGTGGGAGATGCGTTAAATTTCTCGTTTGTAAAGACAAGCCTATCAATATCATAAGAACTGAAATCTAACATTGCCATTCACATTAGATGGCAGCTTGAATTTTGGAAGAATTGGGGGCTTACGAATTGACTAGCGACAAAGCCGCGGATTACCTTTACATGAAATGGTCGTTAAAAGGTACTAATTTATCACCCCAAATAAATATTTCATTCTCTTTCCTTTTTTCTAATTTTTAAGACTTCAAACCCAAACGGTTATAAAAAGTCCATGACATAGTATATCTTGCCTTCAATTCGCTATTCAACTAGAAGCAATTATTTTTCAAAAAAAAATTTTTTTTAATTTTTTTCGTAACAGAAAACATATTTAATGTCGTACTTAATATTTCACCTAAAGCAGCACAGGACACAAATTACCGTCTATCTGTGTGTGTGTCTTATGCTCTGTTTTGCTTAATATTTATGCTTTTTTGTTTTTGCTTTTGTTTTTATTTTTACAGTTTATTTGGGACATAACGGAGGCCGCCATATTTATTGGTGTCATGTTTTGTTAAATTTCAAAATTATTGTGTCTCATATTTCCCATTATGACAATGACAATAATTTAAATAAAGTCATATTTACAACAACAACGACAACGATAAAATTTATGAACAACAGAAGCAAAACAACTGTAATAAACATAAATAGGAGAAATTTAAACAAAATACACACACACATACATACATACACATACTTGTAAAGAAATTTATTCAAAAAGATAAGGATAATGATGGTATGTTGCCAAGAAAGAAATAAAAAGAAAAAATAAAAGAAACATGCATACTCAGCCACTTACAACTGCTAACACTTAATTATGAAATAAACTTGTGTTTTCTCTTTTCTACCAACAAAAAAAATGAATGGGTTTTGCTTACTAATTTCTTTAACTTTCGTTCTCTTTCTTACTCTCTCTGTGAGTGTGATTTTCTTCTCTCTGCGTTACTGTTTATTAAACATGAAATATGACTTTATATTCTTAATTATTTTGTTTTCACTTTAATCGTTACAACAACTACTAAATAAAAAAAAACAAACTTTCTAACAGACAGCTACTCATACACTCAAATACTAACACACACACATACAGAGTGTATTAAGCAAGTTTATTAATTTAAAGAAGAAACCCGTGCTCTTGGGTGTGTAGATGTGAATTGTTATTATTTTTACTGCATAAATTCAGGCGTTTATTTCTGTGTATGTGTATGTGTGTATGTGTTGGTAACCTTGACTATGTCTGTGTATGTTAAAATTGTCATAAACACAACAATAGAGAATTTCAGACAGAATTTATTTTAAATGAAACTATTTAAAGTTTTAATTCGTGCGTTCGTTAGTATAAGAGAATTTAAATGTTTTTCATAAATTTTTAGTGTCATGGAAACAATAAAAGTTCCTATGTGTGTTTCCTTATATTCGTCTGCAGAGAATATTAAATATTTCATATTGTTTAATTGATTTGTTAAAGTTTAGTTTCCATGTTATTACGTTTTATGAATTTAAGGACATTAAAATTATAATAAATAAATGTTAAAAAAATATTCATGTTTTGAAAATTTAGTCATACATTTTAATCTCTTGTGAATTCAAAACTTACTACACAAGGTTAAAGAAAATGTAAAGAATTTAAATAAAGAAGGATTGGAATTTATATTTTAAAAAATACACTGGACAGCAAAAGTCTTAGTACAGCAATATATGTATTTTACCAATTTCATGAATTTTAACCAAAAGTTTGTATAAAAATTTATTGTTTTTATATTTATTTTATTAATTTATTTCTGTTTTATTAAAAAGCAAACAGTTTTTTAATGTTTTTCATTAAACAAAAGAAAAATAAGGAATAGTTTCAGATGACTACATAGTTACCCCCAAGGAGAACTCTGAGTAAATTTAAAATTCAAAGGCCTAATGTAGGAAATTGTTATCCTTTGTATTTAGTAGAATATCCCTTAAGGTCAAGCATACCATTTAATCCATTTGGAATTGAATGTACAAGTTTTGTTTAGTGTTTTCTGGTGGCACAATGAGCAAGTTTTTCGGTTGACTTTTGTTTGAGGTTTAGCGATTACGTAACCGTTCTTTCAAATGATCTCCTAAATACTCTCTTGAAGTCATATCGGAACTTTGTGCAAGATGTATGTGCTAAAATGTATGTATTGCCGTACTAAGACTTTTGCTGTCTACTGTACGTCCATGGAATGTGTATACTGCAAGCGTTATAGAATTCTATCAAAAGTTTGTGCAAGAGTATTAAGCTGATGGGGACTTTTTTGTCAAAATATATTGCGGTACTAAGACTTTTGCTGTCCACTGTATACTATGTACTGTTCTAAACATACGAGGTATGTCAAAATTTAAGGAAAATTTTAGACACACACACTCACTTAATTAGTAAATGGCGTGCTTAAGTATACATAATGAAATGAGGTTTGATATAGTTTAATACGTCTGTTTTCTTCATTGTCTGTTGATTACAGCTACTGCCGCAGTTCCTGGAATGGAAGCGACACCGTCTAACATTTCTCAGCAAAAAAAAACTCCTTTTCTTAACAAGGGATTTTTAAAAAATATCTCTCGTAATACAAATGACATCAAGCAGCCCTATAACTTGTTTTGAAAGTGATATTTTAAGCTTAATTAAAATCATGGAATTCTAAAACAAGTTTTCTAATTTGAAAATTAATGCTGTAGTATAGGAAAGGTAGACATGGGTGGCAAGCAAGCTGATTACATTAATCGTGGACAAAGCTAGGTGAAGCTTCACAGTGGATGGCAAAGTTAGAATAGACGCCTAGAAACACAATGTTGATCTTTTGATGGAATTGAAAAAGAGCTACTGATTACCTCGATCTAGTTGGTATTGTGCTGAACTTAAATGTTCAGGCTGTGGGTTCAATTCCCATCAGAGTCTATGGGTGTTTGTGATTGTCTGATTTTTTGTATGATGATATCATATATGAGAAATTACACTCTTTTCTTTCTCTTATAAACAATTTTTCCCGTATTCCAACACAATTCACTGAAATAAAACAAAAAACTCGAACAAACGATGGATTCTGATTTCTACAGTCACTAATTAAAAAATTCAAGAAGGCGATTCAATTACAAATTAAAATTGACAAAAAAAGTCCTATATTTCAGACCTTACTGACTTACTTACTTGTTAATTAGTCTTTTAAAAAATTTCGTCATAATCACGACATAGTTTCTCCACCACTTATGTTATGTGTGTGTGCTTATTTTTTATCACGACCTTTGGTTTAACATTAACTTCAAACAACAGATTTGAGTAACGTTTCATAGCAATTTTATTTACTCTTAGAATTTTTGAAAGAAATCTGCTGAGGCAGTCGCCTAAGAAATATTTTTTCAGATTTCGTTTTCGAGATGTCTAAGCTGTGGTTTGAACTACGGGTTCTTATCTAATGAGCTAACACACTGTCATGGCAATACATTTTTTAAAAAAATTACAAAGAGAGTTTGACCATATAACCCGAGCCTCCCATATACAGATTATCATTATTCGCTCTCTAGAAAATTATAATTTGACCTGCTTTTAGAATATTAAGAAAATTGACATTAACAATGGCAGTATAACTTAAGAACGCGAGGTGCTGGACAATTTTTGGGGGAGTTATTGTAATTCATGGACAAGAGAAAATGTATACGCAATATTGGTTACCCCTAATCATACGACTATGCTAGCATTTACCGCGTTAGAAGACCTACCAAGAAAGAATTAACCCTGCATAGAAATAAAGTACTGAAAGCATCTGGAAACGATAGAAACAAATAATATTTTTTTATAATATTGGCTACCAAATCACCATCCACTAAATACTTCTTAACAGCCAATGTATAATCTGTGGCCGGACATTGTCCTTAAGAAATAATATGGATTCAATATGTTCGCCAATATTGGAGCCTTCTGATTTCAGCGAATCCAGAGAACAATATTAGTTCCCTGAATATTCGGAATGTTAACTGGGACTTACATACGAACTATAGATACTAATAACTATGACTTGGTAGCTGAGAATGTCAAACTGTGTTGATATTTCTGTTCTATCAGATATGGCAAGTCTCCATGAATCCTTTAACGCCAGAACATACATACATACTTAATTGGTCATTAAAATCCTTCTATAAGGATTACGACCTCGCTTCTCACACCACTTATGCTGTGTGCATTAATTTTATACAAGAGTCGACTCCGAACGACAGTAAATTTTTCTTTGGTAATTTCTTTTACTCTTAGAGTTTTAGCAAGAAATCTACTGAAAGGAAGTTGCCAAAAGAAATAATTTTTTTATATTTCGTTTCGTTGAAGATGTCTGACCTGGGGTTTGAACATCACGTCTAATAATCCAGCACACTGCTTTCTAGACCACTGCGGCAAGAACAACGCTTCCACATTGTAGAAATTTACTTAAAAATTTTACGGCCCCTATGATCGGCCTAATAAACAAGCATTGACTGCAGTTGTTATTGGTCGTTTTCCCGCCAATTGTACCCTTCTTGATATTTTCCGTGCATTGATTAATTTTTGCAATAAAATGTACTTGTTGTTGAGAAGAGGCAGTATAATAGCGCAAGCAAATGTAATGTATTGCTTTCCCCAATATTGTTGTCCTGACAAACTTCAGAATATATTTCGCCGTCATTCATAGATTAATATGCGAATTTAAATTGGAATTTGTAAACCCTAAACGCAAACCAAGAAATTTAAAAAAGCATTTTTGGGGGTAACAGAGCAAATTTTCGTGTTAACAGAGCAATGTTAAAAGTTTAACACAGGCAATAATTGTAGCACTTTTTGCATGTATTTAGGAAATCGGAATAAGTTAAAAAATTGTAACACTCTTGAGAATTAATGGCCATTTTTGAATTTTGAACTGGCTCACATATCACACTATATAAAATTTGTGGTCCGGCTGGTCTTCTTTCCAACCGCAATATTGGGATGGCTGGGATAATTTTGGAACTGGAGAAAATTGAATTTAAAACATTTGATTTTTCGTTAAAATTTTTAGAAGATTTTGTACCAATGGCTTAAAAATGCTTAGTTACCTTAATTATATTTTAACTGCTAAGGGAACTAAAGGAAAAATATTAAATTTAATTCCTTATTCCACTCCTCTTATTTCGAAATTTAATTTATTTTTTTAACGAATGTTAAAAGTCCTTATTCTATTGCCTTAACTAAGCAATACTCCATATCAAATATAGCCACATAAACACCAACACCTGTGCATATTTTTGATTACCATAATAAATTCCGGCATATAAAATCAAACCGCGACAAAAGTTCATCAAAAAATAAGGACATAAAATCATATGAATTCCTTTAATTTTAACTTCCTTACGAGTAAAGCAGCGACATACAAACCAATAGTGTATAATTAGATATTGTAACGAGTATACCGTTATTACCAAAATTACTATTGCCACGGTATACTCGTAAAGATTCTTGCAATTTAATGGAATAAATTATTTTCTGTTAAAGCTTCCACGTTTTCTGTAGTGGAATACGTTCGTTCCAGTTTGGTTTTCACCTTTAGTGTAACGAGGGGTGTTTTAATAAAACATTTCCAAATTCATTACGAATTGCTTGAATCTATAATTTAAATTTGAGAATTTCTTGTAACCCAATTTGCTGTTGTAATCTCTCTCACTCTCTCTCTTTCATTGGTGTGGTTTAATTTTATTTGCTTTCTCTCTCTCTCTCTCTCTCTCTCTCTTTGTTGATCAAGATTTATGTTGGTAACATTTGTTAACCCTTTAGAAAATAAATACAAATACAAACATAAATCCACACACATACACATACATATACAATTGCCCTTGTAAACAAAGAAAGTGAGAATGAAGGATTTGTGTAAACGATAAAACCATAGCAGTGAGAGAAGAAAATTATTAGAAAACCAAAAGAGGAATTCTTAACCTAATTTTTCAATTTCTAAACAAAAAACCCACAATTTCTTGTGTTTTATTATTTGAATGTTATGTGTGCGATTGTGCTCCGCTGCTTACATTTATTATGGTTTTTCTGTCTGCATATTAGGGGTGTAAAAAAGTTAAAGGCCTTCATGTGATCATAATTCTTTAAATTATTTTAAAATGTTTGCCGTTTAATGTCTAGTTCGTAACAACTTAAATTCTGGTTATAGCCAGGGAACAGTACCAGAACCGTCCTGTTGGAACCTAATGCTTAGATGATAAACTTTTGGAAACAAAAATACGGCTCTACATTGACGTTAAAGGCAGCTACTTGCTCATTTCGAAAGCACTAAGGACCAATGATGCCGTCAACTTTTAAACCAGAACCAACAGCCAGTTTTACTGGACGTAAGGGTGATTCTTTAATGCCTCAAGGCATGTCTTTAAAAGTTTTGGCAAAATAATCCAAGTTGTTGGAGGAATTTCGGTATCTACTTCAAGACACCAAGCTTATTTGTATTGTTGATGGGTTTGGATCGATAGAAGTATAATTAGTGTGAAAACGGTCGATAATTGAGCGAACTATTTGCTCACCATGCCAGTTAGGTGGAGTGTAATACGGACGAGCTGCTATACGATCCTCGTAAACAGATTTAATCATTTCAAATTAAATGTTCGTAATTTGAAAGAATTGTTCTGGCGTTAAACGATTCACGATAACTTTCAAAATCTTACTTACTTACTTAATTGGCCATTAACAACCCGATTAACGGATTTCGGCCTGCCGCAACACATCCTTCTAAGTGCCTCTGCTTCTTGCGCGCCTACGCTAGTTGGTCACATCAATCTATGACAGGGTTTCCTCGATTTGGTCCTTCCAATGGATACAAGGCCGTCCACTACGCCGACTACCGCAGATCCCCGCATCAAATACCCGCCTCGACCGAGCATCCTCCTCCATTCGAACGACATGGCCGAGCCATGTCTATGTGATTGAAGAGCTCATACAGCTCACTGTTGGATCGGATGCGGAAATCATCGCCAACTCGCACTGCACCGAAGATTTTACTTAGGATTTCTCTCGAATACTCTCAAGGCTGCTGCATGCCTCTGCGCCATAAAGAATCACGGGGAGGATGAGCGTCTTGTAGAGTATTAGTTTTGTCGTACGAGAGAGGTCTCTGCTACTTAATTTCCTATTGAGACCATGGTAGCACCTGTTGGCAAGAGTGGTCCTGCGCTTGATCTCCAGACTGATACCATTTTTGGTGGTGGAGCCAAGATAAACAAATTCCTTGACTGTATCAAAAGTATAGTTATCGGCCGTGATCTGAGATCCAATTCGCCGCACATCTCTACTTGTCGATAACATATACTTTGTTTTGCCCTCATTTACTGCCAAACCCATCTTAGTGGACTCCCGTTCAATACCACTAAAAGCAGCAGTAACATCTCGCTTGGTACCCCCTATGTTGTCAATGTCGTCAGCGTACGCAAGCAATTGGACACTTTTTTGAAAAATAGTGCCATTTCGATGCACTCCCGCCTTTCGCAAAGCACTCTCCGTGACGAAGTTGAAGAGGTCGCATGATATGAGAGGTCACCTTGTCTGAAACCTGGCATGGTATCAAAAGGTCCATTCCTACCTTGACGGAGCAAAGTCAAAATGTACTTTTCAAGTGTACGGGGTTGTAACTCGGCAATGGCATCGCGAATAATGGCCTTTATATGCTAAATTGTCTCTGGTTTGTCGGCATAACACTTTTCTTTCCCACAGAAAATAGTCCAATGGTGTCAAATTATAGCTTCTTGACGGCCAACTGACATCATCATTTCGGCGAATTAAATAGCCATCAGACGTTTGACGCAATAAATCGATTGCGGCATGCGACGTGTGGCAAGTTGCACCATCCTATTAAGTTTCAACATCACATCAGTACCATGAAGAAATTAATTTTGTCTCCTCTATGGTTTGAAAACACTAGACTGTCACAAAGTTCGTTCCATTTTCTTATTATTTCCCTGTTGATCGGTCCAGGCCCTGATATCTAGATAAAAGTAGGCTTATTTGCTAAGGTACTACCCTTTCCTAAGAGGTGGTGGCACGCTCATTGAATGTTCGTTGCTGGTGTTATTCTCCTTTTCATGACAGGGAATGTATTATTTAGAAAAGATTGAAGCCCTTAATTTTATATAATCAGGAACCCCTGATGAAAATTGTTCATATCCTTTACGCTTTAAAACATTATTTATCGAAATTGTTGCCGAGGACTATAAGCACTATACCACAATGCTTAAGGAATAGAAATTAATATGACCATGACTCAGAAGCCGCCGTGGTCTAGTAGGTAGTAGGTTCAAATCCCAGATCAAAAATCTCCAACTAAACAAAATACAAAAAGTATTTCTTTGGCGTCTGCCTGTCAGCAGATTTCTGGCAAAAACTCTGAGAGTAAATAAAATTGCCATGAAAAGTTTCTCAAAAATTTGTGGTTCAGAGTCGACTTTAAACTGTAGATTCCGCCATTCATGTATAAAATTAACATACACAACATTAGTGGTGTGAGCAGTTAGGTTGTAATTCTGACTAAAGGGTTGTAATGACCAATTATGTATGTATTTTTAAACGGCATAATAAGAACTTTTCCTTCAAAGTACATATTTTTTTTTCTTCCATTGCAAACCCCTAATAGTTATCGACCTTGTCATAAATTGTTATTGCTGTTGTTGGTTTCCCCCTATTTATTATTTATATTTTTATGTCTCGTACAAAGAAAAAAAAAATAAAATAAAAAAGAGTTTCTAAGAAATTGTTCATTTCTTTGCAAGTATTTGTTGTGCTTTCGTTTAAACATTTTGTTGTTGTTTTCTGTTATATTTTCTTTTAACTTGAATTATTTCATTGTATTTGTTTTTTAGAGCAACCAAAAGCAACACCATAAATGAAGAAAACAACAACAAAAAAGAAATGAAAGCAAAAAAAAAACTAAGTACAAAACAAAAGAATTATAAGCACAAACAAAGGGATATCAAAAGTGTATATTTACACATACATTTACACATCACACAAACACACACAGACACAAACTTCTACAGTTAGTTGTAAATATAGTCATAAAGCAAATGTTTCCATTAGCGTATCTAAACGAACCCATCGCTCTTAA
This sequence comes from Sarcophaga variegata, assembly GCA_932273835.1. Lineage (NCBI taxonomy): Eukaryota > Metazoa > Arthropoda > Insecta > Diptera > Sarcophagidae > Sarcophaga > Sarcophaga variegata. The sequence continues at coordinate 115,244,790 of OW026361.1, forward strand.
AATGTCAAATGCTTACATTTAACTTTTCTTGTTCAACACTTTAACAGAACGTTGACTTATATATTTTTCGTTTTGTTTTTGTTATTCTTGTTGTTGTGTTTATGGTCTATTTTTTTTTTGTTGTTGTTTTGTTTTATTTTGTTTCTTTCCCTCAATAATTTCGGCCAGACCTATAATGATCCAATGTTATACACAATAACGTTTATTTTTTATGGTTTTGTTTCCTTTTTATATAAATATTTCTCTTTTAAACACATATACACACATACACTCATACATGTACACAAACAAACATATACACACACATACTTTCATCAAAATTTATACGTTTTTACCAAATAAAAAAGAGAAAATAACACCCACATTCAAAATACTTCTTATACTCTCTTCCTCTCTCTGAAATTCTTTACATTACTTTCACTCTGCCTTTGTCACCCTCTCGCTTTCTCTGTACTTGTTTCATACACTTTAAGTAGTTTAGGAATGTTTGTGATTTTTTTTCCAAAGAAAATAACCTTGTATTTAAGTGTGGATGTATGAAAGTGAGTTTGTGTGTGTGTGTATGTGCATTTATATGAGGGGGAGTTTCCACTTGAGTGGCTTAGATGTATGTATTAAAGGATAAGACGCTTAAGAGTAATGCTGTAAAACATTAAATAGCTACACTCTCAATTTGTTAGCGTATCCTTTAAATATTCTGGCTTAAATTCCATGCAATTAAAACATCCCAATTACAATAAATTTTTAATTGTGCAATAATTACGATTCGGAATAGAAAATTTAAATGCAGTATTTGGCCAGAAATTTTCTATTAAATTCGACTAAAACTTAGGCTGATATTGCAACAGGGCATAAACCGAAACACGAATGAAATAATTTGTGTAATGGTGTGAAATATTGTAAAACTAAAGCTTCTAACTGAGGTCTAAGTAGGCAGGATCAACAACAAGTTCATTACCTTAGTTGAAGACGCATACATACATACGTAATTGGCCATTACAACCCTTCAGTAAGGATTATGGCCTAGCTTCTCACACCACTCTTGTTGCGTGCGTTAATTTTATACATGAGTGGCGGGACCTACAGCTTAACGTCGACTCCGAACGACAGATTTTCATGGCAGGTTTATTTACTCTCAGAATTTTTGCCAGAAATCTGCTGAGAGGAAGTCGCCGAAGAAATATTTTTTTTTATTTCGTTTTTGATGTCTGGCATGGGAAACGAACCATGGTTTTTCGTCTAACAAGCCAACACACTACCTACTAGACTACTAGTATACTAGACTAGTCGCCGTAGTCTAGTATATAGTGTGTTGGCTTATTAGACGTGAGGCCATGGTTCAAGCCCGAATTCAGAAACCAAATCAAAAATATATTTCTTCGGTGACTTCCTCTCTGGCAAAAATGCTGAAAAAGTTTCTCAAAAATTTGTCATTCGAAGGCGACGTTGAACTGTAGGTTCTGTCACATATTTATGTATAAAATTAATACACACAACATAAATGGTGTGTGGAGCTATGTCGTAATCCTGACTGAAGGATTGTAATGATCAATTGTGTATGTATGTATGTAATTTCCATAACCCTAAAGGACATGGGCATTAATAAGGAGGGCGTTTAATCGTTTTGATATCCTTTCTATATGTCCTGAATTTGTTGTTATACTCCGCATCTATGAGGCTCAAATACAAGTTTAAATTCAAGCGCCAATTAAGGTTTTCTGTTATACTTTTGAGGCCTTTCACATAGCTTGGGGAGGCCCAGAATATTCCTCTAATTTTTCCTACTATTTCGATGTTTACTATCAATCCATGTTATATTTTACCTCATTCTTTACATTGCATGTTCTTATGTTGGAAATATTTTGCTTCTGTATTTTCGATCACCCCCTGGTAACGTTACCACGACATCTGTCCTCCCATTACATAGAGATATCGTCGGAAATTGCATTGGATTGAACAAGCTCTCTATGTTATAGGATATATGTGTTCCGATTGCATCAGGGCCAACTTCGTTAGCAGCATAAGGATACATACATAATTGGTCATTACAACCTTTCAGTCAGGATTACGTCCTAGTTTCTCACACCACTTATGTTGTGTGTGTTAATTTTTTTTTTATGTGGCGGGACCTACAGTTTAAAGTCGACTCCGAACGACAGATTTTTGAGAAAGTTTTCATGGCAATTTTATTTACTCTCAGAGTTTTTGCCAGAAATCTGCTGAGAGGAAGTCACCGAAGAAATACTTTTTGTATTTTATTTGATGTCTGGCCTGCGGTCTGAACCCTGGCTTTTCGTCTAATAAGCCAACACACTACCTACTAGACCACGGCGACTTCTTATTCGCAGCATAAGGATACCCGCAATATTACTCTGACCTTCATGACTAACGAAGGGGACTAATTATCTTCTTCTTCTAAATCATATCGGCTTGCCGGTTCTCTTAGAAGATTTCAGTAAGAGATGTGGGTCTTAGAAGTTAGCAGTGCCTTTACGTTTCCTGTCATATAATTGTTCTAATAAGATTTAGTTTAGAATAGGGATGGTTTCCAAGAGGGAGTATGTAATGCCCTGATAAGATATTGACTTGTATTATCACAATACAACTTACTCTTCAAAGAGGGTCCTTGTTTAAATTAATATAAATGGAGAGATTGAAACAAGTTGAAGAAATACGAACACATGCCGATATAATTGCCATGACAGTCAATGGTGTATGGGTTCTCGATTAAAATTTCTTTACATGATTCCGACCAAGAAGCCTCCAACTTCTAATTTAAGTTCTTTTCTATAGATCAGGGCTAATTTTATTTAAAAAGAACTTTTCGAATTGCCATTAAATAAAAAATTTCTTGTTTAAACGTAAATTCACTTAATTTAGCCAGACCTAGCAGACTGTAATGAAGTGTATGTCCTTTAGAAGAATTACAAAATGAATTCGTTTTTTTTTTTGCTTATGCTACCGAAAGCATAATTTGCAAAAGTCGTATATTATTTATGGTCAAATACGTTTGTTTTTATTTTTTGCAATACAACGTTTATAATTTGCATTTCTTCGTGACTTAATAAGTATAGAAAGACTGTAAATACTACGAGTAGTATTTAGTATTTACTACTCGTAGTATTTACAGTTTAGCTGGAAATAAATATTTATTTAGAAATTGAACTCCGGCTAAATATTTTAATGAAAGCAGGATAACACCACTTGGCTTATATAATAATAGCAACAATAGCATATAAAATAAGTAATAAAGTCATGATAAAATAAAACATAATGAAACTGGAAAAAAATATAAACGAACCACTTCCCTAAGGACAGTAAGCCAAGCCAGCCAACATGCCCTGTAATAGACTCCCTTTTTGTGTAATTTGTTCAAAAGCAAAAAAATACACGCCAAAATAGGAGGGGAGAATAATTTCTTTTTCTCTTTTCCAATTTTTTTTCTTTCCTTGAAAACTAACTAAGAAGGGGAGAGAGACATTAAAAATTAAAAAAAAAAAACTAAAAAAATATACGTTTTTTTAATTTAAATTCAAGTTTATATGCCAGACGACATTTGTCTTGTTTCCTGCTCTTGTGGCAAATGAAACAGACTCTGAAATGTAAAATATGTTTTCTTTCATTTGCCGTCTGGTTTTGTAGGAAAAATTATGGCCTTATGGCAACACAAAGAGAACATTTCCTCCAAAACTACAACGAAATTTTAAAAAAAATTCTTCGTTTTATTTTCATTTCATTTCAAATTTCTTCATATTTTTTCATTGCTTTTGTTATTGTTGTTGTTGTGCTACAAATTGTTTGTTATTAAAGTATGCTTTTTTAAAGAAAAACTCTCGTTGTTGTTGTTGCTTGTTAGTAACGAAACAAATTAATGGTTTTGCATACTGACCATGAAGTTAAAAAAGAAAAGAAAATAAAAAAAAACTTCCTATTTTTTGCCCTCTAACTTGCTTTCCTTCTCTCTTTTATAGTATAGAAAAAATACATGTCCACATACATTGTATACAGTGTCAGAAGAAATAATAAGGAAATGCTGAAATTTTAATATTTTCTTAACCATTACATAAGAAAAAAAAATAAAAATAACAATCCTATCCTGCTCAAAAATAAAAAATGTCTTTGAAAATAGAACCTGATCGTAAACATCCGCATTTGTAATTTTATTGTTGGATCCTGTAGCATAAAGCAGTTCTATATTATGGTGTTCGGGCGGAAACCACGGATTGCACACCGTAATCGTCAATAGGTAAACATGTGTTCTTTTTAGATAGGCTCCAGATTTTGTACTCAATAGCATGGGTTTAAAAATCATATGTCATGTCTCCGCAAATCAGTAAGTGTCCCCCAATGAGTGCGTGGCCTTACAAGCCTTGTTGATGCTCCTATCTAGAATTCTATCCAGGTTGCTATCTTTAGCGGTTGCGCCTCATTTATAGCAGAATAAAGGACCTATCTCTATGGTCCTGTTATTGAAATTCAGAAAAGAAATGTTTACTTTATTCATTATTATTAGGTTTACCTTATTGAAGATAATACGCAAAACGCGTCGTAGCCCTTGTGTGCAATGTCCTCATTTTATACCGCATCCAACATCATTAGTTAAGATGACGATCCAACTTCTCACACCACTCAAGTTGTGTGTGTAACTTTTATTCATAAGTGGAGGGAGGACCTACAAATCTAAAGGCGACTTTAAACGACAGATTTCTGAGAAACCTCTTATTACAGTTTTATTTTACTCTCAAAGTTTTTTGCAGAATTCTGATGTGAAAAATTCGCCAAAAGAAATATTTCGTTTAGATCGTGATGTCTAAGCCAGGGATTGAATCATGGGCTCTCGCCTAACAAGCCAAGAGCCTGGTTGCTAGACTACTCAGGCATAAACCATTAAACGTCTTTATTCTTTCAACATTTGAACGAAACTCCATCGAAGAAACTATAATATCCTTAATGACCCCGAGACACGTACTTAATGGAATTAGAGATCGAGTATTTTGAAAAACACATGATTACATGATTTTCCTGAAACCTAAATTACACAGTTCTAGCAAAGCGTTGGGGATGATATGGGTAAACACTGGAACCAGAAACCAGGCAATGTTTCTGACTACCTGATCATAACATGGTTTTCCAGGCATAGATTAAAGCGCTGATCTGATTCGAATTGATATTAATGTTTTATTGACTGGCGGATAGCATTTAACAGCGGAGACCAGGTTCACAAATTCTAGTATTGCTTTGAATGTCATCAAGTATGCAGCAGTGACCACCCGTGTGTGGTCAGAAATTTAAAGGCAAATGATCTGGCTGTATATGTAAGGCAAACCTATGAGGGAAACTTGTAAAACTTAACCTCTAACAAGTTATAAAAGTGAGCTGAAATGTCGCGTGCTATGAAACAAAAACCAGGAAATCTGGAACTAGTATTGGAAAAGACTATTGCTTGTTAAATGTGGATAACAGCGAACTGAAGAAGATGATAAATGTTCTCAAGTGGTAGTCGAATTTAAAAATGCATTTAATCAATGTAGCAATTATTAGCGAATGCTTGGCATTTAGGAAAAATTTCAAAACAATGTTCACACTTTGAATGCATGAGATACCTACATTTTATGAGAAACTCTTTGACCAACATTTTTGATCTAAGAGGATTGGATTAAAAGCAGCTGAGAAAAAACATACGCGGAGCTGATTTCCAAACAGCCATTGCGATATGTACCTTAGGTGTATGCTAATAAAGCGTGGGACAGTCGGTATGTATGAATTTTCTTTTTGGTAAATAGGTACCAAAGCTATTAGAATACAAAAACTGATATTTTTCAAACATTCTGTTACCTTAAAGAAGGTTCTTTGCACGGACTCGTTCACTGACTCAAATATTTTTTTGTCCGTCTGATAACTTGAACTCATAATTCTAAATAAAAATTTTATTGAAGCCGCAATAAACGCCTTCTTCGTCTAGTCTCTGTTGCTTTATTTAAGTAAATAAGTAGGTTTAACCATGTATAAGAATATAGTCTGACATGTTACTGTGAATAAAGAAATTATACCTACTATTACTTTCAACACTGTATTTGCTATAATGTAGTAGAACAAGTATATAATTACAGTTATTAGAAAAAAATGGAAATAAATTTATTATACCGTATTTTAGTATGTATTTTACATTTTCCCATTTTCTTTTTGGGCTATTTTTGTAATTTTGTTTGTCAGCTTTCAAGAAACACACTCAAAAATAGAAAAAAATTAACAAAATATGAATGAAACTAAATTGGTATGAAGTAAAGTCATGTGGAATAAAATAAGTAAGATTAAATTAAACACACCACTTTAAGGTATTTGTGTTTCGAACAAATAGAAAATAGAACTTGTAAGGTTATCATGTCTGCTAATAAGTTATTAAGATTTTAAATAAAAGTCGACAGTAGAATCATCAATAAATCTAATATCATAAGGACATGCCAACATAAATAATTGGTCATTACACCCGATCTAGTTTCTCACTCATTTTTTACATGAGTGGCGGAACCTACCGATTAAATCCGACTCCGAACGACAGATTTTAAGAAAAACTTTTCATGACAATTTTTTATTTACTTTCAGAGTTTTTGCCAGAAGACTTCTGGGAGAAAGTCTTATTCGAAAAGTCAGAGCCGCGGTTTGAAGCACCTTTTAGCGTCTAATAGGCTGATTACCAGAAATCTTTTGAAAGCCAGCCGGCAAAGAAATATTTTTCATCTTTCTAAGCTAACAACACTTCTTACTAAACTACGGCAATTATTTGCCGATATCGTCCGATTTAACTCCATTAGAATTTTTCTTGTAGGGTTTTCTGAAGACGCAGCTGTATGTGAATGAGTTACAAACCTTAGTTGTCCTTAGAGGCTATATATCACATGCCATCGGTCTAATTCATATTGACTTATGAACGATATTATATTCCACACATAACATCATCACTATGCCTTTCAAACAAATAAAAAATTTCGATGACAAACACTTTTGTTTCCATTAAATTTATGGGCAGGAAACGCTTAATGAAATCGCTGTAGTTTAGTAGGTAGTGTTTTGACTTATTAGATATGAGTCCATGGTTCAAACCCCAGGTCAGACGTCACCAACGAAACGAAATATATTAACTATTTCTTCGTCTACCACCTTTCACCAGATTTCCGCCACTCATGTATAAAATTAACACACACAACATAAGTGATGTGAGAAGCTACGTCATAATCCTGCCTAAAGAGTTGTTATGACCAATTATGTATGTAATCGCTTAATGAAAAACCCAATAAAATATATTTATACGATTGAAATTTCAAAAAGGTTGGGTGACATTGGCTGATATTATGGCTGACTTCCAAAATGTTATTTGCTTTGTGTTTGAACAAAGTAAAGTGTTTCATAAAGTCGCTATACAAAATGTTTACAATGTATACTGTTTCATAACGCCGTCAATGTGTATTTTTAACGCAGTCAAAAAGCAATCAGGCATCGGATTTATAGTTGATGCATTGTTTGGTTACTTTGCATGTCGACATAATTTATATACCGTAGTAGAACTGCATACAAACTTTGTATTGATACATTTTGAAAGTTAGCCTATTTTTGGTGACTAGAGTAGAAAAACAACCTTGATATTTGCATACATTCATATATAATTGGGCATTACAACCCTTCAGTCAAGATTACGACCTAGTTTCTCACACCACTTATGTTGTGTGTGTTAATTTTATATATCAGTGGCGGGACCTACAGTTCAAAGTCGATTCCGAACGAGAGATTTTTGAGAAACTCTTCATGGCAATTTTATTTACCCTCAGAGTTTTTGCCAGAAATCTGATGAGAGGAAGTCGCTGAAGAAATATTTTTTTGTATTTTGTTTTGATGTTTGGCATGTGAATAACAATTAAATTTTTTATTTAAATTTCTTATAAGATGTATGCTATGATTACTACTGTAGCATAATTAATTAATAAAGATATAATAACAATAATAAATAAATATCAAAGAAATATTTAAATTGCTTCTATAGTTACCAAAAATTTTTATAAAAATTTTATAATTTTTTTTTATAATTTTTTATAAATTTTTTTATGAATTTTTTATAATTTTTTTTAATCAGTTTTTTTTATATTTCTTCTTACCATTTTTTAGCCAAAACAAATTCAGAAATTTTCTCTGCAATTCATTAAACTTTAGTAGCTTTCACCTCGAATGAGGTTTTTGGTTGCTAAACAGCAACGATAATCATTAACAAACCGAGACCACAAAAACATTATTTGTTTCGTAATTTTTTTTCCCCACACTTTTTTATTGTTTAAAAACCAAAGCGAGACCGAATACAATTAATAAAGAAGAAGAGTGGTAAGATAATTTATTAAATATTTTATTTTTTTATGTAATATGATAAATAAAGTTTATAAATTTTGAAAAGGGATATGATATAAGAAAATGATATGAGAATAAGTTCGTTCACTTTTTATTTTTTTTTATTATTTTCAAGAATTTTTTTTCAATCAATTTTTAACAAGATTTATGGATTTTATGACTTTAGTTTCGTTCGATTTTTATATTCATGTTTTACTTTTTTGTTTTTGTTATTGTTTAAGGTTTTCGTTTTTATTTTTTTTTTCTTTTATTCTTCTCTACTATTTTTGTAACAATTAAATTTAATTGCTGTTTTTCTTACATTTTTTTTAATTTTCGTTTTTGGTTTCTATTCCGTTCTTTAAGTTGAATTTTTCTTTCTTTTCATTTCATTCCATTTACAATAACAAATTATAGCTTGTCACGCATTTAACGGTAGCAGTTTCATTCATAATTTATTTATTCATTCAAATTTGTCAAAATGTATTAAAAAAGACACGAAAAAAACACATCACCTTCCAAGCTTAGTTTGGTGGTATCGTTCACACTCGAACAAAAAAAGTCAAAGAACTTACACACACATACACACATTGTATTTAACGCAATTATACATACATAGACATTCTATTTGAGAGCAACAACGTATTTTTATTGTAAAAATTTAACGCACTCACGTTATAGTCGTAGTACACGTAATGATTATTAAAATATTTTCATAAACATTTAACACAAGCAAAAAAAACAGAAGAAGGAATTTTGTTTTCCTTTTAATTTTCTATTATCTAACGACACTGTTTTGTATTTGTTATTGCTTTACTTAGCAGTTACTTCTTCTTTCATTTCTTCTTTTTTTAATATATTTTGAATAAAAATTATTTAAACTTTCCGTTACATTTTTGGTTTAACATCCTTACGGCCCGAATATCGTTAAACGACTGAAAAGCTTTTTACTCTTCTTTAAATTTACCTGGTTTTACAAGGCTTTTTCATTTCCATACTCAAATAAACGAATCCTTACGATTTCCTTAAGCTCGCAAAAAACGTTATAAAGTTCTTTATCTCTTGCTTTTTTAATAACCACAATGTTTCTCTTTACTCCTCTCTCTCTCTTTACACTCTCTCTCTTATTTGTAATTTTTTGTTTCTATGTTTCCCTTTTTTTTTTTGGAAAATATTGCGTAGGTCATATCCTTATTACTTGCAGTATTATAAGGGTATGTTTTTGTTTTTGTTGCTGTTGTTGCTATTATTGTTATTGCAAATGTAATGTTATTTTCTGCCTCTAGAGACAAAAGCTTTCATTCTACTTACATTTACACTTAATCTCTCCCTCTCTCTCTCGCTGTATTTGGCTTCTCACCAACTCTTATGTTGTTTTGTTTTTATTTGTTCCTTCAACGCACTCAACAAAATGTTTAATGCGTGGGTCGTTTCTTTTGTGTGTAACAAACACACAACACCTTTTGTTCTTTTTCTTTTATTTTTAACATACCACGTACGTATGTAAGAAAGAATGAAAGCAGTTTGGTTTTTTCTAAAGAATACGCTGCATGTTAAAAATAAATTATTTTCCAGATTTAGCACACAATACAATACCAAAAGGATAGTTTTAATGAGACACTTGCAAATGAAAAGGCCAGACAGGTGTATTGTATTAAAATCGTACAGCCAGTAACAAATATTACTTTTTATTTTATATTTAGAAAAAGTAATCATATAGTACAGCTTATATCCCACAAGGAAACCAGTCAGGATTACAAATATAGAAAAGAACGTAGAAGTACAGGGAAAACTAATATATGCCTCATCTATTTTGAGATCACGCCCGAGACAAATGAATTTGAATTAAAAAAAAATATTTTTAAGAATAATTCAACATAAATTGCAAATATTATAAATGCCAAGCTATCAAATGCGTACTCAGTTACGCTTCTGATCAGGCATGGGTATCGGAGTTCTTTTGCATACAATTATTGTCCTAAAATTTAAGAGAAAAGACTTTGGCTCCTTATACACCATAATTTGAACACTAATAAAACAACTATTAAGTCGTCGTAGACTAGTGGGTAGTGTGTTGGCTTATTAGACGTGAGGCCAGGGTTCAAAACCCAGGTCAGGCATCTCCAACAAAATGAAATTTTAAAAGAAATATTACTTCGACGACTTCCTCTCAGCAGATTTTTGGCAAAAACTCTGAGCGTAAATAAGAAATTGCCATGAAAAGTTCCTCAAAAAAAAAAAAAAAAAACGTAGGTCTCGCCATGTACAAAATTAACCCACAGAACATAAGCATCATAAGAAGCTAGGTCACAATCCTAACTGAACGTTTGTAATGACCAAATATGTTTGTAATGTAACTACTAATACCGGATCTAGCCAAGGTTGCATCTTGTCTATTCCAGCTTGTAATATTTATTCTGTCTTGACCCATCGATGCTTGGAATTCCTTGGGAGACTAACTAATCTAAACACAAACGACACAAGTAAAGATTCTAGTGCATCTTTGTCGTTGCAGACAATTTTATTTTTCTTTTCGATGAACCTTTATAGTCAGAGTTCAATAGGTAGCAACTAGACGACTTTAAACGGGTAGTAATGGAATACTTGTCACTCGAGTAACTTGACGTTGAGAACCATGGGCATTGCTTGTTACAGGATTCCACACCATGACTTATCGAAGAGAAGGAAATGGGAGAAATGGTATGATTGCCAGCATAACGTTACGTTGCTGGCGAAGACACCTTTTCAGTGTCATTAGGGCTATCGCACCGAGACAATAATGTCGGCTTATATCTCGGGAGGAGGAAAAGCACAATACGTAAAGATGGCAAATGCAAATTCCTATATAAAGTTGAGAAAAGTTCGAGCCTTTACGCTCATTAGTGGTATAAATCTGAATTGAGTCCTACACTCCACGTTTTGTTTATTGCTACAGTATTGTTTGCCTCAAAGCCTCCTGGTATTCATTGCAACAAAAATGTCTTTCGCGGTGAAATCGATTAAGTAGTTGGTATCGGCCGTTTGGGAATATCTACCAATAAAGTTGGCCTTAAAATCAATGTAAGGAAATTGAAATAAATTTGGATTCGTAACTTGTAACTAAGACTTCAAGACTTTATTAAGTGACTGACAGTTTCTTTCGTCTTCTTCGGATTGCAACTTCTGTGAAAATTACGTGAAGCATCGCTAAGCCAGAAACGTTTGCCTCTCTATTAGACAATATATAGGAAGCACTGAGACCTTACAATAAATGTCCAGTAGATATAGGAATATGTGCTGTTTCTTCCTCTCTGACTTAGAGGTTGGCCACCTTTGCCTAGCGGCCGAACGGGTTCTCCTTTCCTAACAGTTTAGTTCTCGTTCTGGCTACTACGTCCACAACACAGTTTCTAAGTATGCCTCATAGCCTAGGAATACAATTTAATGTAGGCATTCGAATATTCTGCTATTTCCCAGAGAATTAAGCGATATTCATGGATAATCCATGGATAGTCCTTTTAGACAGACTGGCTGTCTAAGAATATCCGCATATTCGCAGGGAATAATATGTTCCTAAACAGGCCTATAATCGTCATAAGAAATCCTTTGAATTCATCCCGAAAGAAACTGCAATGATCCGGTAATCTGCATAAGAGTGTGTTGTAAACACCCAATTTCCTTTTTCTAACAGCGAGTTCATGCTGATTGCCTCAAATCTTGTCTGTAGGAGAAGTTCAGTAGAATGGCATGAAAATTCTGGTAGGTGGATATCCTCAGGGTTTTAGTAATAATGATAGCAGAATGCCTTCTCATGCTGTATAGCATCCTATATACCAGAGGGGCGAATGATAACCCTTTAACGGTTCAATTATACTCTCAATAACCAGGTTGTGAGAAATAGTTCTTAGTCAACAACATGAGTCTAATCTTGTACGAGGTTTTTTTGCACCACTTAGGAAGGATCTCGAAAGCTTTATTAGCCACTTTGAGAGTAAGTCCGAGTATATGCTTGATATTAATGTTTATAGATCTTCATCATTACCCACCCCTTTGAAAACGTTTTTCGTAAACTGCGTAAGTAGATTCGCCATGGTCTAGTAAGTAGTGTGTTGGCTTATTAGACGAAAAGCCAGGGTTCGAGCTCCAGGCCAGACATCAAAATAAAATACAAAAAGTATTTCTTCGGCGACTTCCTCTCAGCAGATTTCTGCCAAAAACTCTAAGAATAAATAAAAATTGCCATGAAAAGAATCTCAAAAAATCTGTCGTTCGTAGTCGACTTGAAACTGTAGGTCCCGCCACTTATGTATGAAATTAACACACACAACATAAGTAGTGTGGGAAACTGGGTCGTAATCCAGACTGAAGGGTTGTAATGACCAATTATAATTATGCGTAAGTAGATTATCCCTAAACAGGATCCATAAAACGATGGATTAGAAGACATTTTTCATAATGTTTTTAGTCTCGTTAATAATTGTTAAAAGCCAGACACTGGAAAAGATAAGCAATAGTTCGTAGACCTGTAGTCTTTTTCCTTAGAAACCTTCTGCCTCAATAAACTCGAAAACATTTCTCCTTTACCCCGATGCAAAACTACCCCTTAATACAGGGAAATCTTTAAAACTTTTAACTGTTATACACAATATTTAAGAGAAACCATTCTTCTCTTTTGTTTTATAATCTTCCATTGATTCTCTTGGCATATCTCCAGAAAGCTTTCTTCTTCTCTTTCTACTCTTTTCACTTTCAAACATAATTGTTATTGTTATGTTGTATTGGAGTAAATGCTTTTCATTTGACGTTATTTTAATAACGTCTGTGCTCTAATTTATATTTTTTATAACAATTTTAATCGTTATTTCGTAATGATAAGCACAGTTCGTAGAAAATTGAAAATTTTTTGTTTGTTTCGGGTTAACCAGCAGAGTATTTATTTTAAAAATAAAATCGTTTTGAGTTTTTGAGGTTTCAGAGATGTAGACGCACGTGTATTACAGCTAACAAAAGATGTATGATGGATTACAATATTAAAATTCAAAATTTTATTTAACAAATCCATCAAATTTTCATTATATTTCTGTGTTTTTTTTTTGATTTTCTTAACATACGTAGATTAGTTCAATAACAGTCTTGTTTTCTTTGAGAACCATCATTTTAAAGTTCTAGCGGAATGTTTAGTGTCATTGTCCTTCAGACCCTACCATCTCACTAGCTCTTCTTTCTATTCAAAGGCAATAATACTTTTCTGTAGAATATCCCGGTAACTAATAGAGTTTAATTCTGAATTTAAATAGTTGAACTAACTTCAAGTGGCATTATTTTCAAACCAGCAATGGAGTGTGGCTTCACACATTTTTATGCAAAAAGGAGAGGTACCGGATGGACGCATTCTTGCCGTTGCAGACAATTTCATATTTCTTTTCGATGGACCTTAATAGCAAGGGTTCAGTAGGTAGTATGACTGAACGACTGGAAAAGAGAAATCATTGAAAACTGGTCACTCGAGTAACCTGACGATGGGAACTATTTTAAGTTTTGGTTACATGATTCCACACTATGACTTCTCGACATAGTTCATTGTTTTTAATGTGAATAGAAGGTAATGGAAAATGGCATGACTTCATAAGCAATTGCCTACAGTCTTTTACACTGCTGGTGGTGGCACCTTTTCGGAGGCTTTAGGGCTGCCGGAACGTTGTAGAATTTTCAAAGCGGCGTAAAGCATGGTGTAAATCAGAACTGAGTTCTTTCTTCCACATTTTTTCATTGCTACAGTATTGTGTGCTTCGGAGCCTCCAGGAAGCACTGAAATAATTTTATAAGAATTAGGCGCACCCAACCAACGTTCCTTTAACTCAAATTAATTTTTTAGTTTAAAGGTTTTAATATCCATGGCTTCCAGTATCAGCAAAAGTGGTTTGCATAGTTTTTATTAAAATTGCTTATTGCCCTCTGCCTCTTCAATTTAAAGGAGGAAGACAGTGTTAAATTTTTGTACAAATATCGCTGAACATTGACACTTTATTTGTGGGCCTTTTGTTGAAGCTACTTTTATCAAATTACATACATACATACATAATTAGTCATTACAATCCTTTAGTCAGGATCACGATCTAGCTTCTCACACCACTTATACTGTGTGTTAATTTTATACATGAGTACATGAGTTATACATGAGTGTAAAATGGACTACGAACGACAAATTCTTGAGAAACTTTTCTGGGCAATTTTTATTTACTACCGAACTTTTTCCAGAAATTTGCTGTGAGGCAATCACCGAAGAAACATTTTTTCACGTTGCTTGTAATTGGCAACTTTTGACCTGGGGTTTAAACCGTGGCCTCATGCTAAATCGACTACGGCGATTTAAGCTGACTAAACCATACACTTAAGTCGCCGTGGTCGAGTAGGTAGTGTGTTGCCTTAGTAGACGTAAGGCCGCGGTTCAAACCCCAGGTCAGACATCAAAACGAAATATGAAAATATTTTTTAATCGCCGACTTCCTCTCAGCAGATATCTGGCAAAAACTGTGAGAGTAAATGAAACTGCCATGAAAAGTTTCTCAAAGATCTGCCGTTCGCAGTCGACTTTAAACTGTAGGTCCCGCCACTCATGTATAAAATTAACACACACAACATGAGTGGTGTGAGAAACTAGGCCGTAATCCTGACTGAAGGGTTATAATGGCCAATTATGCATGTATGTATGTATACCAGAGGTCAGCAATGAGTATTAAAACGATGAGTAGATTCGAATCATATTTATAATTTCTGATACTTATACGCATTCATACTTATTTTAATGTCATACTCAAACTACTCATATACAAAGTTTGAATTACTCATGTTAATCATACTTAACAATACGTATGATGTTATTGGTTTCGACTTTTCGAATCACAAAATAAGTGTGATTCGCGTACGAACACTACAATACTCTCTAGAAGGTTGTGTGTTTGCGCTGATTGCTGTTTTTTTTTTTCTTCTTTTTTTGTAAATGCAACAACAACAAAGACTGTCAATTTTGATGAATGATTCGAATCATTCGCATCATTTATGAGTATTATAAGTATTTTTCTAAATTTATGAATCTGAGTGAGTAGGCGTATGAATGAAACATATTTCGAATGTTATGAGTTTGATGTCAACGTTGTACTCATACTCCTTGCAACTTGTACTTAAAAATCAATGTTGTAATGAGTACGAATGAATCAGAGTAGTTGAATTTGAATACTGTTGACTCACTCATACTCAAAATTTCATGAGTACTTATGAGTAGCGAAGAAGCGATTCATTGCTGATCTCTGATGTATACCACATACATGGTCATTAAAAATTTTATGAAACCAACACCATAAGTATGGAAAAAGCAGCAATTAGACTGTTAGGTGACGGAAAATACGATCCAGCATTGCCATCTATATTTTAACTACTCTGCATGGGATCTACTCCGCTGTAAATTCACAAAATGTCTGAACAGTTTTCAGATGAATGTAGTGAAGGTCATAGTAGGTGAAAAAAGGCTATGAGTGCTCGTTGAGTTATTGTATGTTCTAGTTATTAGGAATAAATTTATATTTTGAAATATTTAAGCAGATTAAATCATTTCATTTAATAAACTGTAAATACCTTACGTAAAAATCAACCTTTAGTAGGTAACATTTTTAAATCAATATAAGCACTGGAATTTTATAAAAAAAATTTAAATAAATTTGAGCTGCCTAATTTAAACAATTTATTATATTATTATTCTATACTATACAGTATTATTTTATCGATTAAATTGGCACGTCATTTAAATTTCGAACAATAGAAAAACAATTTCCAAACTGAATAAAAAAAACTGAAAAAACAAAAATAAATGGAAATGAAAAGTAATATGTAATCTTCTTAATTGTCGGTAAGTGTTTAAAATAAATATAAAATGTTGAAATATATACTTAATAATGCTTAAACAAAGATTTACACACACAAAAAAAGAAAAAAAATGAGAAATGAAAAGGTTAAAAATAATTCCTCATTTCGTTTTTCTCTCTCTCTTCATAAGCTGCATGCAAACAACTTTTAATTCGTATTTAAAAAGTTTAAATTCACAAATTTCCACCTTCAAATATAAAAAATAAAATGAGAATAAATACATAATAACAGCACACACATGAGTACTTTAAGGCTAATCAAGAGAATTATATTTTGTTTTCCCTCCCTCCCACCTTCTAAGTCTCTCTACCGCTTCCCTTGCCTCTTTCATTTTTATCTATTTTTACGAGAATATTTCATCATTTACATACACAATCTAAACGAAACATGCAATGCTACTTGCAAAATACCAGAACACAGATACGGTAAATATGTTGCTATTTTTGTAAGATTTCCGTAAGTGGTGAAATGGTGATCAAAAAAGGAGAGGTTAAGACAGAAGGGTGAATGTGTAAGGTAGTAGTAAATCATCATATGGAGTTCGACTATAAAATGCACTACAGATGGAAGAAAATAGTGTCCTCTCTGAGGTAAGTTCGTTTTTAAAATATGAGCACCAGCAATAATAAAATGTTTTGTAATCAGCTAAGTTCAAAGCCTTGGAATTGTATTGCAGCAATGCCAAGCAAAATGCCATTAAAATCGACTGTACCGGGTTTTTTAGCTGTTCCGCTTAACGCTGTTTCAGTATTACGCAGTAGTATTGGGATTCCCCCAAAATCGCACACTGTATTGATACTTGTTGTATATGTATGATTGAAAATTAAATGGCCGTGCATCAACCAAAAGCGATTTCAATGCTTTCTGGTGTTAGTCTGCCCAGAATAAAGATGCCAACTGTATTTTACGAAGTCGCAATCACAGTATGAACGCTATTTTATTTAGCGCTGGAACTTATTGGAAAGTATCCCCCGCGTTAAGCAGGGTCTTACTGAACATGCAAACTTCTGTTATCAATAACTATGGTTTAACAAACTATGTCGACATTTCTGTTCAGTAATGTTCGTAATGAATTGTTTAACATTAGAAATATGCGCTGCACAACGTTTATGCCGTTGAGGAGCTCATAAAGTTCATTGCTGGATCAGATGACTAAATCACTGCCATCTCACACTGCACCAGAGATATTACGAAGGACTTTTCTCTTGAATACTCCTTGAGTTGCTGCATAGCTACGTAATAGCTTTCATGTTTCTGCACCATAGAGGATCACGGTGCGGGTGAGCAACTTGTAAAAAATTACAGCGTCGTTACGCGAAAAAGATCTCTGCTACAGATTTGCCTATTGGGCAATAATAACATCCGTTGAATATAGCGGTCCTACGCTTGATCTTCAGACTGACATCATTTTTACTGGTAACGGCTGATCTACGGTAAACAAGTTCACTAACATCATCGAAAGTATTATTATCAGTCGTAATCTGGTATCCGCTATGACGAAAGTCTCCACCTGTCTGCAAGATTTACTTCGTGTTGTCCTCATTTAATGATAGACCGACCCATCTTGGTAGATTCTCATCCAACAAAGGACAGCAGCGAGCAACAAAGACGGCAGTAATATCTCGCTTACATGGCGGTATACATGGCGTTTGCGTACACAAGCAACTGTACAATTTTGTGGAAAATTGTGCCAATGACATGCACTCCTGCCTGCAATAGAAGGTTTTCTATTACGAAGTTAAAAAGGTCACATGAAATCCCAAAAGGTTCGAAAAAGTCTATTATTTTGTTTGTTGAGCCGCAGGAATTGCTCAGCATCATTCTGCACAGTCGTAACAGCATCACAAGAATATAGAGTTCAAATATCAGACACGATTCCTTATATGGTTATCGAAGGCTGCCTTAAAATCAATAAAAAGTGGGGTGTGTCGGCTTGGCTCTTCTCCAGTATTTGACGTAATGAATAAATTTGATGGATGGTGGACTTACCAGGTCTGAATAAGGTCCAGTCCACACAATACTCCTGTAAGAATCATATATGAGATAGGGAGGTTGCTTGTAGCCCTGTAGTTGGTGCATACTTTGTGGTTTGTCTATTACAGGACAAGACAAACACTGAAGTTCAAATTGTTGGGCATGCTTTTCTTTAATTATATTGTGTAAAATAGCAAATGCATAGACGCTGTTAGCTTTTTAAACAATCCAGCTGGGAAATCATCCGTCTGACAACTTCTAGAATCAGACTATTGATTCCATCATTCGTGGGCTTTTTTGTTATTGCAATTGGATCTCTGTTTACCACTTTTTTGTGTTTTTCTCTTGGAATATACATTCAGAATTCATTCTTTACAACAATATTTATGTTTATTTCAGAAACAAATATTTCATTTTAAAATCGTGGTAATCGATGCAAAGTAAACCCGTCTTAAAGATTTACAATCCAAATACCAAATCAAACATGCTTACATATTTTAAGCGCCATAGCCTCTGAAATAAAGCCTACTTATAAGTCCGCATACACATTCATGTAGGTTAATCGGATGTTAGCAGTACACCCACACAAAGCCAGCCAGTTTTCTTTGCTCGTTCTCACTCACTCTCCATGATATATGTACGTACGTTGACACCAACACGAACATGCATTGAATAAACACATGCTAAAAATCAACAACTACAACGCCAACAAGACAAGAAAAAAAAAGAACAGCAATAACAACCATAAAAGAGAAGTACAAGCCAAATTAAATAATTGAGCGCACATTAGTGCACTTCCGCGTAATGTTCACTTCCGTTAAGAGTTTCGTGTTCCTTTTTTTATTATTTTTTTCTCTTCTGCTCTCACTCTCTGCTAGCATAGCTTCCCTGTTTTTCATTAGAAATGTTAAAAATATTTTTCATAAAATATTTCAAAGAAAAACAAAAAAATAATTAAAAAAATGAATCAGGACATGTACTCGCTATCTTCAACTCGCTTAAAAAGTAGGTGAAGCCTTATGCTTAACTATGTCGAGAACTGCACTGATATTAAGTAGTTCAGAACCATGAAAAAGAACAGAAGATGAACGACCAGGAAAAAGAACAAGTTACAAACGATTTACAAAGAAAAAAGGGAACATCGCGTTGTAAAGACTATTTATGAAGAAAAAGGGAAAAAATTTAAAAAAATTATGAAAAGATTTTATAAACAAATATGATGTCATGGTTGAAATAAAAAAAATTTTAATAAAATAAAATCAAAGAGAAGAACTATATAGAACAACAAGTAAGACTTTTATTAAAAATATAAAGACTTATTCGAGACAGAAAGTAAAAAAAAAAAAACCCAAGACTTTACAGAAAAATTTTAAAAATTGTCAGTAACTCAGCCGTAATAAAGGCGAGTAAAAGTCTTGAAATTGCCATAGTCTAGTAGATAGTCTGCTGGTTTATTAGACGTGATGTCACGGTTCTAACCGCAGATCAGACATCTAAAAATAAAACGAAACGAAATATAAAAAACATTTCTTTGGCGGCTTCCTCTCAGCAGCTTTCTGGCAAAAATTCTGTGAGTAAATAAGAACTTGCAGTGAAAAGTTTCTCAAAAATCTGTCGTTCGGAATCGACTTTAAACTATAGGTCCCGCCGCTCATGTATAAAACTAACACACCCACAACATAACTGGTGTGAGGGACTTATTCGGAATACTGAGTGAAGACCAATTACGTATGTACATATGTATGTATGTATGTATGTATGTATGCAAAGGTTTTATTGGGCAAAATAATTTTATTTTTATGAAAGCAAGCTCCACTTCCGATTGCTCTGCAAACGTGGTCCGTGTTTAGACTTTGTTGAATGATGTGTAAGAATTCACTGATCGATTGCTTATGAGCTGACCAGGGCCGGTACGGAGCTAACAATTTCCGCCATGTTACACAAATATTCCTATTACTTCTGTTAATTTTGATCTTGTACACTCGTTCCACCCAGAAGCTCATTCTCGTTGGCAGCGGCAGGGTACGTGCAATATTGCCCGACTCTGCTGGCAATGTGTGGACAGGAACAGGACTGACTCATGTCTGTCCTTAAATCTATGGACACCCATCGCACAATGGCGATCCTTACGGGCCATTGTCCTGTTGATAGGCATACCGAAAGACTTTACATTCCAACTAATGACTTCTGCAGGAGCTGTGGGTCTGAGAAGGAGGACGAGACTATTTTTCATCTCATGTGTCAATGCGGAGTCTGCTTATGACTGTGATCAAGTGCTAACGTGTAAAATTCCGAGATCGCTGAAGTGTTTCAAAAAAATAATATTAAAAATAAAAACAATTGTCTTGTTACAATTTAAAGAAAATAAAAAATTAAAACAAGAACAATTTATATTTCAAACATTCTTTTGTATAAAAACAATTTACATTGCTATCGTGGATAATGATAGCAATGATAGTAGTGACGATGATGATATTTGCTGGCAAGTAGTCACATCGAGTAAAACAAGAAAACGTAGGCAAAGCAAATCACCAAAAATATTCTTAAACAAAAGACAAAACACCAACAAAAACAACAGCATTGCTTCTGTATCAACAAAAATAAATACAAACAACAATATTAACAGTGTAAGTCAAAATAAATTTTCGAGTTTAAGTGACGATGATCGAGATAATGATACCGAAGCTTATAATAAACAGACAAACAATAATGATACACCAAAACCACCTCCAATTATCATACCTAATGTATCAGATATAAGCGCTATGATAAAAAGTTTTAACACCTTAATACCATCCTCATTATTTAATTACAAAACTTTAAGAGACGGACAGATAAGAATTATGGTAAAAGATATTGGAAAATATAGATATGATCTCATTCCTAAAAGTTAAAAATATAATGTTTCACACATACCAACTGAAACAAGAAAGAGCTTACAGAGTTGTAGTTAAAAACCTACATCCACCAACACCAAATGATGTAATAAAAAGTGCTATAGAAAATCTAGGACATAGAGTCAGAAATGTCACCAATATTAAGAGCAGAATTACAAAAGACTCTTTACCAATGTCCTTCGTTGATTTAGAGCCAAGTTCAAACAATAAAGACATATATGAGACTAAAACTCTGTGCAGTGCTATTGTGAATATAGTACCACCAAAAAAGACAAATGATCTCGTACAATGCCACCGTTGCCAGGAATTTGGGCACACTAAAACTTATTGCAGGAAATCTGTTAATTGCGTTAAATGTGGTTTAGGTCATTTAACTGCAAATTGTACTAAGGATAATGATAGTGAACCAAGATGTGTTAATTGCTTACAAAACCATTCAGAAAGCTATAAAGGCTGCATTGTATATAAACAGCTCCTAAAGAAAAAAGACAACAAAAAATAAGTAATAAACATCACAGCGCTACTTATAACTACAACAACGATGAGTATCCCTACCTAAACAACAACACATTTGAACCAAACTTGAACGTAAATCAGAATAACAAATCTTACTCTGAAATGCTTAAAACTGATCAGAAAAATTCATTTGAAAAGTTACAACATTTAATACAAAACCAAATTGAGTTAACTAACAAACTACTTAATATGATGACGGTTTTGATTGCCAAACTATGCAATTAAATTTAAATATTGCAATATGGAATGCTAATGGGCTTTCCAACCACACTAATGAAGTTGAATTATTTCTTAAATTGCATTATATTGACATAATGTTAGTGTCATAGACACATTTTACTTCCAGATCCTTCTTTAAAATAAGAGGATATGAATTGATAACGGCAAATCACCCTGATGACAGAGCACATGCTGGGGCTGCAATTTTAATAAAATCGACAATAAAATATGAACTATTAGATGTAGTAAGAGAGCCATATCTTCAAGCTGCTTGTATCAAAGTCATATGTGATCAAAACAGTATTTCGTTCTGTGCTATTTATTTTCCACCTCGATTTTCAGTGAAATTGCCTACTTTTCAAAACTTTTTTTATAAATTGGGACACAGATTTTTCGTTGCAGGCGATTTTAATGCCAAACACCCCTGGTGGGGTTCAAGACTAGTTAATCCTAAGGGTAGCGAGCTTTACAGATGTATAGTTAATAATAATTACTCTGTCCTATCAACCGGTAATCCAACTTATTGGCCTACAGATACTACAAAAATACCTGACGTCTTAGATTTTGCTGTTTTTTCTGGAATTTCTAGTCAACTTCTTGACATTGCGAATATTGACGAACTCAGCTCTGACCACACACCTCTCATAGCCACACTTAATACTACTTTTGAGCCAGATACAACAAAAACTATCATAAATAGTAGAACCGATTTAAAATCGTTTTCTACTTGGATTGAGAGAAATATAAATCTTAATATATCTCTAAAAACTCTTGCAGAAATTGATGATGCTGTTGAAAGGCTTAATTATGTAATTCATAAAGCAGGATTTTTATCAACTCCAAAATCACCAATTCAACGTAATCATAACCAAATTTTGTTAACATCTGAGATCAGGCAGCTTTTATTAATAAATAGAAGGCTTAGAAAAAGATGGCAAAATAGCAGAGATCCTAACGACAAACGCATTTTTAATAAAGCTGCTAAAGACCTCAAAATTGCTCTTTATAATATAAAAAATGATCAGATTGGTACCTATCTTAGTAATTTGAATACCAATAATATAAAAAATAATGAGTTCTCGTTGTGGAATGCCACCAAATATATAAAAAGACCAACAAAAAGAAATGCTCCTGTGAAAGATAGTAGCAATGTATGATGCAAAACCGATAAAAGCAAGGCAGAAGCATTTGCTTGTCATCTACAAAATACTTTCCAACCTTACGAAAATCCTAACCCTTTTAGTGATGAAATAAATGCATTTCTAGATAGTTCTTGCCCTATGGATTGGCCAATAAAGCATGTGTCCCCAACTGAAGTAAAAGAAGAAATAAAAAAAACTAAACTGCAAAAAGTCCCTGGTTACGACGGCATAAATGGAAAAGCAATTCAAGCACTGCCAAAAAAGGCTATCTTATATTTAACACTTATTTATAACTCTATGTTAAGACTGACTTACTTTCCCTCGCAGTGGAAGTGCGCAGAGATAATAATGGTAAATAAACCGAACAAGCCTGAAGGAAATCTTGCATCCTATAGACCCATAAGTTTACTGCCTATATTCTCCAAAATATTTGAAAGAATATTTTTGAAGAGATTATTGCCAGTTTTGGAAAAAAAACAACATCATTCCTGATCACCAATTTGGTTTTAGGAAAAAACATGGTACTCCGGAACAATGCCATCGTATCGTTGCATTTATAAGAGATACATTGGAAAACAAAAAATATTGTTCAGGGGTTTTTCTGGATGTACAGCAGGCCTTTGATAAAGTATGGCATGGTGGGTTATATTTCAAACTGAAAAAATTACTTCCAACCCCATTTTATTTGCTCTTGATATCGTACCTAACTGAAAGAAACTTCTATGTGAAAATAAACAGCACGTTTTCCCAAATATGCGATATTCAAGCAGGTGTTCCCCAGGGTAGCGTACTTGGACCAATACTATACACAATTTTCACCTCAGATATTCCAATCAGCGAACGCGCTTTAATTGCAACATATGCAGATGATACTGCTATTTTAACGGCCGATGTTTGTCCAAACAACGCATCAGTTCAGCTTTAATATGAACTGAATGCAATTGCAGCTTGGCTAAACAAATGGAACATCAAGGTCAACAGCGAAAAATCAACACATGTCACATTTTCATTACGACGAGGTAACTGCCCAGAGATACGTCTAAACAATAATCCTATCCCTCAAAGTGACCGCGTGAAATATTTAGGAATGCATATTGACAGAAGGTTAACATGGAAGACTCATATAAAAATGAAGAAGCAGCAGTTAAATATAAAAACAAAACGTCTATTCTGGCTATTAGGCCCAAAATCTCGTTTGAGTTTAGGAAACAAAGTACTGATTTACAAAACTATCCTGAAACCAGTTTGGACCTATGGAATTCAAATTTGTGGAACGGCCAGCAATTCGAATATTGAAATACTTCAACGTTACCAGTCAAAAACTCTGAGGCTCATTGTCAACGCTCCATGGTTTGTATCGAATTTTTCAATCCACAATGATCTTTCCATCCCAAAGGTAATAGACGAAATAAGAAGGTTCAGTAAAAACTATTTAGACAGGCTAATTCACCACGACAATCCATTAGCTATTGCTCTTCTTGATCACACCAACGAAATAAATCGACTGAAAAGGCATCACATACTGGATTTGCCATTTCGAAATTAATTATATATGTATCTATTTTTCTGTTTATAAATATGTAAATATGTATATACTTAACTACTATTAATTTATAGATAAAATTTGCATAAGTATGTATGTTGTTGGTCTCAATGGAGTTCAACAAATATGTCAAATTAATATTGTATCAAATTTGCTTATTATCCCAAAGGGGTAGATTGTAAATAAAGTGTTGAGAAAAAAAAAATGTGTCAATGCACTGCTCTTGCCATGAAGAGACGCTGATTTCTTACATCGAATTTTCTGACATTGTTGACCCATCTCGTTGAAGTCGCCGTAGTCTAGTAGGTAGTGCGTTGGCTTATTAGACGTAAAGCCAGGGTTCGAGCCCCAGGCTAGACATCAAAACAAAATACAAAAAGTATTTCTTCGGCGACTTCCTCTCAGCAGATTTCTGGCAAAAACTCTGAGAGTAAATACCTAAAATTGCCATGAAAAAGTTTCTCAAAAATCTGTTGTTCGGAGTCGACTTTAAAATGTAGGTCCCACCACTCATGTATAAAATTAACACACACAACATAAGTGGTGTGAGAAACTAGTACGTTGTACAATGGGTCAATTCGACCTCCGAGTACTGTACTTGTCTTAGTTGCCAAGTCCTCTAACCTAACCTATCTTAAGGTTGCTGCAATAGCAAGATGTATTTTTGGACTCGCAATGGTTTTGTCCAGGGAATGGTTGACCCCGAGGTAGAATTAATTGTGGTATCACAATGGTTCTAAATGGTGGCCTATGTGTGATCTCTACCTTCAAAGGGGTCCGCCACCTAACCTAATCTAACCTATGGAACTCAAAATAAGCTAATGTATCGAAACATGTCTTATTATTTTCGAAAACAATTTTTTTTAAATAATTTACTTAAACCCAGCATTTTAAACGAAGTAAATTTAATTGCTTAAAACGTTTTTAAACAAAAAATTAGAATCTATTGACAATCTTATTAACGCTATCAAATGTTGAAATTTATTTTAACAGAAGTTGCATTTTAACTTTAAACAGCCAAGGGAATACAAATCACAGACATTTGGTAAGAAAGCAATGGCCATAAATATTATTGTTTTCCCCACGGAAAACTAGTGCAACAGACTTGTTGTGCCATATAAAATCATTGTATGTATATAGTTTGCAACAATATACAGACATACACATACATCCATATTCACGCACATATATATATATCATGTTTGAGGTATTTATTTGCAGTTAAAGTATCGAACTACAGCAGCAGAAAGCATGCAAAACCTGGCATTTGCATCAATTGCATTGTGGTAGTTGGTTGAACAATTGCAACACAACCAAATCATCGACATGGATCATCACAAAGACGTATAATATTTATAAATGTATAAAAGGATGTGCATGTATGTATATTGGTGTTAGTGTGAAAGAGTGTCTGTATGCGTATATAGAAATAAGCATGGAGTAGAGATATACGCGGTTTGAAATGTTGATATACTTTATTTATTTCGAGTTTTACCTCATAACCACAATCATTAACAAATACAGTTGCATTAACAACACATGCATGTGTGTGTATATGTGTGCTGATGTATATTCTTCAACATGGCCACACAGGATAAAAACTAAAATTGTAGTTCAGCATAACATTTAACATTATATGCACTCACACATATACAAACATCTTTTAGACACAAACTGTATCTGCTTCACTTACACATTAACTCACACATATATATATATATGTGTATGTATGAAAGTATAAACATTTACTCACACATTTGGTGGTAAATTGTTTTGTATGTTTAAAGGTTTTTACTCCATATTCAGTGTGGTACGTGTCTCTTATGGTTTATAAATCTTAAACTCTCTACCATACAACGCACAACGGCAAAATACGGCCTTATTGAGTAGAGCTCTCTTAAGCCGCGTTTGTTTGTTTATGTACATATGCATGGTGGTAGTAGTATGTGTAAACACATACAACATAAACTCCTACAGCATGGCATAGTATCAAACGTTTTGTATCTGATTTGTGCAAAAGCGAGGGAGAGAGAGAGCGAGTGAGTGCTTGCATAAGTATACATTCGTGTTGCAATTCAAGTGTGTTTTGGCTGTTGGTGTTAATGTGTGTGTGTGTGTTTAAACCATAAGTGCATTAGTACAATAAATTGCAATTAGCAGTTGTTTACGCTTTAAATGAAGAAAGAAAAAGAAAAAACACACCCGTTAAATAAGCAATTAAAAATTGTTCCACACAGCAAATATAACGTATAAAACAATACAAAACATTCAAACGCTAAAAATAAAACGCTTTTTAATAAATATTTTTATTTTTATACGCTTATTGGCTGTATTGGATGTTAAAAGCAAAAAAGAGTTAAGAAGATGTGAAGTAGTTTTCTGTTTCCGGTTACAAGTAGCACAATATTCTTTAATGGAATTATTACTCTCCATTATAACAAGTGGATTGAGAAAAATAATAATTAAACATGGCTTCCGGACTTATGAACTAACATACATACATATGAGTAAATTAGTATTGCTTTTACGTTAGCTCAGCATATTTTTGAAGTTTAAATTAAATAAAGTCAACGAAAATGATTTAATGGCTTTTGCACTCTATAAAGTGAAAACCTTTGATATCTTATAAGGATTGGTGCTTGAATTATTGGTCCTTATGTCAAGTGTTTGCGGTTTTTTTATTACTGGATTGTTGATTAATATGTATCGAACATTTCTGTTGTCTTATTTTCAGTGTAGTCTAGTATGTAGTGTGTTGGCTTATCAGACGTAAAGCCAGGGTTTAAACCCCAGGCCAGACACCAAATAAAATACAAGAAGTATTTCTTCGGCGACTTCCTCTCAGCAGATTTCTTCGCTGCAATAAGTACATAAAAATTATATTTTCCTCTCTCTCTCTCTGTTTACCTCTACTCTTCCATTAGTTTCATGAGTTATTTTAAGATCTGCTTTTTATTTCTGTTTTTTTCTCGTGTCCGAAATGTCAACAATAAAATGATTTTTTTTTGTTTTCTATTCTTCAAATTAAATAATTTTTAATAGTTTTGCCGGCCTGTTTCTCTAGTGCTGCAGTGTGTTATATAAACTATAATTTTTTGCATTTTTTTCTTCTTCTTTGTGTTTATACTTCATTATGCTTGAAATGGTAATGAGTTTAATTGTGTTGTTGCAACATTTTTCTACTTTTTCATTTCATTTTTGTTTGCTACTTGTTTTTTTTTATTTTCTGAAATTTTTTTTTATTTTTTGAAATTATTTGAATTTATACTCTACACCTGACAAAACAGTTCTTTAGATGCCAGCAAACAGTTTTTGCTTCAAATTCGAAATGTACAGCTGGACTGTACCACATACACTACATATTCTATTACAATTTTATGGAATGTTTAGAAAGATTTTTGAAGTCGCCGTAGGCTAGTAGGTAGTGCGTTGGCTTATTAGACATAAAGCCACGGTCCAAACCCCACTTCAGACATCAAAACGAAAATATGAAAAAGTATTTCTTCGGCGACTTCCTCTCAGAAGATTTCTGGCTAAAACTCTGCGAGTAAATTAAATTGCCTTGAAAAGTGTCTCAAAACTCTGTCGTTCGGAGACGACTTTAAACTTTACCGCACACAACATAAGTGTTGTGAGAAACTAGGTCGTAATCCTGACTGAGGGGTTGTAATGATCAATTATGTTATGTATATATGTAGGGATAATATAAAGTCTAATATATAGAATATATGAGGAAGAGGACGATTTACGGGAACATATACCGTGAACTTTTGCGACGTTAATAAGTTTCAGAGAGAATCAGCTGCGCTCTTATTAAGTACTAAACAAGACCTAAAGCTTACTAACCCCAAACGAAATGCTTAAGTTGATCAGGGCGACATTATTGAAAAATCCTATAAACGTGGAGAGTAGTTCAATTGATCATCTGTTTACAGTACCTTAGCATAAAAAATTGGCCATGTAGATTTGGACATATGAAACTGACAAATAAGTTATATGCCTGTGTGCTAAGTAGTTAGAGCCTAGCGAGTACAGCTTTTCGGTAATGCAATAGCGAGTATAGCATCTAGACACGATGCTATGTAGTAGCAAAGAAAATAAAGTATAAAGAATGTGCATTTTAACATATTTTGGAATATTTTTCAAAAATATTTCATGACGCGGGGGGAAAGATAGAAGGGAAGGTTACAGAAACCAATAGCGTAACAATGCGTTGTTCTCATCATGCGTTGTTCTCATCGTGCGTTTTTGTTGTTTGACCACTTTTTTATTTATTTTTCTGGTGTTAAAAACAGACGTGGGCACCAATGACCCTCAGGGTAAGAACATCTTCGGCTTTTTACACACATAGGACACGAACATCAAGAATGTTTTTAAAGAAGAAGGTTCATGTCGCTTTTTTCAAACTTCAATTATACACCCAAAGAAATATCACAGTAGTATTCACTAATATCAATGAGAAATGATTTCGATTTTTGGAAGAATACTTGCCAAGTTAAATACGGTGTCTTAGTGTCTTAGTGCAGTACAATTTTTCTATATTTTCCGATCATATATACATATCATTGGGTTAATAAGTAGACTTGACTTTATTACTAACAATTTTCCTCTAGGTTAACACATGCCTATGGTTATGGATTAGTGAGTGAGAGAGAGAAAATAAGTTGAGAGAATTTATTTATTTACAGCCATATAAAAGTGTTAGTAATATACTCTATTTTTATTTTCATTTCATAAACATACATATGTAAAGCTGTCTATCTTTGGCTTAATAATTTTGGATAAATAAAAATAAAATAAAACATCGATTTTATTATTAAAAGAACATAAAGCTATCCATCTTTGGCTTAAAAATTAGGCCATGTTTTTTATAAATAGAAATAAAAAGAATAAAAAACCATTTTTTATTAAAAGAAAAAAAAACGAGCATTCCAAGCATTTAAAAAAAAAAAAAATATGGGACAAAATAAAAAATAAAATTTTCCTTCTGTATTTCTCTCCCCTCACCCAGAAATGATTTTTAAAAAAAATTTGGTGAGAGCGGGTCGATTTATTACGACCCGCCATAAGAAATTTTACTTCTACATGATGCGCATTCTTTATATCCATATTCTTTGGTAGTAGGTAATGTGTTGGCCACCCAGGCCAGACATCAAGACAAAATACAAAAAGTATTTCCTCGGTGACTTCCTCTCAGCAGATTTCTGGCAAAAAAAACTCTGAGAGTAAATAAAATTGCCATGAAAAAGTTTCTCAAAAGTCTGTCGTTCGAAGTCGACTTTAAATTGTAGGTCTCACTAATCATGTATAAAATTAACACACACAACATAAGTGGTGTGAGAAACTAAGACGTTGTACAATGGGTCAATTCGACCTCCGGGTACTGTAGTTGTCTTATTTGCTAAGTACACGTCCTCTAACCTAACCTATGCTAACCTATAGCATTTACACAACTGAGAATTTTAAAGTTTCCTGTAAAATTTCCTAAGCAGACTTAATATTTGGCTGTGATTTGTGAAAAATTGAATCTTGTCCCCAGCTGTTATATATGAAACAGAGATATGCAATATTTAATCTGCTGCTGTATAGGGTACAATGGAAACAGATAAAATCATTTATATTTCTTTTATTTTTTTAATTAATCTTGTATTTTTTATTATTATTTTAGAATTTATAACATTTGCTTATCAAGCTGGAAAAATGACTGTAAAAAAGAAATTATTTCATGCCAGAGAGGAAAATTTAAATTAAACGCAGCACATGTAACTTGGGCTAATAAAAAAATTGTCACAAGATTAAAAGCATATAAGGAAGGCATTTTTTAAAGAACTGTAGAAAGTCTTCTAGACTGAAATAATTGTTGGCAAATATACTCTCACTGTAGTTAACGTTTAAGTCGGTGTTAATCAGTGGCATGACAGGCTTTAATTTTACTGCCTGTGTTTGTCAAGAGACTTTTAATGTTAGAAACTTATATTCGGTTCAAGTATATAAAAAAACGTGTTAGTGTAGTTGTTTTGCCATTTAACTTTAACGAATAAAATTTACTGGACAACCACTCGGTTGGATTTATTGAAATGGACACTGTTTTCAAAAACTTATTTCACTTTAAGCCGCAGTCATGCCACTTTATGCTTAAGTTGTGGTACTTATTTATAACGTTGAGTATTTTATGCCTATTATAGTATCTGAACAACAATATATAACAGTAATAATAATAAAGATTTTTGTTACCTTTAAGCTTAAAATGGCTGACGAATATTTTATATTAAAGTGAGTAAATAAAATTTCTAGTAAAAAAAATTTAAAAATTTAAGTAAATACCTGCTTCTAGGTGTAAGAAATTCAAACACACGTTCCGCTAAAATCAATACAAGTCTTCTAATAAAATCATAAATGCAAAAAAAAAAATACATTTGATGTCAGAATTAATGAGTAAGAGTACATGATGTGTTGGGATTATACAAGCATTTGTTGTCCTAGTACAATAACGGAGCAAACTTAACCACTGAATAGGGCTTAACGTTTTACTTAGAGTCTGAGAAGGCTTTTGGCAGACTGTCATACTGATTTTAATAAATGGAATTAAGAAAGAAGACTTATCCCCAGAAACAAGCTTGGTGTTATTATTGTCTAGGTCTTCAAACCCTAGGTGAGACAACAAAACTAAAAGATAAAAAAAAATGTTTCTTCGGTGACTTCTTCTCAGCGGATTTCTGGCTAAATATCTGAAAATAAATAAAAAATTGCCATGAAAAATTTCTCACAATGCTCAGTGCCCGTCTCTTGCTAGGTGTAGATATAGGCTATTTGGCTCTCCATTTCATGTCAGCTTGACGGAGCTATCATGTATTGATATCAAGGATATAACTTCGTTCATCAAACTTTCTGGCTGGTTTACCAGTATAGCGTAGTCGTGCTTTTGATGTGCAGCCCTTGCGCTGACCAACTTCTTCCTCTTCCCTGATTTTGGTGGAACTTGGTCAGTACAGGGACTGCGTTCACCCGTGGCATCACAACGGGCCGCTATGCGTGCTGATGTGAGCTTTGAGATATCAGAGCTACCACTCCGACCTACCCTAACGTATTTTGTAGCAGTCTCTTTATATTTTTAAGAGATTTCAATACATCGTAGTAAAATTAAGAGAAGAGCTAACAGCGTTATAGAACGTTTTAATGCAAGTATTTGACACAGTGAAGCGCGTATCAATTTCGAATGCCTTTAAATGAAAAGTTGTCCCCCACAAGTGGTTAAATTACACCAGAGACTGCTTAGAACCACGTTAACAATTTCCTCTGGCATGACATGGAGTTGCTTATTCTGCTTATCGTTGTTTGCTGTTCTTCTTGATGAAATAATGATCAAAGTAGCCTTCAATAGTTTGGGAATCGCTTAGATTTCAAGCTCACTTCACAACCTACAAACCATCATTGTTGGCTCTTCTTCTTTTTAAAATAAAGATCGATATGATTCCATGGTAGGTAGGTGGGTAGATGGACTAACTTAGGCCGCATTGGGCCCATTGTGCTACCACAGTCATCCGCTAACCCTCTAATCTCAAAACCACTCGGAGCTCCTAATGAAGCGATTTAGGCTGTCAATGTCAATCATTGACAGTTCCTCCACATCATCCATGTAGTAAGTACCCAAGTACTTCCTTCTCCTTTGGCAAAGAGCCGGGCATGTATCCAGCAGTTGAGGGACAGTCTCCTCTTCTTCCTCATCTCTGCAGCTTCTGCAGAGGTCGTTAGCAAGGTGTCTAAGACCAATGCGCCTCGCATGCGTACCCATAATGCAATGCCCCGTAATGACACCGACAACTACACTGAGCGCGCCTCTTTGAAGTTTAAGTAGACTCATTGTGCGCCCCTCATCCAGCCTTGGCCAGATTTTTCGATCCGTTCTACCAGTGTCCGACGCCGCCCACCTGTCGTTGACGGAATCGATGATCGCATTATCAATTATGAGCTTGCAGGTCCTCATAGGAATGCCCAGATTCGACAATCCATCGGGGAGTTCGATGGTCGTGCCCCGCCTGGCAAGTTCATCAGCTCTGCAGTTACCCGGAATACCACTGTGCCCCGGTATCCATACGATATGGATATATGACTCCGTAAAGAGGGAAAAAATTAGAGGCTTAGCACACACCTCACAACCTGCTGGCCAATTTGTCAAAAAATCAGGACTGGAGGTGAATATTATGGAAACTCGGGCAATACGGATGAGGCGAATGTTTGCGAACGAATTGTCAAATGTTCACATCGAATAATTTCAGAATCTGAGGAACACTTTTCGCCTGCAAAGCAGCACTAGAGAAGGTATTAAGTGCACATCAATCTACTAGAGGTCATAAAATCAAATCAAGTCATGTAGTCGTAGGGAGGCCATGGCGTAACAACATTGCTACGTGTGCAAATTGGAAGATGAGCCAATCATTGTTTGTACTTTGCTCCATTAAAACTACTACTACTTTCCAAAAGATTAGAGCTGCCTCGCTTCTTGTTTCTGAGTGGTTTACTTGGAGGAAGGGTATGATTTTTAAAAAATGGAAAAACTACCATGAAAACAGAATCTGTATTCGAATCTGGATGCAAAGCTTTAACGACTACACTATGAAAATAGACGTAATTGATTCATACATACATAATTGGTCATTACAACCCTTCAGTCGGGATTACGACCTAGAGTCTCACACCACTTATTTTGTGTGTGTTAATTTTATACATGAGTGGCGGGACCTACAGTTTAAAGTCGCTTCCGAACGACAGATTTTTGAGAAACTTTTCATGGCAATTTTATTTTCTCTCAGAGTTTTGCCAGAAATCTGCTGAGAGGAAGTCGCCGAAGAAATACTTTTTGTATTTTATTTTGATGTCTGGCCTGGAGCTCGAACCCTGGCGTTACGTCTAATAAGCCAGCACACAACCTACTAGATCACGGCTACGCAATTGATTCACGTTAGAGAAAAATACTAAGAATTTGTGTAACGTTGATAATGAATAAAAATAATGTTTCAACTGAACCAGCCACCTATCAAGCCACCACGTTATTAGAATAATTTACAAATTTCGTTCCTTTATGCCTAAGAATACTAAAAATTTTTTGCTTAACAAATTAATAACAAGACTTGGCTATTTTTAATGGGTATCATATGTTTTCAGGGTCATAAATTTTAGCATGAGATTAAAATTAATTCATATTTTATTTTATTAAAAATACAAACCAAAAACAAAACCAGCATTTGTTACATTTCATTTTATTTTATTGAGACTACATTGGACAGGCTATATTGCATGCATAAGCCATCATAAACAATTCAATAAAAATAAAAAGAAAAATTCGCCATAAATATGAAACTTAAACACAATAAACAAGATTTTTATGACCTTGTAAAATAGGCGAAAAGAACGAAAAACTTTCTATTTGTTGTGGGCATATTTTCCATTTTCTATTGAACATAACAATAACAACAATAGAATCGCTAAGCTAAGCTACAAATACTAAAGTACTCCTCCTATAACTGACATGCCGCGACTACCACTAACTTCACAGTCATAAAACAGGAAAAGCGAAATGAGCAACAACCACTCGTCCTAAATAAACAGACGGATATTTGTGTGGTTGTGCTTGGTATACACACATGTTTTTGTTTTCTAATAAAAGCTCAACAAATTCTCTCTCTCTCTCTCTCTCTCTCTCTCTCTCTCTCTCTCTCTCACTGTCATGAAAATTTAGTCTCCTATGCTTTCAAATAACAATAGAAACCATTTGAGAAACAATAATCGTTTTGTTTACGAATGATTTAAAAAAAAACCACATTGTAGAACACGGAAAACAATATTTGTGAACTGCTAACAACAACAACAGCAAAAAAACGTACACGGCATAAGGAAAATAGTTGAGGGTATTTCATAACGAAACTGATGACAAATTTTTGAAAAGAAATTTTTCCAATTTTTCCTATACTTTTATTGCAGTTCAGAGTTCAGTTCAGTAACTCAAAATTAATTAAGTATGATTTATGTTTTGTTGGACAATCATTTCATACCTAATCTCCTAAGTTCATTGGAAAGAAGATCTCGAGTTCAGTTCGATATTATTTGCAAAGTTGTCTGCTTTTGTTGATGTCAATAAGCTATTGGCTTCCGCTTTGTCATTTGAGTATAAATCCGTCTGTCTGTAAGGTAATCAGCTCATTTTCGATGTGACTTTCTATAAGGCTAACTCCTTGAGTATTGTAGTTCTAACATCATCAGTCGATAGAAACACGTACTACATTTGAATTGGACACTTTGGTGTTCAAGATCAATTTCATACAGGGAACAAGTATATTCAGTTTTTAGATGACAGAACGCTTAAATATCTGGGCATGGTGGCGAACGTTTTATCAGGAACTTTGGGTGGTTCAAACCCACGACTAACGGATCATGGCAAGGGAGCTTACCTCTACACTGGATGACACAATGGTCCACCTTACTTGCCTGTGAACAGCAAAATACCCGCTAGCCTAACTTAACATAACAAGTATTAATGTGACTAAGAGCGTTGAATCTACGGGGAGATAGTTATCCCAAAGCATATACTCCATTTTTTATTATTTCTTCTTATTTTGCTTAAGTTTCAATTTTTTCCAGCAAAGCCTTGTAACGATTATTGTCGCACATCATAGAATCAGATGGTGATTGGGAAGAAGTATTAAATTTAATAGTTAGAAGCTTTTAATTTAATTTAAATAAAACTAAGTGAGTGTAAGACATCATTCACATTTATTTTTGATGGCATTATGTGTGGAATATAACATCGTTCCAATATTCATCACGGCTTCACTTAGTGGAGCGCACACGAAATGTCCAATTTTCCATGACTTTGTCGCATACATCAGGTTGTATTTAATTGATTGCCGGGGTTGTGTGGTCTTTGAGAACCGCTGTGTATTTGTGTTATTCGCGGTTTCAAATTGCATGATCTCAGTGGCCAGTTCACTACATCTCCACCTGCTTTCAAATCGCTCGTGCGGAGTATCACATGTGACATGAGATGTGAGGCATGTAGCGCGGTTCTATTAACATCAGATTTCAATGGCATTCAGATCATCCAATTCAGGCCTAAAGAAGTTGGTAGCAGTCCTACTTATGATGCTGTGTGAAACAAATATGGACCGATGGCGTCCGCAGCTCAAAATGCACATTGAACAGTGATTTTTTTTTGAGATGCCCTGGAAGCTGTTGAATGTCATGGGGATTGTTATCGTTCAAAGTCAACAATTTTGCTTGTTCCTGCATCTATTCATCCAGAAATGAGCTTCATCGCTAAAGATGATTTTTTTCTTATAAAAATTAGCATCAGTTGTTAACTGCTCCCGAGCCTATTCAGCGAAGACACATCGTTGTCGATGGTTATCTATGGTTATGGAAAAACAGACGGCATAAATCCCAACTTATTTGACTGACATGGCTCCAACAGAATGTTTATCAACTAACAAAGTACGGAAGTCTTTGTTGGATGACCCGGTACAAGAGATCATATGTCATATGAAAATATGTTACCACAATCTTACGCACTTAATAAATTAGTTATTACAACCATTTAGTCAGGACTCACACCACCCGTGTTGAGTTAATTTTATACACTTTAACCACCGGCACCTAGAGTTCAACATCGAATTCGAACGATTTGAGATACCTTTCTTGATCTGCTCTAAGTTTTTGGCAGAAAAGTGCTGAGATGAAGTCGCCGAAAGATTATTTTTCTATTTTTCGTTTTGTTTAAAATATCTGCGCTATCTGCAGACATATTCTTCCAATTCTACATTCATTATCCGAAAGCTAGACATTTAGGAAGACAGGATTTTAAAATAAAATTTTTAGAATGTATAATTCCTACTCTGGAAATATCTTTTGAAGTAAGTAAGCAGCAATATCTACTACATTTTAGTAAAATCAGCTTATTGCGAAAATGGCAAAATTTTATTTTTCAACTTCAATCTCTGCTTCTTGATAATCATCAAGCAATATAAGCGGATATTTTATTAACAGATTATGTGCAGACACGTGCTATTACGTTTTCTATCTTTTGAAACTTAAGTCCAAGACTGTATGTAAGTATGCGTTAGTCTAACGACATGGTTACTTTAGAATGAAAGAATTATTGGCTTCGTAAACACCTTCTTTGTACAAAATACTACCATTACACTTGAAAATTAAATTATTAAGTTAAAATTGAAAATTATTACATTTTTTCTATGTAAGAAGCTTCTGTCTACTTTGCAGATTCCAGTGAAGGTTTTATGACATTTTTTTTATCCACACTTGCATATTTGAGAGTTTCAATTTTAAATTTGTTTAAAACATATTGTTACGTTTTTACATTTTAAAAACGTTTAAAATATGTGCTCGTAGATTGCAAATAAAATAAAAATAATTCTGTGTTAATTTTAATTAAAATTCTTTATTATTCGCACAATTCTGTGTGCCACTGTTCACAATTTTATGTAAACAACAACAATTGCTTTGTTTGTTATTCCTCTGTTTACACACTTTGCACAAATAATAACAATTACTAGACTATTGTTCGACAGATTTTTGTAACGGAGATATTCAAACCACGATTACTGTCTTCAAACCCACGGTGTCTTCACACAAGACTGAATGAACTTCACTAAAACACTCGCCTGCTTTGCCTTGCCTTTTATATGGCAGAGTAAACAGTCTAATGAATGCCCTTGAAGGCGAACGTTCGTGGATTCGTCTTCTCGTGATCTCTATAAATTGTAAACATCGTTGTTTACATTCATTATTGTTGTTTCTGTATTTTGTTTACATTTATTCTTGTAGTGTTTGTTGTTGTATTTTTGTATACCATTTTTTTGTGCTGGTGCTTGTTTTTACATTTAGCAGTGCCATAATTTGTAAACAGGTTCATTGTTTTGTTTGTGTAGCTTTTGTTTTGTAATTTTAATGTTATTAGACGATGTAGAAGCAAAACACCAGTATCTAGATTTTTTTTAATTTCGTAACAATATTGATGATTTCTCATATGAAACTGCCCCATTTTGAAAATACATGCCCGTAAATAACTTGTCTAAATAAAGACCCTAAGGTATTAATAAGAGAACAACAGAAACCAGTTAAAACAACGTATTTTCCTTCAACTGAGTTAAAACTGAAGTAATAACCTGGCTGCTAACAATATGGCCCATAACCAGTAGTGATTTCGTTTAGCTGATGTAGTTTTTGTTGTCTACTGTTGTTTTATTTATTTTTTTGTTAATTTTTTGAAATTCTTTTTTTTTTGAGATTTTGTTTCAAAAGAGCAGATTTTTTTTTTGCTAAAACAAAATGCATGATTTTTTCTTTGTAAGCTTTAAATATTTTATTGAATGCCGAATTGAAATTGTGAAAAGTGTTTTTGTATTGGTTTTTATACTTTTGTTGTTGTTTTATTTCGAATTGGTTTTTTATTTCTTTTTTATTAAATACCATAAGCCCCACCACCAGGTATTGGTTATTTTGAAAGCCATAAACAATAAATTGTGCCTTTTTTCCATTTAAAAAAAAATTGTTTTTATTTTAGTTTTCCATTAAATTTTATAAAATGTTTACCTACCTGAAGCATACACTGACACACGCAATGGAAAATCTGTTTTTTTTTTAATTTTTATTGTCTGGAATTTATTTTCATTTTCTTCGAATGGCCAATTAATATAAACCTTATGCCTTGGCTTTCTTTTATTGTGAACAATTGTTTTTTTCTTTGTTTTCTTTTTTGTCTGTATTATTGGCCAATTTCTTCTAACCATTATTTGCTGGCGACTTTTGTATGTTCTCTTCTCTGGGATTGTGCTGTGGTTTTTGCACTTGTGCACGAGGTAATGGTCTTAACGGAAATTAGGTGGAACGTGCTCACGCATACAATTCAAGGTAGCATGTCAGGCAAAGAGTTTGCAAATGCAATATTTTTTGTCATGCTTCAATGGTACGT
This sequence comes from Sarcophaga variegata, assembly GCA_932273835.1. Taxonomy (NCBI): domain Eukaryota; kingdom Metazoa; phylum Arthropoda; class Insecta; order Diptera; family Sarcophagidae; genus Sarcophaga; species Sarcophaga variegata. The sequence continues at coordinate 115,283,331 of OW026361.1, forward strand.
TAGTATTAAATTGAAAACCAGGCTTCTATGGCATGGATTGTGGTAAAGGAAAAATTAAATTGTGTTTTACATGTTTGGAGAAAGAGAAAGACAATAAATTTCAAAATTCATTTAATTGTTAGTGGTTATTTGGAGATATTCTGCATTTTGGGGGAAATTATCATTTTAAAATAAATTTTTTTAATTAATTTTCAAATAAAATCGTATTAATAACTCAGCTATGACAAGTGACAAGCTCACTGCCTACTTTTAAATTAAATATTAAATGGTGGAACCTAAAACATGGCATTGAATTGAAATCACAGATTTCAGCTTTTGTCCGAAGACTGCTGAGAGTGAGACGCCAACAGAAATGTTTTCTTTTCATAATTTTTTTAAGCATTCCGTACGATAATGAATCCAAACCTGCATTGCATTGTAGATGGGGCCATCTACATACATAATAGGTCATTACAACCATTTAGTCAGTATTACGACCTAGTTTCTCAATGTTCTTAATTTTTATACATGAGAGGTGGGGCTTACAGTTTAAAGTCGACTCCGAACGACATATTTTTGAGAAAGTTTTCATGAAAATTTTATTTACTCACAGAGTTTTTGCCAGAAAACTGCTGAGACGAAGTGGCCTAAGAAATATTTTGTCATATTTCGTCTATAAGCCAACACACTACCTACTAGACCACGGCGAATTCAGTTTGGCCATCTATCAGTGGGGCCATCTATCGGTTTAAATTTGAATCGTTGGTTATTTCGAATATGGCCATTCTATCCTGTCACAAAATTCAGTAATATTATCTCCACTGAACGTAATGAATCAATTTACGTTTGACAACGTGGGGATTTATTGGGCCAACGAGAAACTGCACGATGTTGTCGATTTTTCCAAAAAAAAATCTTCTTTTCGGGTGAAACTCATTTTTATCTTGTTGGGTACGTTAAAAAGTAAAATTTCCGAATTTGGTGCAAAAAACCCAGACGTGGTCTTACAGAAGCCAATGCGCCTATTAAGAGTTACTCTTTGGTGCGGCTTGTGGAGCGGAGGCATTATTGACTCATATTTCTTTCATTACGGTCAATGGAGACATCTTTCGCACCATGATAACAGATTTTTTTGTACCCCCTTCATGGTATGGATGTGAACATTGTTTGTTATCAACAGGACTGTGTAGGTTAGGTTAGGTTAGGACGTCAAATAAGACAAGTACAGTACCCGAAGGTCGAATTGACCCATTGTACAACGTCCTTAAAGAGGAAAGGATATTAGAGGGATCTCCTCATCGCAACATGCCCTGCAATAGCATGACTGGTATCTGTTTCAGATCCCCGTGAGCGACCAAATATCGCAGTGTCCCGTGATAAAACCTACAACCAATCTTAAGCTGGCCTTATCCAAGCCCAGCAGCCAACCTGTTCTCCTATTGTCCACAGCAGGCTATAGACATCTAGAAACAATGTGTAACTTGCCACACATTTCATACCAAAATGTTAATTAGCCGAAATGGTGATGTCAATTGGCCGCCAAGAAGCCGTGATTTGATACAGTTGACCATTTTCTGTAGATCGCCGTTAAAGAAAAGTGTTATGCCGACAAACCAGAGACAGTTAAGCATTTGAAGGCCAACATTCGTAATGCCATTGCCGAGATACGATCTCCATCGAATGAGATACTGCGAGTCCAGCCGCGACAGCCATATGAATGAAATTCCATTTCTAAACGGAACAATTGTACTTCTTAACAAAAAAAAATAAATTTGCTACAATATCAAACCGTTTTTGTTTTATTGCATTTTTAAATTTAAACTTTTAAATGGCCCACCCTTTAGTTCTAGTTGCAAACTTATTCACTTACAGATGGTTTTTTTTTATTTCCTTTCATTCTTGTGTTATTGAGATTCTATATATATATGTACATATATGTATGTATGTATATATTATATCTCATATCCAGCTGTATTTGTATGTATAAAGAAGGTAAACTTATTTCATTTGTTTTCTTTGACATGCAATCAGTAAAAACTTTTAGTTGTGTGCCAATAAATCTCAATCTTAATTCAATATTAAAGCAATACCCACAGTGAAGGAAATAATTAACTTTTCTTTAGAAACCTTCAGATTCGCTGAGTTCTAATACGAGGGTGTTACCATGTCAAGAAAATCAATAAATTTTTAATTGCTCAAGACTAACTTTAGCGCATGAAATGAGCACTGAAGCTAGGCAAACTTTAATTTACTTATTTGGACAATTGCATTAGAGGCGAATGGAATGTGTACCCTGACAACAACCAAGTGACAAGTGTTGGCATAACTGATTACTAAATCCTTTAGTCACATCATCCATGTTTATTGTGTTCATTGTATGCACGAGGGGCGAAAAGGTTTAACGACTTCGAACGACAGATTTGAAAAACTTTTAATGGAAATTTTATTTGCACTCAGAGGCTCAGAGACCAGAAGACTTCTGCGAGGAACATGCCGAATGAAAAGTGTTTCCTTGCTTTGTTTTTTAACCAGGGTATGAATGATTCTCGTTTAAATAAGCTAACACACTACCTCCTAGACTATGGCTAGATTCAATTCCGTTCCTGCTATAGTTGGAACCATGGAAGACTAATGGAATATGAGACACATTAATGGGCATTGTGATGTATTTCGACCAATCAAGTTGCTGCCTGCTCTTACCTTAACTGTCTACCGAACATACCGATACAATAACAATATTCATCTTAAAAACTATTGGTGATCCATTATCAAAGTTGTTAGGTGACAGAGCCCAGGTATTTTCCATGCAGAAATCTGCGCCATTCAAAAGTGTGCTCATTTCAGCTTGGATAGAAGCCATCGTGAATAGAACATAGGAATCCTATTTTATATTTAGTCAGCCATTTGACCTCTTCTATGTAGTTGATTTGAAGTTTGTGTGGAATTATTTTGACAAGCTAAATCCATTAGGCGGGGAAAATAGGGTCTTTTCTGGATTTTGTAAAAATTCAGAGAAGCGGATACTATTCTCAAATAAGAATAGGCATAACTTGAGAGCAGTAACATGAAGCCATCGTAGTATAGTTGGTAGAGTGATGGCTTAATAGACGTGAGACCACGGTTATAACCCCAGGTCATATATTTCCAACAAATCGAAATATAAAAAAATATTTCTTCGGCGATTTTACGGCAAAAACTCTGAGAGTATCGACTCAAAGCTATAGGTCCCATCACACATGTATAAAATTAACACATACAACCTAAGTGGTGTGAGAAATTAGATCGTTATCATGACTGAAGGGTTGTAATGGCCGATTACGTGATTTATGTAGCGTGCTGAATAGTAGCATGAATAGAATTCCAATTTAAAGATTTGGTGATGAGCAGAATTAGTCACCTGTATCTAAACTCGGAAACTGGACGGGATCAAGTAGTAGGAGCAACAGGATTGAAGGAGACATTATAGGAAATCCCTAAATGTAAATCGATGGCACTGAAATATAAATTTTCATGACTTTCTCTACAAATGGAACTGTCTTCGCCTTTTTTAAACTCTTTTCTCCCAATAGATTTCACGTTTACTTCATTCAAACGAATAATACATGCTGCGCACAGCTTTTTCGTTTGCAAATTTTTATGCCAATATGAAACGTAAAGCACTATTTGGAATGTCTTTCACTTCAGCCATATCGCATATCTTCAGCTCACAATTTTCCAACACTATTTTAGTGGAATTTCCAAACTGTTACCATCGTAGATATTACAATTTGTCGAGCAGCACAGATTTTGTCTTGGCAGCTCATTTAACCTCTCTTAATTATTCACACCCCAGATTAGAATCGAGCTTAGCTATAACATTTGATTACAATGAGACATTTGAAATGAAAGAATTGAATATCAGTGAATTAATTAATTTATTAATTCCCTCAGATTGTTTAATTTTTTGATCAGTCCAATGAAATGAAACTTTGCAGAAGTATTTTCTACGATTATCACTACTTATTAAAGCAATTTTCCTTAAACTACTGCAGCCATTTTTACATAAATTCGATTAATTTTTGAACTATCCTCGTATGAGAAAGGTAACATTTCTGTGTATATTTTTCTTGCCGAAACCATTAAACTATACTATAACACCTACAAGAAAATAAATTATTTTTAATATATTTGTACTGTGTTTTCATTCGTTTTCCCTTTTTTACAGGAATTTTTCATTCCTACACGTAGTAAAATTATTCAAAATGCAAATCTTTTACTAGGTACACACATACATATTTCAGCTATTCACTCTCACTGTTTGGCCACTGAAGCGTATGTGAAATATTTACGTCGGCAATATTAATCATACGCTGTTACCCTAATATTCACTACATGGGATACAGTGAAAAAATGTTCGTTTAAAAATTGAAAAATTATTGAAAGAATTTCTTTAAAACGTAATGTTTTTCAAGGGAAATACAATTTATTAAGAGAAGCTATGAGTCATGATTGGGTTATTGATTATGACTGTAGTAATATATGGTATATAGGTGGTGGAATAGTAATACGAAGTCAGCTGTAAATCAATTCATTTGTATTTGTTTTATTATGTTTTTAAATTTTTAAAACGACAATTGGCAGCCATATTATCCCACGATATCTATCCACGGCTTTTAAAAAAAATCCTCTCAGCAGCTTTCTGGCAGAAACTCTAAGAGAAAATAAAATTGCCATGAAAAATTTTCTCAAAAATATGACGGTCAGCGACTATAAACTGTTGCTCCCTCCACTCATGTATAAAATTAACACACAGAATATTAGTAAGGTAAGAAACTAGGCCATAATCTCGACGAAAGGGTTACAATGACCAATTATGTATGTATGTTATGTAAGTACTTGTAAATTATTTTAAAAAAATCATAATAATTTTGTTCTCCACTGTAAATTTGTTTACATTTTTTTCGTTGAACATTTTATGATGTGGTTGCAAATAACCAATAATTGCAACAAAAACATAAACTCACCTCATCAGAATAATCACGTTTAACAACAAATAAATTATGATACAAACAATCAAAACAAATTACATACAGACAGTGTTAGTGCTAAACTTTGCTAACAAATAGTTGTTGAATGAATACTTAATACCCAGTAGACAAATTAATTTTGTTTTTTAAAGCTTTAAAATTTAAATTTCTATTCATCTCTTTTATAAGACAATTTCAATTGTGAATACAACTTGTTACAGAGACTTGTTGTAGAGACTTTTCATTTGCTCGCCTCCAAAATTTCTCGATTGCTTAAACGGCAATGAAAAAAAAACCGAACAATTTAGTAATTTTATGAAACCATAAGTTCCAATAGGGGCTTTCTAATATTGACAGAAGATAACAGCCACATTCATACATGCATACATAATTGGTCATTACAATCTTGCAGCCAGGAATACGACCCAGCTTCTCACACCACCTATGTTGTGTGTGTTAATTTTATGCATGAGTGGCGGGTCCTACAGTTTAAAATCAATTTCGGACGACAGATATTTATTTATTTACTCTCAGAGTGTTTGTCAGAAATGAGAGGAAGTCGCCGAGAAAATATTTTTTCATATTTCGTTCAGTTAGAGGTGCCTGACCTGGGGTTTGAACTGCGGCTTTACGTCTTATAAGCCAACACACTACTAACTAGACTATGGCGAATTCCAACGATAACAGCCAACTTGTTGTAACTCCATCTGTCAAATTGGTTGTTACTACCATGGACGGATATATTTCAGAAACACGTGCAATTACTAAAAAAAATAATTTTTGTATCAAATTCTGTTTTCATTCAAAAATCATTAGGACTACTTCTAGCTGAGAAGGTACTACGTAAACAAACAAAATTGTTGCGGTTGGGATGATACCAATTTGCATGAAATCTAAGAGCGTCCAATGCGTCGGTCATTGTTCGCCGTGGACTTTGGAGTGTGCCGTCATCGGTTCATATTTCTATGAGAACTATGTTGGCCAAGCCATCATTGTCAATGACGAGCACTGTAGGTCGGTGATTAGGAACTTATTTTGGGCTGAGCTGAACGACTATGACTTCAACAACATAAGGTTTCAGCAGAGCAATTTAAGGGCATAGAAATTACATTCAAAGGTAAAATGAATTGGCCACCGCAATAGACTTTAACTTGCAAGGTTTTCTTAATAAACCACCAATCACAGCGGTAATCAAAGCCAACATAAGCCATGCCACGGGCAAAATGCAGTCTGATTTACGCGCTAGCATTATAAAAAATTGTAGAAGGTATGGGAACCGGACAATAACGAAGTAGATGTTCTGTGGTCTCATTTTCTTCCTACACATTGCCGCTTCTGTAGAAGTCATTATGAGCTGTTCATAGTCCGCCAGCATGAACAGCCAGAGGCCAGTGACTTGATATCACTGCGATGAGATTCCTTAAATAGAATCTGGATAGATTTAATAAAAGTTCTGTTCTACACTCTAATATCCATATTCATCCAGATCTGTTTGGTGTCTCTATAAGTGGATTCATTAACCCAACTTACGGTTGCCAGTGAAAGGAGTTTTTGTGAGAACATTTGTTTGCTTCTTTGCAGGGAACCGCCAATCTCATGTAGAAATTCAATTGAATTTCCCGTTGTACATCCTTCAATAAGTGAGTGGATCTTCGAGAAACCGTTCAATGCCTCGTTATATCCTCCAGAGACACTCGGTATTCTCGGACAATATTAGATGGGGTATGATGGCCGCTTTACTGTCGGCAAATATACAAAGTCGCCGTAGTCTACAAGGTAGTGTGTTGGCTTATTAGACCTAAGCCCCGAGTTCAAACCCCAGGTCAGACGTCAAAACGAAAATATGAAAAATATTTCTTCGGCAACTTCCTCTCAGCAGATTTCGGGCAAAACCTCTGAGAGTAAATGAAAAATTGCCATGAAAATGTTTCTTAAAAATTTGTCGTTCGAAATCGACTTTAAACTGTAGGTCCCGCCATTCATGTATAAAATTAACACAATACAACACAAGTGATGTGAGAAACGGGATCGTAATCCTGTTTGAAGCGTTTTAATGACCAACTATGTGTGTATGTGATATCGGACACACACTTTGTGTTTAAAGATAGGAAGCGCTTAATAAATTACCTAATAAAGCCATATTTATTTAAGGTTTTAATACTTATGTCAACCATGGAAAGTGATTCTATAGTTTGGCTTATTGGGTTGTAGGTAAATATATGTGTGTATATAAGTGGGTGTCACCGGCCATGTATGAACATGTAATTTCAACTAAATTGTTGTCAGCAAATAATATTTTTTAGTTATTTTTTTTGTTGTTGTTTTCTGCTAATTTTTAGTTCTACCACTGATGAGATGCTGTTTTATTTCTGTGGTTTTCAAATGTCATCCAAATTTTTTTTTATGGATTCTATTGGCAATTGAATTGAAACCGCAGTTAAAAGCATTTTAGTTTTTCATTTGCAAATATTAAATGTGTGTCAGTGTGTGTATTGTAGAGTTTTGTTCATTTAATACATAATATGTATGTATATAATATATTGTATTGCATTTACTAACTAATAAATGTTACTTTTTTCCTATGGACTACAAAACAGATCTACTATAAACAGGCCAATGAGTTAGAAATATGAGTATATGAAACCAGCTGGACAATTAAATTGTAAGCCGGTAAAATATTTTCAAATATTATACAAACATAGATACATATGTACATACATATATACATACACACATAAGTAAGACCATAAAACTATTTCTATTGACAATTTGTTGGTTGAATTCATTTTTTTTTTAAACACAAATTATTGTGTAATTTGTGTACATATATTGGAGTATGTACTATGTATATACGTAATTTTATTCATAAATTGAATATTATTATGAAAATGAAAATATTTCCACACAATATTTAATGGTTATTTTAGTATGCATAGATATTTGTTGCATAATTTTTTTTTGGCTTACATCTACTGATGTTATTTGCTTTGTTACATATTTTGTTAATTATTCACATAAAATTGTCGTGCATTAATATGGTTCAACATAAAAGGAATTTTATTTTGTGGAATTTATTTTAATTTTCTAAACAACTAAGGAATACATATGTTGCAATAATAAATAGAAATTTAAAGATATTTTCGGAATACATTGTTAAAATTGAAGCAAGAGCCATGGAAATCATCAAATTGACCTTACACTATAAATTATAAGATACAGACTATACCTTGGTCTAGAATCAATGCAAAAAACTAGAAAATTTAGCTTAAAATTTACAAAAAGTACGTTAGCATCAACAAAGACTTTCGAGCTTTGACAATTGATAATTGATAAGGTTAAAGACAATTCTGCCATATTAGTTGTCATTTATTGAGTATATGGATGGATATTAACAGTCCACAACACCATCAAATAAGAATCATCTACGGCTATTAGACTCATTTCTGCATTAATGAATAGGTAGGTATGCAGCCGTTTTCTAGTAGGTAGTTGGCTTATTAGATGTGAGGCCATGGTTCAAACTACAGTTGAAACATCTCCAGCAAAACAAAATATGAAAGTATATTTCTTTGGCGACTACCTATCAGCAGTTTTATGGCAAAACCTCAGAGGGAAAATAAAATTGCCAAGAAAATGTTTCAAATTGTATAAGTGGTGTGAGAAAGTAAGTCGTAATCCTGGTTGAAGGGTTTGTAATGACAAATTATGTGTGTAGGTAGGTAGGTGTAAGTGACCGTCCACTAAAGAAGTTCAATTGGACCCACTTAAGCCACACACAGGGCCAATTGTGATTGAAAAGCTTCACATTTTCACCTTAGTTCAGGAACCAATATCAACACATAGCAGTTCACTCAGATCCTCCATATTGTAGGCAACCAGGTACATATCTCTCCTCCGAAAAAGTGCCGGTCATGTACACAGTAGGTGTAGGATACGGTTTCATTCTCCTCCCCAACTCTACAGCTTCTACAGAAATCATTTGCGAGGTGTCCAAAACCAATACGCCTCGCATGCGTGCTCATAATGCAATGCCCTGTAATAACCCCGACAACTGTACTGAACTTGCTTTTTTGGAGTTTAAGCAGAGCTGCCGTGCGCCTTCTATATAGTCTTGAATATATGTGAACAAACAAAATCATCGAATTTGGAACGATGTCAATTCACATAAAATTCAAGAGCGTCTAATACACCCCTCACTTCACTGCGATATTGGATGATATCTTATGCCAAGTCTGTTTAGACATAAAAAAAATTAAATTGAGTAACGTTAACTGACGTAATTCGATAATTTGCATTATCCGTTCTGCTATAAGGCAAATCATTCGAATACGTGGATAGATTTCGCCATCTCTTTACGGTAGCGACAATAAATAACTGCTTATTTGGTCTTTATAACTCTTCAGTTAGGATTACGACCTAGTTTCTGACACCACTTATCCTGTGTTTGTTTATTTTATACATGAGTGACGCGATTTACAGTTTAAAGTCGACTCCGTACGATAGATTTTTTAGAAACTTTTTATGATAATTTTGTTTTACTCTCACAGTTTACTACTTTGTTTACTTTCAGAAATCTGATCTGTGGTTTGAACAGTGGTCTCACCTATAATAAGCCAAAACACTATGTACTAGGCTACGGCGACTTCGTTTTGTATTCAGAGATTTTGCTGAAAATGTTGTATAATCGACTAATATGCCGCATGTTTCCAAACAGAAGGTACGCTCCAGTGCCCACAATTTCAATGATACTCAGGCCCTGCCATCTCTGTAATGCTTTCTATGTTTACCGATTATTCGATTGTTTTTCATAACTGGCACTTTCACAAATGGCGATCCTTTCGGTTTGTCCTTAAAGGATAAACCATTACAACTTCTTCCTACACTTTCTTTAAAGTGAAATAAACATTGAAGAAAAGTTAAACCCACACAACTAAATGCCATCCGACTGTATACGTGCGCCGGTTAAAGTTACCAACACTGCAGATAAACTTTACAGGATGCCGTTCTTATTTATATGGTCATACCCAATCTTGTTTTCTTTTTTTTTTACTGGTAGCATAATGAACTACTCATTCGAGCTGAGTTGCATGCAGGTGTCAGTGGATACGTTGTCCTCATATGCATACAAACATTGAAATGCCAGGAACAGAGTCACAAAGTTCATAATGGTTTGGACTGAATGTTTGCATACAAATCGAAATAAGGCTTAAATCACAATCTCTTTTTGGTTAAATAAAACAACCGGGAAAAAAAGAAAATGGAAATGAAATACAAACAAACACAAAAAAAAATGAAAACGAGAAGTAGAAGTAGAAGTAGAAGTAGAACGAGTACCCGTATGACAAGGAAAATAAGAAATTTGGGCAAAAAAAAGTGTGGCGAATATTTATTTAGCTTTTGATCATTTAGACGCTTTACTTGAAAAAGGATTTAATTGGATTTAAATGGCTTAAATGGAGTGTCTTTTGCCATACAGCATTAAACTGAATGAGCCTTTTAACTGATTATGATGTCTACGGTTGAGTTCAGAGGAATAAATCAAGATACATTATGCAATACAGGTCAATCAGGAAAGTGTTGTATTCTTACAATACTCTTTAGTCAAGATTACGATCTACTTGCTCACTCCACCTATGTTTATACATGAGTTAAATCCGCTGTAAGTAAAACCGGAAAATATTTGTCACATCTGGAGTCTATTAATTCTCTCCTAAACATTTGAACTCGAGGTATAAACTATACTAACAAGTACAACTGGGAAGCGATGTAGGATTGTACATAAACGTGGAGTTCCATAATGCCAGCTGATGGAGGATTACAGCCACATGTTTATCATGAATTGAACAAAGGCAAGATCGCATTTGATTGCTCAAACAAAATGTGAAATTTTTTCCAAAAATTTAGAAAACAAACTTGCGGTTATGTAAAGACATTCATTAACCCAGAAAAGATGAAAGAGATGATTTTTATTTCCCAAATTGACATTCAAAATATGATCTCATGGATTAGGTGTGTGTATGCTTATCGGTTACTCGTCCGATCGAGCAGCATTTGTTGAAAAACTATTTATATTACAAACCCTACAAACGCTTTTTCAGAGAAATTTCTGACCATTTTCATTAAAGGAGTTCTAGAAATTCCATTTGCCAATGAGCTGGTGCGGAGCTTACAATCTCTGATACTTTACAGAGCATAGGTATTCCGATTGCCATAGCTAATTTAGATTTTGTTCACTTGTTGTACAGGATAGCTCAAACTAGTTGGCAACTGGAGGGTACATGCAATATTACTAAACTCCGCTGGTAGAAGAAAAGGCTTGATTTACTTCTGTCCTTAAATTACATGGCCTTCAATCGATTCATTCCTGTGCTTAAATTACATGGCCATCAATCGCACAATGGTTATTCTTAAGTGTCCTGCTGCGTGTCAACAGCAAGACAAGGATCGTCCTGGTGGTCACCACGTTGACCACACTCAGAAACTTTACGTTGTTTGCATGCATTCGGAATCGACACTCATGTATAAAATTAACGCACATAATATAGTATGTGATGTGGGAAGTTAAGTCGTAGTCCTGACTGAAGGCTTGTAATGTCCAACTATCTATGTACGCTTGTATATTTTGTCTTAAATTGCCCAAATTGTATGTGTAGTACACTTACAATCTCATTTACAAACATTCTCAACATAAATCCTAACTTTTTTTTTTCTGCAGCAATTGAAGGCTGTGCTTAGCAAGAATTTTAAGGTCTATTTAGCACTATTTATTGCCCCCCCCCCCTTTGATTACAATCAATTTGGACTAATTTTTGCGGCGACTATTAGATAAAATTAAATGCTGACAACAATACAACCAAAAAAGTAAGATAATCTAATTGACAATACAAATTTCTTAGAAAATGTCATTAAAAAGGAGAGAGAAATAAACAAATTTGTTACAATTTATTTTCTCCCAGTAATTCATAACAACTTAGGAAAACAGAAGAAACAAAAGGAAAGAGGAAAAGTAACCTTTCATCCTACCAACCTATGTATGTTTCTGCTTATTTTAGTACTAAGAAAAAGGAATTTTTTTCCAGTTGTTTGTTTGTTTGTGTGTGTGTGAGTGTTTGAAAGGAAACAAATTAAAAGAAAAGTTTTTTTGTTCACTTCCAACAAAAACAAAAGGAAAAGGAAAAAATAGTTCTTTTGTTTTTCTTCTAATTCTTACTAATTTTATTGTATATGTGTCAGTCGCTCTCTCTTCCACTCTTTAAAACTTTTTTATAAATTTCTCAGTGTGTAACAGTACATACCATATACATATGTATGTATGTGCACCTACATGCATGTATTTGTTAGTTTGGTTCCTGTATAACAAGCCTCACAATTAAATGTAATCAATTTGAATTTGCTTGTGATTATTTCTGTATGTGTTTATGTCATCATATGAATAATTGTTTACTGGCGTGTATATATGTGAGTGTGTCTCTAGAAAAGAAAAGACAAATAAAACAAAGAAAAGTAACAATTCTTGTTACTTTAAAAGAAAAACAAAAACTTTTCTTAACAATTTTCCAAAAATACAAGAAAGAAAGAAAGAAAGAATGAAACTTTTGCAGACATGCAAACAAAAAAAATTTTTTGTTTTTTTTTTTCTCACACACACAATATTCCCAATTGATATTGACAAAAAGACGAAGAAAGTGGATGAGAAAAGAACAGAATTTAGGATGAAACAAATGTGCATGATAAATAAATCAGCATAAATATTGAGGAAAAAGTATCAGCAAAATTATTTGCAAAGAAAATGGAGAAAAAGTTTAACCATAAAAAGAAAAGTAACGAAATTAAAAACAACTACGGGAGTAGCAATCAATCAAATCAGACTTTTTAAATACACTATTCAGTATGTATCTACATACATACATACTTAATTGGTCAATACAACCCTTCAGTCAGGATTACAATCTAGCTTCTAACACAATTCAAGTGTATTAATTTTGTCCATGAGTGGCAGAACATACAGTTTAAGTCAACTCCGAACGACAGTTTATCCATGAATGGCGAGACTTATTGTTTAATATTGAACACGTTGTATCACTACATTCTGGGTAGCCAAAAATGTTTCTTCTTAGTTTCCCAAGCGCCGGACAATGATGAAGTAGATGGTCTGTGGTTTCCTTTTCTATCTCAACATTGCAGCTTCTGTAGATTCGTTATGTTATATCATAGTCTCCTAGCATGAACACCCAGAGGCCAGTGACTTGATATCACTTCTATGAGGTATCTTAAATGGAATCTGGATAGATCTAATAAAAGTTCTGTTCTACACGTTTATATCCATATCCATCCAGATCTGTTTGGTGTCTCTATAAGTGAAGTCATCAACCCAACTTACCGTTGCCAATGGAGTTTTTGCGAGAACATTTGTTTGCTGCTTTGCAGGGGACCGCCAATCTTATGTAGTGATTCAATTGAATTTTCCGTTCTGCATCCTTCAACAAGTGAGTGGATCTACGAGTAACCTTCGATGTCCACATGTCCAGGCACTAAATAAGGGTAACCGTTCAATGTCTTGCTACATCCTCCAGAGACACTTGGTATTCTTGGACTATTTTAGAGGGGATGTGATGACCGCTCTACTCTCGGTAAATATGCCAAGTCGCCGTAGTCAACTGGGTAGTGTGTTGACTTATTAAACGTGAGGCCACTGTTCAAATGCCAGGTCAGACATCTCGAACATAACGAAATAGGAAAAATTATTTCTTCGACGACTATGGCTCAGCAGATTTCTGGTAACAAAAAAACAAATTTGTGAAATAAATAAAATTGCAATGAAAAGTTAATCAAAAATCTGTCATTCGGTGTCGACTTTTAACTGTAGGGTCCGCCACTCATGTATAAATTTAACACTCTCAACATAAGTGGTGTGAGAAACTACGTCATAACTTTGACTGAAGAGCTTTAACGATCAATTAATTAAGCAAATGCGTGAACCTTCGTCTTTCCTTCGATGTCTACATGTCCAGGAACCAAATGAGGGTAACCGTAATATGTCTCGCTATCTCTTCCAGAGTCTCCCGGGATTATAGGCCAATTTAAGATGTGCTGTAGACATTCTCTAGAGATCTAATGGTAGCTATACTGCCTGTAAATATGCGTACAGTGAGCGTCAAAAGAAACTGTACACCATGTATAAAATTCTAGCAACCACCAAACTCAACTTTTACCACTTAAGGAGAGTGCCCGAACAAATTTTGACAATATTTCAAAAATTTTGGTTTTTTTCAATTCTAAAAACTGGCAATGAAACAATTTTAAAATAAAAATAACGGCAATGTACTGATGTACAACTTTTTTAATGTACAGTTTCTTTTGACACTCACTGTATACGATGCATACGATGTACTCTGCTGCCGAATACACACGGCGGGTATTATATTACATTGTATTATAGCCTGAAAAGAAAAAATTACAATAATCTGGTAGTTTTAAGGATGAACAACGTTCAGTTGTACTGACGTAATTTCAGATCTGATGTTATTGCATGATCTAGATCTAGCAATGTAAACTTGTGTGGAGATTCAAAAAATTATTATGAAAGGTTACGGTTTGCTAGGAGTAAAGTTTAATTTGGTCTGCAAAATTTCATTAGAGAACTTTTCTTTGCACAGAAATTAGAGAAATTCTACACTTAAGATTGAACTGCCCAGTTATATATTGTGATCTAGAAAACTATTTAACGTTGGAGTAGATTGTGTTAAAACAGAAGAGTGATTTTAATTCGATGCTATTCGATTTCCCGTTGGGGGGTTAAGTTCATTAAAGTCATCATTATTTTGAAATAAATTAAAGTAAGGCGAAAAGGACAGTTGCGACTGAAAGGGCAAATATGAGTTTTAAAAAAAATGAGCAAAGAAAACAAAAGAAGAAAAACCTTTTTATCATCTTTTCATCATTCCAAGCAACGAAAGAGGAAGAACAGTTGTGCATAAAACCAAATTTTTTTTACACCATTGGGTGCCTTGCTTAAATTGAAATATATTTTAGTGCTCTACATTTCCCCTTTGCTGTAAAGAAAATTTTCCACTTTAAGACAAACTCTCTCTGTAAGTTTTTTTTCTTCTGCCCCCTTTTTGTTTGATGTGAATTCTTAGCAAATTAGTGCTAAAAAGTAGTAAAAATACTGACACATTCCCATATGATAATAAAATTTCAACTCCATCTCTGCCATGCTCGCTTTTTCGTCTTTTGAATATTTTTATTGCTTTGCAATGCTTATCCTTTATTTGCATCTGTTTTTTTTTTTTCTTCCTTAAATTTATTTGTTTCCTATAGAATACAGTTACAGATAAACCAATGATAAAACATTACCATTACCATGTGCGCCATTAAAATGTTCATGTCAGCTAAAGTACTAATGATGCAGGCGTGTGTTATATTCGATTAGATTCTTATCTTCTTCTCCTACTAGACAATCTGTTCCCTATGCCATCAACAAATTAATCTTGAAACATATCAAACGGAGACAGAGACGGAGAGAGTGGCAACAACAAGTAATATTTGGTTTTTGTATTGCAAACACTTACAATACAAATCCAATTCAATTCAATAGGCATCGATAGGGGTGCTGTGAACACAATGGAAGTTTTTGCAAATATTCGTTGAAGAAAAACGATGTTCGAGCTCTTTTTCTATTCTTTCTTTTACTCTAAGAAAAATAGACGATAATTTCAATGGATATTGTTTGTTGCTAATGAGTTAATTTGGTAAGTTTGTGATTGATTGTAATCGAAATGTGTAGGCAATTTTCAAGAGGTTATTTGAACTCATTTGTAGTTTTTTTTTTCTCGTTTTTCGTCTTTTTTCTGTGGCAATAAATTTCAATGTTAATATGAAAAATGAAATTAATTTGTGACAAAAACTAAAACCGATAAATATAAATTGATCGATAACTATTAATGAGTTCAACTGATGAGTACGAATTTAGTAAATTGTTTTGGCAAATTAATGGAATAGATTATCATGTGTAGGTTGGGCAGTATCTAAAGAAGTTTCAATAGGACTCGTATAATTTAAAGCTGATTAAGAAATACGAAACTTCTCAAAATAATCATTTTTCATGGATCTAATGAGGATTGTCTCGTCTCTCAACTATTCCCAATTTTGACGTAGCCGTTTAACAAGAAACTAGCACCACCACTAGAACACAATTCTTAGATGAAAATCACTGGAGTGCTAGAAGTTGCCGTAGTCTCGTAGGTAATAATAGCATCATCTCATACATCTCGAATATAACGGAATATGAAAAAAGCTTCCTTCGATGTCAGGAGACGGCTGGCAAAAACTCTGAGGGTAAAATAAAATTGTCATGAAAATTTTCTCAAAAATCTATCACTTGGAGTCGACAGTAATATGGGTGGGTTGAAAAGCTAGGTTGTAGTCCTGACTAAGGTTTGGTATTAAGCAGTTATGAAAGTCTTGTTTAACACGCTCGTCCAAGCAACATTCATGGAATATTTTGTAAAACCATTCGGTTCGACGCGTTTCCATTTATTTTTGAAAACAATATTTTTGAGCTAAGTTTTAGCATCAAGATATTCTCTGTTTTGCAGTAAAAGGCTTCAAACACACATTCTAAGGTATTTTTTAGCAAACCTTAATACCAAGCCTGTAGGTTATGTTAGGTTAATGTGGTAGCTTCATACCAAAAGCTCACTTGAGCACGCATAACGGCTCGTTGTGACGCCACAGGTGAACGCAGTTCCTGTACTGACCAAGTTCCCCCGAACGCAGGAGGGCGAGGTCGGTCAGGGCAAGATCTGCATATCCAAAGCACGACTACCTCGCGATGGAAAACGAGCCAGAAAGTTTGATAAACGAGGCGATATCCTTGACATCAATGGATGATAGCTCCGTCAAGCTGACAAGGGTCGAAGAGCCAAATAACGTATATCTGCACTTCGCAAGAGATGGGCATTGACAAAGAAAATACCCATAACACAGTGACCTGTAACCATGGCCACTGTGATTGAGATGATGCCGTGACCAAGTCCAAGTAATTGGTTGGTATCCCTTCTATCCATCCAGGGCCAGGTGAGTCTAGCGGTAGAGCAGAACTCCTCGTTGATCAAGGATAGTTTGGCGTCATGGAAAAATTTCCACGCTATGGCCAGTTTGATCGAGGCCAGTAGCATTCCTAAGTCGATTGAACAGGATTCTGGAAGTAGTGCGCTAGCTCATCGGCTCTGCAGTTTCCTGGAATGTCACAGTGTCCGGGGACCCAGACAAGTGTGACACTGAAGCGCCCAGAAAGAAGGTTGAGGCAACGGCGACATTCCCTGACGATCCTGGAAATATTCGCAATGTTCGACAGAGACTTTATGGCAGCCTGGCTATCCGAAAAGATCGATATGCAGGTGAAAGAAACACCGTATGCAAGGATCCATTGTGCGGCCCGGTATATATCCATTACTTCCTCCTGGAACACGCTGCAAAAGTCCGGCAGCCGGAGTGAAATGTTCAAATCCTATTTCCCGGAGTATCCACCCATCATCGAGTTTGGAGCCGTCGGTATATATATCCGGAAGTTCCGGGGCGACGGTCGTGTCTGGAGTCCAATCACTTCTGCTCGGGATCAAGAAGTTGAAACCCCTGTCAAAACAGTATTCTATCAAGCCTGTAAATACTCGATACAATCTTCAGTCTCTAGATTTATTACTACGCATTTCCTAGAAAAAGGTTGCGATTGGATGGTCCTATTTCGAATATTTTCTCTGCAAGTCAGTAATAATCAAAACCAAACCTGCATCACATATTTTTCATACATCCGTTGATGATCTCAGTAATATCGTGCCGTTGGCATTGTGATGTATATGGGTTCTGTATGGTGATCATAGGAAAGCCATGGTAATTTAGGCTTTCGCCTCTATGCAAACATAGTATGACCTTCAATAAATTCTTCTCCGTCTGTGAAATCTTTAAACAGTTGAATATCTGCGAATCTGGAGAATGAAACGTTTGACTAAATAAATCTATTGTGGCATGAAATGTGTGGCAAGTTGCACTAGCCTGTTGAAATCAAACATCGTTCACATCAATACCATGAAGAGCGGATACAAAAAAATCGTTTATGATAGGTATCTCCATTGACCGTATTGGTTGCGCCATCCTAGTTTTCAAAGAAATATGAGGCAATGATTCCTCAGCTCTGAACAGTCACACCAAACAATCACTCGTAATGGGTACATTGGTTTCTGTAAGACCAAGTGTGGGTTTTATGTGCACCAAATACGGCAATTTTGATTATTAACGTACCCATCAAGATGAAATTGAGCTTCATCCGAAAATACATTTTTTTTTGACAAAATCGACATCATCGTACAGTTTCTCGTTGGCCCATCGAGCGAAGCGAAAACGAAGCAGACGGTCATGCGTCTTCAACTCTTGAACTTTTTAACTCTTGACCTTTTTATGGCTTCATATCGAGATCTTTTCGCAAAATTCAATGTTAACTGGTGCGTGATATATTTAATTCTAAAGAACGATGTCGAGTTGATGTGGATGGATTCTGACGCACACTCTCAGCCACAGCTTCGATATTTTTGGGTGTGCGCACTGTACACTGCACGAGTACGCTCACATCTTGACACTTTACTTGCACGAACTTTAGCAATAAACTTGCATATACCGGGCACTGTTGGTCCTTCTCTGCGCACAAATTTTGAACGACATTTTCGTACAATTTCCGGCAATAGTCTTTGTTTTGGAAATTTTGTCGCATTCAACCTTTACCTGCTACGATACCAAGCCTTGGCAACTAAAGATCTCAATAAAGGATTGATGGAAGCATTTCTGATGTAAATTTTTTCTAGATTAGGAAAGAAAGATATTTTCACTAAACTAGACTGAGGTGCAAACCCGTCATATACCAACATACGTATCTTATTTTTAAATAAAATTATTTTCAAATAGTTTCCATATTTTAAATAAAAATTAAGAGAAAACAACAACAAATTCCTTAGCAAATAAGAACATCTGCTGCTGTACAGCATCATTCTTAATTTTAATTGTTTCACAAACAAAAGAAGAAAAAGAAATCATTTCTTTTCTTTTTCTTTTCTTTTTTCATTCTATTTTTTCTATTTATTTCTAATAAAAAGAATTAGAATACTTTGAGTGGCTCTGTATATATACAATATTGTACTTAAACTTATTTTAATTTCTTTATATGTGTTGGTTTGTTTGCTTAAAATGTACGAGGCCACAGCAAAAATTAGATAAACTGACAAGGAAAGCATATTAAGCTATTACAGTCAGACTGGAAAGTTCGTAGGCTAATAAATGTACAATAATGTACCCAGACTAGTTCCCAAAGAAGCTATTGATAACAAAATGAAACACCAAAAAAGGAACGTGTTGACCTTATCGTGGTATGCCAATGCTCTGTTCAGAATGGAAGTCGAGCATAAAAACCAGTATTTATATGTCAATATGTATGTGACATTGGACGAAACATGACTTCATTCTTTCACATCCGAATTAAATCCATCGTCATCTGAGTGTATTGTGGGTTGTGAATCAATCGAACGTTTCCTGTTGTTTTCAAATTAAGCTAAGTATGGTTGGATTGATATCTGTTATCGACATCTTTAGATGAGTACTTGGTTGTTGTCAATTGTTTGTAAACGACCGTGTTCAATGACTCCTATTATTTCATATTTCTTTAAGATGTTTGAAGTTGATATTATTCTCTCCTGAAAAAGGGAGACCCTACGATATGCGCCAACTACAGGGGTATAAGCCTTCTCCCTTTCGCATATAAGGTTCTTGCAACAGTATTGTGTGAACGACTGAAGCTACTCGTCAAAACACTGATTGGAACTTATCAGTGCGGATTCAGACCTGACAAGTCCAATATCGACCAGATCTTCACTCTACGCCAAATCCTGGAGAAGGCCCACGAACAACAAGTCGACACACACCATCTTTTTGTCGACTATAAGTCAGCCTTCGATAGCCCCATAAGGGATCGTGTTTTTGCCGCAATGTCTGAGCTCGGTATGCCTGCGAATCTGATAAGGCTATGCAGAATGACGTTGAGCAATTCCTGCAGCTCCGTCAAGGTAGGCACGGACCTCTCCGAACCTTTTGATACCGTGCGAGGTTCCAGACAAGGCGACCCCTTATCATGCGACCTCTTCAACTTCGTCATGGAGAGTGTTCTGCGAAAAGCGGGAGTGCAACGCAATGGCACTATTTTCCAAAAAAGTGTCCAATTGCTTGCGTACACTGACGACATTGACAACATAGGGGGTACCAAGCGAAATGTTACTGCTGCCTTTAGTGCTATTGAACGGGAGTCTACTAAGATGGGTCTGGCAGTAAATGAGGGCAAAAGAAAGTATATGTTATCAACAAGTGCGGCATATTGGATCTCAGATAACGGCCGATAACTATACTTTCGTGACAGTCAAAGAATTTATACGCCGTTACCACCAAAAATGACGTCAGTCTCGAGCGCAGGATCACTCTTGCCAACAGGTGCTACTATGGTCTGAATAGGCAATTGAGTAGCAGAGACCTCCCTCGTACGACAAAACTAATGCTCTACAAGACGCTCATCCTCCCCATGCTTCTTTATGGCCCAGAGGCATGGACCCTTTTAAGAACTGATGCAGCGGCCTTGAGAGTGTTCGAGTGCCAGTGAGAGTTGGCTATGAGGTATGAGCAGCAGTGAACTGTATGAGCTCCTCAACGACATTGACGTTGTACAGCGTATTAATATCGAGCCGCTGCGCTGGCTCGGCCATGTCGTTCGAATGGAGGGGGATGCTCCGGCGAGACGGGTATTTGATCCGGGAATCTGCGGAAGTCGGCGAAGAGGACGACCTTGCATCCGTTGGAAGGACCAAATCGAGGAAGCCCTATCATCGATTGGTGTGACCAACTGGCGTAGGCGCGCACGAAGCAGAGGCGCCTGGAAAGATGTGTTGCGGCAGCGAAATCCGTTGAACGTATTGTTATGGCCAATTAAGTAAGTAAGTAAGTAAGTTATTCTCCCTGAGTGGCCATCTGATTTCGCCTTATGAACGTCGGTAAAAATTTTTGATCGCCAACAAGGATTTGAACCTGTGATGCTTAGGATTGTGGTCAAGCATTTTGATCGCTAAATCTCACCAATTTGAAATATTTTTCTGCCTATCTAATTTGACAAGTTTTGAAATGAAAACCAATTCAAGGGGTCTATATGGAACTCAAGAAGTCGCCGTAGTCTAGTGGGTAGTGTGTTGGCTTATTAGACGTAAGACCGCAGTTCAAACCGCAGGTCAGACATCAAAACGAAATTAAAAAAAATGTTTCTTTGGCGACTTCCTCTCAGCAGATTTCTGGCAAAAACTCTGAGATTAAATAAAATTGCCATGAATCGCTTCACAAAAATCTGTCCTTCGGAGTCGACTTTAAAGTGTAGGTCCCGCCACTCATGTATAAAACTGACACACACAGCATACAAAGTGGTTTGAGAAACTAGATCGTATTACTAACTGAAGGGTTCTAATGAATGTTGCCATGTATACATACAGATTTCTGGACATTAGGATAATTTTCGTTCCGCACTCGTCAATCTGACTGCTTATGTACATTCAGTTAAATGTGTATGTGTATGTGTATGTAAGAAAATTTAGTTTGAAAAACATAATTTGTTGATGCATAAGTAAATAAAATTTCCTTTAATTTTGAAAGTTTTCTTGTTTCAGCAAAGACAACAGAAAACAAAAACAGATGAGGGCAAATATAAGAAGAAAAAACATGGCAGAACAGAGCAAAAAGAACATCCGTTTGAATTTGTTGGCAAAGCAAAAAAAAAACCCGATGGAAGGCGAGAGAGAGAGAACAGGCCTTGTTTGCAGTTAATCCTTCTCAGTTCATTTAAGGAACTTTTGCTCTGCTTTTATTGCTTCTACTTTCACACCAACAACAACAGCAAATTGAAATTGAAGGCAAACTGAAAGCTGTAGAGTAGAGCAGGCAATTCCATTTCATACAGTTCAATTCAATTACTTATCCTTCAATAATGTTGTAAATAAAACTATAAACCAACTGACAATAGCCTTTAACGGCTCGCTCTCTTTCTCTCGATCTATTTTTTTTTTTGGAGGACGTTTGGTTAAATGAGTTTTAAAATAAAATTTTTTTTTTGTTTCTCGAATTTATACATCAGGCCATGTAAGAACTGATGTTGCTGCTACTGCTGTTGTTGCTGCTAGTGTTGTTGTTGACAACATCATTTAATTTTGTTACAAAATTCTGTTTCGTTCTTCTTTTTTTCTTTCTTTCTTATTTCCTTTCCTTTTAAAAGTTGTTTTTCTTTATTTTGGTTTCTTTAATTTTAGCTGGCAAACACGACAGAGAGAGAGCGAGAGAAGTGTAGAAAATACATTGGAAATGTATTCATTACTTAAATAATTACTGCCAGTTTTAGCGTCTTCTTTCGCTTATATTTCGTTTGTAATTCATTTTTATAGTTTTTCTTGTTAATCGCCTTCATTTGAAGGCAGTTTCATCTTCTTCTGCTGTAAACACGAGTTTTCATTTTAAATTCTCATCGACATCCTGTTAAACGAACAGTTTGTTTAGTTTTCAATAGCAGATTCCAGTTTAACCCTTTCCACAGCGTTTTGAATTTGTCTAGGAACTGAATTAACCAGAAATTTGCCTACTTTCTTTACTAGTAGTCAGCCTGGAAGGACGACTAAAAAGAAGATCCCTCTTTAATATTATTTAGAGAGTTCAAATCGGCTTTGTATAGAAGGGTTAAGAGGGATTTTTTAATAGAATACACAGATTGACTAATATTAGGTGGAGTGTTGGACGTGTGGACATGCAACAACCCCAGGTCAGACATGTCCAGCAAAACACTGTTTTTTCAACGACTCCCTCTAAGCAAATTTTTGGCAAAAATTCTGAAAGTAAATAAAATTGCCATGAAAAAGTTTCTCAAAAATCTGTCGTTCGGAGTCGACTTTAAACTGTAGGTCCCACCACTCATGTATAAAATTAACGTACACAACTTAAGTGGTGTTAGAAGCTAGGTCGTAATCCTGACTGAAGGATTGTAATTTGATTGATATTTTCTCGTTCTAAACCTTAAAACCTTGTATATTGTTGGAACTAAGATAGTGCAGAAAATGGAACATTGTATTGGGTGTCCTTTCAAAGCTTGAAATATTCCATGGCATTCACTTATAAATATGATTTCTTGCATTAGCTCGCTGACGCTACTCTTGCTACTTATTTACGTTTTTCTAATAAAACTAATGGCTTAGAAATCGCTGTACTGAGGCAGCAGCCTTGAGAGTGTTCGAGAGTAAAGTACTGCGTAAGATCTTCGGTCCAGTACGAGTTGACGATGATTTCCGCATCCGATACTGTTGTATCTGTATGAGCTCCTCAATGACATGGACGTTGTGCAGCGTATTAATATCCAGCGGCTGCGCTGGCTCGGCCATGTCGTTCGAATGGAGGAGGATGCATCGGCGAGACGGGTATTTGATGCGGGAATCTGCGGAATTCGGCGAAGAGGACGACCTTGCATGCGTTGGAAGGACCAAATCGAGGAAGCCCTGTCATCGATTGGTGTGACCAAAGGACGTAGGCGTGCAAGAAGCAGAGGCGGCTGGAAGGATGTTTTGCGGTAAGTAAGTAGAAATCGCCGTAGTCTAGTGCCGTGTTGTCTTGTTAGACAAGAGTCCATAGTTCAACCCCTGACTGCATGATTATGATGCAGATAACCATGCCCTCAAATCGCTCGTATATAATTTCCATTGTGGCATGAGCTGTGAAGCCACATCACGTTAATGCCTATATCATTCAATTCAGGTCATTGTCTGGTGAAAGAATAATTAACCCATAATCCATATCAAATACTGGCTTTTTCGGAATGCATTGAATGATCATGGATCTCATATGAACTAACATCGTTTAAATTCACCAACTATTGTATGTTCACGCATCAATTCATCCATAAATTGGCGGCCTCAACGCTGCATATGGTTTTTCAATGAAAATCAGGATTTTTTACCAGCAGTTTTAAAGCCCATTTAGTTAACACACACCACATCTGAAATGCTTCCAGACTTCTTCAGTTTCTTCACAATTGTTTCAATTCCCTGCACAGCAACTATATTTCCTGAAGTCGCCGTAGTCTATTAGGTTGTGTTAGCTTATTAGAAGTAAGGCCACGGCTCAAACCCCAGGCCAGACATCTCGAAACGAAATATGAAAAATATTTCTTTGGAGACTTCCTCTCAGCAGATTTCTGGCAAAAATTCTGAGAGTAAATAAAATTGCCATGAAAAAGTTTCTCAAAAATCTGTCATTCGGAGTCGACTTTAAACTGTAGGTCCCACCACTCATGTATAAAATTAACACACACAACATAAGTGGTGTGAGATACTAGGACGTTGTACAATGAGTCAATTCGACATCCTGGTCCTGTAATTGTCTTAATTGACAAGTACGTGTCCTCTAACCTAACCCTACCTACCCAAACTATTGTCTACCTCAACATATTTGATTAGTAGTGCTAAGAGTGGAGATATTTCTTAAAAGGAAGGCCATTATTCTGTAAAATTTTAAAATTCAGTGTTGGAGGACCCAAGACAAATTCAGTTTTTTATGACTCAAGATGTCATCATGGAAAATTTTTATTTTGTTGGAACTTGTATAGAAATGAACGCTTCAGCAGATTATTTTTACTCTGTTGGGTGAACAGATATCATTTAATGTCAGTAGGCCAACGTACATACATAATTCATCATAAGGATCCTTCATTCAGGATTACGACCTAGTTTCTCACACTACTCATGTTGTATAAGAGTGGCGAGATCTACAGATTAAAGTCGACTTCGAATGACAGATTTTAGAGAAACTTTTCATGGTAATTCTGTTTACTTTCAGAGTTTTTGCCAGAAATCTGCTGAGATAAAATCGACGAAGAAATATTTTTTCATAATTCGTTTCGTTTGGGAATGTCTGAACTGGAGGTGGAATCGTGGCCTCACATCTAATAGACTACGTTGACTTGAGTATGCGTAAGTACAACTTTCTGAATGTTTTCTATCAAAGCGGTGAAGCACTCCATTAAGTGGGATTTCTTGCTAAAAGTGGTATTAAATTCAGCCACATTTCTACAATGCAATCTCAATGGGTTAACATAGTCCTTTCCTTTTTAGTTTTCCATTTAGAATGCCAATTGCATACTTCGTACACATCTTTAAGCTGTGCCTTCACTTGTCTTTATTTTGTTATTTGTTTCTTGTTCTCTCATTTAATTTCTTCGGCTTTTGCAACGTTTCGCTGGCCAAATTTAGTTCATATTGAAAATGCAATTTGAATTGTATTTTATTGTTGTTGTTTCTGTTATTTTCGTGAACATTTTCGTTGGCTAAGATTGTGCAACTTTTTTTTTGCTTTTGGTTTGTCAGTATAAAATGCATCCGTTTGTTGTTTTCATTTCAGTTTTGTTTTGTTTTTTATTTCTACCCAAATGGCTTGAATTGCATTAATTTTCCTGTGCATTATTTGAAACAATTACAATAAAAAAAGTTTTAATTAAATTTGTACGATTCCATGCAAATTGAAATGTTCATAAATGGAATGGAGGCAGAGATTGGATTCAAATTTTCAAAATCGTATTTAAAAATAAAAACATAAAAATCAAAACAACCTTAATAAATAATTTAATTTCTAAACACTAAAGCCAGTTTAAATATGTATATATTTTCCGTTATACATATATGTATGCACATACATATACAAAGTACCAAGATATTCGAGTACCCATCTCCAATATTTGCAAACAAATTTTTTTCGTATAAATTATTTGACATTATTCAGCAGCAGCTTTTTTATTCGTTACTTTGCTTGTGTGTACGAAATTTTGGCCATCACTTCACATAATGGAATTTGTCATTAAGTTAAATCAGCAACATTGCAAGTATCATTCACCAACATTCTTAGCCACTTAACAACATACCAGACAACAACAAATACGTTAACAAAATAATATAATGGGAAGAAGAAGAGAAGAGAAAAAGTAGAAGATTTTCTGTAAATTTTACTTAAAAGTGATAGCATTAGGTGGTATCAATGCATTGGTATAAGTATGTGAAATAGATGCGCTAACAACAATCAGTCAGCCTGTATAACAATGCACGAGGGTAGTAGGATATTTATTTTAACTGCTTCAGCAACCCTTCAAATATTTTCCAATCACAGTAAAGACTGCTGACGCGTTGATGTTTTTCTGTATCAATGAGATTCTTATGTACCAAGGAGCTGCATACAGAATTGGTCATTACAACTCTTCAATCAGGATTACGACCTAGTTTCTCACACCACTTGTGTGCGTTAATTTTATACATGAGTGGCGCGACCTACAGTTGAAAGTCGACTTCCAACGGCAGATTTTTGAGAAACTCTTCATGGCAATTTTATTACTCTCTGCTGAGAGGAAGTCGCCGAAGAAATATTTTTTTTTATTTCGTTTTGATGTCTGACCTGGAGTTTGAACCGTGGCCTTACGTCTAATAAGCCGACACACTACCTAATAGACTACGGCGACTGTAAGCATCTGCAATATTTTATTTTGACGTCTTTGCATTTGTTCAAACTTTGCATCAAGGTGTATGTCATTTTAATATTTTACATCTATTTTACATCCGTCCGTAACGTAAATGCTATTTGAACACATTTTTCTTAACTTACTCTCATCCTCTCTAGTTTTAATCACTTTTCCCCATACATAACTATCATAACAATCCATCAGCCTCATGCTTAATAAGACAACACATTGCCTAATAAACTACGGCGACTTCACCGCGCTTCAACACTTTTCTTGGTGGATATCAGAGGTCAGCAATGAGTATTCAAAACGATGAGTAGATTCGAATCATACTTATAATTTCTGATACTGATACGCATTCATACTTATTTTAATGTCATACTTATACTACGCATATTCAAAGTTTGAAATACTCATGGTATTTATACTTAACAATACGCATGATGCTATTGATTTCGACCCTCCATGACTCATCGTATACACGAATCACAAAATAAGTATGATTCCCGTACGAACACTACAATACTCATAAGAAAGTTGTGCGTTTGCTTTGCTTGCTATCTTTGTCTTTTTCATTCTTCTTTTTTATAAATGCAACAACAACTAAGACTGTAATTTTCATGAATGATTAGAATCATTCGCATCATTTATGAGTATTATAAGTATTTTTCTAAATTTATGAACCTGAATGAGTAGGCTTATGAATCAAACATATTTCGAATGTTATGAGTTTGATGTCAACGTTGTACTCATACTCATTGCAACTTGTACTTATAAATCAATGTTGTACTGAGTACGAATGAGTCAGAGTAGTTGAATTTCAATACTGTTGACTCATTCATACTCAAAATTTCATGAGGGTTTATCAAAGACTTAAACTACCTTCTTTTTGAAAAAGCCGAAGTGGGTGGTTTTGTAACACTTTTGTGACGACTATATTTCCTCTAATAGGAGCTTTATTTTCCGGATTATATTTGCCTTAATTATAAGTACGTGCCTGACCATATCTGTAAAGCTTCCAATCTTTGTCAGTTCCTTTACAATCGTTTCAATTCCTTGCACAGCAACTATATTGCCTGCCTCAACAAATTTGCTTAATGGTGCTAAGAGTGGAGATATTTCATAAAAGAATGGCCGTTATGCTGTAAAATTTCAGAAGTCAGTGTTGGAAGACCCAATACAATTTCAGGTTTTTATGACTCAAGACGTCATCAAGATTTTCATGGAAGATTTTCATTTTATAGAAACTTGCTGATCGAATTTTTAGTCTCGGCAAGCTTGATAATTATTATTCTATTACGTGAAGAGTTCATCGCCTATTAGTCAACGGTTTGGGTATTAGGCAAGAGCGACTAGTGCCTGATGATATCCGTAAGTAAAACTCACTTGTACAGCTACCTACCGCCTGCAGCCTACCGCAACATAATTGTTTAATGATGGTTAGAGTGGAGATATTTCCCCGGTAGAAGATTCGTATTTAATACACCAACCTCATATGTAATCCATACACTTGTAGTCTATTTTATAATACAATTTTATTTTATTTTCTCATCCTTCTTTATTTGGTTTTTCATACCCCAAAATAGATTCTCTAGATTTTTTTTGTTTGCTTTTCTACTGCATTCTCAAACTATTTGTCCTACTTTGTTAGAATGTTTTTAAGCATACGTACATATGTATGTATGTACATGGATATGCATACATTGTAAGGTAAGAGTGTATGTATATGTAGATATATCCAAAAGAGAGAGAAAAAAATAGAAGAAGAAGAACAGTTAAGAGAAGCACCTTAAGTAATGCAGTTGGATCTAACCGTATGAAATATATACCGCAACTTCTTGTATTAAAAAACAGCACTTATGTACGTCTAGTGAGAAACAATCAACAGAAAAATAGAAGAAAAACAGAAATGAGTGGAAAGTAAAAAAATTCACAATTTTGCAACATTTTATACACTCGCATGGTCTTCGTTGTAATACTCCTTGTGCTGTATCAGGGTATAAAAATTGTCGCATAAACTTAAAATTGCTGGTGCCACCTTAAAGGCAATCCTAAAGTCAGTTAGTCATTCCAGCAGCTATAGACTGTGTAGTGAGTGTAGAGAGTATGTGCTCATATAAGAAAAAAAAAACGAAGAAAAAGTGACAGAAAAAGGTAGATTGTGTCAATGCTGCAGGTGTTGTCAATGGCTTTTCCATTTCTTGTCTAAGCAATTCAAGTGAGTATGCATAAGCTACGTATGTATGTACATATGTATGTTAGTTTTTTTACTCTGTTATCGTTGTCGTTATATTGCTTAACTTATTCCCATTTCGACAACAATTTGTGTCGTTATTAATGTTGCTTTTAATGCTGGGTATCTATCCAGCTATTGCTGCTGTTATTGTTGTTTGTTGCTAATACATATAACTAAATTCATTGCAGCATTAATACCATGTACACAACTACTGCTTGTTATTCTTATTATTACTGCCAATATATATGGTATTGGGTATCTGTTTAGTTATTGAAGATATATTTCCCATTCCCGTGTTGGAGCATCTTTGCTAGGTTTGAACAGTTTCATCCTTTTGTTACTGAATTAAACAATTCTGCAGTTTTTTTTATAAATCGACAAGAAAATATTTAAGATTGCTTTCACTGCAATACAGTAATATGGTAATGGCAATATTATGGAGAAATAAAAAAAATTTATTATTTAGAAGGATAAGTTACTCTCTGATGCTTCTTCCACAACACAATTGCTAGTTACAACCCATCAGTCAGGATAACGACCTAACTTCTCACACCATTTACGTTGTGTGTATTAATTTTATACATGATTGGCAGGACCTACAGTTAAACGTCGATTACGAACGACAAATTTTTGCAAAAGTTTACATGGCAATTTTATTTACTCTCAGAGTTTTTGCCAGAAATCTGCTCATTCGAAGTCGCCGGATTTCATTTTGTTGGAGAAGCCTGGGCTTTGAAATGAAGTTTCTTGTCTTATAAGCCAACACACTACTCACGTAACTACCACTAGCCTATTAATACAGATATACTGTGCAGCATTCACATTAAAACTGTTCATACCAAAGAACATATCTTCGCTCTTTATCTACCGTTTCTTTAGAACTCTATTTGGCGTGTACTTTCAAAAGTTGAGCTCCTCGAAGGATTACGCTTTACAACAATTTTCGTAATATCGCCATCGGCTTTATTCAGAGTGTGTCCACTCCATTGTGCCGTATTTTCATTCAAGTTGAGTGTCGGTCAGATTTTCAATGGCAAGGTAGTTTAAGAATGATAAATGATTCGAGAGTATTTATACATGAATACAAAATCGTTTGACGCGTCCAGTTTTATATTCCTCTTTAATTTTCTCTACTAACTTCAGCAAACGTACTGAGAATGCTTCCGAGATTGCAAAATGATTCTTTATTTTCACATTTTGGTTTATTTTTAGGCTTGTCGGCTGAGCGAGATTCTTTTACATAAGTATTGTTTTGCAAATTAGACTATTTGCCTCTGCTTAGTGATAATTCAGTCTCCCCTGGATAGTGACACACGGTTATTCCAGGAAATATTTGCCGTCTTCTGTTAAGGCTAACGCCTCAATGAGACATACTGTGATACGCATTCAGTAGCAGTGCTAGAAAGGAGTGGTTTAGTAGACAATTGCTGAGGATATACTATGGAACAAACAAGAAATTCACAAATACAATGTATATTAAAGAAGACCACTAACAGACTGTTCTATAATCATTCCAACGCTGTTTATGTAATTCATGCATTTTTTATGTCGACGGAATCCTACGCATTCGTTGCATAATGCTATATAGAGGCAGCGTCATCATTGCAAGTCATCAATCAAAAATAGCAAGTCATTGACCAAAGAATTCTAGTCATCTGCTAAAGAAATGCAAATCATGAACAAAAAAATGCAAGTCATCAACAAAAAAGTGCAAGTCATCGTTAAAAATCATCTGTCAAAAAATGCAATTCATCCACCTGAAAGGTCCTCTACCAAAGGTACATAAGTCATCAACCAAAAAATGCAAGCCATCGGCAAGAAAATCACAAGTCATCCACAAAAAAATGCAAGTCATCGACCAAGAAAAATGCAATTCAAGGACCAACAAATGTAAGTCATCTACAATAGAAAAGGCATGCCATCAACCAAAAAATGCAAGTCATCTATCAATAAGCTTCGATGCTTATACATATCTCCGATTCCAAGTAACGCCCGACCATAAAAAACCCTGTTTTGGAATCCTTGAGACTATGGCTATCCTGCTCACTTGCTCCATATCCTCATTAACTCCGTTTTTATCCGATTTTGCCCATTTTTTTGTAAATTGAAAAGAAAAGTTTGCTTCGTCGCCTCTATCTCCGCTGTTAAGTAACGCTCGACCGTAAGGAAATCTGTTTCGGAATTCTTGATTCAATGGCTATCCAAACCATTTGTTCCGAAAGCCATACCTTTTAAAACTTTATTGAATTTTGCTCGATTTATAAAAGATTCACTAAATCGAATCTTCGTTAAATCGAAAACTACTGCATTTGAGACTTACATTGAATTTTTATAAAATTTACATTCTTTCTATAAAACAGGCATTTTTATCACTTTCTTAGTACATTGGGAATAAAAATAAATCGAATAAAACTTTATATTTTAATAAAAGTAAAATCACTTTCTCACATGCCAATACCGTGTCAATTTCATTTTTCTCCCTTAAAACATGTATTTCTACTTAGAATCGTAAAATTTCGTTTTCATCATGTAATTTCGACACACGAAAACAAAAGGAAATGATTTAACAATTGGAGCACACAGCTGCGACATTAAAAACCAATTCCCTGGTGTAAAGTGGCAACAAATACAGCCGCCAAATGTGGCACAAACAAATAATACCTGAAGCCAGCCGAAATGCATCAAAAACAACAGCATTTGGTTGTAATAAGAGAAGCTTTTTTCATATTAAACTCTTGAAGCTATAGAATGGAGATGTTTTTGGTATTTTTTATTTGAGAATATGATGCCCTACATCAATGTAAGTGGGAAAATTTTGCGCTATAGTCAGTACCTGCATAGTCTGAAGGATAAGTGGACATATTTAAAATTAAATTATAATTTTTCAAATTTTTTTTAAAATAGTCTAACTGACTTAAAGCAAACTCAAATGGACGTACACCCAACATTCAAAACATCTCCTAAAGCTATATTATCGTGTACATAACATAATTGGTCATTGCAGTCCTTCAGTCTGCATTATGACGTAGTTTCTCACATCACTTATGTTGTGTTTGTTAATTTTATACATGAGTGGCGAGACTTATAGTTTAAAGTCTACTCAGAATGACAGATTTTTGAGCAACTTTTCATGTCAATTTTTATTTACTCTCAGAATTTTTGCCAGAAATCTGCTGACAGGAAATCGCCGAAGAAAAATATTTCATATTTTGTTGGAAATGTCTGACCTGGAGTTTGTACTGTGGCCTCACACATTACCTACTAGACTTCTATGACTACAATAGGGCATCATAAATTCGAACTGTAGACTTCCTTATTCGTTTCCCCCTCTTTTGCTGGTTGCCATAATAAGAAACTTTCCCTTCTAAAACAAGCGCAAATACCTTCAAGTCAAATGTTTTACACAGGTTTTACCTTCAAAGTGGAAAACTATTCTCTTCTTCTATATTTTTCATTTTCGGGTGCATTTTAATACAAAAATAAGACTAAAAAAATACGAAAAAAATTAAGTATAAAACTTTGTAGGGCAAGAGTATAAAACAATGTTTTCTCTGATAAGCGAAAACCTTTAAAACTGATAGAGAAAAAGAAATTGCTTAACATTGCACGAAAGAAAGGAGGAAAGCAAGATAATGTCATTTTGATATTTTACGTTTCGTTTGTTTTAGAGGTAAAATCTTCAAAAAGAAAACAAAAAAACGAAACGAAAAGAAAAAAACTTTCTTTTATGCAAAAATGATGTTTTAGCCTACAGCATTGGTGTATAGAGAATAATGCAGAAAAAAATGTATCTTGACTTTCCTTAAAAATAGCAAATAGCGATATTATATAATGTCATATGCAGGTTATATAAATTTCTCTATTAAATCGTAGTCGCTGTAGTCTAGTAGGTAGTGTGTTGGCTTATTAGACGTAATGCCAGGGTTCGAGCCCCAGGCCAGACATTAAAACCAAATACAAAAAGTACGAGTATTTCATCGGCGACTTCCTCTCAGCAGATTTCTGGCAAAAACTCTGGGAGTAAATAAAATTGCCGTGAAAAGTTTCTCAAAAATCTGTCGTTCGGAGTCGACTTTAAACTGTAGGTCCCACCACTCATGTATAAAATTAACACACACAACATAAATGGTGTGAGAAACTAGGTCGTAATCCTGACTGAAGGGTTGTAATGACCAATTATGTATGTATGTATTAAATCGTAAAGCCAAGGAAATTTAATATTTTTCTATTTTTATTGCATTTAGTACGTCACAAATTGATTTGAAGTAATTGTCATCGATACATATACAGATACTGATATTGACGTCTTCGAACCTGCTCACCTACAGAAGTCATATGGCATTTCTTCGTTGAAGAGTATACTTTCGTCTGTTGTTTCTAAATTTTTCGGAATTATGTATATCGATATGCCTATACAGTAAGTTTCAGCAGCCCCAACCTATCTTTCCAACCTGCGCAAATTCACTCTCCTTCTTATGGTCAGCATAATTGGACTATCGTAGGAATTCTTATAATATTTTGTCACTTTTTGTTTCAATTCTTTGATAAAAATTCTTACCTTTGGCAAGTTTTAAATGAGCTCACACAGAAATAATGAATGAGTTTTCATGGATAAGAGTTCAGATATCACGCTAGAGCAGCAACATTCTCTTCGGTTTGCATAGTTCTTTGCCGTTTTGATCTATTTTGAAATAAAAATCACAAATGTTTGGCCTCCAAATGCTCAATTGTCTCTGGTTTGTTGCCATAACACTTTTCTTTAACGGCGCTCCAAAGGAAATATTCAGATCGTAGCTTCTTGGCGGCCAATTGACATCAACATTTCGACTAATTAAACGACCATCAAACGTTTGATGCAATAAGTCGATTGTGGCATGAGATGTATGGCAAGTTGCACCATCCGGTTGAAATCAAACACAGTTCACAACAATACCGTGAAGAGCGGGTAAAAAAAATCGGTTATAATGGTGCGATAGGTGTCACCACTGACCGTAATTGTTGCGCCGTCCACATTTTCAAAGAAATATGGGCCAATAATGTTTCCGCTCCACAAGCCTCTACAAATAGTCACTCGTAATGAGTGCATTGGCTTCTGTAAGACAACATGTGGGTTTTTTAAGCCCAGAATACGGCTATTTTGCTTATTAACGTACCCAGCAAGATGAAAATGATCTTCATCCGAAAAGATGATTTTTTTTTTGGCAAAATCGGCATCATCGTTCAGTTTCTCGTTGGCCCATCTAGTGAAGCGAAAACGAAGCGGATGGTCATGCGGCTACTACTCTTGAACCAATTAAACTTTGTAAGGCGTCATATGTAATGTGTAATGTTCAATTCTTGACCACGATAACGAGTTGATATTGATAGATTGTCACTCGCACTCTCTGCCACAGCTTTGATATTTTTGGGTAAACACACTGTGCGAGCATCAACAATGAAGCCGGTTTCACGAACTTTAACAATAAGCTGACGTATACCGGGCACTGTTTTTGTACGAAATTTTCGAGCAATTTCCGATCAATTGTCTTTATTTTGGAAATAAATTTCAAATAATTCCCAACGTTGTTCAAACGTAAATTGATTCACTACGTTCAGTGTAGATAATAATGAATTTTGTGATAGAATGGAATGATAAGTAAGTATTGCTTGATACGATGCGATAGCGACGGTTCAAATTTAAACCGATAGATGGCCCATTATTAGGCGCAGATACATTTCCGCTGTTAGAAACGTACCAGCGATAAGACTCAGCAATAAAACAATTTGCAACAAGCAGTTTAAAAAAGAATTTTTTTAGTTTTAAATTGTATGTAAATTTTTCATAAACATCGTTTATTTAAAATAAAAATTCCTTTACTGGTAAATTGTTTAAAACAGTTTTTATTTATTCTGCATTGAAAAAAATATGTTTAAATAAATATTTTTCCAACAATTGCCACAACTACGAAAAAACCAACAGCTCAGAGGAAAAAAATCCTCATGATAAATGACCGAATTTATCATTTACCAACAGCCACTTACACACACAAACATATGGTATGGAGAGTGAGTTAAGCTCAAGCATATAAAAAAGGCTTGTAGCAATAACCCCGTTCGCTGATGCTACAAACATATTGAATGTATAAAATGTAAGTGAATACATATACATATGTATGTATATATATATACATATGTGTATATATGTATGTGTGTGTATGATATTACAAATCCATAAAAAGAAAGCAAAAAGAAAATTTAAAAAAAGTTGAAAAAAAGCAAATACACGATTTAACATTAAATGTCATAAAATGTCCAACAAAATTTCAAAATCCTGGCATCTGAATGGACATATTTATGGACATGTGTTTGGCATACAATCTCCCATATTTACTTAACTTCTTTCCTTTTAAATAGTTGTACGTAATTGATTGTAATTGTAATGAAATGTTGAAATTGAAACCAGACATAATAATGCTAAACTACTCACAAATACATAAACATTTATTTATTATATAACATTTGAATATATATTTATATATATGTATGTATGTATGAACACATGAACACATATAATATTCGTTGTACTCGTATTTGACTATTTAATGCTGTGACATTAAATAAACCAACAATTGGTGAATGTTTAACATCAAAGTCGAATTTGTTTAGAACTTCTCTAGCAGGCATATACAGGTGCATATAGGTGACGTATGATTAATATTTATTTTTATATGAATTCAATATTACGCGTACGTCCATCACTAGTGCAAATAACACAGGCAATGAGGACAAGTAAAGAATTTAAAGATATTATGTGAAGATAAGCAGTATCAAATCAAATCAAAATCAAAAATTTGTGAATTATATCGGTATTTAATGAAGGCATATCCTTATTTCTCTTCATGCACACATACATACATAATTGATCAGCTCTTTAGCTTCTCACACCACTTATGTAGTGAATGTTCATTTTTATACATGAGTGGCGGGACCTACAGTTTAAAGTCGCTTTTGAACTACAGATTACTGTGAAACTCTTCATGGCAATTTTATTAACTATCAGAGTTTTTGTCAGAAGACTGCTGAAAGGAAGTTGAGTAGAAATATTTTTTAATATTTCGAAATGTCTGTGCTAGGTTTAGAACCACGAGTTCTGCTGTAATAAGCCAACACATATTGTATAGATATGATAAATTGATTTTTATCATATAAAGAATCATATAAAGAACTCGGCAACAATAATGTTCGCCTGTTTAACAAAAACTTTTGAAGTCGCCGTAAAGCCAGGGTTCGAGCCCCAGGCCAGACATCAAGACAAAATACAAAAAAAATTTCTTCGGCGGCTTCCTCTCAGCAGATTTCTAGCAAAAACTCTGGGAGTAAATAAAAATTGCCATGAAAAGTTTCTCAAAAATATGTCGTTCGGTTGGACTTTAAACTGTAGGTCCCACCACTCATGTATAAAATTAACATACACAACATAAGTGGTGTGAAAAACTAGGACGTTGTACAATGGGTCAATTCGACCTCCGGGTACTGTTCACAAGTACACGTCCTCCAACCTAAGAAAAATATGGCTTTTTGATTTTTTTTTTAAGTCTAGCCTGCCCACTGAATAATTTAAATGGCTGCAGTATACTAACTGTGCATCAAAGGTGACTTCAAGATTCACTGTAGTAACTCTCAATCAATAAAGTAGCAATCAATAAAGAGAATGAATTTTAAAAGGTCTACTAGCTTTACAATTTTGTAATCAAACAAAGCCCGCAGCTTGGTTTGGTTAGCTTCGGACAAGGAGTATCATCGAACCCGTTTGGAACGTGTAGAGATCGTGTTAATAGATATTCTTAGAACTATATAACTTAAAATAATGTTTACAAAGCTTTTCTAAGAACCATCAGACATTTTGCCGAAACAAGCGGCTGCACATACGACCATAAGTTCATAGAGGTATAGAAGCTGTGGTTAACCCAAAGTCTTTGGGTGCAGTTCACACGGATGTACTATTTTTCGGGCGAAAATGCTGGACCGATCATTCTATGATAATGGTTTACATATATTGGACAACTTCCTCCTAAACACTCACTAATGGCTCCCAATAGAGCGATATATTATGATAAGGAAGTCTTTCAATCGTAGATAACCCCTTGCAATATCCGATTTCACATACATACACATATAATTGGTCATTACAACCCTTCAGTCAGTGTGTGTTAATTTTTTTTATACATGAGTGGCGGGATCTTCAAGTTAAAGTCGACTCCGAACGACAGATTTTTTAAGAAACTGTTCATGGCAAACTTTATTTATTTCTCAGAGTATTTGCTAGAAATCTGCTGAGACAAGACGCTAACTACTAGACTATGGCAATTTGAAATCCAATATCCGATTACTGTAGTAATATTCAAGCTGAAATAATATTGTTACGCAAATCGAAACGACCTAATATCGTTTAACAACAAAAACGATAAACAAAAGCCACACGATACAAATACACACTAACACTAAGAATACAATGAACGTGTTGATTATCTAAATCTGCACACACACATATGTACAACGAACCTGGTTGCGCCTGGTACCAACAACAACATGTATGTGACGAAAAGGGATAGACAACATAAGCAAAGTACACAAACAACAATGTAATAGCAATAGAGCTCTCGGGAAGGCGAGAACACGAACTTTCCACTTCAAGAATATTCGTTAGACTGGTTGTATCGGACTATAAAAGGGCAAGACAAAGCAGGCAGCAGTCAGTAAGAATTCAATCAGCCTTGTGTGAAGACGCGTTGCGGTTCGAACGTACAAGCGGCATTGCTTGCAAAAAGGTTGTAAGCAAAGAAGGTCTAACGAACAGTTGTTAGTGTTAACGCGGACAGAAGTGTGAAATAGAATAGTGAACAAGCAAATTGTTGTTGTATCGTTAAGTTGTAAACAGTGACACAAACGTAGTGTGAATAATAAAGAGAGTTTAAGAAAAACTAAACACATATTTGTTTTTACTTGGTTTGCAATTAACGAACTCATATTTAAACGTTTTTAAAAAGTTAAAAACGTAACAATATTTATAAAGACTGGCAATTTACGAATCTTGTATGAGAGTATATCGTATACACTTAGGTAGGGTATCCAGTACACAATTTATTCTCATTAAATATTCGTATACGAATATTTGCTATCAATATTCTAGTATATGCCTGAGTCAGTTGCTGTGTAAGAATGTAACATGAGTGATTGGTCATTTATAACTCGTTTTTGTTTTCGTTTCATCATGAAACGAAACGTTGTTAATAAACCAACTGATGATTTTATTAATTTATATGGACTGTCATTGTTTTACTCTATGTATTGTTGCTGTGTTTATTTGTTGCTGTATTTTATGATTATCAAATACAATAAATTATTATAACGATATACACAATACAAACTCATTTACGTATAATAAACTGTCTGCAAGCATGTATATGTATCATTTATATGTAACTTTGTATGTGTGTAATATTACAACAACATTGATAAACAATGTAATGGTTTTAAAGTTTATTTGTGTCCATAAATTATTATATTCATAAAGTAGTCGCCTGTGCTTCAGAGTATTTATCATTTTGAAAACATAGAAATTTTATAAAAATTTTTATTATTATTTTTTTCTTTTTTTATTAAAAAAATCTATAATTTTTGTTTTTGTAACAAATAGTGTTTAAGCAAAAAAAAATTGTTTTTGTTTATTTCCCAATAGATGGAAATTGACACATCATTTGTTATAATTATACCAGCAGCAAAAAAAAATTAAAATTTATTTTTATAGACATTTTTTATTACTTTTTTTCAAATCGATATTTTGTTTTTTAATATTTTATTTAAATTTATGCAGTAAATTTATTGTTTTCACACAAAACACACTCAATTAGGTGGTGGATGCTCACTGTCTAAGTGTCAAGATATTGAAAAATTATTGGAAAAATTTCTTAAAATGTCATTGTATCTTAAGCGACTGCGTTTATTTCAAGCATGAGATAAAAAAGTTTTTAAATAAAAATATATATGCCCAGACGTGTCCGCATGTAACACTGACATGTCATTTGCTTTTCTTTTTTTACTGCAGAGGTTGAAAAAATTTATTTTTAAATGTATGGCGTGAGACATGTTTTGTTAGCGGCGTTCGCATTGTTTTTTTTTTTTTTCTTTGCACGAATAAAAGTGTCTGCATTGTGGCTGTTATTGACGTGGCATGATTTATTAATTAGCGACCGTAAAAAGGGTCAACAACTTTTAGTAAAAAAAACGTAATACTTTTTGCGAAATATATCCCGCTAGCTCGTTATAATATTCCAAAGATAGAGAAAATGATGGCGTGCCTTGCTTTAGATAAGCTTCTGATTTTTGCTAGAAAAATAGAGAAGACTTTTTCCTTGCAAACATTTCTGTAAATATGGTGCATGTAACATTTCAAATTGTTTAACCGTAGATCGAGCTTTGTATCAAAAATTATACATTCCAATTTTTTAGACCACATAACTTTAATTCAGAAAAAGTTAAATGCCTGATATTTTTATAATTCGTTAGTATTGTTATCGCCATTATTCTAAACAAAATAAAAAAAGAAAATATCAAACAGGGCTTAAAAAATTCAAAAACTTCATAATTCTGGCTTATGTATCATTTTTGATACATACGACTTTCCTAGGGATTCGTTGGTGTTGTGTTTGAAATTTTTTTATCAAAGATTTTGTAAAGTTTTATCGTAAATAATACAATATTTATGGTTTTTGAGAAAGAATTGAAAGTAAATCAATTGAACGACGAAAGTGTAAAAGGTTGAATTTTCTATTCTTGATATGTTCTTGATATTAATTGAAGTAGTCGTAGTCTAGTCTGTAGCGTGTTACCTTATTAGACGTCAGACCAAGGTTCAAACGTCAGGTCGAACATTTCCAATTTATAACGAAAGGTTGTAATGACCGATTAAATATGTAATATTCCTGCTGCTAAAGACTTTGAAGATGAAGAAAATAGAAGCTCGTCTTATGAACTGAAGAAAGTATTGGCAGCAACAAACATGATATCAGGATGTTTATCGCCAAAGATGGTACTACTTGGAAAAGAACAAACTGCCTTTAATAGTTTGGGATGAAAAAAATTTACCAATTTTCACGCAGATTGCTAGCAGCTGTTTCCTGAAATGTTGCAGAGTCTTTCTTACTGCTCTTCTCATATTTATCTCACGTGCCAGACAAACATTAGAAAAATGAGTTGCGTCCCATGATTTATTACAGATGATAATATTTCGGTCAACTACGTACGTATGAGATAACAGAATCATTCGCTTTGATAATGATATATTTACAGTTATTACGCCTTTTCGAAAAATAAGTTGAAAGTCTTTCAGCCTTTAATAATCATGCTTAGAGCCTTTTTTGAAATTCGAATGAAAAGATTTTTTTCTAAAAAAACTTAATTTTTTGTTAGAAAATTTTTACCATTTGCATAAAACTTTTATCACACAACTTGTAGTTTTATGTAAGAAATAATACTGTATAAATAGTTTGGCATTAGCTATCATACTTTCAGAGCAGCCCATATATCCTTTTTTTAAGATTTTTCAAAAATTAAATTTTTTGTTCGCCTGAAAGATAAGAAAATTAAAGAAAATATATTTAAATAATAATGCTTATGTTTTTATGTTCCTTTTGGGTATATTTTCATCTCAAATTAAAGTTTTTTAGCAACAGAATTCAAAAACTTTTTAGTTTTATTGTGGAAAATGAAAGTTACCTCCAGCGATTTTAATTGAAATTTGATACTTAATAATGGAATACTTACAGTGATTGTTAGGGAAATTAATTTAAGGATACTTATGCAAATCTAGCTTCATAAAGAGATTTACGGAGTAATGCTTGGTATTGATTTATGTTTTCTTTCCTTTTGTTTTGTTTTATTACCTTTCATATTCATATTTAATTTTGTCGCTGTAGATTAGTAACCAATTCAATTTGATGGTCGTTATAAATTTCGTGGTCCACCGAAGTCGAATTGGCAGTTTTATATTCAAGTACATGCTACGTGCGTAGCAACTACTTACCAACTACCGTATCCGGGAAACCAGAGAGGAATCAAAGAGAGAAAATTGTTATTGACATAAGCGATGTTCTATTGCAACTGGAAACTTTTTTACTTCACATGACGTTGACAGCAAATATTTCTAACGAATCACAAGAATGGTTTGTACCATCAGGTTTCTGCCAGCCCTCAACCGAGAGTGTTACTGATGCGAGTGACAATAAGCTGTCTTATCTAAGCAATTGGAAACTTATAAATCGCCACAGAGCAGAGTACTAGACGTCAAATTATTACCATTTTGTGGTTGATTTTTATGTAAAAAAGCATGTCAAAAATTTTGACACAAATTTCATAAAAGTGATAATAAAATGTAATAATAGTATATAAAGAGTTTTATTAAAATGAATTAAAATATTAAAATTTTTCAACAAAATCTGTCAACAATCGTGACAATTCCATGCTCTTTAAGTAAAGGATTTTGGAACTGCTGTTTAATATTCCTGCTAGTGTCTAGTGTCTAGGAAGTCGCCGTAGTCTAGTAGGTAGTGTGTTGGCTTATAAGACGCAAGGCCACGGTTCAAATACCAAGTCAGACATCAAAACGAAATATGAAAAAATATTTCCTCGGCGACTTCCTCTCAGCAGATTTCTGACAAAAACTCTGAGAGTAAATAAAATTGCCATGAAAAGTTTGTCAAAAAAAAAAAAAAAACTGTCGTTCGGAGTCGACTTTAAACTGTAGGTCACGTCACTTATGTATAAAATTAACACACACTACATAAGTGGTGTTAGAAACGAGATCCATAATCGTTTAATTTATATTTTTGACTAATGGAATAACGAACATCATTAGTACGGCTATTCTTGCAATGCTCTTCTTATGCTATGTACACAATAAACGCAATGCAGCAAGCACAGCAGTATTGCAATTGCAGCTTAGGCTAAGCTGCATGCGCATTAATTTTAATAAAGCAAGCAGCTGTCTTTTCCATAAGCAAAACAAATAAAAAAGGAACAGTTCTTTACTTCTTTATCAATGGTGCCACTAAAACGTCCTTTCGCGTCCACATTCATTACGTTTTAAAAATTTTCTATCACATGTATGTTGTTATATTGATACCACTAATCCTCTCATTGCCAATACAAATCCTATCACTGTTAACTAAATGCAAAACAGCATAATTTGTTGTCACACATATAGGCTGTCTTCCAAAATGTTAGTTGCTTTGTGTTTGAACAAAGTATCGTGTTTCATAATGCCGCTGTACAAAATATATACAATGTATTCTATTTCAAAACGTCGTCAATGTGTATTTTTAACGCAGTCAGAAAGCAATCAGGCATCGGATTTATAGTTGATGCATTGTTTGGTTATTTTGAATATCTACATAGTTTGTATACCGTAGTAGAACTGCATACAAACTTTGTATTGATACATTTTGAAAGTCAGCCGTATTCTATTTTTGAGAGTTTGCTGTGCCGCGTTTATTGTGTTTATAGCTTTAGGATCAAATTTGTAGGCCTTTAATATAACAACCAATCAAGTTCTCTATTTCTCAAATCAAGCAAACAATGCAATTTATATAGAAAGCTGTGCCACTGTGCAGTAATGTGCACATACAAGATCACAAGTTTAGAACTTTAATTGCCTAGAAATCAAGCAAAACTTCACCTTCTTAATTTTATTAGCACCTAAGCTTTATAAGATGACGTATATTATAAGACAAATTAAGTAAATAATACTCAATATGATTATGAACTAATTTTGTCTTATTCTTCTAACATTTAATGACTTTTTAACACTCATTTCTTTGTACCACTTATGTATGTATATCAACCTGAAAATTGTCATTAAAATATTATTAAGCATGTCATATTAACTTTCATTCTTTGAAACTTTCTTTTCATTCTATACCCGTAAACTTTATGTCACTACTTGAGGGCAACAAAAACAAAACGAAAACGAAAAACACCAACAAAGTTGTGTCAAACAATATGAGTGAAATTATGAAATACTCGGTTAAGTATCAACTTACAAAACACTTTCTCTAACTGTGAGTGAATTCCAGCTATTGTTCCTCTAAACAGACACACGATTTGTGTTAATCATTCCTGGGGGTTATGCCATGCAAAATATAGTTTAACTACACACACACATACATAATACATGCGAGTATAGCCGAAAGACAATTTTCTGTTCTATTTAGATAAAAATACTCACACTTATGCAGACATATGTACGTATATATATACATGTTTATGTATGTATGTATGTATGTGTGCTGTGACAGTAATGAATTAAAATAAAAGGAAAAATGGAAAAAACTTCAGTTATAATTTCAACTCAACCCCCAGGTTTTAGCCGAACAAACCCCTTAAAGCCATTGTATATGACATTATGGGAAATAATGAGAAATCATAGTCGTCATCATCACCATCAGCAACATAAGCGTCATCAACTTGTCTAAATGTATGAATGACATGTTAGTTGGTAAACTAGAGAATATGAATACTTGTGATACTCGTAAGTGAGAGTAAATGAGTGTGTGACAGTTAAACATGTCATGTTATTTAGCCATATAAACTGACTTTTAGTTAAACAGTTAGGAATATTTTGTCATTCTCACACTCTCTCTCTCTCTTTCTCTATATCTCTCTATGTTTCTCTTTCATTCTTTTTCTTTTTTGAGAGAACAAATAAATGTTGTGAATTCGTATTTTAACACATGTTTTCCATCTACAAGTGTCGGTGAGTGTTTAAAGAAAGCCGACAATAAGAAACAATAAATGCCTTAAAGTGTAAAAACGGCAAGAGAATAAACTTATTGTACTCAATGTATCAAATATGAAAATGATTATGAAGGATGTTTAAAGCGTGATAAGTTTTTAACTGAAAGCACTTTTCATTGAAAGCAAACTTTCTTTGTTTGTTTGGTTTAAACGTCACTGCCTGGATACATTCATCCATGAAAAAGGGTTGGATGCTGTACGGAGATCGTTAAGCTCCCAGAGTAATCAAGAAAGATTTTTACGCGGTATTGACTAAATGGTAAAGCCCGACATATGTACCTCCAATCTCATAGCTTTCAGCGAATGGAAAATTGCAGACAGAAAATACACTCTCAAGGAAAAAAGCATGCTCATATGGTAGAAAACCAATGCTTCTCGCACAAGTAGCCATACATCCATAACATACAAAAATCCGTGTGGGAAGCTGAGAACTTGTCGTTGATGGATCCAATAATAACATTGTAAATCATAAGATTCCGGATTTTCAACTGTCTATGTAGAGAATTCACCCAAAATACTGTTAGTTGGGCCACATCTGTCCTATTTCATTCGTATTCTGCAATTTCCAATAATACTACATATCTCGCTGCATTTATAATATAAGCATAGTGCCGTTGTACAACCTTGTTGAGAGACTAAAGGCAGTCTAAGGCCATTAGAACCGCTAAAAGCCGCCTGTCAGGCTATCAGATAGTATTTAAATATCCTTTCCCGAAGAATTTTCGCCCTTAAAACCAATTGTCATGACACTTTCATCTGGAAACACTGAAATACTTCGTTGGCCAATTCCGTAGA
The DNA here is from genome assembly GCA_932273835.1 of Sarcophaga variegata. Lineage (NCBI taxonomy): Eukaryota > Metazoa > Arthropoda > Insecta > Diptera > Sarcophagidae > Sarcophaga > Sarcophaga variegata. The sequence goes on from OW026361.1 coordinate 115,327,783, forward strand.
AATGACTCCGATTTCAAAATATCTACGAATATCAGTAAAAAGTCATTTACGAGATAGGGAGTGGACGCCTTGAACATATGTTTGATGTGATATCAGGTAATCAATATAACTGACATGTCTAGGCAAAAGAGCCGTAAAATTATTTTCTGTATATAATGCCAGAAAATCATCATTTTTATAGAGTTTTTCATATGGCAATGCCATAAAACTTCAGAAAAGGTTGTCCTTTTATTATAAAAAGTGACTTCAATGACGGAGCTTGTTGTTTACTTAATGGGTTACGTCAACAAACAGACGCCAGAAACAGCTGAAAAGCTGACAATGCATCATGATTACACGCTGTTTGTTACGGTTTGCGGGCGATTGGCATTAATGGATCGATGAAAATCGCAACGTTGCAGTAAGTAAAGCTAAAGGGAATTCAAAATAAAAGAATTGAGATGAAGCAGGTGATATAAATGAATCTATTGAGAGATGGGTTAGGCAGCAATTAATCTTACGTATTTTGGTTTATACCATCTTGTGATTTTGGCGACAAACTATACTTTACTACACTATACTAACTCTGACCAACAGTAATATATATAACAATGGTGCGAAATTAGCAGAAAACCTATAAAAATTTTGTTAAAAGTTGAGTTGAAATAGAAAAGAAATCAAAGTAGGAAAATAGAAAGAGAAACAAAGATAACTAGGAAGCTATAAGTACATACATACCAGAGGTCAGCAATGAGTATTTAAAACGATGAGTAAATTCGTATCATACTTATAATTTCTGATACTTTTACGCATTCATACTTATTTTAATGTCATACTCATACTACTTATATTCAAAGTTTGAAATACTCATGGTACTCATACTTAACAATACGCATGATGTTATTGATTTCGTACGAACACTACAATACTCTCAAAAAGGTTGTGTGTTTGCTCTGCATGCTGTCTTTGTCTTTTTGCTTATGTGTCTTTCTTCTTTCCTTGTAAATGCAACAACAACTAAGACTGTAAATTTTGACTAACGATTCGAATTACTCGAATCATTTATGAGTATTATAAGTATTATTCTAAATTTATGAATCTGAATGAGTAAGCGTATGAATCAAACATAGTACGAATGTTATGAGTTTGATGTCAACGTTGTACTCATACTCATTGCAACTTGTACTTATAAATCAATGTTGTACTGAGTACGAAAGAATCATAGTAGTTGGATTTCAATACTGTTGACTCACTCATACTCAAAATTTCATGAGTACTTATTAGAAAGCGATTCATAACTGATCTCTGATACATACATTACATTACAACCTTTCACTAAGGACTACGACCTAGTCTCACACCATTTAATGGGTTAATTTTATATATGAGAGGTAGGACATACAGTTTAAAGTCGATTCCAAACGATAGATTTTTTTAAGAAACTTTTCATGGCAATTATATTTACTCTCAGAGTTTTTGCAAGAAATCTGCTGAGAGGAAGTCGTCTCAGAAATTTTGTTTCAGATTTCGTTTTGTTGGAAGTGTCTCGGTATAGAATAGTTCAAGTCAGAGGTCCGAACAAATGCTCACCTAACCAGGCCATTAAAGTAACTTCAGCCAATTGATAGGCGTCTACGCTGCTGTGCTCTACAATATCTGCTCTACAAGATCTGCCAATGTTCTACAGGCTGTTATCTTAAGCACAATAACCACGGGAAAATGCTATCATGGTTATAATAAACTTTGTGCCTACATTCAATACTCATAAGGTCTCTATTCCACTTCATAGCTGTTTTGTTCGATTTTGCAAACTTTCTGGGCTTTTTTTAAATTTTTTTAAACCCAAACCTAAACCAAAAACCATTTTCTGTTAAGCCCAAAAATCAATTTAACTTTCATCGTAATTTGAAAAAAATTAAAAACAAATTACAGATAAAGGCGTGGAATAGACATAAAAAATAAGTAGTAATGTAAAGATTACTATGCTCTTAAGTTAGATAAAAAATGGATTAAAAAAAGTTGAAATTAAAATACAATCTTAATCTTGAAACCTTTTCTTACATGTGGCATTATCAATTCAATTAAAATATGAATTTTGCTTCTAGTTTTTCTCCTTTTTTTCTTTACAAAATAGAATTTAAAAATTTTCTATTCATTTCCATTAACATCGAAAGTGGAACTGTGTGTACAATAGCAACAACAGCAATAATAATAATCTGTTCACATGTGTCTTACAACTTGAACATGACAACATCACATATGGAAATATACTGCATGTACAGTATTGTATGTGTGTATGTATGTAAGTAACATAGCAAGTACAGATGGATCTGGACTTACATACAAGTATGCATGAATATATACATGGACGTAGACATGTTTGTATATGTAAATACATAAACACAAATCTACACTTACACCAACACCTTTTTCGAAGAAACTTTTATTGTTTGCTGAGAATCGAAGTCGTTGTTGCATTTGCACAGTTGCAGTTTGCCAAGTTAGAAACAGGCATAGAGAGTAGCAGCACCAGCAGCAGCAACTTAACAATTGTAATTACAACAATACGTAAGCGTACAATGACTTTTTGCTCCAGTTGTAAATGTGTGAATGAAAATTCATGTCAGTATGAGTTTTTTTACACACATACACACTCTCTCTTGCTCTCTTTTTTATATATATAGGGTTTCCTAGTTTCATACAATATTATGGAAAAAACTAGAAAAACTTGTGGCAGTAAGTGAAAGTACAATGGAAACAACTGCCAACAACTAATACTCGTGTGCCACCTTCGCCAACAGAGTGTATGTCTACTACTATTCTCATCATACATAATGGAACATAATGTTCCATGTTAGTTACCATTTTGTGTTCCTAATGTCTGTCGGTCTGACTGTCTGTCTGTCTGTCTGTTTGTATGAGTTTAACAAATGTATGTTCCACTTCTATATGACCAACTTAAATTATTTTTTTTTTGCTTTCTCTCGTTCTGTTTTTTTACTGTTTTTCTTATTCTTTTTTGTGCTTTCAAACATTTCTATACACACAATGCTTTTTATTTGATGATTTGGTTTGTATTATACAGCCGATGACTAAGAAAAGGAATCTGTTTGGAAAGGTTCTGAAAAAGGGAGGCCCAACAATATGCGCCAACTACAGAGGTATAAGCCTTGGCGTATTGTGTGGACGACTAAAGCCATTTGTCAAAACAGTGATTGGACCTTATCAGTGCGGTTTTAGACTTGGCAAGTCCACCATCATGCTACGTCAAATCGTAGTCCCATAGGGGATCGTATAAGGCTGATAAGGCTATGCAGAATGACGTTCAGGAATTCCTGTAGCTCCGTGCGAGGTTTCAGACAAGGCGATCCCTTATCATGCGACCTCTCCAAGTTCGTCATGGAGAGTGTTCTGCCAAAGGCGGAAGTGCATCGCAATGGCACTATTTAAAAAAAAATTCAGTTGCTTGCGTACACTGACGACATTAACATCATAGGGCGTACCAAGCGAGATGTTACTGCTGCCTTTAGTGCTATTGAACGGAAGTCTACTAAGATGGATTTGGCAGTAAATGAGGGCAAAACAAAGTATATGTTATCGACAAGTAGAGACATGCGGCATATTGGATCTTAGATAACGGCCGATAACTATACTTTCGAGACAGTCAAAGAATTTATTTATCTTGGCTCCGCCGTTACCACCAAAAATGATGTCCGCCTGGATATAAAGCACAGGATAACTCTTGCCAACAGGTTCTACTATGGTCTCAATAGGCAATTGAGTAGCAGAGACCTCTCTCTTACGAAAAACTAATACTCTACAAAACGCTCATTCTCCCCGTGCTTCTTTATGGCGCAGAGGCATGGATCCTATTAAGCACTGATGCAGCAGCCTTGAGAGTGTTCAAGAGAAAAGTCCTACGTAAGATCTTCTCTTTAGTGCTATTATTGGCGATGATTTTCGCATCCGATCCGACAGTGAGCTGTATGAGCTCCACAACGACATGGACGTTGTGCAGCGTATTAACATGCAGCGGCTGCGCTGGCTCGGTCGTGTTGTTCGAATGGAGGAGCATGCTCCGGCGAGACGGGTATTTGATGCGCGGATCGGCGGAAATCGGCGAAGAGAACGACCATGTTTGCGTGGGAAGGACCAAATCGAGCAAGCCCCGTCATCGATTGGTGTGACCAACTGGCGTAGGCGCGCAAGAAGCAGAGGCGCCTTGAAGAATATATAGCGGCAGGCCGAAATCCGTTAATCGGGTTGTTAATGGCCAATCACTTTAGGAATTGTTGTCCAGTGCTTTCCCATAGCGAGTGATCACATATGGTTCTCGGCAGAAAACACGTAGGCTCCTGTAACCGTGGAACACAAGTAACAGAAGTGTTGATTCTATATTTTCATTGAATATTGCAATAGTTGTACACAGGTTCTCAGTCTCTCAGGACTCTCCGAGAATATTAGCAGTATTATTAAGAGCATCTAAGCGAGTCGGACTTCAGAAGCTCAGAGAAGATTTTGTAAACTCCTGAAGATTTCTTATTGAACTCGTAAAACGATTCATGACTCACTTAGGAATAGAGGACATACATTTCCCGATTCTAATTCTCATTTTATGTATCCCATATTACCTCTAATTTACAATACTGTTCATTGTTTCCATAATTCCTAGACAACAGAAGATATTTAATTATTTCTAACAGAGTTTATTCTCACAGTTTTGATCTTCCTGACATTTATCTCAAGTTCATTCAATCTCAATTTCAATCTTCGAGAAGTATGTCTGTAATCTATTAGAACATCCAATATTTTACGAATCATAAGAAGCAAATGACCCATCTTCATTTTTAGGTTAGACAGAATTTCGTTTTTGCCTAGCTTTATTTTATATGTATACTATATTGTACCGATTTCAGTTTTCAACTTAAAACACAAATTTTAATCAACTTTTCTAATAAATTCATGAATCTAGCCAAAGTCTTTTTTCCCTTCACACGCTGTATACTGCCATATGTATTCAGTTTGATGTTTTTGAGTAACCGACTTTTAGTTGCTGTTTTAGTTGTTCTTCTCTCTATTTTGATTTTATTTTTTGCACTTGCCGTTATGTGAGAGTGTGTCCTTTTTGCCTTCTAGAACAGACTTTGTTAATTTTTTTTCTGGATTTCTTATTCACCAGCAACGTATTTGTTTTTTCGTCTTTTTCTATTTCTCTAGAGAAAAAAAAGACTTTCAATTTTTATTGCATCTCTATCACAGAACAATAAATACAACAATAATAATGCTGGGTAAGAGAAAACACAAAATAAAGGGAATAACAAACAAATCAAAAGGTTATGGGTGGTAAAGTTAGGCTGTATGATACCACTATTGAAATTATGGGAAAATAGGCTCATTTATGTCAATGAGACGCTAATAACTATGAGACGCTAGTATTCAGCCGTGTTATTAATCCTAACCTAGGTTTAGCTGCAATAACGAAGAAAAAACGATATACATAAGACACGAGAAGAAGTTTAACCATTCAATTATATTTCAAGATAGTCTGGTGAATAGTGTGCTAGTCTAGTTGCTAGTGTGCTAGTCTAGTTGCTAGTGTGCTAGTCTAGTGGCTAGTGTGCTAGTCTAGTGGTTAGTGTGCTAGTCTAGTGGCTAGTGCGCTAGTCTAGTGGCTAGTGTGCTAGTCTAGTGGCTAGTGTGTTAGTCTAGTGGATAGTCTGCTAGTCTAGTGGATAGTGTGCTAGTCTAGTGGCTAGTGTGCTAGTCTAGTGGCTAGTGTGGTAGAATATTAGCGTGCAGGTTGTGGGTTCGATTCACACCAGAGGCTCTGGTTTATTACACTACATCGAGCATAAGTTCGAAATCAAAACACGTCTCGTAATCTTACACTCGTATAAAGCTCGGGCTTTTTTAATATTGAATGTTAAGCCGATGTTAAGATTTCCTTATAGATGTAATCTTTATCTAGAGTGTAAAGCTTCAATAGTGGTTACATACATACATACATAATTGGTCATTATAACCCTTCAGTCAGGATTAGGACCTAGTTTCTCACACCACTTGTGTTGTGTGTGTTAATTTTATACATGAGTGGCGGGACCTACAGTTTAAAGTCGACTCCGAACGACAGAATTTTTGAGGAACATTTCAGGGCAATTTTATTGATTTACTCCCACAGTTTTTGCCAGAAATCTGCTGAGAGGATATCATCGAAGAAATATTTTTACATATTTCGTTTTGATATCTGAACTGCGGTTGAATCGTGGTCTTACGTCTAATAAGCCAACACATTACCTGCTAGACTACGGCGACTTCAAGTACCCGTACAACAAGCACCCGTAATTGATGTGACCAATGTCACGTCATCGATTGGTGTGACAAACTGGCAAAAGCGCGCAAGAAGCAGAGGCGTCTGGAGACAAGTCGAAATCAGATAGTCGAGTAGTTAATGGCCAACCCTTAATTTCTTTGGTCTGACACAAAGGCAGCTATCATTTTAATAACAGCCTCGATATTTCGAGGTAGTTTCTAACCAAGTTTTCCGATATTTCGAGAGGTATTTTAGCAATGACTTCGCGAATTTTTGTTTTCAAATACTCAAAATATGTACATAATTGGTAATTACAACCCTTCAGTCAGGAGTATGACCTAGCTTCTCACACCATTTATGTTGTGTGTGTTAATTTTATGCATGAGTGGCGGGACTTAAAGTTTAAAGTCAACTCCGAACAACAAAGTTTTTGAGGAACATTTCATGGCAATTTTTATTTACTTTTTTGCCAGAGAACTGCTGACAGGAAGTCGACGAAAAAATATTTTTGAGTATTTCGTTTTGATCGAGATGTCTGGCCTCAGTTCTAATAAGTCAATATCTACTAGATTACGGCGAATCCAATGTAGACTTATAAAAAAGTTTACCGGCTTCAAATTATATGATCTGGACCGACAACTGATGTCACTAAAAGTAAAGTCTTGTTGAAACCAGATACCATCTAGGCGAAACCATCTTTAATTACAGTAAAAAAAAATTGGTGATCACGTTACAATAATGCCCTATTGATGGTTAGGGTTCTTCCTAAGTAAAAAAAAATATGACAACTCCGACCAATAATTGTAAATAAACAATCACCTTTTCCAAAAGTAATAGCTTATGCGCAATCAATTCTGGTCCTCCAAGATCCATCTGCAACAGATATGTGTTCTGACACAAATTACGTGTAATAATTGAGATCAGCATTTGATTTTGAAGGAATATTCAAACGGAAAATACGTCATTATGAGAAATGTTTACAATTTACGTTAGAATCGAAGAAATTTCTCTTTATCATACTTTCACTAACAGAAGCCATATTTTCAGTAGTGCGTACATTAGGATGATGTACAGTCCAGATTGGGTCTGGACTATGGCTATTGCCCATATCAAACGACCTGGAACACAGTCGTTTTAAGAAACGGATTTCAGAGATTCTTAAATACGATGTCCGTTAGCAAAGTCTATGATAGGCGTAGAGATTCCCTATTTTACAACATATAGGGTGGCTGATTTAAGCGTTTTAATTTAAAAATGAAATAAAACAAAAACGGTTTTAAACTTTGCTAATTTTATTTTTTCCGTTATGAAGTACAATTGTTTCGGTTAGAAATGGAATATTATTTCAGTCATATGGCTGCCGAGGCTGGCCTCACAGCATCTCATTCATCAATTTTCGCGCTTTTTTTCTAGTGTATGGGGTCGTATATCGGCAATGGCATCACCAATATTGGACTTCGAATACTCATTTGTCTCTGGTTTGTCGGCATAACACTTTTCTTTAGTGGCGCCCTACAGAAAATAGTCCCACGGTGCCAAATCGCAGCTTCTTGGCGGACAATTGACATCACCATTTCGGCTAATTAGATGGCCATGAAACGTTTGACGCAATAAATCGATTGTGGCATGAGATGTGTAGCAAGTTGCACCATCCCGTTGAAAACAAACATTGTTCACATCAATATCATGAAGTGCGGGTAAAAAAAATTGGTTATCATAGTGCGATATGTGTCTCCATTTACCGTAATGGTGGTGCCGTCAACATTTTCAAAGAAATAATGCGTCATCTCTACAAAGCCGCACCAAACAGTCACTTGTAATAGATTCATTGGCTTCTGTAAGACTACGTGTGGGTTTTCTGAGCCCCAAATATGGCAATTTTGCTTATTAACGTACCCACCAAGATGAAAGTCAGCTTCATACAAAAAGAAGATTTTTTGGCAAAATAAACCTCATCGACATCGTGCAGATTCTCGTTGGCCCAATAAATTCCAACGGTTTTCAATAGTAAATCGATTCATTGCCTTCAGTGGAGATAATATACTGAATTCTGTGACAGAACAGAATGACATAAGTGTTGACAGATTTGAAGTAACCGATGGTGTAAATTTAAACCGATAGATGGCCCACCCAATAGGTTTGTTTCCGTAGTCTATTACCCCCCGGGATATTAATATCTCGGACAGAAAACGATGTTCTTTGTAATGATTGACCTGCGTTTTCCCTATGAATGCGTAAACCTAGGCAATACGCAGCCTAATGCGAAGTACCGGTTAAAATCCGTACGAGAATATTTTTCGGGTCAACCCTAAGGTAGGCGACAATATGCCTTCTTGTGATTTACCTTGTTGAACAATATTCCTTAGCTTTTTAGAAGCATAACAATTGTTCCATTGTTTCCTTAGCATATGATTGCTGCACTTTCCCAGTGATCAATGTCAATGCAATTGTCAATTTTCCTATTTTGCTCTCTATACATCCTTATCATATCCTTGTTGATAAAATTTGTATTGAATTATAAAGAAAATCTGAGATATTTTCAGTATTAAACGAAAAATATTTTAAATTTTTTAACAACAACAAACTCTTCTCCTACAATTTAACATCAAAGCAAATTTATTGCAATTAAAACTGATTGTCGGTACTCTTTTGTTTATAATACTTAAAGAGATAAAGAAAGAAAGAAAACAAATTCGAAATCCATTTGCAAATAAAGTATTCAGTTCGGTTTCAATGGAAATGTAAGTATATAATTGCGTTTTAAACCATATTTTTATTATTTGCGTTTCATTTAACCACGTTTATACCATAAGTTGGAATGAAATCAACAAGAGAGAATGAGAGCAACAAGAGTATCTCCACTTAATTTATTTCCAAATATTAAGTCAACATTAATTTCAAATCAATTTAATTACAAACACAAGTATGTGTGTGTGTTAAAGATCTTAACAAACACAAGCACAAACGCACAACAACCAACGCTTGCAAATACAACCAACCCAACCCAACCAAATTGTGTAAACTTTAGAAAACGAAAAAAACGAAAGAAAATTAAGGCAAGGAATGGCAAAGAAGAAAACCAAAACCGAGGCAAACACCCACTCAAGACCATAAAATGAATCTAAAATCGAATGTAACCCAAATACCAGGAAAATAAGCAAACGAAACCACTAATAAAATACCAAAATCAGAATTGGGTGAGGGGGTTGAAGAAAAAATGGAAGAGAGGATTCCAGAGTGAGAGAGAAAAAACGCACAATTAAAGCGTTAAGCACTTTTGTGGTATTGAACATTTAAATTGGTATTTGCCAAAACTGTTGAGTGCACATTTTCAATTTGCCATCATTATGCTTAAAGTCAGTGCAGAAAAAAAAACTGTAAAAAGAAACAACAACAGTTGGGAAATTGAAAATCATCTTCTATGGGTATTGAACGATTTCATGATACCCTTTCAATGTGTTATGAAGTGATAATTAAACTCAGATTCGAAAATTTATTGATCCGTATTGAGATTAAGATTTATCTTTTCTTTTGGTGGGTATCCCTGTCTCCACTCCACAGTAAGGTTCTGTCCTTATCCGATTAAGTGTCTTTTTCTCCCTTTATCTTCCCTTTTGTTTGGTATCCTTTTTCACAAAGCTGCACTCTCTTCACAGTAAGGTTCTGTTAATCACAATGGGCTCTGTGTGGGGCCTAAGTTTGTCCGATCTTGACTCCGTCGAGGGGACAGCCACATAAGCTCGCCCTCCAGACAACGTTATCTGTCTGTTCGTCTGTCTGCCTGCTCGTCAGCCTGCTTATCTGTCTCATCATTACTTTGAATCCTTAATAGAGTTTCAAGCATTGCTGTGGATTTTCACTGACCCTCTTGTACTAACGTCTTATAGTCTCTGTATCTTGTCCAACTCAATTTATGCTATTTTCAGATTTGTTATTTCCTTCCAAAAAAAATGGCCACATAGGTCACTACGACCATCATTGCATATTTTTTTTGCCATTACCCCTATTGGGACCATATCACTTCCACAAAGAAATTTCCATCTTATCCGTTTGGCTGTTGTTACTGCCTTGTTTCCTTTTCGTTAATCGATTGTTGTTCCAACTAAGCAGGTTATTTGCCTGCTGTAGGAGGTCCTAAGGTGGGGAACCTCGCCAAATGCTGATCACTAATTTTTCTCCGTTGGGGAAAAGTGCTTAATTCTTTTGTTACATCCTCAGGAATTCCTTGCAAGACTTCTGCATATCATTATGGCATATCTAGGCTTTCCTGAAATGCCCTTTATAGGAGCTCTCCATGTCAGTTTCCTATCCGGTGTCATTACCATACATTTTCTCTCTGTAGGCGAGTATTCTTCCATTTTGGAAATTTTCTTCTTTTTGTTAACTCAGGTTTATTCTTAGGCCACTGCCATGCACCAACAACTTTCAAGCTCCTGCAGAGTCTTTTAAAATTTTCCTCGGCAGTCGATGATCAATACAAATAGTTTCATTAAGAGAAATATACTCATGGCAGTTTGTACTGGACAGTAAATACATACTGAAGGCTCATATAGAATGAATTTTGAAGAAGATCAAGGAATGATATGCAGAAAGCGGATACTACCATAATGGTAAGGCCACCATAATGGTAAGTCCAATTTTAATCTAAGTGGCCGATACTTGCCCAAAAAGGGCGAATTTTAAAACAGCTCATGTCGAGTTGAATGTGATGTTGAAAAAAAGGTATTCGTTGCCATAACTACTTACATACATAATTGGTCATTGCAACCCTTCAGTCAGGATTACGGCCTAGCTTGTTGTGGGCGTTAATTTTACACGTGAGTGGCGGGAACTACAGTTTAATGTCGACTCTGAAAGACAGATTTTTGAGAAACTTTTTCATGGCAGGTTTATTTACTCTCAGAGTTTTTGCCAGAAATCTGCTGAGAGGAAGTCTCCGAAGAAATATTTTTTTATATTTCGTTTTGATGTCTGACCTGAGATAGGAACCCAGGCTTTTCGTCTAATAAGCCAACGCACCATCTACTAGACTACGGTGGCTTTGCCATAACTAAGGCAACGAAAAGTTGTCATACGACTTTGCTACAGCTTTTGTTGGATTTCAGCCTTTCGCTTATCATAGTGAAGATCACAACCTTGGAGACTGTATTTGGAATAAAGCTAGAAGACATATGTTAGCAGTGAATGGGATCAGATGGATGTTGATGTAATACCTACTGTAAACTACGATAGCCGTAAGTTATAAGAACACCTTTCTGGACAAATATTGAAAAGAAAAAAAATGAGTTCAGAATCGTGTATTTATTATGATGAACTTGAACTTTCAGTCCATGCGATACTTTACGCTATTCATACGACTGCAAAAAGGATTTGAGAATAAAATCTCGCAACTAATAATTTTGGAATGTTTGTTAGAATGAAAGCATTCACCAAAACCATTGTGTGGACAGTGAAGAAGAGTTTGGAAGATAGAAATATGTGACGACTATCCAGAAAAAGCCTGCAGGTACCAACCTTCGATGTCTTTGTCGAATGCTTGGTATCCAAGCCGGGCCAATATTCTGAGTGAAAGTGATTGGAGCTTAATATAATACCTGCTCTAAACATATAAGCATGAGTATGCAAAACGAAATTTATTCCGATGTACTTGAAATTCGGTCTCCTTCAGTCTATATGATAGCAGTCTCTTCAAGGCAATTTTATTTACTCTCCGAGTTTTTGCCAGAAATCTTCTAAGGGGAGGCCGCCGAAGAAATATTCTTTCGTATTTCCTTTTGTCTGACCTATAGCTTAAACCGAGGCCTCACCTCTAATAAGGCAACACTCTACCTACTAGACTACGGCGGTTTCTCCCAAAAACATTTTGTATTTCATTCCTTGATGAAGTAGGGCATTTGCCAAACCAAAAAAAAAAACATGAGTGTATGCCTCCAACTACCACTACTTTAATTTCGATATCTATTTGCTCTTGCACACAAACGGACACACATACTCAAGCCAAAATCATAAGCATTGCAGTTAGTATTCTAAGTGCTGAAGCAAAGAAAGTCGTTTTCTTGATAAAGAAACGTAAATGATTCGATTTTGTTCGAAATTTTGAGGCGATTTTATTGTAGGAAATGACGACCAATTTTCTTGCTAGGATTCTTGCATATTTACATGTACATATGTGTGTGGGCATTTGTAAATACATCAACTGCAACTGATTACTCCGTATTTCATTTAGTGGAGAGGAAAAACCAAGTTTTTTTTAAACCACAGAAGTGTATGGTATTGTAATGGGATTTGGCTTAATTGTGGTAACAAATTTTGTATATGGTATTATTGTGTAACCTAAATACATGTACATATATATACTCAACTAGCTCTTCAAATTGAATGATAACGAAAAAGAAAATATTGAAGAGATACTCTCGTACAAGCAATCGTTTATTGAGCCAAAAGCAACAACCGCAAAAATTAAGAAACCAATCAAAAAAAAAGAAAAGAAATCCCATGTATTTACCAAATATATTAAAAGGAGATGTACTCCAAACATTTCTCTTCCTTTTTCCCATTTTTTTTTTGCCCTCCACCTTTATTTGTATAAAAGTCATGTGCACATAAAAAATATACAGAGAGGGATAGAGAATATAAAAAAAACCCAAGTGTAAACTGAAATTGATTTTAAGTCAATTGAGTGAGTATTGGTGATACCACTCAACTTCACTTTTTTTTTTTTTTTTTTTTTTTTGTTAACCCAAAACCGATATTCCGCCCATCACTGTTAAATAAACGGAATATTCTATGAACGAGGGATTGCAGAAGTGAGTAAATGTATGAAACAAAAAATTTATTGACACATAAAAAAGGTTTTCAGTTTCAATTTGAAAACTGTTTTAATTTTAAATTCAGGATCAACAGTACCATTTCACATTTAAAATACTGTGAACTGTGTGGAATAACTGGAATAGAAAATGCAGTATAGTGTTCCTTCTTAAAATGTGGTGATGGAACATTAACTAGGAATCGCTTTTTATGTACCTAGAAAGAGTCATTGAAACACAAATGAGTATGACTTGAGTATAATGCGACTTAGCAAATTGTTTTGATAGGTGCATTAAAAAACTATTCAAGTACAGTTTGGTTATGAAAATTGTTCATTCAGTCGTTGCTGATTATAATATAAATTGCTATGCAACACTTGGTTGGAAAAATTTCGCATTTGCGATCCAGAAAAAAGACATACACATACATACATAATTGATCATTACAAACCTTCAGTCAGGATTACAACCTAGTTTCTCACACCACTTATGTTGTGTGTGTTAATTTTATACATGAGTGATGGGACCTACAGTTTGAAGTTGACTCCGAACGACAGATTTTTTAAGATACTTTTCATGCCAGGTTTATTTACTCTCAGAGTTTTTCCAGAAATCTGCTAAGAGGAAGTTGCCGAAGAAATATTTTTTTTCTTATTTCGTTTTGATGTCTGATCCGGGGATACGAACCCTGGCTTTACGTCTAATAAGCCAACACACTAACTACTAGACTACGGCGACTTAGAAAAAAGTATTTCAGAATAGTGTGTCTGTTCCTAGCCGAGTTATTTTGGCTCCTCACAAACGCAATGAGCGGAAATAAGGTTAGAATTTTATGATCTGCTCAGTCCATGACATATAGAACTGGGCCCACTTTGCTGTTCAAGATGCCACGAATCAAATAAAACTCGCGATACCTAGCACTCAAGCGCTTAGAATTCTAGGAATACAAATTTCCTTCAAAAGCATGGAGAATAATATTAAAACACCATCGATCAATGTCTTTTTAACATCAACCCTCGGCCTTGTATTCGCGTACAAGAATTATATCCTTCAGACTATCCAAAAGAAGCCTAAAGTTCAAATACTCAGTTAGCCAATTCAGAGATATGCTATGACGATAGGATAGTCATCAGTCATGTACAGCCAGGATTCTTCTTTTATGGGAAGGTGTGTAGTTTTATTAAATTAAAGTTTAGGTCTTTTTGTCTGAAGGGAAATACTTAGCTACGAACAGGTATATTGAATTGGTTGATAGAGGTGACCAGCGGTTTCAACATTAGGACATTATTCAATCTACAAAATTCATCTACGTATTGTCTTCCAGAAAGTAGTACTGAGTACCTGGTAAGAATATTTACAGATAGCCAATCGCATATGAAGCCCAGTCGATGTCCTTTGTTATTAAGGAGCAGTTAAGAAGGCCATTGCTAAGACTGAAATGGCTTTTATAAGAAAAATATCCTAACATTATATTCCAATGCGATGTTTGCCTCCGAGAAGTAGGCATATAGGGCTCATTATCACGGATAACCATTTTCTCTGGATGTAAAGAGTAATCTACAGTTTAAAGTCGTCTTTAAATTAAAGATTTTTAAGAAACTTTTTCATGGCAATTTTGTTTACTCTCAGAGTTTTTGGCAGTAATATGCTGAGAGGAAGTCACCAAAGAAATATTTTTTCACATTTAGTTCTCCTATAGATGTCTGACCTGGGTTTAGAACCGTATCTTTACGTCTAATGACTACCTACTAGACTACGGTGTCTTCTCAAGCTTAGAGGCTACTAATAAATTGAACTTAGTCTGCTAATGTTCATTACTGACAGCTTATTTAGATTGCCTACATAGACCGCAAAATATTTTCCTCTTCTCCGTGATAGTTCTAGTCATGTACACAACATATGAAGAACAGTTTTTTCTTTTCTCTACAGTCCCTGCAAAAGTCCTTTTCGATGTATTTATATTCGTCTGGCTGAGCGCCTGAAACACAATTTTTACAAATGATCTCAATAACCATACTAAACGGGCTCTTTTGGTAATTGAACAGACATACTTTATTCAGTTTAAGTCAGTTTTATACTTCGCTGTACTCCCGTGTTCGATGTGGCTTACATGACTTTGATAGAAGACATAACGGTATTGTCAGTTATAAGTTTGAAGATTTTTAATTTTTTTCAAATGTAAATGACTCACCGGTTGTGCCACGCCTTGCTATCTTTTCAGAGTTACCTAGAGCTCCACTATGTCCCAGTAGTTCGTCTAAACCTCTCCAAATAGTATGAAAATCCTGTTTTTATTTTTAACTAGAAAAAGAGTTTGTTTCTATTGAACAAAATCTAGTTTTAAATGATGGAAATTAATACATACATCCGGTATGTAAATGGTCACATCAATGTCCTTTGGAATTTGGTATTTTTTATTCCTTTTTTTTAAGCAACCAAAACAAGTGGTTTGTTACATGGTCATATCAGAGACAAAATAATTGGTTTTTTAATACTAAATACTGCACGTATTGCTCCCTTTTTATCCCTTTGGCTAAAAATTACACACAAAAAAGTGAACCAACCGAACAAATACTTCAAATTGCAATTACAACCACTTGGCCAGTGAGTGAATGAGTGACTGTGAGTGAGTGAGTGAATGATCAATGGAAAATCAATTTGTTTAAATATCATTTTCCCAATGACGTTTTTATCTTCGAAAAACAGTTTAAAATCACTGTTTAATTGTAAACAACTGATGGTTAACACTTAACCAAACAAACACATCTACATACATACGTATAGAAGTATAAGTAAGCGAAATTGCAATGAACATATGCTAATGATACTTATTCTCTCCACATATACACCTTTACACATACACTAGTGATGATATGGTTTATATTTCCATTTGAGTTTTCCATTTTCTGTTTATATTTGTTCTTACTGTTCCACTTAATGGCCAAAAGATCCAAAAACACACACATGCACACACAGACACAATTATAAAGAACCTTTCATTGATAGCTTGTATCTTAACCACATTCACACATAGCTATGTATATGGACTGAAACCCCATACTGGCTATAGCAACACATTCTGTATAATTTAAGTCAATCATTCGTAGTGAATGGCTAGTGAGTTCTACTTGGTAGAGCGGCTTTTACCATCGTCATCATCACTTCTATCACACTCATTAACAACCACTCATCTTTGTCATGTTTACTTTGCCATCAGTCAGTTACAATTACTCTGAAGCCAAAAACCGAAACTCTAAAATCATTATCATCATCCAACTTCAATCTAGAAGAGATAGACAGAGAGGGGCAGAGAGAAAAATAGAGAAATTAAGGTTTTTAACATTCTTTATGATTGAAAAGAGAAACACAAAAACCATTAGAAATCACAAGTTGAAACTGTATTAAACACAAAACAAAGTTACTCTCGGCTATTCATTTACCACAGCAAAAACCATCTTCATTATCATATCCCATCAATGTTGTGGAGATTTCTTTTTTTGTTTTTATTGTAAATAATCTGAAATGGCATCTATGTACTGTAGTCTTAAGATTTGATCGTTGATTTCACAAATATGGACAGCAAACGCATTGAAGGCGAAATATTTCCAAAAACCTTACGCATGAATATAGGATGTTGATGTGAAAATGTTGCGCAACATGTTGATAAGCCATAAAATGTTTTCGTGTCTTCTGCAAACGTTTTATAGTTTGGAAAAGATTAACTGATAACTGATGCACTAAAAAACCGATGCCTGGAGAAGTCCACCCTCTAATAACTTAAGTTCGACCGAGAATGGAATATAATTCTCATGTATGAGCCGGTGCCTCGAAGTGTGTTTTGAAGCTTATCGACCTCATACAGAAGAGATATCCAACTCTATTGAATATCGTTGCAATGTGGCTAGTGTTTCCCTGTTCTATAGCCACTACAACGGTTTTTCTTGAGTGAACAAAATTCGTATGTGGAACTCCCCGCCTGCAAAGGTCTTTCCTGTCACTACTATTCTTCATACCCAAGTCTATTGATTCATTGAAGCGTCCTTGCAATGTGGCTAGTGTTTCACTGCTCTATCGCTAATACAACGGTTTTTCTTGAGTGAAATAAGTGGACTTATTCCCGAAAATCATGTATTCCTACGTAACATTTGTCTTTCTCGCCGTTTATGGTCGATTAGCCAGTGGATCGCACATTGCATTACAGACAAAATTCGTATGTGGAACTCCCTTCTCACAGAGGTTTTTCCAGCCACTTATAATATAAAGATATTTAACTCCAGTGTCCGCAAATACTATTTCCTCTTTCCTGATTCTTATAATTCCAACACAATGCACATCATGAGTAGAGGCCACCCCCTGAGTGCTGGTCGTATAAAAAAACAATAAAAAAAACTCTCGATACGCTTCATTGAAAGGCAGCAGGCTTATGGCAGCTAAGTTTAGAAAATCTTAGCCTATATGGCATTTCACAAGATGAAAAGCGCCTTTGGTGATATGCAGCAGAGATTTTATACTGAACAGAGATGACAAGATTGTTCTGCCACGGTGTAGAAAAGTATAAAAGGAAGGCCTTGTTTTAAACATCTGGATGTATAAAACCTGGCATTAATCAACGCAATGAATGTGATACAACTGGTCGAAAAAAAACTCCGATGCAGTAAAGGCGTTCAAAGAATAGCAGAGAAAATAATTATGTCCACAAGCCATGTAACCAAGGAGGACTAATGGAAGAGCACTCAGAAAGCAAGGCAGTTACTCGAAAACAGATGCTGAGATGTAGTTTTAGTTGGTAAGAATTCCATATCCAATTAAAATCCGTATCTTTAAAATTTTTCTACCCAAATTTCAAAGACAAAAAGATGCGCGTAGAGGGGAATCTTTTCTAACAGACTTCTTTACGTAAACCAATGGGGACTGCCTTTGTTTGGGAAGTAGTTTCATGTTACATTTGACTTAATTTACCAAATCTATTAAGCTTTCCACATTAAAAACACTAAATATAGCACTTAATAGAGAATTTGCATACGGATACATACATTTTCAGGTTGATAATCCTTTTAAATTCTTTAAAAGAAAAGAAAATTGAAACAAACTTTTTTCCTTTTTTAATTGTGTGTTTATTTGAATGAGTCCAACAGGAAATATTATTTTTTAAATAATTTATCCAATTTTAATGTTATAAAATTCTTAATAAATAAAATATAACAGAAACTGTTTTATGATAAAGTAATGTTTTCTCTCTTCCTCGTTTGCCTATTCAGCATTTCTATATCATTTCAAATTCGAAGAAAATCCCCAGAATATAAAGCTAAAAGGAAAAAAGGGGAAATATTAAAAATAAAAATAAAATAAATAAGAAAAAAAAATCAAATTTACTATACACTGGCAAAAATTATAAACATCTGTAACTGACTACCAAGGCACCCTATTCCGAAAGTTAAAAGGAATAAACGGAAATGCAATCTTAATAAAATTTTGTGAACGCTGTGTTTAGTCCTACCGTTTGGTCGTACCATAGATATGAAATTATCTTGCTGACAAAGTTTAATCATCCTTGGCATTTGAATGAGTGGCGGTTGTCTAATATAAAATTTTTTATTAAAAATGTTCGGGATTCACTAGTACCAGTCACGTCCCATGTTCATTACAATCCTTCAGTCAGGATTACGATCTAGCTTTTTACACCACGTATGTTGTGGGCATTGTATGAGTGGCGGGACCTACACTTTAAAGTTGATTCCGAACGCCAGATTTTACTCTCAGTGTTTTTACCAGAAATCTGCTGAGAAGCAGTCGCCGAAGAAATATTTTTTTATAATCCGTTTTTTCGATATGTCTGACTTGTGGTTTGAACCAAAGTCTCACGTCTAATAAGCCAACTCACTGCCTGCTAGACTACGGCGACCCCAATATTGTAACTCTGTTGTTATTAACTTCACATTTTAGCCTTAAATAAGCTTTCTTTTCCATATATGTAAGTAAAACTTAAATAAGTCCAAGAAATAATAAGCAGCGTTGGATTCAAATTCAAAACCTAAACAAAAGATCACTTATTTCCATACTCATGCATTTCACTTGTTTATACAACATTTCAGCAGTTAGCCACTGAAATCCATGTCCGCGCATTCTACAATCAGGCCATCATAAATGTCGATCACGAAGAAAACTACTTTTTATCATGAGTCTCATGGCCGATTTCAATGCCTCTGTACATCTGAAATTGATCACATCTGGGATACCAAAAGTGAGACACCTGAGAGAACGACAAGCGGCTTAGAGCCGGGCGAATTTGAACTGCAGAACGTTTGGTTTCAACAAGATGATTTAAGGATGCTAACATTACATGGTTACAGAATCTCTCGGTTGTATTTTCTACACTGACCGCCAAGGCTACCCAATGTAACCGTCTTAAATATCTGTTTATGGAGTTTAAAGTTACAAGTCTATGTTAACAAGTCTTATGCCATTGAACTTCTAAAGAGAGAATAATCATCAAGAACACAAAAACTTAACGTCGGAGGCCATGTAGACAATGTATTTTTTTAATTTCTATTTAATGAAGGCCATAAAAGAATCCAGATTGAAGCCGTAGTAGTCTACTAAGTAGCGTGTTCACTTATTAGACGTAAGGCCACGGTTAAAACCGTAGGTCAGACATCTCGTAAATAACGAAAAAATATTTCTTTAGCGACTTCCTGCCAGCAGATTTTTGACAAAAACTCTGAGAGTAAATAAAATAGCCATGAAAAGCTACTCAAAAAAAATGTCGTTTGGAGTCCACTTTAAACTGTGGATCCCGCAATTTATGTATAAAATTAGCACACACAACATAAGTTACGTAAGAAAATCGTTTGTAATCCTAACTGAAGCATTGTAATTAACAATTATGTACGTACAGTGGTGGCCTTATAATTAGTAACGATGTTTCTGGAACAGAGTTCTCTGGAGTGACGAATCTAAGTTTAATTTGTCCCAATCTGATGGAAAAACGTATGTAAGACGTCCTCCAAACACAGTCTTTGATCCCAGGTACACAGTGAAAACTGTAAAACAAATTAACAAACATACATGTTGCTAAGTCGTTTCTAATTATAAGGCCACCACTGTATTTACAAACATATGTGGAAAGACCGCCCAATGTTTTTGTCGTAAACTTCTGTTTGTCGAGTTTTTTGTAGTTACAAGTCTATGAACCTTGTCTTAGAACCTTGAACTGTTAAATATCCATCATGAATGCGGGAACTTAACGTTGGCGGCTATGTGGTAAATGTATTTTTTTTTTTATTTAATCAAGATATCAAAAGAAACCAGAAAGAGACTCTTCTGTAAGAAGAAAAGGACCCTAATAACCTTATTTTACCACAATTTTTGGTTTCAATTGCAACTTCAAGGCGAGGATTTGTCGTCATGCCACAAATGCTAATATCTCAGTTGCTGTTCTGGTATCATTGTGTATGTGTGCCTTTCTTTGTACATTTTCCAACTTAGAATTGATTTCTTTGCTCCAAACCTTGGGTGTTAGAGATTAAATTTTGCATTATTCATCGAAGGGATTCTTTAGCAAGGATTCATAATTTCTAGATACATTAGACGGCATCATTACAAGCCATTAGCTACTACATATCATGGCATTAACAAGATTAATTTTTACTTGCATACCTAAGTTGAATTCGATGGAAAACCTATACAGATTTGTATAAAAACATCAGTGTTGGAATATACTTTTATGAGCCCCAATTGTCAACACAAATCCTACATTAGCTGCGAGTAGAGAGTAGAGTATAGAAATTTATTATAAAATTATGAATAACAATATATATTTTCTCTAATGTAATGTATGTGATGTACATACATATATAGATGTAAATAAGTATGTAAATATGCAAAAAAAAAATTATACTGGAATGTAAGGCATACAAATTTAAATGAATGAATAAATTGCTGGCCATACGACCAAAGAATTTTTGTGCAAAATATGGCAACAAAGGGATTTAAATAATAACAATTTAAATTGTCTTTGCAAAAAAAATAGTTGTTGAAAAATGTTAAAATGCCCACAAAAAAAAAAATACAAACAAAAACACAATTACACACACACATTTATGGGATATGGAGGATAACTAAACAAACACATGTATTAGAGTAAATCCTCTGTTTTTCTATCTGTCTCTCTACCTCTCTCTACCTCTCTCTACCTCTCTCTACCTCTCTCTCTATACGTCTATCGATTTACAAGCACAAAATACAAAATTTCATAATATTTTACAAGGGGACAACAATAATGGCAACAACAACAACAGAAAATATGCATAAACAAAAGCACTCTACTGTAAGCATTCATTATATATGCATACATACATATGTACATACTTTCACTAGCATTACAATGTATACATACATGTATGTATGTGTATGTATTGTAGGGAGTGAGAGAGAGAGAGAAAGCAAGAAAATTTTAAATAATTTTATGTTATGTCAGCAAATATATATTTGTATGGGTGGCAGGTTTTTACTTACAATTTGGTGTGTGAGAGTGTGTAAGTACTGTGTGAAATGTGTGTATAACAAGCGGAAACAAGCACTTATTAAATGAATGTAAAATGAAAAAAAAGTATACACCACTGCACATGTACACATGTACACATTCACACTAAGAAACACATGTACATACATTTACAGATTTTTATAAATTTTTACAAGCCATGTAAACTCTATTTAAAGTCATCAATACTAATATTAATAATATACAGTGGACAGCAAAAGTCTTAGTACGGCAATATATTTTAGCCAATTTCATGAATTTTAGCCAAAAGTGTGTATAAAAATTTATTGTTTACATATTTTTTTATTAATTTATTTCTGTTTTTATTATAGAACCAACAATTTTTTAATGTTTTTCATAAAACAACAGAAAAACAAGGAAAAGTTTCAGATGACTCCATAGGTACCCCCAGGGAGAAGCCTGAGTAAATTTAAAATTCAAAGGCCTAATATATGAAAATGTTATTCCTTGTATTTAGCACAATATCCCTTAAGGCCAAACACTCCCTTTAATCCATTTGGAATTGAATGTATAAGTTTTGTTTAGTATTTTCTGGTGGCACCATGAGCAAGTTTTTCGGGTAGACTTTTGTTTGAAGTTTAGCGATTACGTGACCGTTCTTTCAAATGATCTCCTAAATACTGTCTTGAAGTCATATCGGGACTTTGCGCAAGAGTATTAAGCCTGTGGGGACTTTTTTGTTAAAATATATTGGAGTACTAAGACTTTTCCTGTCCACTGTATGTAAACGAGAGGTATTCAATAAGATGATGGTATTTGGATTAAGTGCTATATCTGGTTTATATTGGTAGCATCACTTTAAAACCGGTCATGTAAGCTAGATGCCACTGCGTATAGATATGTCATTTGAAATGAGCTGTCAGCGCACGTCTTAATTTTCTTTTTACAATGAAAAATCTTTCAAGCTGCCGAAAAAAATGCATATGTGAGAAGCTTTGTTGAGCTACTCTTTTGCGGAAAAAACTGCAAATTTTCCTCATCATTTACTTGTGAATACGCTCTGTCAAAAACACAGTGAATGGAATGGTTTGCGCATTTCATAAATACTGCAAAAAGTGTTCAGAATAGCCAAAAAAGTTTGAAGACCATAAGTTGGAGACCATAAGTTGGAGAAATGATTTAAGCAGGGATTGTTAAAGCTTGTAAACGCAGCAGAATTCATTCAAAAGCAAATAAATTGGGTGCAACATGAACACAAGCCGAGGGAATTTTACCTTCCGATGGTTAGGTTAGGTTAGGTCGGAGTGATAGCTCTGATATCACAAAGCTCACTTGAGCACGCATAGCGGCCCATTGTGACGCCACAGGTAAAACGCAGTCCCTGTACTGACCAAGCTCTACCAAAACCAGAGAAAAGGAAGAAGTCGGTCAGCGCAAGGGCTGCCCATCGAAAGCACGACTACCCCACGCTGGAAAACCAAGCAGAAAGTTTGACAAACGAAGCTATATCCTATCGATAGATGGTAGCTCCGTCAAACTGACAAGAAATGGAGAGCCAAATAACCTATATCTGCACCTAGCAAAAGACGCTCACTGACAGAATAAGTGGATAACATAAAGTCTCCTCTTCCTCAGCGGATCTGCACCCACGGCAGAAGTCGTTAAATGGGAGCCGCATTCTTCCCACGTGTCTACCCATAACGCAATGACCTCCAGCTTCCGATGGACAATATACTGTATAACATAATTGGTCATTACAATCCTTCAGTCAGGAAAACACCACTTACAATGTGTGTGTTAATTTCATACATGAGTGGCATGAAAATGTATTGAATTGTTGTATTGGATGCTTGTTGAGTTCTATTCTCCTAAAAGCTCCTTCTAAGAGCTCTACATAATCATTCTACGATGAGAATTGTTGTTTGTATCCTCACTGAGATATCAGGGGTTACGGGAATATGGTGGTGAATTAAAGCCGGTATTGGATGCTCATTGAGTTCTATTCTTCTCCAAGGCTCTTCCTAACCTTTCATCTGATGAGAGTTGTTAGCGTTATCTTCTCTGGGTAGCCAGACTTTAAAGGGCTTTTTCAGTGAATTGTTTGGTGGCAAATAGATGCCGCTTCATGTGGTATGGTATCCTATTTCAACTAATTGATGTCCAAAAAGAAATAGAGTGAGAGAGAGAGAGGAATACGTTGAAGCTTTAACGTTGCCTAAGTATTGTATAAAAGATAACCCTACTTGTGTAAAGAAAAACGTCAAAGTCTGCTTCAGAAATAGTAAAACACCATCATTAAACAGAAAATAGTCCAAAGGACGATTAAACACTTCCATAAAGAATATTCGGTTTGGGTTATATAAGCAAAACCCAGAGCCTCGATAGACAAGGATCCCAGAAAGGTTAAATAAAGTGTGTGTTTATATATTTCACCAGGTTGTAGACTGGCCTTAACAGATGATTTAAACTTTTAGAAACTTAAATATTTTGTATTGTTTTTGTTTTAGTTTTTAACGCAATATTTGCTTTTCCAAAAAAAAAAAACGAGAAATTAAAAATTTTGCTGACCAATTGCAAACAAAAGCGCACGAAACATTAAAAAAAACTTCTTTGTTTTTATACATGGAATGATGAAACTGACTAGAAAACTGATGACTTCAAATAATATTTATCATTACACATGTTCATGGCTCTAAATGAACGTACACACAGCCATGCATAACTTCACTTAACGTGTGTGAGATGGTATGTGTGTATAGAACACAATTCGAAATTAATGTCTGTCTATATTACTGTTATTTATACGTGAGTGCGTATTAGTATGAGTATCGAGCCATGGGTTTTTGCTTAAATGTGTGATAAAAGCAGCCAAGCATTCGTATATGAAATGCAACGAAAGCAACAGGATTGTTTATTATTATTATTATGGCAATTATTGTTGTTGTTTTTACTGTTGACGTTCATGGACGAACCATTTCAACAGGATGCCAATCGTAATTGGTTTGTTGATATTCAATTTGTTCAACGGATGTGGCATAATGAAAGCATAAAATATTCGTTGTAATCATATGAGCAAAACGAGTGAATCGACATATTTTCTACACACACACACATACCCACAAAGACACACACATACAAAAATGGTTTTAAAATGTATAGTCACATACATACATACGTTATAGATACATAAATGCGTTAGTGTTTGTTTACGCTAAAATAACAAGCGTGATTATCTCTCTATGCGTCAAGTTTTAGTATGGGAGGGTGAAGATGTATGATAGAGGAGGGGAGATTAGATTTATGAATATGTATGCGGTTAAATAAAGATGAAAATTTAGCAGCTGTTGTGTTGCAATTTTATGCTGGGCTTTTACATGAACAATAGAATTTACAGAGAATTTCATGCAGAAATATAGGCCCAAAGGGATTTGTGATAGATTCGGACATCGGGCTGAAACTTACACTTATGGTTTCCTAGTTTTCAAATGCTTGATTTTTTTATTACTTAAGTGACATAAATAGATGACAGTTTCAACAAAATTTTGTATATGGAAACTACAAAGTTGCAGAAATTTTAAAACGAATTTTTAGGAGTTTATTCATGTCCTCTCTTAAAAAACAAATGCTGCACTTAGTTTCTTTTTACTGAAGTTGAAAATATTTTCATTCAAATTGTTGGTTGCATCCTCGTATCGGTTTTGTCAAAAATAATAAAGAATAATCAAATTTTACACACAAAACTTCTAAAAAGCTTCTGCTGATTCCCTTGAATATGGTTACGGCCATCGGAAAAAAGGTTTTACTATGGCTCAGATTACGACTTAACACCTCACAGCACTTATGTTATGTGTGTTAATTTCATAGATGAACGGCGCGACCTACAGTTTAAAGTCGATTCTGAACGACAGATTTTTGTTAATGGTTTCATTGGAATTTTATTTATTTTCAGAGTTTTTTCCAATAATCTGCTGAGAGCAAGTCACCGAAGAAATATTTTTTTGTATTTCTTTTTTTTTGCAGATATTTGACTTGGGTTTTAAACCCCGGCCTCACGTCTTATAAACTACGATGACTTCAGAGGCATTTATTTGTAGACAATTAAAGATGACAACACCATAATTCTAGAATCTTCTACAGAAGACTAATCTTTGTGTCGACAATGCTTGGTCAGAAGACTGTCTACTATTCTCACGCTTTTTCTGCATATTCGAACGTAAGAGTCAAATCTTCTGTCACTAGTCCAGTCCAAGGTGTGTCCCTTCTCCCATTCGCCGAGTATTCTTTTCCGAACACATTTTTCTATTCCGCAGTACGATTTTGATCAGATTATTTCAAGCTTATCTCACTGCTTTTTTCCATGCATTCCCATATGACTGGGGATCCAACAAAATGACACTTTATTTGTTACTAATCTTAAATCAACCGCATAGAAGATAAAGCCTCGGATGGCGACATACATATGTGTGTCAGATACTATTGCTGTCTCAAGTCATCTGTATTTTCTGTTCAAGTTAAATTGAACACACCTTTCGGAGGCAAAAATTTCAATTTAGAAAATCCAGAAAGCCAGATATCCGCCGAAGAAATATTTCTTCCATATTTCGTTTAGTTGGTGTTGTCTGACCTTGGGTTTAAACCCAGGTCTCACTTCTAATAAGCCAACACGCTGCCTACTACACTAAGTCGACTTCAGCCATATAACATCGAAAATTGTACAAGAATTTCGAATGTCTTTATAGAAAATACTAAGTCATTCAACTTATTAGGCTCATGTAACTTCGTATGCTCATGCAAAAGCTAGAAAAATTTCGAACACTTTCGCTTTTGTCCTACTATTCCCCATTGACATGAAAGCAGTTAAGTTGCTCCCACCAACCAGAATCCCAGACGTATTGTTTTTTCGCTTTTGAAAACAGAACCGCCTATCTTATTATTTGCCATCTTTGACTCCAATATAGATTCACAAAATATGTCGTTTGTCTCTGTGTCAACTTCGGAGTGAGTTGCTTTTATAAAAGCAGCCGTATAATCCTCGATTCCTACAAGCCTTTTTCGAACTCTTCAATCGTCTGCATATTCATCTGTATCTTCATCGTCAAGCATAACTTTCTGTAATTGTGGTCCTCACACAGAATTTTGAGAAACATGAGCCACCTCAAATCAATATTCTGTGCAAAAAAAATAATTCCTGTTAATTCTTATACAATATTTCGTAGTGACCTCAGCATGTGCCCCATTTCCCTTTGAAATTTTCAATGTTCAGCATAATAACGATTCCATTTTTCTTAACCTTTATACTCGATTGCATATTTGGCCATATTTGTGCAAAACAGAATTGCTTTAAGTTTGGTTGCTGATTACCAAACCAATTACAAAAATAACTTGCACAACGAAAATTTTAATAGAAGAGATATCACGCCTAATTTGTCTTATCGAAAGTCATGTTCTTATTACAAAAAGTAACATTCAGATGTTGTGTATGCTAATTTTATACATGAGTGGCGCGACCTACAATTTACAGTCAATTCCGAACGACAGATTTTTGAGAAACTATTCATGGCAACTTTTTTATTTACCCTCAAAGTTTTAACCAGAAAATCTGCTGAGGCGAAGTTGCCTAAGAAATATTTTTTGTATTTCGTTTTGTTGTAGAAATCTGACGTGTGGTTTTAACCGTGGCCTCACGTCTAATAAGCCAATACACTACCTACTAGACTACGACGACTTAAATACGGTAGTAGAAAATTATTTTAAATTTGAAACGCGTAATTTTTGTCGTCATTACGTCGTCATTTCCTTTACGATAAAATTTAGCCACACATACATACATAATTGGTCATTACAACCCTTCAGTCAGGATTACGACACCACTTATGTTGTGTGTGTTAAATTTTATACATAAGTGGCGGGACCTACAGTTTAAAGTCGACTCCGAACGACATATTTTTGAGAAACTTTTCATGGCAATTTTTTATTTACCCTCAGAGTTTTTGCCAGAAATCTGCTGAAAGGAAGTCGCCGAATAAAAAGTTTTTGTATTTTGTTTTGATGTTTGGCCTGGGGCTCGAACCCTGGCTTTACGTCTAATGAGCTAAAACACAACCTACAAGACTACGGCGACTTTAGTAATAAGTAAACATTAAAAAGGAAATTGATTAAATCCAAGTACAAGTACTTCTCTTTGACCATCATCTGCTTTTCCAGCTAATCTGAACAAGAGTGGAAATTTCATTTTTTTCCTGACCTTCTTCTTACTTTTATTTTCTATTTTCGGAGGAAATTAAGAGCATGATTATAAAAATAAAAAAGTTTCATATTTTTGTTTTTCGAAAATTATTATTTGCTGTTGGATTTAAAAATTTTCCTCTGCCCTGCCTATGGCCTTAAAAGTTATCGTGGTCGTCAGCAACAATAAAACCAAAGGCTAACAGTAGACGCAATTTTTACTTTCTATTCTTAGTTTTAGGCATTCAATGTTTGGTTTTCTTCCTGCATAAGGCAATTTTAGAATGGCAGAATAGAACTGAAGTTTGTTCCTTTTTTCGTTTTGTTGTTTACAAAATGGATTTCTTTGCATTATAATACTACCAACCATCCAACCAAAGCATTTTAATTTATTGTTTGTGGTTTTATTATTATTCTTTCAAATGCTATTCAAATGCTTTTTATTTTCTAACGTTTTGTCTAAATTTTAGTTTCATTCTTATTTTTCTTCTTTTAACTTTTTCGTCGCTGTAAGCAGTTGCATTAGCAGCAGTAAAGAATTTTTAGTTTTGCCGTTGATTCGCTATTGTTGTTTAATACCCTACAATTCAAACAGTGTTACGAAATACAAGTCGCTGTTGCAGTATAATCTCTCATCAAATCAAATAAATCAAAATTCTAAAATCAAACTTCTAGAAGTTCTAAATGCCTGAATGTAAAACACTCGAAGTTTCTTAGTACTTTTTCAAAATCCTTTCGGTGTACGGCATCACATATTCGCTTTGTTGTATCCATAGTTTTCGTTCCCCTATATTATTGCAACATTTTATCGTTTCTCCGCTAGTTGTGGTTGTCATTGTTTCCTTCTTTTTTTCTTTTTTTTTTTTTTGGTCCATTTTAACATTTTTATTTATTTATTTGGCTAAAAACAAAAAGAAACAAATGCACTTTAAGCTCAAAAGTCAACAGTTTTAAGTTCTGTTTTATTTATTCTGTTTCTTTGTGCTGATTTTTGCTAAAATTGCTCATTTTTAGTTGAAATTAATCTAAACAAGGCGAAGGGATAAAATATTGTTACGAAAATGGAAAAATCTATGATACTGGTGTTTTTAACATTAAAATTGTAAACAAAAGCCACAAAAACAAAAACAAAACAATGCAGTAAACAAACCTGTTAAAAAATTATCGTATTGCTTAACATAACAACAAACACCCGTATTAAAAAATGGTAAACAAGTTAACAAAAATCCACAAACAACACTACAAGAATAATTGCAAACAAAATACATAAACAAAAATAATGAATGTAAACAACGATGTCTACATTTATAGAGATTACGAGAAGGGGAAGTCACGAACATTCGCCTACAAGAACATTCATCAGGCTGTTTACCCTGCCATATAAACGGCAAGGCAAAGCAGGCATCTGATTTTATGAAGTTCAGTCAGTCTTCCGTGAAGACGCAGTGCGTTTGAAGAGAGTAATCGTGGTTTAAAGATCTCCGTTACAAAGATCTGTCGACTGATTGTCTAGTAATTGTTATTGTTTATGCAAAGGGTATAACAAAGAAAAGCAATTGTTGTTTACATCAAGTTGTGAATATTGGCACATAGAATTGTGCGAATAATAAAGAATTTTAATTTAAACTAAACACAAATTCATTTTTATTTTATTTGCAATCTACGAGCTCATATTTTGAACATTTTTAAATACAATAAGACTTGCTTTTGTCCTTGATTTAGTTTCTTATTTTGTGGTTGTATTTTTTTTTATAATCCTTTCTCTATTACACAGAGGAAATTTAAATAGAACAGAGGGATTTTTCTGTCGCACTTTATCCATTTGGATTGGTTAATTATTTATTTCAACACAAACTTCAATCAGTATTAGCTGCAAGGTACACACATAACAGTTGATTTAGAAATGAACTATGAAATGAAGTGCTCCTGTAAAGATGTTACGGATTATGATCGGAATTGCATTTTTTTCCATTTAGTTGGTATTGTTGAAATGCTGGAGCTCAGTCTGCCGCTAATACTGGGTCATTTACGGCAAAGGTAAAGAATTCAAAGTCTCCGCAATGTTACAGGATATAATTGCTCCAATTGCCACCGTTCAACTAGGTACTTTCCGCTAACTTTATTGGTAGTAGGAGAGTACGTGCAACATTGCTAGATTCTACTGGACTGAGGACTTCTTTGTCCATAACACAATTGCGTTTCTCGCGTGCCACTGTCCAATTGGAAGGCATGTTCATGGACTTAGCATTTCCTCGAATGACTTCTACTCTGTCTTTTACCTCATTTGTCAGCGTATGGCACCAGCTATGAATAGGTGGAGTTTTTTGACTTATTTTGGATTCCAATTGATTTCCTTTAGGGCATGTTAAGTCCCCAGATGTCATATTAAGTGTGATATCACAGCAGGCCTAAGCAATTGGCTCTTTGTCTTCATAGAATGTCAGTTAACGTAAGTTAACCTACAGATTAAATAAATTTACAATCGCCCAAGGTAGTAAGTAGTGTGTTGGCCCAGGTCAGACATCTCCAGCAAAACGAAATATGAATGAATATCTTTTAGGCGACTTCCTCTCAAAAAAAATTTCTGTCAAAAACTCAGCGAATAAATAAAATTGCCATGATAAGTTTCTCAATCAGCTGTCGTTCCGAGTCGACTTTAAACTGTAGGTCTGTATGTACGTATGTATTTATCGCCATTATCACAGAAAACTGATATTAGATCTTACTTTTGTAGATGAATCTTAGCGCTGGATATCACGTTGGAAATTTTGAGCCTTGTACCGACTTTTTCTATTTGACCAGCAACGTAATTGCCGGTGATATTTCTGGAACCCATAAAAGCAAGCTTTAAATGATTCAAAATGTCTATACGAAATACATACATACACACATAATTGCTCATTACAACCCTTCAGTCAGGATAACGACCTAGTTTCTCACACCACTTACGTTGTGAGTGTTAATTTTATACATGAGTGGCGGGACCTACAGTTTAAAGTCGACTCCAAAGGACATATTTTTGAGAAACTTTTCATGTAAATTTTGTTTACTCACAGAGTTTTTGTCAGAAATCTGCTGAGGAAGTCGCCGAAGAAACTTTTTGTATTTTGTTTTGATGTCTGGCCTGTGGCTCGAACCCTGGCTTTACGTCTAATAAGCCAACACACTACCTACTAGACTACGGCGACTTCTGCAATAGCAAGACTTATTTTAGATTCCAATTGATTCCTATAAGGCATATTTAATCCCCAGATGGCATATTAAGTGTGATATCACAGCAGGCCTAAGCTCATTATCTTCAAAGAGTGTCAGTTAACGTAAGCTAACCTGCGGATTAACTAAATTTAAAGTCGCCCAAGGTAGTAGGAAGTGTGTTGGCTTTTTAGGCCTGACCTTGTAGTTCAAACCAGCAAAACGAAATATGAATGAATGTTCTTTCGGCGACTTCCTCTCAGCAAATTTCTGTCAAAAACTCAGCGAGTAAATAAAATTGCCATGAAAAGTTTCTCAATCAGTTGCTGTTCGGAGTAATCCTGACTTAATAATTGTAATGAGCAATTATGTATGTACGTATGTATGTATTTATCGCCATTGTCAGAGAAAACTGATCTTAGAACTTACTACTGTAGATCAATCTTAGCGCTGGATATCACATTGGAAACTTTAAGCCTTGTACCGACTTTGTCTATTTGACCAGGAACGTAATTTCCGTCGATATTTCTGGAACCCATAACAACAAGCTTCAAATGATTTTAAATTTCTATACGAAATACTTGACATTAATGGTCAAGGATTGACGTCAAGATAGCATTCGATGAGATTTGAACCCGGTTGGGTAAATTCCATCATCCAATAAGCATTGCATGGCTTTCATAATTCTCATGTCCTTCGCCTGGTGAACACTGTAGTGGTGAGGTAATCTATTAGAAAGTTAAATATCAGAATCCATAATATATACGTGTATCACAGACCAGTCTGTTTAGCATTTTGAAGTCATCAATATTGGAATTCTAAAATAAAATCTCAAATCGAGAAAGAAGACAAACAGCTGATAAATGAAACTGAAAACAAATGAAAGAAAAACTATGAACCTGTGGAGATGCTCTGTAGTACGTTCTTTTAAATACTCAAGTTATTCTTTAATTTTAAAAAATTTGGTCGTATGCCCTACCATACATATACTCGTACATATGCAAACAAATGTAAAATCCGATGATAAACCATACAAACACGTTTTTGAACTTGCCAGCAACATGAACAAAGAATGCCGTAAAAATTATTTAAAGACTCTTTCCAACGTCACACAAAAAAAACTACAAACCTTTTGTGTTAAACGTTTTAAAATAAAAAAAGTAGATGTTGATTGAGTCAAATAAGGGACTCCTGCCGTTTGACATGGGTTAACGTTGCTTACACATTACATTTGTGTTGAAAATGTAAAGAAAAAAAAGCTCAAAATATTGTTCCAATGCTTAAACAGGGATTTTTTAAAGGGCCATGATTTAAATGGAATCACAAGGAATATGAGTTCAGTGGAAATGTCATCCGGATTTGATTGGAAGTTTAAATACGTGATAAAATTTTTTATGGTAACACAGACATTGTTACAGCGATGATTTTTTTCATTTTATTCTCTAAAATGCTTGCTTTAAACTTAAGATGGATTTACAACAATTCTTAAATTGTGTTATTAAGGCTTAAATGTTAAGCTGTGTTGTTTCTTTTATTTTTAATTTTTTTTGTTGTGTCTGAAATATTTTTAATTGCTTTTACAGATTTCGTTAGTCTTGTTATTTTTATGTCTTAAAACAATACCAAAAGCAAATATTATTTCATTTAATTGAATTAAAATGTAAAAAATGAAAGAAAGAAAGAAAGAAATACAGTGTGTAATACACACTCTGATACATATTTAAATAAATAAATAAAGTTTCAGATTTTGTTTTTTTTTCTTTCTCTCTCTTGCAATGTAAATATTTTGATTTTGAAATGTCGATTATTGTTTCCATAAAATAACAATACGTGTACGTGTAGTAAGTATTGAAAAATCATTTAAAACTATTGAAATTAAAATCAATACAAAACACAAACAGGTGGGTTATTGTAAGCCGACATGCCTACACAATCATTTACAATGTACTTTGGATTGTTTAAATAAATATTAGTATATATGTGTGTAGGTATGTAGGTTGGTTGTAACAGATACAAAAACAATAGAAATTTATGGAGAAACTTAAGAAATTTTAAGAATTTAATTGAGAAATAAATTGAAATTTTAAATGAAATTGATTTTGTATGAAAGGAAATCTGTAAGAAACTAAACTAAATTATGGGTTTAAATGGTTGATCTAAACCGAATATTAGTTATACTAGATCTACGTTAGTATAATTTTGACCAAGATGATAATTATAGCCTCTCTAGGTGATGTCACAAGCTCCTGATATCACTAATGCTTGGAATTATGGCCGGAAGTTGTGGCAAAAGTGATCAAAGTTCACATTACAGTGAGGCTTACAGTACAGTGTAGTCGCCGTAGTCTAGTAGGTAGTGTGTTTGCTTATTAGAGGCGAGGCCACAGTTCAAACCCCAGGTCAGATAAAAACTCAGAGAGTAAATTGCCAAAAAATGAGTCGTTCGGAGTCGACTTTAAACTGTAGGTCTTACCACTAATGTACAAAATTAACTCACACAACATAAGTGGTGTGTGAAGCTAGTTTGAGTCGATAAATAATGTATGTATGTAGGTGAGGTTCATACAGTAAGGACGATAAAAAGAAGCACGCCACAAGATGGTGTTCTCTCACCTTTGCTGTGGTATGTCGTAGTAGAGGCCTTGTTAGAAGATTTGCAGCGACGTGGTTTTGTTATGCGTATGATCTGGCAATTAGGGCATCATTCTTCGATTTGCACACACTCTCTCTTCGAGATATAACCAAGCTCTACAGCTTACAACCTCACAAACCAAAATTGAATCTTTTTACCAGGCGATATAAGATATCCATGCTTCCATTATCGATTCTTAATGACATTCAACTCTCCTTATCCAAGAGGGTTGAATATTTGGTCGTCATTCTTGATTCCAAACTCTCATAGAAGGGCAACATTATTGATAGGGCTAGGAAAGCGTCCTGCAAAAGGACCGTAACCAAGATATGGGGTCTCAGCATATTGGGCTAGGTGAAACCTACCTTGCTCTAAGGTGTTCATGTCTGGTGGACGGTGTGTAAACACCAGTGCCATTGCAGGCTAATGGACAGAGTACGCGGGTAGCCATCTGTTCTGTTCACCAGAGTCCTCTATTCTACCTCAACTAAGGCATTATTTGCTGTACTAAATTGATACCCCTCTGCCCTTCTCTAAGGCAGAGGATCGAGCTGATGGCAGAAAGACTCAATGCAGTCAAATCGTGGACTATGGACGTGCTGCTATTCTGGAAAGTCATAGGCTGCGATCCATTAGAGTCGATTATATGATTCCTTATAAATTTCTGAATAAAACATTCGATTTTAGAATTCCAACTAGGGACTTCTGTACTGCTGATCCGGAGATTCCCAATGGGACCCATGTACTATACACTGATGGTTCAAAGATGAGTGGAAGCGTACCAAACTTTCCTCTAGGCTGCCTGACCACTGTGGTGTTTTCTCAGCAGAGGCCATGGCGATTTTAAAATGGGAGCAATGTTTGTTGAGTGGCAGGATTTTCCTTGAAAATCGCATGATTTACTCAGACCGTCAGGCTTCTAACAACGTAGTTTCAACGTCCGTCCTTGTGACAATGAACGCTGAGGATTTCTCAGCGAAATTTCGAATCATTCCAGGTTACTCTTATCTGGGTTCCCTAACAATAGGGATATCGTTGGTAGTTGCATTGCTGACAAGCTGTCCATGGCAAATGAGGTCTCACAGCTCTTTGCAGAAGTCATTAGCCGGAAAGCTAAATCTTTCGACATGCCTACCAAAAGGACAGTGGCCCGTAAGAATCGTCATTGTGCGATTTACGAACAGGATTGCATTGGTTTTCTTCCTGTCCATACATGTCCAGCAGGGATACGTGCCGCCAATGAGATTTAACTTCGTCATAAGACTAGTTGGCAATATTGAAATTAACTAAGGCAATCAGGACAAGTTTACGCTGTTTCATATTGGAGATTGGGAGCTCTTTCAAAATTCCTATGTGTTGGACTCCATATAAGAGTTTACTTTAAATGCTTTAAAATTTTCATGAGAAATTCTCGGCATTCATCATCCGAGGTGATATTAGCGAACAAATCAAATTTAATATCAAAACCCTTAATGTATAAGTATACCACAGACTACTTTATTTAGCATTTTAAAGTCATCAATATTGGAATTCTTAAATCGAATTATAGTTGTAAAAAGGAGATCACATTATAGCTCTCAATAATATGTCAAGAATTAAATTAAGTGTATAGACTACGTAACCGAGGGCAAGATTTACATCAAAGAATCATTGGAATGTATATACCATGCATTCCCTAATCGGCCCAAATGAATACTCCATTTACTTTAGCTAATTCTTTTCTACCATTTTCAAACCTCTACTATTAAAAAAAAAATCACCCGTTATATTCAGTGTTTTGAAACACAATTTTAACAGCCCTAATGAAATTTTATTTTATTTTATGTTTTATTTTATATTTCTGGCG
Source organism: Sarcophaga variegata (assembly GCA_932273835.1). NCBI lineage: Eukaryota > Metazoa > Arthropoda > Insecta > Diptera > Sarcophagidae > Sarcophaga > Sarcophaga variegata. Next base: position 115,363,273 of record OW026361.1, read on the forward strand.
CAACATTCTGTAGAAATTAATGCATTTTCCATTTGTAAACATATTTTACTGATCACCCTTCTTCCTTGCCTTCATTTTTTTTTTTCTTTTCAATTGTAAAACACAAATTGAGCTGATTATTACGTTTTCCAGTTGACGCTTTAATAACTTTTTGATGTTTGTGTTGTCAGTCAGTGTTTCATATTTAAAGACTTGTCCTTCATTTCACATTAATAAGAGAAACAATAACAATACCATTATTACTACCACCATTACAGCAACACATCATCAGCATCAACATCATCTTCATCATCTCCATCATCTTCACCACATCAATGTACAATAGGAATTTCTTTTATTTTTTTTTTTTTGTTTTCATATTTTAACGCATTACACTTCTTTAATATTCATTAAATCCTTTTATCTGTTTTCATGTTATTGAGGTTATAAATCACAGAATTATAAGACATTTACGAGAGTACACATATATACGTACGTACATGCCTTCATTCATTCATTCATTTAAGGCAGTCTGACTCTCTGTGTGAATGTCTGTTTGTCTGTACATTTCTTTGTTGTCTTGTAGTGTACAAGTATATTCTATGTTGTTATTGTTGTATATTATTTATGATTTTTGCCAATACAACAACAACAACTTCATATAATTCATATAACAACTGTATCTCATTGTTTTTCTTATTTTTTTTTTATTATTATTACATTTTTTGTTGTTGTTTTTATATAAATTCCATGTTCTTTTTTTCTCTCTTTTTTGTTGTTGTAAAGAAAGCATTAAAAGTCATATATTTATGATCGAAGTTTTTATGTCTGTTGGTTGGTACTTTATCTTCGGCTACAAATATAAAGAAAATATGAAAAAATAAATGAAAAGAGAAGAAGAAAGACAAAAAAAGAATTCAAAAACATAAAATAAATGTAAAATAAACTTTTTCTGTTGTTGTTCTATATAAAGTTGGCAAAAAAAAAATGTTTAAAAGAATACCACAAGCAGTACAATTGTAAAGAAAAGTAATATTGAAGTGATATTGAAAGCCTTAAGTGGTAAAAATATTTTTGAAATTTTTAAAAAATTTTTTTTATTTATTTTTGTTAAAGAATTAAAAAAATTTAAAGGAAGATTTGAACTCTACTCGAGGCGAGAGTCGACATTAAGGCTCTCCATAGATTCACAAATAGGTTGAGCTGGTTGAGAAGTGCTAAGGCTTCAAGGTTATAGTCGCTCTATCTTTTATGTTTGTGGTCCATTTTTCTTTGTCTACTTAGCTTCCTTTTCCCGCTTTGTTTGCTTTTCCCTATCTCTTTTACTATCCTCCCAATATTTCCTTTAAGACTCACCACAATGGGTCATTTTGATCTTTGGGTATTGGCCTAACCCAACCTACTAAAAAAAAAAGAAAATAAAAACATAAAAAAAAATAATTTTACCTTACTGGACTGTAAATTGCCATCAGATTTTGCTAGAACTTCCGGCCATACTTCGCTGGCCATACTTCGCCGGCCATACGTCGCCGTAGTCTAGTAGGTACTGTGTTGGCTTATTAGACGTAAAGCCAGTATTCGACCCCCAGGCCAGACATCAAAAAAAATACAAACAGTATTTCTCACTCTAAGAATAGATAAAATTGCCATGAAAAGTTTCTCAAAAATCTGTCGTTCGGAGTAGACTTTAAACTGTAGGTGCCACCACTCATGTATAAAATTAATGCCCACAACATAAGTGGTGTGAGAAACTAGGTCGCAATCCTGACTGAAAAGTTGTAATGATCAATTATGTATGTTCCGGCCATACTTTCATACATTACTGATATCAAGACCTTGAGACATATTGACCAAGTCTTGTGATGTCAATAAATCCCACAAACTGAAACCTAATTCGCCATTATAACCCTTCAGTCAGGATTACGGCCTAGCTTCTCACCCCACTCATGTTGTGTGTGTTAATTTTATACGTGAGTGGCGGGACCTATAGTTTAACGTCGACTCCGAGCGACAGATTTTTGAGAAACTTTTCATGGCGATTTTATTTGCTTTCAGAGTTTTTGCTAGAAATCTGCTGAAAGGAAGCCGTCGAAGAAATACTTTTTCATATTTCGTTTTGATGTCTGACCTGGGATACGAACCCGGGAAGTTTGAGTCACTACATATGCCAACATTAAAAAATCATGTCTAGCTTGAAGGAACTTTTGGGGAAACACATCATTATACGGGAAATAAAGCTAACTGGACTGATATTTGTAGCCGTCGTAGTCTAGTAGGTAGTGTGTTGGCTTATTAGACGTTAGGCCTCGGTTCAAACACCAGGTCAGACATCTCCAACAAAACGAAATATGAAAAAAACATTTCTTGCTGCATCTTATTCGAATCGTACGTTCTTCAGTCCCAATTCACCCAGCTAAGGGAGGAAAAGTTGTCAAGCATGATTCTGTTGCAATCGAAGTTCACAGAATTGCAGGGTCTTTGTATTTTCAATGAAATAGGGCCTGATTTTACTTACAGCGTAAATACCAAATAATTCTTTGATACGTTGTATGATAGGTTGTCTTCCATGTTGCTGATATTCAGGATGAATGGTCGTAAACTAGGAGCTGATATACTCCCTGGACTGTGTTAATAAACTTATTCAAGTCTTTAATACAAAAATCTCCACAAAAGACAACGAATTGATGACCAATGGCATAGCATTACTCTAGAGACCTTCACGATATATTCAAACACAACATTCAATAACAATATGCAATGCTCTGCAAGTATTGTTCGCTTCTGAGTCCATTCATGGTGAAATGGCGAACCTTACCATGTATTTTAGCATTGCCATACGTCGCAAATATTGCTCTTGTACCTAAAAAGTTCCCCATTACTACCTTATTTCAAATATCATAACACGCTACTGTTAATGGCCTACAACAGAATTTGTAATGATAGTTGTGTGATGACCTTTAACTATAAGTGGCACCTCAATGAGTACACTACTGAACAATGAAAGGGTAGATAAAGAGAAGCGAACACTATTCTCAAACCATATGTGCTTAAAACAATCCTAACTTTCGTTAAGAAATTACATCGGAGCAGATCTGAGTCATGCATCAGACTATCAAGAAATAACCTGTGGTTGTCTTTTGCCAGGACAGCATAAACTGAGAGTACACTTTTTTCGAATGGGGCTTGTTTAAGATTCCATCATAGAGATTCTGTGATGATGAGAATGAATCAACAGAATACATCATTGTAACCTGGGTGCATATCACGTTTTGGGTAGTGAATTCTCCTTTTTTACACCGAATAGCATCCTGAAGTTTGTCAAGGCAAAGAGGCTGGAGGATACATTATAGGGAGCCTTTAAAAGTTTGAAGGTAGTTTAGAACTACGCAGCACTATGGCACCTTAATTTTCAAATGAATTTTAAATCAGCGGACACAACAACCCTGGTGATTGGGAAATAAGCATGAACAGAACCAATATCCGTTTCACTTAAACTAAAAAAGATAAAAAGAATACTTGAAAGACCTACAAAAGCTACCGGAATCATATGAAATTTTGCTATTACCAGGTTAAATTGGAAATTCGCATGGCTTGGGTGGAAAACACTTCAAATTCACTTAAACTCGATAGGCATAACGGCTAACAAATGCTGTGTAGATTGCCGTTATAACGACGGACCGTAAATTTGAAGTAATGAATGCTCATCGCTACATGAATTATTCCCAAACGGCTAAATATTTGGATGCAATTGTCCAAACAAACTGCTCATTTTGATGTGCCAGCAGGAATTTTAAAAGACGTGGAACAGAAATTTGATGTTTGGTGTACATAGATAAAAGACCTCTGAATCAATAAGATTTAAGTTTCGGCACATTGAGATAACATTTCTTATTTACATACATAACATAATTGGTCATTACAAACCTTCAGTCAGGATTACGACCTAGTTTCTCCAACCACCTATGTCGTGTGTGCTAATTTTATACACTGTCGACTCCGACAGACAAATTTTTGAGAAACTTTTCATCAATAAATAAAATTGATTTACTCTTAGAGTTTTTGCCAGAAATCTGCTGGAAGGAAGACGCCGAAGAAATGATTTTCCATATTTCCTTTTGATGTCTGACCTGGGGTTTGAACCGTGGTATAACGTCTAATAAGCCAAGACACTGTCTACTAGACTACACATACATAATTGGTCATTACAACCCTTCAGTCTGGATTACGACCTAGTTTCTCACACCACTTATGTTGTGTGTGTTAATTTTATACATGAGTGGTGGGACCTACAGCTTAAAGTCGATTCCGAACGACAGATTTTTGAGAAACTTTTCATGGTAATTTTTATTTACTCTCAGAGTTTTTTTGCCAGAAATCTGCTGAGAGGAAGTCGCCGCAGAAATACTTTTTGTATTTTGTCTTGATGTCTGGCCTGGGGCTTGAACTCTGGCTTTACGTCTAATAAGCCAACACACTACCTACTAGACTTCGGCGACTTTATTTAATTTATTCGCAATTACACCCACCAGTCATAATGTAAAAACATTTTTAATGTTTGGTGGAATCAACAGTTAAACGTCCCCTCCGAATAAGAGATTTAAGATGCTCTTCAGGGCAATTCTATTTACTTTCAGAGCTTTTGCCACAATTCTACCGGAAGAGGGTCGCCGAAAGAAATATTTCGTCATCGTTTTTATCGTATACCTGGCCTGAGGTTTGAACTCAAGAGCTCTTGTCTATTGAGCCAACACACTACCTAACAGACTACACCGACCCCATTGATAACCGTTATTACTTAAAATTCATCATGATGTAGAGTAACTTTTGATATACCAAGACCATTCACAGACATTCTCTACTTCATAAGCTAATATGAAAAAGAAAAATTATAAAAAAGAATATCTATCTGAAGAAGACGAAAATTAATGATATTTTTCTGTTGGTCCTGTAAAAAATTGTTGAAGCAGAAAAATCTTACTGCAGTCTACCTCCCTGCATTCAATGATACACGATGCAAGTTATGCACTTAAACGGCTGGCAGAAGTATAAAATGAAGCATTTCAGTAAGGTTTTATATTTGATAACAGAAAATTTATGATTGTCTTGCAGTTAAAAGCTTTAATGTTTTATTTTAAATTTAAATGAAATGTCTTGTTATCGTTTTTTATTCCAAATTTTAAACATCCTGCCTTTATAATTCGTAAACTCATTGTATTTATTTTCAATTTAAAATTCGTTGATAACTTTTCCTTTCCTTTGCTCTAAATATAAAGGCAAAAATGTTAAATTATTCACTTATTATGGCATTAGTACTCGTATGTGGGGCCAACACACATGTGCTTTCAGTAATTTAAAGGCCATTTACTTTTTAATTAATTTCTGGTCTAACAAATTCAATAAATACTTGGGTATTTTTTGGCTACAAATGTGGGCATGATTTGGAAATTTTTAACTTTTTTAAAAATGTTTTTCTCTCTGTTTTTTTTTTATATTTTTTAATGGAATCAACCAACACTTGTTCGGCTACACGAATATGAGGGTAATTTAAATAGAAAAAAAAGGAAATCTATTAACAACACAAGGCATTTTGCCAAACAGACCACAATAAAAAAGTTATTATAAACCACACACGACTAGATATACACACATATTTGGGCACAGGGTGAACCTCTTGAAGGTTTCTTTATTATATGTAATATGTACCAATTTTATTATTTCTTTCAAGAACTGCTAGAAATTTCATTGCATACATACTCTCACACCACTCATGTTGTGTGTGTTAATTTTATACATGAGTGGCGGGACCTACAATTTAACGTCGACTCCAAATGACAGATTTTTGAGAAACTTTTTCATGGCAGGTTTATTTGCTCTCAAATTTTTAGCCAGAAATCTGCTGAGAGGAAGTCGCCAAAGATATATTTTTTCATATTTCGTTATGATGTCTGACCTGGGATACGAACCCGGGCCTTACGTCTAATAAGTCAAAACAGTACCTACTAGACTACGGCGACTTCAGAAATTTCATTGACAAACCATTAATCGGATTAATGGCATACAACTGAAGAAGGTTAAGTCACTACATATGCCAACATTAAAAAATCAAGTCCAGCTTGAATGAACCTGGGGGGAAATTTATACGGAAAATAAAGTTAATTGGACTGATATTTGTAGTCACCGTAGTCTAGTAGGTAGTGTGTTGGCTTATTAGGCGTTAGGCCTCGGTTGAAACCCCAGGTCAGACATTTCGAAGTAAACGAAATATGATGAAAACATTTCTTCGGCGGCTATCTCTAATACAGCGACTGCAGAGATCTGCCTGTATTATCATTAGCGGTGCCTTGCACACTACACCTACGTTGGCACTGGAAATAATTTTGGGCCTCTTTCCGCTTGAGCTTTTCTGTAGGGGAGTGGCTGCTAAAATAGGTAAACGTTTATGGGCAACTGTGTAGTGGCAGATCTCGCAATCGGCCACGCAGAGATCCTGACGGAAGTTGGAGCTGTCAGAGCAGTGACTACATGACACCGCGGTGCAACTTCACGAGGAGATTCAAGAGCTTCATCAGCAGCTCCGAGTGGTTTTGAGACTAGGGGATAGCGGATAACTTTGGTGGCAGTGCGGCCTAAGTGAAAAAAGAAGAATTAAGAAAAATCCGTGGATGGGTAGCCAACTCTACCAACCGTCTCTCAGCAGATTTCTGGCAAAACCATGGAGAGTAAGTAAAATTGTCGTGAAACGTTTCTCAAAAATCGTTCGGGGTCGTCTTTAAACTGTATGCCCCATCTGACCTGGTATAGAAGAGAAGGGAGATAACGTCTTCTGCAAATATCATAGAAATGTATATTTCTTAAAAAATGACTCAACTACCAGAGTTCCTCACCAACGGACTCATTTCAAAAACATTAAAAGTTTTCTCAAATAGTGTTGTGTCTTGCTAATGAAAAATGGCATCTCTATCTTTCCAGAACGGTGCTGAACCCACTATTCATGCTATTGATGTGAACAATGTTTGGTTTTAACAAAAAAGTTCAAATTCTCATCCACAAATCTCTTGCCACAATCAATTAATTACGTCAAACGTTTGATACCGTTTCATTAAACGAAATTGTGATGTCATTTGGCTGGCAAGAAGCTGCGACACTGTTGACACCGTTGAACTATTTTCTGCGGGGCGGCATTAAAAAACTGTTATGCTGACAAACTAGAAACAATTGAGCATTTGAACGCCAATTTTCGTGATGCCATTGCCAAGATACGGCCTCATACAATCAAACAGGAGCACGAAAATTGGTCCGATCGAATAAGGTACTGTGGGGCCTGCTGCAATATCCATATGAGTGAAATAATAGTCCATTTCTAGCCGGAATAATTGTACTTCACAACAAAAATAATAATTTTTGAAATTCTTCAAATAAGTTCAACCCATGAGATAGATAATGTAACTCAAGTAAATTTAATTTGAATACCATATATTAAATTTAAACTTATGTTTTCAACAATCTTAATGGATTTTAAAATATTCCAAATTCAAAATCCCTTAATAGTGATCACCTGGTTTAGAATGACAAATTATTGGTTCACTCTGTCTCTCAATGTTTTTTTTGCTTATTGGTTAGACATTTAAAATCTTTTTTTAGAATCTTTTTTTGTGTATTATTTGTACAAAAATCCTTAACACAAATCTGTTTCAATAGAAAAAAGAGGAAAATAAGTGAAATCAAACGACATAAAATATAAAATTCAAATCCCCAACACTTCTGTAAGTGACAGTTTCTTAAAAGCGGCCATAGCAATAGCCTTTATCCACGTACACTCTCTCCACCTACATTGGCAGCTCATACCTTCTGTTGGTTCGTTTCAATACATTTAGCCAGCCTGTCGTGTTTTATTTTTTCCTTCGTTTGTATGAATTTAACAAATGATTTCATATTGTTTAGCGTAACCAATTCAACACAAGAACTTATAGACCACATACATACAAGCGTTACAAGGTTATAGCCAGGGTTTTGTGCCACTGCTAAAGTTGAAAGTGTCTCAAACGTGAGGGCATTAATGTTCAGGGCATACTTCGGGTTTTTTTTTGTATTTTTTGTATTACTTTCTGTTCTTATAGCGTTTGCTGTTGTTGGTAGACACTTAACAAAAACATGAGGCACGGCAAGAAAAAAAAGGTCAAAATCCATTTACATACTAGGCCAACCGCACACACAAAAGAGGCATTAAGCTGAGGTATTAAACATACGGTAGAAATTTATTTGCAACAATTTATCAAAGCATTCTAGACAAGTGTTCGATAAGCTTAAGGCCTTGCAATAGGAGGGACACCTTAAACACAATTTTTTAATGATTTTCTTTAAAATATTTTTCAAAATAGCAAATTTCAGAAAACATTCGAAACTGAAATACAGATTTCGACGCAGAAAAATATTGGGCTGGTGTTGTTACACAATTTTTCAATTAAACACGTAAAAATTTGGACAGCTTAAAGAAGTTTATTGTTGAATTTATTTAATTTGGTTGCAACTCATTAATATTGTTGTATAGAAGCGACCTATAACTGCGACCATATGATCTACTGTACTCACGTCAATCTATATAGGATGTCCCTGTAATATCTTCTCAAAACCTATTCTTCTGACAAACTTCAGGATGCTGCTTGGTGTCAACACTAAGTGCCTAGTGCCTGGGGTATGGGTTCTGATGATTCATTATCATCATTACAGAATATTTATATTGGGTACGAAACGATTTTTTTCTGAAAAACTGTTCTTTGAGTCTGCAGTGCCCTGTCAAATGGCCGCAGTTATTCCTGGATAGTCTAACCTACAGTCTCAAATTTTTTTCTGTTAAAATTACCCCACCAGATTTTAAATGGCCCCAAACTTATTAGACTATGAAGAGTCTCCGAACGTCTATGTCTTCTCTTTCATGCCTAATTGGTCCTTACAATCCTTCAGTCAGGATTACAACCTAGCTTCCTACACCATCCATGTTGTGTGTTTTAAGTTTACACATGAGTAGCGTGAACCTGTAATTTAAAGTCGACTTCTAACGACAGATTTTTTAGAACATTTTTATGACAATTTTATTTTCTGTTGGAGTTTTTGCCAGAAATCTATGGTCGATGAATATGGTCTATTTTGTTCTGTTGGAGATATCTGATCCGGTGTTTGAATCGAGGCCTACTAGACTACGGCAACTTTTTCTCTTTCGCTGTGTAGAATTTTCCAAACGGTTTTTGCCCTCTCCACAGATAGGTTCTGACTCCAGCAACAGAATGTAAGCTCCGTTACCCAAATGTTCAGTTGCCTGCTCATTCCCACAAAGACCCACATGACCTGTAACCCAGCAGAGGGTTATATTATCCCATACCCAGCGACTGCACTAGTCACTAATGTTTTTCAGTCAACATACTAGGAGCCGAATGCTTGGATGGCGGCCAGAGTGCCAGACATGTTGTCCCTTCCTTTGTTTTTTCTGTCCAAGTTCGATGGTACAAACTTTTGCTTGGAATATTTTATGCTGGGACCAAAATTCCCGCCCACATCCAAATATCTGTACCCGTATGTCATATAATAGCACCACTTTTAAAGGAATATGTAGCCTCGCAGAGAAGCATTTCTCAGAATTATAGAATCAACCAATTTCCCCAAGGGTGATAATCAAGGAGGCCTTCCGGATTAGCCAATTACGAAGTTCATCTTGTGTTACTTCCCATTATCCTTATCTGTGACATCACAAAGGGCCGCAATGCATGCTCAAGTGAGCCTTGGTATTAAAGCTACCAACAACCAAATCTAACTATACTCATAGTCTCCAAAACTGTGGTCTTTACTAGCCTGTGCAAGGTTTAGCATCTAGCCTTTGCCGCCGCTTTGGTATTATTGCGCCGTTTATACGAACACTGTACATATCCCAACTAAAACATGGCCCCATAGGCCATCATGATACACATCCAGTGCAGAATTCTGTGCATCGGAACCATACCATCTGCCTTCACTTGGCACAACCAAGCACCCCATTAATGATGAAAAACATCATCCCATTGAAAACCTTTGGTTGTATCGACTCTTACTACGTTCCCTGTACTTGTTTCCGCAAATAGTGTGTAAAGAACCTCTGCCAATCATATGGGTATCATAGGATCTATATCCCGGTTACTTATCACCACTCCTATGATTTCGTTGTCTTTATCAGAAAAATCACAGACATCATATCATTTTCAAGGATAACTTCCACTGAATCCATAAGAGTAATGTTCACAGATCCATCCGCAGAAGGTGAGTGTTGCCTAGTATGGCACTGGTACTCTTTTCAATATCCCACATCTTAGCGCAGTTAAAAGATATACAAGATTTAATTTCAATTCCGCAAACAATCTAAAACCGGCGATTTGTTAACACTGGCAATGGCCGTTCCCTTGTTAAGTGTGCTAGTATATCCTTCCTTAATGCCATTTCATGTTTTTTTTCGCATTCTTCCACGAATTTTCTTCTTTACGAATATTATTTAAGCAGATGATTTAAAATTGTTTAACGAAATCAATTCACCGTGCGAGTTTGGAAGAACACACATACACATACACACACACACACACATATTGGATTCGAACTGTGTTTTGTGTCACTGTTAATGTTCGAAGTGTTGTTTTTTGAACGTGAGGGCTTTCATGTTTAGACGTTATTTACGTAATTTTTTATTTTTGTTTTGGTTATTTTCTTAGCCTATAGTTGTTGTTTTTGTTTGTTTTTTTAGTGAAAAGAAAAAAGGAAGGTAATGGTAAACCATTTACATATTGTGGCAGCCACATAACCACAAAAGAAAAATTAAGCTGAACCTGAAGCTGAAGTATTAAACATTTTTTGAGAAAAATTTATTTGCAATAATTTATCAAATCCATCACAAACAAATATTCGATGGAAAATTTGAAGCTTTTTTAAACTTTAAGGGACTTAAAGTAAAATTGTAGGTCCATTTCTATAGGAAAGTAAACTAATGGCTTGTAATCGTCGCAATTAAACTTCCCCATTGAGGCTGGTTATTTGAGAATAAATTTTGTAGTTTATTGTAATCCCCCCTACAAAATAATCTAATCACTCATATACATACATAATTGGTCATTACAACCCTTCAGTCAGGATCACAACCTAGTTTCTCACACCACTTATGTTGTGTTCGTTAATTATAATACACGAGTAGTGGGACCTACAGTTTAAAGTCGACTCCGAACGACAGATTTTTTGAGAAACTTTCATGGCAATTTTATTTACTCTTAGAGTTTTTGCCAGAAATCTGCTGAGAGGAAGTCGCCGAAGAACTACTTTTTGTATTTTATTTTGATGTCTATCTTTCGTCTAATAAGCCAACACACTACCTACTAGACCACGGCGACTTTGTAATCTAATCACTCAAGTGTTCTTTTTTCAGTTGGGAGTTGGGAATTAAGCCACGTATTCTTGCTTTTTTTTTCATTGTACGACTAACACCCAGGGGATGGCCCCTAATCATGCAATGCATTGTGTTGGCACTAAGAAAATATGTTATGGGAAGGAGGAAAGAGGGAGTAGTGTTAATGGACACTAGATATGAATCTCTTTATATCCTAAAAGAAAAGAAAGAGCTCAGCAAGAGAGGAGTTCCTCATACGAATAGTCCGGCTAAAGAACGAATTTTCTCTACAATACTGGCCAATTACTCAAATGGATGTGCTCGTCGAAAAAGAGGAGTGTTATATAATAATACATCATTCTCGGGAACAAGTCAGCTTATTTCGCTCGAGCCAAATCCGTTGTAGGAGCGATAGAACAATTAAACACAAGCCACATTGCAACGATGTTCCAATGAATCAATAGAGTTGGATACCCTACTGCCATTAATAAGCATCTTCGCTCTCTTCTGTATAAGGTCGAGGAGCTGAAAAATAGACTTCTCGGCGTCGGCCCTAACATGAGAGTTGTATTCCAATCTTTGTAGCACATAAGTGGTGTAAATAGTTAAAAGATAGGATGGAATGACGTATTTCTTGCAACGTCTTAAGAAACAGAGGCACTTGAATGCTTCTTTCGACACTTGAAAAATGTGTTGGTTCCAGCGTACATCGCACTGAATTTTCATGCTCAGAACATCAAGAGTTCCTACTGCCCATAGATACAGATGATGCAATGTTATTGCTGCACTTATATGTCAATAAACAAATCGACCCTATTCATGCAACACCATTTGGAGTTTGACCGTATGTCTGATGTGAGTGTCAGACATCAAAACAAAATATAAAAAATATTTCTTCGGCGACTTTCTCTCGGCAGATTTCTGACAAAAACTCTGAGAGTAAATAAAATTGCCAAGAAAAGTGTCTCAAAAATCTGTTGTACGGAGTCGACTTTAAACTGTAGGTCCCGCACTCATGTATGATATTAACACACAACATAAGTGGTGTGAGAAATTAGGTCGTAATCCTGACTGAAGGGTTGTAATGACCAATTATGTATGTATGTGTCTGATGTGAGTGAGTTAGTCCTCTGCATAAGAGTAGGCAGGATTAGAAGTTATAAAAGAAGATCATTAATCAAAATAAGAAATAAAGTTGGAAAAAGAATAGAGGCGTGCAGTACGTCTAAATTTATCGTGAACTCGTCTGATGGGGTCCCATCTATGTATAATAATGTATACCCTGATCAATATAGATCGACTGAAATGACTACCAATACCAAAGCAATAAGTTTAGCAATAAAAGTGCAGAGTACTATACTCTGTCAAATGCCTTGGAAGTATCTTGAGCCATAAATTTGCTCTCGTCAAACTGTCGGATAGACTGACAGGACAGTAAGCAGGCTTTGAAATCTTTTAATGCAAGATGCATTGTATTGATCTTTCAAAACGTTAGACGTAAAGCCAGGGTTCGAGCCCCAGGCCAGTCATCAAAACAAAAATATGAAAAATATTTCTTCGGCGACTTCCTCTCAGCTGATTTCTGGCTAAAACTCTGAGGTTAAATAAAAAATTGCCATGAAAAGTTTCTCAAAAATCTGTCGTTCGGAGCCGACTTTCAACTGTAGATCCCACCACTCATGTATAAAATTAACACACACAACATAACTGGTTGGGTTGTAATGACCAATTATGTATGTATGTATGTGTTTCCATTTTCAGTGGCCTGTATAATGTTTTCCTCTTTTTCTATGAAAAGTTACTAAACAGATTTGCTTTCTCAAAATTTTTGCAGTGCTCTGATATAATCAAGTCGCTGTAGTCTAATAGCTATTGTGTTGGCTTATTAGACGTGAGACCACGGTTCAAACACCTGGTCAGACATGTCGAACAAAACGAAAAAAAGCCAAAAAAAATATCTCTTCGACGATTGCCTCTCAGCAGATTTCTAGTAAAAGCTCTGAGAGTAAATAAAATTGTCATGAAAAGTTTCTCAAAAATCTGTCGTTCGGAGACGTCTTTTAACTGTAGATTGCGCTACTTATGGAGAAAATTAACACACACAACTGGAAGCTAGGTTGTAATATTGACTGAAGGGTTGTAATCACCAATAATATATGTATGTATGCAATAACAAAATTCTTATTGTTAAATTACGACAATATTTCCTTAAAATTTCTCCCATCTATTCTCTCAATCATATAATTTTGTCTACAGTACCATAGAAACCAATTGCTTTATGGCCACGGTCAAATGTCAAATGATTTCTTTCTGGTAATGTGGTGATTATTTACACCAAAGACAGAAGAAAGAAAAAAAGTCTACTTAAGTTACACATAAATTAAGAGTGACCAAAAAGAAAAAGAAACGCCACATTAAAAGCCTTTGCGCCAAGCAACTACTTGAAGGCACATAGAAAAAACAAAATGAAGTATCAAATAATAGAATATAAAGTACCAACGTTTAAATCTTAAACAAGGCCAACAAGAAAAAAGAACAAAAAAAAACGCCGGGAAAGGAAATCAAAATGAAATAGAAAGAAGCATTAATGTAAATGACATTCTTGAGTAGAGCAGCAGCAGCAGCATTGGCAAAGAATAACAGTAAAAAAAACCAGAATCAACGGATAAAGCGTATAAATAATGTGACTGAAAGCACCAGGAAGACGATGACCACCAAATGTATCTATAAGAAGTAATATTTTCTAGTTTCCTTTTATTTACTCTTTCTTTTCACTTCCCTTTGCCGCATAGACGACTGTTCAAACCGAAAGATAATTTTATTTTTATTTCTTTTTCCATTTTTTTGTCCTTTGTTCCGTTTGTTTCTATTTGTAAAATTTATTTCAATGCCACTAGGGCGTACATTTAATGGTTGTTAAAATAATTTGACTGGCTTTTTTGATTTTTTTTTTTTTTGTTTGGTATTTTTCTTCTTTATTTTTGTGTTTTTTCGCAACTTCCTTTCTAGTCAAGTACAACCAAAAGAAAAAAGAATTGTTATGTTATTTTGTTTGGTTTTCCTTTTTGTTGCTTTTCTTGTCTTGAAAGGTCGAACGTGCATTTCAGTTTTCATTCCACTTGTTTTAGTTTTTCGCCTTCTTTTTATTTTTTTTATTCTAATCGAAAACGTGTTTATAATCTTTAAATAATTTTCATTAAATTTGTTTGTTTTCGTTGGGCTTAATAATTTTAAATTTACAAAAGTATTGGCATTTAAATTCATTAATTCTGCAGAATACTTATGTCTGAATCATATTAACTCCGAATTTTTCAGAGAAAGTCATCTCATGGCTGAAATTGGTGAAAAACATTGGTTTCTCCAGTATTGAGCCAGGGTTAAACTATAGCTCTATTGAATTTAAGCACGTCAGATTAATTTATGGAAAACGTTATAAAATGTTCGCAATCTTACCAAGTCTTTATTCACGATTCAATCTTAAACCCGAATCTAATTTAGGTTCACATACGGAATATTCTATTATTTTGTACTACAACACATAGTTACACTGTATTATTTTTTAGTGAAAAGACGCCTTAGTACCGCGACCATACGATTAATTGTACTTCCCTCAAACTTTATAGAGTATCCCTATAATGTCTCCTCCAAGCTTATTGTCCACAAAAATTTCGTGATGCTCCTTGGTGTCAACAAGAACAATACTATGCCTACTATGTGCGCCCATATGTTTCCCTCTGATATGCATGCCCTACAATGTGTTGCAATGATTCATTATTATCGTTACAAAATTTATATGTTGTTCTTGAGAAAACACCCATTCTGAATAAATGTACCCTGAATTTACAGTGCCCTGTCAAAAGTCCAGCTACCAACATCAGATTATTCCCGGTTAGTCTGATGAATTATTCACAGCTTCTCTTATTATAAATTCAGTCAGGATTATGGACCTAGATTCTCACACCACTTATGTTGTGTATGTTAATTTTATACATGAGTGGCGGGACCTACAGTTTAAAGTCGACTCCGAACGACAGGTTTTTGAGAAACTTTTCATTGCAATCCTATTTACTCAAAGAGTTTTTGCCAGAAATCTGCTGAGAGGAAGTCACCGAAGAAATATTTTCATATTTTCGTTTTGATATCTGACCTGGGATTTGAATCGTGGCTTTACGTCTAATAAGCTAACACACTACCAACTAGACTCCGGCGACTTCAAATCCACTTGATTTGAAATGAACCTCTGCTCTACTTTATTTTCTTTTTCGTTCCGTTGGGGCATACCTCTCCAAACCTCTGCTCCGACTCTACAGAAGAATCTGGTCCCTTAATAGCTCTCTAGCTCGTCTTCTTAATCATTTCCCAGAATTCTTACATAATCTGAGATCCAAGAGCCAACTTAGCCGATTTAGCCGATTTAGCTTTGCACCACAGCCTCATGTCTACTGAGTTCATACACTACCTTCTAGACTATACCGACTTCGAAGGAATTAATTTCCTTTTCGTAAATATGTCTATTCGTAATACATATCCAAAAATGTTGAAACCTATTTATTTGCATAATGATATGCACAACCCACCGCCTCAAAACAAAAACGTGTCAAATACAAAATTCCTTTCGTAGCTCTCTTTTGGCGAAATATATTCTTCTGCTTTACATTAAGTCACTATTATTTCAAGAAAATTGTTACAACAGTTTCTCCTTCTACTACGAATGGGATACCAAAAAACCCCTGAAGTGTTTGAACGGTAAGATTTCAATTTATTTTTAACTTTTTCTCTTCAAGTCTTTGCTATACTCCACCAATTGTAGTTGATAGCAGTTCCCTTGAAATGCTTGTATTATTTTCAGTTATTAATTTCAGACTTCCGGCGTTTATTGAAAAATCATTCTTATCATTTCATAAAAGCCTTGCTGTCATAATCCATTCTATTTTTATTTCAAAAATCTAAAATTTTTTGGGGGGTGCCATTAACATTTTAACCAATTTTTGATAAATTTTCCATGGACATGTTTGGAATTTGTAACCGGCAAAAAACAGTCAAAACCAAATGCCTTAAAAATCATACAAAAATCATGAATAATGGCAAACCATAGAAGAAAAAGAAGAAGACAAAAATGTCCTAAAAATTATGCAAAATAGTTTAAAACGCTAGAAAAATTTACAAAATTTAACCCCTGAAGTTACTAGAAACCAGAGAACAAGAAAAAACTGAAACATCCTCAACTTAAACTTCAACGCCAGTGCCACTGTCAACAAGCAGTAGCAGGAGATTGGTGTAGTTACTGTTATTTTCCATCATAATAATGGGACAGAGATAATGATTTGATAATCAACTATTGATGAAAAAAATTTTTAATACGAAATAAAGGGGAAAAGTTTGAAACTAAGAGAAGAAGAATGATTGGAAATAATCCTAACTGGGGGCTAAAAGGCGTCGAAGGCCAACTTTAAAATAAAATTAGGATTGCAAAATAAAATGTATCGATTTTTTTTTTCAATTAGAAAAATTATGTACCCTACAGCATGAGATAAAGTTCACATTACGGCATTCTAAATGCAACATATCTAAAGTCCTTTCAGTTTAAATAGTTGTAATAAAGGAGGTAGAAGAAAATTGACAAGATGAGTTACATTAGAGAGTTCGATAACGAAATTCTAGAGTTTTCATCATAAGTGAAGCAAACTGACCAAAGCTTCCTGTTTTATATAGGACCAGTTGAATATACTCACGAAGATCAACTCCCAAAAGAGAGAACAAAGAACACTACAAACCTAAACTCTATCAGACGCAATAATTTCACGACTTTAATTATGACACAGAACATTTTGAAGATTCCGTTGTAAGACCAGTATTCTGGAATATGATGTATGCTTTTGAACTTGATGCAAAGACACTTAAAAGATATATAAACGAGATGGATGAAGTCAATGCGGCCAAATCTGATAGAGCATAACACAGCAGCTTTTCTTATTATTCAGAAGTGAAAAACGAGAACGCTGTAGACACGATATGCTGGCAGCAATATTGACTCTTCAGAGACAATCAAAAATCTGTGGAAAATAGCTCTCGGTCGCCATAAATTCTAGAGTCGCATAAGCTATTTTCGCAAGAAGACAATGAAACTTTTGAATTCATTGGAATGCGTACATATGTACATACATAATTCGTCATTATAATCCTTCAGTCAGATTTACAACCTAACTTCTCACACCACTTATGTTTTGTGTGTTAATTTTATACTTGAATGGTGGAACCTACATACCTTGACACACTTTTCATGGCAATTTTAGTTTACTCTCAGAATTTTGCCACAAATCTGCTGAGAGGAAATCGCTGAAGAAATATTTTTCATATTTCGTTTTGTAGGAGTTGTCTGATGTCCATGGCCTCACGTCTAAAAAGCCAACACACTACCTGTTAGACTACCGCTAATGGACTGGTATACAAATAAAAAATTTGGGAGAACCTAAGTAGATCTTAAAACGACTGGTATTGACAGTAAATAACTCAGTGCTGCTGTTTGTTCCACCGGTGTAGAAAGCAATATTAAAAACGCAGTTAATCTTTTAGTAGGAACACCATAATATCTGAACGCAAATATTGTTGTAGCAGGAACTGTCCCCACAGACAGGGGAAAAGGAAAAATCTAATGGCATATCGTCTAATGCAAAAAATTATATGTATCAGCAATCAGGATTTACGTGACAAATCCAGTTTGGTCTCATATTTAACTTGGAGTACTGATTTGACTTATTTCGTTCCTGTATTTCAGTGACATTAAGAAGATAGATTAACGAAACTGTAAAAAAGCAGAATAACAACCAATCGAAACTTATTTCAACAAAAGCAGCCAACGGATAAGATGGAAAGGCTTTGTTGAAGCCATATTCTTCCAAGAAGAGTAATGAAAAATTAAATAAATTACATCAGTCGACTAAAACAAGTGTCTGTGTGATGAAATCTTAGCAAAAGCGAAGCAATTTTGATCTTAAGAAGTATACAACTAAGCTTGTATTCTTCAGCATAAGAAAGAAGCTTTCAAAAACCATTCAAGCAGAAGTTAGAGTTGGTTTATTATTATCCTATTATTATTGAAACTATCGAAATAAACGTTTGACCTTAACACCGAATGGAATAGAACAATATAATCAATCTAAAGGGTCCGCCAAATAACTTTTTTTTTTGAAAATGCTTTAAAAAAAACTACTGAATATTTTCTCAAATTTCTTTTTTTATTTGAAAGTACAATCGTTCCGGTTAATAATGGAAAATAATTTCATTCAAAGCCTCGGCTGGCCATGCAGTAGCCTACACGATCGGTCCAATTTTTAAGAACATTATCGATTGTGTGCAGCTGTATTTCACCAATGACTTCACGAATATTGTCCTTTAAAGCGTCAATTGTCTCTGGCTTGTCGGAGTAACACTTATCTTTGACGGAACCCCTCAAATAATAGTCCAACGGTGTCAAATCGCAGCTCCGAGGTCATCAAACGACATCAGTTCTGCGGCTGATAATGCGATCTTCAAAAACAGGGCGCAAAACATCGAGTGTATCTTCGGCTGTGTGGCACCTGTTGAAACCAAATGTTGCCAATATCCTCCTCTTCAATTTTTGTGAACAAAAATTCGATCAACATGACCCGTTCAACGATCGCCATTGACTGTAACGGCCACTCCTTGCTCATTTTCGAAGAAAAATGGCCCAATTATGCCTCTGGACCAAAATCCGCGACAGTGACTCGTTTTGGGTGCGTCGGCTTTTCAATGTATGCGTGCGAGTTTTCTGTGCCCCAAATGCGACAATTTTGCTTGTTTACATACCCGCCAAGATCAAAATGAGCTTCATCTGAAAAGATGATTTTTTTTGCCAAAATCGGCATCTTCTGTAAGTCGATAGCAGGCCCACTTAGCGAAATGAAAACGCATTGGATGGTCCATATTTGTTCAGAGGAAGGATAAAACTAATTATCGGTCAAATCAGACATGAGCTAAGTGTTACCATTCACGAAATAAGCACTAGTTGAAAAACAAAACGTTAGATGGCGGACCCATTACAATCTTTTTTATAAATGCACTCCATGTTTTTTTTAACATGGTCTATAGAAACTATCGCTCTGTCTGAATATAATAAGATTTATTTATGAGCAGGCTAGTAACTTCTGGATATCTTGAGAGTCGGTTCGCTATTAAAGCCAGTAACGAAAACAATTCCTTTATGAATAATTTTGGTACTGAAAAAAGAAAAAACCAATTTATCACAGTGTAGACAATTTATATATCCTAGCATTTAAACAATTGTCATTTACTGTCTTGTTTATTCAAGACAAATATATTGTTATTCTGTTGTAATAACAACAACAACAATAACAATAAATTATTTTATTTTTAAAATGCAATAAAGCCACCACAATCTTTTAAAGCAAACAAACTGAATGGCTTCAATATTTGCTTACTACACATGTCTCTTTACACAATATACATATGTATGTAAATGCATATTTACATACAGATGTAAAATATAACATGTAGAGTACATATGTAAAGAATCTACAATATATTGTTCAAGTAATAACAGCAATCAACAAATACTTAAAAAACGACAACAGATTTTTCTATATTTTTATATTATTATTTGGGAGCCAAGTAATCAATACAGCTATGCGAGGGTGGCACAGAAATTTTGGTAATCTAAAAAAAAATAATTTTTTTGTTCTCAACATACCTTTCAAAAGTATGGATCACCGACCTTTTTATATAAGAATTTTGCCGTTTTTTAAGGCCACCCTCGTAATTGTTAAACAAAATTTCGAATGTTTTTTTTTTTTTTTTTTGGAAATAAAACCAAAAAAGAATTAAAAAAATACAACAAGCAACCGAAAATTCAATATGAACTGGTTGGTGTATTGTCAAAAACTACATGGAAATTTAAATAAAAAAACATAAAAACCACGCACTCCTCCATGCTCTTCTGCCTTTAGACGAGAGAAAACATTTTGTATTACAATAGGAATGGTAGTAAATCTTTAAACTGTAAGTGACTGAGAGTCAGACAGGCATGGGACCAAGTTGATAACGACACTGGATCACAACAAAATTTTATTGCAAAAACAAAAAAAAAACAAAAAAGAAACAAAAGAAAACATTTCCATGCATCAGTAGTAACAGGTCCACAATGTCATACGATATACAATGGCATGGCCAGCAATTTGATGCTTTATTTCTATGACAATACAGCATATCTTTAAAGCATTCCTCTTGCCATCGGTGTATGCCTGCTGTGGCATACAATTTAAAATGCAAACGCACTCATATTCACAGCCAGTATGATGGCAAGGACTCCAAGCAAGGTAAATATATTTTCTTATCACAAAAATTTTCCATTTTTATTCACTTTTTTTTTTTTGTTATTTTTAAAGTCAATTCTTTTTTCTTTTTCTTTTTCTTTTTCTGCATTCAAAAGTACACACACATAGTGTTGGCTGTCCAACAAAACCCCAAGCAATTAAAGTCCAGTCAAATTTCAGTTATTTTGTCTTTATTGTCTGCCTTTTGGGTATTCGACCATTAATTGTTGTAGTTGTTGTTGTTGTTGTTGTTGTAGTAGCTTCTAAAAGTAGACATACGCACCTAAATACACACACATTTACATTTGCTTTGTAGACATTGTATTGAAGTCAGCATAAATCCAAAACAGAACAGAAAGTGACTGCCAACCAACATGGCCATTGAATTTAAATTTCAAATTGAGAATATTATTTTAATAAACATTTGGAAATGGAGTCAATCATTCTTTTTTTTGAAAATCACACAGAAAGGATCAATAAATACAAGGACATCTTTCTACACATGGTTGTCTGAAAAATTTGTTTCTTCTTCTCTTCTTTCTTTTCAAATCTTCTTAAGATTTCTTTGTTTTGTATTGCTAAGCAAGTGATGATCGCCTGTCGCCCTACTCTAGTAGGTAGTATATTGGCTTATTAGACGTAAGGCCACGGTTCAAAACCCAGTCAGTCATCAAAATGAAATATAAAAAATATTGCTTCGGCGACTCCTCCTGAGCAGATTTCTGGCAAAAACTCTTTGAGTAAATAAAATAACCATGATAGCTTTCTGAAAAATCTGTTATTCGTAGACTGTAGGTCCCGCCCTTCATATATAAAATGAACACCCGCAACATATGCGGTGGAGAAGCTAGGTCGTAGTCCTGATTTAAGTGCTGATTTAAGTGTTGTGATGACCAATTATGTATGTATGTATGTAGGTGATTGATCTACTGTGGCATGTTTACGAGGTAGCATTCTTTTCCTACACTTTTTTAATATTTTTTTTATGTTCCTTTCTCTGGGCGTAACCCCAGGGATAGTATCATCTCTTTATGAACTTTATGGTGAAGGAAATCGTTTTCAGTCTCATAAGGCTGAGTACAAAATACTTGCACAGGATATTGATCGTATTCGCTTTATTAGTGAATAAATTCGTATCATAATAAGTGAATTTGTTGGCCTTTTGCCCAAAAAAGTCACTGTTTGGTGTTGATTTTTGGCTGGCAACGTCATCGTCCAATATTTCTTTGAGAACGCCATTAGCCATGCCATTTTTATCAACAAAAGCGCTTCTTTTCGCCTAAATTGGATGACCAACTACCTACTGTTATAACATAACTGTAGCACGTGCCACACAGCTGAAGCCACATTCGAAACTTTGTGTGAAACATTTGAAGGTATGGTTAGGTTAGGTTTGGTTAGAGGAAGTCTACTTGTCAATTAAGACAATTACAGTACCCGGAGGTCGAATTGACCCATTGTACAACGTCCTAGTTTCTCACACCACTTATGTTGTGTGTGTTAATTTTATACATGAGTGGTGGGACCTACAGTTTAAAGTCGACTCCGAACAACAGATTTTTGAGGGTATGGTTACCCCACGTAGAGGTGATGTGAACTGACAACGCGGATTTTGCGATTTGTCCGCGTTAGACTTTTTCTTGAGGATTTTCTTTAGTTGCAGGTGTATTCAAATAAGCCAGGAACCAATAAGGTACGCAAATCCAACATTTCCTAGGCCATCATTCCAAATCAGCCTGATTTATGCGTGAGAGTTATGGAAAATTAAACATTCCTGATGTAGAGCACAGGGAAGCCGTGGCAAACATTTGAACGACTTTGTGCTCCACTCACAATGGCTTGGATATTCCGATTGCTTCAGTTAACTTGGATGTTGCATACACTTATTATGCATACATATATACATACCTGCATAACATAATTGGCCATTACAACCCTTCAGTCGGGATTACGGCGTAGCTTCTCACACCACTCATGTTTGGTGTTTTAATTTTATACATGGATGGCGGGACCTACAGTTTAAAGTCGACTCCGAACGACAGATTTTTGAGAAACTTTTCATAGCAATTTTATTTATTCTCAGAGTTTTTGCCAGAAATCTGCTGAGAGGAAGTCGCCTAAGAAATATTTTTTTCATGTTTTCGTTTTGATGTCTGACCTGAGGTTTAAACCGTGGCCTTACGTCTAATAAGCCAACATACTACCTACTAGACTACGGTGACTTCTTACACTTATTATAGGAAAGCTTAAACTCGTTGGCAGCAGGAGGATACTTGCAATATTACTAGACTGTGCTAGCAAGAGGACTGCCTTACTTCTGCCCTTAAATTGCACAATGGCGCAGTCGATGATATTTCACACACAATTTTTTATTTAAATTTAAAACTGGAGAGCGCTTAATGAATGACCTGATAGAAGAAAGGTGCTGTCGGAAACTTTAACTTTAAAGGCGGTGTAAGAATACTTTCTGGGTGTAAGTAAACTCAGTGTGTTTACGCCCCTTATCGCAAAAGCTTTCATAACTTCAAAGGTCATATCTGATATAGAAAAAAGTGATCGTTGCATGACGAGTATATACGTACCTTAACAGTATAAATAACAATGGTTTGGATTTAAAATTGCATACCAGGTACCTAAGGCTGCATATGATTTTGTTCAGTGTAACTGTCCCACAAAGTGCATTGTTTTGTTTGATGTGAGTTTGACTGACTGTTACTTTCTAACTTAAATTTCTCTTTTTTGTCCCTTTGTCCTCTCAATATTTATTTTCAATACAGCAAAGCCATGCAGTTTTCACGCTAAAATCATTGTTCATTTAACAATTCTGTCAAATACCCAGGCATGAATTCCTGTGATAGAAAACATTTGTTCAGTGAATTTCATTTCAATGCAGTTTTTTTTTGTTCCAACATTTTTTCATTTACAATATATGGAGAGATACATACATATGTATTGTTTTTCTCTCTCTCTCTCTGGTATATTGTTGAGGAATTTCTGTTACAATATGCAACATCAGCAGCTATGTATGTAATAAAAACATTAACTTGCAACACGGCATAGCAAAATATTACAGTGTGAGTGAGTGAGTGTAAGTGTAAGAGCAATTGGTTAGACAATTGCGGATTGGGCTTAGCAATGGCAATGCAACATTTTCTGTTAATGCTGTCAATGGCATTGTAACAACCATGTTATAGGTATGTATTGTTTGATATTGATGTTGTTGCTGTTGTTGTTGATGCATTGTTTCAATAGCTTCTGTGCCATACAATCGAAGTAAAATTTGTTGGTTTTTTTATTGTTAAATATTGAGAATTGTATTCTGTACTGCATTCGATTGTATTGTATTATTGTTTTGGTTTAAAATGGTAAAAAAAAGTTTCTATTTTATCTTCATTTGGTATGAAAGTTAGAAGGTTTAACATGTTTATCAGCAAAATGTGCTGCAAATGGCAACAGAACTTTTTTAATTTTAATTTTGTTGGTTTGAAAGCATTTTAAATGCTAAATTAGATGGCTTCTACTGCTGGTTATATTTGGTATCGAAAGAGGCATTTAAATAAATATTTGCCAATCGCTTAAGGTATTGTTAACATGTTGGGGGCAATAAATTGTGAGGAATTAAGGAAAGGAGAAGAATTTATTGAATGTATTTGGTGAAAAACTGTTTAAACGGCAAAACTTTGCGAGTAAATGATGAATATTATCAAATTGAAACTGAATAAAAGTTTTTTAAATTTAATTAATTCAAACAAAAACCTCTAAGTGTTTTGGATGGACTTATATCGGGCAACACTATTCGATTGTGTTGTCAAACAACATGTGTTGTCAAATGACATGAAATTTTGCAAGGATTTCAGCTAACATCGCACCCAATGTGTTGCTCTCAACACAACCTGTTGATTAAAGCGGAAAACGTCGCTTTTACATGAAATTTTGTTGAGCTCTCCTTTTTGCAAAGAAAATTGCACGTGCGAGTCACTATTGAATTGTGGCATAATATGGGTAGCACGATCTATTAAATAACCCAGTGTATCGAGTAGTTTCCGCGTTGAAATCAACGATTTTGATTTTAACATCAAAGACTTCAAAGAGCATCCATCTAGAATAGTTTAAAACCATAAATTGGAGACATTACTCCACTAAAACTTGTGCCAGATGCAGAAAAGCTTGCACAATCATTAGAAGTAACTTACGCAGACATTTCGAGGCGTTTAAAAACGGAATACATTCTAAAGCAAAGAAATTGGGTGTCATTGCATGCATAAAAAGCTGTTTGATCACTTACTAAGAAAAATATGTTCATTACGGGAACTACCAGCGCCAGAAAACACGTAAAAGTTCGATTAAAATATACCGACAAGCAGAATACAAACAGAAGTCGCCGTATTCTAGTAGGTAGTGTGTTGACTTATTCAACATAAAGCCAGGGTTCGAGCCCCAGGCCAGACATCAAAACAAAATACAAAAAGTAGTTCTTCGGCGACTTCCTCTCAGCAGATTTCTGGCAAAAACTCTGAGAGTAAATAAAAATTGCCATGAAAAGTTTAAAAAAAATCTGTCGTTCGGAGTCGACTTTAAACTGTAGGTCCCGCCACTCATGTATAAAATTAACACACACAACATAAGTGGTGTGAGAAAATAGGTCGTAATCCCGACTGAAGAGTTGTAATGACCAATTATGTATGTATGTTATATGACAAACAGAATATCCACTGTTCCAAGGTAATGACCTGTATTTTGAAGAATTAAATCAGAGTGGAACCCATTATTACCCAATAAAACCAAGTCATACTATCATGGGAGGCCTGTACACACAACAATTGTTTCGCTTGAAATCACAATTGAACGAAAATCACCCTGAATATACAATGAAACACGAGGTCATAATTTCATTAATCGTTACAACTCTCGGCCATATGTTGCCGCGACGCTAAAAATCTGTGTTTGTAAAACAGTGAATGAGAAATTTACCTCATTCGCCAGACCTTCACCCTTCTTACTATTATTTGTTTCGAGCGAAGCAGAAATCTCTCACTGAAATACGATTTACTTGAGAGCAGGATATTAAAAATGGCATGGATTCTGTATTCCACCTAAAATATAATAAAGAATATCCTAAGAATTCCTGGTCTTTTTGTCATATTCACTAGGCAAAGATATTCAATTTCATTTCACAAAATGTTGAATAACATGTAATGTACTGGGACAATCCAGCTGGCATTCCATCTATGTGCTCTAAACTATTGTAGAAAAAGTTCAACCGGCGACCAACGAAATAAATCTACTGCATTAAAATACAATAAGAAGGATATAGTAGACTCAACAAACTGTGACCTTATGCCACCTTATGCCCTTTAGCATTAAAAAAACTCTAAGTTTCAATCTCAAATCCTTGAGTCACTAAAGGTTAAAAATACAATCTTGTTTAACCATTACTTGGAATATGTTTCATTAAAATTTCTATTCCTTCATCTTCCGCATTTTTCCGCATACCAGATGCTTGGAATTGAGATGAAAAAGAAAATAAAAGAAAAGAATTTGATAAAAAGAAAAGAAAATAAAAGAAAATGTAATAAAGAACCAGAAACAGGTACTAGGAGTGGAAATAAAAACGATTTAATATTCATTTAAATTAAAATAACAGTCGCTTAAGAGACTGTGAATATTTTCTTCCTTTAGTTTTTTTTTAGTTTTATTTTCTCGAAATGTGTTGGGAGTATGAATACAAACAACAACAAATATTTCAAAGTAGATGAAGCAAAAATAATAGAAAAAAATTGTTTTGCTATTTAATTAAATTTTTCTTTTGCAGAAATTTTGTTTTTTTTTTAAAGAATAATTAATTTTACACTCACACCCATCTACACCCTTTAATAGTTTGTTTTCATTGCCATGTATTGTGGTAATTACAAATACTCTAAAGAATAATGGGGTTTCGCTTGCTACTGGCCATGAATAAAAAAGGAAAGATTTGGCAAAACCAAAATTTTATCATATTTGAAGCCATAGGGTCCACAGTCAGTCTTTTTCCTAATTTATGATGTTTCGAAAACCGTAGGCGATCTAGCAGTTCCAATTCCAAATGAATAATCTTCCAGGGTTATTCATTTTGCATACAGGAATAAGAGAAAGTTACAGAAGTCTTCTGCAGTTGTATTACTGATTATGTATGGCTTAAACAGTATCTTGGACAAAGCTCCTAACTTGGAGTAAAAACTATTACTGTGATAATCTTAGACGCAAACCTTAACCAGTAAATTGAATTTATTCCATTTTAACGACTTTAACAATTATACCCACATGACATGAGGTCACGGTTGAAACTCAATGTCAGACAACTTGAAAACGAAACAAAGCAGTCTTATATCAAAAGTTTTGAAAGTATTTGAAATTGTCATGAACAATTTTCTCAAAAATCTTTCGTTCTGAGTCGACTTTTAACTGTAGGTCCCGCCACTCATGTATAAAATTAACACACACAACATGAGTGTTGTGAGAAGCTAGGTCGTAATCCTGACTGAAGGATTGTAATAACCAATTATGTTATGTATGTGATTAATAACAAATATATTTGTTTGAAAATGAGGACAGCGCAACCATTATGGTCTATCTCACCATGATAACCGATTTTTTTGTACCCGCTCTTCATGGTTTTGATGTGAACGATGTTTGGTTTCAACAGGATAGTGCATATTGCCATACATTTCATGTCATGTCGATTTATTACGTCAAACGTTTGATGGCGGTTTAATTAGCCGAAATGGTGATGTCAATTGGCCGCCAAGAAGCTGCGATTTGTCAACGTGGAACTATTTTCTGTGGAGCTCCGTTAAATAAAAGTGCTATGCCAACAAACCAGAGACCATTTGAACAACATTCGCGATTCCATTGGCAAGATACGAGCCCATACACTCAAAAAAGTGCACGAAAATTGGTCCAATCGAATGCGGTGCTGTGAGGCCAGCCGCGGCAGTCATATGAATGAAATAATATTCCTTTTCTAAACGGAATAATTGTACTTCACAACTAATTTGGAACTGTTTTTGTTTAATTGCATTTTTAAATTTAAACTTTTAAATGGCCCACCCTTTATATTCGATACAACATTTTACAAAAAATCTTAAAAACTTTTTAAAGCCTTATGGAAATTAAATTGTTTTCGAATACAATTCCGATAAGTGTTTGAACACCAATAACCACAGACTTCGTGAGTCAATTGTAAATTTGAAATTTTTCCAATTAAAACACCCAATTACAGTTTGTGATAAAATTGTTTTCATTTAAACATCGTAAACTCTTGCACACCTCTTCACTAATTTTCAATTTCTTTTCCAAATAAGATTTCCTTTACATATTGTGGTTACAGGTTATGTGATAATGTTCGTGTTTAGAATTTTTGGATTACGTTTATAGTCAAATATCTCAGCTCATTAAGTTGTTTAAACATTTGGACATACTTCTTGAACGGACATTTATTAAGACATGTTTTGAAAAAGGAAAACATTTACGGGCATTAGATTTGCCAAAAATCCTTAAAGGACAGCATCTATCACTTAAGCAATGACAACAGTTCTTAATTGTAACTGAGACAATATTCATCTTTACATCTGCATCTGCATTTCTCTCTTTTGGAACATGTGACTCTGTGTGTGTCAGTGTGTTCGAAAACACTTGTTCGTACTTGTGTTCATGAGTGTAATGAATTCTCTGGAAGTATGCTTGTTAAACAGTAGAGGATATAAATGGTTTACAATACTTAGGTTTAAGGGAAACTAGAGAAAATCTTCTTGCTTTGAACAAGACATGCATCAAATTTTGTTTCCTTGCTTCATTCAAGCAACTGAGAATGTAGGATCGAATTTTTACATAATTAAGCTTTTTTTTACATAATGGAAGCACAAAAGATTGTTGAGTTCAATTTTTTTATTTGAAGATGCTCAGAAAAATTTCAACCAAAATCAAATCAAAATAAAAAAGCGCTTGATTCTTCCAATTCAGTTCATAGCTTTGACAGTTCCTATGTCTCACATGTTAATTGATGGATGTCTACTCGACACTATTTCTGTGCTGTTGTGCGTAAATGAGGCAGCTACTTTCTCA
The DNA here is from genome assembly GCA_932273835.1 of Sarcophaga variegata. NCBI lineage: Eukaryota > Metazoa > Arthropoda > Insecta > Diptera > Sarcophagidae > Sarcophaga > Sarcophaga variegata. The sequence continues at coordinate 115,392,094 of OW026361.1, forward strand.
CCATTTTCTCGGCATCAAATTTGTTGTCAATTAGTGAAGTACAGCAGTTATTAAAATGTCCGTCAGTTTGGCTAGCTAACTCACTGTCAACTATCACCCAAAACCTGGATACCGCATTAACATCCGATTTTGCCAGAGATTTCACTAATTGGAATCACTAAGATAGACACAGGGTAGATGAACTAAGTCATAATTTATTTGCTCTTCTTGCTCCAATAAATAAGCCTAGAGGCTGTGAGGCCACGGTTTAAACCCCAGGTCAGATTTCTCTAACAAAACGAGATACGAAAAAATATTTCTTTCTGCGACTGCTTTTCAGCAGATTTCTGGCAAACACTCTGAGAATAAATTAAATTGCCATGAAAAAGTTTCACAAAAATCTGTCATTCGGCGTCGACTTTAAACTGTAGCCTTCGCCACTCATTTATAAAATTAAAACACATAACATAAGTAGCGTGAGTAGCTAGGTTGTAATCCTAGGGTTGGAATAGCCAATAACGTCTGGATTATGTTAACAGGTGGAGGGAGAAATTTCGTAACGTATTGCTCTTAGCTCAACCTGTTGATTAAAGTGGAAAATACAGCATTTGCAGGAAATATTCTTGAGCGCAGTTTTTTGCAAAGGAACTGCACGCGTTGTTTACCGTTAATTGTGGCATAATATAGAAGGCACGCTCTATCAGAAACGTAGTATACCAAGCAGTTTGCCCATGGACTTCTGCCGTAATCATGTGATGGGCCAGATTTACGCCAGAGTCATGGAAAATTTAACATTTAGAATAAGCTCCACCCAGAGAAGCTGTGGCGGACATTCGAATGATGTTATATTCCACACATAATGGCATCAATTGGTCTTTCATAGAATAAAAATGTCGATGATATCGCACGCGCACTTCGTTTTATTTAAATTTAATTATAGAAAGCGCTTAATGGAAGAAAATTGCCATGAAAAAGTTTCTCAAAAATCTGTCGTTCGTAGTCCACTTTAAACTGCAGGTCCCACCACTCATGTATAAAATTAACACACACAGCATAAGTGGTGTGAGAAACTAGGACTTTGTACAATGGGTCAATTCGAAATCCTCTTTAAATGACAAGTGCATGTCCTCTAACCTAGCATAACCTAAGCTCTGCCCTCATACTCAGTATGCAGCCTACAAGACTTGTAGAGCAAGGAAAGTCTTGATGGTCTTTAGTACTCTAAAGAGCACAGTGAAGGTTCTCTATTGGATAAAAATGCTTCCGTATATTTTCCTAACACTCCTGCCTACTGGTTTTTAATATTTTATCATTCCATTCCTGTAATAATCCTATTGAGTTTCCTAGTTCTTGGCATAGATTTGTCGCAAGCAATTCTTCCCAGCATAGTTTTTCCCATATGCTCATATCTTGGTTTACAAAAGTTGCTCAATTCCTACGAACCTTGAAAGAGAAGTTGAATCTAAGTCGTGTTATCGTTATCCTATTATGCAAAGGACTGTTTGATGGTTAATAAATTTAGATTTTTAAAAATGTAAAGTCTTTTTTGCTTGTCACTGCTGCAACACTCTCTGATATCTACATACTTACAGTTACCAAAACCAATAAACAAATTGCATGTGGACATGTATGTATTTTGCAACTCTATTTTTGAACTGAAATTTTATGTTGAATTTGCTTTAGTAGTTGTGCGGTGGTCTCATTTACATTCTTCACTCATCATACTAGCACACACACAAGAGTATATTTCTAAACGGTCTTACCACATACAGATACATGTGTGCGTCTATGTAAATATATGTAACGCATGTGCTTCTATGTATGTCCGACAGCCAGCAACTGTATGTCTACCATCAAAATACACTTCATTGGTGGCATCTATTTTGTATGTAGGACATGAAAAAATACAAGACATGCATACACACATATACACACACAATAATCCAAGTAATTTCTTACTTACACACACGTATACATTTCACTCAAAACTAATACATTCACTTCATGTACGAACATTGTGTTCATTGCATTTAAGGTTACAACATCAAATATGGAAAGAGACTCATTTTATGGCCAGCAAATGCAACAAAAAAAATGAAAAAGAAGAAGAAGAAGAAAAACTACCAATACAAACAAAAGACATTCCTACACCTCAACTCATCACTATGATGGGCTACATTGTTTAAATACAATAACCTGACTCACCCACGCCTGACATATCCTTTGTCAAACCAAACCAAAATTTATGCAAAATATCAACAAATTTTAAATGAAATAACGAGGGTAGGAGTAAAATTCATACACAATATTTGTCATACATGAACATACATACACAATATTTGTCAATGTCCTTGCAAAGACAGAAGAAATATTGCATAAAAGCCTTTAAGAAAAATGTTTTTTTTATTAAAAACCATTGTAACCATTTAAGCTACCCTCGTATATTCATACCTATTATATACATACGTTACACCCGTGTATCTTATTCTCGTTTTAGATGTGCGTATGCATTCTGCTATTAAATTGTTACATTATGCATATGTGTATATGTGTGTATGTGTTTGGCTGTAAGAGTGTGTATATGTAGTTGTGTTACTATGACCGCATTTCATTTTAATTGGATTGTTTGGCTTAGAGGCCAAATAGTCAGATGTTTTGTTAAATGATTGTATATGTTGCAAATTACTCAGACATATGCAACAATATAACAACAAAAACAACAACTAACTAAGTTTATATATTTGTTGAAACTATTGTTAGCTTTTCTAATGTTATGGGATGTTGTTGTTGTTGCTGTTGTATAGCCAACATAGGCAAGACATTGTCTTGCATCAACCACATCCATATAATTTAATGCTCCCGTCTCCAGAGCCAAAGTAGAGAATGTAGATTTTCGAAAACCCAATAATAAAAGCAATGACCGTAACGATGCAATTGAACGCTTCGATGAAATTCTTATTTCGCAAGCAAGGGATTATTCCTTTAAAATTTATTCGATTAATCGGCAAAGGAAAATGAATTCTTTGATTGCCTTGAAAAGGTTTCAAATTAAATTCAAGGCAAATCTGCGAACATAATTGAATATTAGTAGTAGTAGTAATAACGAGGGGTGGTAATTGGAATGTAAATAAGAAGGTATTTCGCAACTTTGAAGTCAAATGTATAATCATTCAGACAGGCTGCTATTCATATGTTACGTTTATATGGAGTGGGTTTGGAGGGATTTTTTTCTTCTATTTGGACAAAGAATTCACAGCATTTTTAAACAAAAATCTAGATATTCTTCGATGTATCTGAAGCGGGTTCGAGATCACCTAGGCAAAGAAGAAAATTGTATTATGTTGGCCTTGGGAATGCACACATACGTACAAGGATGGTTATTACAATCCTTCTCCTTCCTTTCTCACACCACTTATGTTTTGTTTGTGAATTTTATCCACGAACGGCGGAATCTAAGGTTTTTTACAAAGTTTTTATGGCAATTTTATTTTACTTTCAGAGTTTCTGTCAGAAGACTGTTGAGGCAAAGTTGCCGAAGAAATATTTTTTCATATTATGCTCGAAATATCTGATCTGGGGTTTGAATCATAGGACCACTAGTCTACGGTGACATCGCAAAGTACGTATATTTGGGTATCTAGTCTTCAACAACTGATCGCAAACAAGGAAGTGTAGGATCTATAGATAAGTGGTAGAAAATTCCAGAACATAAACTTGGCAAAACTAATACTTTTGAAGACATTAAAACCAGACTACAAGAATAGTCGGAAATGCCATTCATATGCTGCAGGAAATATTGAAGAGATACCCTTTGGCGCTCCTGATGAGAAGAAAACCATGAGTATGTTAAGACTAAATAAAGACGACTGAGTACACCGATTAGTATTCTTACGGAACCGTATAGGCGAGATACACACATACACATTTACATATGGTTCTTACATAAGTGGCGGGATCTACAGTTTAATGTCGTTTCTGAACGACAGATTTTTGAGAAACTTTTTCATGGCAAATTTATTTACTCACAGAGTTTTTGCCAGTAATCTGCTGAGAAACAGTTGCCAAAGAAATCTTTTTTTTTCATATTTCGTTGAATTAGAGATGTCTGAGCCAGATGTTGAACCGTGGCTTCACGTCTAATAAGCTAACACACTGCCTACTGGACTACAGCGACAACTACGGCTGGTTAATGGCCTGATTTAAATATGGTCTGTTTAGTATACCTTCCCTTGTTCGTGACTGTGAATGAAAGACAGTCTGAGAAAGGTATTATAACTCAATAGGCTTTCCTATTTCATGATCATAAGTGTACCTTTGTGTTGTCGCTGTGCAAATCCGATATCAGAGAATATCATTTGGTCAAGTAGAAATATTCACCGAGTTTAAAGCGGCCATTATATCTCTAAATCGTATATACACCAACAAGGGCTGTCCAAGGATCCCAAGGACCCCTAGAGGAGATAACGAGTCATTCAACAATTACCCCCAAATGGTTTTCTAAACGTGTTGACATTGAACCTAACGATACTCTAGCAAAATGTGTCACCTTTAAAAAATTCGATTGAATTCATACATGAGATTAGCATTTCTTTGGACAGGGGCAGGGATTGTTTGAGTCTCACACAATCTTCATTTATAAGCAAATGAAGAGAGGGATAATAAACCCACTTGGAGAGATTCCAGATAGATTTGGTTCGAAATGGTAATCAATAAACCAACGCAGTGTCCATTTTTAAACCTCATAACAGTTATAATGGAACATTTGGTGCCCTACACCTGGGTACTTTGAATACCTCACAACGACTTCTACAGAAGCTGCTACGAAAAAGAAGAAGGAGAACCGCCGAACATTTTCTCTGTCCTTGTGCAACAGTTGAAAACCTAAGAAGATGAATTCTTAGGCACCCCAAAATTTATTGACAAAACGCTTTCAAAAGAATGCTCATTAAAAAATATTCAGAATCCTCATCACACAAACTTTGACAAGCACTTCAAATGCATTTGTGTCATGTAAATTTCAATATTTTCATCCGTACTGGTACTTGACACTGTACGAGACAGTTTCCATACTAGGTTTAGAGGAAAAACGAAACGCTGGCTTTATTATCGGCACTTGATACTCGGTTTTAGTCGCTAGTACTATCGAGTTAACAAAAAGTGTTAACCACTACAACCACGGCAACGTTTATTTGCATAGGTTGTTTGTTGCACCGAGCTTATGCGCATAGGTTTTCTTTTTCTTTTTAATTCAGCTCTCTACGTCTAAGAGTAGAAGCTTCTGAGATATCTTGTGTACTAAATGTGCTTTTTTAAGCCCCAAAGAATTCTGCTGAGGGTTTTCCTAGCATTGTTTATCACAACATTACGATCGAAATTAAAAAGAACGCATGACATAATAAAGTCGCCGTAGTCTAGTAGGTAGTGTGTTGGCTTATTAGACGTGAGGCATCGATTCAAACCCCAGATCAGGCATCTCCAACTAAACGAAATATGAAAAAATATTTTTTGGCGACATCCTCTCAGCAGATTTCTAGCAAAAACTCTGAGAGTAAATACAATTGCCATGAAAAGTTTCTCAAAAAATCTGTCGTTCGAAGTCGACTTAAAACTGTAGGTCCCGCCACTCATGTATCAAATTAACACACACAACATGAGTGGTGTGAGAAGCTAGGCTATAATCCTGACTGAAAGGTTGTAATTATGTATGTAAGCATGACGTAATGTCTCCATGCTAGTTTACATTGTTGTGTCATGAAGTACTCTATACGTAGGACTGTTGTACAGGCTCCTAGTACTTACTAATTTACTTACTAAATTGGTCATTACAATCCTTCAGTCAGGATTACGGCCTAGCTTCTCACACCACTTATGTTATGTGTATTAATATTTATACATGAGTATCAGGGCCTAAAGTTTCAAGTCGACTCCGAACGACAGATTTTTGAGAAACTTTTTCATGGTAATTTCATTTACTCTCAGAGTTTCTGCCAGAAATCTGTTGAGAGGAAGTCGCCAAAGAAATGTTTTCTTCACTAGAGTAGGGCGACTTTAATAAGTGGAAATAATTTTTGGAGAGTTGTCTTCGCATTCCAGACTCTGTAATGAGCTTGTCCATAAACTATATAACGATTAGATATATATGATATCTTTATGCCATAGTTTACTTTACAATACACCTCAGAGAGTTTACGTAGACAAAGTTCTGTCACTTTATTTGCCACACGCTGAAGTGTGTTATTGCAACAGCAAGCATCCTTGATTCTGGTAGCATCATATGTTCTTAGTGTTTAGTTGCAAGCTAATTTATAGTCCTTGGTTTGTTCGAAGCCTTTAACAAATTGGTATTGAAATCAATTCTTAAGTAAAATACATGCGGTATTGTTTCAACATTAAAAATTTATTTTTCTTTCGTTTTTCGTTGGAAGTTTGAAAAATAAAATTCCAACTATTTTTGTGTTAAGCTTGTGCCTTTTTTTTAGCGAAACTATTAAAACTTAAAAGCGCAACTCAGCTAAAGTACGTAGAGTTGCAACTTTTTTATAAGTTTTCCATTTTTTTCTTACGCTTTGCATAACACTGCAATAAATAATGATAAGGCAGGAGTAAATGTTCACGTTCATTTAATTAATTTAGAGTCTTACAGCCAACTATTCAAACACCAAAAACGTTTTTTTTTTCGTAATTTTAAACATTATTCTGTGACTTTTATCATTCGTTTTGTAGCGTTTTTCATGCAGTAGCTTTGAAAATGTTCAAACATTTTTTAATTTCCATTGTTGCATGCAATAAAAGTACAATAATCACGAAAGTATTGGCAACAGCAACAAATAAAACAACATTTGAAAACAATAACAAATACAACTACATTTACAAAACCAAAAAGCAACTTTTACAAACGAACTACACCATGTTGCAGAGGAAAAATTTTGTACCAAAAAAAATTCATTTCATGCCTGATGACCTGATGACAGACGGAAATTTTCATTTTCATGCAACGCTTATTTATTACGCTTATAAATTTGAGTGTTAATTACTGACTCTTTTCATTTAAAGCAATAAAAAATGATTTTGATGTTGTTTATCTAAGAATTGAGCAGCCAGAAGTCGTCTGCGGGTCACACGTAAATTCCTTTTATTGTAGCAATTAGCTGTGAATACCTGATTCCCGGTAGAGAAATCGTACCACACAACCATTGTGCCTTTCTATTCAAATTTCTCATGCTTATCGGAATATACTTCATCCATCATGTCGACATGTTGTGCTCTCACCATCAAGAGATACGGACCATATTGTCTACTGGCAATATGTATCCTGCTCGTACTAACTCAACTTTCTGGGTTCAATTAACCCAACTGCTCTCTCGAGCTAAGACTGCATTCCTTTCATTTAGTATTAGCTATCACACCTATAGTAGTCATACTGCAAGATGCAGTGTGTTGGGATATTAGACGAGAAGCCACGGTTCAAGCCCCAGGTCGGATATCTCAAACAAAAAACGAGATATGAAAAATATTTTTTCGGCGACTTCCTCTGCAAGTTAACAAAATTTTCATGAATAGTTTCTCAAAAATCTATCGTTCGGGGTCGGCTTTAAACTGTAGAACTAACACACGCAACATAAGTGGTGTGAGAATCTAAGTCGTAATCCTGACTGAAGGGCTGTAAAGACCAATTATGTATATGTATGTGTGTATCACGCCTATAAGAATACTAACTCTCATTAGGAGCGCCAAAGGCTATCTCTTCAATATTTCCTGCAGCATATAAATGGCATTTCCGACTATTCTCGTAGTCTGGTTTTAAAATCCTTGAAAGCATTAGATTTGCCAAGTTTATGTTCTTTAATTTTTTGTTTCCAATCAGTTGTTGAAGACTAGATACCCAAATTTGCGCTGTCTGGATTAATTATTGATCGCCGTTTTATATAGAAGCACATTCCTTGATTAGCTGTCATTGAATGCTAATGCTCTAATTACCATTAGGCTCTCCATAAACGCCTTAAAATCTATTTACCAAATTTAAACTTGTCACCGTAGACTAGTAGTCCTATTATTCAAACCCCAGCTCAGACATCTCGTGCATAACGAAATATGAAAAAATATTTCTTCGAAGACTTTCTTTCAACAGTCTTCTGACAGAAACTCTGAGAGTAAAATAAAATTGCCATGAAAACTTTGTCATAAACTGTAGGTTCCCTCTTTCATGTATAAAATTAACACACACAACATAGGTTAGGTTAGAGGTTGACTGAAGGGTTGTAATAACTAATTCAGTGTTATTAGTCGCCTCTATTTAGTCGGCATGATTTTTTATTCATCAGGAGCATCGAAGGTTATCTTTGATACTTCATCTATTAGTTTGTTTTTTGGTACTTCTATAATATACACCATAGCGACGAAGTCCCATTTTTCTCCATGTTTTTACAGCCCTCCGAATAACAACAAGTTCCCACGGGTACTGTGTGTTTGTTTTATTTGATCAAGTGAGTTGTTCTGGTATCACAGAGCAGCAACTGACAGTGATTGTAGAGTAACTGCACATTTTGTTGATACAAATTGTGACTCTGATTAATCCATTCTTAGCTGTTTTATGTTATCTTTCAACGGAAGTATCATTTATTTAGGAAAGGTTAGCCATTCACGATTTAGATTATGTTGTAACTAAAAAACGCATAATATGGTGTTTCGAACATACGGAGTCATTTTTGTCATTATAAACGATTTATTGAGAAAAAAAATTTCCACAAAATTTTGAAAAGCTTTTAAAAGATTGAAAACCGTATAGATGTGGCCATTGCAACAGCTGGAATGGCCAACTTCGATTAGTTAAGGTAAATGCGCCTACCTTTGGCGTCACAATGCGCCGCTATGTGTGTTCCAGTGAATATTATTAATCAAAGTTACCACTTCAACCTAAGCTAACCTATAAATGTGGTAGATCTGGAGTTCTCTGTAATGTTCTCTCCCTCGTAAATATAGTTTCTGTACCTCGCCGTTCTTAGGGATTGGAATTATTAATCATCGTATTATGGAGTATGTTGTCTTTGAATTTGAATCTTCATTCATATCAAATTGCACTCAAGTAACAATTAAAGTCGGTTGACCATATATAATGCCACAGATACTGATTGGTTGATTGAGTGTGCATTTATAAGAGTACCGATATTTTTTCGCTTGCAGTGATAGATTAGCAAGTTTACTGAACTGTATTCGATATCAACAAAATGCAACCAAAGTACATACAACACAAACGATTTTGGCTTTATTGTGTTCGAAGTTTCTGGAAAGAGTGAGAGCTGTTAGACTTTTTTGTGGGGCTAGTTGAAAAATCGCATCTGCACGTATATGTTTTTAAGCATTAAGCGTGTAAGCATTTGAACCACATAAGTAGACGGAAACTCTTTTAAAAGGATCAACTGCTATAAACAAAACCAGAAGCAATCATTGAAATCATTAAAGTTTCATCAAAATCCTAATGTTCGGTGTGTTATTTTTTATTTTACTTTAGAAACCAAACAATGGACATCTCGATGACATAACCACAATATACAGTTGGTCTATAACAAAAGTTTTTTTCAAAACCTCTCCTAGGAATGTAAAAAACACAAACCATTCCATTCGTATTTTTCAGATTTAACTTCAAGAAGGAACTAAAAAAATTCCTAAAAAATTGCCCAGCAAACACCACAGTGCCTTGTAAGTGCAAACAATGAATGTGTGTGTATGGAACAGCATATCCCATAAGAATGAGTTTGTGTGTTTGTACATGACTCTTACGACTAGCATGCTTCTTAACAACAATAAAGTCGAAGTAAGTGTGTGTATTTTTCAAATAACCTTTAACAATGATTTACGTTTAAATATATGTATGCATGTGTGCGTGTATTGTGTGTATATTGTGTGAGCTTTAACATTTAACGTAAATAAGCAAAGTTTCTCTTTTATTAAAAGTTAGAGATTGTGTTGTGTTCTTTCTCGCCTTGTGTTTCATATTTAAGTGTATGTTAGTATGTGCTTCTGTAGTTGATACAAACGCACACACACACATGCTTTATAGAAATAGTTTATCTTTCACTCTGTTGTTGGTGAAAATTAGAGCAAAAAAAAAATTTCAAATTGGTTCCGTTTTTTTTCACTCATTTTATGGTTTTTTGATTTTTGTTGTTTCCAAATAGGAATTGTTTACGCCTCTTTCTATCCCCTGCTGTTTTGTTATTTGTGAGCATTTCTCTTTGTATGTATTTCTATTGAATTTTTATTTTTAGATTTTTAATTATGGGCCCCATTTCTAAAGAGGAAATTGGCAAAATGTTAGAGAAGTTCCTTCTGTTCATGCAATTTCTAAATATAAATAAAATATTTAATAAGAATTCTATGATTATAATTAACAGCGGTAAACCACATAAAACGTGTGACTTTTCTTTTATTAAAACATATTGAGTGATCAATTTTACGTCACTGACTTAAATTTCAATTGGCATAAGCCTTCTTTCATCCGATTATCAATTTTAAGGAAGCTTAAGACACTGTGTAAGTCCCTATTGTCTAGTAGGTAGTGTGATTATTTATTAGACTTGAGGCTATGGTTCAAACCCCAGCTTAGACATCAACAAAACGCAATAGGAAAAAAATATTTGACTTCTTCTCAGCAGATTTCTGGCAAAAATTCTGAGAAATAAAATTGCCCTGAAAAGTTTCCCAAAAATGTGTTGTTCGAAGTAGACTTTAAACTGCAGTGGCGACACTTATAAATATAAATAGCAAACATAACATGGTTGATGTGAGAGGATAGTTCGTAATTCCTATACCTATACAATTCTAATGACCAATTAAGTTAGTATGATACTTCTCTATTCACTGAGCTATTCAAAGCTACAAATTATTATGAAATTGGCAAAATTCTAAACTTTACTATTTGGAAAGAAATTACCGCTACTTTCGTTTCGATTCAAAGATTCAAAGAGCGAATTTTGAAAACAGTCATCAAACAATGACGTAAGAAAATATTAAAAATTTTCAATAAAAATCTGCAAGCTGCATTAACCAATATCGCCAACAAATTTTCCAGAAAAATTTTTATAAAGAAAACTGTATTTCAACACTTTCCAACCATCCAAGCAATATGACCCCGAACAACTTTCATAACAAAGGTAATAATGCGAAGATAGTCTTACACCGCCAAATTCCAAAAACTGGCACTTTGTGTACACACTGTGGCTAACGAAGCACATGTGCATCGGAAAATACGATTCAACACAAAGAGTTCGATAAATTAAGTCAAGAGCAACAGAAATACCAGAAAAACGCGAAGCCCGTTTAAAAAAGTTACAATCCGAGTCACTTCAACAAGAGTAAAGCAAGCAAAAGTAAGAATTTGCTGTTGAAAAACTATGAGCGAATATTATCCGCGTCATAATCGTCTACAAAAAATTTTAAAGAGAAAGTAAGCAATTATTACGAAATGCCTATAAAACTTTCGATTTGAAGTGGCTACTGTTTCAAAATGTATGGATCTTGCCATAACCATCAACATTTTCAATACCAATCGATAAGTCTACTGGATTCGAACTTACTTAAAACACCAAAAGCTTATTTAACTGGTCACTACTACACTTCAGTCAGGATTACGACATAGCTTCTCATAACACCTACGTTGTGTGTTTTAATTTTATACATGAGCCCACAGTTTAAAGTCGAACGACAGATTTTTGGAAACTTTTCACTGTAATTTTTATTTATCCTAGCTTGCCTTACTAGTAATCTGGTGAGAGGAAATCACCGAGAAATATTTTTCCCATTTTATTCTGTTGATGTCATGCCTAACTAGTCAACACACTACCTACTAGAATACGATGACTTTCAATTTCAATAATAATAAATAAATAATAATAAATAATTAGATCATAGTAAAACTAACAACTCTGTTCAAGGATATTCGCTAAGTCTTATGGCTGTGTGAACTTGTTAGGCCAAGTATGAGTTACATTCTCCAGAGCTGGAATTCTAAAAACTCTTCAACTTTAACTGAGGTTTAATATAGCATTGAGGATTTGAAATAATACGATAAAATGATGCATCTTTTGGCATCAAGGGAATAATTTTATGGACCTACATTATCTTGAGCGGGACATCGAAAACACTGATAATGTCTGTCTTTATTAGAGGGTCTGAGGATTGCTGTCTTATACCAATAGACGATAAACTTTTGTGATTTTTTTCTCTTTTAAGAAAAATCCTGCTTACAATTTTCAATCGAGTGTGAGAAACTAGTAAATGGAGAATACCGTACAGTCAAAAACAGATCGCTCGCTGTCATTTTAAGCGCAATCTCTCTGCCAAAGGTGCTCTCAACCAGCTCCAGCTGTTTAAAGAAGAACGCTAAACTAAGAGACATTGCAGGAGATAATGCCAGTAAACTAAGACCACCTGTTGATTCAGAGCATAGCATTTGTTACCCGATCTGTATAAACTTTAAATCTATACAGTTTTTTATTAAAACAATCTTCTGAAAGCGTTACGTAGCTGTATGCAATTTTTTCTTAGCATATTTTCTTATATTCCAGTTTCCTATTTTAATTTTTATTTTCTTTTTCTTCCATGGTTTTCTCAGCAATAAATTTTTGTATTGCGGTTTAATTTAAAAGAAAAATTCAATTTTATGCTCGTATTTATTTATTTATTTATTTATTGTTCGTACATGCACACACTCAGGAATACAAAAACAATTGTACATGTGAAAATGATTGCAGCCAACAAAAACAGTGAAAACTTTTCAAAACGGTTGCTAAAGTATAAAATTTTTCATTTATTTTTAAAAAGTTGTGTTATTTTTAAAAAATATTTTAAAAAATCTTTCTTAGTTTTCCTAAAAATATTTTAAAAAATATTCCTCTAATTAAATTCTTATTCGATATGATTTTGTTTGTTTCTTGTTCTGTGTGCTTTATCATGCATTATTAACAATTAAATGTTAATCATACGCACCGTGGTGCATTGATTTATGTTCCCACATGAATGTGTGCTACGAATATGATTAAATTTCGTATTTCGTTATGATGTAAAATTTTTGGAAAATATTAATGCCATGATTTCTTAATGGAAATAGTCGAAATGAACACACATGCACACACACAAATTAATAATTAAAATATTTTGATTTCATGCAAATGCGGTGTTGTTTTTAATCCGTTACAAGTCACTATGCCCTGGGATTATATTGTAAAATAAGCTTGAAGGTAATTTTATTCGTTAAAGTACATAAAAAATAATTGATTGTCAATGTCACCAGTACTTTCTTAGATATGTGCCTCAACAGAGGCAGCTGTTGCCGAATTTATCATCTGATCGTGTAGGTGACTGGAAACAATTGTATATTTTGTCATGCATTGTACGATTGACTATGAAAGACAAATTTCTAAGGTAAAGCAGCATTCGGTTCTCGTTCTAAATAATCGTAACATATTTTTCTTCTCTATTTATTGTTGTATATGTCAGCGGCATCTACAATGGTAGAATATTTGGAATTATGGCAGGAATAACTGGGTTGCTGATGTATTTTTGATAACAAAGACGGCGTGTCATAGAAATAGGAGTGAAGGGATATCTATTTGGAATTCCAGAAGAAAAACCTTTAAAAACTTACTTTGACTAAATATACAACAGTCTTAAGCGAGCGATGACAAGTGCCTTCTTCCTTTTTTGCTTGAATTGGCCGTTATCAACCCGATTGGCATAACATATCCTTTCATACGTGTCTACTTCTTGAGCGCTTTTGCCAGTTCGTCAGTTAGTCGATGACTGGGCTTCCTTGATTTGATCCCTCCCTCCAACGCATAAAAGGTCGTCCTCTTCGTCGACTTTCGCAAATCCCCGCATCAAATACCTGTTTCCTCACGATATAGCAGAGACAGCACAGCCGCTTAATGTTAATACGCTGCACAATGTCCATGTCGTTGAGGAGCTCAACGACAACTCATTGTTGGATCGAATGGGAAAATCTTCAGCAACTCGCACTAAACCGATAATCTTACGTAGGACTTTTCTCTTTTCTCTACTTTAAAGGCTGCTGCACTACGGCTTAATAGTGTCCAATCCTTTGCGCGATATAGAAGCACGGAGAGAATAAGCATCTTGTAGTAGCTTTGTCATACGAAAGAGGTCTCTGCCACTCAATTGTATATTGAGACCATAGTAGCACCTGTTGTAAGAGTGATTCTACACTTGATGTCCAGACTGACATTATTTTTGGTGGCAGCAGCGGAGCCAAGATATACAAATTCATTGACTATATCGAAAGTTATCGACCGTAATTTAGGATCCAATACGCCGCATGTCTCTACTTGTCGACAACATATACTTTGTTTTGCCTTCATTTACTGCCAGACCCAGCTTAATAGACTATAAGTGAAATGAATGTGATATAAAGGAAAAGGTATCTTACCTCCTTGATCTCACTTTCCTAGACATGTTGTCCCTAATCAATCGCTTATATTGCATTAGTAGCCTTTGAACTGTCTCTAGCTTATGTTCATATTCAGTTCGGAAATCCTATTTTTGGACGTATCCTTTAGATCTCAAAAAAAAAAGAAATTTTGTGCTGAAAATAATTTTTCGTTCTAATGGCCATGTTTAGCGTGGTTTAGTGTGATTTTTTCATTCTCAAAGCCAACGTAAAGTCGATCAAATTGAACCTGATTTATGAATCATGGAAAACTGAACATTTTGTATGCGATTCATCAAGAGCAGCCGTAGCGAACATTTAAACGTTATTTTATGCCACATGTAATGGCAATCAATAGATCTCTCAAATGCATAAAAAATTTCGATTTATACACACATACACACTTTTTTATTTAAATTTAAAAATAAGAAGCGCTCAGTAAAAAAAAAAAACTTTTTATGGGGAGTAAAAGTTTAGCAAACATTACTAAATATATTATGAAGATGTCAGTCTGCGAATCAAAATCGAATGCCTACTTATTGAATTCAATTCTGTTTAAAAGAAATCAGTCTTAAGCACTTTAATAAAAACTTTATAACTAAACTGTTCAATTCCATTTTACTTGAAAAAAATAGTAAAGCTTTTCAACGAAACTGAATACTTTACATTCATTTACTTTTCAAGTCTCAAATCAAAGCAACAGTTACACTTTAAACGAAATGTTCAAATGATTTCTCAGCTTAAGCTTCTGGCAAAGTAAGTTTATTTACTAAATCCCTTCAAGTTAAATTACTTGTAATTTGGCAAATAATATTAAAAATAAAAAATAAATCAAGAAAATACAATGAAAGTTGATAAAAAAACCCTCTACCCACCCACTTTTGCTAATATTTGCTAATCGTAGTACTCACTCACTATTCAAAGAACACTTTGGGAATATTCACACTCAAGGAAATAATATTACACTGTGTTACAAAAGTCTCAATAGTATTGTGGAGTTCTTATACCAGGAGTGTCTATTTCTGCGCGAGAGTGCTTCTCCGAATATATTTGTAAACGACATCAAAGTAGCTACCAAGGCTAACAATGGTATTTCAACTGAGGTATTATTGTGGGAAACATTTCCAAAATGCTTGCAATAGTATCGGCTAATCGTTGCACCTAGTAATGAGGAACAGATTTTTAAGGCCCATGGTTAGAATATTGGAAGACAAGTATAATATGCGATTCACCAGGAGACATCGTGACCGCGATCGCTGAATATAACCAGAAGACTGTGTGATTTTAGTAAATACTTCACTGCAAAAGTTAGTAACAAAAGAGGCTAAAGTAACCCAGGGAGTGGTTAGGAGCTAGAGTCAGGCTGTATACTCTCCCAAATGCATTGGTTTAGGGCAGATATTTGAGGGCACATATTTGAGTATTTTTGGTCGTAAAGTGCAATATTTCGAAACCATGAAGAAACGTGTCGATATCTTTCACAAGGAAGTCTACTCGAGTTCAACTTGAACAGATACCTCTGGGAAAGCAGAGGTATTTTAGTAAAACAGAAAGCATTACTCTCTACTGGCTCACAAGACATGCCGGATTGCTTGTCAGTGGGCCGGCAGATGAGGTTGCAAGGAGGGTATTTTCAAAGATATTCAAGGCATGCATCAGACAAACCAAAAGAAAACTACGTTTGACGGGCCACTGTTTATATAACAAACACTTGGTATGAATGGGGATCGTCCCTAACACAATATGTACATTCCGTGATAATGAGAATGATCCATTAGAATACATACTTGGATCTTGTGAGGTATCACAGTAGGAAATATATCAGTTGCTGGGTAAAAGATTTTCCTTGTTCACACCGAGCAGCATGTTGAAGTTTGCCAGGGCAATAGAATTAGAGAAGACATTACAGGTACATCCTATATAGATTGAGGGAAGTACAGTAGCGTAGATTGTATGGAGGCAGTGTACTATAGCAGTATTAAGATCACCAAAGGTCTCCAAAGACCACCAAAAATAAACCAAACAGCGCTACCTTGCAGTTCTTATACGGAAAATAGGACTGTTTTAAAACATACCATATCCTGACCTGTTTACTGAGCATATATGCCTGACTAGCACTATTCGCTTTTGCTTTTTATTTACTCAAATATAAGCTTTATTTTTACCATCACTGTCTATGACTTTCGCTTTCCACAATCACTGTACTTCACGATCTAAAAAAAAATGCGGGAAAAAGCCAATAAGAAATAAATAAGAAAATATACAATTGAAACATGATTAAATCTTAACAGAAGGAAATTAAACAGCAGCCAACAACAATAAATAAATAAAAAATGCTCTTAAAAATCACATACACAAATGCATACGCTTACTTAAAGACACACACACAAAGTAAATGAGATCTCGGTTTTAATGTGATTTCGAAGAATCATTTTAAGCAATGCCAGTGTAAATAATTGTTAATAAGTTTTACTTTTTGCCTTTTAATTCCTTTTTTTTTTGGTTTTTTTATTTTTGTTACTTAAAGCCAACGTAAGTAGTTTCTTTTTACTGCTTCGTCTGTGCGTGTTCTTATTTTGATTAAATACTTGAGCTTAAAATTAACGAAATTGATTTCGAATAAAAGTCAATGTGCTTAAAAGAAGATTTACTTTCTCGTCAATATACGAGATATATAATACGTAAACATACGATGTCTCAGATGAAGTGCTTTTCATAAATAAAATACGAGTATATGAGAAGAAAAGAGAGAATTCTAGAGAGTCAATACCAACTACTTTCTACCCTATCTTCTGAAATGCTTTAGGATGTGGACAGAAGTTTGAATTGGAAGCAGTTTGCAAACCATCAAAATTCTGTGTTCAGTTTTTATTATTGAAGTCATCGTCGTCTAGTGGGTAGTAAGTTGGCTTACAACGCAAGAACCTGTGCCGTTAAACTCCAGGTTAGACATTTTAGTAAATATGTAATGTCTACTAGCATTTCCTTAAATGACTATCAATTCAGTTAGCCAGTAGTCGCCGCTGTCTACTTGGTAGTGTGTTGGCTTCTTAAAGGCAAACCCTTGGTTTCAACTTCAGATCAGATATCTCGAACAAAATGGCTAACTACTGAACCGATAGCCATTTAAGGAAATACTGGTAGACATTGCATATTTACTAAAAAGTCTGACCTGGAGTTTAACTCCACGAGTTCTTGTGTTGTAAGATATTAGATATCTCGAACACAGTGAAATATAAAAAATATTACTTCAACGACTTCTGGCAAAACTCTGGGAAGAAATAAAAGTTTCTCAAAAATCTTTCCTTCAGAGTTGACTTTAAACTGTAGGTCTCGCCACTCATGGATAAAACAAAAACACGAATAACATGGGTGTTGTGCGAATCGTAGTCCTGACTAAAGGGTTAAAATAACCAATTAAGTCAGCAAACGTGTAGAGCCTAGCTTATAACTGATTCAGTCTATGCCAGAACCTGGATTATAAAATCCAATTACACTAGTGGACGATCCGATGAAACGATACTCTGAAGAATACTACAGAGAGACTGCTTGCACAAGAGAAACATTCCTTTGCTGTGTTTTGGAAGAGGGAGCTTCCTGTAATATGGAATTAAAAATCAATCGGGTTAGTATGATTGAATCTAAAGGCCACTATGTTAGGGTGGATATCGAAATGACAAATCTCTAAAAAGATTAGACTCTACCGCCTCCTATATAACCTTATGATGAACGAAAGGCTATTAACGTTAAGTTGGCTGTAGATTAAGCATATATACGGATGACATAGTTCTTCTAGTTTCTGGCATTTTTGTTGGTCTATTAACGTTAAGTTGGCTGTAGATTAGTCATCTATACGGATGTTTTTATAGTTCTTATAGTTTCTGGCATTTTTGTGCGTCTTATTACGGACAGAATGCAACTTGTTGTAGGGAGAGTAAGAGAGTGAGTACTTAAATGCAATTTGAGAATACATTTTGGCCATTGAGTCTTTATGGATCTTAGACCAAGTGATAAGGGGTACCTCCTTATGGCCTAATTTTAATTTTTTTTCCGGGAAATCGAATATATTTCACATGAAAAAAAATATATGAAAAAACTGTCATAAGTGTTCAACCCATTTGCATTGGCAAAAAAACTGACCTCAACTTAATAAGGCGGCTACAAAAATCCCCATTAATTGCTAAGGAATAATGTTGCACCTCTTTCCGCTAGAATTTCTTTAGCGGCTCAGATACTGGTATTAATATGCACCTCTAGACGACTGTTCAGCGAAAAGGAATGAATATTGTTCGCTTAAGGTTTCTGACGAAACGAGGAAACTTTCAAATGCATTATCTGCTTGACACTACAATATCACATTTCGAGAAACTGCTATCCATCTCTTCTAAATAGAAGGGAATAAAAAATGGTGTGATGCATCTCGCCGTGGTCTAGTAGGTAGTGTGTTGGCTTATTAGATGTGAGGCCTCGGTTTAAACTCCAAGTATGGCATCTCCAAATAAAAGAAATATGAAAAAATATTTCTTCGGCGACTTCCTCTCAACAAATTTCTGGCGAAAACTCTCATTGTAAATTAAAAAAATGCCATGAAAAGTTTCTCCAAAAGCTGTCCTTCGGAGTCGACTTTAAACTGTAGGTCCATGTATAAAAATTAACTCACACAACATAAGTGGTGTGAGAAACTAGGTCGTAATCCTGACGAAAGGGTTGTAATGACCATTTATGTTATGTATGCATCTCGTAAATGACTAGACACAAAATGAAACCGAAAGGGGCTCGCGAGGTATAGCTACCTAGATAAGCTACGAGCTGCGTTTTTGATTGTTAAAGATAATAATATCTCTGGGAGAGATATTAGCACACTTTCTTGTAGTCAGATGACATATCGACTACTAGGTTCTTACACATTGAGGAGGGTTTTCAACTGCACGAGCATCAAAATGAGATGGTGGTATAATATTTACATCATATATGTACCAAGACACTGGGGTATTCCAGAAAAACGCAAGGCATAGCAATTAGCCAAAAATATGCAACCAGCAAACGAACGATTGACAAAGTAGTAAGTTGAGTTCGTCAAAACTACATAGTCAGCCTCTGATGCGGTGCATCATCTAAACCCCAAAGGAGTTCGCTTAGCGTCGTTAGATATTGAATTATTGTGCTTTGCATTCTGGTCTAATGACTTTCCTACCTATTGGGTACAAGCTCAGTGTTATTTCATGGTAGAATATATATCTGGGCTTCTACTTTGTAGACGATCTTAGTTGTTGTCGTGGAAGGACATTAGGAAACTTTGCTATTTCAATAACATCTCCAGATGGTTACAGGGGCTAGGAGTAGGAATCTCTGTCGTAGCACAATGGGTCGTAGTCATCCGAAGGGTGCCTTCTTCTTCTTTTTTGGATTGACTACTGCTGAAATAGAGAGTAGCATTTTTATTCGCTACTTCCGGCACATATCTTCTGATTTGAAAATCCATTCTTTTTAAACTCAGTCTAAGAAATTTGATTTTTTAAATTTCAATTTCTAATGCTACGTTGTTGTATTTTGGATTGTCTTCCAGTAACTGATTTTATTCACTGTCCATTACAATTTTGCGGATTTTTGTAAATTCAATGCCTTAAAAGAATGCAATAATAACAACAACAACAACAATAAATGCAATCCACCTTTTTCTAATACTCGTTGTTGATTTTGTTGTTGTTGTTGTTATTTTATGCATCATAAATAATTATAACGGCAAATAAATATCAAAAGCCCATACATTGTATTGTTCTCATTTATTGTACACATGTATGAACACATGTACATGTACCATGGTAATGTCCTTGTATAATGCAAAAAGGACTCTTCTTTTTTCTAAAATATTAAAATTTCTCTTTCAGTTGTTGTTGTTGTTGATTCTGTGATGTTGTTTTTGTTATAACTTAAGTGGAAAAGGTCATCAAGTTTCTCTAACAAATATGAAAACCAACCAGGTTTTATTTTTTTTTCACAAAAGAATCAAACAAAACAAAAAAAGAAAAAAAAGAATGAAAATCCAAATAAGTTTCACTCTGTATGTGCTCGGAAAACAACAATTGAGGGTGAGTGAATTGACTGGAAGTGGGTAAACGTTAAAATTAATTTTCTTAAATAAAAATTAAAACAACAACAGTGGATGGAAGAATCGGAGAATGGTTTCATGTGGTGTTGTTTATATTTTTAAAGTTTTTATCCACCTAAACAAGCAGGTATGTATGGGTGTTTATTGTGTATTTAAAGTAAATAAATATGTATGCAAATGTGCTAATATGCTAATGGATATGTATTGAATATACCCTGTTTATGTTCATGTTTTTTGTTGTTGTTGTTTGTTTCATAACCTACATACCTACACAGCCATGAAAGTTGGGTGACAGTATAATAGGTTCCGGATCACGTTTGGAACGCATTAAAAAATAGATTGATATCTCAGTTCAGGAATCTCTAGCTGATACTGTGCTTTAATGAATAAATCATTGAAGACATGAATAGAAGAAATATTAGAAGAAATATTAGAAGAAATAACCCCCAGTAAATTAGTTTTTGGCACAATTATGTCGTAAAAGTATTTGCTTCAAAGCCGATAAATTCAGGTTAGAATTCGGAAAGGCCTTCAAATAATTTCGTCATTTTTATTGTAAAGGATATACGAGGATTTAAGCCCCCTTTAATGACATATCTGAGAATAATCGTGTGTGTATGCAAAGAATCTGGTGTCGGCGTAAGAAACATGTGGTCAGGATAACATGAGAAAACTACACCGAACGATAGTAAAAAAAAAACACAAATAGTCGGTGTTTCTAATCTGTTAGTAAATAATGTATCCCTAACACAAAAGTGGCGACAGCTTTGCTAAGTAATGTCACCTAAGAAACATATCTAACATCATCGGGAATGACCGCATAGAAATAATTTAAGAATTTCACGGAAATTCTAAATGGAAAGAAGGCTTAACATTTATAGGCTCACATATCAAAGGTCTAGATGGTGAAAAAAAGAAAATGACTTGATAAAATTTTACAATAATTAGAAATACTCTGCTGGAATACTTTCTGAAACACCACACATAATATTCTGGTAGTCAAAGTAAAATAGAGAATACTCTGCTCGATCAATTGAAAAGTTTTAAGCAAAACTAGTGACAGCATTGTTAGCATTAAAATAGTGGAATTGACAGAATGACGTACTCCCTCGTAGAACATAAATAGTCATTACAACCCTTCAGTTAGGATTACAACCTAGCTTCTCACACCATTCATGTTGTGTGTGTTAATTTTATACATGAGTGGTGGAAACTACAGTTTAAAGTCGACTCCGAACGACACATTTTTTGAGAAAACTTTTCATGGCAATTTTATGTATTTACTCCCAGAGTTTTTACCAGAAATCTGCTGAGAGAAAATCGCCGAAAAAATATTTTTTCATATTTCATTTTATTGGAGATGTCTGACCAGGGCTTGAAACTGCGGCGTCACGTCTAATAAGGCAACACACTACCCACTAGACTACGGCGACTTCACTCCCTCGTGTCTAGAAATTTCAATTTCAAGAAAGTCTTCATATCCTGTATGAATGGGTTCATGAACATATCCACATGAAACCAAAAAGCGTACATTGCTTACAAAGTCACTGTTTGGTGTGAATTTTGGGCTGGAGGCGTCATAGTTTCATATTTCTTTGAGAACGGTTTTGGTCAGGTCATCACTGTCAACGGCGAAAACTATGTGGCAATGCTTACCACTTCTTTTGGTCTGAGTTGAATGACTTGGACACCAACGGCATGGATATTCTGCACGAACCATTGGTGATCTCACGTAGAGGTGATGTAAATTTTTCAATGAGACCGTTGATTCTATCTCGTTAGACCTTTTATTGTGGTGTTTTCTTAAGTTGCAGGTGTATGCAAGTAAGCCACCGAATTTAAGGCTAGAATAGCCTCTGCTATCGAGCAAATGCAGCCTCATTTATGCACTAAAATCATGAAAAATTTTACGTTTCTGTGCTGCCCAAACCTAGTTTTTTAATTTGTCATGCAGTTCTGACTATATTTACTATACGTATGTATATATAAAGAGCTGTTAAGAAAATCCCAAATGTTCTCATATGTTACGCCAGGGCAGTGGAACCAAGTGCTAAAATTTTAATCTTTTTCATAAAAACATCTATAAGGGCAAGGTTGTAGATGCTTAAAGACAAGCCTTATTGATGGTCAATACTCATGCAATTTGCTTGTATTTCCATTTATATTCCGAAGAAGTAAGAAATTATTCTCCTTTTACTCTATGTTTATTGCGATTGTTCTGCATTATAGGCCATCAAATGGTCGGCCTTAACACATTATAATAATCCGTACGTATTTGTTGTTATTGTTGATATAAAAAATTGGCTTATGTTCATACATACAAACATACATACATATGCATGTATAAGCGCTTATTAATATATAGTTATGTGAGTTTAACATATGTTTACATTTGTTGGTGTTGTTTTTAAAAATTTTCTTTTTATTTTTTGTTGCTTTTTTGCAACAGATTTTTTTTCTAATGTTTTTTTGTTGTTGTTGTTGTTGTTTGGGGTTTTTGTTCACTTTTTTGTTAAACTAATTTAAAAAGTTATTTGGGTTAACAATGTTTTAATTAGTGTTGATGTAAAATTTATGCCATGACAAATACAAGCACATTCGTGTGCATATATGTGCATACAAAACATGCAAATCATGTATGTAAGTATACAGAGATGAGAATATGTTTATAAATAAAAGCTAAAAGTAAAGCAAAGCAAAGCAATGCAAAACAAAATAAACAAGCATACAAATACACATACATAAACACTTATAGTTTTTAACACACATCCGCATTTACATACATACATACATTCATACATGCATACATGCATAATTTAATAGAATAAAAGCATATGTTTAGCCTTTTATTTCAAATGTATGCGTACAAAAGACGAAATAAAAACCAGAACCAAAATGGGAGAAATGAAAATAATTTTTAATAAATTATTAAAAAAAAATTTTAAATGTAAAAAGGCATGTAAATGCATGTATTCTAAACAATAACTTACTTAACGAAATTCCAAATTTATTGGAATAATATTACAAATTAAATTTTAGTTTTTTAATTGAAAAAAAAATACGAAATTATGGTCTTATTATGAAATAAACAGCATTATTGTTCCATAGTTGCCGTAGTCTATAAGGTAGGGTGTTGGCTTATTGGACGTAAGGCCAGGGTTAAAACCCCAGGTCAGACATCAAATCAAAAATATGAAAAAAAAAATATTTCTTCGGTGACTTCCTCTCAGCAGATTTCTGGCAAAAACTCTGAGAGTCAACTAAAATTGCCATGAATGCCTGAGAGTTTTTGCCAGAAATCTTCTGAGAGGAAGTTGAGTGGAGATGTCTGACCTTCGATTTGAACAGAGGCCTCATCTCTAAGAAGCCAACACAGTACCTACCAGACTATGGCGACTTCGTGGTCTACTCTTTTATAAATAAACAAAATACATACATACATAATTGGCCATTACCACCCTTCAGTCAGGATTACGGCCTAGCTTCTCACACCACTCATGTTGTGTGCGTTAATTTTTATACGTGAGTGGCGGGACCTACAGTTTAACGTCGACACCGAACGACAGATTTTTGAGAAGCCTTTCATAGCAATTTTTTATTTACTCTCAGAGTTTTTGCCAGAAATCTGCTGAGAGGAAGTTGCCGAAGAAATATTTATTCATATTTTTGTTTTAATGTCTGGCCTGGTCTAATAAGCCTAAGACTATGGCGACTCCAAAACAAAATTATGTACAACAAATGAACAAATACAAAGAAAACGTGAGTCCTCTACATGAACATGTTTGATTGCCTTTTTATCGTTACTCAGCCTTTATTTTTTGTGGTACGATGAGTATTTTATATCCTAAAGACTGCAAACACGTGAGATCTTTTACGTAGTTCTGTTGAAACGACATGACGTTGGTAACAATACCATCCAATGCAGGCCAAAGGAACAATAATCGACTTATAGTACTCGCAGTTGACAGTGACGATCTTGCTATCGCCGTTCGCCAAGAAATATGGATCTATGATTCCGCCAGCCTAAATTCATTATCAAACGGTGACTTTTTCGGAATAAATTGTATAATCTTGGATCCCAGAGGATTGGTATTGTATCCATTCATCCAGAAATGGACCTCATCGCAGAAGATGAAAATTATAATCATTTTCCAACTGTTCTAGAGCCCATTCAACAAACACACGTCGTTGTCTTTGCTGTATAGAACTCAACTTATTAAACTTATAACACAAAATGTATGTGCATTATAGCGCACTTCGAAGTCTCTTTTAATGAACTGTATGTACGTCCTCATGCTTTTCAATAATAATATAATAAAAAAAAACACTTTCGAATATAAAATGTTTATTTATTATTTATACTTTTCATATCTTTGATGATTAATTTCATAAATAAACAACAACAACAACATCAACAAAAAAAATCGAATTAAAAGGGGAAGAGCCAACATGTTAAGCCAAACAGACATGAACATGAAATTATTCCATGGAATTAAAAAGGGGTCGTTAAGTTCACAAAGTGCATGTTTAATGTCAACATAACGTTGTTGTTGACTCTGTTAAGCGTAGTTTTTTTTTTGTATGGCCTTGGCCGTTTTTAAAAGCAACGCATTTAAAATTTTGAAGCTTATATAACAGGAGTATTGTTGGAGAGTAGAAAAACAAGAAAAACAAGAAAAACAAGAAAATTGCGTGTTAAATATAGGAAAATAATCTGACATAACCTTTAAAAAAAGAAATTTTACTTGATGGCAATGAGGTTTTTAGAGAAAATAAAATCAAAAATAATCAAAATTTTAATACATCTGGTTCAACGCCGTATGGAAATCCCTTCATCGAATTTTGTCATATAGTTAGTTGGCTTAAAAATTTATGGTTCCGTATTCCCTTACAAAAGGCTTATAAAATTACATGACATTTATCACCAAATCTGTCCTAATCCAAAATCTAAAACCAACGAATCATTTATCGATTAAGCGAGATATTAAGAAGTGAGAATACTGCTGGATCAAACACACGTTGCGGTAAGATATGGATGACAAGGCACTTCCCCGACTACGTGAAATCTGCAAGACCGTTCGAAAGCATCCTTGCGCAGCACTTTTCGTAGTGAAAACGAAAAATCTAAAACCAAATTATAGGATCCTTTATTAAACGCTTCCTAACTTCTAGTTTAAGGAAAACAAAGTGTATGTGAGACATTATCGTAATTTTTTAGTCGTTTGAAAGACATATTGATGACATTATGTGTGGACATAATTGGCCATTACAACCCTTTAGTTGTGTAACTTATGTTGTGTGTGCTAATTTTATACATGAGCGGCGGGACCTTCAGTCTCAAGTTGATTCCGAACGACTGGTTTTTCCCAAAAATTTGCTGAGAAGAATTCGCCAAAGGCATATTCTTTTATATTTCGTTTTTTCATATTTTTATGGTTTAAACCATGCCCTCATACCTACTATACTCCGGCGGTTTCTACGTTGTTGCATTTGACGACTGCTGTCTGAATGCGGCTTATTCGCATTATTATACACCAGCGAAATAAGAAAACACTACAAGAAATAGTCTAACGGGGTCAAATTCCATGATTTCGATTGCCATTTCACATCACCTCCAAGTGACACGACCACACAGACGATTTGCAGAATATCGAATGTGGCAAGAAATGTGTGTCAAGTCGCACCGACTTATTAAAACTACATATAGTAGGTATCCAGATCATCGAATACAGTCGAAAGAAATTGGTAATCATGGGCGTACAAAGCTCGCCATCGACAATTATTGCCTGAGAAAGGTTACAAATTTAGTCACCGTGGTCTAGTAGATGACGAAATATGAAAAAATATTTCTTCGGCGATTTCCTCTCAGCAGATTTCTGGCAAAAAATCTGAGAGTGAAAAATTGCAATGAAAAGTTTTTCAAAACTCTGTCGTTCGAAGTGGACTTTTAACTGAAGGTCCCGGCACTCATGTATAAAATGGACACACACAGCAGAAGTTGTTTGAGAAGCTGGTCTTAATCCTGGCAGAAGGGTCACCTCATATTGATAGAAGTCTTGAGCAAAATTGTATTCTAATGAAAAATTATGATCTGCTCGAAATATATAAAGAAGGTTCGGCTGACGTGGATAACAATAGAGCGTAGAAGTCGATGATAAATTATGAAATCATATCCTCTAACGGATGAGAGCGGGCGAGACCCAGCTGTAAAGATTGCATTAATGATCACTTCCGCTTTATGAGTATTCGTAACTGGTGCCTAAAAGTCGAAAACAAAGAAAATTTATACAGAATTATGGAAGATCCTAACTCGAACTGTAATAATGTAAAATGATAATAATTATCATGAGCCTGAACAAGTTATTGAAGGTCGAGATGTAACATGAATAGCAACATCGTCTTCATACTCATGAGGTCGGGGCATATAGGGAAGTATAAATTAGAGGTGTAAGTCCAACTTATTTCCTGAAGTGTTTTAGGCTCGCTTTAAATGATGTTAGCCTAAGCCGAAGTATGGTAAGAAGACCACGTCTATAAAGAGGCTGTAGTTTCGATGTAAATAACGAAAAATAGTAGTTCTAGGCTGTTATAATGTTTGGTTTTTATTAGTTTGCTATTATGCTATTTACAGCCAGGGCTGGTGTATGTGGTCTGTCATGTGTCTTTTGCATGAGGGGTTGCCTGAATATTTCTATCTATCTAGTCTAGCTAACGGTAAACAGACCATACACCCTTATGGTTGCTAATTCAGTATGTTTTCATACCTTTAACGTTACCAATAGCATTTTGTATGCTATTTTTATAAATCCTTTGATGTAACAAAAATGTATGTCGAGTTTGTTAAAAACTTTTTTGAAAAACTATTTTTATATAGAAAAGGGAATTGTTTTATAGTCGGGCAAATGAAATTTTTTTCAACTCAAACTATAATAGTAATTCGATCAGTTAGCTCAAGGTTAACTAAGTAGTATTTGATCATTCTATTCGCATTTTAATTAACAGCTAAATATAGCACAATTTCAAATGAGTAAACAAAGTTTTTAACCACATTTAATGAGTTATGTTAGTTAGTGCGGTTAGAGAACTGTTATATTCATTATATTCACAACATGTTCACTTACCTTCCTTTCTTTCCTTCACAATTCAATGTTACATGTCAACCCTTTTTAATACAAAAAATAACAAAGTTTCCACATTAAACGAAAATCTATTTGCTGTGTACCTATAAAATATTCGTATTTTTCTATTTAAAAACATTAATTAACTTATCAAATGTCTATGATGATAATAATTTAGGTGGGGGGAGGGGCTTGTTTCCACTACTTCAACCCAAATTCAAATGTGTAGATACGTGAACATGAGAATTTGAAATCATTTTTTCACAAATGCCTGGCTGTTATGAAATGAAAAAGTACCCACGGCCAAAACAACCTTTTAAGTG
The DNA here is from genome assembly GCA_932273835.1 of Sarcophaga variegata. Taxonomy (NCBI): domain Eukaryota; kingdom Metazoa; phylum Arthropoda; class Insecta; order Diptera; family Sarcophagidae; genus Sarcophaga; species Sarcophaga variegata. The sequence continues at coordinate 115,420,063 of OW026361.1, forward strand.
AATAAATTATTTGAATATCGAAATACAAACCACAGCCAAATAGGCCTCATTTAATAAAAAAAATGTAAACGGGCATAACAATTTATTTACAAAAAAAAACAACAAAAAAATTATTTTTATGTTACATACGAATTCCTGCAGACAACACGAGCAGGACAATTTATGCTCATCGTTATTGTTATTATTATACTGACGATAATGATGATTATTATCTAAAGAACATTTTGTAAATGTTCTCTCTCTGATACAAGTGCATACATACATACATACATACGAGTATATATTATCATCCAATTATATTAAGCCGTTTGTGGTCGAGGGTTTTTATAACTTTGTCTCTTTTTTTTTGTGGCAAACCATAGGACATGCCTGTATGTACGTGTGAAAGGAAAGGGGAAATATGTAAACTATAGGGTCATAAATAAAGTAAGTCATGAGGCCATAAGTGGTCACTGACGTCGACTCCAAAGATACCCTATAAAAAATACTGATTTTTTAATAATTATCTGCTGATTGCTGATTTGATCAATAATTTCCAAGATTCGATGACGTATAGAAGAACAGAAGGTAGTTTTAATAACAAAATAACATTTCGTATGCACTGTTGTCATTGTAGTCTAGTATGTAGTGTATTGGCTTATTAAACGTAAGGCCACTGACCTCAACACAAACTTCTCCAACAAAACGAAGTATGAAAAAATATTTATTCGTCGACTTCCTTTCAGCAGATTTCGGGCAAAAACTGTGAGGCTAAATATCTAAAATTACGATGAAAAGTTGCTCAAAACTCTGTCGTTCGGAGTCCACTATTAACTGTAAATCCCGGCACTCATGTATAAAATTAACACACACAACATAAGTGGTATGAGAACCTAGGACACAATCTTGACTGAAGAGATTGATGGAATGATATCCAATTATGAATATTCGTTATGTATGTAGGTTGTGTATTTGGTGAAGATTAGATGTCATATGTTCAAGAAGACAAATGTCCACGGCATAGTCAAGATTACGCCTTTTGATAGCCGTCTGTAACTTTATAACCTGTTGTTCGACGCTAGGCAATAACACTACTCAAGCATCACTTTGGATGGCGACACTCGTTATAATGCCTTGTGAATGTTATTACTTTTCTTGAAACTTATTCTCTGTGGAGTATCAAAGACTTTTGTGAAGTAAATGATTTTAGTATGTTAAGCTACACAACATTCAATCGGTTGTTCCACAACGAGTCGAACTCTGATTACAGAAGTGTTGTACCATTTCAATTTCCACTACCTGTCAGAGCTTTCTTCTGATTGTAGGTAGTTTTATTACTAAGTATTTCTGCATTAGGATCAGAGAATACTTAATAGGAAATACATAAGTATTTCAAAATATGCTGTCCAAGCTTTAAGCAAATAATAGGATCTGTCTATGCTGTTTTTCTGTGGCTTTTATTGCTGTAGAGATCCGGTATTCATCAGGATATGATGTTCCTCTAATAGTCCCAGCAGTTTGATTTTCATATCGGCAATGAAATGGAGCGTCTAATATTAATATTAAGCCAGCTTTTGCACTGGAAATGTATATGTCCCTCGTGGCATTCACTCATTAACATTCTTATCCCATCAGCCACTATGGGAGTAATCGTCAACATTTTGTCGGTAAAGCAAAACTTGTACTCAGTACATCTCATTATCTATTTTTAAACTATTTTAAAGCATTAAATTCCATTGAGTAGGGGTTAAAATCAAATCTAAGCATTGCAGTTTCGAACGCAGAAGAATACAGAAGAAAATCATGGTTTTTTTGACAGGTTTTTCAGATTGCAGAATCCATTCAGGAAACAAAAATTCTAAATAATCGCAGTCGCATTGTTTACTAGTTAGTGCATTGGCTAATTAGACGAAAGACCATGTTTCAAACGACAGCTCAGATATATCGATCGAATCGAATAGTATAGAATCGAAGAAGTAGACTAAACTTCTTCTCAGGAGTCTTTTGACAACAACACTGAGGGAATTTAAAACTAGCCTTGAAAACTTAATCTATTAATCTGTAAGTACCGCCACTAATATATAAATTTAAGACACACACAGTTTCAAAAGCTAGGTTGTAATCCTGACTAAAGGTTATAATGACCAATTAGGTAAGATTGGAAATAATCCAAACGAGAAGTGCTTCTAGGAGAGGATAATATTAACAACAGACATAATACGAATTCCTCTATATTTAAGGAATAACCCAATACATATTCATAGAGGGTATTGTTTCTATGCAAGGACAGCCTAGAGCTGTATTCTAGAAACAGCTGTCACAGACCAATCACTTGCGAAATTGGGAAAGCTGCTGAATGAATGTAAAAAAATAAATAAAGAAATAAATAAAAAACGGATAAGATAATGGAGATGATACGTATGTGACGGCTACACGCTTCTTAAAAAACCTGAAAGAACAATAAAATGATTCCACTCGCCGTGTAAAAATTATCTGCTCCTTACACTGAATACACGAATTTTTGAAGTCGCCGTAGTCTAGTAGGTAGGGTGTTGGCTTATTAGACGCAAAGCCAGGGTTTAAGCCCCAGGCCAGACATCATCGACAAAATACATAAAGTATTTCTTCGGCGACTTCCTCTCAGCAGATTTTTGGCAAAAACTCTGAGAGTAAATAAAATTGCCATGAAAAAGTTTCTAAAAAATCTGTTTTTTGGAGTCGACTTTAAACTGTAAGTCCCACCACTCATCTATGAAATTAACACACACAACATGAGTGATGTGAGAAACTAGGACGTTGTACAATGGGTTAATTCGACCCCCGGGTACTGTACACAAGTACACGTCCTCTAACCTAACCTAACCTACACTGAATACAACAGCAATAATGTCAGTAGCTTCAAAAACTTCAGTTTATAATTGAATTTATGAATAAACGTACCTATTTTTCCAATGAGGGTATAAAAAAATTCCCCCGTAGTTATGCCTTTAAGTTAAACTCCACTATTTTTTAAACACACTAGCGCTGCTAAATTACTAAACCAAATTAAATGGCATTTCAGTAGAAAAAAGCAGATTGACGAAAAAATAAAACGTATTGATTGACTGTGCTTAACATTCAAACTAAAGAAAATGTTTTCAAATCAATTCCTTTAATTAAATTTTGACCTAAAACTACCCATAAGGCTACCTTTCAATACACCGTTTACCATATATGCTGGTCATAGCTTCTGACTATAAAATCATGCAAAATATTATCATGATACAACCTTTAATATTTCCAAGGTTTATTTCCCAAAATATTTTTTCCTTTTTGACCAAAAACAAACTACACATACATACGTGGCATACATTATATTGTTGTTGTTGGTTGGTCATAAATATATTTTATAGTCGACCATTTTAAATTGCCTTCTTTTTAGTGCTACAATTCGTTATAAATTTGTTTGTAAATTTCGGTTTTTTTATGGTTTCAACCCACAAAAATTATTCCCTCACTTGCTGACCCCGGGGAAGAATACTTTTACTATACTTTTACATACTGTGTACATTTTATTTTGTTTTATTTTTCGTTTTTCTTTTATGGAAATAAAAATAAAAAAAAATATATTTTTTTAATATTTTCGTATCTCACATGTATTGAATTGTACTTTTGACCACGTCAAATACTTTTTCATAAATTTTATTTCTTCACTTAGAAATTGTAACACGGTTGTGAATTTTTGTATTCAAAAAAATAAAAGTGGGTCGATATGGAATTATGGATATGGTGGTAATGTACATTTAACTATTGAATTTATGTGATACGGGAATGTTAAGTACATACAGTGGTGGTCACGAATTTAAGACACGACATATGACTGATTTAGTTGTGATAATATTTACAATCCTGTAATATCAAATTTGATATTCTTTATTCTTCTATGTACCCTGTAATACTAAGAAAAAGTACCATTATTTTATTATGTTTCTTTTTACATTTTGTTGCTTTTTGATCATATTATTGTAAAAACGTTTATTTGAAATTGGCCACGAATTTAAGACATTTCAGAAATATCTGGTTTTTAAGTGATTTTTTGGTGTTTTTTGAAGCGAAACGTTAAGCAACGAATGTTTTATTTTATTTTATGTTGGAATACATAGGAATATTTAATTATAAATGGTCAGAGGTACTTGGAATCCCGATGCCGAGCGAAAACTGATCCAACAACTAAAATTTGATGGAAAAATAAAAATGGAGATATCCACGCTGCTTAAATGTTCTAGATGCAAGATTTACAACGCGCTGGAACACATTAAGCAACATGGTACCACCAAAAACGTCAAACAGCAACCTAGAGCCCGAAAAACCACACCCTAAAGTAGCTGCTAATAATCCTTTCACGAGCTCAAGTAAAATAAAGAATAAAATTGTATTTGATTTTGGTATCGATATTTCATCTAGGGTAATAAGAAGATGTCTAAATGAGAAAAACTTGCATGGGTGTATTGCACAACGTAAACCACTTGTGTCAAAAAATATCAAATCCCGACTAGCATTTTGTCTTGATCTATATAATATGAAAATAAAAATTCTTAACCAAATATAGGTAGCAAAATATTATTAATTTTTCTTCCTAATATTACTAAAATCTTAAGAAATATATCATGGACCTAAAATATTTTTGATAAGATGTAAAAATTATCACAAATGTATTTATAAGTAAAATGTCGTGTCTTAAATTCGTGGCCACCACTGTATACATATGTATGTATACTTATTGTTTAGGTTCAAATATCATTAAATTTAGTACTGATAACTAAATATAATAAAATCAATATCAATATGGTTACGTTGTTACCTTTTTAAAACGTTTAAAATATGAGCTTTTAGATTGTAAATAAAATAAAAATAAGTTTGTAATAAGTTTTAATTAAAATTCTTTATTATTCTCACAATTCTGTGTGCCACTGTTCACAACGTGATGTAAACAACAACAATTGCTTTGTTTGTTATTCCTCTGTTTATACACTTTGCATAAATAATAACAATTACAAGACTATTGTTCGACAGATCTTTGTAACGGAAATCTTCAAATCACGATTACTCTCTTCAAACGCACCGCGTCTTCACACAAAACTGACTGAACTTTTATTAACTCAGTTGCTTGCTGGGCCTTGCCTTTTATATGGCAACGTAAACAGTCTAATGAATGCTCTTGAAGGCGAATTATCGCTTCTTCGCCTTCTTGAGATCTCTATATATGTAAACATCATTGTTTCATTATTGTTTTTTATGTGTTTTGTATACATTTATTCTTGTCGATGTAAAAGCAAAACACCAGTATCTAGATTTTTTCATTTTCGTAACAATATTTTGCTATTCGTTCGAAACATTGACAGTCGCACAGGAACAAAATTGCATACTCAGTTGATCACGGGAAGGCGTCACACCTTAGTTTAACTAGAAAAAGACACTTACATTCATTCAAAATTTTAATGAGCCATATATCAAAGACATAGCAGAGACATTCAGTAATGGATTCCCTAAAAATCTGAAATCACTTGCATTATTCGTTTAATATACATACATACATACATACATACATACATAAACGGTCATTACAACCTTTTAGACAAGATTATGAACTAGCTTCTGACAATACTTACGTGAGTAGCGGAAACTACACTTTAAATCAATTCCGAACGACAGATTTTTGAAAAACTTTTCATGACAAAATTTTATTTATTTTTAGGGTTTTTGCGAAAAATCTGCTGAAAGAAAGTCACCAAAGAAATATTTTATTTTAACATTTTGCTTGGTTGGAGATGTCAGACCTGGGGTTTGAACCGTAGCTTCGCGTCTAATAAGCCACCACACTACCTACTAGACTACGGCGACTAGTCTAGTCGTTAATATAGACACCGGAAACTAATTACACGTATTTTCGTCATTTATTGCGCCGCCAGTTCATAGCAATCGAACTGGCATAATATTTAAAGTGTTTAACTTCAAACTCGATCAGTATACTACGTTCTAACCCTATAGAATATTCTGTATGGCTTTTCAAATTTTAAAATTTAAGGGAGTTCGCTCTTCCTCTTGATCACCAAAGGAGAATAACATGAACAACCAAAACAATTTCAGGGGGAAAGTAATGCAAGACCACCTAAAGAAGGCAATGAGCACAGTACACCCCCACTCTCCTCCTTACATAAAATTATTAATATTTTCTATTTAATATTATTCCCTGTAGTTCTTTAAGAAGTACTGGGTGTCACAGGGCACTTCCATATTTTTTTAGTTTCACTACGAAAGCTCTTACAATTTATCAACTGACTGTTGGTATGTACCAGGTTAGAGTGTGGAAATTGAGAGGTTTTGACTTATTACGTCATAATATCTTTCTCCGTTATTTGTTATGAATGTTTCTGTAATATACTTGTCTGTAGGGTAAGGAGAGATCTCATTAGATTATTTGATAGCAGAAGACCCTGAATTATGTGTCCGAAAACTGCTTCTAAATACGAAAACGAGATTACAGGCCTTAACCACCGTTTAGCTACATCTACGGTTTAGCTCTTACGATATCTACGTACGTAATTGGTCATTACAACCCTTCAGTCAGGATTACGACCTAACTTCTTACACCACTTAATTTGTAAGCGTTAACTTTATATATGTGTAAGGGGACCTACAGTTTAAAGTCGATTCCAAACGACAGATTTTTGAGAAACTCTTCTTGGTAATTTCATTTACTCTCAGAGTTTTTGCCAGAAATCTGCTGAGAGGCAGACACCGAAGAAATATTTGTTTTCATATTTCCGTCTTGATGTCTGACCTGTTATTTGAACCGTGACGTCTAATAAAGCCGACACACTACCTAGGAGACTACGGCGACTAAACGACATCTATCCGATTGGAATTTTTTTTTTGTGAGTTGCGGAACCTAGAGGACAAATTAGGAAAGATTTCTTTTTGTTTTTTTTTATTATTTTTCAAAAGACTATTTCCAACAATAAGAAATTTCTGCTGATGTCATCGAAATTTTTTATTGGTTTGAAAGATCTGTTGTTACCATTGTTTTTGTTTATGTGTATATATATATCATTGTTCAAATGTCCGCCACAGTTTGGTATTTGTCCACATTCGGCCACATTTTGTTAGTTCACGTACCTATGTATTAATCCAGTAATAGGCCTCATCACTGAATATGATTTTTAAATTAAAATTATGGTCCGTGCCCAATAGTTCCAGAGTCCATATGAAAGGTTATTTATTAATTTTTTGTAATCCTGAGGATTATAAGTGAAAAACACCAGATTTTTCTCTTCTCGAAAATAATTTATTTGACTGTAATTTTTTTATCAACATTACTTACCGTCATCGTAGCTTCATTAATTTTGCAGACGGAGTCCTAATCACTTCCAACGTGTGATATTTTTTGTACAAGTTAATCTATGTGTGGCAAAAAAGTCAGATGGCCTTTCATTAATAAAATTCGAAAACCATGTTACCAACATTTACTTTTTTTAGCTCCTTTTCCACTACATCTCGTATCCATTACAATGAATAAATTTTCAATTAAAATTAAAATTTAATTTCCCATTAATAAATCTCTTCAAAAAGTTTTTAATTTAAAACAACTGATACAAACAAATAATAAATCAATAAACAAACGTTTTAAATTTACCCACATAAATACTCTGTTAATTTAGTTTTACACTCTCATTTAAAGTTAAAGTCTTTAATTAAAAATTTATTCACAAAAAAAAATAAAATAAAATTTAATTACAACAACAACAGAAACGGATGTTGTTAATTTTTATTTATTGTTAATAGATTTTTATTTGTACAATAAAATTTAATTATCGGAGTGTTAGTATAACATGAAAAAAAGTATTTAAAACAAATACAAACACTTTTTAATGACAAGTAATTTTTTTTTGTTTTATTTTCAATTTGATGGAAAAACTAAAACAAAAACAATTGAAATAAAAAAATTATTTTATATTATGACTTGCTTTTTGTAGTTTAATTAAATTTTTTTAAATGTACACGTTCATTACACTCTATTAGTGTAAATTGTTGGAATTAATTAAACAAAACATCAGAAAAACTGAAGTTAAGTCCACTTAAAAGATATCTAAACAAAGATTATGCCTCCGTTCTATAACATTCTAAGTCGAAAAATTGTGTTTTGAGTTATGAGCTCTCAAAGTTTTCACGCGACATACGACCATATGTGTATTCTAAGTAGATTTTTCGCTATAACTTCGGAACGGATCGGCGCATCTTAACCAAATTTTGACAGTATTTAAGTTAGAGAACGTAGAATTTGAAATTGCAAATGAACATTAAAAACGTTCTAAGTACACTTAGAACGTTGTAGAATGGAGGCGTCGATATGTACATACATAATCTGTCACAACAACCCTTCAGTTATTACTACGACTTACATAGTTATTGTTATGACTTTTTCATGGCATTTTTATTTACTCTCAGAGTTTATGGCAGAAATCTGCTGAGAGTAAGTCAACGAAGAAATATTTTTTTATATTTCGTTTTTGTTGGTCGCCGTGGTCTAGTAGGTAGTGTGTTGGCTTATTAGACGAAAAGCCAGGGTTCGAGCCCCAGGCCAGACATTAAAATAAAATACGAAAAGTATTTCTTCGGCGACTTTCTCTCATCAGATTTCTGGCAAAAACTCTGAGAGTGTATAAAATTTCCATGAAAAATTTTTCAAAAATTTGTCGTTCGGAGTCGACTTTAAACAGTAGGTCCCGCCATTCATGTATAAAATTAACACACACAACATAAGTGTTGTGAGAAACTAGGTCGTAATCCTGACTCAAGGGTTGTAATGACCAATTATGTTATGTATGTTTTGTTGGAGATTTCTGAGCTGGGCCTTGAACTCTGGCCTCACGTCTAATATGCCAACATAGACTTAGGTGACTATAAATAAAGATAAGCCAAAGAAAAACAAGACAAATTATTAAAATTGGAGTTATTGCGGCATTTTGAGTGTCTAATATGATTCAGATCATAACGTAGTACGCACATATAATATATAAAATGTAACAAATGTATACTGCTTGCTACGTATATGCACGTTTACACAGCTATCCGTAACAAGGAGAGTTGCATTGGAAATATAAGACACGTCTTTTCCGGCTGTAAAAGAGAAAGAAGCGAAACCTGAGAGGAAACGCTCCATAATCGAAATAAAGTCGACAGATTTGAGCGAAAAGAAAAGGTTTAAGTCAACATAGTCTAGTAGGTGGTATGTTGGTTTATTATATCCGTAGCCTTGGTTCAAACTCCAGGTCAGATATCGACAACAGATATGAAAACTATGAAAAAATATTTCTTCGGCGACTTCCTCTCAGCAAATTTCTGGCAAAAAAAGTCTGTCATTCGGAGTCGACTTTGAACTGTAGGTCCCACCACTCATATATAAAATTAACGCACACAACATAAGTGGTGTGAGAAGCTAGGTCGTAATCCTGACTGAAGGGTTGTAATGACCAATTATGTATGTATGTATGTATGTAAGCGTAAAGTTTGGGTCAAGTATTTTTTCAAGGGTGAAGATAGTTGATAACGATCATCTTTTTGAAGTCTGATTTACCAAATCAACATGAATGTATAGACATGGACGGACCAAAGTTAACGACGTAAGTTTGCTGAATGAGGTCTAGCTCAGTTACACAATTCGCCGTAATTCTCGTCGAAATATCATCTTCAGTGGTGAGGCTAATTTGTCTAAGAATGGGTATGTTTGGTGGGCATCATCGATCCATGACGCCCATTTCTGGATACATCCCGAGAACTCACTGTTTGGTGTCTATTTTAACCTGGACGGCATCATTAAACTGGAGGCTTATTTCTGGATGAACAAATTTTGGGCAATACTAACCCACAAGACATTCAGGAGCGTCATACAGAAGAAATCCACTGTTTGTTGTAGTATTTTTCATTGGTGTCTACATCGCGACCCATAAGACTTTAAATTCAATTCTAATGCAAGCGAACAACAGGCAAATTTTAATATGAAATAAAAAAATTATTAAATTTCAAATACCACTTTAAAGTCAAAACAAAAATTAAAGAATTACAGTTGCATATAGGGTGTCAGAACTCTTGTTATTTTTATTTTTTTTTAATTTTTTTTCATAAAATTTTCGCAAATTTTTATACAAACACTTACCCACTATTATGTTCATGTGTAGATAAAATCAAATAATTCATGTTAAATTTATAATTCTTTTTTTTGTGTTTGTTTTTGTTTTTTGTGATTTTATGCCACATTTCATTTCGGATATTCGAACAAGTAACGTTCAAACTAAAAAACAACAAATCAATTAACCACTATTTCCTACAGGATATTATAGAAAATTTATATTCCCATGAAACAAAAAAAAAAACAAATAATGCATGAGTCAATACATGACCTCCATCACAGGCCCAGGCAGAAGGCAATGAAATAAATTAAAATGTTCCAGAGTTGCCATATAAAATAAATAGAGTGCTTAGAAGTGATTCATTGGTAGTCAATATAAGTCTAACAAGGAGTATAAAATTATTTAAAAAGACACGAGAGAGAATTAAAAGTAGTTTTAAGGCTGGAACAAATATACTATGCTGTAGTACACCGGCACAGAGGGGCTAAAGGGGAAGAAGCCTTTTCAAAATAGATGGAAATAGAAAATAGATTTCAAAAAGCTTCGCAGTATTAAAAAGAAAATTCAGTTTTTGTTTATGAGATCTTTCGAACCTTCGTGACACACTGTGTCGGAAGCTTGAGAAATATCCCTCAAAACTGAAAAGCAATGCCTCTGCTCGTTTGTCTCTCTCGCTTGTCACTCTGTGGGATATTCATATATGATGTGGATTTATTATGTTTATATTCAACAATGCTGTCTAAAGCCTGTAAGTGTAGAGTTTGGGCCAAGTGTTCCTCGATCAAGGATGAAGAAATTCGATAACGACCATCTTTTTGAAGCTACATCTACCAAATTAGCTGCCAGTCTAGTCTACTAAATCACAATGAATATATAGACATGGACAGCCCATAAGTAACGACGTAAGTTTGCTGAAGGATGTCCGGTTCAGTTGATAATAATAAGGGGCCTGTCTGGCTTAGATATCATTTTGACTACCGCTTCTTTTCACTCTCATATACCTAAAGCGACACTTTTGAAAGCATCTTGTTGCTGATTTTGTCAATTCCAAACACTTTCTTGGTATTGAGTTAAGCAGTAATCGAATTATTGAGATACTTGGAATCTCTGTCTGTAAAAGGATATCATTTTCAATTTAATTATTATGTCGTAGTAGTTTCTCTTACAAAACATGTGATTATTTAAAATAACAATTAAAAAATACATCAAAAAAAATATCTACAATTATCATTTAAAAGCAATAATTTATGTGACAGCATATTAATATTTTAGATTTGATTTGTTGTAAATGAGGTTAAAATGTAAAGGCTTGGCCCTTTAGCGTTTTCAAAACCACCTCCCACCTGAAGTGTCATTTATTTATAGAGATTTTTATTATTTACGAATAAGCCTCGTTTAACAACTGAAGAACGCGTAAAACTAGTTAAAACTTTCTACCAAAAAAAAGAATAATTTCCAAGCATTACGGGGTGACTATGGTCAATCTCATCGATCTAATGTGCAAGGAATTTTCAAAGATAGAAAAAGAAGAATAAAATTTGAAAAAACTGGTAATCTTCCAAATGTGGTCAGGACAGCGCATTATCACAGTGGTATCGATTCTGTTAGTGCAAGTGGGATGGACAATTTGAATACATGCTCAGCAAGTGGATCTATCTTACGGGACATTTAGCACACGCCCCATGTATCAATTTACCTTATGGAATGCAACTCACTACACAACAACTAAAGTCGTCTGAACATTTGCAAGCTGAATAAATGCGGTTTGAGTGCTAGAGAGACAAGTTTTTACAGCTAATTGATCGAACAAAATGAAGCAATACATACATATGTACATAATTGCTCATTACAACCCTTCAGTCAGGATTATGACATTGCTTCTCACACCACTTATAATGTGTGTGTGTTAATTTTATACATGAGTCCCAATACATACAGTTTAAAGCCGACATTGTACGTAAGATTTTTAGAAACTTTTCATGGCAACTTGATTTACTCTCAGCGTTTTTACCAGAAATCTGCTGAGAAGAAGTCGCCGAACTAAAATTTCGTTTTGTCAGACATGTCTGACCAGAGGTTTGAACCGCGACCTCACGTTTAATAAGCCAACGCGACTACGGAGACTTCCCTATACTGTAAGAAATCCAATTCACGCCGCAACTCACAAGTCTTCTGGGCATTTGCAAGCTGAATATATGCTAGAGCAACAGGCTTTGTTGAATGAAGCTTAAATAATGAAAAATTTCTCAACCAGTGGTTATGTCAGCAATCAAAAATAGAAGCTAGACGTGATTATGATAAAGTCACTATGTTTGGAATAAGTGCAGCTAATTCAGAACGCATAGCGATAAAATACATACACATTCTCGTAAATGTTGATGAAGAAATGTGATCATGATTTGAGAGCGCTAAGGCTATATGTTGTGATGACCGTAGTCCTATATGTACTGTGTCTGCTTACCAAGCGAGAGCTTGTGAGCGATCAACCGTCAACAGTCTTTTTATAAAACCACAGAAAGTAAATAAAATTGGCATGAAAAACTTCTAAAATGTGCAGTATTGACGACTTTACTGTAGTTCCCGCAATGAATAAATTATCACACACAACGTGGGTGCTGGAAAAAGTTAAGCCGCAATCTTGACTGTATGGTAAGTAAGTATGGCTGCAATTATAATTGTAAGTATAACTGTAAGTACGACTGAAAGTATGACTGAAAGAATGACTGAAAGAATGACTTAAAGTATGACTGAAAAAATTACTGAAAGAATGTTTTAAAATATGAGTGTAAGTATGACTGTAAGGGTGACTGTAAGTATGACTGAAAAAATGACTCAAAGTATGACTGTAAGAGTGACTGTAAGTATGACTGTAAGTATGACTGAAAAAATGACTGAAAGAATGACTTAAAGTATGAGTGTAAGTATGACTGAAAAAATGACTCAAAGTATGACTGTAAGAATGACTGTAAGTAGGGTTCTGATAAAGTAAGTATGACTGAATTTTAACCGAATTATTTCGGTCCACAATTGAACACTATCAACAAGAAAAAAATATTTCACGTCTCGGCAACGTCAGGTAATTTGCCAGCAGTGTCTTGCATATTTTTTTCGCTTCACGTTTAAACACTTGAGAACCAACTTTTGTATTCCGTACATCAAAGACTCCACACACACCAAATCGGCTTAAGGCAATCAAAACTTTTGTTGAGGAATCTGTAATAAGTCGAGATCTGAATTGTGCATCAGAGTAATTGTGAGTAACCGGATAGTTAAGAGGTAGAATCAAAGCAGACTTCTCCGGAATGACGATTACACCGATTGTACCGAGCTCAATATAAAAATTCTGTGACGATGAGAATGAATCATAGAAAAACATTCACTCAGTGCACGTCCGTTGATAGGCAGAGAATTGTTATTGTTGACACCAAATTGCAACCTGAAGTTTGTCAGAGCAATCGGCTTGGAGACATTTTACGAATACCCTATAAAATTAATTGATTTGGGGTACAATAAATCATATGGTCGCAGTAACCCCGATCAGTTCTAAACATTGTGATTAAATAAAAGTCTTATTGTAATTATATCTCTAAGTGTGTTTTATTTAAAAATACTTTTGAAAGCGCTAACTGAATAACCCTTTAATATGCACACAGTTACTAAAGTATACGTACGGTTAACAAAAAACGGATTGGTTAAAAAAATTTCTGAAATTTGTTAACCGTATGTATACTTTTGTGGCTGAGTCTGCTAATAAACCATAATAAACGTTTGAATACTCATATTAACATATAAATTGGGCGGGATGTTTAGAGTATTAGATTTGAATCCGTTGTCATTTTAAATGATAGGAAAGGCTACAGTAAAATAGGAGGTAAGGAACTTTGTAATGGAATAAGTGGGCATTGTTATACCTTTTAGACAAAAGATCAGATACACTTTACGACAAAGATATGAACTGAATACAGCAGGAGCTATATTTGTAAGCACATTGTATAGCAAGTCTTTTATACTGCAAATTAAATACGTAGCAAGATATTAAGAATTTTTCTTTTTGCTCTGTTTAAATATAACTGTAACAGCCACACATGTATTTGTTAATGTTTCCCTTGATTTATTTGTTTATTTTTGGTTTTCAATCAATATCCGCTGAATTAATAATTGATGGATGAAAAAGTATTAAAGCAAGCAAAGAGGCAGAAAGTTAAGTACAGTCACGCATACCAACTGGCACGCCAACATGTACACTAACACGCACATTTTGCTCTGCTCATCCTGCACATACTGATCCTTTTTTTTCTTTTTTAAGAAATAAACTGAAAAAGTTGATATTGGCCATGTAATGTGTTGCATCAAATGCGAATAAATTAAATAAAATACATCAATGCAAACAACTAATACACCTACATAAGTACATATACAATCAACTTAAGTTGTTCTCTCATTCGTATGGACACACACTTCTTAAGTAAAAAATTTTACTTAAAATCCTCTTATTTTTTTTTATTGTTTTTATTGTTTTTATTGTTTTTATTGCTTTTATTTAAACGTTTATTTAAATTTTTAACACACATACACATGCATTCACTTGAGCTCTGTCTGTTTTTATACGTAGTTTATCGCCAGTAAAATAATTGTATGTATGCACACGCACTCAGCCCGACAGAGCGAGCGAGAGGTAAGAGACATGCAGCAATTTATTTATGTTAAGGCTACATGCCGAGTTCATGACCAATGTTGTTTATAATTGTATAATTACGACTATTTAAACAGTCAACAAAGCTACACACAATCTAGATCGACACTAGGATACCCTCTATATTGCAATATTTGCAATAAAACCGTTGTGCGATTTCAAGCAACACTAAGCAGACAATCTCTGCCTATGCTAAGCGTATAAATTGTTGCCCCGTCACTATCGGAATCAACGGATCTGCTTCGAATAGCCTCTACTTATGCTAGCACACAGTATTCCATTTAAAGCTGGAGTAAGCGAGGTGTATTCCATCCACGACATTTTTCTTATTCTTGCTCATTTTCGCTCCTGGAGTGTAGTGCTTAATTTGTTATTCTCCTTTGGTTTAAATATTTTAAGAATAAAACGCAGGCATTTATTTACAGTGGTTTGTAGTTTTAGTACCTTGTTGTTTGTATCCTTCCTTGTCTAATATTTATTGGATACACGAAAATAGACTGCGAAGCTTTGCCCAAAGAAGCAAATGCTCGGCATCACTTGTTCATCCACTCACAAGGTCAGTGTTGCCAGCAATCTGTTCAATGTGTATATAGAAGAAGCATTGTTTGTTTTGATACGTTTCGAGCTTGTTGTCGCCACGTTGTGCTATTTTATGAAAGTATTCTCGAACCCTGGCTAACTTGTGTGTAGAATGGCAAATAATGTTTGTATCTGTTATGATATAAACACAATAAACTAAACGCGACACAGCAGACAAAACAATTTTACAACAGCAATTTGCTGGTTGAACACCCATGTATTATATTTCTTACAGGTTGCTGCATTGAGTTTATTATGTTTATAGCGTCTTTCCTTAAAAGCTCTTGCGGAAGTCATTTACCAAGTGTGCATGAGCAATGCGCTTTGCAATGCCCAATAAGGACTTCAACAACCATACTGTGCGTGTTACTTTGGAAGATGAGTAAATTTAATGTGTGCCCTCTATCCAGCTTTGGCCGGATTTTCTGCGCTGTTGTTATTATATTCGAAGCTGCCCATTGTCATGGCATTGGCATGCAGGTTATTAAAGCATAGGATTCATCGAAGAGTTCGAGGATTATGCTTTACTTGAACAGTTCATCCGCTCTACAGTTTCTTGCAATATCATTAATCCATGGTAGCCATTTGGCATGAACATTATACTGTTCCGCCATCTTGTAGATAACAACTGTTCACCGTCTTGGAGTTCATTACATCGGAAACCAGTACTTCGCTAGGTTAAGAGAAAGTATGGTAAAGCTCCCTTATATACATACATACATAATTGGTCATTATAACATTTCAGTCATGATTACAACCTAGTTTCTCACACCACTTATGTTGTGTGTGTTAATTTTATATATGTGTAGCGGAACCTACAGTTCATAGCCATCTCCGAACGACATATTTTTGAGAAACTCTTCAATGCAACTTTATTTACTCTCAGAGGTTTTGCCAGAAATCTGCTGAGAGGCAGTCGCGGAGAAAATATTTTCGTTTTGATGTCTGACCTGGGATGTAAACAGAGGCCTTATGTGTAATAAGCCCGCACACTACCTACTAGACTACGGTGACTACCATTCCTTTAGTTCTTGATAATTCTTGCCAAAGCCTGTCTTGCAAAGTTGATTGAAAATTTCATCGGCCACCGTTCCATTTATTTTGGACCCAACAGAGAAACAGTCTGAAATGAGTTGCTGAGAAGATATACCATATTACGGGTCCAAAAGTTTCTATCTGGAACTGGGAGTGTTAATCCCAAATTTATTCAGCAATTTCGCGTGAATAATATTTGACTCATGCCACTGCCGATATGCCCTCAGACGCGTACTAGTCTTAATTGCTAAACCGCTTCAGGACAGTTCGAACTGAAAAAAATAACACAGGTCTTAGGGAGGCTTGAATTAATAATTTCTGTGAAATTTAAAGTTTCATAGAAATTGTTAATTTTAAAATACCAATCCAAAATATTCGATTCATGATTAGCTATCGGAGATAATGGGTTAGACTGCTATTATTACCGTACAGTAACCGATTTCTGAATCCTTTTCATGATAGCGCAGATCATTAAAACATTAAAAAAAAATTTTTTTGTTGTACTTTTTATCTGCAGGCAATTTTATCTTTATGTATGTTTGTATGTGTGAGAGTTTATAAAATTACACTGACTACCATAAAGGAAGATTATACAATGGTAGTAGCTTCTCAAAAGGGGACAAATGCCGATTGCGTGCAGACAGATATTTGAAGGACGGACTATAAACGTTAATATGCACACAGTATGAGATTTTTGAAAACAATTGGATAAAAAAACTTTTAATATTCCATGATAAAGTCACCGTAGGCAAAGGGGTAGTGTGTTGACTTATTATGGGTGAGGCCATGGTTCAAACCACTGGCCAAACATCTCCGAAATATAAAAAAATATTTCTTCAGCGTCTTCCTCTCAGCAGATTTCTGAAAGTACTTTAAAATTTCCATGAAAAGTTTCTTAAAAATCTGGTGTTCAAAATAGAATTTAACCTATAGGTGCCGCCACACATGTAAACAAATAACATACACAACATAAGTGGTGGGAGAAGTTAGATTGTAATCCTGACTGAAGGGTTGTAATGACCTATGATTACACTATGCGACAAAATAAAAAAATTAAATACACCCAGCTAATGACATAGTGTGGGCTAAGAGTTTTGTTGAGTAGAATTCAAAAATATTTTTTTTATATTTCTTGAACCCTTCAAATTTGTTTTATTTGACAAAAACTGATTTTTTTTGAGCTTTACGCACAAATTTTTTTTATTACACATACATTTCAGAACTCATGTCCAAAAATTTAAACCCTATTAGAAAGCGGAGAGATGGGCCTTTAAAGCAATGTGCATATAGTACATATTATTTGACTTAATATGCTATAGGTTTTGATGAAATAAACTTGACAAATGCGAATTTTTTCATATTTTTTCATGTTTGTCCGTTCATAGTAGCAAACTTTAATCATAACATATGTAATAAGTGATGACATCCTGAAAGGGCATTATCTTGGGAAGAGGCTGACACTTCGTTTGATCAAATTGGACAAAATCTACCGTAGTTTTATATAAAGAGTCTAACAGTCGAGTTATATTTTTCATATCTGTATATATACTCTGCCACAAAAGTATACATACGGTTAACAGATTTCAGAAATCCGTTTTCGTTGAAAATCTTTATAATTGTCTGACAACTTTCCTCGATTTTAAGACGGTCTTGTTTAAAAAATTTCAGAAATTTCAGAAATTTCAGAAATTTTTTAACCGTATGTATACTTTAGCAATTGTGTGTATTTTTTCAAATGAACTTTAAGTTCAAAAATTTTCAGAATTTTTGATGGATCTTGATTGTTTATCGCAAAGAGTGTCAATTTCATTTGCTGGGTGTATTTTGTCTGTAGCACCGTGTTATTATTACGTAAGTAAATATTCAATATGTGCACACAGGCGCCACAGTCAGTTACTTCCTTTGAAAATTCCTGCTCTTTACGATGGAGTTTTGCTTACTCAACCATAAAGTCTCAGATTTGCAAGTGTAAATGGTACTAGTCTAGGAAGCTGTATGTAAGTTAGTTTATTTGTTTTGATTCCTTTTTCATTCCTTTAAGGAAAATAAAGCTACACCCCTACCATCTCTAAAATATTCTCATTATTCTTTTACTTTGTTTCAATATTTCTTTATCAAGTCAGCATTTCAGTCCAGCATTTTCTACTGTAGCAGGCTGTAAAATACTACAGTAGTTGCCTGAAACCACGCCTTTGTGAAAATACATTAATTTTTTGCTTTGGGTATAGTTGTATGCTGCATTGTGATCTTCGTGTAATATTCTTTACTGATGCTATAATATCCCTTATGGGCAAATCAGGGTTCAGAGGTTTTTTATGGGTGAATTATTTGAAGGAGATTGAAGCCTTCTACGTACAACCTTTCAGTTAGGTTAAAGGCATAGCTTCCTCACACCACTTATGGTGTTGGCGTGTTAATTTTATACATGAGTGGCACGGAACGATAAATTTTTGAGTAACTTTTCATAGTATTTTTTTTACTCTCAGAGTTTTTGCCAGAAATCTGCTGAGAGGAGGTCGCCGAAGAAACATATTTTCATATTTCGTTTTGTTAGAGATGTCTGGCCTGGGGTTTGAACTGTGACCTCATGTCTAAGAAGCGAACATTCTACCTGCCATACTCCGAAGACTTCAGGCGTAGAACATTGCCTTTGTGAAAATATATTGGACTGTTGTTTCGGGTATAGTTGTGTGGCGCATTGTTATCTTTCTGTGATACATATATACATAATTGGTCATTATAACCCTTCAGTCACTAGTTTCTCACACTATTTATGTTGTGTGTGTTAATTTTATCATGAGTGGTGGGACCTACAGTTTAAAGTCGACTCCGAACGACAGATTTTTGAGAAACTTTTCATTGCAATTTTATTTACTCTCAGAGTTTTGCCAGAAATCTGCTGAGAGGAAGTCTGGTATTTCCTTTTGATGTCTTGCCTGGAGCTCGAACCCTGGCTTTACGTCTAATAAGTCAACACACTACCTACTAGACTACGGCGACTAAATCTTTCTGTGATATTCTTCATTATTAATGTTATTCCTTATTGGTAAATCAGGGTTCAGAGGTTTATTATGGGTGTATTATTCGGAGGAGATTGAAGTCTTCAGGCTTTCAAAATTCGAAAGTTAGGATGATAATTTATTCGTTTTTTAGGATAAATTTTCATATGAAGTTCGTGTTCTCTCTGAAAATCTGGTACTCAATATAATTTTATAGTCATTGATCACTATAAACATTTAAGAAAGTTTGAAACGAAAGAATTAAAGTCTAAAAGGAACAACAATTTGTACCAGGATTCATATTCATATATCCAGTGTGGAAATCATAATCCTGTGTTTAAGCTGCGCCACTGCCTTTCAGGTTATAAATTGAAGTGAATTCGTGTGTAACGTATTAAATCATACTTATTTGAGGAGGAGATGCTTTAATGGCTGATTTACTTGCAGATCATTTCATTCATTAAGCAGCATTTTTTGTTAATGGATTTCATTTTGATTTCATTTTTTTTATTTAATTTGTTGTTGGTATTTTATTTACATGCCATTTTGAAATAAAGTTTCATAAAATGAAACAAGTAAACACAAAGAGAATGAGTGCATTAAAGATAATAAAAAAATCAGAAAAAAATGTTTGCATTACTTACCAACCCATTACACAAGCATTCATGAGAACGTATTTAAGACAGAAGCATTAAAGCGTTGTTCATATCAAAAATATGAACTTATGAAATGAAAAAATGAGAGAGAGAGAGCGGGAGAAAATAAAATATGGCATTAAATATTTCAAACATATTAAATGTCCTGTTAACTTTCCAAATAAATATCGTATTTGTTTTATGACTGACTGATTATCATTTGTGTAAAGTTCAACGCATATCTCCTCTATCAAATCTAACGTATTGCAATAGTACAGGGGAAAAAGAAAAAAACTTGTCACTGGAAACTTTAGAAACTATTCTCTATATTTGCTTGCTTTGAACTTTTTTTCTATTTATTTTTTATACTCTCCAATGATAATAATTCTCTTAGAATCCTTTTCTTTCAAAATCTGATTTTCTTACTGCCAACTTATTTTCTTTGAAACATTTAACAAAAATGACACTTGGCTATAAAAATTTCTTAAATCATTTGGTTTTATATATCTTTGCTCTCTAACGTCACACGCAAAAGAATGATAAAGAATTTCTAGTTTGATGTGCGAGATTTTCCACTTGACATTCCCCTGCCAGTTATTTTATGGAATATTAAGAAAAAGAAAAACGAAATAAAACTCAAATGGATTTTCTTTGATTTTAGTTCTCTTCACTTTTGCCATTTTGCAATTTAGTTTAAATGAAAATATTCATCATAAAACAAAAAATATTTTTTCCATTTCCTTATTATCCTCAATTCTATTGCAATTGTATGCTTTGAATGCCAGTAAGCCCCATCATTAGTTTTTCCTTGCAATAAACAAACCATCAATCAAATTCACTCATTAGAACCCCTTTTTGATTTCTCTCTGGAAACTAATCTAAAGTAAAAATTTATGTTTCATAATTAAAATTTAATTCAATTGGAACCTAATTACGGTCATTTAGTTTATTTATTGATAATTACAGGCCCTCTGTTTTCTCTTCCTTTCTTTTTTTTGTTTCTTTATTTTAGCAATGAAATGAAAACGATGATAAAAACGTATGTGCAGAGGGCGATAATTACATTCAATAAGGCTGCAAATTGCCTTGTATGAGAAGCCATAAATGTCCAACCGAGTATCTGTGAAGACATCATGCCATGTTGTGCTGAGGACAATGTACACAACATCACTAATGCTTTTAGCGTTAACAGCCTTTAACCACACTCCACATTTGTTAGTTTTTGGTCTCATGATAATGCCGATAGAATTGTTTAGGGACCAAAGCAATCACCCAATCCAATCTTAAATCTCTTAAAAGTCTAAGGCAGACCTATAAATCGACGTAATAAGCAAATTGCTTAACAGTGGTGAATAAAAGTTAACGAAACTTGCTGCCAAAAATGCTCAATCACACACAGCCTATCAGCTGTAAAATTAAGCTGTAAGCTGTAACTAATACTATAGGGTCTTTACTTAAGCGTTTTCTTTCTTTAAATTAAAATAAAACAAAGTGGTGCTGCTCTGGTAGTCTAGTGGGTAGTGTGCTAGACTATTAGCATGAGGGTCGTGGGATCGATTCCTCCCAGAGACTCTGGTCTGTGACACTACACCGCGCATCAAGTTACTCCGCTCGTATATAATTAGAATATAATTTGTAATTGTATTGTAATTAATAAATAAATAAATAAAACAAAGTGGGTGTAATTGTGATTGAAGTCGCCATAGGCCAGTAGGTAGTGTGTTGGCTTATTAGACTCGATTCAAACCCCAGGTCAACCATCAAAACAAAATATAAAAAAATATTTCTTCGGCAACTTCCTCTCAGCAGATTTCTGGCAAAACCACTGAGAGGAAATAAATTTGCCATGAAAAGTTTCTCAAAAATCTGTCGTTCAGAGTCCACTTTAAACTGTAGGTATATAAAATTAACACACACAAATTGAGTGGCGTGAGAAACTAATCCGTAATCCTGACTGAAGGTTTGTAATGGCCAATTATGTTATGTATGGGTGTGATATACCATCGCCATTTTTTATTCATTTGAACGACCTATTGATGCCATTATGTGCGGTTTACTAATATAGCAATGAAGGGCTAGTATTGCGACCGTACGATTTATTTTGTTGACTTCCACCTTCAAACGGTTTCCCTATTATATCTTATTGCCATAACAAAAGTCAAAGTACTATTTCGCTTCGATAGTAGCAATCCCCTACCCAGTACCTGGTATGAAACTCGGTGTTTTCTTCCGCCCTGCAATGCCTCCGATAAATCAATCCCTTTGCCACAGAATCTACATGTTGGTTTTGAGACAACCCCTAATCTGAACAAATGTACTCAAACTACACAGTGTCCTGTCAAAAGATTAGTTATCTTGATAGTCTAATGTATGACTCAGATCTCCTCTTTTTGTAATTTCCAAAAAAAAAAAATATTATCTCAAACCCACTTTGCTTTACTTAAGTATCCCATCCGTTAGGTATCCTTTTCCAAACATTCACTTCCACGCCATAGATTCCTGGCTCTTCCAATGCATTGAAGCTTTATCGTGCGCCCGCTTATTGCCGAGAGCTTCTACCGAGAGCTTGAAAATATTTTATAATTTTACTTACAGTTGACAGTTTTGATTTTGTACAAAATTTGTAGCAGAAATGTTAACAAATTTCACATCGACAGCAATATTGTTCCCCCTTTTTTTTGTTTTCTTTCTTTTAAAAAAATTTAAATAAATTTCATTCTTACAAAAATACAAAAAAAATTTTACGAAAATTCTATTGAACTTTAATAAATAGAATTTCCCTTTCTTACTTTTTTCTCTATAATAATAACAGCATCTATCTATCTATCTATCTATCTATCTATCGATAGTAGAGGAAAATAAACGAATACAATTTACGAAAGTTTGTCTATTCTTAGAATGAACGCAAGAAAAATAATGAACTTTTGCGCTTTTGGCTGGTATTGAATGAAGGAAAAGATAATTCAGTACGTGACTACAACGTCTTATACACATCATTCATGTGTCACACAATGAACGAATAGAAGACAGAACAAAAAAAACAAAGACTTGCAGCACAGGACACATGCTGCCACTTGTAACAATTTTTCAATTTCACGTTAAATTAAAGACAAATACAAGAAGAAATGATGATGTTGTTTTCCATATTACACTTTATTTGTTACTATCTATTGCTATTGCTATTGCTATTGCTATTGTTGTTGGTATTGCGTTAATAGCAGTAGCAAATAAGTTGCAACATCTATGTAAAGAAAAAAAGAAAAAAATAAGACAACAAGACAGCAACAGTTGTTAGTGAATGTAATGTTCAATTTGGAATTTTTTTTTTCAGTTTTTCCCCTAGTGGAAAAGAAAAATTTATCAGAATAAAGTAACGTAATCGCTGCTGAGATGTTTAAGAAAAAGAGTAAAAACTGTGGGAAAGACAAACAATACAACATGAACGCATGTGTCTCTACATACAGATACTCTTACTCTTACAATAGTAAGTAATTCATTGTTGTTATTGGTTGCAGTAGCAAGAGTTCATGTGGCATCTTTGATAAACAATAGAGTTTCAAAAAGATGCCTAAAAACACATGAACAGGAATAAATAAACCAGTATACTCAGGCAAATGTATGCGCAGACAAACTCACACAATTTTCAAGCGGATGTGACTCCTGTGTACTACTCTGTTGTCATCACTGACTGAAGGAGTAAATTCTTTACGAGATAGAAGAAGCAGATGCAATGCTTTCACTCCCACATTTCAACAATGCGACACAAGCAACGTGGAATCAAAATATCCAATACTTTTGGGGTTATTTCCCTGTACATGAGAGCTGTTTTTATTTCAGGTTGGTACTGAGTGGTCTAACTAGTAAAGATAACGATAAGAAACCAAGCAACTTACATGAGTACTTCCTTCAATATCAAAAATAATGACTGGCTGCTACCGTATAGTATTTTGATGGCCAGCGAATCAGAAGTTTTTTGGTAATTGACATGCTGCTACATACATAATTGGTGGTTAAAACCATTAAGTCTGGATTACGACCTAGCTTCTCACACCACTTACGTTGTGTGTGTTAATTTTATACATGAGTGGGGGGACCTACAGTTTAAAGTTGACCCTGAACGAGAACTGAAATACTCTCAGAGCTTTTGGCAGAAATCTACTGAGAGGAAGTCGCCGAGGATATATTTTTTCCATACTTGTTTTGGCTGGAGATGTCTGATCTGGGATTTGAACCTTGACCTCACTTCTAATAAGACCAAACAATACCTTCTAGACTACGGCGACTTCATCTTGGCAGTTGATGTGTTACTTAACCGTAGATCGAGCCTTAAAAACTTCATAGTTCTAGCTTATGTATCACTTTTGATACATACTAGTTACTAATCTACAGCGGCAGAATTAAATATGAGTAGAAAAGGTAATAAAACAAAACGAAAGGAAAGAAAACCTAAATCAATACCAAGCATTACTCCGAAAATCTCTTTATGAAGCATGATTTATACAAAAATCCTTAAATTAATTTCCGTAACAATCACTGTATTCCATCATTAAGTATCAAATTTCAATTAAAATCGCTGGAGGTAATTTTCATTTTCCACAATAAAACTAAAAAGTATTTCAATTCTGTTGCTAAAAAATTTTAATTTGAGGTGAAAATATACCAAAAAGGAACATAAAAACATAAGCATCATAATTTAAATATATTTTCTTTAATTTTCTTACCTTTTAGGCGAACAAACAATTAAATTTTTAAAAATCTTAAAAAAGGATATATGGGCCGCTCTGAAAGTATAATAGCTAATCCCAAACTATTTATACAGTATTATTTCTTACCTTAAACTACAAGTTGTGTGATAAAAGTTTTATGAAAATGGTTAAAATTTTCTAATAAAAAATTAAGATAAATATAGTTTTTTTTTAGAAAAAAAATACTTTTCATTCGAATTGCAAAAAAGGCTTTTATTAAAGGCTGGAAGACTTTCAGCTAATTTTTCGTAAAGGCGTAATGGGTGTAAATATATCATTATCAAAGCCAATGATTCTGTTATCTCATACGTACGTAGTTGACCGAAATTTTATCATCTGTAATAAAACATGGGACGAAACACATCTTTCTAATGTTTGTCTGTCACGTGTGGTAAATATGAGAAGAGCAGTAAGAAAGACTCTACAACATTTCAGGAAACAGCTGCAAGCAATCTGCTTGAAAATTGGTAATATTTTTTCATCCCAAATTACTAAAGGCAGTTTGTTCTGTTCGAAGTAGTACCATCTTTGGCGAAAAGCATCCTGTTGTCATACTTTCTTCAGTTCATAAGACGAGCTTCTATTTTCTTCATCTTCAAAGCCTTTAGCAGCAGGAATTTTACATATATATGTGCATATTTAATCGGTCATTTCAACCTTTCGTTATAAATTGGAAATGTCTGACCTGAGGTTTGAACCTTGGTCTGACGTCTAATAAGGTAAGGCACTACGTACTAGACTACGACTTCTTCAATCAATATAAAGAACATATCAAGAATAGAAAATTCAACCTTTTCACTTTCGTCCCACACTTAACTTTCAATTCTTTCTCAAAAACCATAAATATTGTATTATTTACGATAAAACTTTACAAAATCTTTGAAATCTTAAAAAAAACACCAAAAAATCTCTAGGAAAGTCGTATGTATCAAATATGATACATAAGATAGAATTATGAAGTTTTTGAATTTT
Source organism: Sarcophaga variegata (assembly GCA_932273835.1). Taxonomy (NCBI): domain Eukaryota; kingdom Metazoa; phylum Arthropoda; class Insecta; order Diptera; family Sarcophagidae; genus Sarcophaga; species Sarcophaga variegata. The sequence goes on from OW026361.1 coordinate 115,445,866, forward strand.
GTAACCCCTGTTTGAAATTTTCTTTTTTATTTGGTTTAAAATAATAGCGATAACAATACTAACGAATTATAAAAATATCAGGAATTTAACTTTTTCTGAATTAAAGTTATGTGGTCTAAAAAATTGAAATGTATCATTTTTGATACAAAGCTCGATCTACGGTTAACACGTTTTGAAAATGTTGTTTATATTTTAAGAATTAATTCTTTTAAGGCTCTGCTTACAGAGATAACAAGACTTACTTTACGTTTTGACATTAACAAGTTTATGTTTCGCATAAGTTATAAGCACGTAAGAATAGAGTATTACAAAATGATGTGTTAGTTTGTAAAGAAATCGTTTTGCGGTTGTATGGGTTGTTCGTGATATTTTTTGTTAAATAACGATAAAATTGAGAAGAAAAAATATTGATTGTGTCACTTGCAAAAAGTAAAAACCATCTTGCTCGTCTTAATAGCTCAACAATAAATATGTAGACATCCAATAAATTTCTCAATCTTTTTCAATAATGCCTCGTGAAGCTATAACATTCGATGCCAATAATTTTCTTAAGTTCTGTAAAAAAAGAAAGATTTTGGATCTTGCTTGGCGTAAAAATCTGTCCTACCAATTGGGCTGCATAATCCAAGGTTAGGTTAGAGGACGTTAGGATTAGAGGACGACCTCGAATTGACCTATTGTTTAATCCAAAGACTTAAACAGTTTCAAATATCATCCAAATAGCTTGTCGATTTTGTGCAAAAAGGATAAACTGGAGCTACCACCGTTTCTATTAGGCAGATTAGAAGTCGCCGTAGTAGACGGGAGGAAATCTCCAACAAAACGAAATATGAAAAAAATATTTCTTAGACGACTTCCTCTCAGCAGATTTCTGGTAAAATCTCTGAGAATAAATGAAGTTGCCATGAAAAGTTTGTCGTTCGGAATCGACTTTAAACTGTACGTACCACCACTCATGTATAAAATTACCACACACAACATAAGTAGTGTGAGATACTAGATTGTAATCCTGTCTGAAGGGATGCAATGACCAATTATGTATGTATGTATGTAAAGCAAAGTCTAAAACAGTGTCAAAAATCATTCAAATAGCTCGTTAGCTTCGTGCAAGAAGGGTTATCTAAAAACATCTACAGATTTAAATGTTTCTCATAGTCAGACTATAGCTATGTTCTTAAGCCTTAGTGTTGAAGTAAACCTCCAGCTTGTTATCTTGACTGTTGCGAAGCACTTCCCAAAGTCAAAGAGTCTACTAGTTTTGTGCAAAGAACAGTAAAAGAGGGAGCCGTCAGCCATTTGATTCCTTAGATCAGGAAATCCTTAAATGAATTTCATATAAGACTTGTCAATCTAATCATAGACAACAAGGTTTTGGTCTTTACTACCATGTTCAGTGGACTTAAATCCAGCAGATGTCGGGTTCTCATTGTCCTTTTCATACCTACATAGCCTCTACAGTTTGTCCAACTCCAACTGAGCTTTTTCATAAATTGTTTCTATCTTCTTAAACAACTGCTCCATATGTTACTCTGGGTCTTACCATCATGATGTTCATCCAATGCCATATAATCGGTTTGCATTCCTCGGATTTTCCTGCAAGCCCTCTGCATATCATTCTGGCATATCTTATCCTTTCTGTGATGCTCTCTATATAAATCTTTCATGTTAATGTACTATCCTGTGATATTCGCATTCTCCATTTTCTGTGATATTGTCCCTCGCAGGAGCCGAAAAATCTTAAAAAATCACACCTCCCTCTGATATACCCTGTCATATGCAAATATGTCGCAGTAAAAATATTTTCGCTCATCATGATTAATGAAGAATGAGGAAAATGCACGACTGAAGTAAAAGACAAACAACCGGAATATGAAAAAAAAACACAAAAAAATTATAAATAAAACAGCATGAATGCGAGTAAAATAACTTGTGAGAAAACGTTGTTAAATATTTGACACTCCTTTGAGGTTAAACTATAAAAACAAACAAAAAAAAATTCAAAAAATTCAAAAAAAATTCAAAAAACCTCAAAGTAAAAATGCTTCAACTACAACTGCTTGGTACACACACTCCATACCTTTAGTTCCTTAAAGACTTCACTTGCAGCAGAAAGTTACTCCACTCAAATATGTACATACATATGTATCCAGTTTGTAAAGAAGTTTCTCTTATTCTTTCATTATCTTCACTTTTGTCATTAACACACATTTTTGTTTGTATTTCTTCATTATTTTTCTTGATTTTTTGTAGAATTTTTATGCGCTTAGTAAAGCTGCAACGATTGAATACAATGGAGCTCGGCATGACACAATTTCTTTTAACAAAAGACGCTAAATTTTAGGTGTTCGTTTATCCGCCATTATGATTGTCACTCCAGGAATAATGGGAAGCCAAAACTGCATCTCAATGACTTAATGACTGTTGCAATGATTGTTGCATTTGCTGAATTGTTATTATGTGCTCCAGTAAGGGATCCAGGAGACTAAGAAAAACAAGAACAATTGTTGCTGGGAAAGCGGAAATAATTTCTGTAATTTAAATGAGGCTTGAAAAATGGTGTAAAATAGTGTTAAAGTGTTAGTGTGTATTTGATACAATTTTATAAAAGTTTCGCATAATTGAATAGAGTTTTTTTGGTAGGTTTTTCAATAAAAACTTTTCACCTATTCAGTTGGGAATCGAAGTAGATTTCAAGAGTGTTATTACAGAAAACAAAATAAATGGTAATAAGTTCTGCAGACGGCGTTGTCTTGAAGTCACCGTAGTCTAGTAGGTAGTGTGTTGGCTTATGAGACGTAAAGCCAGGGTTCAAACCGCAGGCCAGACATCAAAACAAAATACAAAAAGTATTTTTTCGGCGACTTCCTCTCAGCATATTTGTGGCAAAAACTCTGAGAGTAAATAAAATTGCCATGAATAGTTTCTCAAAAATCTGTCGTGCGGAGTCAACTTTAAACTGTAGGTCCCGCCACTCATGTATATAATTAACACACACATCATAAGTGGTGTTGGAAACTAGGTCGTAATCGTGACTTAAGGGATGTAATGACCAATTATGTATGTATATATGTATGTCAGTTCTGTAGACAATTTTCTATGCAATTTGTGTGGCATCACGATTTCTTCAATCCTAAATGTTACAACGATAACAAATTTTATGGTGCTCAACTCTGATCGCTTTTTTGTCTTATCTTTCAAGTGGTAAGTAGAGAAACTAAACTTCTAATTCCTTCAATTCTGATTAATTCATGATTTTATTTGTATAGTATTCTTGTATTTTACCAGATCGCTTCTAAAATAAAATTTTTTAAAATAATTTGGGTGAGAAAACGAAATAAAATTATCTGTGACCATGTGTCATTAAACTAAATGCTTCTGCTGCCACTTATAAGAAGTCCTTATCATATCCCTGTAACGAGTGTCATATGCCTTGACTGCAGCGAAGCTTTCACACCAAAAGTTATGAACGTAGCTAAATCTCACTCTCAATGTATGTATGCATCAGAAAGCACTGCCCTCTTTTCTTATATTTCCTTTACTTTGTTTAGATTAGATGACAGAACACAGTTGAAGGAACGGCGAGCTTTTAGAACTATTGTGATGCCACAATCAATGTTCAATCAGAGGACATTCCCCAGAGGAAACGAATTCGAGTCCAAAAATTAAGAGCTATCGCACACTATATTTGAGAACTCAGTCAATGATGTTAGAGAGTGAGAGATTAAATACCTCCGTCATGGCAAGAGCAAGGAACTGATACATTAGAAGAAAGACAGCCACCTGCAGAAGTAATTTGCCAGAATGCCATGCCTTTCGGATACAAGCTCGCTTCCGAAGAGAATTCTTCTGAAGCATATGGTATTAGTTTTACAACTTCTCATAAAGTGCTTGAAACAATGCAAAAGTAAAGTGAATAATAATTTAGAACCTTCCTCGAAATTATAATTTTACAAGGATTTTTATTATAAGGAGTGCTGTATCTTCGAAATCAATGCTGAAACTTATTCACTTTATTCCTCACAACAATACTGCGTAGCAGATTACCATGTCCCAAGTAGATATGAATACAGCACATACTAAGTAATCTAATAAATTCCCATTCTCAGTGACAATTAAATGGTAACCCAAATGGTAATTGCAATACACCAACCGCTAATGTTTTCGAAACCTCTGCTACTGTGTTGTGTGTGGCCAACATTCATTTATTATGCTGAGGTTCGAGGTGAAATTACTTAATCTTCTCGCGCCAAAAGGAACAGAAACAAACAAAACAAAAAAATGTAAAAACAACGAAGTATATCTCATAGATATTGCAGTTGCATAGATAAATAAATAAATTTTTTATTTCATTTTCTACATGCAACTGCCACATGAAAAAACATACACACACATACACTTATAATAACCAACATTTATGTGACACATGTGCGCATATGCGATGATTATTTAATCGACAATAATAAAATAAAAAAAATAAAAACGGAAGACACTAGAAACATTTGCTGAAAAAGTATATAAAAAGGGAGTAACATTGCACAGAGAGAGAGAGGATGGGAGAGGGCGGTATGAGAGGTTGAGTTTTACGAGCATATTGGAATAAATGAAAATGTTTACTTTTTTTATTGCTTATATTCTTATAAAAGTATTGTGTTGCACAAATCGATAATTTTTAAATTTATAAACAACAGGGACACATCAATACCATGAAGAGGGGATACAAAATAATTGGTTTTCATTCCATGTCTTCGTGAACCGCAATGGTTGCGCCGTCCCCATTTTCAAATAAATATGGGCCAATCACGTACCTAACAGTCACTCGCAATGGGTGCATTGACTTCTGTAGGACCACGTGTGAGTGTTCTCAGTCCCAAATACGGCAATTTTGCTTACTAACGTATCAAAGATGAAAGTGGGCTTCATTCGGAAAAAGATGTTTTTTTTTTTTTTTGAAAAATCGACATCATCGTGTAGTTTTTTATTGGCCCAATAAATACCAACGTTGCTCACGCGTAAATCGATTCATTGCGTTCAGTGGAGATAATATACTGAATTTTGTGACAGAATAGAATGACATAAGTATTGCCAGATTCGAAATAACCGATGGTTCAAATCTAAACCAATAGATGGCCCACCCGATACATGCATTACATATATTATTAGTCATAACAACCAAGTAGTATAGATTACCCTCTTGCTTCTCGCACCACTAATAGTGTGTGTGGTAATTTTAATCATAAGTGACAGGAACATTTAACAGCGATTGCAAGCAACAGATTTGAAAAGCTGTGTTGATGGCGAGAGAGTGTCTAGCAAGACACTCTCGTCTGATAAGGCAACACACTACCCACTAAACCATGACTACGGCTGTTTAGTCAATTATAAATTTAAAAAAAATCGTCTCTCTATAAATAAAGCTCATGAGCAAAGCGACTCATGAGCAAAACAAAAGCTTTTCAGAAAAAATCCTGCCACCCAACAAGCAGTGTGCCTTTCTATGATGATTTTTGTAGACGTTGACCTCTCTGGAGAGGGGTCAGGACTGGATTAATTAGATGGGATTAAAGTTTATTAAATTTTGAAAAGACAAGAACAGTAACCCCAATACTCGATCTGTCGCAATGTACGAATATTGGATTTTTTTTAATTCATACGTTTATATGACGTATTCGTTTAGTCGATGTATTTTACATCTGCCGTACGAACATTAATGATAATCTGATTGTGAATACAATTGGAAGGACTGGATGTTTCAACACAGGGACCACATTATTTTTATTTGGCATCGAAATATTGTTCGTTGCTTGTCTGATTGTTAAAGAGATGGGCTTGAGAAATATATCTGCATACGACCGTATGTCTCATAACAGAGACCATTTGGTTTGTGTAGGTTATCCACCAAATTAAAATTTGTATGAAATTCATCTCCTAGAAAAATAACTTCCAAACTCTTATCATTAAAACATTTCCATGCATGCCGTACGCATATGTATGTGAGTATGTACTTCATTTGCTGAAGTATGTGAATTGCATTTCACCAACACGAATAATAAACAGCGTGTACAAGTTTATGTGTTCATTTGAGAGTGTGTGACAGCACAGAATAAATGAATCTTTCTTTTGGTAATACAAAAACAACAGCAATAACAACAACAAAAACCATAAGAGAAAAGAAACAAAAAAATAAAATGAATTAACGTTCTACCACATGTGAAATGATGACAAATATTCTTGGTTTCTGTATGTTTTCTTCACTGACTTACATTCGCTTATTTCTTGCACTACTACGTGTTTGTATGGCAGCATTAAAATTATTTAAAGCTTCACAACGCTCTGCTTTTATACAAAATTATTGCTGGTGTTCAGTGAGAGAGGGAAGAAGCAAGCAGAACGAAATGATTCTATTAAAAGCAAATATTGAATTTGGTTTTTGAAGAGAAGAAGAGAGAGAAAGAAACAAAATTTTAATTCAAATTGAATTGAATTATTAAACGAAATACCACACTAAAGTTTTACAAAAACTTTGAAATAAAATTGTAAAATTTTCACAGGAATAAGGAAAAATTCAGCTGACGGGGAATAGCATGATCAACTAATAAATACTCAAAGAAAAAAGTCTTTCAAATTTTAACCTCGTTGAGATCATATTGCCAAAATTTGGGGCAAAAATTGTGTAGCAGCAGAGTAAAGTACCTACTATATCAAGGGCTTACTATCCCAGGAGCTCGATTAACCAAGTGCTGATTAGCAAGAAAAATAATGTTTAATTTACAGACTAAGCTGCGGTATACCCCAGAGGTGGTTAGCGACGTTTTATTAAAATCCAAGCAGATTGTTTGGTAATCATGCAACTTCTTCTGAAATTGTTATTCCAGGGATCCATTTTTCTCGCAGAATTCCTATCAAGCAGTGACGTCTGAAGTCGATCTCTTTAACAAAGTCAGACAAGCGGCGAACAATACTTCTACTACAAATAAAAATAAGGTAAATAAAACCAACTGATCCCTGTGTTAAGATATCCGGTCCTTGCAATTGTATTCACAATCAGATTCCCTTTAATATTCTCACGCCAGAAACCCAGGATAAATTCGGTGTAAAATACATCGACAACAAGCTTAAAAACTCTGGCGCATGGTTGATTCAATAAAAGGCTGCAATGACAACCTTATAAACGCATGGCTCAAAAAAAAATCCAATATTCGTACAGTAAGCGAGATGCTATAGTGGGGTTACTGCTTCTGACTGTAAATCAGATTTGATCAGGATCACTGATCTCTCTACAGAGAGGATAACATCAACAACGATCATCATATAAAGGCGAAATGTTTGTTGGGTGGCAGAATTTTCCCTGAAAACGTCTTGTTTAAATAGGACAGCTCCGATTAAGTCAGTAACGAACGTAGTTTCAATGTACGTCCCTGACATGAAGTTGCGGATCATTCAAAAGAATCTCTTATATAAGATCAAGGAATTCGCAATTTCCAATACGTTACAAGACATATGTATTCTGATTGCTTTAGATACCACTCGGTCTACGGTGAAAATTAATTTCGTTGGCCGCAATAGTGTAAATTACTAGAATCTGCTGGAAATGCATGGATAAAAAGAGTATCGTCTCACTTCTATCTTTAAATTGGATTGCCAGCGCACAAAAGCGATTCTCATGGACCACTGTAGCCAAAAAACTTGGCATTCCGACAAATGACTTCCGCAGGAGGCTGGCTAGAAAAAGACGGCCATGAAAAGACAAACGTTTTTGCCCACTCACTTTCTGATATCATTTAACGAGCTGCCTAATAAAAAATGGGTAACAGACCTATTGATTGTCATGCAATAAAACCTAAAACTCATATAAACAACATCTTCGGAAGCTTTGGGTCTGAGAAGGAGGAAGAGGCCGTCTTTTACCACATGTCAGGCCATTTGCTAGCTCTTGTCATAAAAAATGGACGTTTCTAGCCTCTCACTTACAAACATCCTGCAGCGAGTTGTGTAATACAAAAAGTGCTGCAATAGTAAGACTGTTTCAATAACATTCCTCAAGGAATGTTACATTCTCGGGTTGAATACTGATTATAGTATCACAATGGACCTATATGCTGGCCTAACTGAGACCCTTTCTTTCAAGGAGGTCTCCCAAACTTATGTAACCTAAACAAATATAAATCCATCATTGAAGTTGCCGTAGTCTGGTAGTTAGTGTGTTGGCTTATTAGACGTGGCTTGGCCATGGTTCAAACCTCTGGTCAGATACTCCAGCAAAACAAATATGAAAGGATATATCTTCGGTGGCTTCCTCTCAGCAGATTTCTGGCATCAATTCTGAGAATAAATAAAATTGCCATGAAATGTTTCTCACAAACCTGTCGGTCGGAGTCGACTTCCGCCACTCATGTATAAAATTAACACACACAACATAAGTGGTGTGAGAAGCTAGGTCAGAACGCCTTGAGTGAAGGGTTGTAATGTAATGTTCAGTGGACAGCAAAAGTCTTAGTACGGCAATATATTTATGGCAATTTCATGAATTTTAGCCAAAAGTTTGTATAAAAATTTATAGTTAATATGTTTATTTTATTAATTTATTCCTGTTTTATTATAAAACTAACAATTTTCTAATGTTTTTCATAAAACAAAAGAAAAATAAGGAAAAGTTTCAGATGACGCTGTAGGAGTCAAGCCAAGGAGTACCCTGATTAAATTTAAAATTCAAAGGCCTAATATATGAAAATGTTATCCCTTGTATTTAGTAGAATATCTCTTAAGGTCAAGCATTCCATTTAACTCATTTGGAATTGAATGAACAAGTGTTGTTTAGTGTTTTCTGGTTGCACCATGAGCAGGTATTTCGGTTGACTTTTGTTTGACGTTTAGCGACTATGTAACCGTTCTATTAAATAATCTCCTAAATACTCTCTTGAAGTCATATCGGGACTTTGTGCAAGAGTATTAAGCCTGTGGGGACTTTTTTGTCAAAATATATTGCCGTACTAAGAATTTTGCTGTCCACTGTATGTATTTAAGGTTACAAGGGATGCAAAAATTCCAGCCTTTTATGCAAAATTCCTAAGAACTCATTGCAATAAAATCTGCCATTCATATGCTCTGCTTCACTTCACCACTATTTTAACCGCCATTATCCTTAATTTAATTAAAGTTTCCAAATGAATTCTTTAAATAATTAAAATCAAATCGTCTGCTAATTTCCAGTTAATCTTTATTTTCCTATTTTATGCACATTTTTACACAAAATTTTTGCTGAATTTTTATAATTTTTTTATCAATTATTTGGAGCAGTTTTTAATTTCTCTAAAAACCAACAATTCACTTGCAGTCAATTAAACAACAAACACAACAAAATTTATTTCATTTTATTTACTTTATTTATTTTTTTTTTGCAACATTTCTACTCGTTTTACTGTGCAAATTTATAGAAAAATTGTTCTCTCTCGCTCTCGGTATGTATGAGTGTGCAACACAAAATGACAAAGTCATCAAAAAGTTTTTATTTATTTTATTCCAATTCCATTTCAAATGCATGAGTTCTGAGGCTACAAAAGCAAAAACAAAACCCCGAATTTTGTAACAAAAATTCTGTATCAAAAAAAAAATGAAAAACAAAAAATGAAAAAATTTCCAACAAGTTAAAGTTATTTATCTAAGCTTTAGTAAGTGTAAGTTTTTAGTGCAATAGTATGAGTATTTTGGGGAAAAAACAACAGAAACAACAACAACAACTAAAGCATTTTAAACAATCAGAGTTTAACCAAATTTTTGTAGACAAACTCGATACAAATACTCATAATATTTTAGACACAGAGCATGAAACTTATACTCTGAGCATGCAGTGATTGCAGTTTTGGAAAGTTGAATGAAAAAATTTGGGTGAAAAGTATCGTTGGTCAATAACAGTCAGGAAGAGTGCTACAGTCTCGAGTAGCCTCTAAAATATTGAACGTAACGTGGTGGTATTTTTGGTCTAGTCCAGTCTAAAATCTTTATAGTACTTAATTATAGTAGAATTATATTCGTGGCATGTGACAATGTTCTGTGAGATATTTTAAGGCTTGGAAATCATTGAATTTTTTGTGTAACAAAACTCAGTTTTAGTTTAAACTAAACTGAAATGAAAGCCACATTCAGAGACCACTTCAGAGAAGGCTAATCATGCCATATAGATAAATCTGACAACCCAAGACTTATGCATGATGATGAGCCAATTGATATTCAAGGGCACAATCTTTTGTAGACAACCTACTTACATTACAATCATTTATTCATTCATTACAACCCTTTATTCAGAACTACAACCTAGCTGCGCACACCACCCACATTGTGTGTGTTCATGTGTAGCCGAATGACAGACTTTTGAGAGACTTTTCATGGCAATTTTATTGACTCTCAGGATTTTTGGCAGACGAGTGCTGAAGAAATATTCTTCATATTTCAGTTTGTTGGAGATATGTAACCAGGGCGGCCTAACGTCTAATAAGCCTACACTGTACAAATCAAATTACAGCGACTTTACCATGGAATATTAAAAGTCCTTTTATTCAATATTTTTCTAAAATCTCACACTGTGTTCATAATAACGTTTATAGTCCTTCCTTCAACAGAAGCGTTATAGACTATGTAGCATTTAAGCCCAATGCACATAGAAGTAAGGATCACTGCTTTGAAAACTATGAGTAGGATAGTGAGAAACATGTTTTATATCAGATTCATCAGCTTACCGAATAAATTGAGTGGTTGACAGTTCCATCTTCAATCAAAAACAGAGTCTGCTGGTACTATACGATTTTGAGAAATGCTTCGCAACTACACTTGGTGATAAGAATGAATAAAGCAACCTGTAGGCAACATACTCTTTTTAGGCAGCGCACAAATCTTTAGCATATGGAGAACAAAAATTGTCAACAGGAGCGGGAATTTTCGTTCACATATTGAATTATTATTATGTAGTCGCGGTAGTCTATTAGGCAGTATGTTGACTTATAAGACGCAAGGCCCCGATCCAAACCCTAGGTCAGACATTAAAACGAAATATGAAAAAATATTTCTACGGTGACTTCCTTTCAGCAGATTTCTGGCAAAAACTCTGAGAGTAAATAAAAATTGCCATGAAAAAGTTTCTCAAAAAATCTGTCTTTCGGAGTCGACTTTAAACTGAACGGCCCGCCACTCATGTATAAAATTACCACACTGAGCATGAGTGATGTGAGAAGCTAGGCCGTAATCCTGACTGAAGGGTTGTAATGGCCAATTATGAATGCACATATGTATGTATGTATATTGAATTATTCTCAAATTATGAGAAAACTCGTTGGTATCTTCTAACATGGACAGTTAGTACAGAGGAGCAGTTATAGCAAGTCAAGTTCCGATCCGAGCACTCGAAACTAATAACTTCAAAATATTATGGGACTCGCTACGAAATGGAAATGGTAAATAGGATAACCTTCTGCTGGTACCCAGGTCATGTGAGAATTGATGGCAAGTGAAATTACAAGGAGAGTAGCTTCCTAGCAGCTAATGGCACTTGAATTCTTCTGTGAAGGGATAAAAGAAGTTTTGAAAATTATACTGAGAGAAAGGGAAGATAGATATAGGAGGATACTCTTTTCAAACTAATCAGAAAACAATCTTCTTATTAATGAAAGATTTTGTTGTAAATATTAAGCCTCTTGTATATATTTCCCCACCTAAATAAACGGCTCAATTGATATTTTCTCTGTAACACATTATCCAATAAACCCAATTAACTTATTCTCTCTGATGTAGGCTGCTATTACAGTTTATTTTTATTTTATATTTCCTGTTTTTTTTTATTTATTTATCAGTTGTTTTCAACACCAAAAAACAAAACGAAACTTTTTTCCAAATAATTCTATTTTTTATTAGAAAAAATTTGTTTGTCCTGGCATTGCATGTTTAGCTGGGGCTCTGACTGCCACTCACTCTGTGTGTTGTTGTACGAGTGTAGTTAATATTGCTCAGTGTGCGTGATAAATGCCGATAATAAACTGCATACAAGTGCAAAACTGTATTAGAGTTATAAATATCCGTATATAATAAAAATAAAAACAAAAAAATAAAAAAGTGAGCAAAAAAAGGGGTTCAAAAACAATTTATGAAATACGACTAAAAAGTATGCTACAGATGTGTATGTAAAAAAAAATTGTTGCAATAAAATTATGATTAAAAATTGAAAATGGGACACTTTCCAATGGTTCTTATTTTCTAAATTAATTTTTTTTTGCATAAAAGTTTTCAGAAAGCTGCAATTTTCTAGGATTAAAAATTTGGAATAAAAATTATGCTGTTACTGGCTCTTAATTGTATATTATATACCTTCCCTTGTAGTTTCAATGATTTGAAGTTGAAAGTTATTCAACCTCGAAAAGACTTAATGAGTTCAATGGCTCACATGGTCGTTTTTCCTTCATAAAGCTTCAGCTTGAAGCAAAGAATTAAGACAAAATTCTTTTATCTTGCGCAATCTTTTCTTATTTCCAACGATCGCAGTCCAGTTTTGCTAACTTTGAACTATTTTTAATCTGCTAAAAGTGATGTCAAGTCTTTTCGCCTTCCACCTCCTTTACCTCAAGCACTTAAGTACCGGATAATGACAAAGAAGATGTTCATCTAGTTACCTTCGTTTTAAAGTTACATGTCCTTCGTTATAAAAACTCACATGAGAGTTTCCATGTCCTTTTAAAAATGTTTAAAATATAAGCTCGTAGATTTTAAATAAAATAAAAATAAATTTGTAATTAGTTTTAATTAAATTCTTTATTGTTCTTACAATTCTGTGTGCCAATGTTCACAACTTGATGTAAACAACAACAATTGTTTTGTTTGTTATTCCTCTTTGCACTATTTTGCATAAACGATAACAATCACTTGCCAATCGTTCGACAGATCTTTGTAACGGATATCCTCAAACCACTACTACTCTCTTCAAACACACCGCGTCTTCACACAAGACTGACTGAACTTTTACTGACTTTATATGGCAACTTAAACAGCCTGATGAATGTTCGTGAAGGTGAATGTTCATGGCTTCGCCTCTCGAGGTCTCTGCAAATGTAAACATCGTTGTTTCATTATTGTTGTTTGTGTATTTTGTTTCATTTATTCTTGTAGTGTTTGTTGGTATATTTTTGTTTACTTGTTTATCATTTTTTTATTCTGCATTTTGTTGTTATATTACGCAGTGCGATAATTTGTAAACAAGTTCTTTGTTTTTGTTTTTGTAGCTTTTGTTTATAATTTTAATGTTAAACGATGTAAAAGCAAAAAAGTCGCCGTAACCTAGTAGGTAGTGTGTTGGCTTATTAGACGTAAAGCCAGGGTTCGAGCCCCAGGCCAGACATCAAACCAAAATATAAAAAAAATTTCTTCGGTGTCTTCCTGTCAACAGATTTCTGCCAAAAACTCTGAGAGTAAATAAAAATTACCATGAAAAGTTTCTCAAAAAATCTGTCGTTCGCAGTCGACTTTAAACTGTAGGTCCCGCCGATCATGTATAAAATTAACACACACAACATAAGTGGTGTAAGAACTAGGTCGTAATCCTGACTGAAGGGTTATAATGACCAATTATGTATGTGATGTAAAAGCAAAACACCAGTATCTAGATTTTCCATTCTCGTAACAATATCATATACTAGTAGTATATATAGTAAATCCCCAAAGACAAGAGGCCACGGTTCCATTCCCAATCGCCAACAAAACAAAATATGAAAAAAAATATTTTTTCGGCGACTTCCTCTCAGCAGATTTTTGACAAAAACTCTGAGACTAAGTGTAAATTGGCATAAAAGTTTCTCAAAATGTCGGTCGTTCGGAATTTACTTAAATTCTAAGTCCTGCCGCTCATGTAAAAAATTAACACACACATTCTTCGCAAGCGTAGGTCCACCGACGCTAAATTACAATCGTTTAGAGTCAGTGTGTCATTCTTACAACCTTTAAATATTTTCAATACCTACCAAGTTCAACGAAATTCAATTTGTCTACTTAATAAATACATACATATGTATGTATGTTATATGATCTACCATAAAAGGCGCTTTCTTTTATAACGAACAATAACCATAAAATATTTAAAAATAAAAACGATTTTTGTTTAGCGGTACGTATATATTTATGAGAATTTTTATTACAAAGCATTGAACTAGAGGAAACGGAAGTAGATTTTCGGTTACTACCACTACACACACATTCATACATAAACATTGGACTGATGTCTGCAGCTTAACGTAAAGCTGTATGTAGTTGGTCTAGTGGAAATTGGCATTGCAATAAGTCGAAAGGCATGCAATAATAAAAAAATTTTAAAAAAATGATGGGAAGTGGTTTTTTGGTTGATTCATTTGATTTGTTTGCTTACATATATGTAGTGCGTATGTGTTTGTGTGTGCTGCCAAAGCAGGAAATAAAACAAGAAAAAATATCGAAAAAACAATCGATATACACAAACACAACATCAAATATCCGGTAACGGATTTAGTTTGCAAACAAATCGATGGCTTGAGAGGAGCAAACAAAAAAAAATATATACAGAAATTCCCTCTAAAAGTTTAAATAAGTCTGGTGGAAATTTTTAACAAATTCATGCATAAATATTTGCTCATAAATTGCTATTGTTTTGCAATACAAACAAACAATAATGCAATTGTCGAAAAACACAGACACAAATGCAGACACAAATAAACAAGTTTAAGTCTTAAAATTTTAAATTAAACAAAACAAATGACGAGAGAAACAATATCCAATTGAGTACATTACAGCAGCAGAGTAAGAAAACAAAAATTTGCTTACAAACGTTTATGATGTCTTGACAACAAGGCACTGGCATACACCAAATGACACTGGCACTCAGCATTTATATTATGGAGAATAGAAAAAAATCCTGTCAATATAAAAATTTAAATAAACGGAAACGGAAGTTGCTTTTGACACACGCACACACCCAGGCTTATATACATATTTAAGCAAACAAACATATTTCCAGCAGCATATCAACACAAGAGTTGTTAAGTGTTCGTATGTGTATGTATTGGGTCCGCAATCTAACGTTTTTTTTTTCAACTAGTGCTTATTTCGTGAATGGTAACACTTAGCTCATGTCTGATTTGACAGATAATTAGTTTTATCCTTCCGCTGAACGAATATGGTTGTGTATACACTTGAACAACGCTGGGAAATATTGCGACATTACTTTGAAAATCATGGTAATGTTGTAGAATGTGTGCGAAAATTGCGTACGGATTTTGAAAGAAGAGAAGCACCGTGAGCTCCGTATGTGCGTTATCTTGTGAAAAAAGTGAAAGAAACTGGCATCCTCAACGATAAACCAAAGCGTGAAAAGCCAAAAACAGTGCCTACACCCGAGAATATTGCTGCTGTGACAGAAAGTGTGTGTGAAGCGCCATCAACATCAATTCACTGTCGTTCTCAACAATTGAACATTTCGGAGACATCATTGAGACGAATTTTGCATAAAGACCTTGGTATGACGCCATACAAAGTCCAATTGGTTCAGGAGTTGAAGTCAGTTGACCATCCAATGCGTTTTCGCTTCGCTAAGTGGGCCTGCGATCGACTTACAGAAGATCATCTTTTCAGATGAAGCTCATTTTGATCTTGGCGGGTATGTAAACAAGCAAAATTGTCGCATTTGGGGCACAGAAAACCCGCACGCATACATTGAAAAGCCGACGCACCCAAAACGAGTCACTGTTCTTCGAAAATGAGCAAGGAGTGGCCGTTACAGTCAACGGCGATCGTTATCGGGCCATGTTGAACGATTTTTTGTTCACAAAAATTGAAGAGGAGCAGATTGGCAACATTTGTTTTCAACAGGACGGCGCTACGTGCCACACAGCCGAAGCTATACTCGATGTTTTGCGCCCTGTTTTTGAAGATCGCATTATCAGCCGCAGAGCTGTTGTCGTTTGGCCACCTCGGAGCTGATATTTGACACCGTTGGACTATTATTTGTGGGGTGCCGTCAAAGATAAGTGTTACGCCGACAACGCCAGAGACAATTGACGCTTTAAAGAACAATATTCGTGAAGCCATTGGTGAAATACAGCTGCACACAATCGATAATGTGCTTAAAAATTGGACCGATCGTGTAGGCTACTGCATGGCCAGCCGAGGCAGCCATTTGAATGAAATTATTTTCCATTATTAACCGGAAGGTTTGTACTTTCAAATAAAGAAAGAAATTTGAGAAAATATTCAGTAGTTTTTTTAAAGCATTTTCAAAAAAAAAAAAGTTATTTGGCGGACCCTTTATATATGTGCGTTTGTATGTTTGAACGCTACAGAAATTTATTTCATTTGTTCTGTATGACTTCTGTTACGAATTTTAAATTGAATTTTCTGCAAACGTATGCGTATGCCTTTGTGCATGTGTGGGAGTCTCAAATGTTTGCATTTGTATTGCATATTTTTGTTATTTCTCTATGAGTATCATCATTCACAATTGAAGTACAAATTTCATATTTCGTTTTTCTCTTCAAATTCCCTTTTCTACTACGTTTTCTATTTTCTGTTTTTTTTTTTCTTATCCTTTCTCAGGGATATGAAATAAGGAAGTTAAACTCGTATTATAAGAAATGCATATGTATGCGTTTTTTTTTGATGATCTCTTTCAAACGTAGTACCTGTTTATTTATTTATACACAAGTGCATGTATAACTATATATGGATATATGTGTTTGCGTTTAGCTGACATAATGTAAGCTAAATAATGTTTACAAACATGAGTACTTTTTTATTTACAGAAAAAGTTTTAAAACGACAAACATATTGGTTTGTGAAGACAAATGTGACAGGAAGAAGTTGAATCCATATTAAGTCACTAGTCGTCAATAATTTTCCTCCTTTTAAAGGACTCCGTACATGTAAAGACAAATGAAATTATCAAAAGAAATTCGTTTCTTCAAAAAATTCAGATCAACTGCACGCATATGATTTTAATTCAAAATTGAGGGGAATTCTTGTTCGCCTTAACTCAAGCAATTTAACTCTGCTTTGATTTGTCAATTTATGTTTATTGATGCGTTGCATGTAATTGTAAAATTGTAAAATTTCTTCATCTATTTTTTTCTATGCAGCAAAACTTGATTTCTTTATTCAACACTTGTAGGGAAGATTTTAAATGAAATTTTGTTATGGAATGCAAGGAATATCAAAAAATATCTTTAAAATGTTCGTCTTTTCATTTGTCTTTAAAGTTTGCATTACAAGGCTTTTGATGGAAATATATGATTTCCTGTGAAGCACAAAATCTCTGGCTTTCTTAACTTATTTCCTAGAGCATACTGTCATTAGTTTGTTTCTTGTATACATGGACAAATCAGCCACAATTCCAAGGCGGGAAAACTTGAGTGAGACACCCAAATGCTTGAAAAAGTATCCCCAAATTGGGACTCATATAAACATTTAAACAAAAATATACCAACAAAACACCAGCATAAAACAAATTATAAACAAGTAAACAAAAATGCAAACTGAAAAAGGGAGACCTTACGATATGCGCCAACTACAGGGGTATGCTTGCGTACGCTGACGACATTGACATCATAGGGCGTACCAAGCGAGATGTTACTGCTGCCTTTAGTGCTATTGAACGGGAGTCTACTAAGATGGGTATGGCAGTAAATGAGAGCAAAACAAAGTATATGCTATCGACAAGTAGAGACGTGCGGCGTATTAATTTTCAGATTACGGCCGATAACTATAATTTTGAAACAGTCAAGGAATTTAATTATCTTGGCTCCGCCGTTACCACCAAAAATGATGTCAGTCTGGAGATCAAGCGCACGATCACTCTTACCAACAGGTGCTACTATGGTTTCAATAGGCAATTGATTAGCAGAGACCTCTCTCGTACGACAAAACTAATACTCTACAAGACGCTCATTCTTCCCGTGCTTCTTTATGTCGCAGAGGCATGGACTCTATAAGGCACCAATGCAGCGGCCTTGAGAGTATTCGAGAGAAAAGTAAGATCTTTGGGCCAGTGCGAGTTGGCGATGATTTCCGTATCCGATCCAACAGTGAGCTGTATGAGCTTCTCAACGACATTGACGTTGTACAGCGTATTAATATCCAGCGGCTGCGCTGGTTCGACCATATCGTTCGAATGGAGGAGGATGCTCCGGCGAGGCGGGTATTTGATACGGAAATCTGCGGAAGTCGGCGAACAGGACGACCTTGTATCCGTTGGAAAGACCAAATCGAGGAAGACCTGTCATCGATTGGTGTGACCAACTGGCGTAGGCGCGCAAGAAGCAGAGGCGCCTGGAAGGATGTGTTGCAGCAGGCCGAAATCCATTAAACGGGTTGTTATGGCCAATTAAGTAAGTAAGTAAGTAAGTAGGTAAACAAACAAGCAACAACAAACACTACAATAATAAATGTAAACAAAATGCACAAACAATAATAATGAAATAACGTTGTTAACATTTATAGAGATCTCGAGAAGGTGAAGCCATGAACATTCGAACTCAAGAGCATTCATCAGCCTGTTTACGTTGCACACTAAGTTACTAAAAGTTCATTCAGTCTTGTGTGAAGAAGCGGTGTGTTTGAAGAGAGTATTGTTAATGCTATCCTCACTGTAGAAATCAGGAAGGCACACTTTAAAGTCGATTCCGAACGACAGGTTTTTGAGAAACCTTCCATGGCAATTTTTATTTATTCTCAGAATTTTTGCCAAAAATCTGCTGAGAGCACGTCATTGAAGAAATATTTTTTCATATTTCGTTTTGTTGGAGATGTCTGGCCTGAGGTTTGAATCGTGGTCTCGCGTCTAATAAGCCAATACCTACTACACTATGGTATCTATATAATTTATTCGGTTTCGGTCTCATAAAATAAGCAGTTTTTTATATGGTAAGCGCAATTCACATCTCGTCGTAAAGATGGGAAAACTCTAGAGTATCGATTGCTTATACTTGTAATAAATTTATTGTGTAAGAATATTTCACAATAAACATCTAGAATTTGCTAAAAATTTAGAAATTTTAAGTCATATGCCTACCTCATCAGAATTTCTTAGCTTATGCATTGCAGAAAAGCATTTTATTCAGGCAAATTGAAAATACAATTCGTGCAGCCAGCATAATATGTGAGAGAAAAACTATTTCCAAAAGAATTACAATTTTTTTCAGAATAATCTTTTGGAGGAAAAAATAAATTCTTATCTTAAATTATATACAAAAAAAAAAAAATTAATAAATAGTAAAGCAAAGTGACATTTTAATATTTAAAATTCGTTGTTATTATATGAAGTAGTATTGCTAATGTGGTAACTTTTTTACAAAAATTATCCTTCAAATTTGAAAAAAAAAGAAACAAATAATTAATTTTTGATTTTAGGAAGTTGGCAACAAAATTTGATAAAATTTAATTTCATTTTCAATTTAAACGGTTTTCTAACCTACAATCAGTAGCTTCTAAGTCATACTTATAATGCCACATATAATAAAGACCTTGTAGTTGCATTAAGTTGCAATGAAACACAGTCCGTACCTTTTTAATTTTGGGAAATCTATAACCAACCAATTTTCTTCCAATTTGGAACTGGGAAATTAAAGTGGGAAGCAATTCGAAGTTAAATTCACTGATTTATTCAGTCATTGTCTTGCTGAATTGTATTGTGCATAAGTACTTAAGTACTGTAACGAGACGACTCTAAATTTATATCCGTACTTTTATAAGAATCATTAAAAATAAGCAACATTTCAGCCACTTGGAACTTAAAAGGTTTACTTTACAAGGTTATCACTTTCTTGGGTTGCTGTAGTCTAAATGGTAATATAAATTCTAATATAATGAAGAAAATAAATATTTCTTTTAGCGATAGCCTCTCACTAGTCTTCTGGTAAAAGCTTTAAAGTATACATTGCCATGAAAGAAGTCGCCGTGGTCTAGTAGGTAATGTATTGGCTTATTAGACATAAAGCCAGGGTTCAAACCCCAGGCCAGACATCACAACACAATACAAAAAGTATTTCTTCGGCTTCTTCCTCTCAGCATATTTCTGGCAAAAACTCTGAGAGTAACTAAAGATGCCATGAAAAGTTTCTCAAAAATCTAACGTTCTAAGTCGACTTTAAACTGTAGGTTCTGCTACTAATATATAAAATTAACACACACAATATAAGTGGTGAGAGAAACTAGGTCGTAATCCTGACTGAAGGCTTGTAATGACCTATTATGTATGTATGTATGTATGTAATCCAATTAAAGGCTTACGGGCTTATTTGTTTCAGTACCCTTTTTGAGACCATATGAATTTCACAAAGAATTTCCGCCTACTTTCCGTTTTTTAATTTATTTTGTTCCAGTTAGTTCTAGGATAATATGGCTACCATACATCGTTGCCAAAAAAACAACGCCCTCTGGTGGGATATAGTTAAGAATTCCATTAACGCTAGATGAGCGGCTTAGGATACGGCCAAAACCTGAAGAGATCTAGAAAGAAGGCACACGGAATGCCTGTTTAGACTCCAAAGAAGTGATTATTTTAGTTATTACTGGACATTGCGTTATGGGCAGTTAAGCAAGGTGCATCGGCCTTACACTTATGGCAAATGACTTTTGCAGAGATGAGAAAGGGGACGAGATTGTTTGTCACCCACTGGTTGCATGCCAAGTATTATGTTTACTACATCGATAATAATATATTCGAACAATCAATGATGCTGCTTCATTTCCAATTAAAATTAATTTTCAATTGAAGAAAGCTTACAAGACTATGTTAAAACAGAATAGTTTCTGCATGATTTATAATACAAGAGGACAAACTGTTTTTCTTCGTTTAATCGAATGATCCTCCAAGGAGTATTCTCACTGGCCACTGCTCTGTTTTAAGACAAGCAAATAGAGACGATAAATGTATGTATTGCCATGAAAACGTTCAATCTGACGTTCGTAGTCAATGGCACTAATAGATAACGCAATGCACCTCAACACAACACAACAGCTGCCTTAGAAGCTACGACACAAACATAACTATAAAGCAGTGAAATAACCAATAATGTAGGTCTTGAAAGTAATTTCTTATTGCTTTCCTCTACAAGCCAAATTGGCAAACTTTAAGCCAACCCTCTTAAAAATACTTTCAAAAATTACTTCATTGGTATTCTCAAAATTAATAATTTCTCACACAATACAACATTTGTTCTTTTTTTCATTTACCACAGAGCTATTGTAACAATAAACCTGTAAAGACCTACTTTCATATTAACCAATACAAACAAAGAATATTCATTGTAAAAACACATAATCAAGGATTAAATTTTACTCACTCACTCACTTCTACAATAAGTCGTTTGCTTAAAAATTCATTGAAAAAAAAGAGAAAAGAATAAAAAAACGAAGAGAAACACATAAAAACTTTCATTTATTCTTTTGGTAAACTTATAATGAAATAACCACAATTACAACAAAAAATAGAAAAAAACAAGAAATAAGCCGTACTCTTTTACAAATACATGCACACCCGTACATGCATACATATGTATGTAAGAGTATAGTAAGGGCTTCTCTTATGGTAGCAATAGTAGTAGTAGGAGTAGTAGTCGTAGTAGTACTGTGTGGTAGTTTTGTTTTTTTGAGATTTACAAAGTCAGACTAAGAGATTAAATGTTCACTTTACAATACTTTGCTCATGCTGTACAAATACATACAAACACACACACACACAAAAACTATTGCAATTACAAATTCGTATATTTGCAATATTTGTTGCTGTTGTTGTTGTTGTTGTTGTTGTTGTTCTTGCTTAAAACCTTAAACAAATAGAAAAACTGTTTAAAATCTGAGATTAAAAACTTAATAATTAAATAACCTAATTTTTGTTAGTGTTGCTTTTGTTGTTATTGTTGTCAGCATTTGTTTAAAATTGCAATTTTTTCTCTTGCAATTGTTTGTGCATCTCCACAAAGTTTAACAATATGCCTTTATAGCCTTGCGGTCTTTATTCCTGTGCTTATATGTATATGTGTCTCTCTCTCTCTCTGTTTATGTGTGTTGTACTGTGGGTGTATACGTTTAATAGATAATTGAAGTTTCTTTAGTTTTTTATTGAAAAAAATGAAACTCAAATGCAATCTCAATTTCTTATATTTCTTGTAATAAAATTTTTTTGTAGTAGCACTAGCAGTTGTTGTTATTGTTGTTGATGTTTTTGTAGTTTGTAATTAAATTTTACGAAACATAAAAATGCCTTAAAGCGTACACAATTTTATACTTTATAAATACCAAAGAACATATTCGTTTATTAAACTTTAAATTGAATTGAAATTAAAAAAAAGAAATTTTGACAATAAAAATCAATTTTTTTTACTTGGTACAAACACACAAACTTACGTCTATGAAGGATGTTAAAAAGGATTATTAAAAGTAGCTTATAAAAGTAAATAAGTTATAAAAATTAGTTATGAAGAGTACAATAAAACTGAAAAGTCTAGCTGGAGACAAATATTTCAGTCGGCTTTTTCTGTTGATATACCAAACAGAGGTAAGAAATAAAGAAGACTTAAAAGCATAACAACCTTTCCAATATATTAAGAAAAGCATTTCTTCAGATCTATATTACAGGAAAGTTTGGTGGAGAGCTTTGCCAGAAGACTAAGGCTCCAATAAGATCAAAGTTTAATGACATTGTGATATTACCACTCAGTATTCAAGCTAAAGGTTAACATTCTCTAGAGAAAAGCATACCGATTTCAAAATAATTCTCGGTAACGCTATAATCCTCGAGCCTAAGTTGACAGAGAAATTGCACATGTGATGAAAGATAGTCTTTCTTCTTTTTCACAGATCCACAGCTTCTGCAGATGTCATTCGGTGGAATGTCAGGCCTCTCTTACATACATACATAATTGGTCATAACAACCCTTCTGGTAGGATTACGATTTAGCTTCTCACACCAATTATTTTGTATGTGTGAATTCTCTATATAAGTGGCGGAACCTCCAGTTTAAAGTCGACTCCGAACGACAGATTTTTGAGAAACTTTTCATGGCAATTTTATTTACTCTCAGAGTTTTTGCCAGAAATATGCTGAGAGGAAGTCGCCGAAGAAATACTTTTCGTATTTTATTTTGATGTCTGGCCTGGGGATCGAATCCTGGCTTTTCGTCTAATAAGCCAACACACCACGTACTATACCACGGCGACTTACAAGCAGCTCGATAAAGCTATAATCCTTGACAGAGAAATGACACATGTGGTGAAAGATAGTCTCTCCTCTTTTTCTCAGATTCACAGTTTCTGCAGATGTCATTTGGGGGAATGGCTGGACATCTCTCTAACATACATACATAATTGGTCATAACAACCCTTCTGTCAGGATTACGATCTAGTTTCTCACACCACTTATGTTGTATGTGCGAATTTTCTACATAAGTGGCGAGACCACCAATTTAAAGTCGACTTCGCACGACAGGGTTTTTGAGAAATTTTTTCATGCCAAATTTATTTACTCTCAGAGCTTTGGACAGAAATCTGCTGAGAGAGGCAATTTCCGAAGAAATATTCATTTATTTGTTAGAGATTGCCTGCCCTGGGATTTGAAACATAGCCTCACATCTAATCAGCCAACACACCACCTACTAGACTGCGGCTACTTCATGAACATTCATTTATCATCTCTATTGGCTTGTCTTAAAATAGAGCAGTGGCCAAAGAGAATAATCGTTGGATGATCATTCGATTAAACGAAAAAAAAAACTGTTTGTCCTCTTGTATTATAAATCATGCAAAAACTATTCTGTTTTAACTTAGTCTTGTAAACTTTCTTCAATTGAAAATTAATTTCAATTGGAAATGAAGCAGCATCATTTATTGTTCGGATATATTATTGATGTGGTAAACAACAAGGTGTCATTTTTTCTTACATAGTACTTGGCCAGTGGGTGGCAAACAGTGTCCTCCCTTTCCTCATTGCGCCTAAGGCCAATGCGCCTTGATTGACTGCCCATAACGCGATGTCCAGTAATGACTAAAATAATCATTTCTTTGGAATTTCCGTGGGCCTTCTGTCTAGATTTGGTCAGGTTTTCTACATCGTTCTAAGCCGCTCATCTGAAAGCCGTTGCTTTCTGACAACGGTAGATGGTAGGCGCACTATCCTAGACCAAGCTGGAACAAAATAAATTAAAAAAACGAAAACAAGGCGGCAATACTTTGTGAAAGCTATATGCTGTCAAGAAGGGTACTGAAACAAAGAGCTCTTCAGCCTTTAAAGGAATTCCCATCTGGAACTCACAAGATATGAATGCCAAACCAATATGCTATCTCGTTGACACGTCTACAACAGCTATATGCACTCCAGAAATTCACTTCCTCGAAATCCAGTGCCCTGATAACCGCTTGATTATGAGGAAGTATGATAATATCTTTTCCGGAGGCATTGACCGTCTTCTGTAAATCTTGCCGTAGCCTGACTTGGTGATACTTTAGCTTGGAATATACTCCAGTTATCCGGTGGCCTTATAGATTTAGCTATGCATGCCGACTGCGAAAAAGTACCTAACGGGCCGCTGGCCCATTAAAGTCCTCAGATCATAACATATACCAAACAGTAATTTTTCCGAATACAATGGCTTGACCTGGCATTCTTTGTGGTAACAACCTAGTCAAATATGAGCTGTAAGTCTGTTTAGCTAGCAGCAAATCCGCATATCTAGGGCCTTATGAATGGTCATCTGTTTTAAATTGTTGAATGAGTTGGAGTTTATTTGATTTGAGGTACAATTCTAAGAGCAAAACAAGCCGTAATAAGCCCCATTATTGGCTCAATTTCTGACAACATGGATTAGAGAATTCTGTCGGGTCTCTTACCTCAAAAAAACTTTAATTTTAAGTATGAACTAAGAAATTTCTCCATTCTTAACTTTAACTGTTACATCTGAGTGTGTGTAAGTTGCTGATGAAATAACATAATAAAACTATAAAGTTACAGCAGCCCATTTCAATGTAAGCAGAGAAGAAAAAAAACAGCTATCCTTGTAATACATGTTTTAAACGCCTTTTACAGCGTACGTATGTGCAGTAAGTAACCCGGTTTTAACAGTGATA
Organism: Sarcophaga variegata; assembly: GCA_932273835.1. NCBI lineage: Eukaryota > Metazoa > Arthropoda > Insecta > Diptera > Sarcophagidae > Sarcophaga > Sarcophaga variegata. The sequence goes on from OW026361.1 coordinate 115,470,976, forward strand.
GTGTATGAGACTTTAAAATTTGGAATTTTTAAGCTTGTAACACATGTACAGTTCCTTAAAGGAATTAAAAGAAGAAGTATGTCATAAAGTCTCCATAAAGTCTAGTGGGTAGTGTGTTGCCCCATTAGACGTGAGGCCACGATTCCAAACTACAGGTCAGACATTGAAAAAATATTTCTTCAGTGACTGCCTCTCAGCAGATATCTGCCATAAACTATGAGAGTAAAAGAAATTGTCATGAAAAATTTCTCAAAAATTTGTCGTTCGCAATCGACTTTCAACTGTAGTTCCCACCTCTCATGTATAAAATTAACACACACAGCATAAGCGGTGTACGAAGCTAGGTAGTAATCCTGAACAAAGGGTTGTGATGACCAATAACTTCAGTTATGTATGTCATAGCAGCCATTGTTAAAAAATTTTGTTTTAAGTGTGTTTAGTTACTGTGGAATAGATCTCTACCCTATAACAATGCACAGTATCTTGAAATATTTTTTCATCCTCTTAAACCACTGCATTTTACACCCCCTCCTACATTTACTGCCCTAATCCCTTATACAAGTTATGCATTCTTACACACGAGCACATTTTTGTTTTTTTTTTAATTTCATATTCACAAAAACAAATTGCGAAAAGTAAGTACCTGAGCTTGTAAACTAATTAAGATGATTAGAATCTCTGTGAGAGAGTTGAATACAAATGTAGACCATTCGGCAGACACCTGCATGGGTAAAACTCAGTAGCTTCATATGCATAAGCCATAAAAAAATATGAATGAAAACCCAAACACTTCTTAAGTATTGAAAAATATGAAAACTTTTCCCTTTCAAATGTAAAACAAAAACTAAATGGAAAAAAAAGAGAAAATGTACCCGAAGCTTTCAAATTAAGAAATTTCCACAAATTTTCTAAAATAACTTCATTAAGAGTCGAATAGAAAATGTATAAATTTCCACAAATTGACTTTTACAATGGCAATGTGTTCCAATACAATATGAGAAATGAAAATAGACAAGAAAGTGTTGAAAAGTGAATTGAAATGAACAATAAACAATCGAAAGAATAAATTCAAAATTTTTCTTTCTAATCTTTATAGAAAACTAGAGCAAATGCATGTCGGAGGCCCCTTGCATTTTCTTTTTCAAGGCATCTGTAGTAATCGTTTTATTTATTTGAAGAGAAGACATGTGTTTAACACCAAAAGAAAAAAATAATGAAATGAAATTTAAAGTCGAAATAGAAATTTTAAATTTCTTGGAAATTTCATTAAAGAAATCATACTGCATTTGTATTACTGGAAACCAACAACAAACGAAAGAAGCAATAACTTACACACTTAATTGATCATTACAACCCTTCACTCAGTATCGCAACCTAGCGTTTCACAATACCCATGTTGTGTGTGTCAACAAGTGACGGGACCTACTTCGAACGACAAATTTTGGATAAATTTTTCACGGCAATTTTATTTAATCTCAGAGTGTTTGCCAGAAGACTGTTGAGAGGAAGTCGTCTAAGAAATATTTTTTCATGTTTCGTTTTGCTGAACTAAGGCATTACGTCTTATAAGTCACTACACTACCTACTGGACTACAGCGTCTTCATTATCCAGTAGAATTTCACGGACAACAGTACTGTGATTAAGCGAAAAGAAATGTTGGTTAATCGAGTGCCACTTACTAAAATCAGATAATTCCGTCAGGTATGTCAAGATCGGGGTAATAACACTTTAAATTAAATACAGTCTTTGTCTCCCCGAGGAGGTTGTCTAATGCATGCCTCTATAGTATATTAAGCTAGGCCTCATGAATTGAGATATCCCATAAAGAATGACATTTCGAGGAATATTTGAACTTTTTTTTTGAGGTACATATTCCCGGTATTTTCTCCCTATGCCCTAGCATCTAAATAATTTCCCGAAGATATAGGTGGCTTTAGATCTACATGACGTTTGATGATGATGATCGGAGTACATCAGTATATTCTAAGGAAGTATTCCACTACCACTGCTTAATAGCCATGAGCATATTCGCGACTTCTGCTTAAAAGACACTGCAATGACAGTAGCAAGCCTTTAGCTGGCATGGCGACTGGTTGGTCAGATAATTCACATTGGTAGCTGTTCCATGACTCGGTGGCATTCGCTTTCAAAACAGCTCCGCTTCCTTGATCAGTTCACATTATTCAGGATTACACTGAACTTATCAGAGAGCACACACACACTACAGATATCTAAAGTACCCACCTGCTGTAGTGAAGCAAATGCTTTTGAGCCACCTGTAAAGATTCCATGACCGACTAGTGAAGTATCCACGCCTTGCCATTGCTATCTACATATGTCCTCTGACAATATAATCCGGAAAAACTGAGGCTCAAGTGGTTTACATGTCAAATTCGTCAATCAAAACCCGATAATTCCACAAGCAAGTCACATGAGTGAACTCTCTATCTTATCGCAAGATCCACTTCAAATAATCTCAGATAAGTTTGTAAGCACCAGACACTTAATCACCACTACCTCCTGAAATATCAGCTACCACAAAGTCTAAGGAGTCTCCTAATGCTTCGCAATAAGGTCAAATTAACTTTCTTTTACTCGCTATCTTAAAGGCCTCACTTAATATTATGGAGTCAGTTGTATATACAATACTATGCATACCTTAGACCCCATGGGTCCTTGAAATTATATCGTACTTTCGGGTAATAACCCCAACTCCTATTCATTGCATTTCTAACAGAATAGCAGGCATTGGGTCCTTTCTTCATTATCTACAAGGTGGTTTTTTAAATTAGAGTTTCCTGTCTAGAAAGACATCGAAGTAAGCCTTAGCTTACTAATAAGATACGTAAGCTCAAGTCGTCGTATTCTAGTAAGTAGTGAGTTGGCCTATTAGACGAGAGGCCACGCTTCAAGCTCCAGACATCAGAGGCCAGACATATCCAATAAAACGGAATATGAAAAACTATTTCTTGGGCGGCTTCCTCTCAGCAGATTTCTGACAAAAACTCTGAGAGTAAATAAAATTGCCATGAAAAGTTTCTCAAAAAATCAGTCGTTCGGAATCGACTTGAAACTGTAGGTCCCGCCACTCATGTATAAAATTAACACACAACATAAGTATTGGGAGAAGCTAGGCCTTAACCCTTACTGAAGGGTTGTAATGACCCATTATATATGTATGTATATCGCCATGATTTCATCGTGATCCTAGCCACGAATAGCAATCAACTTTCATTTCCTCAAACTCAATGTGTCTCTGGAGAAATTTCATTTCTTTCGACAAGCTCCACCTACATTCTGTCCTGTTTTGTTCTGTTTTAGTTTATAATTCTGTCCATTTAAGGTAGATTAGGATCTTAACAATCTCATATAAAATAATTCAGTGTTAAAACTAATGACAGAAGTAATATCATATAGTATCCGACTCTTACGAGAAATTCCGGTTTCTACCACCAATTTAAACTATTCATGTCTATAACCTCACATATAATCCTTAGACTATGAAATATACTACAACAGTATATCGTAGTGTATTATTGCAACCACACTGATAATCGTTGTATGCGGGGTAAAAATAAATTTTTAAATTTAATTCCTTTTTTTTTTAAGACAATTTCCCTTGTATGCATGTATAAATTTATTTTATTCTTATCTGTGGTTGAACATAAATTTACGAACACACAAACAAACAATTAAGCCATGTTTTATTACCATTTACAGCAAGAGAAAAAACAATTTTTTTTTTTTGGTTGTAAAGTTACAAGTTATTACAAAATCCCCCACACACACACACACATTTAAAGTATTTAAAAATTAAAGTGAAAAATTATTTAAATTTTATGTTTTCAAGAAAACCATCATATTCAATTAAATTCTTGTGGTAAATCGTCTCTTAAAAACTGGGTAACTGGGTTACCATATCTTATACAACCAACCCCCTGCTAAGCGTATGAGTGCTGCGAACAAGTAAATGCTCATTAAGTATACGCCTCAATGGCACATTATAATGGTTTTTAAGTAAATCTGCTGCAGTCTTAATATGTTTTATGATTATTTTATACAAATAATATGGTTATTTTTCTTCTTCTTCTTCTCGTTTTTTTTATTTTTTTATTTTTTTTTAATGTACATACCTTACTTACTGACATAGAAGGTAGTAGAAGTGCTGGAATATTTCGTACTTTTTTTGTGTAAATCCTTGATGTGTGTGAGATTTTTTTTTGTTATTTTAGAATTTTTATTGAAAGTAATAAATTAAATTGAAATTGTTTGTGAAATGTTTGCTTATAAGTGCTTTAAATTGAAGCGCTTTATACAGAACAACTTAGTTATTAATTATTAAATAATTTTTGAAGCTAATTTGAGGTAAAAATTTTTATTTTAACCCTTAAAAGAGATGTTTCTACTAAAGAACTCCAGTTGTTCTACTCGTGGCATGGTCTTCCAAATGGAAAAGCTACAAACAATTACAAAAAAGCTCTTTTTCTTCTTAAATCCTGTCGCTTTCAGATATGACTGAGACAATGTCATCGATGCTGTTCAAGAGATGGAAATTGTGGTTAGAGTAACAGCAATAGGCGGATCCAGTAACTGTTTAACAGTCCTCTGGACCTTCTAGACTCATTGCTGTACTATAAAACTCACTAACAATAAAGGGAAGTCGTCTAAGTCTAGCAGGTAGAATATTAACTTATTAGACGAGAGTTAGTGTTCCAAGTCCCAGCTCAGATATCTCAAACAAAGAGAAATGTTAAAAAAGTAATATTTCTTTCGACGACTTCCTCTTAAACGTCTTCTGGCACTCATACCTCCTACACTCATATACAAAATTAACGTACACTCACAACGGACCATCTAAGTCCTGACTTAAGTGTTGTAATGAACAATTAAGAAGAAGAGGAACCACTCTTTGAAATACGAGGATTAAAGGCTCATCGAAATCTGAATTTCGTATTCATCGATAGAGGAACTTGCGTGCGTTTTTCGAGCGGAAAGTTATGTTATCAAAATATTTACACAATTGAAATTGGACAAACGGTTCACCCCATAGGGCAGAGCAATATTATCTTTCAGTCCACTTAGTACATACATATGCTTACTGATATAAATACTGTTTCAAGGTATGAGGCTGTCTGACCGTCGTGTGAAGTCCATTGTTAAATATAGATTCTCTGGGGGTTTCCGAATAATTTATTTGAATAGAACTTCTAGGCATTGAATAGGTTTGTTAACTTGGAACACATATGCGAACCTGTAATGCTGGAGACCACTAGAACACGTTACCATCGCTTTCGTCCCTCACTTAAGTCTGCCTGCCAAAACGTCATATTTGTACAGTTTCGTCTATTATCACGTCTATGTCTCAATGCATGAGACGTTCATATTAATGATATTTATATTTGGATATCACAAAAATAACACCCTAGAACCACGTGAAAGTCTCGGTTCAATGTCTATGGTCTAAGTATTCAGATTTTTCCATAAATAAATCTTTATACTATTCTAGTTGAATACCCGTCATAACTTGTAAGTTTTCTGCCGTAAGTGTGTGTTTGTATGTGGGTAGTCAAATGTCATTTGCATAATTAACGTCAAACAGGCGTCTTTATATTTTTCATTACGTTTTCAATTCTTTCAATTCTTACAATCAAAAATACATTAGTAGAAGGGTAGCTCTGCCTGCTATTTTGTCAAATAATTTTGCTTCGTAGAGGCCTTAACTGGCAAAGCTGTAATCCGTTAGGTAGAGATTTTTAGGTGCATTATTATAAACTTTGTTAACAAGAAAGGGCCTCAAATCTTTCGATAGATCCTTTTTCGAAGTAAATAAACACCCTTAAAAATCTTTATTTCTCAAAAATTTTAGGATCCTAGAGAACTTTTAGCATTTTTCTCCCGTATCTGAAAATCACTTCATCGGGGCCATTAAAAACATTTTGCCCTTATGTTATCTCGTTCATACATCTGAAAATCACTTGGCAAGAGAAGTATTTCATATCACCTTCGTTCTTTCAAAAAGTCTATTTCAGCGTACATACATATATATTTGTATTGCAATATTCGAAGCTGCCATATAGTCTATCATACAGACAGTATTTATCTGCTGTAAATAGCTTTTTCCCGTTTCTTAATATTTAAATAAACATTATTTTACATGGAAAATTGTATTAATAATTCATATTAAGCGTTCAAGTTGAGCACAGAAGACACGAAACAATGTATCAGTAACACCACTTGACTTTGTTATCCTTCGACAAATATTAAAAAGCAACAGTTCGTAAACGTAATTTAATATTTTTCCTTCAATTTCTAGGTATAGAAAAAGAAAGAAACAACAACAACAACAACAACAATAATTTAATATGTCAACGATATTGATAATGCACGGCATACAAGGAATATCAACAGAAACAACAAGCAAAAGCTGGGAAACTGGCATTATTAGCTATTAGCATCACAGGCAGTGGCATCAGCAGCAATAACACCAAAAATATTAAAAAAAAAACCATGCCATACTACATACATCAAAAATACACCAATAACGTAAGGATGTATTGGTTGCATGTTTATAGAGACTACGGTGTTGCCATATGTATATGTATGTATTGAAGCATATGTGCGTGTTTGACTGGTCAGTTGAATGGTCGATGGTTTAGTGGGAATGTGAAATGGTTATACATTAAGCGAGTTTAAATTGTCTTCTTCAAATTCATTGGCATCTTCAAAAGAATCCTGATAACAGAATTCAAACTCGTATACAAAATTTAAATTGCATTGGCAAGACTACATACATATGTATGTATACGTACAATTACAAGGGCACAAGGAATATGGTGTACGGAAATAACTGGAAATACCAAAGAGGCCAGTTTTGCAAAATTTAAGTGAAGTAATGTAATAAAGATCGTATGAGGCCCAAGGCCAGCTTTTGATAATGGTCCTTTCCATTGTCAATCGGAGAATTAGTATGATAAGCTATTGCAATAGACGTATCATTCCAATATTCGATTTACTCATCTCGTCTTTCAGACGATTTCCATTGAAGAAGTCTCTGAGCCTCTGAGCCTCCTTTGTAGTTATCTGCCACATTATTTTCTTTAGGCATAAGGAGACAGGCATTAAGGAGTCATTCTCCCTCTCCACCTCGACAGTGACATATAACACCACAGGACTGTGAATACATGTAGTTTATCATGTTATAACTTAGTCCCTAGACTTACAGTCCAAAGATAGCTTGAAGCCTTTTCATAAAGCACGTAAAGGACTGTTTGAGCTCTTGTCCTCAAAGTGGGTATCTCTGTCGTCCTCTTTTAGGTAAATGCCATCTTCGTAGGTCGAATGGTATTCTCTCTTCTCTACACCATTCCCAACTAAACATCTTCGAATGATTTGTCCCGATTATTATGGAGATGTGGGCCACATACTCCAATAACTTGTCAATTATCTAAAAACCGGTGATTGCTTATGGAATCAAATAAAGTTTACGGCGCATCTCATAACAGGCAGAATACTTATGATATTTTTTATGCTCACTTCTTAGCTAAAAATCTTTAGGAAGAACTCTGCCTCTTAAATGTAATTTCCACGAAGAGTTAATTCATTCAAGCCATGATTTCTACATGTAAGACGTTTTGAAACCATTTCATGTTGAAACCGCGTTATAGATTTAATTAGTTGGCATCAGTAGTCATCAACTGCACGGGCTGTTACTACATACATTCACAATTGGTCATTACAAACTTCAGTCAGGATTATGACCTAGCTTCTCACACCAATCATGTTGTGTGTGTTAATTTTTATACTCGAGTGGCGGGACCTACAGCCTAAAGTCGACTCGCAATGACAGACTTTTTGAGAAATTTTTCATAGCAATTTTATTTACTCTCAGAGTTTTTTTTGCCAGAAATCTGCTGAGAGGAAGGCGCCCAAGAAATATTTTCATATTTTCGTTTTTGATGTCTGAACTGGTGTTTGAACCATGGCCTTACGTCTAATAAGCCAACACACTACCTACTAGACTACGGCTACGGGCTGTTATTACCTTCAATAAAATCTGATACTGAATGAATATTTCACGGCATATTTAAGAGCATCATTATGCGCTTCTAATTTTGGAATCCTTCTTAATGTTCTTCTGCAAGGTTAGGTAGACAGTCAACACTGAAAATAATAAACTTTTCTAACTACCAAATATCATTAGGATTCTCACATTTATTTAAAATACGATATGCCTAGCTTCCTAGCCTTTCTCAATTCGATTAAGGATCTTGATTTCCTCTAGTTTTCGCAATTCTGCGTTGAATGTTTTAATGATCTTTTTTATCTCATACCAGTTTCTCTATGACTGGGACCAACTCTGGTAGGTGATCACTAAATCTCAAATATTTTAACATAATAATTATAGTTCCTGACTATGCAGTTTAGTTTCTCCGGTATATTTCTACCCCTTAATGAGTGTACAATTTTCTGCCTCCGTATGGTTACTTATCTTACAAATTAGTTGATTTAACAACTATGACGTCATAGACCATCTTCCAAAATATTTTTGGCTTATAATGGAGTCTTAGGAATCTCCTGCTATAATGAAGTATAATGCATCATCATTATCAGATTCGTACAAGAGCATTGTGGTCGATCAGTTACTCAGGTATACTTAACGCCCATAGGGGATATGCCCAATTCAGAATGGTTGGAAGCATTTTTATTGCAATGCAGCACCTATTTAAGTCTCTAATCAGTTTCTTGGCATCGACAAAACCAATCAAAGTAGCCGAATTCGGATTAGAGCCTTCTAAACTACTTTGTTCTGGAGAAATTTAAGTATTCATACGCAAATATTTATACGGCAGCCTATTGGATAGAAATTTATGTGACTGAACGATCTTTCCTACAATCTTTCCATATGTCTCAAAAATTACTTACCACCATGTATTTTCATTTCTTTTTTTTTTCAACATATCCTACAGCTCATACCATAGCCGGTAGTCACAAGCCAATTCTCAATGTATAACTGCTTTCAATCCAGCTGCGTCATGTGGCGCAAGGCGTTTATAAAATTAAAATGATTAATATTTCCCCAGTGGATCTCAACTCATAAATTTAATACTCGTTCTCAATGTAAACATATTAATTTTACTCATAAAAACCAAATGCAGTAGGCAGCAAGCAGCAGGCAAGCCCCGGCTTGGTAGACAACAAAAAAAAAGAAAAAAATTCAGCCGACCAGCCATTGATTCATTCATCCTGCGAAACAACCAACCAGCCGTAGCAGTGTAATGGGCAACCAAGCAGCCATTTATTTAAACGATTTAAATGGCAAAAAGTGATGGGAGACAAGCAAGTTATACGAGTACGTGTATGCAACTGCCACAACTGGCATAGTGTGATTTCACTATGATGTCCTTAAACTGCATGCATGTGTTGTTTGGAAGATTTTTAGCACAGGCAGAGAATGAGAGAGAGAAAGAGTAAGAGTAAGAGTAATTTTACATACTCATCTATGCAGCATGTATTAATGGGCATTTATGCATTGTCATGTTGCATGCCACACAATGTACATATTTTTTTGTGTTTATTTTTATTTCTTTGAAAATATATTTTATTTTTATTTATTTATTCATTATATTTATGCTCTTGCTGTTTGAGAATTTATTGCAGGAGAAAGTAACAGAGGCTGGGGGAAAGCGTGAGAGTAAGTATCGCCGAAACTATTATTCAATTTAAAGTGAAAAGAGTTAAACAGCAAAATGAAAATAAAAAAAGATTGTCATTGAAATGGAATAAATGCACTCTCAACATATAATCAGCAAATTTTCATTTTTAAAAAAGTAAATTATTTAATTGCCTGGCTTGCCTGATGAATGTGAAAATGATTGCAGGCTCTTATGAATGCACAAACGTTTAAGCTGTCCAAAGCATAGGCGGAGACATCAGTCTGCTCAGCCTGCCAAATAGCAACAACTAATAATTGTATGAAAATGGTTTATATTGGACAAGTAAATGGCGAAATGGATGGCTGAATGGAGGATGAAAGATTGAATGAAGGAATGAATGAATGACTGAATGCATGTATTAAGTTTGTCAACTGATTAATAATAAAGCGCGTTGGAGAGAAGACAAGTAAGGCATGACGTTATCATAAACCGTATAAACAAATGAGCATAAAATATATAAATTGGTTGTTAAATTATTTTTTACCATTGCATCTGCCTTATGGATCATGTGTTGAAGAAAGTATTGCTCTTTACGATGAATATAATTTATTATAAAATGAAGCATTAAACTTTATAGCTGAGCATTAAATAATTAACGTTTCAATAAAAGTCACTCAAATAGTAATTGGCGAGAAAAAGAAAAAGAAGACGTTTTTACTTATTAAAAACGTTATTAAAAACGTATAAAATATGAGCTCGTAGATTGCAAATAAAATAAAAATAAATTTGTGTTTAGTTTTAATTAAATTCTTTATTGTTCGCAGAACCCCGTGTGCCCCTGTTCACAACTTGATGTAAACAACAACAATTGTTTTGTTTGTTAATACTCTTTACACGCTTTTGAGTAAACAATAATAATTATTCGACAGACCTTTACAACGGAGATCTTCAAACCGCAATTATACTCTTCAAACACCGCGTCTTCACACAAGACTGACTGAATTTTTACAGACGCCGTTGCCTGCTTTGTCTTGCCTTTTATATCGCAGGGTAAACAGACTAATTTCTTGAAGGCAAATGTCTTCGTCTTCTCGAAATATCTATAAATGTAAACATGTTACTTCCATTTATTCTTACTTGCTGTTGTATTTCTGTTTACATTTATTTTTGGTAGTTTTTTTTTTGTTGTTGCATTTTTGTTTATTTATTTATCACTTCTTTATGCTGGTGTTTTGTTGGTACATTTTTGTTTACTTGTTTATCATGTAAATAACAAACAGACACACACGAAATACACAGTGCGGCGCAGAAGTGTGTTCACGTATTTACATTACAGATATTGTCATATTAGAGCATCATAAGAATGTACGCAGTGCTAATATTTGACAGAGAAAGGATAGCAAATAATACTAATTTACCGATTTCACAATTGGGCCAATCATTTCACTCACTTAGACGTATTTGGAATTTCGATTTACACCTGAGTGCATATGAAATTCAACTAACTGAACAATTAAAGCAGACAATCCTTGGAAACTTGGTTACTAAGCAACAGCATTTCAAGCCCGATTTTTCTAACAAAGCGATCCCAAAAGTAATTGTAATAAAGCCAATCCGCTCAGGAAAACTAACTCCGCATTCTGTTCCTGCTGATTTGTATTGTATGAAGTCTCCGTAGCCTAGTAGGTAGTGTGTTGGCTAATTAGAGATAAGACCTTGGTTCAAGCCCCAGGTCAGACATAAAATCGAAAATACCAAAAAATATTTCTTCGGCGACTTCCCCTCAGCAGATTTCTGGCAAAAACTCTGAACTCTCGTTCGGAGTCGACTTTAAACTCTAGGTCCCAACACTGGTGTATCGAATTAACACACCCAATATCAGTGGTGTAAGAAACTAGGTCGTCATCCTGACTGAAAGGTTGTTATAACCAATTATGTATGTATGTATGTATGATTTGTATGGAGCAACATTTTTTCCAAAATAAATATGAAGAAAGCTTTGCGTTCAATTTAGAGCGCTATGACCGTATGTTAGCAGACATTTAAGGGCTAAAGATTATGAACTGGATGGCAAGGTTCAAACAGGACGAAGGTTTATTTTATAACAAGTTTCCAAGAAGTTTAATTCAGTTCTGATTTAAACAGATTTAATCTTTTAAGGTTGGAGAATTTCAAGCCAGCACTCATTGAGTTATCGCTGAGATAGTGCCTAAAATATGTAAAAAAACGTCATTCTAATCATTACTTGAGTTTGTTTGAGTTTTTACTTTAAGTGCATGAGTCATTAATAGATAAATACGAGGCCTTCCATTAAACATATTCTAAGTACCAGAAATTGTATTATTACTACAGCATGTAAGCCAATATTCTCGATTGTATTTTCCGTAGCGATTACAATGATCATTATTATGATAATTTTTATAAAAAAATTTCTATTTCCATCATATTTCTACAGGAAACCATGTCTGCCTAGAATGTATGTACGTCTACCATATTATGGTTTTACAGCCAATGTTGTTACTTTTCGTTCATGTTGCAAAAAAGCTTATGTTAGTAAATTTACTGAATGAAAACATTGTTGACTCTATTGAATTGTAATAGATTTTCTTTTCTTTTTTTTCGATAAACAGAAACAACAAAAACTCTATTTTATATTCCATAGCTTCCTTTCTACTAGAAGCAGCAGTTTTTCTATTTTTTAATATGCTTTTATCCACATGCAGCATTTGTTGCGAAGTAACACTAACGTTTAACGAGTTTGAAAGAAAATTATTATTTTAGGAAGATCGGAATTGTTTTGCTTTCTAAGTGCTGGAAAGTACAACATGTAGGGCACTGTCCGGTCTTTCACAGTGATTAGGATTTGAAATTTAGGGACAAAACAAATAATCTGTGAAATGACGAGCGATTGTTCATCGTTTCTTTACATTCTCCTGTCTCTTACGAATCTTTGGAATTTTTTTGTACCAATGTCCTATTTTAGTTGGTGTTCCCTAAAACGATTGCTAACCACTATTCTTTGACTAAGAGAAATAAAATGGGTAGCAGTGGTTGAAGGATATTTTATTTGCTTCGAATAAATAGTTTTTCTAGGATTCGCATGTGCTTATAAAGTCACATGAGTTGAATGTCTTAGTATCTTCTCTAAAAACATTCGATGTTCTTCAACAATTTTCAATGTCACATGGTTGAAGTAGCCGTAGTCTAGTAGGCAGTGAATTATAAAAAAGTATTTCTTTGGCGACTTCCTTTCAGCAGATTTCTGGCAAAAACTCGGAGAGTAAATAAAATTGCCATGAAAAGTTATGCACAAATCTGTCGTTCGCAGTCGACTTTAAACTGTAGATTCCGCCACTCATGCATACAAATTAAAGCACACAACATAAGTGGTGTTGAAATTTTCACAGTATGTTCCTGTATGTCTGGAAGGAGTTATAGGCTACTTTTTATGTTGAAATAGGCAAATAAAATAAAATAAAATAAAATGAAAGAAATAAAAAAGTATGAGTGTTATTGTCTAACAAAATATTACGTACACGTCACCAGCTCTATGTAATGTTTTATACACGACAGTAATTGAAAAACGTCTATATATATAAAAGTGAATGTACGTTTATTTGTTTGTGGGTTTGTATGTTTGAAGTTTATAGGCAGCTAAACGGTTGGACCGATTTTCTTGAAATTTTAACAGTACCTTCCTGTATGTCTGGAAGGAACTATTGGCTACTTTTTATTTTAAAATTTCAAGTAGGCGAGGTGCCACGCCCACATAACCAATAAGTATTTAATGTCGCATATCTCATAAACTGCAACAGCTAGAGTCCTCAAATTTTGTATGGACGACTTTGACGTATATATGAACAAAATGGGCGGATTGGCTATAGTGGGCGTGTCACCTCCCATAGTCTACATATAGAAAAATGAATGTTTGTATCTTGTTATGATCTTTAGAAAATTGTTGCGAATGAACCCGGGTAGGTTTCTAAGTTGGTATGACCAATTTCCGGCAGCAGGTGCCACCGAAAATTACTTAAAATTAATTAAATCGGAAACTGTGCATTCTTTAACAAAGATGGCGTCACTGAAAATTATTTAAAATGAATGACAAGCAATTGGTCGACCTACACCCTAAGCGCGGAAGAAAAGAGCATAACGAGCCTCAGAATCAGACGAGCATTGAGACTGGAAAATCTTCGAGTATATGCCGCTGAGACCCGTTCGCTTGAACCACTTGAACAACGAGAAGTGAGATTAGAAACTGATCGAATGCGTACTACTCAGGCCCGTTCATCTGAATCATCAGGACAATGGGAAACAAAATCAATAAAATGATTCAAAATTAATTGGACATTTGTGTAATGTCTTCTCTTCAAATTTATTTTAGTTGGTGGCGCAGCCAACCAGCCACGCGCATGGTACAGCTAGTAAATACTAAAAGTTTGACATTCTTTTTGGGTATTAAAAAAATTACTCAGATTTGTTTTGTTTAAGAAACCTTATTTCCAATTTTCTTTTCAATTTCTTTCAATTCTCTTTACAATTTTCTCTTCTTGGGGAACTTGGGGCAAGTCTTTAAGAAGCTAAGTTCATGCATTTGATAACCAAAATCCATCAAGTTATCCTTTAGATACTGACCAAATATCTCAAAATGATTAACTGTTCCCAAAAATCCGGTGGCTTGTATTTAAATGCAACCGAACCGAAACCACTGAGAATATATGTCCAATCAAGGAGCTACGTACAGCTCCTAAGTACATTGTTTAGGGCATGACAGCTCACCAAGGTAATCTCAAAAACCCAAAACTAAAGCTCTCGTTACGTTTTTGATGCTTAAGAAATTCTGAGTGTTTGTGCAAACCTTTGTTTATTTAAATCATTGTCTTCCTTGATTCATACACTCACCAGAAGTGCATGGTGTACAGCTCTGCGGGTGATGGTTAAAATTTAAATTCACTTTAATAAACCCATCCGTATAGACAATATGAGTACATTATGAGCCAACTTTCTACAAAATGCTTTTGATGAGGCTAATGCCATACAATGCTCCTGCCTTACATGCATATATGCTTTATGACCGACTACTACTACTACTCTACTACTACTGACACACATGCTTACACACATAACACTTTAAGTAGAAACAGTTGTTTATATGTTCGTGTGTGTAAATACATACATATGTGTATATGTAGCATAAACACTACAGGCAGTTTGACCACAGGCATGGTTTTTGTTTTAATGCCTTATTAAGCAGTCGCATGAATGCAGGCATGCATGAGTAAGTGTGTAAAGGACTGTTTATGTGTGTTTGATTTTTTTTTTTTTTTTTATAAATTTGAGTTCATTTTAATAGTCTGCCATACAAAACATCAGCCAAACTATACGTATGTAGGTTGTAGGACTTGTCTGCAAATGTATGTTGCAAACTGTGGTAGTAGTTGAGTAGTGTTGTTGAATAGCTTACAGTAATTGCTGCAACACTGCTGACATTCTGGTGAATTTTTTTCTTTCTTTTCTTCTTTTGAAATGCTTGTATGAAAAGCAAAACCCTGTAAGGCTACTCATCTTTATTATGAATTGTCGTTTGAAACAAAGTTTGGCAATACATTCATACACACACTTTTATAGCTGCTTGCGATGCAACATATCAAATCACAACGCATCACATTATATATGCATCATTATCATCATTACATGCTGTTGCAATGTTAAATTGATGCTGAAATGTTAACATCATGCCACATAAGCATGAATGATGTTTGGAGTGATATTTGCAAAGATTTGGAACAACTCTTTGCGGCAAACGAAGCAAGATCGTTTTGTGAACAGGCTTCCTTTCAAATTTTATCTTAAGTGGCCTTATATAAAATATTTTGAGTTGATTCAAAACTGTTCTCGGATAGCCTATGCTTAGTTCCATCATACCAAAACTTATTTAGTCCAAAAGGATAATTCGGGAGTAGGGTCTCCTATTGCCAGGTTTGATGCAAAGAATGAATTCCAGCTTGAGTGAAAGAGTTTTAAAGAAAATCAAAAAGTTGTAAAGAAATGTGTTGAAAATTTGAAGTTTCGTTCCTGTCTACTGCTTTTACTACCGTGTTTGCGTTGATGGCAGTGTTGCAGCCTTATATGTGGCTAATGTTGTTTGTTTGAACATTCAAGAAATGGTTGCCATAATGACCTATGCTTGTGTATGTGTGCAATATTGTTTTTTTATTTTTGTTGTTGTTTCGTTGTTATTTTTTAATTAAGTTTTCCTTTTCTTTGCCAGTTAATCTCGTTGGTTTATTTGCTTTGCTGACTTTCTCATTACATTTCTTGCTTCTGTAGAACGAAGAACTTTTCTCTGTGTTAAGTCAGATTAATAATATGCGGCTTACATTATCAAAATTTATAAGGAAAGGCATACACATAATGGTGAGCTTTTTTGCAACAAATTTCATTAACATTTTTCTAAAGGCAGTCGCAGACGCAGTAATTTACTTGGTTTCATCGACTTCGGAAAGGAAGTAGTATTTGATAAGTGGTTTCGGTTTTCATACATATATATGTTCTACAATTTGCCTTTTAAGGATTTAAATCAAGTGCCTGAAAGGCGGCTGCCCTGCGGATTCAGGGCTCTATAAATACTTGTGCACAAGAACAAGCATTTGAGTTGATATCGAACGGTCTTCGTTTCTGATTGTGGCTGGACAAATTATGCAATGAATAACCCGCAGACACTAATTGACAAAAACACATATACATACATAACATAATTGGTCATTACATTCCTTTAGTCAGGATTACGATTTAGTTTCTTACACCACTTATGTATGTAGTGTGCGTTAAATTTTATACATGAGTGGCGGGACCTACAGTTTTAAGTCGACCCCGAACGATAGATTTTTTGAGAAACTTTTCGTGGCAATTTCATTTACTCGCAGAGTTTTTGCCAGAAATCTGCTGAGAGGAAGTCGCCGAAGAAATAATTGTTTGTATTTTGTTTTGATGTCTGGCCTGGGGCTCGAACTCTGGCTTTTCGTTTAATAAGCCAACACACCACCTACTACACCACGGCGACTTCATACAACTTTTTAATCAAATTGGTGTTTGTTAGCTTTGTTTCACTTCCATGTGGTAGTGTTAATTTTGCTAAGGCATGCAAGTGCCAATTTTTATTTTGTTTCCGGATAAACTTTGATTTCTACACAGGGCAGTTAAGCGCCCAAATGTAGATCTGTCAAGTCAAGGCCCCAAATTTTTCCTTTTTTATAAGAGGCAAATGTCATTATTTCAACCAGGACAACAGCAAGCAATAACGGAGAGAACGGACAAACCCTTTTTTACGGCAAAGGTAGTTGCGGGAAAGGTGCTAAGGATCCCCTTATGTAATATGGCTAGTTCCGCGTTGTGGTATATGACCTTTAATAAATGAATTCAAATGCTACAGAATAATATTGTTACGAAAATGAAAATGACGTTATTGTTTACCATTAAAATGAGAAACAAAAGCTACAAAAACAAAAATAATGGACTTGTTTACATGATCAACGAATAAACAAAAATATAGCAACAGCATCAGTATAGAAAAAGGAATAAACAAGTAAACAAATAGGCAACAACAATACTCAGGAACAAACGTAAACAAAATACACAAACAACAATAACGTAAATAATATGTTTACATTTATAGAGATTTCGCGAAAGCAAAGTCATTTTCCTTCAAGAGCACTGTTTACCCTGCATTATAAAAGGCAAGACAAAGCAGGGAACGGAATCAGAAAAAAATCAGTCATTCTTGTGTGAAGACGCGTTGCGTGTGAAAGAGAAAAATCGTGGTTTGAAGATCTCCGTTGTAAAGATCTAACGAACAATTGTTAGTGTGTACGTGGAAGAATGTAAGGAAGAATAAGATATAAAGCAAATTGTTGTTGTTTAAATCAAGTTGCGAACAGTGGCACGGAATTGTGCGAATTATAAATAATTTATTTAAAACTAAACACAAATTTATTTTTATTTTTATTTGCAATGTACGAACTCATATTTTAAACGTTTTTAAAAGGGTAAAAACGTAACAATATAATTTGATACCCAATGTATTAATGGCTACATTCATACTTCCTGAAATATATTACGGAGTTGAGGACAACATATAACATTTGCATACCAACTTAGTTTCGATACAGAAATCAAAGGACGTATAGCAGACAACTTGTCAGTTTTTTGTCCCAGCATTCTGGATATGAATGCTGTAGGGTGTCAAACAGTTTTAAGTTGAAAAAAAAAACGCCGTAAATTAAATATAAAAACTTTTTTTGTTTATAACACAATATATGTGGCCAAAGCTGGCCAGAAACCGAGTGAGTGTTTCAACATTGATATGCAAATTATAAAAATGTGTTCAAATCATTTCTTCTTTTTTATATATTCCAGCCATATTTTTTCTTTTTTTTAATTCCATTCTCGTTGTTGCTTTCATTTTATTCATTTGCATTCATTAAAAATGATTTTCATATCATACACTTCATTTGAATTACCATCCATTTGCTGCAAAATGTTGCAAAACAATATTAAATAAATGCGTCTGTGAATTTTAAAATTTATTTTTCATTTGTTTTTTTCTGGATTTTCTTTTTCATTTTTTTTTTACTTTTTATTTCAATATCCTGTTTTGTCAACAAGGATTTGCTTCATTTAAAGCTTATTGTGGCATGGCATAGTTGTTCAGAAAGGAAAACAAAAACAGAAAAAAGAATAAATTTTTATAAAATTTATGTTGTTCAACATCATGTGACAATATGATGGCAGTAAATATGAAAAATTAATGATTTTAAGTTGATTTAATTGCTTATAAGCATTATGCTGTTGATAAAATTTAAAAAATTTTAAAAATTTTAAATTGAGTGTAAAGTCTCGCTATCATGATGATTCTGGTGTGAAGATTTAGAGGTTCTCAAGCGGAACCCTTAAGGTTTATACAATTGGCTCAAAAATGTTGGAGGCAAATGTTTGTCAAAAATTCTAATATTAAGCTTTCACACAGGCAGCCTGACCACGGGAGTATGTACCAGGCAAAGGTCATGACTATTTGGATAGCGACCTAAGGCTTGTTGGATGGTGGGATCTTTCCTCAAAATTAAGTCTCTAACTAGCATCTCTTCTATGCCTGTCTCCGTTCACGATTGCCGAGATTTTTCTCAGGGAAATCTCGGATCATTCAAAGGTAACTTGTAGCATCATTACAAGACGTCGGAAATCGTATTGCTTATAAACTGCTGAGAAACTACGTCGTAATCCTGACTGAAGGGTTGTAATGACCAATTGTGTATTATAAACTACTCAGGGGCAGTACGAAGCTCACAATGTGCAACATTTTGCAAGACATAAGCATTCCAATAGCCTACGTATTCTGCACTCATTTTACAAAGAGGCACAACTTCATTGGTTGCAGGAAAGTACAGTGTAACATTGCTGAACTCAGCTGGATTGCCTTGAATTAGGAGAGGAGTGCATCAGTCCTACTCTTAATTGCATGGTCATCCATTGCTCAATTCCGATTCTCACAGGCCACTGCCTTAATGGAAGGCATGCCGATAGACTTGGCATCCCATCTGAGGTTTAGAAAGAGACAGTCCTACACACAAGGACAATGTCTAGTTTTGCCATGATCAGACGGATGTTTTAATTCTCTCAATTTCTGTTCTTCTTGACTCAATACACTACGAACATAATTGTAATACCAAGATTTATTCTGTAGCCGGGTTGGTTTTCTTTAGAAGATGTTTGATAATCGGATTGATTTCTAATTGTGGTATCCCAATAGGTCTAAACACTAAACGTTAAAAGGTGTCCGTCACCGAACATTAATGTAATGTTGTTGAAGGTTTCCTCTGCTATTTTAAGCATTTTATTGCATACATAACATAATTGGGCCATTACAACTCTTCAGTCAGGATTACGGCCTAGCTTCTCACACCACTCATGTTGTGTGTGTTAATTTTATACATGAGTGGCGAGACCTACAGTTTAAAATCGACTCCGAACGACACATTTTTTGAAAAACTTTTCGCGGCAATATTATGTAATTACTCTCAGAGTTTTTGCCAGAAATCTGCTGAGAGGAAGTCGCCCAAGAAATATTTTTTCATATTTTCGTTTTAATGTTTGACCTGGGATTTGAACTCGGGCCTTTTGTCTAATAAGCCAACACACTACCTACTAGACTACGGCGACTTCAAGTATTTCATTAACTTTTAATAATTCTTCTCGGAAAGTAACTTCACTGCCATTTATTGGTAAATAACGGATACCAAGTCTACTAGATGTTCATGAAATATTAGGCGTTCAAACGTACCTACCTACTGTCCCCTCGATGGAGTCATGAAGCGACTCAGACTGCCAATATCCATGCATGACAGTTCATCTAGGTCCTCCATGTAGTAGGCACCCAGGTGTCTCTTTCTCTTCTGACCAAGTGCCGGGCATGTGCACGGTAGGTGAAGAATAGTTTCATCCTCTTCCTCATCTCCACAGCTTCTGTAGAAATCATTCGCGAGGTGTCCAAGACCAATACGCCTCACATGCGTTCCTATAATACAATCTTTATGGCCCGGTACCCATGCGATACAAACATCATATCTGTTCGCCATGTCATTGAGACATCTGCGACAGTCGTACACCGTCCTTGAGTTTATTACGCTAGAATCCAATGCGTTGATGGCCGCCTGGCTATCGGAAAGTATGGTGATTTTTTGCCTGTGAACATTTTTGTCCACAAATTTTGTCCACGTTTGTCAAACGTAATATGTTCCACAATTTTGTCATCGCTTGGTAAGGTACTTTGACTGCAAGGAGTGCTGTCGTCTATATAACTTTACTTAATACATTTTTCAACATTTACGATTAGGTTATAGGTTCATCCACTGTTAGGAGTGTTTTCTTATCTTAACTGCCATTTTCCTAAAAGTTTTCTACTTTTAACTTTAAGTATATGCTGCCTTAATGCTTTTAGGTTTTTCTCGCACATATCGGTTATTTCCTTTGTCATGAGAATAATTCTTGCTACAATACTTTCTAAGTTGGATTTTTTTGAATACATACATACATACACGCATGCATACATACATACATACTTACATACATACATACATACATAAATACATACATACATACATGCATACATACATACATACATACATACATACATACATACATACATACATACATACATACATACTTACATACATACATACATACATACATACATACATACATTACAAACCTTCATTCAGGATTACAGGATTCTCACAAACCACTTATGTTACGTGTGCTTATTTTATACATGAGCGGCGGGACCTACAGTTTAAAGCTGGCTCCGAAAAACAGCTGTTTGAGAAACTTTCCCATGGCAATTTTGTTTCCTCTCAGAGTTTCTGCCAGAAATCTGCTGAGTTTTTTCCAGGCGTCTGACATGGGGCTGGAACCGTGGCCTCACGTCACGTCTAATAAACCAACACACTACTTACTAGACTAAGGCAACAGGATTTTTCTGAATTTTTTCCCATACCCTCTGCAAAGATAGTCTCTAACTTTGGCTAGGTCGCCTTAATTTTCTGTACAATATTTACTTTTACAACTCACGTGAATGAAAGTAAATAACTTCTGAATATAAATATTTCTTAACAGCCATCACATGGTCAAATGAGCAAATAAATGCACTCGATTCTGATTTCATTACTGTATTGCAACATATTAACACCGAAAATTAAATTCTTCTGTTTCCATCTAAATCTAATCCATGGATGTGTGTTACATACAATTAAATCCTTTCTACCATAATTTAATTTACAATCACAATGAAGTTTGTCGAGTAAATCTAATAAACATATCCTAGAGAAATGAAATGAAAACAAGTATGGGTGCTGATGTATATATTTTGCATAACAATTTCCCAAGCTATTGTTTATTTATTTCGAATATATTTCGAATAGTTTCGACTTGAATTTGATAAATCAAAACAATGTGAAATAAACATTTCAAAAACAAAAAAAAACAGGAAAGAGAAACAGAAACAGGAACAAAGACCCTGGCATGGGTGTGCATTAACGTCGCATTTATTGTAAAAATAAAAATGCGATTGAATAATTCAATTCAACAAACTTAACTGATAAGTTAACAAATAGTTGAATAGTTTCCCATACTCTTTCCACTCTTCTTTTCCTTTTTGAAACTCCTTAATGTCATTTAAAATTGTAGTTTTTTTCTCTATTTGTTTATGTTTTAAAAATCCAACTCAAATCTTTTCTAGAAGACCTGGCAGCAGCAAATAAAATTCTCTCTGTTCGTTGGCATTCTACGAAAAATAGAATTTAAAATAAAAAAACAAAACGAGAGAAACAAGAATTTGTAGAAATAAAATTCAAAGCAATAATTCAGTTTGAAGTTTAACTACAGTATTATGTACAATACACTTAAATTCACATAAATACACACGCACTATATACATACATACACGTACAGTTTGAGATACACTCAGATTCATTGCCATAAACATGCTTAACAGCATGAAAGAGGGGACACATTTTTACACTAAAAAGAGAATAAGAGATTTTTTAAATAAAATCAAATACACCCACACATTCATACACAAGTGCACTCCTACACTCTCTCGCTCTCTCTTTCTTTCTCTTTCTGAGTATTAAAAATATATAGTGGTGGGCATGAGTTTCAAAGTACCAAGTTTTCTTACGTTATACTTGGGATGTCGCCATAGTCTAGTAGGTAGTGTGTTGGCTTATTAGACGTAAAGCCAGGGTTCGAGCCCCAGGCCAGACATCAAAACAAAATACAAAAAATATTTCTTCGGCGACTTTCTCTCAGCAGATTTCTGGCAAAAACCCTGCGAGTAAATAAAATTGCCAAGAAAAGTTTCTCAAAAATCTGTCGTTCGAAGTCGACTTTAAACTGTAGGTCCTACCATTAATGAATAAAATGAACACACACAACATAAGTGGTGTGAGAAACTAGGTCGTAATCCTGACTGAAGGGTTGTAATGACCAATTATGTATGTATGTATGCATACTTGGGCTCAGTTGTCTTATGTTAGTTGGTAGAGGATTTGGATGGAATACGTGTTGTTTCAACCTCTGTTTAAACCGAAGTACTCACTTCTGAATCGTGTAAAAATATTTAATGTTTTCACACTGCCAGACATATGCTCACCACTGTAACTGTGAATTACGTACACAACAGTAAATGAAATGAAATGTAACCGTTTGTTAAGGAAGGAAATGGTCATACTCAAATACTCAAATATGGAAGAAGTATAACTGTAATGTCTACCAACTACAACAACTTCTGGTAACATTTACTATACGATGGCAACAATAATAATAAAAAAACAAAAACCTACAAACAAATAACGAAACACTATTAAAAGAGTTACCGAAAAACTGAGAACTCTCTCTCACTCAACTGAAACTCAGTAGTAATGAATATAATGAGACCAACACAAACTATTTTCTGTGATATTAAAAGGAACATATCACCACAATAAAATTGTTAGGTGGTACAGAACTTATGAAAACTCCTCCTCCCTTAAGGCAGATTTTTAGATCACGTAAGTGATAATCTTCTAAAGTCGATTTTTAGACGTTTAAGCATGCACCGATCTTGTGATATTTTCAAATAATTTGTTAAAACAATTAAGCAATGATGGGTGGGTGTATCCTACTCTGACGTCACTATTTGTCTCCGGTTTATTGCTTAAAAGCTAAATCTGTATAGTAAAGTGGTATGGTCTTAAAATATTTCCGGAATTTTGTTTCGTAATTCGATATCAAATTGGTTTTTAGCTAAATCGAAATGCTAAGAAATGACACCCAATTGCAGTAGTACTTAGCTTATTGTGTGAAGATTTTTAAAACACCAGAAGAAAAAGTTTTTCATCAACGATTAATACCCGGAGTCACTCTACCTTGGTACTCAGTGGTAGCTCTGTGTACGTTTTTGCTTCGAATAAAATTTTGTTTGTTTTGTCTGGTTTGTAGGTTATGAAGAGAAAGCTCCCTATCAAACAATGACTTAGGTTAGGTTAGGTTAGGTTAGAGAACATTTACTTATCAAATAAGACAAGTACAGTACCCGGAGGTCGAATTGACCCATTGTGCAACGTCCTTAAAGAGGGAAGGATAATAGAGGGATAAAAAAGGAGAGGATGGGAGGTGGAGGAATTACATAAATGAGTCACGACTACACTGATGAAGCTCTAGCGCCTCTCGATCAGCCTAAGCCACTAATGAATCTGTGGAGAGCCTTGATGTCGGCTCTCGACACAGAATTCAAACTCTCAAAGAGGGCCAAAGGTCCTCAACCTCAATATACCAAGGGCTGGGCAGTTACAGAAGAGGTGTTCGACAGTCTCCAACTTCTCCTCATCGCAACATTCCCTGCAATAGTCCAGATGGGATCTGTTCTAGATCCCCGTCAGAAACCTAATCTCGCAGTGACCAGTGATAAAACCAACAACCAACCTTAAGCTAGCCTTATCCAAGCCCAACAGCCAATCTGTTCTCCTATTGTCCACAGCAGGCCATAGACATCCAGAAACAAAACACCCCGATCCGTTCCCCCAACGCCTCCGCTCTTCCTCCTTGACCCATCCTGAGGCGGTAGAGGTGACAGACTGGGCTCCAGGACCAACTATCAAATCGCCCTCAGAAAGCGAACCTAAACTAGCGAGGGCATTCAATAAATAAAAATCTGTCGTTCGGAGTCGACTTTAAACTGTAGGTCCCACCACTCGTGTATAAAATTAACACACACAACATAAGTGGTGTGACAAACTAGGACGTTGTACAATGGGTAAATTCGAACTCCGGGTGCTGTACTTGTCTTAATTGACAAGTACACGTCCTCTAACTCAACCTAACCTAGCGAGGGCATCCGCCGTCTCATTGCCCAGTATTCCGCTATGACCCGGAACCCAGCATAGACGGATACGGTCTAGTCCAAAAGTCCTCAACGACTCCGTGCACTCGCGAACGAGCCGTGATTTGCACCAGACCGACACAATGGCCCAAAGGGCAGCCTGACTGTCAACGAAGAACATGTAAGATTCCGAATACGAAGCTAGGCCACCAGCTATGGCCTCAATAGTCTTCAAGATTGCGAAAATCTTCGCCTGAAAAACGCTGCAGTCCTCATTTAACCTGAAGTGGAGTTCAAGACCGAGTTTCCTACAGAAAACCCCAGCACCTGTACATCCACCTAATTTAGACCCATCTGTGAAGATGGGTATACATCTTTGCCCCTGGAGTACTTCAGCATTCCATTGTGCCCTTTCCGGTATAAGTATCCTTAAACCAGGCAGGAACATAGCCTCAGGCACAATATAATCGGTGGCTTTTTCCGAAAGTCCGTACCTCCCGTCAGGAAAGACGATATTCAGAACTCTGGAGTGACCCATCGAGCGCTGTTTCCAGCAGCCCGATTTGCTCAGACGTTTGGCACTCCGCACTGCGCACCGCTTGACATACAAATCAAGCGAATTCAGGCAGAGCATATTGTCAAGAGCAGCCTGAGGGCGACTCTTCCTCACTCCAGTGATATTCAAGAAGGCAATCCGCTGAACTTTATCTAAGATTTTCCGTTGAAAACTCTTATCTAAGGCGCACCACCAAATAACGCAGCCATAAGTAATAACCGGTCTGACAATCGCCAGATATATCCAGCGAATGGCCCTAGGCGAAAGACCCCAAACCATGACTTACTTTCTTCACAAAATTTGGTCAGTCAAGGTAATATGAAACAATTGATGCTCTTAAAGGAAATTGTATAAAGTCTGCAAGTGGAATTCACAAAATTTGTGTTTTCTTTTTTCAAGAAGACTGCGGAAAAAAGATTGTCGTAAAGAAACATATTTTTTGAGATGTCGGAAACGAGGTTTAATCTTACAAGCTCTCGTTTAGTAATCCAACATACTTCTTCTACAACTATTGTAATAACAATATTACATGGAAATAACAAATCAACAGTACGATTCTAGAAGTTGACGGACCAAAAGTAAATGAAGTGTAAAAAGAGCGAAAACATACTGAAATCATAGTATTAACTTTGGCATTTCCCTAGAGTAGGTACTTGCAATAGGAAATGCTTTTAAAATTTAATTTTTTTTCAAATTCCAAACCCTCAATTTTAAAAATCTGTAATAATGGGTCACATTATCTTTACCACCTCATCCAATTTCCTACTCCTTTATCAGACACAAATCTCGCATTGTATTTGATGCATTTTTGTTTCAACATTTTTGTTTTTTTTTACTTTTTTTTTTTTGCCAAAAAAATTTGTTTAGTATTGCTCTACATACTGTGGCAAGCGATCTCAATTTAAACGAATTTCTCGAAAATACAATATTTTATGCTCAAGTCCTTGCTATACTCGTATACACCATAAACTAAAAATAAAATTTAAAAAACGTAAACGAAAACGAAAAAAACGTCGAGAAATTCTAATGCTGTTGCAACTTTTCATCCCAATGCAAGATTTATATTTGAAGTTTCAAGTTGAGGATATTTTAAATAGTTTTACTTGTGGTAAAATCCTTGGACATACACACACACATCCGTATGTGCATGTACAAACTATAAAAACCTAAATAAATACTGCTGCTACACGCATAGACTTCCGTGGTTTTACTGCTTCATACAGATTCATACATGCATACATACATTCTACACACTTTACGTTCGCATGTAGTTCAACAGATAAATATTAGATTTTCCTCATACACAACTACATGTACACAGCATCCGTGTACGTACATAGTACGACTACCGGAAATTCTTCCTTTAATGCCAACAGCATTATTTCAAACGAATACACATGAATACGTTTGTTGTTGTTTTCTCTGGATGTGGTGCTTTGCTTTGTTGGTAACATAAACGAACATGTGTTTGTATGTTTTAGTTTGAGAGTATCATATAAAGATGTTCTGTGTATGGAATATGTGGGTCATATCACATTGAGTTTTAAACTCCTGTACTGAGAATAAAATTTAATTCAAATGTAAACATATTTTTCTAAGGCTCTTTCCAAATATTTGAACTACAATACATATATACAAACATAATTGGTCATAACAACCCTTCGATCTGGATTACGACCTAGCTAAGCACACCACTTATGTTGTGTGTGTTAATTTTATACATGAGTGGCGGAACCTAAAATTTAAAATCTATCCGAACGACAAATTTTTGAGAAATTTTACAGTTTTTGAAAGAAGACTGCTGAGAGGAAGTCTCCAAAGAAACATTAATTCATAATTCGTTTTGTTGTTGTTGATGTCTGGACTAGAGCTTCAACCATGGTCTCATGTCTAATATGCCAACACTCTACCTGGTAGGATATGGCGACTTCAACCTATATACCTGCTGTTAAATTTTTAGGCTCATCTGAGTGCCCAGCCTTTTTCAAATTAATTGCGTTAATGTTAGCTTTATATTTTGTACAAATAACATTCTTGAAAGCATAAAGAGTTCACAAAAAAAGAATGTAAATAAAAACGAAACAGAACACAAAGCAACACACCAACGAACACAACACAATGCAAAGAAATTGGTATACAGACTCATCATCAGTGTTGCGGATTTTGGTTCAATGTGTAGATTTTTCCGGATTTGGTTATTAGTTTTCTTATAAGAATAGCTTTTGTTTTGTTTGTTAAATTTAATTAATTAGTAAGACTATAATTTTATTTTGTTATTTTTTTTTTCTCAATTATAATTTAAATTAAAAAAAAATAAAATAAAAATCCTGGGAATTTAGTTTTGGTCATATTTTTTCTTATTTGGTGATTTTTTTACAAATGTTGGTTACAATATTTTTATTCGCAACACTGCTCATCATCTCTCATGTTCAAATGTCACGTAAAAACGTGGAAGAATTCCGTTTTATACAGATCGTTCCGTTTTGCTAGCGAAAGAGAACGTTTCGGTAATCGTTTACATTGTTCTCCATATGGTAAAATGAGAACGTTCGCTACGGTACGTTACGTTACGTGTGGGTAACTACAGCATAACGCTTAAAGTTTTAGGCTGATGTACTCAGTTTCTGTTCAGTGATCAAAAACCTTCATGTTTATCTCGTTGATTGTAGTAACTTCATGCGACCAAAACGAGTTGAATCCATCAGCTCGTTGCAGAACCAAATCAAGCAAATAACATACTATAGGAGAACAAGTTTTAACCAATCTGGTAACAAAAAACTCATTGTTAGCCACAAAACCGTTATTACAAAGATTTTCTTTCAAATATTTTTTTTTAACTATTTCAACTTGAACATGGAATGCCTCATAGTATCGATTCTAATATTAAAATTTCCACGTTTATCTTCTCCACGGCAACTTCAGTTTCATTACAAAAACTTTGTGTTGCATTATATTTATATGATGGCCAAACAAAATAAAATCATGGTTCATTAACTAAATTCCAAGGCCTGAAAATAGCTCAAAATAAAGGAAAAATCTGCTGCTTAGTTTTTACTGTTAACTTTTCTAAACTTATTTAAAAATTTTCAATCAATCCATCATTGCCTAAAGATACTCAACTGCTTTCCAAGGCTAATGCTTTAACGTCATCCTCATAAGTCTAACACAAATTAAAAAGTAGAGTAAAACAACATTTGATAGCAATAATGACGTCACATATCACATTTTATGTAACAGAAAATATATTCCTTTTACACATACTTTGTTACTTAGCAACACTGGGTTCTAGAAATGTGGTTATATGGCCTCTTATCTTTCTTTTTTTGGGTTTTCTGAACTACTGAAGTCATTCGCAAATAAACTCAGATGAAAAGAAAACAAAAGAAGGGAAACTGACAATTATTTTGGAAAATAAAATTTTCGGAGAAACACTATGAGAAGTGAAAATTTTATGGAATATTTATTAATATTATATTATTATATTATATTATATTATGGAATATTTATTAATATATAAATTATTATAATTAATTATCACCAGACACAGTTAGGGCACATAGGGCCCATTGGGAGAGCGTAGAAACAGAAAATTTACTAATAAAGGCCATACAGATCTGTAACGATTCCTTGTTATTGAACGCACCCATGAACCTAGAGGTTTAGTGTTGCATTGAAATCGGAGGTTGAGGCCTATACTGATAGTTGGAGATACCATTTCAAAACTGAAGGTTTCGTGGTTAGACAAATCCACTCGATATGAGATTGTGAAATATTCTATCGGATGCACATGGTCATGCAAAAATTACAGCGCTCGTAAGCTGGGAAGAACCGATAACTGAAAAAACAAAAAACAGAAGGACGTCGTTGCCACTACATTTAAAAAAAAACTTATGCAATTGAGCAATGTTATCGACATTGTTCCGGCACTGCCATATTTTTAATAAAGTTAACTTTATTTTATCATTAGTTTGTAATAACGAAAAGAAGTTAAAGCTGACTTTAAAGTTCACTTTATCTAAAGTTACCTTTAACTAAACCCAACTTTAACGGCAAGTTGTAATAATGGCCCTAAGAGTAAAAAAATTTTAATGAAAAGTTCCTGAAATACATCGTTTTATTTAAAAAAAATAACTAGCTTTTATTAATTCCTTAATTTACCAACTAGCCCTCGTTAATACCAACTTCTCTAAGTAACAATCATCTGGACTTACTCTACTCTTTCGTCTGTCTTCCTTATGTTAAACAGTTTCGAAGTTATATCTTCCCATCTGGCTCTCTCTCTCAATATTTTCTAGAACGTAGGAGTGTGTGTGTGGTTGGTTTATGGTCAGTTTTGTTACTTTATCTTCGTATTGCCAAAAGGTCCTTAAAACAAAATTTTTATTGTACGCCTTTATGTCATTTCAAAAAGCAACACAACACTAGGAAAAAGCCACTGTTTAGCACTATAAAATGAAATTGTTACCAGACAAGAAACGTAAAAAATGGAAAGAAGGACTAAACAATAAAAAAAATGAAATGAAATGAAATGAAATGAATTCCACAATACCATATTTATGTCCAAAGATTGTTATTCTATTGTGGTCTACTTTTCTCATATTCTCCAATTGTTATTGTAGCTACCAGCCACACAAAATTTTGTTTATTTCCATTTACACTTTATTTTTTTTTACTACGTTTGTATTTTATTTTCTTTTCTGTTACACGTCTGGTTGTATTTGTGTTGCTTTAGTGAGTCGTTGTATTCGTATATGAGAGTTTAAATATTTCGAGTTTTTCCTTTTTTTTAATTTCATTTGGAATTTCAAAACAAAACTTATTTAAATTTTTTTTATTTTTATAGTCCGGCTACGATAGTCGGGATAGTAGGAAGTCTCATTAGAAATACACAGTCAAGGTATGATACGTTATACTAGATCACCCTTTCAAAATATTCTTCCAAAACCCATCATCCATCGTCTACCTCTCTGATGGTTTGAAGTTAGAGGGCACATCTGTATAATAAAACACGAGTATATACGTGTGATCTTCTCTGTCCGTTTGAAAAACTATTTTCTTTGGTAATTTCTCATGCAATAACGCCAAAACCTATAGAGATATGTGGGCGTCTTTTATAAACCACCACACTGTCCAATTCAGTGCCCCCAATTGCAGCGTAATTACATCTCCATAATCCCCATAATGCCAACTAAAAACCACTTTTTCCGGTTAAAATAGCTATTCAACGTAGACTTCTAGTTCTCAAAGTTAAAAAATCTTCCTTGCAACAAAAAATCTGACGCACTTCGAGAGGCTGGTGCAACAGAAAATCGGTATGAATTCATACGTGTGATTGGCATTCTCCTGAAGAGGGTCTTAGGTTAGGTTAGAGGACGTGTACTTGTCAATTAAGACAAGTACAGTACCCGGAGGTCGAATTGACCCATTGTACAACGTCCTAGTTTCTCACACCACTTATGTTGTGTGTGTTAATTTTTATACATAAGTGGTGGGACCTACAGTTTAAAGTCGACTCCGAACGACAGATTTTTTGAGAAACTTTTTCATGGCAATTTTATTTACTCTCAGAGTTTTTGGCAGAAATCTACTGAGAGGAAGTCGCCGAAGAAATACTTTTTGTATTTTTGTTTTGATGTCTGGCCTTGGGCTCGAACCCTGGCTTTACGTCTAATAAGCCAACACACTGCCTACTAGACTACGGCGACTTCAAGAGGGTCTTAGACTAACTTTATTTATTTACAAAGAAAATATGGGGTATGAAATCACTTGTAGAGAGATATGACAAATCTAGCCTGTTACGTATACAAGTAAAACAAAATTATCTCAAAACCTATCCCGAATCCATCTTAGATAAATCATAGCAACGGTAAGGGGACGCTAATTGAGTACTCCTTTGAACGAAAGTAGAACCAATATGGGCGTATGCGAAAACCACTGCATGCGACATATAATACAGGTTCATAGGTGATCCGCGAGGAGGCAATCACTGTGATAACTGGGCAGATACAGATGATATCTACCCAAATGAGCTTCACTGTTTTTACAATAGATATGTTGATGTACCGTTGCAGTAACAAAAATTAAAGAAGTTCTTCCAGTATATTAGAGAATGGCAATGGAGGTGTCAAAAAGTGGATTACCAGACGCCACTGTAATACCGTATTATCTCATGCAGATTCTGTCTGGTCACGAATGTCTCCGATAATATCTACATCCACTTGTACAGATAGATCTATGAGTTCCACCTATGTATGCGGATAAACTTGAAGCCATGTAACATATGACTTTGGAGAGCCACTGATTTGTAAAGAATGTCGAGCATAAGAGGAGATTTTTGGCTGCAGAACTATGATTAAAAATCTAATTAGCAAGAAGAGCCGATTTAGTGACAATCTGGTCAACCAGGGAATACTGAGCACTGCAACATCTGGAGCAACAACAACACTGACTACTTTTCAGTTCGACATTAAAAGAAGAATATAAACCATAAAAGTACAAAGACGTTTTAACTGTAAGAGAAACTAAACAAAAATTTTCGGATTATTTCTAATGACTTCCTCGCCATTAAGAGAAGATCACAGAACATCTTCTCTGTCATTGTCCGTCCTTTGAGCACCACAGATGAAGAATTCTGACATACAGAATTGGTTATTACAGTCAGGCTTACGAGCTAGTTTCTCACATCACTTATGTTTAGTGTGTTAATTTCATACAAGAGTGTCGAAACATACAGTTCAAAGTCCAGTCCGAACAGCAGATTTTTGAGAAACTATTTCATAGCAATTTTTTATTTAATCTCAGACTTTTTACCAGATATCTGCTGAGAGGAAGTCGCAGAAAGAAATATTTTTTTTGTATTTCGTTTTGTTATTGATGTCTGACGGAGGGTTTGAACCGACATCTCATGAAGCACGACCTTATGTCTAATAAGCCAAGACACTACCTCCTAGACTATGGCAACTTCATGAAGCATTTTTAGGCAACCAAAATTTATTGACACAAAATGTCACAGAACAGGGTCTAGGTAGTGTGTTGGCTTATTAGACGAAAAGCCATGGTTCGAGCCCCAGGTCAGACATCAAAACGAAATATGAAAAAATATTTCTTCGGCAACTTCCTCTCAGCAGATTTCTGGCAAAAACTCTGAAAGCAAATAAAAATTGCCATGAAAAAAGTTTCTCTAAAATCTGTCGTTCGGAGTCGGCTTTAAACTGTAGGTCCCACCACTCATGTATAAGATTAACACACACAACATAAGTGGTGGGAGAAACTAGGACGTTGTATAATGGGTCAATTCGACCTCCGGGTACCGTACTTGTCTTAATTGACAAGTACACGTCCTCTAACCTAATATAACCTAACCTAACCTAAACTTTGTTTTAACCAGGGTTCGTTGTACGACATCCTACTAGAAAATTACGATCATCAGATCGGTTGGTTCTCTTCGAATCTGTCGTTCGGAGTCGACTTTAAACTGTAGGAGCCGGCACTCATGTATAAAATTAACACACACGGAACTTGTGTGGTGTGAGAAGCTAGGTCTGATTGAAGAGTTGTAATGACCGATTATGTATGTATGTGTAGGTAAACTTTGTTTTATTGCAAAAAGTTTTATACTTTCGAAAAAGAAATCATACATATATTTGATTATATTGCCGGTATAATGGTGTAATTTGAAATAATTGCCTGTCATAATTCTTTTTGAAATGACAAGCATACACTCACAGAAAAATATATGCACAAAAGCAACTGGAAAATGGGTATTCCTCTTCCATTTTATATTCTGTTTTTTCATTTTAATTTTATACTCTCTCTGTGTGTATTTCATACTTTTTTTGATTTTCTGCTGCCAAAAACCATCAAAATATTTCGACAGTATGAAATAGAAGAGGAAATGGCCAACCACACTATTAAAATACTCTTCGAAAAGATTATTAACACTGGTCAGAATTTGGTAATCACAAAGTAAAACTATTAAAAACAAAAAAAAGAGGAGAAAAAAAGTGTTTAACTTTTAGTTTGAGTGTGGTGCAGAGAGTGTGGTTTTATCAACTTAAGAGCAGAGCAGAAAGACCAGAAGCCGCCCCCCCCAAAACCAATGAAGGAAATAAAGTGTAAAGCACTTCCTTAACACTAAGCAAAAGGATAGAGCAACAAAAACACTCAGGAATCAAAAAACAAAAAGCAGAAGAAAGAAAAGAAAAAGCAAATGTTTAATCAAACAAAAAGCATACGATGAAGAACTATAGAAAGCAAAACAAAAAAAGAAGAGAAAACGGACAAATTGAAATGAAATTTGCTTTTGAAATTCCCAAACCAATGAAAGTTAGTTTGTCTTTGAAGCAATTTCTAAAGAACAAATATCGAGTGGGTGGTATAAAGAAAGAAAGGAAAAATAGAAAAAAAAATATGAGGAAATTGTGTAACATCATTATGTTGCAAACAGATAACAATTGTCTTAAAATTTGTTGTAATTAAATTTGGAATTTGTAATTACGTCAGAACATTTTATAATTCCCTGCCCTCCCTCCTTTTTACACACACAATTAAGAAACATTTGTAACTGCTTTATAAAGATTGCCAAAAAATGAATACGAAAACGCAAAAGGGTTTGAAAGCACTTCTAGTTGTTGTTGTTGTTGTTGTAGACAATGAAAAACTAAACATTTATTTTAATGTTATTACCAAAGAAAATTATCTTTATTGCCAAGATAATGTTGGCGTTTTCTGATTCACTGCCAACAACATTTCAATAATTATTATACGGCAGGGTTTTCTTGGACTTGGACGCTCACATGGACTTTAAAATTTAAATTTAAAAAACACAAAACAGTAATAATACAATGTAATTTGAATAAGTTTTTAAAAAAATTTGTAATTGGATATTCTGATCAATTATTCTTCAGCTCAAGAGAAAGCAATTCTTATTTCCATGTCTCATAAAAACATTGCATCACGTTGCCTGATCACTGAAATCTATGTATGTTTCATTCACACAAACTTTATCTTCAGAATAGCCGTACAAGACTTGCTTTAAAGGTCTAATAGGAACACAGTATGGTTGGAGTATTAGAAGCCATGAGTTGTTTTAGTAATACTAGACAAAGCTGGATATGAAGTTGCCATAGTTTAGTAGGTAGAGTGTTGGCTTATTAGACATAAGGCCTCGGTTCAAACCCCCGGTCAGAGATCTCCAACAGAGATCAGTAATGAATCGTTTTTTCGCTAATCATAAGTACTCATAGAATTTTGAGTATGAGTGAGTCAACAGTATTGAAATTCAACTACTCTAATTCATTCGTACTCAGTACAACATTGATTTAATTTTTAATTTTATACAAATCATACATTTTTTACTTTGTTTTATTTCTCTTTTTTTATTATTAATAATTTATAAGTACAGGTTGCAATGAGTATGAGTAAAGCGTTGACATCAAACTCATAACATTCGAAATATATGTGATTCATACGCCTACTCATTCAGATTCATAAATTTAGAAAAATACTTATAATACTCATAAATGATGCGAAGGATTCGAATCATTCATCAAAATTTACAGTCTTAGTTGTTGTTGCATTTAAAAAGAAGGAATAAAGACACATAAACAAAAAAGACAAAAACAGCAAGGAGAGCAAACACACAACCTTCATGTGAGTAAGTAGTGTTCGTACGCGAATCATACTTATTTTGTGATTCGTGTATACGATGAGTCGTGGAGAGTCGAAATCAATAACATCATGCGTATTGTTAAGTATGAGTACGATGAGTATTTCAAACTTTGAATATGAGTAGTATGAGTATGACATTAAAATAAGCATGAATGCGTATAAGTATCAGATATTATAAGTATGATTCGAATCTGCTCATCGTTTTGAATACTCATTGCTGACCTCTGGTGTATATGTTGAGTCAAACTTCAAACTTTAAATATCGACTCCTCCATTCTATAACGTTCTAAATGTACTTAGAACGTTTTTAATGGTCTTGCATTTTTAAATTCTATGTTGTCTAACTTAAATACTGTCAAAATTTGGTTAAGATGAGCCGATCTTCTCCAAAGTTATAGGGAAAAATCTACTTAGAATACACATATAGTCGTATACCGTGTTAAAACTTTGAGAGCACATAACTCAAAACACACTTTTCGACTTAAAATGTTATAGAACGGAGGCGTCGATATGAGTATTATGAGTATGATATTAAAATAAGTATGAATGCGTATAAGTA
Source organism: Sarcophaga variegata (assembly GCA_932273835.1). Lineage (NCBI taxonomy): Eukaryota > Metazoa > Arthropoda > Insecta > Diptera > Sarcophagidae > Sarcophaga > Sarcophaga variegata. The sequence continues at coordinate 115,506,325 of OW026361.1, forward strand.
TCAGAAATTTTAAGTATGATTCGAATCTACTCATCTTTCTGAATACTCATTGCTGATCTCTGATCTCAAACAAAACGAAATATGAAAATATATTTCTTCGGGTACTTCCTTTCCTTTAAACAGATTTCTGACAAAAAATTGTAATGAGTAAGTTTCTCAAAAAATCTGTCGTTCGGAGTCGACTTTAAACTGTACATAGGTGCCGACACCCATGCATAAAATTAACAAACACACAATAAAAGTGGTGTGAGAAACTAGATCGTATTCCTAACTAAAGTATTGTAATGATCAATTATGTTATGTAAGTGCATTTGTGTGGGTCTATTAGAGCAGAGAATTTGTCAAGTATTTCAAGCGCTTTGGTTTCAAGTGCGTTTTTTGGAAAATTTTTGGAGAAACCTAACTTCTTACGAAGAGTTCACAAAGTCTAGCCAATTGAAATGCATTTTATGATCCAAAAACAAAGTTTTTAATTCATTTTATTGTCAATAGATTTACTCGAATTCATAGATAACTTCACGCAGTTACCCACGATTGTATGTTACACGTGCTGTAGGAACCCTTCATACCTTTCCGGATAATTCTATCGCCTCCCCTTGAAGCCGCCGTAGTCTAGTAGGTGGTGTGTTGGCTTATTAGACGTAAGGCCAAGGTTCAAACCCCAGGTCAGACATCAAAACGGTATATGAAAAAATATTTCTTCGGCGACTTCCTCTCAGAAAAATTGCCATGAAATGTTTCCCAAGAATCTGTCGTTTGGAATCGACTTTAAACTGTAGGTCCCGCCACTAATGTATGAAATTAGCACACACAACATGAGTGGTGTTAGAAGCTAGACCGTAATCCTGACTGAATGGCCAATTATGCATGTTATGTATGTCTATCGTCTTCCCTATAAATATCATTATATTTATTTTATTATTATATTTTAATTATATATGAGCTGAGTAACTTTGACCATATGCGCGGTGTAGTGTCTCAGGCCAGAGTCTGTGGTGAGAATCGAACCCACGACCCTCACGCTAATAGTCTAGCACACTACCCACTAGACTACCAGGGTACCCGAAAATCATTATAAAAATATTCTTTTTTTTACTTTAAAATTCATCAAATTCTCTAATTATAATTGCAATTAAAAACAATCTTCCTACGTTTTGATAACTTAAGAACACATTTGCATTATTTTACTCTTTCGCATTTCAAAACTAAGAATTCATAAACAATTTCTGACAATTTCTGAAAATGTATACGTATTCCTCTTAACTCTTAACTTGAAGGCAAATGATGATAATGAAACTGTGTATCTGTGAAAAGAGTAGGAATTATTATTTGCATAAAATTATGAATTCAATTTTGGTTTTAATTTCTACCTTCAAGTTATTTGCCACAAGAAAAACGACAATGAATTAAAACAACAAATAATTCCATTGTGATGGCTTAATTTACTTTTAAGATTTATGACAGACCTACTAAGGGACAAAAAAACCAACGAACAGACAGACAGACAGACAATTGGACAGACTGGCTGAAGTAAATATGAAATAATTTTTATTAAATTTATGAAAATAAGTTTGTTGTTGTTGTTGTTGTTTTTGTGTTGCTTTCAGTATGACATTGACATGACACATAAATATGTATGAGAATGTAAAATGGAATTATTTTAAGAGAGAGCTTTTTTTGTGAATATTTAATAGAGAATTTAAATGCAAGAAGATTTTTATAGCTTAGGCCTTCATACATAGATGGATGGAAATATATTCGGTTTGTGCTGTTATTGGCGATACACTACGTGGTGTATTCATACAGTGGTGGCCTTATAATTAGAAACGATGTTTCTGGACCAGATCTAAGTTTAATTTGTCCCAATCTGATGGAAAAACGTAGGTAAGACGTCCTCCAAACAAAGCCCTTGATCCCAGGTACACAGTGAAAACTGTAAAACAAATTAACAAACATACATGTTGCTAAGTCGATTCTAATTATAAGGCCACCACTGCATGAATGTTTTCCAATTGATTTCTATTTACTTGAAACGGAGCATGATGAGATTTTTCAAGCTGAGGTACAAGCGATCAGGCACTGTATGTATGATCTGGACTAGAAATCATTTGGTAAGATTGACATATAGGGATTTTAATATCTTTACGGATAGTCAAATGACAATTACAGCAATAGCTCCCAGGAATACAGGATCAAAGACCGTCCTGGAGTGTAAAAAGGCAATTAACAATTACTCCACGCTTGTAACGGCATTCCTACTCATCATGGAGTAAATGAAAATGAAGAAGAGAATATTCTTGCTAATAGAGCCAGAGTGTTACATACCATAAGCTTGGATAACCCAATGCCTTTAGTGCCTTAAAGACCAAGCTGAGAAAGTGGACGGACAAGGCACATCGACTATTATGGAATAATAATGCAGTAGGAAGAATTACAAAAATACTTTGGAACGATTTTAGTATAGGGTGGGCTATTTAATGAGGTCGCCGTAGTCTAGTAGGTAATGTGTTGTCTTATTAGACGTAAAGACGGGTTCGTATCCCAGTTGAGACATCAAAACAAAATATAAAAAAAAATATTTCTTCGGCGACTTCCTCTCTGCAGATTTCTGGCAAAAGCTCTGAGAGTAAATAAAAATTGCCATGAAAAAGTTTCTCAAAAATCTGTCGTTCGAAAACGACGTTAAACTGTAGGTCCCGCCACTCATGTATAAAATTAACACACACAACATGATTGGTGTTAGAAACTAAGTCGTAATCCTGACTGAAGGGTTGTAATGACCAATTATGTGTATGTATGTATATGGGCCATTTAAAAATTTAAATTTAAAAATGCAATAAAACAAAAGCAGTTTGAAATTTTGCTAAGTTTATTTGTTCGTAGTAAAGTAAAATTTTTCTGGCTAGAAATGACCAAATTTCATTCATATGGTTTCCGCGGCTAGCCTCACAGCACTTCATTCGATCGGACCAATTCTCGTACACTTTTTCGAGTGTATGGAGTCGTATCTCGGCAATGGCCTCACGATTGTTGGCCTTCAAATGCTTAATTGTCTTAACGGCGCCCTACAAAAAAATAGTTTAACGGTGTCAAACGCCGCTTCTTGGCGGCCAATTGACATCACATTTCAGCTAATTAAATGCCCATCAAACGTTTGACGCAGTAAATCAATTGTGGCATGAGATGTGTGGCAAGTTGCATCATCCTGTTGAAACCAAAAATCGTTTACATCAATACCACGAAGAGCGGTTACAAAAAAATTGGTTATCATGGTGCGATAGGTGTCTCTATTGACCGTAATGATCGCGCCGTCCTTATTTTCAAAGAAATAAGGGCCAATGATGCCTCCGGTCAACAAACTGTACCAAACAGTCACTCGTAATATGTGCTATAGCTTCTGTAAGCCCACGTGTAGGTTTTCTGAGCCCTAAATACGGCAGTTTTCCTTATTAACACACCCACCAAAATGAAAATGAGTTTCATTCGAAAATATTTTTTTTGTTTTTTTTTTGGCAAAATCGACATCATAGCGCAGTTTCTCGTTGGACCAATAAATCCAAACGTTGCTCAAGCATAAATTGATTCATCATGTTCAGTAGAGATAATATACTGAATTTTGTGACAGAATAGAACGACATAAGTATTGCCAGATTCAAGATAACCGATGGTTCAAATTTAAACTAAAATAATAATAAATAAGAGCGATCTGAGCAAGCTGGTAGCGTACTCACTTTTTCTTTTAAACACTCAATCTTCTTTAACTTTTTTAACTTCAGAACAATAACTCATTTCATCGAGATACCTTAAGCTTCCGACAAGAAAAAGTTTTTCTTTAAAGTTCATTGTTACATATGTAGGGTGTTATGCATAGACAGTTAACTTTTGAGAGAATTTTAACTAATCACCAAAACAAATGAAGAGTAAAAATGTTATCAACAATATGACTTAAATTAATATGAAAATTTAAAAGGTTTATTAGACACAATTTACAGTGGGCCATGTATTTAATGATTCAAAAATATTAAATCACTTATAAATCACTTAAAAAAGGAAGTAGACTTGATTAGCTACAGCAAGTTACATACATTTGAAGTGCATTAAGAATAAAAACTTTTCCATTGATCGTATATTTATCGAAACACAATAAAAAAAGGAAAAAAGTTACCCATTACACAAAAATTCTGAAGAAAATTGAACACAAAAAATACCAAACCCTTTAGGATTGTGAGAATTCTAATGGTCTGAAGAAGTCGCCGTAGTCTAGTAGGTAGTGTGTTGGCTTATTAGACGTAAAGCTAGGGTTCGAGCCCCAGGACAGACATAAAAAAAAAATATGAAAAAATATTTCTTCGGCGACTTTCTCTCAGCAGATTTCTGGCAAAAACTCTGACAGTAAATAAAATTGCCATGGAAAAGTTTCTCAAAAATCTGTCGTTCGGAGTCGACTTTAAACTGTAGGTCCCACCACTCATGTATAAAATTAACACACACAACATAAGTGGTGTGAGAAACTGGGTCGTAATCCGACTTTAAACTGTAGGTCCCACCACTCATGTATAAAATTAACACACACAACATAAGTGGTGTGAGAAACTGGGTCGTAATCCTGACTGAAGGGTTGTAATGACTAATTATGTGTGAATGTAATGGTCTGAAGTAACAAAAGCCTTCAAATGATCTAATATGAGTGCTACTGGTAGCCCTGACATGGCCAAATGCGATAGACGCCGTAGTCTAGTAAATAGTGTGTTGGCTTCTCAGATGTGAGACAACGTTTCAAACCTCAGGTCAGATATCTCCAACAATACGAAATTAAAAAAGGAATTCCTTCAGACTTCTTTTCAGCAGATCTTTGGCAAAAATTCTGAGAATAAATAAAGATTGCCATGAAAAGTTTCTTACAAATCTGTAGTTTGGAGTCGATTTCAAACTGTAGGTCCCGCCACTCATGTATAAAATCAACACACACAACATAAGTGGTGTGAGAAACTAGGTCGTACTCTTGACTGATGGATTGTAATGACCAATTATGCCGAGGCCGTCAAAGGAAGGTAGTGCGCTATACATGTTTAGGCTAAGACAAGATTCGTTTTCCGAATGTCATATCCTACAGTAGTTGCTAGATTGCCTTAGGTATGTAGGTTTGAAGATACTTGTAAAACAATATTCTCAAATAGAAGTCTATTTCCTGATATTACCAGAAGCTTCATGAAAATTGCATCAAAGTGTGTCTTCTGGCAAGTGCGTTATCATTGTTTTATTCTTTCAAAATCAACTACAACTTCCTTCCCTGCTCGGTTGCAAGCCTGGCTGGAAGGTTGTAATCACCAATTATGTGTGCATGTGTGTATTCCAATGAAGTCGCCGTGGTCTAGTGGGTAGTGTGTTGGCTTATTAGACGTGAGGCCTCGGTTCAAACCTTAGGACAGGCATCTCCAACGAAAGGAAATATGGGGAAATATTTCTTCGGCGACTTCCTCTCAGCAGATTTCTGGCAAAAAAACTCTGAGAATAAATAAAATTGCCATGAAAAGTTTCTCAAAAATCTGTCAATCGGAGTCGACTTTAAACTGTAGGTCCCGCTGCTCATGTATAAAATTAACACGCACAACATAAGTGGTGTGAGAAGCTAGGTCGTAATCCTGACTAAACGATTGTAATGACCAATTATGTTATGTATGTATGTGTAAGGCTGACCTAGTAACAATTTGGACCAAATTGTGCAAATAGTAAACGGTCGCTTAGATGCACTGGCTAAATGGCCTAGAGACCAAATTCCAGCAGTCACTTCTAACAATTGCTCAACAAATCCCGTGAGAAATATTTTACTTTCTAAAATAAAATTTGTTTCTTTTAATTTTAGTCACTCTGTTAATTTGTTTATTAAAAACAATAAACATGTATTTTGTGTTGTTCTTATCACAAACAATTTAATTTTCAAATTTATATGGAAATATTTTCAAAATTTTATCACACTTTTTTGCCTTACTTTTTCAACTGCAAACACTTCAAAAGGACTACACACTTAAACTGACTTACATCTTACAAACTTACATTCTATTAAAGAAAACTGTCTTGTCTCTGCTTATCAGACGTCTCTGAAGACATAAAATGTAACAAATCTACCTGTCTACAGTGATGTTTTGCAACATTGTTGCTGACAATCATATACTCTTACAGGCAGGACATGATGCCAAATATTTTGTAAACCACAAAAAAAAAGGTTGTTACTTGCTAAGGAGTTTGTTACTGAATTTATGTTAAAATTTTTTAATTAACTTATAAATCATTACATTTCTTCTTCTAACAGCAACAAGAACAACAACAACAATATCAAGAGTATGAAAAGCATAAAAACAATTATAATAAAAAGGCTCAAGATAATAAATGTCATAATTGTTGGGGGTTCTGGTTACTCTGTGTTGAAAATCAAATACAATTTTATGCAGAATGGATTCGTTTCTTTTTTTTTTAATAACTTTATCGGGATGTCAGTTAAAAAATGAAAATGTTAATATTTTTATGGTAAATTTTGTTGTTTTTTCTTTATGGTTAAATTAACCAATTTGCTTGTAAAATTTTTGGTATAAAATGATGATGTGATTTTTGTATGCCACTTTGTAAACAGTGGCAGTTAAGTGACATTTTAATTTTTATAAAATGTGTTAATTGCTTTTTTTTAATATATTAGGGGCCGCATGCGAAAACCGTGACGTTTAGCTATTCGCCTAGAAGAGTGTGAAACAACACATGATGCCCCGTCATGTTCGACAGGCTATATCCTGACAGTAACTAACAAAACGATGAGTAGATTCGAATCATACTTATAATTTCTGATACTTATACGCATTCATACGTATTTTAATGTCATACTCATACTACTCATATTCAAAGTTTGAAGTACTCATCGTACTCATACTTAACAATACGCATGATGTTATTGATTTCGACTCTCCATGACTCATCGTATACACGAATCACAAAATAAGTATGATTCGCGTACGAACACTACAATACTCACTAGAAGGTTGTGTGTTTGCTTTGCTTGCTGGGTTTGTCTTTTTCTTTCTTCTTGTTTTGTAAATGCAACAACAACCAAGACTGTAAATTTTGATGAATTATATAAGTATTTTTCTAAAGATATGAATCTGAATGAATAGGCGTATGAATCAAACATATTTCGAATGTTATGAGTTTGATGTCAACGTTGTACTCATACTCATTGCGACTTCTACTTATAAATCAATGCTGTACTGAGTACGAATTAATCAGAATAGTTGGATTTCAATACTGTTGACTCACTCATACGCAAAATTCCGTGAGTACTTATGAGTAGTGAAAAAGCGATTCGTAGCTGATCTCTGATGCGTACCAAAGAGAATATTGCTGTAGTACGAAATTTTGAAGAACATGTTAAAACTTTTGACTAACTACGTGAAACAAGAACATGGGCAACTTACCAATAAAATGCTGCTTGTACAAGAATTAGAGCCGAAAGACAATTGCTTTCGTTGCATTCATTGTGATGGGGTTCATTTGAAAATGACCGAAGATGAGCATTTTTGTGGCAATAAGAATAATGGTCGTATTTGCAATGAAGACAATCTTTAATTCGTTAAAAAATCATCATTTCGTCCTTTAAATTGGTTATTTTGGTTTGCATCATGGATCCTTTCTTTAAAAATAAGTAAGGATTTGACATTTAGTACCAGCCAGTTGGCACAACTTGTCGTACAGCACTCTAAACGGAAGGTTTAAAGACAACTCCTTTTCAAGTGTTGGTTTTGTCCACTGGGCTTTTCGTTCGTACAATTTAATTTCTCTCGAGGACTTTCTAAATTTCGACAAATCAACAATTCTTGAAGTATTGAAACTCAATATTTAAGCCATCATTGACGCCACACGGCCACATTTATTGGCAAAAGGAGCCAAAATTAGACACACCATATAAACAGTGGTGGTTATATAAGACATCATATTTAAAAACTAAATGCTATAAAATTATGTTGTTTAACAGATTGTGATAAAAACAAATCCATTCAAGTTTCTGCAGTCGCAGCCCACTGTTTAAACTGCAGCTCAGACCCCTCGAACAAAACGAAATAAAAAAAATTTGTATTTCGGTGACTTCCTGTCAGCAGTCTTCTGCCAAAAACCCTGGGAGTAAAATAAAATTATCATGAAAAGTTTTTTTACATTTATCGGTTGTAGTCGACGTTAAACTGAAGGTGAGTGGTGTGAGAAACTACGTCATTATTACAACTAAAGAGTTTTAATAAACAATTAAGTAAATAAGTATTGTTTCTGTCTCGTGTTATCAGTTCAATTTCACAATTTCAGAAATAAACACCCTATGTTTCCCATGTTCATAGCGCAACTGTTTATTTGTGAAAGGAGTGGCTTGACAAATCGATGTTTATTGCAATAGAACGTTTAAAAAACCCTCGCAGAAGGAAAAAATGGACTGAATGTATATTTTTATAAATTTTTAAATGCTTTTGATTTACTCAGCAATTTTCAAACGAGTAGTAAATACTACTTTTAATTTTCTCACCCGAATAAAAATGGAGTTTCCAAACAAAAAAAGGAAAAAATCCTTTCATTTTCCATAAACTTTGATACTCCATTTGATACTCTAAATTAATAATACTTTACAAAGCATAAACAGATACGGAAACAGAAACAAACATGAAACATAAAACCATAGGATTTTAATTAAAAACCATAATTTTATTAAAATCAAAAACTTTCTGGACAATAATCACCATTTTAAAACAATAACCAGCAAAAGAAACAAAAACATTCAGGATATAAAAACATTACAAAAATGTTCAGCAGATTTTTCATACTGTATTAAATATTCAAATGTCAGAGAATTTTTTTCATGTTTTCCTGCAACATTTTTGCCACAACAGCCAAATAAAACAATATGGCTGTTAAAAGTTTTGTTGCACAATGAAATGGTAGCAAAAAAAAACTAAAAAAAAAACAAGAATTGCACACAGAGAAATAATAAACGAAACGAAAAAAAAATTGTTCAAATGAATTGAAACGGTTCAGCAGTGTGTGTGTGTAATACTGACGCTGATGATGTTGATGATGATGGTGATGGTAGTAGCGGAGTACTTAACGGAAAAATAGAAATTTTGTTTCACGTTCTCTTTTAGTTTTCATGTGTGTCACCGCAAAACGATTAACAACAACGGGATATATTTTTCCACTTTTTTTTTGTAGCATATAAACAGGAGCACACATACGCTTTAATTCGTATTTGTGTGCGTGCTTGTGTTTGTGTAAACATTTGTTTTCCATGAAAACAAGTAGAAGAGAGAGTGTACCGTTAACACTTACTTCACTTGAAACCAAAAATAGTGTACAATTTTATAAATACTGGTGGTTGTGTACAGCTCTCTCTCTCACACACAAATATTTCTAGTTATTTTACATTGTAATTTACATACACAATCACACAGGCAGACACTTTCTCACACACATATTTACCTTTTTCTGTTTGTGTGGTGTAGTACTTTGCATTTATAGAGCGACACCACAAAATTCTCTTCTAACACCATGTGTTACTATTTTTGCCACATTGTTTCTCTCTCTCTCTCTCTCTTTCTGTTGTTCTCACACATACATTAACACTCTCGCATAAACATGGCTTATGAGTATTTTGTTGTTATGAGTATTGCCACTGTTTTGACTTTATTTGTTTTTTTTTTGTTGATTGTTTTTGATTTTATTTTTACTTACGTTTCTCCACTTGTGTTGTGTGTTCTGTTTTACTTTTATTTCAACTCACATTAGCTGTTGCCATCGTATGCGCTTTATGCTCATTTTGTGTTACTTGTTTTCATATCAGCGTTTAAAGTTTCGTTGTGTGTGTAAGTATTTATAAACTTTGTGGTATTGTTGGGTATTGTATGGAATAGCAGCGGGTAGCTAAATAGTAATGAATTTTAAAATTAAAACATTTTTTTTACTCTAAAACGACTACTCTCAAATCTCTTGTAATAAAATAATTACAAATCATGTTTCATCCTTAGGTCTACAACCAGATATGGAAATCATAAAAGCCTATGATAAGTTCAGATATGGGAATCATAAAAGGCTGTCATAAGAGCGAAAGCCTTATAGGCTAAACAATTTCCTTATTATTATGTTGTAGCAATCCCTATATACATACATACATAATTGGTCATTAAAACCTTCCAGTCAGGGTGTGTGTGTGTTAATTTTATACATGAGTGGTTGGACCTACCGTTTAAAGTTGACTCCGAACGACAGATTTTTTGTGAAACTTTTCAATGCAATTTTGTTTTTTATCAGAGCAAAGAAGTCGCCAAAAAGTAATTTTTTACTATTTCGAATTGTTTGAAATGTCTAACCTGGGGTTTGAACTGTGGCATTACATCTAATAAGCCAACACCCTACCTAGTAGACTACGGTGGCAATCCCTCTATATATATATATATATATATATGCATTTATAAAACAATAAGGATTTATACATATGTATATACGCTCCACGACTTCTTAGGATAAGACAAAGAAAACGTTCTTGAAAACAAAGTCCCCCTAAGCGAACTTAAGGACCCGTTTTGATATTACGCATTCATACTTATTTTAATGTCATACTCATACTACTCATATTCAAAGTGTGAAATACTCATGGTACTCATACTTAACAATACGCATGATGTTACTGATTTCGACTCTCCATGACTCATCCTATTCACGAATCACAAAATAAGTATGATTCGCGTACGAACACTACATACTCACAAGAAGGTTGTATGTTTGCTCTGCTTGCTGTCTTTGTCTTTTTTGTTTATGTGTCTTTCTTCTCTCTTTGTAAATGCAACAACAACTAAGACTGTAAATTTTGATGAATAATTCGAATCACTCGAATCATTTATGAGTATTATAAGTATTTTTCTAAATTTATAAATCTGAATGAGTAGGCGTATTAATCAAACATAGTTCGAATGTAATGAGTTTGATGTCAACGTTGTACTCATACTCATTGCAATTTGTACTTATAAATCAATGTTGTACTGAGTACGAATGAATCAGAGTAGTTGGATTTCAATACTGTTGACTCACTCATACTCAAAACTTCATGAGTACTTATGAGTAGCGAAAAAGCGATTCATTGCTGATCTCTGATCAGTATCTAGCTTATCAATAAAATAAATATAAAAAACGTTTCGAAGTCAGGTAACGATAGCTTCTTCAAACTATAAATAAAGAAGGGAATTTATGTCCATCTATATGCAGAAGTCATTAACAGATAACTGAAGTATCTTTACATGTCTAAGCATTAGACAATGATCCGTGAAAAATCTTAAAAAGACAGAGCTTTCACTATAATCTCATTTGAAAAGTTGTTCGGTACCTTGATATTCAATTAATGACAGATGAATCTGGGTATGAAACAATATTCCTTCTTAGCTCAGGATTTATTACTAAATACAAAAAACAACTGATCCTTGACACTTTTAAACTGTCATAACCACAACCATTTCTATGAAAAGTTTTCTTTCGCGTCTTCTTTATATGATATTGAAACTCAATGCTATGTATAGCTTGTTAGGCTTAATTAGATTCTTACAGTTACTAAGACAGGCATATAATCCTTTGAGGATATACGTGAAAACAAAAATATCTTGAGGCAACGGTAATACATTTAATGCTTCAACCTGGTGTAGTATCTTCAGACAGAAATGAATTAAGCTCGGTTAAAAACTATATGTTGCAGTGTTACATAAAATATCTCGAGAGAAAGGTTTACATTACTTTTTTTTAATTTACTTTCTGCATTCGAAGCTTAATTCTTTTTAGGTTTTAATTTTCTTTTCTTAGTTACACGTTCTCATATGGTGTTATCGCAGTATTCTGTCAGATTCGCACGCAGTGTTTCGTTGGTTGTTTTAGTCAACTCGCCATTGTAATGTTTACATTCAGTTGCTAGCTGTTCATGTTCTCCAAATCTCGAGCGTTCGAATGCAATTCACTTCACTGTTTCATCTTCACTTGTTTATTGGGGGTTTCTTAGTGAGGTTTTGTACTCTAGTTGATACTCCTCTCTTTCGCACAGAACTTTTGGGCTTTTATTAACTTTTATCAACAACGCTAGCAATCCTTTCTCCAAATGTTTCAAAGTTATGGCCTATGTGTAGACTTTCTCATTGGTCGTACCATCACCAGTACAGTAAAACCCCGCTTAACTCTGTTCCGCTTAACGCTGTTTCAGTATTACGCAGTAGTATTTGGATTCTCCTAAATCGCACACTGTATTGATACTTGTTGCATATGTGTGTGCAAATGAAACGGCCGTACACCAACCGAAAGCGGTGTACTATATAGCGACGGTGTATACTATGTATCTTTTTCCACGCTGTTTTGTTAGACTGTCCAGAATAAAGGTTTCAACTGTATTTTCCGATGTCGCAATCACAGTACGAACGCATTTTTCCTACGTCACCGTTGATTTATTAGATTATGATTATTACATATGTATTTACTTTTGTATTTACATATGTAGGTGTTAAGTTATCCGTTTAACACTGTTTCGTTTAGCGCTGGAACTTATTGGAACGTATCCCCTGCTTTAAACGGGGTCTTACTGTACATGATTACTCATTAGCCACAGTAGAGATTACAGCTGTACTTACCGTTAGAGGTAATTTTCTTACACTAGATACATAGATTGCTGGCCATCATTGCTTCACCGTTTATGTGCTATACCGGCAATATACGTACTTATTACTCAAAAATATGAAAACGGGATAGCGCTTACTACTGAATTTCTTTTAAATTTTCTTTAACTATTCTGGAGTCATTTGAGCAAACAGACGCTGACTAAAGAACCGCTTAATTTTAATTCAAACCGTCTTGCAATTTTGGGAAGTGAAGTATTGCCGAGGCTAATATACTCCTTAGTGTACATCTATTAAGTACACTTCTATGTTAACCTAACCTAGCTAGTGATTATAAAATAAATCAACAAAATATCTTCAATAGTCGTATTAACAAAAATAAAAACTTTTTGTTGCTATACACAACTGTTATTATGAATTTAAAGTGTCTGAATATCACTAATATTTCTACTAACTTAAGTTTAAGCTTCACTACTAATCACTTAACCACCTCTGTTGGTAATCATATTTATACGGTTTGGTTTCACTTGTACTCGTATCTCTCTCTCTCTGTGTGGGTATGTGTAGCAGCGTTTGTGGTTAAAGCAACATTATTTCAACTCATAAAAATCACATTTCACACAAAATTACTTTTAACAAGCTGTCATTCTTTGCTTCAAAAGCACAAAAACAAAAACAAAAAAAAAACTAAATAAAGTTGTAAAAACTTAATACAGAAATTGAACAAGTCACATGCAAAAGTGCTTGTTGGTTAACAAAAAACAACAATAAAAAAATAATCCATAAACTGTGACCAATATCCATGAGATTTCCGTTTTATTTTGTTTGACTTTTTGTTTTCGGTTGGTTTTTCTAATGATACGACTTAATTTCTCAAACAGTTTGTGCCACTTTTGTTTGCATTTGAAAGAAAAAACAAAAAGGATTTTTTATGAAAAGTGATTTTTGATATGCGTTAACAGCGAATTTAAATTATACACTCAACATTCAGATATAATTGACGTATAATAAAGTATGGAAGTAAGGATATCATTACCGTACTCGTATTAGAAGCCTTAAAAGTCTTTTGTTATGGAATGTTATTACATGTAGTCGCCGTAGTCTGATAGGCAGTATGGTGGCTTATTAAGCTTGAGGCTACTGTTCAAAATCCAGCTCAGATATCTTCAATAAAACAAAATACGACAACATATTTCTTCGGCAACTGCCTCGCAGCAGATTTCTGGCAAAAACGCTGAGAGTGAATAAAATTTCCCTCAGTTTCTCAAAAGTCAGTCTTTCGGAATCGACTTTAAACGTTAGGTCTTGCCGCCACTCATGTATAAAATTAAAACACACAGCATAAATTGTGTGAGAAGCTAGGTCGTAATCCTGACTGACTATTGACTAATTATGTATGCCTGTGTGTTGTTCACTAGGAAAGATCATGACTTGTCATGAGCTTGTCAACAGCTTAAGGATTGTAATTGAACAAAGTGTTCAGAAGAGATCTTCGTTTTACATGCTCTTAGCGATTTTGATAATCAAAATTAAACACAATCCTGGAAAAGCTTTTCTCTCTTTGGAAGCCTATACAGAGGATCTAAAGTTGAGAAAAAGAAAGACTCTGTGTATGCTATTTCCAACTTTGCTGACAACTCGGTCCTTCCCACCAGGATTACTGCAGAAGCTGCCATGTTGTAGAGAAAACGGAATCGGCGCAACAACTTTTATGTGAGTGATGTGCACTTAAGCATGACGGTTTATGGATGACAGGAATTTTGAAGATCTGGGCATGGTGGCCAGTTTTATCTAAAGATCGTGGTAATTCAAATACACGGCTGACGGATCATGACAAGGGAACTTACCTTACACTGGGTAGGTTAGATTAGGTTAGGTTAGAGGACGTGTACTTGTCAATTAAGACAAGTACAGTACCCGGAGGTCGAATTGACCCATTGTACAACGTCCTAGTTTCTTACACCACTTATGTTGTGTGTGTTAATTTTATACATGAGTGGTGGGACCTACAGTTTAAAGTCGACTCCGAACGACAGATTTTTGAGAAACTTTTCATGGCAATTTTATTTACCCTCAGAGCTTTTTCCCAGAAGTCTGCGGAGAGGAAGTCGCCGAAGAAATACTTTTTGTATTTTGTCTTGATGACTGGCCTGGGGATCGAACCCTGTCTTTACGTCTAATAAGCCAACATACTACCTACTAAACTACGCCGACACAGCCCATACGGTCACCGAGTGAACTTGCCTGTGAATGGCAAGCTACCCGCTGACCTAACCTGCACGACTTGCTAGCTTATTAGGCCAATTGTAAAGACCCCGCCAAAAAACCTGTCGTCCGCAGTCGACTTTAAACTGTAAGTCCCGCCACTCATATATAAAATGAACACACACAACATGAGTGGTGTAAGAAGCTAGGTCGTAATCCTGACTGCAGCGTAGTAATGACCAATTATGTATGTATGTATGAAGACTGGCAGAAGGATGAAGTGCTTTATGAACTTTTTTTTGATAAATTTTCACAGTTTGGAAGCCTTATACTGGTTAAACGATTCATAATGGCTTGCCAAACCTTACTGAAGAGAAATGTCAACACAATTTGACATTTCCATTCCGCTGTTAAACCGTAGCTATTGATATAGGTGGTTCTCAAGTAGTTAAATAAATAAAAATACCCGATTGAGGCTGCTTTTTGTGGAAGCAATGCTACTTTATTTAACGCGTAAAAAGAAAAATTTTGAAAATATTTTTCAAATATTGTTTGATGTTGTATTTTCCATAGTCAGACTTGAGCTTAAAGTTTAAACCCAATTAAAAATTGTTTGATTTTAAAACACGAACAAGTAGTGCTTGCTAAAATTAATTTAATAAGCCCTGAAGCTGTATTAAAAGTCCATGTTCCATTCATGATTTACTTTTGCCCTCGGCGTTTTGCCACCATCACAACTTAGGAGAACATCCATCCATTTGAAAAACATTTCCTTTAAATCTCTTTCCCTACGCCCTTTAAATCCCAAAACAAAACAAAAACCAAAAAAAAAGAGAAGGGAGAGAGAATAACAAAAACAAAAAACAAAAAAAACAAGTAAAGCGTAGTAAAAGACTTTCAATTCAAATGTAAATCTCTTTTTTATGAGCAAATGACTTTTAACTTATCAACTGTGGCATTGTAGCTAACAGCAACAACAACAACAACAACAACTACAATAACACAAGCCAACAGCAACAGTCAAATCAGAGTTAAATTTAAAACTGCCACCAACACTTCACAACTGTCACTTGTTATAAAGGCAACAACAGCAACAATAACAATAACAAGCAAATACTTTTCAATGTGTTGAATATTGAATATTTCAACAGTATTAAACTTGTCAAATGTAATATGAGAGACAGAGAGAGAGACAGAGTGAAAGAATAAGAGAAATAGAGAAAGTGTGTATGAGAGTGTGCCCGTGTATGGGTAAGTAGTACTTAAAGTGTAATTTGACTTTTTTAAAGTTTCACTTGCGTATTTCCATAGCATTTTTTACACACACACACACACAGATTTCTCTGTGTGTTACACTTCGTTATTGTTCTTCTGTTTTTGCTTTTCTGTTTCAATTTTCTTCGGTTTCCACTGCTTCATTATGCTTCACTTTCTATGGTTGTTCGACAATTTTCCAGTCGCATACATTCATTCATTCATTTAATGCTCCCCTACACACGCACTCTTTTTAATGCCTGAAAACGTTTTATTTTCATTTTTTTCTTTCTTTCTTTGTGTGCCTTATTTTCCATGCAAAACTTGTAGAAATGGAGCGTATAAAGCGAAATAAAGTAAAGAATATAAACGTATAATAATAAAACGTATTTATTTTTCTAATTTTACCATGGTACTCGTATTTTTTTTATTATATGCCCTATTCCCTAAAAGCAGGGAAGGTAGTTGGTTTTGAAGGTCTAAAACGAGGATAACGCACTTACCACAAGACACATTTTGATGCAGATTTTCAGAAAGCTTCTGGAAATATCACGAATTAAGCATCAGACAGGGTCAAGAAACACGATATGATATTAGGAATAAGAACCATGTCTTATAGCCAATATCTGTATAGCGCACTAGGTTCCTTTCACGGCTAACATACACCAATACAACCCTTCAGTCAGGGTTACGATCCAGCTTTTGACACCACTTATGTTGTGTGTATTAATTTCATACACAAGTAGCGAAACCTACAGTTTAAAGTCGACTCCGAACGATAGATTTTTGAGAAACTTTTCATTGCAATTTTTATTTACTCCCAGAGTTTTTGCCAGAAACCTACTGAGAGTAAGTTGCCGAAGAAATATTTTTTTCGTATTTCATTTTGTTGGAGACGTATGATCTAGGGTTTGAACCCTGGGCTTATGTTTAATATGCCAACACACTACACACTGGACTACGGTGACTTCGAAATAAGAACATTAGCCGTTCAGACGGCCTCGAACTGGTCAATAAGGAGAAGCACAGTAATACTTCGATTTACGTCGCCTCGCTTAACGTTGTTTCGATTTACGTCGTCAAATTTTTTGTTCCCTCCAACTTCAATTTGCGTTGTCATTCAATTTACGTCGTTTTTTTTTTTTTTGGAACCAATTGCGACTTAAATCGAGGGATTACTGTAAAGAAAGTTCGATTGGTCAAACAGAAGACAACTGAATGGTCTCACTGTTATTACTACAGACTGGAACCTGCAGTAGAACCACAGAAGAGGTAGCTTAGCACATAGTTCGAGAAGCCTGATAGAATCTGCGGCTTCTGCTGTCAGCAAGGCATCTAAACGTATTTGTCGATCATCGTCCTGTTCGACTTTTACGAATGCTTCGGCGACTTCAGGCTGTGGCTTTCTGAGGGTTTGATTAATTTACTTCCATTTGTAACGTCCATTTGTGACGACGACAGATTTCATTGATTAGAAGCTCTTGCATTGATATTGTCCAGTCGTAGGCTTTAACTGAAGATTCTGTCACACATTATTTACCCAGAACAAAGGTTTCATATATAAAAGCCTGTAATGCTTGTAGAACTATACCCGATGCACTCCGTACACAATTTGCAGCCGTACAGAAGGTAGGTAGGTAGCTACAGATGGCTGTCCATCTAAGAGAGAACCGTACAGAATAACTCATTAGATTTTTGTGTTCTTTGAAACGTATGTCCTCAGTAGAAACTTCTACGTTTGTGATGATACTATCAAACCCACCCAAAATGTACATCCAGTAATGAGAAAATCGAATTGCCAGAGCACTTGTCTGGTGATAATACATTACATTTAGCTGGAAGTTATTTGTACTGACCTCAGTTGTTTAGGATATATTTGTCGAATTAGTTGTCATATGTTCATCAAAGGAATGGAAACTCCCCTCTCTTCAACCTTGTCTGCTTGTTCATTGCCAACAATTACAACAATTCTGTTGGCAGAATGAATCTACGATGTTTGTTTATTTACCGACCACAGGAATTGGGAGAGAATTGTTTAGACATACTGACGAATACACCGATTAATACAGAAAATTCTCCAAGAACATTAATTATATCCATCATGACGTCTACTCCGCATTTAATACTTTTGTATAAATCGTGGGCATTAAGTTCAGTGATGGCAACCAATGATGATAGGATGCATTCCTGCCACGTACCTTCCTCTACACGTATTTGATCGCTACGGTATTGTCCAGATGGCATGTGACATTTGGTGCCATATTTCCATTGTTCCTACCTACTATGGTAGTACTATCCTGCACCGTAAAACCGTGAACATCACGTTGAGTTTAGTGGCGCACGTCCTTCAACGATATGTTACACAATGGCGCACAGTGCTTACTTGGTCAGTGCAAGATCTAGGCGCAGAAAATCAAAATTTTTCATTTCGTGTGATAGGAAGAAAAAAGCACGCCGTTAAACGCAATTGTATTATGCACTGAGATTTAAATTTATATATTTAAAGCATTGTGTAATTAAGTTGAGTGTAGTCTTATCCAAACTCTTCATGGATACAATTAACACACAACACGGGTAGTCCGTAACACGGACAAGTGCCTTTACCTACCATGTTTTTGGATCTCTTTTTTTGACAAAATTACCTTCCACCTCACTAAGTAAGTGAACTATTCATTCCATGTTTTTAGAATTGTTAAAATATTCTTCAAACTGGAATAATGTCATCAGTAGGGTATTCAGTGTTTATTATTTACTTGCTTTGTTTTATTTCTTCTGATGCGTTTATTGAATGAACCACAACAAATATGTATGTACTGTGACAGATACTGTTGAAACAATATCTACACACATAAATACTCTTATAAATTTAAACACTCTCTCTTATACTCAGACCCATCGATAAACATACAGTTCTCCCTGTATACACATCCTTTACAAAGAGTGTTTTCAAACTTGTGCTTTCTGTCCATCACCCTCTTAGTATAAAAGTATTCATAATACACTGAAAAAAATTAAAGCAATAAAGGGAGTCAATACAGAAGAAACATAGAAAAATTTGCAGAATAAAAAGAAAAAAAAATAAATTGATAACGATACCTTATTAGAATGAGAGGTGGCATGGCGTCGTTTTGCAAACATCGGAGATGACGAAATAATTTTCATTGAACTTTTTAAGTTTTGAAATTAAAACGCCCATGTACAAAAAACTTGGATAGTCTGAAGCATGACATTGTAGTTTTCCAACAAAAGTTTTCATTGCTTCAAATCCAGTTGGTTTGAGAAGAGTCTTTGCCTCTCTTTATCTTCCTTAATTGAGCAGACCTTTTCAAATATCCACTTACACTTCATAGAATGGTTCTCATTCCAACAACGGCGTTGAAGCTCCCTTCGAAGCAACCTCGTTTGCTTGCTGATTGCCAAGAATTCATACACGATTTGGGACCCAACAGAGGCTCTCAAAGGGTATATTTAGATACCCTAGACAGTCCCATATTATAGTCTACATAACATCATAAGAGTCGATTGTTAGTATTGCTATGTCCTGTCTTTTGTACCACCTATACGAATTGAATTGAAGACATCTTTCGTTGAAGTCGCCATAGTCCAGTAGGTATTGTGTTGGCTTATTAGACGTAAGGTCACGGTTCAAGCCCCAGGTCAGACATCAAAATGAAATATAAAAATATAATTCTTCGACGACTTTCTCTCAGCAGATTTTTGGCAAAAACTCTGACAGTAAATAAACGTGCCATGAAAAAGTTTCTCAAAAAATCTGTTGTTCGCAGTCGTCTTTAAACTGTAGTGCCCGCCACTCATGTATAAAATTAACACGCACAACATGAGTGGTGTGAGAAACTTGGCCATAATCCTGACTGAAGTGTTGTAAAGGCCAATTATGCAGCTTTATTTTGCTCAGAGAAAATCGTCGAAGAAATATTTGAACTACGATGTCACGTGTAATAAGCCAACACAATACCTACTGGACTACGGCGACTTCAACGAAAGCTGTCTTCAATTCAATTCGTATAGGACCTACCTACTAGACTCATCTGACTTTCCCCATGAGGTCGGTGTATATCATTTGGGCGCGAGAGACTCCCATTCCTCTCCGTTCTTTTCCCATAATTAATACTGAATGGAAATAATCCCTCTTTCTGCATAGACCTTCTTGTTCACTCAAATTGCGAAGCACTTCGCATGGAATAATTAAAATGGGAGTTTACACGCAATTGATTCCTTAATTCACGAATTCGCCGAATGAAATTCGCGTGAGACTGGTGTCCCTTCAACTTAACTAGGGTCTCCAAAGCTTTGGTGACTATTCACTACCATGTGCATCGTACTTAAATCTAACAGAGCTTCAAGCGCCGCTATAAAAATCTCGCTAGTCTCTGTACAAAGTTGAACTGTCCACAGATTTGTTCTAAACAATTGCCTCATAGGTCACTATTAGTCTGACTATCATCATATAATTAGTGGATTGCATTGACTGCAAGCCCTCTGTATACTGTTGACATGTGTGGCCTTTTCTGGCATGCCCTCTATATGAGCGCTCATTTCACGTCAATATAAAAAATCTCCACTTTATGAGATATTATCTCACCAAGTTGTCGAATATCCTGCTATTAAGGAAGTTTTCATCTACTTGTAAATGGTACCATTATGGTTCAACCCGGATTTATTCTCAGGCCCACTATCTTGCACCAATGACTACAATCTTAAGACCTCTTTCAATTCTGGTTCAAAAAGGTCCTCTTGAAATTTTTCTTTTGGCCATTAATACTCTCTCATTATCTCATCTTTAACAGTTGATCCTGTTACACTCAAGCAGCGAAATATGTCATACGAAAATAATAAAATTTCTCTCAGTGCATAGCTAACTGATACAACAGCAACCTTGTTTGCTTGCAATCTTTATGTCTCTATTGTTACACGTATTTTCGTTATTGTTGTTGATTTTTGTATAATCTGCATGAATCGTTAGTGTTTCAATGTATTCGCAGAATCAAAAACTGACAAAAAAAAAATAATGAAATAAAGACGCGTCCCATAAAGGCAAATGGAAAGAACACCACAACACTTTCCCTACTTTATACTCTTTCTCAATATTTTTTACAAACACAACAGCACACAAGTATACGTATAAAAAGGTAAAAGTGTGGCACAATTGTATGACAAAAGTTCTCTATTAAAAGTGATTTTGTTTTTATTATTACAATACATGCTGCATAGGAGTGTAATGCACGATGTATATGTGTCGTCCTCTGTTTGTGCTTATTTTTATTTATTTGCTTAGAAAAGTATTGCATGTAATAGGGGGTGGGGGGTGAGGAAATTAAAGTTTGAACTAATAAAACTAGATAATGAAAATTCACATGAAATCAATGTAAAAAGGTAATTGATTTAAAAGCTTTAACAAATTCGATACAGAAGAACAATAAAGAGGAAAAGAAAAAGAAAAAGAAAAGAGAAGAAAACAAAATCCACAAAGTAAGTTGAAATTAATCAGATTTACGTCATAAAACTTGATACAAAACAATTGAAATTGAAATGTTTTATTCGGTTTAGTATTGATGATGACAATACTTGCCACAAATGTTGCTATATTGTAGTGCATCGGGTGTTTTTGTTTTTAGATACATGAGGACTACAATACCATAGTATGGTATAGTATAGTAGCTGTCACGGTATAGTAGGTAGTGCATTGGATTATTAGACGAGACTCCCTGACATTCTGAGTGAAAGGAAATATGAAAAAAAAATATATTTTCTTCGACTACTGCCTCTCGGCTGTCTATTTCAAAAAACTCTGAAAATTGCCGTGAAAAGCTTCTGAAATCTGTCGTTCAAAGCCTACGTTAAACCGTAAGTCCCGCCATTGTTTGATAAAATTAACTCTCACAACATAGATGATGTGAAAAGCTCGGTTGTGATCCTGACTACGTTTCAATAATTTTCTGCATCTAACTAATACTAAATAACATTGCATTTTGTAAATTAAAGTTTATTTACAATTTCTGTAATATTTTATACAATGTCAAGTAAAATTAATTCACTGGAAACGTCTTCAGTATACTCGCTCTCATTCGAAATAAAAACTTGTTACCCCTCCAACTATTGATAGAAGCTACATCTGACAAATTACGTACATACATACGTAATTGGTCATTACAATCACTCAGCCAGGTTTATGACCTACCTTCTCACACCACTTATGTTGTGTGTGTTAGTTTAGTCCATAAGTGGCGGGACCTAGAATTTAAATTCGACTCCGAATGACAGATTTTTTTTTTTTTTGAGAAACACTTCTTCTGCTGAGAGAAAGTCGCTGAAGAAATATTGTTTTTTTATTTAGTTTTGTTCTATTTGTATGACCTGGGGTTTAAAGCGTGGCCTAACGTCTTATAAGTCAACACACTATCTACTAGACTACCGCAATATCTGACAAACTAGCTGTCATTTATTCATTTATTTTGCCAAATCACCCTCGACGGATATAGCATTTAACAAAACGTGTTCGTTTATTTTTTTTTAAATTTTTTTTTTCATTTAAAATCATCTTCGCCAATGAGGCCTATTTCTAGGTGAACCAACAAAATTGTCAAATTTGGGTCTATATAAATCTACATGAGATCCAAGAGTGTACAATTCACCTTTGTGGTGTGAATTATAGGCTGGCGGAATCATCGTTCAATATTACTTAGAAAACAATATTGACACGATTGATTTGAGAACATAGTCATCTTACGTGGAGGTACCGGATTGTACGATTTCACCACGCTAAACATTTCCTTGTGGGGTTATTCTTAAATTGCATGTACATGCGGAGGCCAAATTCAGCCTGATTTATGTGTCAGATTCATGGAAAATTAAACATTTCTAATGTAGAGCACAGAAAAGCGTTGGCAAATATTTGCGCGACTTTACATTGCATTTAAATGGCATGGGTATTCCGATTGCCTTTGTTAACTTGGATATTAAATACAATTATTATAGAGAAGCTCTCATTGGCAACAGGAGGATACTTTTACTTACTTGTGCCCTTAAATCGCTCAATAGCGAAAACTTTCTCACGAATATAAAATTTAGATGATGGCTCACACACAATTTATTTCATTTAAATTTAAAGTTAGCAAACGCTTGATGAAAACCCTTACAATGAAGTTACCAAATGTAGTATTATAACTTTGACATAATGTTTGTAAGACGACCACGGCTACATTTGTTCTGAAAAGTTATATGATTTTTGAATCGAAATTTGTAAGGCAGTAAGATCTATATGTAACACAACATGTATGTTTCCTGAACTACATACTCCAATCGATTTTATTAAGAATATTTAACAAAACATATCTATATTCCTCAGTATTTAATAAATTTTTAAGAAATTTGTAATGAAGTTATTAGCGACGTTTTGCATATGCACAAAAAGGTTCACTGGGATGTCATCTGATTGTTTAGCTGATGATGTTCAGAAGGAGTCTATTAGTAACGAGGTTTCAAATACGGTATGATACGCAAGATCTTCTTTGTGGGTGCACTATACACGCATACGTACATAATTGGTCATTACAACCCTTCAGTCAGGATTACGACCTAGCTTCTCACACTACATGAGTGGCGGGATCTATAGTTTATAGTCGATTCTGAATGACACATTTTTCACAAGCATTTCATAGCAATTTTTTATGTACTCTCAGCGTATTTGTCCTAAATATGCTGAGATTTATTGGTTATATGTTGGGATTTGATGTTGCTTCAATATCTTTCCTTGAAAGATGTGCACCATTAAGGCCAGATAACATCAAGTATCTGTTCGAAAATTACACATGCTGAAGAGATTGAAAACATTCCTGTTTATCGTTGTATTATTCTGACTGATGAGTTATAAAGACGAATTATGCGTGTATGTATGTACTATATGACTTGAGTAATCGATTTGATGTCAATTAATGATAGCACCGTTCGATTATCGTGAAAGGTTGAGTTAAATGGGAGCACACCTTGTCGACATAGTGAGAGGTATTTGCAAACCAAGTGGGATTCATAGCGGGTGTTCTTGGTTTTTGCAAAGAATTTTTAAAAGTCTATTAATGTGGTTTGATTTTTTTTTAAGTCACTTTCAATTCCTCCTACGCCTTAACACACACAAGGTAGCA
Source organism: Sarcophaga variegata (assembly GCA_932273835.1). Lineage (NCBI taxonomy): Eukaryota > Metazoa > Arthropoda > Insecta > Diptera > Sarcophagidae > Sarcophaga > Sarcophaga variegata. The sequence continues at coordinate 115,530,605 of OW026361.1, forward strand.
AAAACTCTTGACTTCCTCTACTGCGCAATGAATTTCTAAAATGTTATAACTTTTCTATTAAAAACTTTTCCATTTAAAGGGAATCAAAAAGCATAAATTAAAAACAAATTAGCACTGCCAAAAGCGAAAATATAAAAGAAAATAAAACAGTATTTTGTCAGAGCGCAGACAAATCTTTTGTAACGTTTTCAACACACAAATTTCCCATTCATCACAAAGGGAATACAGTCATCATTCTTAGTTTTTGACATTAAAGGAAGCAACATTAACAGTGGCAGTTGTAGTACATAGTTATAGCAGTAGCAAGTAGCAGCCAACCAAACAACACAAACTGACAGTCAGTCAGTCAGTCAGCAACTGTCAGCATTTCATCATCATGGAAATTTTCATTAGTCTCAAGTGCACTTTTGGAAATGTAACATAAAAAAACACAAATAACAGCAACAATAATAATAACAACAACAGTGAAAAGAGAGGGAGTGAGAATGAGAGAGAGAAAGCGAAAAAAGTATAATAAAATGACAGCAATTTTGCGGAGGTTATAATAAGTGACTTAAACTTGGTAAAAATATTATTTTCTTTATAACTCGTGTGAAAAAAGGAAAACTTTTTCAATGAGGTCTTCTTCTCCACAAAATAACATTGAGGTGTTAAACGTTTGTCTCGTCTTTAACAAGACAGTCAAACAGACAGACTTTACACACACACACACATTTAAATAAACAAATAGTTGCCACAATTTGTAGCAACACTAAAGTTGTTAATTCTATGTGGAAATTTTTTAAGTGGTAAGGTTACAGTAGCTCAATGCTTTATATACAAAAAAAATATTCTTTTAGAAGACTGTCTTAATCAGTTATTTTGATCAAAATTTAGTCATCCGAGTCTTAATTTTTGGCCAAATTTTTGGCTGATCTTACTCAAGAACCCTATAAATATTATACAATGGTCTAGGGTGTATTCTAAATCGACCTTGAAAAGCTTCTGACGACAGTAAAACATCCAATCTTTGGTGGAGAACGAATGCACGAAACGCATTAATAATTTTTTATTGAACAATTTTTGTAGGCGCATCCCATCAGGCAAATTAATTTACAAATCAGGACCTTGTATTTATAGACTAATTTAAACTTGTTATCAAGTGTACCAATCAGCTATAGAGACACCTTGTTCACTGTATATCTACTCCAACTCGTCATAGCGTTATGTTAGGTACTCAGAGAGGACTTTGCTTACCCATTAATGACTTCTGCAGAGATTGTGATCTGTTATAGAGGAATACTGTACTGCTCACTCGGTTGGCAAATATCTCTCACTGGGGCGACAAGGTATGCTCCCATTTAACTCAACCTTTGACGATAATCGAACGGTGCTATTATTAATTAACATCAAATCGATTACTCAAGTCATATACTACATAAATACATACAAACATAACTGGTCATTATAACCCATCAGTCAGGATAACGTGTCGCGGTGGTCTAGTAGGTAGTGTGTTGGCTTAGTAGACGTAAAGCCAGGGTTCGAGCCCCAGGCCAAGCATCAAAAAAAAATACAAAAAGTATTTCTGCGGCGACTTCCTTTCAGCAAATCTGTTGTTCGGAGTCGACTTTAAACTGTAGTTCCCACCACTCATGTATAAAATTAACACACACAACATAAGTGATGTGAGAAACTAGGTCGTAATCCTGACTGAAGGGTTGTAATGAACAATTATATATGTCAGGACAACGACCTAGCTTTCGACACGACCTATGTTGAGTGTATTCCTTTTTTCCAAGAGTGGCAGAACCTACAATCTAAAGTCGACTCTGAAAAACAGAATTTTGAGAAACTTTTTCATGGCAATTTTATTAACATTCAGAGTTTTTGTTACAAATCTGCTGAGAGAGGAAGTCGCCGTCGTTTAGCTGGATATGCCTGAGCTGGGAATTGAACCGCGGCCTCACGTCTAATAAGCGAACAAACTACCTACTGAACTACTGCGACAATAAGTTATTATACTCCCAGAAAAATTTTCAGCTTTGGTCTGTGGAAGTCATATTTTGACACGAAGACATAACATAGGTTATCGACACCAGTTAATCGGGTTGACTTGCAATTAATACGTTCGAGGAAACTTTGAATTCGTATTGGCTGCGTGTCCTATCATATCCTATTCTTAAAACAGAAACCTTTGTAAAACTCAGTAAAACTTTTTTCTTAAATAGTAGGAGTCAGTTCAAGGGAGCTTTGGTATCAAAGCTACTACTTCAACCTAACCTAGATTGTCTACATAACCTTATAAATTTTATATAAAACGACAATCTTACTCAACAACAGGCCAACATCGGAAATCCTCAATATAATCCATCCAACAAAGGGTTTTTTTAAATGCTTCCCATTTTTTAAATTTAAAAAATTATAAAGCGTTTGTGAGATATCGTCAATATTTTTTATTCATTTGAAACACCAATTGAGGCCATTGTCTGTATAATATAACAGCTTTTCTGCGTGTGACGCATGCAAAATGTTTAGTTCTTCATGTATCTGGCATGGGTTATGTTGGATTTGTGGCCCGTTATTGTTTGTCGCACCTGAAACGTAAGAAAACCCCATAAGAAATAGTCTAACAGGGTCAAATCGGACGATTACGGAGACTAGTCCACTTCACCGCCATCCTCAAATCCCTTATACATAGTATCGAATATGGCATGAGCTGTGTGTGCCCATAGCATCATTCTGTTCAAACCACATTCAGACCAAAAAAAGTTGGTAAACATCGACCATATAGGTTAGGTTAGAGGATGTGTACTTGTCAATTAAGACAAGTACAGTACCCGGAGGTCGAATTGACTTATTGTACAACGTCCTAGTTTCTCACACCACTTATGTTGTGTGTGTTAATTTTATACATGAGTGGTGGGACCTACAGTTTAAAATCGACTCCGAACGACAGATTATTGTGAAACTTTTCATGGCAATTTTATTTACTCTCACAGTTTTTGCCAGAAATCTGCTGAGAGAAAGTCGCCGAAAAAATACTTTTTGCATTTTGTCTTCATGTCTGGCCCGGGGCTCGAACCCTGGCTTTACGTCTAATAAGCCAACACACTACCTACTAGACTACGACGACTTCAACCATATAGTTCTCGCCGTTAACAGTGGTGGTTTGGCCAATTTCGTTCTTAAAGAAATATGGACATACCATGCCGATGTCTCAAAATTCACACCAAATAGAGCATTAGATATGCATTAGTTAGATCTAACGTAGACCGATATTGTACCTAATTCGATAATTCATTCAGAAATGGACCTAATTGCTTAAGATGATTTTTCAATGAATATTAGGGTCGGTTGCCAAATGCTATAGAGTCCGTTATTTGGCTTTACTGGTGGTAGGGGATTTTTTTCCAACATTTTCTAAATACCTCATCCCTATTCCCTTCATTTACCCAACTAAAACTATTCTTTACAAATTATAGTTATTATATGTAATATGCACAAAACAAACAAAATTATTTTACCCGCATCGGAAAACCTAGATATTTTTGTCACTTCCTTAGAGACATGTTTTCAATTTAATTGTACTGTATTGCAACATTTTTCTTTCCTGCCATTGTTATCCTGTGCACAGTTTAAGATTTCCGCCGGTAAACAGAAGCTATTAACACGAGCAGTTTTTGTTCAAACAGTTGCAGCAGTTGTAAGACTATGTGGCAGATAAAACACGAAAGTCAGACGGAAAGAATTTAATTTTGCATACAAGGGGATGTAATAAAAGACGAAATATGAACAAATATTTTTTTCGGTGACTTCTTTTCAGCAGAGTTATGGCAAAAACTCTAAGGGCCATTTTTTGAATGCGAGTTTAAACTCGAGATTAAGTTAATCTCCAGTTAAAGTTAATCTTCAGTTAACTGAGTTTTCATTTTTTGAATGGGAATTTAACTGCAGATTAACCTTGTAGAGCTGCCGTACTTATAAGCAAAAATGGCAACATTTTTTTCGTTTATTTTGTTGTGTTTACTACTTTTGCAAAGTGTTTCACAACAGTTTGCTTTTGTATATAACAAAAACAAACAAACAAAAGCTGAATACTGTTGATCTTTATGTAAAAAAATTATTTTCTTAAAATAATAAATAAATTAAGACTGTCTGTTGTCAATTTGTGTTTTATATAGTTCATAGTCACTTAAATATTTGTCTTATTCGGCTTCCCCTCACTTAAAAGCTTTTTTTTTAAATAAAATTTGTCAACTACTTTTCATAGTTAATCTCAACCAACGTTGGTGGTTTAAACTCGAGATTAACTGCTTAACCGTAGGGTTAAACTCAAGATTAAGTAAATTCAAAAACTGAAAACTGAGTTTAACTGGAGATTAACTTAATCTCGAGTTTAAACTTGCATTCAAAAAATGGCCCTAAGAGTAAATAAAATTAAAATGAAAAAGTTTCTTGAAAACGTCTGTCGTTCGTAGTCGACTTTAAACTGTAGGTCACGACCATAGCTGCCAGATTTGATGATTTATCGTCATTTTGACGATTTTGAGCACCAAAAATATCATATTGACGATTTGACGTTTAATGCCCTTATTTTGACGATTTTTAAAAATTAAAAGTTTACGTCATATTCTTTACTTTAGTACATTAAAAGCAACTTTAAGCTTTGTTATTTCAAATGAATAAAAGATATCAGTGATATCCAACACACACTTTCCTTTATTTAAACTAAATAGGAAGCGTTTAGAAATAAGATTTTATAGCTTTGTAAATGAATATTCATTAGATTGGAAGGATAAACACCGCCATCATATTCACTTCTGACATGAGACTATTAGATCCGCTGGGCCATTTAAAAGTTTATATTTAAAAATGCAATAAAACAAAAACGGTTTGAAATTTTGCCAAATTAATTTTCTGGTTGTGAAGATGTTCAAGATACAGACTATGAAGATACAGGTCATGATGAATTACGTACTAGAATATAACCTTGAATTGCATAGAATTGACAAATCATGAAGCTTAATTCCAAATGAATGGGGTATACTTTCTTTTTAATTGTATTTGAACTATATTACTCATACGCATCATATTACACGTAATGGAATAATTACCCAGAGAAGTATGCAATAAAAAAACTTCGATTTTGTTATGTATGAAACAAATGGAATTAAATATAACTCATACGCCACATATGTTTTCTGCATTATGAATTTTCCATACATATTAAATATGAGCATAATGTGAGTAAATATGTATAATGAATGGGTTGGCGATCTAAAAGTTTAAATTAAAAAATGTAATAAAACAAAAATAGTTTGAAATTTTGATAAATTTATTGTTTTGCTGTGAACTACAACTGCTCCGGTTGGAAATGGATTTTTATTTCATTTATATGGCTGCTGCGGATTTATGCCCTTATTTTGACGATTTTTAAAAATTAAAATTTTACATCTTATTCTTTACTTTAGTACATTAAAAGCCACTTTAAGCTTTGTTTTTACTTTGCAATTGGTACTATTAGAAATTTAAGGAGTAAAGTATTATATTTTTAAGTTACTTTCAAAAAATGTGGTGATTTTTTTGTATTTTATTTCTTTTTAACCCTTTAAAAGCCAAAAAATTACAATTCCTAAATAACCTCGTAGTTGAGAATAATATATCACTTGTCGTTGCAGACTATTTTAAAAATTATAGTATAGCTTCTAATATTGCCATCGGAAGAACAAAGGCAAGCGCCGTTATTTTTCAGGGGATGGATGGCATTGTGTTTCGAACTATGTTATGAGAAGAAGGAAAGAGAGAACAGTGTTTATGGACACTAGGCTTGTATATTTTTATACCATAATCGACCACATACGGATGTACTGGCCGAAAAAGACGAGCGTTATCTAGGAGTATATGATTTTCGGGAAAAAGTCCCCTTATATCGTTCAAGCAAAACCATTTTATCCCAGATATGCCGACGGGCATACTAGTGCAACAATCTTCGTAGTTTTCACAAATAGAGCTATTCTGACAGATTATATTACAAAACTGAAGAAAAAATAAACAAAAATATTTTATAAATTGGTTTTTGAGCCCGTACTACATGTAGTACGCTCGGCACATATGGGAGCAAAAAACAGTAATTTTTTTGTGATTTAATTAAATTTTTTATCATTCAGAAATTCTTATATAGTATATAAGTAAAGAAAAAACAAATTAATAAAAAAATTATTTGGTGGTGTGGTACTCCACATTACACTTTACATGGAGCCACACATCATATTTCATGCAGCATGTCTTATTGTGGCAATGATTACAACGCAACTGTTTACATTTTCCATCGGCTTGACGTGTGTTCTCAGTAAGTAAATGATCTTTTCGATCAAATCTGATGATTTCGATAGATAGATATGCAATGTGGCCATGCACCGACGAAAAGATAAATGGTCCATTTTACCTCCCATATGTCTATGCAGTTGCCACGTATTGCGCTCTGCAAGATCAATGAGGTGAGTGAATAGTAGGAAATACCATTTTTTACCCCGAATAGATACACGTTACAAGCTGATATTTTCATCTGGTCGATCAACGCCACGCATGTAGTGATTATACACATGAATAAGACGTGGTTGTTGAATATGTATATACGTTTTTTCTCTTTTTGAGACCAACGTGAAATATTTTTGCCTGATTCAACTGAACTGACATTGGAGGCAAGGTTTACTGCACTGCTGTCGTTCCACCAACATACAATTATATTGTTGGTACAAATCTGACGATAGTCATACCCCCCTATCTCTCTTTTCTGTAGATATTTTATCTTTAGCAAAGGACAGTTGCCTAACCGATTGTAACGAATTATTCCAGTGCCTTTCACGCGTCGTTCTTCTTTTTCGAACAGTTCAAGAGGAGTAGGTAAAATTTCCTGTTCACACGCTGTAACAATAGGCTGGCTCCGTTTCTTCCAGATCGTGCTTTACCCATTTTACTGACATACATTTAGGTTCCTTGGCCTATTGCAATAACGCAAGTGGAATGTCGTCTTCACTAATCGTTTTAGTATAATAAGAATTTCTAAAAAGCATTTAATAATAGGGGAGGTAAGTTTTTAAAATTCACTCCATCTTCTTCTCTAGAATCTTCATCTGTGACGTAGTTGTTCGCACCTTGAATGGGGACAATAGAGATGTCATAAAAATTTTGCGAAAACTTTTTATCACTTTCCTCTAAGGCATTTATTGCCTAATTTAATGTTAAAAATCTGGAAAATTTAAAGTTTTCGTATTCACCATTTTTACACACTAATGCCGAGCGTACTACATGTAGTACGTCACCAAATACATCAACTAAAATCACTTATAATTTTATTTTTCACATATAATTTTGTTACGTATTTGTTTCTACATCTGTTACAATTAAAACAACATAGAAACGCGACAACAATAAAATATGCATATACAACTTTTTCTTACCGATTACGTGACATCTTCAGACTTTTGCCAATTTTACAAAACTGAAATCTCTGATTCAAAAAAATACACATTAGCAATTACCCTAGTCAAAATTTATCAAGGAATGCTTTGTTGACCGTTATGTTCTGCAGCACAACATTAAGTAGATTTAAATATTTAAAGCACAGTAAATGCAGAAACCTGAACTTAACAGGTGTACTACATGTAGTACGGTCGGCATATCTGGGTTATAGTAGCGACAGAACAGTGAAACAAAAACCATATTGCAACGATGCTCCCATGATTCAATGGAGTTGGATACACTACCGTCATTAACGAGATACTATGGCCTCTCCTGTACACGGTCGAGAAACCGCAAAATTGACGTTGAAGCACCAACCCATATATGAGAGTTGTATTCCATTCTTTGTCAGTTATAAACGGTGTAAATAGTAAGATCGGATGATAAGAACTTAAGAAGAAACTGAAAAATGTGTCAGCATTACACTGAATTTTCATGCTCAGAACATTAAAAGCTTCTGACTTCCTAATATCTACACCGCCCATAGATATAGATGAGGTAATATTATTGCTGCGCTTATGTGTCAATAAACAAAGTAGGGATAGATTGTTGAAACCTTAAACAATTTTTTCCTGAAAAAAAATTATCGCAACTTTCCAATTTTGGAAAAAATAATATTAAATGAAAATGAGGGACGCCAGCTTTTAATTTCTAATAAATTCTGTGTTAAATGTTTTATTTTTGAACTCAGATATGTAGATACAATGACTTCATATGTTTTACTACAATAGAAATAATTTTGGTTTTTAAAGAATTTTAATTTATTTATTTATAATTTCTGACGATTTTTTTGACGATTTTTTCTCAAATATTTGACGATTTGGTGCCTCATTTATTTGGCGTGTGGGGACCATCCCACACTCAGTTGTAAGATTAAAACACTCTACACAAGTAGTGTGAAAAGTCGTAATCCTGACTGAAGGGTTGTAATGACTGATTAGGTATGTACATATGTATGTATTAATCTTTCTTGTAGAATTCATCTTTTCCTGGAATGTGTAAAGGTTCTTCCTGCAGAAGTCTGTCCGGATTAATTAGTGTAATTAATTAGAAAAAAAGCTAATTTTTAAAATTGTTTACTTTCCTTTCTTTATGTTTTTCTGCGTCATAAAGAAATTTTTGTAATTTTTGTAAACTCAGTTTCCTTATCTTGAATGTTTTTAAAATAATTTTAATTTTTAATTGTATTTTTTATTATTTCTACTATTTGAGTACATTTCATATGATAATATTGAAAGAGTTTATAATTTTTATGCAAACAAATGCTATTGAAAAGATTAAAGGAAACAAGTTTCTGTAACTTTTATTTAAAATACGTAATAAAATGGTGAATAAATAATGAGAAATAAAAAGTAAAGAATTTGCAGGAAGTAATTATATTTAATTATGCGAGAGGTGTCCCAGAAGTTTACTCACATCGACTTTCTTATAGTGTACATCGATTTCTGTTGCATATTGTTGTGAAAGTTCTTGGTTTCTGAATTATTCGTGAGCTTTTCATAAATCACCTAAACAAGATGTTCTATATTGAAAGATGTGTTGGTGAGCGAGCAGAAAATCAGGGTATTTTAAAATTTTTCTGACTTTAACCACAATTTCTTAAAAATACGCAGATCACGAATAACTATTCCTTGGATTTTTTTACTTTTCCCATTCTTCGTGTTGTGAATAAAACTTTCCCTTTAAAGTAAATTGCGTGTGAAAAAAATTCTTAAGGAAAATTCGTGATAGATTCCGTTCATAAAAATTTAAAATATTGCCAATCTTGCAAATCAATTTGATTATAATTTTAAAATTTAGAATACGTACGAATTCATTGTGCATAATAGTGCTATAGCGTGGACATTGCTGCTCTATATTCATGCTTTTATTCACAAATTGTTGCACAATTGTTTTGTTGACCACAACATCTCTGCTCGATCCATAAATTGAAAAAATCTCCCAAATTAGTTGTCATATACACGTATTCAGTCTGTTTTTCCAACTCAACAGCACATACAATTAATAAAATTGTTTTGTCAAATCGGGCAATGTACCCCGCTCTTCGCCCATTTTATCGCTATAATCGTCCTACAAAAAAAAAAAAACCATTCGCCATGTGGTGGATACTTTTGAGTCTACCACTTTAATCTGCTATCGACCAACATACGTACGTCGTCACACGATCTGCCAAAGAATTCGCCCCCGTCAGTAAATTTGTGCAAAAGAATCCGAGGCGGTCGATTTCGTGTCGCAGAATACGTCCTTTCAGAGGCCACAACTTGGCGAATTTTGCATCGCGACAAGGGCCTGCTACTTCTTATACTCTACAAGACGCTCATTCTCCCCGTGCTTCGTTATGGCGTAGAGGCATTGACCCTATTAAGCACTGATGCAACAGCCTGGAGAGTATTCGAGAGAAAAGTCCTACGTAAGATCTTCCGCCCAGTGCGAGTTGGTTTCCGCATCCGATCCAACAATGAGCTGTATGGCCATGGACATTGCGCAACGGCTGCGTTGGATTGGCCATGTTGTTCGAATGGAAGAGAATGCTCCGGCAAGACGGAGATTTTTGATGTGGAGATTTGTGGAAGTCAACGAAGAAGACGACTTTGTCTGCGTTAGAAGGACCTAATTGAGGAAGTCCTCTTATCGATTGGTGTGACCAAAGGCATGTCAGAATCAGAGGCACTTGAATTAAAATACTGATACTATAGTGTTCATGTACAATATGTCAATTAACAAGTACACGTCCTCTGACCTAGTATCCATGCTTCTGGGCCATAAAGAAAAACGGAGAGGAGAAGCTTCTTGTGGAGTATTAGTTCAGCTGTATGATAGATGTCTCTGGTATACAATTGCCTATTGTAGCAGCTGTGCTCCTACGCTTGATCTCCAGGCTGACATCATATTTGATGGTAACGGCAGAGCATTTCGAGGTTTAAGTGGTCAACATATTTTTTTAAGAACATATTTTGCTTGATTTGGCACTGATGTTTTGGTATCACTATGGGATGGATCAGAAAGTTTTTAAGTGGGATATACGAGTACCTTCATATAAAGTAGAATACAGCTGTATAGCATTTCTTTGTTTTGAGAAAACATAAAATGAAAGTGCGTTGAGCCAAGCAGTTTAATGGATAATGCTTATTATAATGTATGGATAATGTAAGTTATTGTTTTCTATCATGTACCATATAAGACTTTAAATTTATGGATGTCCTAAACTAAACATAGTGAATCGAACATCTAACCTGCTGGCATATAATCTCAGCGAACAGCAACTAAAATTGCTCAAACACAGCCGGATGAAGGCAAAGCTTAAATATTTACAAGAGATTCAAATGCAAATACACTATTACGGGTTAGTATATCAATTAATTTTTTAAGTTATTTCACATTTGTTTTGTATTTCTACCCTCGTTTTATTTAACATTAATTAAGTTGTTTCAGTTCCTCTATCGTTTTTCTTTTTCCTGAAAACTTTAATATCAACGCTTAAGGCTCCAAAAGATATACAAAAGTGAATTTTGTTATGTGCTTGCTGTGTGTGTGTATAACTGTAACTATGAAAATATTTGCTTATGAACACATACATACATGTAAGCGTTTACAGTTCTTAGCATGTGTGCTCTCGCATGTATTTACAATTATAATAATCACATTGTGTCATTAACAATGTTACCATCGCTACACGCTTAACTTACATGTAATTTGGTTATATGCAAGTGTGTATATGCATGTCAGTGTGCGTTTGTATATGTGTAACAACGTGTATTGTGGTTTTGTTTCATGGGTTTTATCTTTAGTTTGCCGTAAACACATGTATTGGTGGTTAAACTAATTTAATAAAGTTTTTATCTTTCATATGGTAGTTTCGACATTCTTTATTTATTTATTATTCTGGGGTTTTTTTTACTTCTGTTCCCTTTAAAACTGTACCCCAGTAGCAGTAGTAGTAGTAAATAATTTAGAAAAAATGTTTATCTTTTGATGATAATTTTTTTAAACCTTTTAACTGCTCTTTTTGAGCATTTACTTATCAATCCCTTAAGGTGGTATTATAAGGGGTTGTTGTTTATAAATTTATTTGAAATAGGGAATGTAATTACCTTTAAGATACAAGCAAAATGATTGTGTTGGCAATAAATGTGGTTTAAATAGATAACATAAGGAAATATTGCTTGGAATTCTTATATATTTTTACAAGAAAAAAATTCTGTGTTTCGGTAACTGGTGTATAGAAATATGTTTAAATGTCTTCTATCCTAGCATAGGTTAAATTAATGTTAATATTTTACAGAAATAGTCCCTCTCGCCTTTTTTAAACAAAAATACCTGTATATTTATTCAAATACGATGAAGTATGGTATGTTGAATAAGAATACAAATTAGATGAAATGTGTTATCCTCTTTTTTCGAAACTACCAGCATAACCTGATGTTTTATTTATAAAAATGTATCTCCCATTTCAAACATTGCTTAGATACATATTATTTTAAAAGAAATTCTTTCGACCCAGTTGCTTAAAAATTTATTCAAAAAACATAATAAGATAATCTAAACGAATTTTCTTAAAATATGGGAATACATTGTTAGTGCCTGGATCTCTAGAAACTAAAAAATTGTAGTCCTCCTGAAATGAAATCGCTGTAGTCTAATAGATAGTGTGTTGGCTTATTAGACGTAAAGCCCGGGTTCGTATCCAAGGTCAGGCATCAAAACGAAATATGATAAAAAAATATTTCTTCGGCTATTTCCTCTCAGCAAATTTCTGGCATAAACTCTGAGAGTAAATAAAAATTGCCATGAAAACGTTTCTCAAAAATCTGTCGTTCGGAGTCGACGTTAAACTGTAGGTCCCGACACTCATGCATAAAATTAACGCACACAACATGAGTGGTGTGAGAAGCTAGGCCGTAATCCTAACTGAAGGGTTGTAATGGCCAATTATGTATGTATGTATGTAGTAATCCTGGATATCAAAACAAAATACAAAAAGTATTTTTTCGGCGACTTCCCCGGAGCAAATTCCTGGCAAAAACTCTCAGAGTAAATAAAATTGCCATGAAAAGTTTCTCAAAAAATCTGTCGTTCGGAGTGTCTGCTTATTAGACGTAAGGTCTTGGTTCAAATCCCAGGTCAGACATTTCCAACAAATCCAAATATAAATTCGGCGACTAGCACTTAGCAGTTTTCTGTTAAAAATGCTGAGAGTAAATACAACATTGACATGAAGAAGTTTCTCCAAAATCTATCATTCGGAATTGATTTTAAGCTGTAGGTCCCGTCACTCGTGTATAAATTTAACGGACACAACATAAGTGGTGTGAGAAGCTAGGTTGTAATCCTGACTGAAGGACTGTAAGAAAATTATGTATGTATATATATGTAAGTAAAGCAACAGCAAGGACTTCACATCTCCTAAGTTTGGTGGCATCAAATATTCGTTCTTCCGCAGTTAGAAATTAAATGTTCGTTGTCTTGAAAGCATTTGTTCTGTACTTCTGAGACGCGGGAATTGGTTATTAAAAATTCAGACTCATAATTGGAATCTAATCCACTTAAATTTAAATAAGTGCCAATCATAGATATAATGGGTGATTTTTTAAGAGCTATAGGAAAATTTTTCAAAAAAAAAACACATAAAATTCAGAAATATGCATGAAATCTTTATTTGAATCGATAGTACGGTCCATATAATTTAATGCTTGAAGATTATTTCATGCAAATGCTGACCGCGACTGCGCCTCAAATGGTCCATCCGCTTAGTCCAATTTTGGCATACTCTTTCCAACATTTCGGCCGGTATCTCACGAATAAATGCTTCAATGTTGTCTTCCAATGCGTCAATTGAAGCGGGCTTGCCTGTATAGACATGACTTTTAACGTAGAACACAAAAAATAGTCTAAAGGCGTTAAATCGTACGATCTAGGCGGCCAATTGACCGGTCCCGAACGTGAAATAAAATGTTTACCGAACTCGCCTCTCAATAAGCCCATAGTTACGCGTGCTGTGTGGCATGTGGCACCGTCTTGTTGAAACCACATGTCATGCAAGTCAAGCTCTTGCATTTTGGGCAAAAAAAAGGTTCGATATCATCTCACGGTAGCGCTCACCATTCACAATTACGTTACGATTCGCAGCATCTTTGAAGAAGTACGGTCCAATGATGCCACCAGCCCATAAACCGCACCAAACTGTGACTTTTTCTGAATGCATTGGTAGCTTTTGCAATACTTCTGTCTGATCTTCACTCCAAAATCGACAATTCTGCTTATTTACGTATCCATTGAGCCAAAAATGAGCTTCGTCGCTGAACACAATTTTTCGATAACAACTTTCCAAGAACCCATTCCCCAAAAATTCTGCGTTGTGGTAGGTCGTTCGGCTTCAATTCTTGCGCCAGCTGTATGTTGAAAGGCTTCACACCTAAATCCTTCCGCAAAATTATCCACGTTTTTGAGTAACAGAGGCCCAAATGCTGCGAACGGCGACGTATCGATAATTGATGGTCATCATTAACACTGGCCGATACAGCTGCGATATTTTCTTCAGTTCGCACTCTACGTAAGCGTGTTGGTGGTTTAATGTCCAACAATGTAAATTTGTTGCGAAATTTAGTCACAATAGCCCGAATAGCCTCTTCAGTGGGTCGATTAAACTGACCATAAAATGGAAGAAGCGTGCGATGAACTTTCTTAACAGAGCACGCATTTTGATAATAAAATTCAATGATTTGCAAGCGTTGTTCGTTTGTAAGACGATTCATGGTTAAATTACAGACCAAACTGAAGGTGTCTGAGATTGAAACAAAACACGAAACGTGCGTGCGCTGTTTAAACCAGTGTTGCCAAAAAGATAATAGCTAAAAAAAATCACCCTTTAGAAAATAACTCTGGACAACAGAAAATCTACGGCAATATCTAAGCAAATTTTCCATTCTATTCATTTTTCGTTCATTCATGTTATAGGACTTCAAAGAGGAGAGTTTTATTTGATTTTTCTATTGAAATTTAAGAAAGAAGGATTTGTAATTTTATTGTTTACAAGGGTGTTTGTGTTGGGAAATGTGATATGTTTTTTAATTTTTAATATTAATATGGCCATATTTATGTGATAAATATGACTTCATAAGGGTTTTGAAATTGTAATAAGATAGAGTTGATGGTTGATTCGAAGACAAATGTATTGTATCATCAGGAATATCCGAAGTATGTATATTCTCCACTAAGAAGAACTGATTGTATGATTTACAGAACCATATTCTTAATCCCTTTGACATAATCTTGCTTAAGTACGTACACCTGATTGCCACCATTGGCGTAAATCGCTTACTTATTTCATACAATTCTTAACCTTTTTTTGAAAGCCTTTAATGCCAACTCATTATCACCCTTAAAATTTAATTTAATTGCTTTCATTTTCTTTAATTTCCTTAAATAAACAATAATTAAAAAAGGAGAAAATCAATTAAAAATTAAAATGATTTTATCATTTAAAATAATTTCGTACGCAGACAATCAATAAAACATTCATTGAACAAACGAAGAAAATACAAAGAAATCAATTCGTAATTGTAACTTTTAAACAACAACAACAATAACAATTAAAAAATAAAAGAAAATGAATACAAATAAATAAACAACTTAATGACCAAAAGAAAAAACCACAAAAAAATTCCCAAACAGAGAATTGCAAAAATAAAAAGGTCCCACATCGTCCTTTTTAAACAGCAGCAGCCCAAAAATAATTGTTTGTAAACGAAATCAAATAAAAGTGAGATTTTCAGACTTAAAAAGCATCAGGGGTCATGGGCCACTGAATGAAAGAGTGAATGAATGGGCTCGAAGAAGAAAAAATATAAAAACAACAACATCAACAACAACAATTTAAAAGAGGCATTAAAAAAGGTTAACATTTGAAGCATCATTAAGTGACTTCTGTGTAATAAAATACAATGAGGATTTACTCGAAAAGCTTTCGCTCTAATCTTGGTGTTTTATATTGTTTTTCTTTCTTTTTTTGGTTTCATTTGGTTTAAATCGTTGATTTCTTGTCTGATTTTTGTTACTTTCACTTTTTTTCATTTTTGAGCAAAACAATAATCACCATCTGAGTATTTTTTTTTTTTCTATAAGTGGAGTGGTTGAATGCTGTTTAAATGTTGTTCTCAATTTAAATTGTTGAGCAGCTATTGGAAATTTGAAAATTTAGTAAGTTCTCCACAGAAGTTTTGAACTCTAAAGGTATTTTAAATCAAACTTAATCATACTTTAATTGGCCATTAACAACCAGATTAATGGAATTCGGCCTGCCGCAACACATCTTTCCAGGCGTCTCAGCTTCTTGCAAGCCTACGCCAGTTGGTCACACCAATCGATGACAGGACTTCCTCGATTCGGTCCTTCCAGCGGATACAGGGTCGTCCTCTTCGCCGACTTCAAATACCCGTTTCGGCGGAGCATTCTCCTCCATTCGAACAACATGGCCGAGCTAGCGCAGCCGCTGGATCTTAATACGCTGCACAACGTCTATGTCGTTAAGGAGCTCATACAGCATAAACTGTTGGATCGGATGCGCAAATCATCGCCAACTCGCACTGGACCGAAGATCTTGCGTAGTATTTTTCTCTCGAATACTCTCAAGGCTGATGCATCAGTGCTTAATAGGATCCATGCCTCTGCGCCATAAAGAAGCACGGGGAGGATGAGCGTCTTGTTGCGTATTAGTTTTGTCGCGCAAGAGAGGTCTCTGCTACTCAATTGTCTGTTGAGACCATAGTAGCACCAATCATATGCCTTGAAGTTAATACAAGAGTCCTTCAAATTCAAAGCATGGTTGGAAGACTAACAAATCTCCTGTAATCCGTTTACGTCTTTGTAATAATGGTTTGTAACAAAACAAAATTAAATTGAACTACAGCCAGAAGAAGCGTTATGTTTCTCAATTACACAAACGACCTGTCTCTTTACATCTGGTACTATGCAATAAACATGCAGAGTTCCATAAACTCTGGACATGTATGTTATCTAGTAATCCGCCGCTTTCGCCACTGCGCCCTGTATTTGTAGATTTCGAGACAGTTTTCGATAAATGTACCCCTAAGAAAACTGACATTCCATATTTCCCTATAACATTAGAAGCTTTCATGCTCTGCAAGACGTTAGTGACAGTTAACCAGGAAATTGCTGAGAGGAAGAATTATTTTTTCATACTTCGTTTCGTTGGAGATATGTATCTGGCCTGAGGTTTGAACAATGGCCTCATGTCTAATAAACCAATACACTACAGCTGACTTCCAAAATGTTAATTGCTTTGTGTTTGAACAAAGTATAGTGTTTCATAAAGCCGCTGTACAAAATGTTTACAATGTATACTATTTCAAAACGTCGTCAATGTGTATTTTTAACGTAGTCAAAAAGCAATCAGGCATCGGATTTATAGTTGATGCATTGCATATATATATATATATATATAATGAGGAGTGAATACGCTGTAGTCTAGTAGGTAGGCTGACTTCCATCAATGTATCAATGCAAAGTTTGTATACAGTTCTACTACGGTATATAAATTTTGTACATATGCAAAGTTACAAAACAATGCATAAACTATAAATCCGATGACTGATTGCTTTATATATATATATATATATATATATATATATATATATTTCTAGTTTCTCACACCACTTATGTTGTGTGTGTTAACTTTTATACATGAGTGGTGGGGTCTACAGTTTAAAGTCGACTCCGAACGACAGATTTTTGAGAAATTTTTTTTATGGCAATTTTATTTACTCTCAGAGTTTTTGCCAGAAATCTACTGAGAGGAAGTCGCCGAAGAAATACTTTTTGTATTTTGTCTTGATGCCTGACCTGGGGTTTGAACCGTATCTTTACGTCTAATAAGCCAACACACTACCTACTAGACTACGGCGACTTAAAAAAGCTTCCAATCCTAGATGTTGAAGAAATCTTATTTAATTTTACATTTGATGTGCTACAAGGGATATGGTTGGTATCACTAACACTAGCATCGCTAGCATTTAAACGCAACTGGAAAACGTCGTTAGTAGTTAAGAATACTTCTCGCATTTTATAGGGTAAATAACTTTCGCCTTAAGTTACCCTTGATCGCAGTTTTTCTTCCAACAATACTCTTTTAAATGAAAAATTATAAAATAATTACTCTTAATTTCTAAATAACTGTGGTTTATTTATAAACAAATCTTTTAATTTTCTTTTTTCTTTTTTTGTATACCCTCTGTACTTGTATAATTTTTTTTCAGCAATTTTTCTTTCCCTTGCCGTGATATTTATTTCAAATTGCCGCTTAAGTTGAATGGTTGGAGGGTTTGTGAAAAACAATTATTATTGCGGTGTGGGTGTGTGTATATGTATGTGGTATGGTTTCAGGTTAAATGTTTTTCTCAGTATTTTTTGTATTTATTTTTATGTTGTTTTTAAGGTTTTGTTGCCACCCTCATAAGCCTTTAAGCAAAATAATGAAGCCGAACATAGAGCACCAAAAAAAAGAGAAAAATTCAAAATAATTCTGCTGTTGTTTGGATTCCAAGCGAATGAGCAAATGGTGGAAACAGAAAAACTAGAGAAAAAAATAACTGGAACGCATCATAAATTTTCTAAATAAATATGAAACCGAAAAAGAAATCAAATCCCCATTGTGTTGGCATTTCAAATGGCATTTAAGGCCCTTGCCATGGTAATATGATACCATGTTATACAAATAGAGTAGACAAATGTAGGGTTAATATGCTATTTAAGTTTTAATTGAGTTTGTTTTCCTTGTATTTATTTGGGTATTTTTTTTTTTTGTACATTTGGTCACCTAAAAAAATAGGTTTAGAAATTTTAAAAGCATAAAACATTTGAGATTTCCGTGTCTAATCTGGCAAAGCAATATTTTATTAACAATTATCTACAAAACCTTTATGGCACACACATTATCCTTAAGGTAATAAACCTACATACATTGGCATAGCACAGGCATACTTAAATGGCACAAAAAACCTTTAAAACTTTTTTTTAATCAAGCTAGCAACCAAGCGTCCAACCAACCAACCAACCATTTAACCGAGCCTAGAGTAATTATTTTACGAAATAATGAAAATCCAGATTATTTTTTTGCGCCCACTTTAATGGCGCATCGTATCCTTGATGATGATTATTGTTGTGCTTAATCCTTAATTGTAATGTGTGATAAAATTTATAACACTTTACACGCTGCCTACAGTAGTTTTGTAGTAGTTTTCCCCCTGGCTTTCTCTTTCGTCCCGGTTTTTATTTTTAATCATTAATCCGTTAAAGCGTTTATTACTCACATGTATGTATGCATGTATGTATATAATAGGATGGTATTGGTGTGTGGCATGAGTGGCAATTTATGGCCGGTGTGACCCTATTAAATTGTAAAAGTTATGAGTGTGTTTTTTTTTCATTATAATTATTGTTGTTGTCATTTTCATTTTCATTTTCAACTTTTTTTATTGTAATTAATCCTTATCAGTTTAAATATTTATTTCTGAAAGAGTAGAACTTTAATAATTAAACAAAAAAATATTCTACTTTGAGTGAAATCGTTAATTATACATGACACTGTTTTATTTTTTTTAACCAAAAGTACAGAACAAAAATTGCAATTTATTAATCAATTTAATAATTATTGGTTTGTCAAATGAAAGGTTCTGTTAATAAATGCTGTCATAATAGGTCAGATCATTATAGTCGTATAAAAACTATTATTTGATTTCCAAGAAAATCTACTTTTCAGTTTTTTTTAAATGATCAATAATTTTTTAAATAATCAATATGGTTTGACAGCCTGTCTGTATTGATATTTGTGTTCAGAAAGTTTTGGCAAGACATTATTTTTTAACGCATAACTATTACTCTCAGAGTTTTGCCAGAAATCTACTGAGAAAAAGTAACCGGAGAAAATTTGTCAAGCTGTCATGCATGGTCGCACGTCTAATAATCCAGCAACTTCAGATATACATACTGAATAGAATATTGTCGCTATATCACGAAGTCTTGATGTTCATTTCTGGTTAAGTGGCTATATCAATAAGCAAATTCATCATATTTGGAGCAAATGCTGGAGTCGATAACAAATTATTACCAAAATTGACTATTTGTTGAGGTTTACATGGTGATATTAACATTGGTCTTTATTTCTTTCGAGCTATGCTGACTGACTTTAAGTCGCCGTAGTCTAGTAGGTAGACGTAAAGCCAGGGTTCGAGCCCCAGTCCAGACATTAAGACAAAATACAAAAAGTATTTTTTTTCCGGCGGCTTCCTCTCAGCGGATTTCTGGCAAAAATTGTCATGAAAAGTTTCTCAAAAAATCTGTCGTTCATAGTCGACTTTAAACTGTAGGTCCCACCACTCATGTATAAAATTAACACACACAACATAAGTGGTGTGAGAAACTAGGACGTTGTACAATGGGTCAATTCGACCTCCGGGTACTGTACATGTCTTAATCGACAAGTACACGTCCTCTAACCTCACCTAACCTAACCTATGCTGACTGAATGATTGTGTCCAAAATTAAATCGGCTCAAAACCAACGACAAAAAGACAGCCCTTCTTACCATTAAAGCACTAATCTTAATGAAAATATTGGGATTTTCAATAAGCGTTTCCTATCTTTAAATTTGAATTAATCAAAGTGGAATACAACATCGTCCAAAGGGCTGTCACAGACAGACAGACAGATAGGTGCAGAGGGTCCGAAATGTCCAATTTTCCATAACTCTGACACATAAATCAGACTGAATGTGACTGATGTCATGGCTTAGTTTGTGATTTATTTGCATCTGTGACTAAAGAAAACCCCACAAAATAGTCTAATGGAGTCAAACTATATAATCCCGATGGTTATGACCTTACCTCGACTTGAAGTAACATTATTACGTGTGATGACCATGCCTTCAATTCGCAACTGCAGAATATCAAAGATAACATGAGCTATATGACTCGTAGCGACATTCTATGTATTGAAAAACATTTCTTTGGTATCCAGATCATACAATTCAAGCCACAAAATGTAAATGTAATCATATAGTATAGGGCGCTCCGTTGGCCGAAGAAACATAGAGCAATGACGCTGCACATCCAAATTCTAGAATAGCCACGGACTTTTTCGGCAGGCATTGGAAGTTCTTGGATGTTATAAGGATTGGTAATGTCCCAAATTCAATAATTTTGTTCCTTTTCGTTCACATTCATTTAGAAATGGATTTCATCGCCTCATGTTGCCTATTGCAGAATACCTATTAAAAAAAAAATTATTATTTGCATGTGATGTTGAATATTATATTCATGCATAGTTATTTGGCACACCGGATTGAATAAATACTAACTAATTTGACAGATGTAGATTCAACAAGACGGCCGTTATTAGCTGTCAAATTTTGGAATTCCCTAGTAAAAGACCCGATATTATGGAACTGTGTTTGGAACTTGAATTAGCTAGACAGGGCTGTCATTACTGGACACTCCGTTATGGGCACTCTTGCTGCTTGCTATCGGCCATGGTGTATGACTTTCGCAAGAGCTGTAGAGATGAGGAAGATGAGGAAACTGTTCTTCAACTACTGGGCACACAACTAGCGCTAAATCAAAAAGGAAAAAGGTACCTTAGTATTTACTACATGAACAATTGAAGCGGACTATCAATTAATGCAGTCGCCGTAGTCTGCTAATGACCAGACGTGAGGCCACGGTTTAAACCCCAGGTCAGACATCTCAAACAAAACGAAATATGAAAAATACTTTTTTTCTAAAATCTGTCGTTCGAAGTCGACTTTAAACTGTAAGTCCAGCCAGCTGTGGGTAAAATTAATACACACAACATAAGTAGTGTGAGAAGTTAGGTTGTAATTCTGACTGAAGGGATAACAATTAAACAATTAAAGCCATTTAATCAAAAACTCCGGCCGATTAATGTAAAAATGTAATAGATGGCGAGTTAGACCTCGTATAATACTCCATGAAAACAATTCCTTAAAATGAAAACCTGTCCACAAAATGAAATGCCCCACAATAAAAATAACATCCGCATACATACAAAATTGATCCTTACAACCCTTTAGTCGGGATTACAACCTAGCTTCTTACACCACTTACGTTATGTGTGTTAATTTTATACATGAGTGATCAGACCTATAGTTTAAAGTCGATTCCGAAGGGCAGATTTTTTAAGAAACTTTTCACGGCGATTTTTGTTTACTCTCAGAGTTTTTGTCAGAAATCTACTGAGAGGAAGTCGCCGAAGAAGCATTTTGTCATATTTCGTTTAGTTGGAGATGCCTGACTTAGTGTTTAAAAATAATGGAAATGCCTGACCTATGTAGTGTTTAAAAATAACATCCACTTTCGTTTATCCCTGTCTATTAATGAGCCTTCTATACAATTTGTTTGCCTATCAATCGCGTTAATCTAAAAATACAATTTCATAGATTTAAAATTAAAAACAAAAAATAACAACAATAACAATAATGATAATAATAAAAAAAGTAATACAATGAAATAAATAATGATAAAACAAAACGGAAAAGAGGGAAGGGAATTATGAACACAAAATGTCATTATTGTTGTCATTGACTATTTAATGGTGATTTAAAAGGGATTAATTTACAATTAAAATTATTTCAACTTGATTATTAACAATAGACAATCATTTTAATAATAATAATAATAATAATATCGATAACAGCAACAATAATAATAATTATAATAACAATAACACACAACAACAACAGCCAACAGCCAACAACCAACAAACCATCCAGAATAATATTATTAACAATAAAATGATATTGAATTGGATTGAATTGGATTGAATTGAATTCTTTTAACGTGTTGGCATTAATTTTTTAATTGTGAATAATTGGGTCAAATTTTGAATTTTAAATGCCCCCTTAGTCAGGCAATCACCATTTTTTTTTTAATTGCCATGAATGTTTTCGTAGAATTTTTTAAATGTGAGCGATTATGACAATACGCGTTAATTGAAATTTATTTAATTGTCCAGCTGTTGTTTTTGAAAGACTTAAGGAATAAAATTAAGATGATAAATAGAGAGTGAAAGAACATTCGTTTTGAGTTCATGTCCTTCGTATGATATTTTATAATTCCAGTGCAACATAATGCTGTCCCTCAGACACTTTGATTAAAAACTCAATTGACTTACTTGATGCTTCAGGATTTTTAAAATATCCGACCGGAAAGTAAATACATTGAAATGAGGGCTTAAGCTAAATTCTGCTTGCTGTCAAACTCTATGATTTGTTTAAATACTTAGTTCTGCAGTTTTTCTAAATATTCTAGAGATTTTGTGTCACATTTTAACCCTTTGTTGCGACCGTATTAGTTCTATATATGGGTGTCATGCTGGTCGGAATTAATCGGTAATAAAGCTGAGAGCAGACACACAACTGGAAAAGTAAAAAAGCTTTGGTGGCTGAGAGCAGACATACGGTCGCAAAGGGTTAATTATGAAATAGTGAGTAATTGCGTTGATATATTAATCCTCTGGAATCGGGCAGTTGTACTAAAAGTTCGGTACAATTTGTTTTCCCTGTTATACATTTTTTTACAGTGTATCCCTACCTCTTCACCAAATTCTATCAGGAGCATATTCTATTTGCTAAGTTCGTTAGCGCACTTTTCAGTTGTACAGCTCCAAGTTATCCTTGGTCATATGAATCATGTGAGTTCCAATCCAAGTATTTTGAGACAGACTTCGTTATATGGTTATCTGAGCACATGGCCAATGCATTATATTTTTATCTCTGTTCTGGCTTTATGTAAAAGTGCATAAAAGTGCGTAAAAGTGGGCCGCCATCTGGAACCAATTTTTTTATTTTTCTTTGCATGTCCCAATCAGAGATCAACAATGAATCGCTTTTTCACTACTCATAAGTACTCATGAAATTTTGAGTATGAGTGAGTCAACAATATTGAAATCCAACTACCCTGATTAATTCGTACTCAGTACGACATTGATTTATAAGTACAAATTGCAATGAGTATGAGTAGAACGTTGGCATCAAACTCACAACATCCGAAATATGTTTGATTCATACGCCTACTCATTCAGATTCATAAATTTAGAAAAATACTTATAATACTCATAAATGATGCGAAGGATTCGAATCATTCATCAAAATTAACAGTCTTAGTTGTTGTTGCATTTACAAAAAAAGAAGAAAGAAAAAGACAAAGACAGCAAGCAAATCAAACACACAGCCTTCTAGTGAGCCAATTCACACGACAACAATTGTGCTGGTGTAAAATGATAGTTTATAGGCAAGAGGGGCGAAGAGAATGGTTTTTCGGTGGCGTAAAGTTTCAACCAGCTACAACCCTGCACAAAATTAATACATAAACATTTTTAAAAATCAGCCAAACATCAAATGAATGCAAAAATGGTAATACATACAAAGCTGTGTACACGTATAAATTTCATGCCAAACTAATATTCATCGCGTGTGATTTGAAAAGAACAAAAATTGTTCTCGTGTGAATTGGCTCAGTGAGAATTGTAGTAATCCGTACGCAAATCATACTTATTTTGTGATTCTTGTAAACGCTGAGTAAATGAGAGTCGAAATCAGTAATATCATGCGTATTGTTAAGTATGAGTACGATGTGTACTTCGTTGTTCGGAATCGACTTTAAACTGTAGGTCCCTCCACTCATGTATGCAGAAAATTAGGTGCGAGAGTCCCATGCATTCTTGACACAAGTTTCTGATTAAATTTTGAAAGCAATTTGAAAAGTCTTCCTTACCAATATAAGTTTGAAGCCTTTCACTGCAATGCTAAATTTAAATTCTTGTGTTTATATAGGAACCGCTGGCAACCATAACAAGCAAGCTGTCAACTTCTAGAACTTCACTCTTGAAGTTATTGCCTTCTTTTTTTTCTATCTGTCTTCGTTATCTTTCTATGTGTTTTAGTTATTGTTGTTTGATTTTAATAATCTCTACTACTTCGTTAGTTTTGATCGCATTGTTGTTTTGATGAGGTCGCCGTAGTGTAGTAGGTAGTGTGTTGGCTATTAGATGTAAAGCCCCAGGCCAGACATCAAAACAAAATATAAAAAGTATTTCTTCGGCGACTTCGCTCAGCAGATTTCTGGCAAAAACTCTGAGAATAAATAAAATTGCCACGAAAAACTTTCTCAAAAATCTGTCGTTCGGAGTCGACTTTAAACTGTAGGTCCCACCATTCATGTATGAAAATTAACACAATCAATATAAGTGGTGTGAGAAACTTGGTCGTAATCCTGACTGAAGGGTTGTAATGACCAATTATGTGTGTATTGTTATTTTGATTATGTTTGTTCTTCTTGTTCTCTTTCTTGAAGAAACTCGTTGTGTTCATTCTATCTTAGCAAGAAAATTTTGTTATTTTTTAACAACTTTATAGAGTATCTACTAAGCCTTCTAAAAACAATTTATATTCCGTTTAACATTGGAACTCTTTTTCGATTTTTTTTAACTTTTAATGGCCTGTGTAACACCATAAAACAAATGTGAAAAAAATGTATTCCAGGTAAGGTACAAAATACTTGGCAGTTCATCTTATTAATGTTTTCACATTTCGTTTGCTGTTTTTATTCCTCAGCTTTTCTTATCATCCAGTGGTTAATGTTGTTCTGTTAAGATTTTTAATGGTTTCTCATGACTTCTTAATAGTCTTGATAATCATAACACAACAACAACATCTAAAAACCATTAAAATAAAGGGGTTTTCTTGACCAAACACGAAACAGTAGAAAAACGAAAAAGAGAGAAGAAGGGAAAAAACATTTAAAATATATTAAAAGGCGATTAACTGGATAGAAAAGAAAGAAAGAAAGAAAACTTAAGAAAAAAATTTTATTTGTTATCCTCATTATAGTGATAAATTGCAAATGCTTAAGACAGAGTATTTATTTCATTCATTCATTTGATTTTTTCTTTAAACCAAATAAATACATTTCATTAACAGGATTTCATATAAAAGAGTTAAATATTGAAAATAAAAAAAAAAATAAAAATAAAAATAACATAAGCTCAGCAGGCTAAATTTGCTTCCAGAATGTATGTTTTTCTTCTGAAATTAATTGAAAAACATGTTTTAAAAGAAAATCTCTAGATTTTGTTGATTTTATTTTAAAACATAAAGATTAAATTAAAACAATTCAATTAAACAACAAAGAAACAACAACAACAAAACTGAATTATAAAACAATTTTCTTTATTTGTACGGCACACATACTAAATATTCTGAAATTAAAACATAATCTTTGCAAATCTTTTAAAATGTTTAAATTTAAATGTGCCTGATGATAATGCTTGATGATGATGTTGATTATGGTCTCCTTCAAGGATAATTGGTTTGTTTTAATTTTTAGACAGTCTCAGCTAAAACTGTAGAAGGAGAGAGAGAGAGTCAGGATTTGCAATTTAAATATTATACAGATTAATACATAGAATAGCACTTAAAATCTTACGTTTTTTGTCTGGAATTTTTTTTTGTTTTGTTTTGCTTGTATTGTCTTGTCAGTCTTAATAAGAGTGCACAACAAAATGTATTCGGAATATGGTTCACTAGTTATTTCGTTTGACAATCCAAGCAGTTTCAAGTACTGAAAATTTAGTCTTCTATAGGCTACGATCACTTTTTGTCCCCAATGCTTTTATTACCACACCACCCCTAAATATTTAGGTTAGAACCGTTCCAGATAAACCTATACAGAGGAAATTCAGGAAAATAAGTAGGCAGCTGTATAATCGATTTGGAATTTAGGGAATTAATTGGGTAGGAATTCAGATTTCCTTCTTACAGTTCCTTCGTTTTCTTACTCTTGATTTCGTGTATAGCTCACAGATGGAAATGCCTCAATATCAGTATGTGAAAAACTCTTTAATAAGGTTTTTCGAATAGACTTGATATTTTTGTGGAAAGCCTTCCAGCATTTTAGGGCTTTGAACCTTTTGTTGGAATTTCAGGACAATCTCCGAGATGCCCTCATACACATAATCTGCGGCAGCAAAAACAGAGAACGCAATAAGGTGGAACGAAAAAAGTGGAGTTCTTTCACCACTGTAATATAGTTGTGGTTGTGAGATGGTAAGAGACAAGTTTGAAGAGATTTTGGAAGTCTATTCATCTAAAGCCCAGATTATATGTCGATGGTGCATCAGTTGGATTGGTACTGGGAAAAACGAAAAAACTTTCTAAATGGAGAACTATTTAACTCTTGGGTGTGGCAATATTATGGAAACATGTAAGACCACGGTTAAAACACTAGGTCAGACATCTTCGAATAAAATATATACGAAAAACTTATTTCTCGGCGACTTCCTCTCAGCAGATTTCTGGCAAAAACTCTGAGAGTAAAATTAAATTGCCATGGAAAAGTTTCTCAAAAATCTGTCGTTCGGAATCGACTTTAAACTGTAGGTCCCACCACTCATGTATAAAACTAATACACACAACATAAGTGGTGTGATAAACTAGGTCGTTATACTGACTGAAACGTTATAATGACCAACTATGCATGTATGATTCTCAATAGTAAGCAGAGGATATAGTTGTGATAATAAAAGGCAAGTTCCAAGAGATTATGGAAAAACATTAAAAGAGGACTTGGATTATATGTATGTCGGTGATGCGTATCAGCGGGGTTCGTTCTGGGCACTGGCGAAAAAAAATTCTAAATGACTCTTGTGTATGCTGATATTAAGGAAACTGATGGTAAAATATCTGGTAATATTACTACATCGTAAACAGATATGAAGGTTCAGATTATACCTATATAAACTGTAATAATATGCAGAAAGCCTGTAAGGGAAATTATGGAATTGCAATGCCTAGATGGACACGCTCAATTGTGACATATAAGGCGATTTTTTAGGTAGACAACTAGAATCAAAAAACAGCTCAGTTGGGGTAAACAGTAGCATCTATGACCGTGGCAGTGAGACTCTGATAGATTTAAGCCTAATGCACATGGTAATAACGGGTATAATGGCGGGCCATTCTGATACGAAATTCCTCAAAGAGCATCGTAACCTGATAAATGAAATGACTTTCCTATTTGACTTTCCTCTCTACAGAGCATTTACCATAATCATAGAGTGTCTATCGTATAGTCTCTATGATTATGGGAAATGCTGCATAACAAGACTTAACAATAATAGCAAATGAAGTAATCTGATTGCTACACACCATTTGATAGAATGTGGTATTTGGATATTGAGACAAGAGTAGGAGTGTTAAGCCCCAGAGTGAAATGGGGGAATCTTTAGGTTTACGCTACCGAAATATGATGAAATGATATGGAAAGCATTTTATTGCCGGGGAGTCGCAGGTTCCATTTAAACTTTAATGTGAAATACAACAAACCGAGTGCGGCCTGAATGCTCTCTTTACATCCCCATTAGGTTTAAGGCATTTCAACATCATAGTGGGTTTGGTTATACAACCAGTAAATACTTTAAAACGCCTAGAAAATCTTGACGCGAGTAGACATGCCCAGAACTTTTCTTCCACAAAATTCATCAAAACAAAATCAATCAAAACAATGCTCAAGGTTAGGCATATACAGTCCCCGTAAACAAAACCAATGTATTGAAATTCGAAAGCTGTTAATTCGCTAAATTTATTTCTCGGCTCAATGGTAAAAACTTTTCCAGCAATGGAGAGATAATCTATGACTAACTGTCCTTAGGGAAACCGCATAAATTGTGTTCAGAAATAGACATTTTTTTTCCAAATTTTTGGCATGTTTTCTCTATTATTTTGAATCATTTTATAGCTGCCCTCGTATATTTGTTTTAAGATATTCTTTAAAAAAAAATCCGGTATTTTATTATAAAACTTAAGAGCCTTTTAAGTTAGCATTGATGTTGATACCTTATCTTGGCATCTTATTTTAGTTTCTTCTCCAATGTTTCTCCATATTTAGTTCTACAGATTTAAATGAATGCAAACGCATACATACATACATAAATATGTATAGATGCGTGTATATGTGTGTCTCTTGCTTTCTTTAACTGTTTTAAATTGTACTTGCATATGCTGACATTTAATTAAACAAAATTTTAATGAGATTTTCACTTGTGCACTCTTGGCTTGCATTCTAATACACAGACACATACATATGTATGTGTGATTCTATATTTGCAGTGGTAATTTTAAAAGGCAAAGATTTCTTAATTGAATATTTTTGTTGGCCTTTCTCTATGTACAATTATTTAATTGTTGTGCACCATATTGTTATCAGGACATCATATGTCAACCACTTGGCAGCAGCCCTTTAAGAAATTTTTAATTTCTGTCGACACGAGTCTAGACAGCATGTTACCCTTAAACATGGAGTGAAATAATTGGAATATTACAATGAAGAAATAAACTTATTTTGATTAACAGATTAAATGATTTAATTGATTAATTAAATTTAATTTGAAAATCATGTCATAGTCCTGTCATGGCCATAGTTAGTGAAATTCCCAGAAACTATTTTTGGAAAAAATTGTCGCATCATTAATTTGGAAAATTGTGAATGTGAAATTTGAGATCTGAATATTGAAACAAACATTTAAAAGCCTTAGCAATATATGCTTGAACTCCTTCACAAATATGTACATTTCTGTCCTAAGATGTAATCAAGGTTTTTGTTTTTTGATCTTTTGGTTGGAATTTCTTCAGATGAGTTTATTTTCAGAGGTAAAATAAGATTCTCTTATATATCCAAATCTGCTTAATAAGCTTCTCTCTTTAACTTCCAGTCTTATGTACTCTTTTGCAGATAATTTAAATTTCTTAGATCGTACACACAGTCCTCTACAGACAATCTACGCATAGGGTTGAGTCGATTTTAATACACAAAGTCCATAATGTTGTCTATTGAACCGTAAGCACTCCAATTATAAGATGTTATCTGCAACTATGAAGTCGCCGCAGTCTACTAGGTAGTGTGTTGGCTTATTAGACGTAAAGCCAGGGTTCGAGCCCCAGGCCAGACATCAAAATAAAATACAAAAAGTATTTCTTCGACGACTTTCTCTCGGCAGATTTCTGCCAAAAACTCTGAGGGTAAATAAAGAATTGCCATGAAAAGTTTCTCAAAAATCTGTCGTTCGGAGTCGACTTTAAATTGTAGGTCCCACCACTCACGTATAAAATTAACACACACACAGCACAAATAGTGTGGAAGCTAGGTCGTAATCCTGACTGAAGGGTTGTAATGACCAATTATGTATGTTATGTATGATGTATCTGAAACTATCGGTGGTGTAAACATTCAGAAATCAGAATCTGGTCGTAACAATTCAAAGCGATGTTCGGTGAAACCATTATGTGGTGGTTCAAGTCGGGTATCAAAAGTAGCATTCAAGTGTCTTAGTTTGTTAAGAATACATTGCACAAACAGGTACAGATACTCTAACCTTAATACTGGTTGTACAAAAATATGTGGTGAATCATATGTAAAAAATGTAATGATGGTCCTATAAAACGTAAAAGCCTTCTATCTTTTTTTGGATCAACGTAAGATAATGTTTTTAACATCTTCCATATCATCTGTATTTTATCTCGCAGCACGATTATTTCAAACTCATATGGATTCTTGACATATTCCAAATAATTGTATGGATAACCCATTGTGGGTAAAGTAGGTATACTGAAGTGACCGTAGTCTAGTAGGTAGTTTGTTGGCCTACCCTACCGCGAACCCTTTGTTCAAATACCAATTCAGAAATCTTTAAAAAACATAAGCAGCAGTCATCTAGTAAGAACGCTGTAAGCAAAGGAAATAACCATAAAAAGTTTCTCAAAAGTCTGTCATTCGAAGTCGACGTTACACTGTAGATCCCGTCAGTGATGGCCTAAAGTAACACACACACAAGACGGGTGGTGTGAGAAGTTAAGTTGAAATCATAAAAAAGGGTTGTAATGACTAATTAGATAAGTTAAATAATTTTTTTTTAGAAGTCGCCGTAGTCTACTAGGTTGTGTGTTGGTTTGTGTTTGATTTCTGGCAAAAACTCTGAGAGTAAATAAAATTGCCATGAAGAAGGTTTTCAAAAATCTGTCGTTCGGAGTCGACCTTAAACTATAGGTCCCACCACTCATGTATAAAATTAACACACACAGCATGAGTGGTGTGAGAAACTAGGTCGTAATCCTGACTGAAGGGTTGTAATGACCAAGCCTCATTACCTTTATAATAAACACACCTAAAACAACAAATGAGACTTTCATTATCGTTTTTGAACTTATTTTCTTTTTTTTATATTTTTAAACTTATTTTAGGCATTTAATTGGAATATACATGAAGAAATACCACATTGGCTGGCCATGACTTTACCATCACATTTACTTTCATGCTTCGAAATATTACTCATTTTGTTAAGTAGATAATCTGCTCCATTTACTTTCAATATTCTTCATAAATTTAATGGACATTCATGAATTACTGCATCAGAATTACTTGAGTAATTTTCATTACGATAAAAATGTTTGAATTTGAGTTTAAAATTGAAAAAAAAGGAAAAATTATTTTTTTCTCTTCTCTCTCTTCTCTCAGTAAAAGACAAGCTGTGTGTATGTATTAAATCAGTTCCGTTCTCGATGCATCCTTTTTTCTTTTTTTTAAGCCCATATTTGTTTACTTAATGAACTTTACAATTTAGCACATCCCGCTCTATGTATTTGTATTTCAAAAGAGAGATGAAGCAAAAGCAAAAATGCAGAAGAAAAAAAAATACTCAAAACGTTCATACGATTATAAACATTTTGAATTATTTGCAGATGTAATAGATATGCAAACATGGCTAACAAATAAAAGGCATAACGAAGAGAGAGAGAGACAGACAGAGAGAAAGAGTAAAAATAGAAAGTAAATGTAAAGGAAAAGAATATTTCCGCTGCAAAAATCCATTAGTTGAACGAACAACAGCAACAGAGTAGAAGCAAATGGCGAACAAACAAACCAAAACTAAGCCCAACTAAATGGATGGAATGAAATTGAATAGAGGAGAGGATAAATAAAAAGGAAAAACTTTTCCTCTACTGATCCTTTCATCAATATTTGTTTCAGTTTTCATTTTTTGTGCTTCTTTTTTTATTTTTTTTCTTTGATTTTTCTTTGAAAATTAATGTAAATTTAATCAGAGGCATCAGAAGTTTTGAAAAAAAGAGAGATTCTTTGTAAATAAACAACAAACGAACGAATAAAAAAAAGAAAAAAAAAATATGATTTCCAATAAAAAAAAGAAAAAAACGGTTGGCAGCACATACTCGTATAAGCTCATAAGTGTAACACACACTAATACCCATAAAACTTTTAAACTGTATGTGTTGTATACATACGTACAGGATGCAAACAAATACAAACGCTTCTAACGGATATAAACCAACACTAATAACAAGAGCAAAAGAGTAAATAAAACGCAATTGAATACGAATAAGAAGTAGATGATGCAGAGAGAAAATTAAATAATGAAAGGCAGGGAAAAGGAAACAGGGACTGAGAGAGAGAGAGATTGAGATTGAGAGGAAACTTTTC
The DNA here is from genome assembly GCA_932273835.1 of Sarcophaga variegata. Classification (NCBI taxonomy): domain Eukaryota; kingdom Metazoa; phylum Arthropoda; class Insecta; order Diptera; family Sarcophagidae; genus Sarcophaga; species Sarcophaga variegata. The sequence goes on from OW026361.1 coordinate 115,562,683, forward strand.
AATTTGTAAAGGTAGTTTAGAATGAAGTTTTTTTCTTCCTGCCGTTTTTTATTTTCATAAACTTCGTATCCTTCATATCCTTGTATAGTCATTTCCACTGGCATGCAAGAGATATTAGAGATGCATTGTGGGTATGTATGCAAAATAGCAGTGGAGTATTAATTAGTAATGAGAAAAGGCATACTCTCTTTATATCCCTGTATGTCCGACATTTCTATATGTCTGCATCACTATCTTTACTACTTAAACGTTCAATACATTACATATATTAAATACATACATAACTTTACATATGAAAACTTTATTTAAAAAAAGGATCCTTTTATTACCGCATTATTACAATTGCAATCTTAGGCGAGAACTTTGAGTTTAAACCTCAGCTCTGTCATCATGAAACTATAAAAAAAAATATATTTCTTACCATAATCCCTGAAGTCGCCGTAGTCTAGTAGGTAGTGTGTTGGCTTATTAGACGTAAAGCCACGGTTCGAGCCCCGGATAAAACATCAAGACAAAATACAAAAAGTATTTCTACGGCGACTTCCTCTCAGCAGATTTCTGGCAAAAACTCTGAGAATTAATAAAATTGCCATGAAAAGTTTCTCAAAAATCTGTCGTTCAGAGTCGACTTTAAACTGTAGGTCCCACCACTCATGTATAAAAATTAACACTCACAACATAAATGGTGTGAGAAACTAGGATGTTTGTACAATGGGTCAATTCGACCTCCGGGTACTGTACTTGTCTTAATTGACAAGTATACGTCCTCTAACCTAACCTAACCTAACCTTGTTCTTTGACCATCATATTATACATCCAGTGCATAAACCCCCTTGTTACATCTTTAGGATTTCCTTGCAAACCTTCTGCATTGTGGCATGTCTGGCCTTTTCAAAAATGATCTCCTTTTGAGCACTCATTGTCAATTAACTATCCGGTGTTATTCCCACATTTTTACCTGCATTTTCTCTGATATTATCTTATACAGTGGTTGAATATTCATTCCTCTTCTTTTCTCTCTCTTGTGAATACAAATATTTAGTCTTGCGTGAGTTTTGTCCTCCGGCGCACTGATAGGCACCGTTGACTTACAATCTCAAGAATACTGGGAGTTATATCATAAAGAGATTCTCTTTCTGATTTGCCTTTAACCACCAAAACTATATCATTTACGTCTGAGATAGTTCATCTGCAACTAATGTCTACATTAGTGGTGAAATATTCCCACTTTATAGGTATCCTCAGATGCTGCTGACGTTGATCATGTCGTTGTATATGGATGTTTCGCGTGTATATCGTAGGATCTATGCCCTTTCTATACAACACCATCATTATAGCTTAGTGAGGAGTATTATTAAAAGCACTTTCTATGACAAACAAAGAGCATATGACCACATCCGTTACATTTAAGGACTCCTAAATAGTTCCCATAAAGTTTACAAGAACTGTCTCCGTCGATTTTCGTGCTGTAAAAGCGTGTTGTCTGGGAAGCAGTAGCAACGTTTGTAATATCCCAAGTGTTTTCAAAACGAAAGATGTGAGACAAATTAGTCTGAAGGCATTTTGGGTATGTTTTATTATATTTTCCCATTTTTGGGATGAACAATGCACAGAGCCTTCTCAGAGTTTTTGTAGAAGACTTCTGAGAAGGGGTTATGGTAGGTTAGGTTAGGTTAGAGGACGTGTACTTGTCAATTAAGACAAGTACAGTACCCGGAGGTCGAATTGACCCATTGTACAACGTCCTAGTTCCTCACACCACTTATGTTGTGAGTGTTAATTTTTATACATGAGTGGTGGGACCTACAGTTTAAAGTCGACTCTGAACGACAGATTTTTGAGAAACTTTTCATGGCAATTTTATTAACTCTCAGAGTTTTTGCCAGAAATCTGCTGAGAGGAAGTCGCCGCAGAAATACTTTTTGTATTTTGTCTTGATGTTTTATCCGGGGCTCGAACCCTGGCTTTACCCTGGCTAATAAGCCAACACACTACCTACTAGACTACTGCGACTTCAAATATGAACAAATATGAAAGCAAATCGAACGGAGTTGAACAAGATACCGAGACTAGCGCTTGACAACGAAAATGTATCCTGCAGTACCACTATAAGATAAGTTGGATTCAAGTCAACTGTGCATTTAGCTATCGTTTTAGCTTCGAGACAAATCTATCGTGAAATTCTTTAAAACATTTCGAAACTTAATGAAATAAGTAGCTGACAGCTTCCTCCTTAACGGTCTCTTTGGACAAAACCAGTAGACTCTATAATTTCGGTAAATACTTTACCAAGTGATCTAGAAGTTACACGCTCTTTTAAAGGAGGAGACCATTCTGTGCTATACAGATGTGATCAGAATGAATCTGGGGACAGGATCGAAAGTTTTTTGTCCCAGAATTAAATATTCCAAAGCCAATGGGAAATTCGCGGTTATTTTCCAATTAGTTTACGCCACCGGAAATACTATGGCCAATAATAGCTAACTGAACTTAAATTTCAATCTAATTACCTAACCTCAGCTGTTTAATAAACATACACATATAGAAATATACATACATATTTAGAAATCTAAACGCTCCTGTATGTATCTTCGTATATGAATAAGTGAGCTTAAGTATCAGCAAACATACAAGTGCTCGTATAGTTATTTTGGCTCGTAAAAAATTCGATGGCTTGCTATAAAGATTTGGTCTGTAAAACTTCTTGAGTAAAAGCTTTTAAGATTTTGTTTAGCATTCACCAAAAAACAAACTAAAAACAGAAATCGCACTAAAATCCAGCAATAAAGTAAAAAGATTTTCTACCAATATCTGTGGTATTTTTATGTAGTTTTTGGCAGTTAAAGTAGTGGCTAACAAAACTGAAACATTTCAAAGACACCAATAGCTACAGCCATTACTAACACACATACACATATACACACACACTCACTATTTACTCAAGTGTAATTTCTTAAGTAAAAAGTAAACACTTTTAATGCATACTTATAGGGGATGCGTATCCTCTTGTTCGCAGTGGTATTGGTAAATATTGTATTCGTTTTTTTTTGCTCTTCTTCTTTTCATTTTTATTTATTTAGCAAATAGTATGCAGGCTTCTCTGCTTTTGCATATTTCTGTTGGTTTTAGTGGATTCTTGTATTTATTTTCGACAATTTCTTCAATTTCATCACAAATGTATTGAAAATGCCAAGAAAATATTTTGAAAATGTAAATTTTTTAATACCACGCTAGTAGCAAGCGTTTCCCCGTTGTGTCTTAACAAAAAAAAAATTGGGGGCAAAAGTAACAAACAAATGTCCTGAATACTGCAAATGGCATTTACATACATACAGAAATAGTAAAGTGAAGTAACATTTTTGCTCATTAAAAATGAGCAGATTTAAATACTCAGTAAAATGCATTCAAATGCTATTCAGAAAGGCAAAGATATTGATTAAAAATTGGTATTCTTTTAATCAAGAAACAAAATTCTGTTGAACCATGAAGCCCATATGCTACTCGGTAGTAAGCAAAAATAAGCGAAATTGCCATTAAGGCTTGAAGATCCCAAACGTGATAAAGGGTAGGACATATAGTAGGGTCGTACTTTTTTCGAAACTAAGTCTGTCTGATGACAGTATGGTTACCATATTTTTTTTTTAATCCGGAATTGAAATTTATGAACTGGGCGGTATATGCTTTCAGCAAGACGGTACCACGAGCCACAAATTGCTACCAATTTTGGCTTTATTGTATTGTAGGTAGGCAGGTTGGAGTGGTAGCTGTGATACTAAAAACTCACTTGAGTACGTAGCGTAGCGACCTACTGTGATGCCACAGCTAAGCACAATCCCCGAGCATATATAAAAGAAATTAGTCAGCGCGGGAGCTGCACACTCAAAGCACGAAAAGTCAAGATACCTCCCGAAATGGGCGAAAAAAATTTATAATAAAATGGCATTGAATGTCATACATAAGTTCAGGGTCCAAGCATTATAATGAGTTTCAAAGAAATCATTGGCTGTCGTTCGGAGTCGACATTAAACTGTAGGTAACACACACACAACATAAGTAGTGTGAGAAACTAGGTCCATAATCAATTATGTATGTATGTAATAAAACAAAAAATTATTTTTTTGTTATGAAGTACAACTGTTCCGGTTAGAAATTGAATAGTATTTCATTCATATGACTGTCCACACAGTACCTCATTCGATCGGACCAAGTTCAATGCACTTTTTCGAGTGTATGAGATCGTATCTCGGCTCGATTGCCTCTGCCTTGTCGGCATAATACTTTTCTTTAACACTGCCCTATAGAAAATAGTCTAACGGTGTCAAATCGCAAACTCTTGGCGGCCAATTGACATCAGCATTTCGCCATCAAATGTTTGACGCCATAAATCGCTTGTGGCATGAGATATGTGAACCAGACATCAATCACATCAATACCATAACTAACGGGAAGAAAAATCGGTTGTCATGGTGTGACCATTGACTGTAATGACCGTAATGGTTATGCCGTCCTCATTTTCAAAGAAATATGCTGCCAATGACGCCTCCGCTCCACAAGTCACACCAAACAGTCAATCCGTAATGAGTGTATTGGCTTCGGTAAGACCATGAGTGGTTTTTTGTGTCTCAAATACGCCAATTTTGCTTATTAATGTAGCCATCAATATAGGAAAATGTGCTTCATCCGAAAATATGATTTTATTTGGAAAAAAACGAAGCAAATGGTCATGAGGCTTCAATTCTTGATCTAATTGAACCTTGTAAGTCGTCATGCCGAGATCTTTTGGCAAAATTCAATGTAAATTGATGCGTAAAATATTCAATTCTTGAGAAAGATGACGAGTCTCAGCCATAGTTTCGTTATTTTTGGGTGTTCGCACTGCATGGTGCTGTTCACGTCTTCAACAATATTTTCTATCCTTACGACTATATAGAAAGCCCCATATGCTACAGAAATATTCCATATGATTACAGTATCTATTGGTGGTTATTAAACTTATCTTTACACACACACACAGTATGTCTATAAAAATTAAAAGCAGGGCTCTCTTCGTTGAAAAATCAAGAGCGTTTAACTAATTTGAAGATTTTTCATTCCATTCAAAAAAAAAAAACAGAGAGAAAAGCAATCATAAAGCCACCAAGAATAATTGTTACCAGACATTGTATTTTTTCAAGAGATTTCATCTCCAACATGCTACGCCATCTTAAAGCGTTTACTGCTACCATACAAATGTCATGTTTTTTTGCTCCCAGCAAGGGAAAAAGCAATGAAAAGGGGAATACGTTGTTAGATTGCTGTCATGTTTTGCGTAATTCGCTGTGTGGGTAAAGCATAAAGTGTATGACTTTTAAGTGTAATTCTAAAGTATTTGACTTCAAAATAATAATCCTCCAAAGAAAAAAAACGAATGCTGAAATGGAAGAAAGAGTATAAAATGTCGGGTTTGATTTCCATTTCTTTGTTTTTTTTTTCTTTTTGTTTGCCTCACTTTTAAGTCCCTTTAGCGAAATACTTTAATTCTATTTTTTCTTTTTCTTCTTCATTTTTCTTCAATTTGTTTTAGTTGTTGTTATTGTTGTAGAACAAAATAAAAGCTTGTGGTTGGCATAAATTATTATGTGGTTGAGAAAACAACATTTAATGTCTAATAAGAGTAATAAAATACACAAAAAAACCAAGAGAAGAGAAGTATAAACTGAAGACCGTAACCGAAACTCTAATACCATTTGCAAAAGCAAAACCAACACCAACACCAACACCATCTTCAACACTTTAACATTCACTGGAGGTTTTTTTTTCTTCTTACAATCAAAGGACTGCTTTACATGCTTTTCTTTAGATTTTCAAGGGGTATTGGCTTCGTTTGCTCTTCATTTTAATTTAAAGCTTCGCCGTTTTTTGTTGTTTTTTCTGTTTTTCTGTTTAGTGGGTGTTAGGGTCTTGATAAAGTGAAGGGATTATGTTGTTACTGTATCAGTGGTTTGTTATTTTCTTCATTCTTCTCGTTTTTCGTTTTTTTTTCTTGGCTTCTTTTTTAAATTTTCCTTAAATAATTTATTTTAAAACAACCAGCAACAACAACAACAACAAAAATTACTTGCATATTTATTTCGAAGGATTCTGTAGAATACATTTTAAATATCGTTATACATTAAAACGATTATAGACTTTTAAAGAAGCACTACCCACTACCAGATAACTTAAAATGTCTTATTTAAAGGGGATGCTAAATATAGGGAATAAAATTTGAGTCGAAAGAAAATCAAAAATATATTTGCTTCTTATTATTATTGCTTGATTTTTCAACACAGTCTGCCTGGAACTGTGTACTCTTTGGGAAAACAATAAAACTTCTGAAAAATAAAACTTTTCGAGATCGACGAAATAAATACGATTCTAAAATGATGTCGTTATTGTAGTTAAAGCCGCCGTAGTCTAGTAGGTAGTGTGTTGGGTTATTGGACGAAAACCAGGGTTCAAACCCCAGGCTAGACATCAAAACAAAATACAAAAAGAATTTCTTCGGCGACTTCCCCTCAGCAGATTTCTCCCAAAAACTCTGAGAGTAAATAAAATTACCATGAAAAAGTTTCTCAAAAATCTGTCGTTCGGAGTCGACTTTAAACTGTAGGTCACGCCACTCATGTATAAAATTAACACACACAACATAAGTGGTGTGCGAAACTAGGTCGTAATCCTGACTGGAGGGTTGTAATGACCAATTGTGTATGTATGTATGTATTGTAATCTTGTTTTCATTTTTGAAAACAACAAGTAGTCAAGTTGATGGATTCCTGTCATGGAAACTGCATATGCGTGCAGCCTTACATAGCCCTGCTGCAATAGAACACTCTCGGCCATCAGCAGGCTCTTTTTCAAATTCTCATTTAACTTCAAAGTTGACAGATTATATGCCAATGACTGTTTTTATATCACAGGCACTCAAAACAATTGTCAACATAATTTCACCATAACATAACATTTCTTCAAGAAACCCGCTCTTTTGACTACTGGCGGTTACGGCTTCTGGCGGTAACGGAGAGACCAAGAGCTTGTCTATAATGCAGTTGAAAAACAATCCCTCGATTAGCTTAGCATTGGCATGAATTTTTTTTCAATTGTTTTGATTGTAAAAGCTTGAAATGGCCATAACGAAATAAACCATTTTCATAACTGAAATTGGTAGTGCAAAGCCCACATGATTGGCGTCAATCAGTTATACCCAGACTTTTCAAATTGCCTTTGGCTAAACACCTTCTGCCAAGAAATAAAATGCAAGACAACGACAGAGGAGATGATCTGCGGTCTTTTCTTCTTCCATGTATAGGATAGGATTTGGTCTCTCTGCAAGTTGTTTCATTACTTCATCGAATTTAATACCAACTCAATTAAATCTGAATACCCATATGAGGGTAACCCTTGAATGGCTCACCCTCTCCCCTAACGACAACCAGTATGCTTGGAGAAATTCAAATGTTGTGTAGTTCTCTAAGGATTTAATTGTCACTTTGCCTTTAGTAAATATGCATGCAACACCATTCAATATACTCTGCTAGTGGATTCGCCCATTGCAAACTTTTATACTCATTATTTCAGCCTGCATAGTACTGCAGTTGATGAAAAAGTATCCACATTTGAATTTGTCATGTTATCTGGATCCATCAGTGAATACTTAAATGATGCGTTGTAAACGCAGATTTGAAAAGCATGTTCTGGCATCCTATACTCAATACGTGTATTCTAATCAAGAAAACCTAAGAGTTTGATATGACCATAGCTTCAATAATAATTCGTGAATAACTCTAGGATCGTTAGGTAATGTCGCCGCTGCCTCGACCTTCTTTCTGGGCGCTTCACCAGTGACCCACTGGTGTAGGTCCCCGGGGACAGTAACATTCCTGGAAACTGTAGGGCCGATGAGCTCGCCAGAGCTAGTGCGCTCCTTCCGGAATCCTCTTCAATTGAATTGTGTATGCCACTTGCCTCGGTCAAGTTGGACATTGCGCGGAAATACTTTCGGGACGCCAACCTATCCTGGGTCAATGAGGAGTCCTGCTCCACCGCTAGACTCACCTGGCCTTGATGGATAGAAGGCGTACCAACCAATTACTTGGTCTTGGTCGTGACGTCATCTCAACCACAGTGGCCATGCTTACAGGTCATTGCGTTATGGGTAGTCACGCGGAAAGAATGAGGCACCCATATACTTTTGCCGTGGATACAGGTCCGCTGAGGAAGAGGAGACTGTTATCCACTTCCTTTGTCAGTGCCCGTCTCTTGCTAGGTGTAGATTTAGGTTATTTGGCTCCCCATTTCTTGTCAGCTTCACGGCGCTCTCATCTATTGATATCAATGATATAGCTTCGTTCATCAAACTTTCTGGCTGGTTTTCTAGTGTAGGGTAGTCGTGCTTTTGGTGTGAAGCCCTTGCGCTGACCAACTTCTTCCTCTTCCCTGATTTTGGTGGAACTTGGTCAGTACAGGGACTGCGTTCACCCGTGGCATCACATCGGGCCGCTATGCGTGCTCAAGTGAGCTTTGTGATATCAGAGCTACCACTCCTACCTAAACCTAAACCTAAACCCAGTTTATGCGTATTGCTTTAGTAGTTCTGGATTGTGTAGTCATGCTGCAAGTTAGTTTGCTGTTCAATATGTTACCAAGACAGTGGATAGAATGACTGCTACTCTGTTGATACAAGGCGTAGCAAATTTATAGACTTTGTATCTGTTCCTAATCAATCTGGATAGTAATCCCAGTGCAGGTTCTAGAATTTGCAAAAGTAAATTTGGATCTTTGGCTGTACTCGCAACTACCACGTCATTGAGCTGCAAGTTCTTCCCACATTCTTCAGTAAAGTGTTATGCAAAGTCTTCATACATTCATCAAGTTCTGAAATGTGAGAGAATCATCTTACATTCTGTCCTGCTTATATTCTGTTCTGCATGCCCACCACCTCAAATAACAGCTTTCATTTAGAAACCCTTTTTTCATTATCTTGTATTTAATCTAGTCTACGCAAGTATTTAAAAAAAAGTCGAAACTTGCATTCTTCTTCTAAACTTTGTATTAAATTTGCATGGTTTTATGCGCAACATAAAACGCTGTTGGTTTTTTTGGTTTCAGTGTTCCAAAACTAAATTATCTTACGAAATGGAAAACTTTGCACAACTGACAGAGCGAGCAGCCTCTCATATACATACATACATACATACAATATAATATGAGTAGAAGGAAATTTTCTTTCTTGGTTAGAATAAAACGTCAAAATGTGTCCGATTAATTCCGTTACATTTAACCATTCATTACCAAGCCAACAGCCCGAAGAAACTCATACTCTCTCGCCGGTTATATTTGTTGTTGTATTTCCATTCTTATCTAATATTTTACAACCCATTTAAATGGTGATTAAGCGTTAAATGATTTGCAAGTGGTGTTTTGTTGTTTTTTTGTTTGTTGTTTTGGTGCTGCTGCTGCTGTTGTTGTGTTGCGTAGTTTTCTAACAAAATTAGAAAATTAGCTGCAAGTGTTTCAAGACAAAAAACACAACAATTTGTATGTGTGTGTGGCTCTAAGTTATGATGTGCAGAAAGGCGGCAGTAACAACGTAAAGTTTTTGAGTGTTCAGTTGAAAGATTCACTCAAGTTGAAATACAATTTTAATAGATTTCGTTCAAGTATTCAATTTTAAGCGGAGAGTGAATAAAAGTAAATATTTTTCAATTAATCATGAACAATATTAGCTTCGCGATTTATAAAAACATGGCCACCTTGATTTTAAAAAAAAAATTATTAACTTCCAGTTAAAAGTACTACAAAGAGAAGTAAATCTCATTAATTTTCTCTGCAATAATTGTTAACAAACATTTGTTTAAATGATTTGAATTTTCTTTACGTTGTTTTCCAGAATAGGGGGGAGTGCGGTGAACGAGAATGACTTTGTTGACTACTTTTTTTAATTGAAAACTTTTATTCAAAAAACAATTCAATATTTAAGTTTAACATCCACTACAAAGACTTCACCATCATTTATAATAATTTTACGCAGATAACATTCACACGCAAAGATACCAAAGAAATCTGATTCTTTATGGTTAGTCATAGGAGACGAGAAAAATTTAATTCAACAAGAATTTAACTTAGAAATCATATAAACATACAAATGCTAAAAATAGTTGTACAGCAGGCCAATATCTTCTTGAGCTATGCCACCGAAAGCTTTAAAAGTCTAATCTATAAGGCCCGTATAAAGGGATGATCACCACATATTCAACTGTTCGACAATAATGCGAAATGCCGTAGACATGAGGCCATGATTCTGACCTTAGGTCAGATATCTTCAACAAAACTTAGTATAAAAAATATTTCTTTGGCGACTGCCTCTCAGCAGATTTCTGGCAAAAATTCTGTGAGTAAATAAAATTGCAATGAAAAGTTTCTCAAAAAATCTGTCGTTCGGAGTCGTCTTTAAACGGTAGGTCCCTCCACTCATGTATAAAACACACACAGCATAACTACTGTGAGAAGCTAGGTTGTAATTCTGACTGAAGGGTTGTAATGACCAATTATGTACGTACTACGTATGTATGTATGTATGTATTGACACAATTGAAGTCGCCGTAATCAAATAGATACTATGATACTTCTTAGACTCCAGCCCGTGGTTCAAGCTTCTGCTGAGATATATCGCACAAAATGAAATTTAAAAAAGTATTTCTTAGGCGAATTCCTCTTAATAGGTCTTCTGGCAAAAACCTTGAAAGCAAATACAATTCGCATGAATTCTTTCATAAAAATCTGTCGCTTGGCGTTAACTTTAAACTAAAGGCTGCGCTACTCATCCATAAAATCAACATATACAACATGGGTGGTGTCAGAAACTAGGTCGGAATAATAACAAAAGTATTGATTCGATCAATGCAATAGCAATTTGGATGAAAATCAACTTATTGCCTACGTATTCCAATGATTCCATATTTTGGTTTAGCTAGGTGAACTAAAGTTTTATTAGAACCTTTGACTGTTTCGGGAGATAAATACTTAGTGAAGAGGTTTTCGTTTGATGAGTACATTACATAAGTAATTTTGTAGGGATGCTCTCACCTTCCTATACTTATGCATAATTTTTACTTAACAATGTCAATCAATTGTTTCAGGTTCCCTTTTGAAAAGTTCGGCCACAATTCCATCAGTTCTGAAGGACATTTTTTTGTCCTAAGTTCTCTGATAATTGATGTCATTTTACAAAACTACAGTTGGTATACTGCCAGTATTGTATAGACTCATGAATTAGATTGGAATGACGAAACCTGTAAGACCTGTGGTTTCAAAATTGTCTTTTTACCCGGTAAGTTCCAGCTGAGTTTTTGCATATCTTTCGTATTCGCTGCAGTTTCTACTTCCTTGTCATACCATTCCCATAGTTTCTCTTCAGAATCGATGCGTATACCACAGCCATTTCGTTTTTGATATTTTATCACTATTGAGTCGCGATAAAGTTAAGCATCTTAACGTTCATGTTCTTTTGCTAGAAACCTAAACAATTTTTCTTAGAATTGGTGAAGCAAGATTTCAGTGTAGGACATGACCTCTTTATATGAAAGTAATGTGCCATACACGTGTTGAGTGGAACCGAGGTAGATTTGTAACACTTTCGTTGTGGAATTGGAGAGAAATACACATGCATACTTACATACGTATATACATACATATATACAAGAACGAACACAGCGATTCGAAAGGTTGGAGCATGGCTGGATGAGGCAGGTTTGACACTTGCTGCACATAAAACGGAGGCCGTCTTGATAAGCGGCCGGAAGATAGTGGAGAAGATGAAATTGACCGTTGGAGGCACAACGATCGAATCGAAGAGGGCGATAAAATACCTGGGAGTGATTATCGACGACAGGTTGAACTTCAAGGAGCACGTGAAATACATCGGTGAAAAAGCATCTGTAACACAGGGAGCACTGGCGAGGATGATGCCAAATATTGGAGGACCAGGTCGATTTAAAAGAAGGATAATTTCGGAGGTAGTAACGTCGATAATGCTGTATGCTTGCCCAATATGGTCGGAGGCACTCTCGGTGGGGACGACGAGGAGGATACTGTCCTCGGTGTATCGTCTAAGCGCGATTAGACGGATAAGTGGCTTCAGGACAGTGTCTGATGAGGCAGTTTTGGTATTGGCAAAGACAATACCAATAGATATATTGGCGGATGAAATGAGAAGGATATACCTTCGCCGTCTCGAATACCCGGGACAAATAGCGGCTATAAAAGCGGAGGAACGAAGGACTTCCATGTACAAATGGCAGTCACGATGGGAGAGCAGTTTAAAGGGAAGATGGACATTTCGTTTTGTCCCTGATGTAACCCTTTGGATGAAGAACGGACATTGCGAGTTGAACTACTACGTGACCCAGTTCCTAACTGGTCATGGGCGCTTCAGGAAGTACCTGCATATATTTGGTCATGACACTTCCCCTATATGCCCAAACTGTGTAGATGAGGAGGAAGATGCGGAGCATATCCTAACATGCTGTCCCAGATTTAGATGGCCGGGAGAAACGAATTTAGGACCAAGCCGTCTAATGGAAGAGCTGTTGAACTGTAGGATTCTATGGAGTCAATATAGTCAGAGAATGGCTGAAGTTATGATAGTACTCCGAAGACTGGAGGAAAGGAGGCGAAATTTAAATTGATGTGATAAAGCTTTCAAGCAAACCAGCTCTCCGCGAAGTAATACCTTACGGCAGTCCCGCGGAGGGAGAGTGGTTGAAGTGTGTAGGGGGTGGGTTTAGTACGTAGGCACCAGCGATGGTGAATCGTGCACTCTTTTGTTGGAACAAAAGTGTCTTTCGAAGATTCCCACCTCCGGCTCAAGACAAAAAAAAAAACATACATACATACATACATACATACATACATACATACATACATATCTACATACATACATTCATACATACATACATACATGCATGCATGCATACATACATACATACATACATACATACATACATACATACATACATACATACATACATACATACATACATACATACATACATACATACATACATACATACATACATATATACATACATTTATACATACATACATATGTGTATATATATACATAATTGTTCATTACAATCCTTTAGCCAGGATTACGACATAAGTTCTCACACCACTCATTTTGTGTGTGTTAATTTTATACATGAGTGTTGAGACCTACAATTTAAAGTCGGCTCAAAACGACAGATTTTTTTGAGATACTTTTCATGGCAATTTTATTCACACTCACAGTTTACGACAGAAATCTGGTGAAAGGAAGTTGCAGAAAAAATATTGGTTCATAATTCGTTTGGTTGGAGATATATGACCTATGGTTAGAACCGAGGCGTTGCGTCTAATAAGCCAACACACTACCTACTAGACTACGGCGACTTTAATTGTCATGGCAAATGACGATCATCTTTTCTTTCTCTCGTTTCAATTCTAGTCAAGTGTTTCCCTCCTTATATGCGCTCTTATTGCTACTTCCGGTTTTAGTATTGAAACCCAGACCATCCAAACCATCTACACTGAGCGCCAAAAGTGATTAAACACCACTGAAATAATTCATTTTCTTAGGATAGCGAGAAAAGTAAAGGAGAATAGTCGAATAAATTTCCAATAATAAAAACGATTATTTATTACATATAAAATGTTAAAACAAAAACAACAATTCATGATACTTAAGAACATAATAGAAAATTTAAAATTTTAGTGGGTGTTGACTCACTTATGGCCTATCTTTCTAAGGAGAGAGTGCATTGTTTATTGTGTTTACGTTTAGAAGTGTCATACTATCATTAATTAGTTTCCAATCGATAAGGAGTTCTCTTTACTGCGAGCCTTGACAGAGCACAGTTCGAGTTTTTTAGTTTATTTTCATGTGTATTACTGCATCTCTGATTCGTTTCATATCAGTTTTACTTCTTCATTTGTTTTTCTTCAATAAAACTAAGTATCTGACAGACAAAGTATTACTTGAAGCTTTGCGAATATTAATTATTAATTTATAAGGACATTACAACTGAAGGAGCTGAATGGTATAAGTGAAGCAACAATTGAAATTCACCAACTTCTGAAAACAGCAGCATAACCAATGAAATATTCTTCATCAGGCAAAAAGCAGAGACTGTTAAAAAAAATAACCAAAGTAAACTTATCTTTAGTATTTGTTAATCGCCACTTGAAATCTATAGTCCTTAAGGAATCCTTGTATATATACATGAGTACGTGTATGTAGTTGTATGTAAGCACATACACTATTGCCCTTTCTAACACCGGCTACACAATCAATCTCTAAAGGCTCTCAAAGCTAAATTGATCAACAAATCACAAACAAACAAATAAATTTCATTGTATAAACACAAAGGCACACACACACACACTCAAATGAATTTATATAACCATTCTTGTACCTGTATGGGGCTGAAGAGCAGAGGAGAGTAGAGGTAGTAAATAGTATTTGTTCAAGTGTTATTGCTGTTGTTGTAATGCCAACAAACTAATAAAGCTGAAATGTAAACAAACACCATTACACTTACACTAACACTTACACATGTAGCCAAACAAACTGACAAACAAACACAGCCATTAATGTTATTGAACAGAAATGATTAGAAAATTATGTTGAAGATGTTAGGGAATACTTTCGTGTGCGAGTGTACTACATGCACAATATGTAAGAAACGTAGAAAATTTTGTATATGTATTAGTGTTAAATTATGGCTACAATTATAAATCGCACGTACTTTTTAAAGAAAACAGTCTCAATAATTTACAAAATTGAAGTCAGTTCGCCATGGAATATTTAAAGTAGTCACGTTTTTCTAGTTTTTTGCAGTATACTTTAAGGGGTTTAAGCGTATTTGAAAGAGTTGTGGAGAAATCTAATACAGTTTTATACTTAAAGGTCAAAGTACTTGATTTACAAGCGGGAGTATTTAAACAAGGAAATCACACCAAAGCTGCCTTGATGTAGAAGTTAAAGTGCTTGAGCACAAACTCAATTATTAGCGTACAATGTTAGCGTACAGCGGAAGGCACACAAATTTTATACGTAATTATCTTGAACTATAAAAACAAGACTTTATTTGCACTCCAATTAATTCATTCAGTTTCCTGATGACCAGAAAGTGAACGTGATTACTATGATCATATTCAGGTCCTGCACAACCCACACCACCATGCATAATACAATGCCATTCGGGTTCATAGCTTTTATTTTTTGTCGACAGACTGCACTCCTATGATTCTAGGGCATGCCATTGTAGACGTATCACCTGTTTGGCTAACAATTCTTGCTTAATAAAATGGAATAAAACTGAGATGTCAATGTAGCAAATCGTCTGGGCCAGATGGTTTTTCATTGCAGGTCTTGAAGCAGTATTATACAATGGTCGCTAGTTCATTAGCTAACCATTTCAGTGTCTTATATCGTGTTGATAATTTTCCATCTTGGTGAAAGGTTGCTAATGTCAAGATAATTCCTGAAAAGAGTGAGCCTAATAACACTGAAAACTACCAACAAATAAAAATATCTTTAGCGGGTTTCAAGGCTATGGGAAGCACCATATGATAAACCAACATATAGAGTTTGGTAACTTGATCAGCAACAGACAGCATGATTTCCGTAAGGTTCGTTCTACATAGCCAACTTGTACTGGACCGAAGATCTTACGTAGTACTTTTCCCTCGAATAATCTCAAGGCTGCTGCATCAGTGCTTAATAGGGATACATTCCTCTACACCGTAAAGAAGCACGGGTAGGATGAGCGTCTTGTAGAACATTAGTTTTGTCGTACGAGAGAGTTCTCTGCTACTCAATTGCCTATTACCTAGCTGTTGGCAAGAGTCATCCTTGATCTCCAGACTGAGGTCATGTTTGGTGGTAATGGCGGAGCCAAGATAAATAAATTCCTTGACTGTATCCAAGGTATAGTTATCGGCCGTAATCTGAGTATCAATACGTCGCACGTCTCTACTTGTCGATAACAAATACTTTGTTTTGCCCTCATTTACTGCCAAATCCATCTTAGTAGACTCCCGTTCAATAGCACTACAGGCAGCAGTAACATCTCGCTTGGTACGGCCTATGATGTCAATGAAGTCAGCGTACGCAAGCAACTGGACACTTTTTTGAAAAATAGTGCCATTGCGATGCACTCCCGTCTTTCGCAGAACCCTCTCCATGACGAAGTTGAAGACGTCGCATGATAAGTGGTCGCCTTGTTTGAAATCTCGCACGGTATCAAAGGGTTCGGAGAGGTCTATTCCTACCCTGACGGAGCTGCAGGAATTTCTCAACGTTATTCTGCATAACCTTATCAGCTTCGCAGGTATACCGAGCTCAGACATTGCGGCAAAAACACGATCCCTTATGGGGCTATCGAAGGCTACCTTATAGTCGTCCTTCCGTACTCCCTGAAAAATAGTAAAATACTAAAAAAGATGCCTTTAAGTAACTTTTAATATTTTTACTTAAATTCCTATAGCTTCCGCATATTTTTCATGTTAAAAATATTCTTTTCAGATCAATAAGTCTTCATATTTTTTGTACAATAAAACATTAATTTTATTGTAATTTATTTAATTTAATGTTGTTTTAATGTTTCCATTAATAATTAATTATTCCAATTAGACGTAGTGGTACTTTCCTGAAATTCATTGTTTAAGTGTGTTTACGTATGAACATTGGGTCTAAGATAGCTTTCCTGTTCTTCCCGCTATCTCTCCCTCTCCGTTTCTTTCAACCTAACAAGAATATAATTTTACAGCGAGGCCACAAAGAGAACGCTAATGAACTTCTTTCAACAATAACACTCTATACAAGAACACACCTTCATATGTACATATATACAATCTCACAGTTAGGGTGTTCGGTAAACGAAAAATAAATTTTTTAAATTATTCTCTATGCTCTATGTTAGCCCTGATCAGTTCATCTACACTGACGATTGATTTAACGTGGGTACCTGTCCGCGTGGACCTAATCCCACGGTGCTCTTCGCACAGGGTGAAATACAATGTGTCTACGAACGCCCCCAGATGTAGCAGACTACTACACCTGAGTACCAATTCGAAGCCATGTATTTGGACATGAATTCCCCCTTGGTTAGGAGCGGAGCCTATCTAAAACTCCTTCCGATCTTTGGGTCACGGCACCCGGTTGAGAATGCAACTCCACACCGAGCCTACTGACTAGACTCTTCACGCGATTTGGCTCCAAACCCCAGCCACCACGATGCCCCCAGGCTAGAACCGAGGTTCCAGGGGCTCTTGACTCCCGTCTTAAGTCTCCGGTCAGACCTCGTAATCAAATCGATTACTACCATTTGAACTCCAAACAGTTTGGGACTGGTGGCCCACAGCGACACAGTAAACATACATCGACATAAAGGACAACGTTTACAGTACTAGCATTGAACAGCGTCCTCACAGACGAGGCTTTGGCCACATGATGTGGCACCAGGGTGGACAAAACGAACGTAACAGAAGGACACACAACAACGCAGCAGGCTAGGCAGCGGCGATGACGGCAATTTGGCCCAGCACCTAAACAACAGCAGCAGCAACAGCAACGGCGAAGCGGAGCAGAAGAACCAGCAGCAATCGATTCAAAACTGTCAACGATCGCATGCCTATCTACGCCCAGGGACAGACGACAGCGGCAAGAGGAGCAAGGAACGCACGACGAGGAGTACACCAGGAAGAGTGATCACATATCGACAATAATATTTCGAACAATTTTCCTAAGTCGTGAAATGTTTCAAAATGTCTCTTAGAAATCTTTTTCACTACTAGACATGGATGGTCGCCGTGTTAATGTTCGTTAAGAAATATACAAGGATAATGCCATCACCCGAAAAGCTTTGCGCTGCTTTCAATATGGCCATGGACAACGCTTTAAAAACATCTTTGTGTTCAGGCTCCCTAGTTTATCCAGCATTTTATAGTCATCGGTATAAACCTCAAAGGCCTTACCAATAAGTTGTGGATCATAAGACCAGAAATCTTTGGTTGAAAATATAAAATTAATTCTCTTATAGGTGACCCATATGTGTCTATGGATTCCCAGTAATGCAACACTCTCATGATCTAAGTTGGGCCAGGATTTTTACGTAGAAAATTTTTGCCACCGGGTTAGCCTTACTTCCTTTTTTGGAGTGAAACAGAATGTACTGGTGATCAAGACAACTGATTGCCTGTGAGCTCTGCGTAACGTTCAGTAGTGTAGGTAGTGTATTGGCTTATTAGACGTAAAGCCAGGGTTCGAGCCCCAGGCCAGACATCAAAACAAAATACAAAAAGTATTTCTTCGACGACTTCCTTTCAGCAGATTTTTGGCAAAAACTCTGAGAGTAAATAAAATTACCATAAAAAAGTTTCTCAAAAATCTGTCATTCGGAGTCGTCTTTAAACTGTAGTTCCCACCACTCATGTATAAAATTAACACACACAACATAAGTGGTGTGAGAAGCTAGGACGTTGTACAATGGGTCAATTCGACCTCCGGGTACTGTACTTGTCTTAATTGACAAGTACACGTCCTCTAACCTAACCTAACCTAAAATAAATACATTAAAGTAAAACAAAAACTCGGTTTAATTTAAACTCAGTTTTTTTCAACACCCTACGCACAGTAATAACAATATTGTACTATTCATACAATTACAAAGAGAGAGGGAGAGAGTGAGAAAGAAGAGATAGTAATAAATGTAAATATCTATGTATGTGTATGTGTATATGAGAGCGTATTGTGTAAATGTATATGATGAACCTGTGGTAGTTGTTAGCGGTATTTAGTTGTTATTGTTGGGCTTTTGGTTTTTATGGCTTTTATGGTTTAAGAATTTATAAACAAGCATTAGAGTAAAAGAGACAAAAAACCTAAAGTGTTTCTATGTACATATGTATGTATATGTGTATTTACATGAGCATAACGGTAAGCATTGTAATGGAAATGTGGGTCAGTGTTTAGGTTTCTGTATTTGCGTACATGGTACTTGTGTGTGTGTAAGTGGGATACGTGTGTATGTGTATGTAATTGAGTACACTTGCTGTTGTTACCAATTAAATAACATTCAAATTTGCAACCTAATTAAGGCAAATTTAAGGATATTGGCGTTTTGCTTCACTACGCCCTAAAACCGTTGTTGTTTCTTCTTCTATTGTTTCTGAAGAGGAAAACAATTTCCTTTTTTTTTTGTTCTTGTTGTTTTTTTTGTTCTGTTGTTGTTGTTGTTTCCATGGCTAATTTCTATTACAATTTAGTAGTTGCGTTAATTTAAGCCTACTTTTTTAATTTTGTTTGTTGGTTGGGTTGTTGTTCTTGTTGTGTTGTTAAAGGCAAAGAAATGAAGATAAACTGTGTAATTAGTATTGGCCTCTCCTTGTTTTTGTCTGTATTTTTTGTGTATGGTTTGTTAAAAAATAATTATGATAATATTATGGGCTCGTCTTCTTGGTAATAATTTTAGAGAGATTTTCTCCTTTTTCTTTCTGATTAAATGCTGATGCTTGTGAAGATGCGTGGCGAGAGGGGGGATACATTGAAACATAATTTATCGCGTAATTCGTAAACATAAATTTGACCGTAAGATACAATCCAATAAATTATGCCTGATTTTGTAGCAGAAGTGATAGTCTTCGCATAAATAATTGCAATTACTTCCTGGCTGATAGGTAATGAAAATAATGACGGTAATAAAAATCTGTTTGGGAATCAAAACATATGAAAGAAATTAATTAAAGCGCAAAACAATAATTTTTTGTACACTCGATTGATGATGATGATGAGGAATGGAATTACAATGACTCGTAGTAAGAATACAATGTAATAAAAATTGCGTTTTTAAATTTAGTGGACCGAGATCAAGTTTAAAAGTTCAGAAATTTATTTCTTGAAAGCAAATTAGTTTCTATAGCGGCACTAATTATATCGAGTTTTAAAATTGATTATGAAGTTTCAATACGTAAACTTTGCGATGTGTGAATAATTATTTCAGGCAAATGAAGAAGCCTCTGATGATTGAGTATCGTATTCACTATGCTCCACAAGACTGATTGTATGAAAAAGAGATGTTACAAGATGTTGCGAATAACACTCTACAGTGACTGAATTTTCAAAGTCTTTAGTATGGACAAACAAATCTGAGCTATAGTTTGAGACAACCTGTGCAAATTAAAATCATTAAAAGGAACCAATTTGTAAAATTCTATTTAGAAAGTTTTCTTCTTCTTGTAAATGGTACTATTGTGGTCTTGCTCGGATTTTATTTTCTGGATCACTGTCGTGCATCAATCTCAAGAACTGTTTCAATGAAGTGTTCAAATTTGCTTTCAGCCATCAAGGCTATATTATGTGCATATGTAAGACAGCTGAAGTTGCTATAGTCTAGCAGTTATTATGCTTATTAGACGCGAAGTCAGACTTCAAGCCCCAGGTCAGACATGTCCACATCCACAGTCATCCGTTATCCCCTAGTCTCGAAACCATTCGGAGCTCCTGATGAAGCGATTCAGGCTGCCAACGTCAATCCCTGACAGTTCCTCCAGATCATCCATGTAGTAAGTACTCAACTGGGCATGTACCCAGCAGATGAGGTATTGAGGTATGCAGATGGCTCATGAACGGATCAGGAGCCAGAGTTTCTGGTCCCAGAACGTAATATTTTGAGGCCTTAGGAATCTATACCACTGAAGGATGTGCTCAATTCAACTTGGCTGCTATGTGACAGTCAAACCGCCATTTTAGAATTCAGCTCTTATGAAATCGAGGGTAAAAAATATTGCCTTCCGCAGAGTGCCAGCTCATGTGGAAATTCTTTACGTATAAATTCTTTACGTATAAAATTAAAAAAATAAAACTGAACTTTATTTTACGCATACAATTTAGATATGATGTAAATTACGTTTTTTTCTCAAACCATCACCAAGTCCCTACGATCTCTCTCGTATCATTTTTCTTTCATTTTTAATTTAAATTCCATTCACAATTTATCACACAATTCATAAAACCAAAACCAAAGAAACCATATTAACTTTTAAATAAAATCCCCAAAAAAAATATTTAAAAAAAAATGTGAATCCTTTATCTTTGCATATGCAGAATATGCACAATATGCCCTGCAATATAATAATAATTTGTCTCTACCCGTTGGTTGGTTAAAGAATTGGGATTTAAAAATAAGACCGAGAAGAATAGTTTGAAAAATTTTTACGAAAATGGTTTGAAAATATTTCAACCGCACAGCAATAACATTAAATTACAGGGTTTTTTTCTATAAAATGATTGTTAATACATACAGTGGTGGCCACGAATTTAAGACACGACATATCACTGACTTAGTTGTGATAATATTTACAGTCCTGTAATATCAAATTTGATATTCTTTATTATTCTATGTACCCTGTAATACTAAGAAAAAGTACCATTATTTTATTTTGTTTCTTTTTACATTTTGTTGCTTTTTGATCATATTATTGTCAAAACGTTTATTTGAAACTGGCCACGACTTTAAAACATTTCAGAAATATCTGGTTTTTAAGTGATTTTTTGGTGTTTTTTTAAGCGAAAGGGTGAGCAACGAATATTTTATTTTATTTTATGTTGGAATACATAGAAATATTTAATTGTAAATGGCCAGAGGTAATTGGAATTCCGATGCCGAGCGAAGACTGATCCAATAACTAAAATTTGTTGGAAAACAGCAATGGAGATATCCACGCTGCTTAAATGTTCTAGATGCAAGATTTACAACGCGCTGGAACACGTCAAGCAACATGGTACCACCAAAAATGTCAAACAGCAACCTAGAGCCCGAAAAACTACACTGTAATAATCCTTTCACGAGCTCAAGTAATTTAAAAAAGAAAATTGCATTGGATTTTGGTATTGATATATCGCCTAGGGCAATAAGAAGACGACTAAATGAGAAAAACTTGCGTGGGTGTATTGCACAACGTAAATCACTTGTGTCAAAAAAAAATATCAAATCCCGACTAGCATTTTCGAGAGAACATCTCAATAAACCGATCATATTTTGGAAAAATATACTTTGGAGCGACGAGTCGAAGTTTTGCTGCTTCGGCTCTGATGGAAAGCAGTACGTATGGCGCCCTCCAAACCTGGAGCATCACCCAAAGTACACCCTTAAAATGGTCAAATATTGTGGTGGAAATATGATGGTGTGGGCAGCATTTTCCTGGCATGGTGTAGGCCCCATTTACAAGATTATACTAAAACGGACCAGTGCGTTTACGAAAACATTCTAACAGACACTATGCTACCATTCGCTAAAGACAACATGCCCCTAATAAGGAAATTTATGCATGATAATGACCCTAAGCACACCTCACGTCTAGTGAGGAGTTGCTTAGAGGAAAAGAATATCACTGTTTTAAAGTGGCCAGCTCAATCCCCGGACTCCTATTGAGAACTTGTGGAATGATGTTGAGGAACATGTACGAGCAGTAAAACCAAAAAATTTAAACGATTTGTGGGAAGAAATCCAAAAATTCCAAAGCAACATTGTATGGCATTAGTCGAATGTTTACCCAGGAGATGTGCTGCTGTGATCCAAAATAAAGGATTTCCCACCAAATACTAGTATTTTTTTATGGAGCTAAGCTTTACTTTAGTGAATTAAGGTTTATTTTGCCTATGTCTTAAATTCACGACCAGGATAAAATTTTTGTTAATCTATACATATAATATAATAATAATAAAAATTCTTAACCAAATATTGGTTGCAAAATATTATTAATTTTTATTCCTAATATTACTAAAATCTTAAGAAAAATATCATGAACTTAAAATTTTTTTGATAAGATGCAAAAATTATCACAAATATATAAGTAAAATGTCGTGTCTTAAATTCATGGCCACCACTGTAAATACGAACATTTAATATTTTAAAGAAAGTAATATAAAGGAGGTAAACATATGTGCGTTTCTTGATACTACTCTGCTGGAGGTTTTAAATCAAACATTAGACTTACGAGGTTTGGAAACTATCCTGTCCAGATGGATGACAAAGGTCAAATACATACTCAGGAAATGAGACAAGAAGTGTCAGCACAACCAGGTAATACCCACAAAGTGATGTCCTTGCACCACTATTAAGAATCCTGGTTGTGGATGAATTCTCGACAAAATTACATACATACGTACATAGTTGGTCATTACAATTCTTTAGCCAGGTTTACTACCTAGCCTCACACACCACATACGTTATGTGTGTTAATTTTATACATGAGTGGTGGAATATACAATTTAAGGTCAACTCCGAATAACAGATTTGTGAAAATTTTTTTTATGGCAATTTTATTTACTTCTCAGAGTTTCGGCCAGAAATCTGTTGAGAGGAAGTCGCCGAAGAAATATTTTTTCATATTTCTTTTTGTCAGACCTGGGGTTTAAATCGTGGCCCCATGTCTACTAAGTCAATACATTACCTACTAGACTACGGCAGCTTTAACTGCCCAGCATATGCAGTTGATAGAGTCTTCGAAGATGGAAGCAAATTTGAAGAGACTCTCGGCGACAGCATTGAAAGAGTTGTTGAGATTACATCTGGGCAAGAACAATACCATTTGCGAGAAGAAGAAAACTTCTTAAATGAAATCCTAGAAATTGATTCCTTTTATGTTGGTATTAAATAAAGACTGGTATGTTATTCCATACCAAAGATTTTGAAAATTCAGTCGAGTAATCAGTGAGATAATACCACATGATTTAGAGGTCAAATATCTAATAACAACACTGAATAGTAAATTGACATGACATGCTTATAAAGAGAGCATCTCAGGAAAGGCCAAACAAACCATAATGGTTTGCAGATGGCATGCAGGGAAATAGTAGGAATGAAATCCAGGCATTATGTACTGTATGCCTTGAGGCAGACAGAATGCTTTTAAAAACAGCTTAATTGGCGTAAGTCAGAACACAAAGGTTAGGGTGTGTTGAGAACCTGTCCTATACTGACGCCGAAAGTTTTTAAGTCCGCTTTAAACACTCTTTCTAGGTTTATAAAAGGCAAATACGCAATTCAGTGGGGGATTTCGGAAGCTAGGGAATCGAATGGTTGACAGCTTCCTCCATAACTATCCAATCGACAGAACCGCATACCATATGATATTAAAAATGCTTTGCAACGAGACCCAGTAATTTAAATGAATGAAGTAATCTGGAAGCTGAATACTCTCTAAAAATAAGAAGTAAGTAACAGAAACAGGACAGAAAACGGAATGAAATATTACGGGCTTAAATGGGAAATCTCACGGGTATCCTCCGAGCGAAAGTCAATGTCATCGAAACATACATAACATAATTGGTCATTACAACCCTTCAGTCAGAATTACGAACTAGTTTCTCACACCACTTATGTTGTGTGTGTTAAATTTTATACATGAGTGGCGGGACTTAAAGTCGATTCCGAACGACAGATTTTTGAGAAACTTTTCAAAGCAATTTTTATTTACTCTCAGAATTTTTGCCAGAAATCCGCTGAGAGGAAGTCGCCGAAGAAATACTTTTTTTTGTATTTTGTCTTGCTGTCTGGCCTGGGGCACGAACCCTGGCTTTACATCTAATAAGCCAACACACTACCTACTAGACTACGGCGATTTCATCGAAAGCTGTATTCAATTCAACTTAGAAAGGAAGTACAAAAAACAGGACAAAACAATATTAAGCCACAGTCCGGCCTACATTTTATTTTATGTGGTTTTATGAGTTCATATCGACAGCTTCAGGGTTTTGCCAAAACATGGATCATGAACCGTTCTAACTTAACCCATTTATTTATCCTGTTATCCTGTGTAGATTTAAATTTTTATTTAAAAATATTTTTTTTTGTTTTTATTCAAAAATTCTGTTCCACATTCTTTGCAATCAAGAAGAAATAATTAAAAAAAAATATCGTCACAGTTACCCATACAAAAAAGGAAACGTTGCGGAAACTTGCCTTTTAGATTTGTGGTTGGCAATAGAATTGTAAGAAAATAAACAACAAAACTTTTAAGAAATTCTTATACTTACACATACACTCTCATATTTTATGTATTTGTATTAAAAATCCAAATATGTATGGATGTGTACGTACGTGTACGTTGACTAGAAAATCATGTCAGTGAGTGTGTATGTGTGTGTAAGATGAGTAACTTTTTTGTGATATGCTTACGAGTGTGTGTAAGTTGACGCGTGTGTAAGTATAAGTTGTTGTCCTTTGAAATTTCATAAAATATGTATAAGAGACAAAGTTAAGAATTTTTCTTTTTTTTCTACATTTTCTTTTTCATTTCTTTTATATTTTATTTATTATGCTTTCTTCTATGTTTTTAATGTGTTGTGTGTGTATGTGTGTGTGTGTGTCTTATATCGTAGTTTCTTTCAAAGCGATTTGAAAAAGAGAACAGCAAGAGAATATATGTTTCTATAGATTTATACGTAAGAAAACTCTTAGAAACAGAAAATAAATTTTAAAATTACAAAAAAAAGAAAAACTTGAGTTCTTTTTTTTTTTCTTCAAAAGTTCAAAGTCACAGTATGTTTGGTTTTAAGAGACCAAAGGAATCTGCTACAATGCTTTGTTGTTTTATGCAAAATAATATTAAAAATAGCCTTGTAAGTCTTATGACCACAATTTCCGTTTGCTGGGCTAATGGTCAAGGTGGTGCCATAAGGTTATTTTAATATTGACAAGATTATTTATTATACGATACGATACGATACAATATTTTGTTTTATTTTGTTTTCCTCAAGATTATTCATGTAGAAATTGCTTTTGTAAGTGAAATAAAAGATTTCCATTTGAAAGAAAAATATTTGATTGTCAAGTTGAAGAATTTCATTACGTTTCTTTCTTAATAATAAAAGCTTATCCTTGATAATGTTTTTGCTGGATAATAAGAAATATTGTTCGGTTTAAGGTCCCTATACCGCAACATACTAATGCGTACTTGTTTAACACACAAAAGCTGTGAGATCCTATTGCCAAACCTTTTTAAAAACGCGCAGCATACAAAACTGAAATAAAACCCAACCAACCAGTTACAATTTTTTTACAATTTCTTACCAAGTGAGTGGCACAAGTAAAGTTTCTTAAGAAATTCAACAACAACGAAATAATTGCAAAGCAAAACTACAAAATACTGCACATACATCTTTATTTGCAATTCTGACTCTAGCACTGCAGCTTCTCCAAAAGAAAAAAAACAAGAAAACTTTCTTTTTTTTCCTGCTCAAATAAATAGGTAAAGCAAAAAAGAAACGGAAATAAAATGAAATTTTTAAACATACACCCACTAATATTAAATACATATTACGGTAAAGGTATGTTTAGTCAATATACGTGCAATAGTAAGTTGGTCTTAAAAGAGCACAATTTTTCTTTCAGATTTTTTTTCCTTTAATTTTAAATGCATACATGCATGTTAATCAGGGTATCCAGGATTTAATTAACTTCAGCTTACTTAGCTCACTTAACTTTTTAGTCAGTACGATAAACTAGCTTCTCATACCACTCTTGTTATGTGAGTTAATTATACATGAGTGGAGGGACCTACAGTTTAACATCTACTCCCGAACAACATATTTTTAAGAAACTCTTCATGGCAACTTTTATTTACTCTCAGAGTTTTTGCCAGAATTCTGCTGAGAGGAAGTCACCGAAGAAATCATTTTTGTATTTTGTTTTGATGTCTGGCCTGGGATTTGAAGCGAGGATTTACGTCTAATAAGCCAACACACTACCTATTAGACTACGGCGGCTACAGGCTGACTTTATACTCGTGATTATTTGAAACTTATTCTGGATGGATAAGAAATATATATGAGCCTGAAGCCCACATGAACATAGCCTGTAGGAACATCATGATGGTAAGTACTATGTCTTGGATATGTATCAAGACATTCAGAACAATCTTAACCTCTATCAGTCATATGGAGTTGCATAAAACACAGAAGCTGCAATATGTTGGCATATCCTATCTTATGACGGTGCTGAAGGCATTGTTGGTTATAAGCCCAGAAGACTAAAGCCATTGACGCGAGTATTAGGATAATGCACGACAAGTCTAAACAATTTATTAGATGGCATCAAATTCATACAGATCGGGTTGCTACCCCCAGAATACAATCAGTATTATAAGGATAAATGCACGGTAAGTCTAAATAGGTGGCGTCAAGTTCTGACAAATCTGGTAGCTGCCCCTAGGACAGAATCAGTTGTATAAGGATAATGCCCGCTTGTCGAAATGACTCATTAGATGGCGTCAAGTTCTTACAGATCGGGTTGCTATGATCAGAACAGATTCAGCAAACCATTCAACTTTAGAAAATGCTTTGCATCATGTCAGACTGCGGCTAGATTATTGCTGAGAGGAAATCACCGAAAGAAATATTTGTTATCATTTCGTTTTGTTCGAGATGTCTGAGCTGCAAGCAGCGTTATTGGCAACCAATAAACTACTCGATGATCTGCTTTGGAAAAGGGCTTCTGCCAATACAAAAGTCAGATGGAATACTTTATTAAGTACAATGCTAATATTCCAGACACATTTTATATCAAAAAGTATGTTTAAAACCTCTGGTTAAACACTATATGGTACATAGGATCTCTTTCCTACATTTACATTCAAAGAAAATGAAGAAGTTTTTACTCCTACACGGCTTCTCTAGGTGAAGCATACTCGAAGTGTTCAATTTTCCTCGCCTCTGGCGCATCAAATAAAATTTAGCCGAAGGCGCGGGATTATTCGCATACACCTGCGACGTAAGTAATCCCCGCAAAAACGTCTTACGCTTCCTAATCGCATAATTTCGGCGGCCAAAACCCGAATGTGAGACTACCATACACATCGCACGATGTCCATTTCACATCACATTCATGTGAGTTAATGCCTCGGTCAAGTTGACCATTGCGCGGAAGTTCTTTCGGGACGCCAACCTATCCTGGGTCAATGAGGAGTCCTGCTCCACCGCTAGACTCACCTGGCCCTTGATGGATAGAAGGCGTACCAACCAATTACTTGGTCTTGGTCGTGACAGCATCTCAATCACAGTGGCCGTGCTTACAGGTCATTGCGTTATGGGTAGACACGCGGAAAGAATGAGGCTCCCATTTAACGACTTCTGCCGTGGATGCATTTCCACTGAGGACGGTTATCCACTTTCTTTGCCAGTGCCCGTCTCTTGCTAGGTGTAGATATAGGTTATTTGGCTCCCCATTCCTTGTTAGCTTAACGGAGCTATCATCTATTGACATCAAGGATGTAGCTTCGTTCATCAAACTTTTTGGCTGGTTTTCCAATGCGGGGTGGTCGTGCTTTTGTTGTGCAGCCCTTGCGCTGACCAACTTCTTCCTTTTCCCAGATTTTGGTGGAACTTGGTTAGTACAGGGACTGCGTTCACCCGTGGAATCACAACGGGCCGCTATGCGTGCTCAAGTGAGCTTTGTGATAACAGAGCTACCACTCCGACCTAACCTAACATGTGAGTTGCCCTTGCCGTCAAATCGTTCGAAGAGAATATCCAATATGGCATGAGATGTGTGGTTCTGATAAAATCTCACTTCGTTGGTGTTCAGCTAAACCAATTCAGTCCTAAAGCACTCGGTAATCATGGACCTATAGTGCTTGCCATTTACAGTGATGGCCTGAACAACATCGTTCTTAAAGGAATACGAACCGAAGATGTCTTCAGTCAGCACAAAATTCAAACCTAACAGTGACTTTTTCGGGGTATATTGAATGCTCTTAAATCTCATGTACATTAATATCGTTCCAAATTCACTGATTTTTGTTCCTTTTATACAAGTTTCCTTTACGGCTCACCCTATTAAACACTCGTACATTTATACGTATTGTAGCAGAAAATGAAAGCTTTTTACCCAAAAAGAGGCGAATAGAGCCACTTTCGTAAAGTAAATTGGCTTGAATTGTTAAAAGTGGATGAAAAAAAAACTAAATTCTTTGGAGTTGTTGTTGTTGTTTTTTTTATTTGCTCTGCATTTCGCTCTTTTGAGAAGAAGTTTGAGTTGATGTTTTGTGCTGAAAGTTTTTGAAAAATTAAATAAATTTCGAATTTATGTTCGACTACTTTCTTGTTGTTGTTGCGTTTTTTTTTTTGCTATTTTACATGAGTTGTAGAATTTTTTCATGTATTTTTAATGTAAAAAGTTCCAATAAATTTAAATATGGGAGTTTCTTTATAAAAACCCTACCTAAGGGCATTTCAGGAGAGTTTGTGCCAATAAACATTGTGTTTGAATTTGTTATGTTCCCGTTTAGAATGTTTTCTTCTTTCTTCTTGTATGGAAAACTATTAGAATATGAATTATAAAGTCAACTTCCTTTTCCTCTTTTTATTCAATAATTGAAAAAAAATAAATGCCTTTTTGTATGGGACAAACTTTAAATATGGGTTAACATTTGTAATCATTTTAAAGTATATTTAATTTCATTTTGATTGCGCTGTGAATTGTGGTTACAAAAATATATGTTCGGATCCGTTTAACAAAGATCAAACTTTCGACACAAATCTTACTTATTACTGACTATTCACGATTCCTTGATAACATCCTTCCTCGCTTTATTTATACTGCCTTGATTTGTGCCCGATAACTTCATAATAAGTCTATTAAATTATTGTTTTTGGATTTTAGATCTTTGTTTTGTTCCCTTCCCTTAAATTCCTACGTATTTGTTTATGTGTTTCTTTTTATCGTACGATGTGTGTATTTTGTTGTTGTCAATTTGTTTTGTGTGATTATTTGATTTGATCTTTTTACTCGCGTAACAATATTTAGAACTTTACCAGTTACTACAGTAATTATTCGGTAAATTTGAGTACCAATATAATATTGTAATTAACCCCGATCTCCTCATTATTAGATTCTTTCCTGAACACATCTACATTGAACGCTACATAAAATTTTATGCCAGCAAATAGAGGACCTTTATTGTAGATAGAACTATTGAACTCGCACAAATAGACGGTGGTATGTATACCATAGACTTCTCAAAGAAGTACAGTACTTTCTCTGAAAGCACTGAATTCTAACATAACAAACTTCAATTTGGTTTGTAGCTGTAGCAGATCTCTAAAAGAAATAGCGGAACGGTATGAGATTTATATAATATATGTAGGTATGGTGACATGGTGATATTCCAGATAACTGCAGAATGTATGAGCGGCCAAACACGGTGTAACTCATTTCCAGTTAGGTTAGGTTAGGTTAAAGGACGTGTACTTGTCAATTAATACAACTACAGTACCCGGACGTCGAATTGATCCATTGTACAACGTCTTAGTTTCTCACACCACTTATGTTGTGTGTGTTAATTTTATATATGAGCGGTGGGACCTACAGTTTAAAGTCGACTCCGAACGACAGATTTTTTGAGAGACTTTTCATGGTAATTTTATTTACTCTCATAGTTTTTGCCAGAAATCTGCTGAGAGGAAGTCGTCGAAGAAATACTATTTGTATTTTGTTCTGATGTCTGGCCTGGGGCTCGAACCCTGGCTTTTACGTCTAATAAGCCAACACACTACCTACTAGACTACGGCGACTTCCAATTAGTTGTCTGTATCTGTTCGAACATCCTATTCTGGGATTACTGTGTTACTATACTTCTAATTGTCCTTAAGTCGTCTGTATACGATAGAATAATAGCTCTAATAATCTCTCCTAAGTTTTCTCGCTCTATTTTAATGACTTTGACATGATGCAAAGCATTTTCCAAAGTTGAAGAGTTTGCTGAATCTGTTCTGCGCATAGCAACCTGATCTGTAAGAGCTTGACGCCATCTAATGAGTCATTTAGACAAGCGTGCATTATCCTTATACAACTGATTCTACCCTGGGGCAGCTACCCGATTTGTCAGAACTTGACGCCACCTAATGAGTCGTTTAGACTTACCGTGCATTATCCTTATACTGCTGATTGTATTCTGGGAGTAGCAACCCGATCTGTATTAATTTGATCCCATCTAATGAGTCGTTTAGTCTTGTCGTGCATTATCCTAATACTCGCTTAAAACCAACAGCACCTTTCGCAACGTCAGAAGAGAGGATATGCCAACAGATTTCAGCTCCTGTGATTTATACAACTCAATATGACTCACGGAGTTTACAATTGTTCTGAATATCCTGGTATGTATGCAACGCATAGTACTTAGGTTGCACCATCATGATATTGCTACAGGCTATGTTCATTTGGGCTTCAGGCTCATTTTTATTTCTTATCCATCCAGAATATGTTTCAAATAATCACGAGTATAACGTCAGCCTTGAAATTTTATGCCAAATATTTATCTCGATTTCAATTAGCGCTGCTAAGATTTGGTCGACATTTGCGTAACTTATTCTTCTTTTTTATTGCCCCAAATAAATATTTCATTTTCTTTCACAGATTTTCGGTATTTCTTCGTAAGTTATTAAAACCTCCAAAAGTTTAAAATTTACTTTCCTAAACAGTTTTATGCTTTAACCCATTTCCGCCCGCTGTACTATATATAGTACACCACTTAAAGTCGAAGTAAAAATTACAAAACGTAGTTTTTTATTCTGGCAACGCTTGCTACCAGTCAATAAGAGTACATGCAACATCCACGTAGCTGCTGTAAATCATAGTTCAAAAATATCAATGATGAGAATCCCCATTTTGGCTAGCGATTTATTTCTTGTGGGATTGTGAATGGTTATTTAGTTTATTTTACATCAGTTAACTTTGAAGAACGTTCAAAAGCAGTTTATTTACTGGATAACATCACATTCTAATAAAATCAATATAAAACGGTTTAGTTCGTATAGAATTTTTTGAGCTATAGCATATTAAGTGTTAGGTTAGGTTAGGTTAGAGGACGTGTACTTGTCAATGAAGACAAGTACAGTACCCGGAGGTCGAATTAACCCATTGTACAACGTCCTAGTTTCTCACACCACTTACTTTTTGTATTTTGTCCTTGATGCCTGGCCTGACCAAGTTGGAGAAAATGTGCTCCCGTTTATTCGTTTTTTCCATCTCCTCCAGATCAAAAACATACTGAAGATATGGGAGGGGTAGATCAGATGGACCAGTCTATAGGAATGTAGCGAATTGCTGTAAAAGGTAAAAAGTGGTGGTGGGTCTTGTTTACTTATTTAGTGGACTTGACTGTTTCAAATGCGTGGAGACTATATTGCATTGCAAACCCTAATAATCGTGTGAATCAATTATGGTTTCGCAGACATATAGCACGAACATATCTCAGTGACAAGAAGGACAATAAATGTAGGCAAACATCTTCCAGTATTGAAGGAGAAGAAAAAAAATAATGGCCATAACCCCCAAAAAATTCCAAATCAACTTCGATGTGTCATATGCTCAAATCGAGTTAAAACATCATGTTGTAAGTGCCTGAAAACACTTTGTTTGGAAAGAGGATGTTTTGCAAAATACCGCACGTAACCGCCCATTGTACTAAACCTAGTACACCTCAAAAAACACAACTTAGAATATTTTTTTGTTTTTTTTCTTTTATAGTACTATAAAAAATGTTATTTAAATCTAGAAATAAAGATTGAATTTTAAAAATTGTTTGTGGTTTTCATTTGGGCGTTAATGGGTTAAAAACCATGCATACAGGTAATGAAATATTCCCTTAAGTAATAAAAAGAAGAAGAAACAAGAAACTCTTTCGTTCCAATTCTATTATTTCGTACTCATCATATTATATGAGTTATTAAATGATATATGAATTGAAGCCATATTGATTTCTATTTTTCAGTTTCTATGCTTCAAGGATAAACTTGATGCCTGCATAGGCACACACACACATAAATCTTCTTGTATGGAATTCAAATGTGTTGCAGGAGACTTAAGAAGTGAGTCAGCAAAAAAATTGTAAATATTTTGCAACAAATAAAAGTTTTTCTTTTTATAACCTTAAACAATATAATTAATAATTTACATTAATAAACATTGACATTTGGACAGTAAGAGATATTGACATACTGGCATGCATACATACATACATACATACATAGTATATGTTACTGGTAGGATATTCTGTGAAACTGGCATCTCTTTAAATGTCACATATGCTGGGGTTTATGGAAAGTTTTTCAACAAAAAGAAGAGAAAAAATCATCAATTATTTTTAAAATGGCATCAATTTTATTCAAAACTTTTATTTCATTTGGCCATATTTTAACAAAAAAAAAATAAAAAAATACTAGGGTTGGCTGTAGCTGGAAAATTATAAAAAATTATATTTTTTAAAGAAAAATTACTGGGTAAACAAAAAT
Organism: Sarcophaga variegata; assembly: GCA_932273835.1. Taxonomy (NCBI): domain Eukaryota; kingdom Metazoa; phylum Arthropoda; class Insecta; order Diptera; family Sarcophagidae; genus Sarcophaga; species Sarcophaga variegata. The sequence goes on from OW026361.1 coordinate 115,596,032, forward strand.
GTCCTTCTCTTCTCCCTCTCTCTCTTTCTTAAAGTTGAATGTATATGTACATACTATACATACAAACCCAAAAACTGACAATAAATAAGATAAATCGCACTTTATTAAGATTTATTGTAATAAATCACCAAAGGGATGTTAAATAGTTGACATATGTTTGCTGGCTACTAAAAGAGAGAGAGAGAGAGAGAGAGACATAGGAAGACCAAGTGTGTAGGTATAGTAAAATATTTTTGCTTATGTATTAGCAGGATATACAGTGGTGGCCTTATAATTAGGAACAGAGTTCTCTAGAGTGACGAATCTAAGTTTAATTTGTCCCAATCTGATGGAAGAACGTATGTAAGACGTCCTCCAAACAAAGCTTTTGATCCCAGGTACACAGTGAAAATTGTAAAACAAATTAACAAACATACATGTTGCTAAGTCGTTTCTAATTATAAGGCCACCACTGTATGTATGTATATGAGGATATACATATCGATGTAAGTGTGTTTAAATATAAATTTCTTTAGCTTGTTACCAAATTTATGGCTGTTGGTTAAACTTAAGGAATTAATAAGTGAAACCGTAACAAACAAAAAAGTTTTGGCTTCAACATGGCATGCTGTTGTCGCATTAAAAGCCAGCCTTGACATTTCAAAATAATGCATAGAAAACAAAATTCCAAGAAACTATCATTTAAAATTAAAATTCAAATGAAAAAAAAATATCTTACAAAGAATCTAAACAGACTGTATTGTATGCTACAATACAAAAAATATTTAAAGGTTTGTGTCTTTAATAAGTTATAAAGCAATTGGGTTTGTCAACTTCTGGAATTTATTTCATTAAAAGAAACTTTGCTTACAATGGTACCAGCTTCGAATACAGTAGAAGACAAACAAATTGCCATTCTAGTTATTTAGAATTTTAAAATATTAAAACATTTCATTCCTCTCTGGACCACCAAAAAGGATAAGGATCAACAACAAACATCAAAGGGTTACGCTCAATGAACAAATTTATTTCCGATTTCGTAATCATAGAATCTGGCAGCGTGTTTCAGGCGGAGGTGACGGCAATTTACCGGGCCGCTCAATGGATCCTCGTCAACGGTGCTCCTTTTACTCGCGTCTCGGTCTTTTCTAATAGTCAGACCGTGATAAGATCTCTATCGTGTTTCGTGAATAACTCTAGGATCGTTAGGGAATGTCGCCTTCTTTCTGGGCGCTTCACCAGTGCCTCACTTTTGTGGGTCTCCGAGCACAGTAACATTCCGGGAAACTGTAAGGCCGACGATTTCGTTAAAGCTGGTGCGCTCCTTCCGGAATCCTCTTCAATTGAACTGGGTGTGCCACTTGCCTCGATTAAGTTGGACATTGCGCGGAAATTCTCTCGGGACGCCAACCTATCCTGGGTCAATGAGGTCCTGCTCCACCGCTAAACTCACCTGGCCCTTGATGGATAGAAGGCGTACAAACCAATTACTTGGTCTTGGTCGTGACGTCATCTCAACCACAGTGGCCGTGCTTAAAGGTCATTGTGTTATGGGTAGACACGCGGAAAGAATGAGGCTCCCATTTAACGACTTCTGCCGTGGATGCAGATCCGCTGAGGAAGAGGATACTGTAATCCGCTTTCTTTGTCAGTGCCCGTCTCTCGCGAGGTGTAGATATAGGCTATTTGGCTCCCCATTTCTTGTCAGCTTGACGGAGCTATCATCTATTGATATCAAGGGTATAGCTTCGTTCATCAAACTTTCTGGCTGGTTTTCCAGTATAGGGTAGTCATGCTTTTGATGTGCAGTCTTTGCGCTGATCAACTTCTTCCCTGATTTTGATGGAACTTGGTCCGTACAGGACCTGCGTTCACCCGTGGCATCACAACGGCCGCTATGCGTGCTAAAGTGAGCTTTGTGATATCAGAGCTACCACTCCGACCAAAACCTAAACCTAAATCATAGAATCAAATTACCGGCTTAGCGCGAAAAGCTTGGTTTAATGAAGCAATATGAACAGTTGTCGCCTAGGAACAGTTCTATATCTAGAACTCCCATAGAAGATAGCGTCAAAGAGGAAACATGATAGGGAAGTATACGATTCAATTAGTAAAGTTCCAAACCACTACACTCATTATAACAGGAATAACATTGTTTTTAGAGTAACGACAGCGGGACAACTTTACCATATTACTACGGTTGACTGAATGTATGAAAAAAAGAACTAAGAAAAATTAAAAATGCGAGATCCACACCAGTTGGAGTATGTTCTGTTTATGGTTTGTGACTTTAATAACTTATTTTTTATTTTTATTTTATTTTATTTTACATACATACATACATACATAATTGGTTATTACAACCCTTCAGTCAGGATTACGACCTAGTTTCTTACACCACTTATGTTGTGTGTGTTAATTTCAAACATGAGCGGTGGGACCTACAGTTTAAAGTCGACTCCGAATGACAGATTTTTGAGAAACTTTTCATGGCAATGTTTATTTACTCTCAGAGTTTTTGCCAGAAATCTGCTGAGAGGAACTCGCCGAAGAAATATTTTTTCATATTTCGTTTTGATGTCTGACCTGGGGTTTGAACCGTGGCTTTACGTCTAATTAGCCAGCGCACTACCTACTAGACTACGGCAACTACTTAGTCACTTAAAAATGTAGTGTCGACATTATTTCTTACTTTGAAAATATCGAATTTTATATGATCTCAACCATATTTACAAGATTTCGTAGTTTTCTTTAACAATATGAACAAATTTCAGCTAAACGACTTCGATTGCTTAGGGAAATTGATTCAAAATATATTTCATACACTGACAGAAATTGCCTACTAACTTGGTCAAAACAAACCTTTAGTCAGGATTACAACCTAGCTGCTCACACTACTCATGTTGTGTGTATTAATTTTACCCATGAGAGGTGAATCCGAACATCAGATTTTTAAGAAGATTTTCATGGTAATTTTATTTAATCTCAGAGTTTTTGCCAGTAGACTGGTGAGAGAAAATCATCGCAAGAAATATATTTTATTTAATATTTGGCTTCGTTCGAGATAACCGAGCCGAGGTTTGAACCACTTGATCTAATCTAATAAGCCAACACACTACCTAACAGGCTGCTTCGAAACTACTATACCCGTTCATCATTAACAAGCAGGAAATACTTTTTTCCATGTCGTTTAAATTATAGAACGATTCTGATTTAAATCTATATATACTCCTCGAAATAATAAGTACAGAATTTGCCAAATTGCCATCAGTTATCTTTTCATGGGTTTGTTTCAATCGATTAAGAGGTGTTTCTGTGTGGCTCTCTATATTTGAATATAAAATACTGAAACAAGCATAACAAACCCCACATCACTTATGGTAGGGTATGTAAAAGGTGGCATTGCCAACTATAATTATAAACTTTAAACAATTTAACAGTCGAAAAACATTTGAAATAATTTGCGTTCATCACATGTCACTTTCAAGGCTGCTACGCAAGCCTACACGTTCTTATTGAATTTACACAAAATAAACAAATGCATGTACACATATACACACATACTTCTTTTGAATACAATATATGGGTATGGCCACATTTCTTTATACCATATGCCATCAAACCTCTAATATCGATTCTCTTGTGAATATTTTATCTTTGGCTGTCTTATCAATAGAAACAGAAACCTTTCGGATGTAAAAACAGAGACTGAGAGATTGCAGAAGTATTCGTTAAACGATAATCATGTTCTTAAGGGAGTTTTACTAATAAGCACACGAAATAGGCAGTCAGGGATTGACAACTAAAAAAAACCGTCGAGCATTTATTAGCGAAGCAGGCAAAAGTACAGTCAGCCATAAGAAAAGGCACTTAAATTGCTTAGTACACCATACACTAGTAAGACAGGCTGTTGGTTGTATAACAAACATAAAAATATTGTTATTTAAAGAGTAAGAGGATGTGCATGTACAGAAGTCCCTTTCTATACATAAAGTAGTTCACATAGTAGTCGCCGTCGTAGTCTAGTAGGTAGTGTGTTGGCTTATTAGACGTAAAGCCATGATTCAAACCCCAGGTCAGACATTAAAACGAAAATATGAAAAAATATTTCTTCGATGACTTCCACTCGGCGGATTTCTGGCAAAAACTCTGAGAGCAAATAAAATTGCCATGAAAAGTTTATCAAATACTACTAAATAACTGAATCTCCAAATCTGGTGGTCAAGTTCACTAAATTATTTAACGATGTAGTATAGGAGGTAGTGTGTTGGCTTATTAGACTTAAAGCCACAGTTCTAACCCCAAATGAAATATATTTCTTCGGCGACTTTCTAAATCATATTGCCATGAAAACAGTTTCTCAAAAAATCTGTCATTCGGAGTCGACTTTAAATTGTAGGTCCAGCCGCTCATGTAAAAAATCTCATACAATATAAGCGGTTGTAATCCTGACTGAAGGGTTGTAATGACTAATTACATATGTATGTATGTATGTAGTTAACGAGGTACTGCAAGCATTAAAGAAAACTCACAAAAATATTTGTGTGTGAGAAGTCAGTGAGCAGTCTCGATGATAAATAATACCGCATATCAGTTTTGCCGTGAAAGCTAATGGCGATGAAGGTAGTTGTAGTCAGTTAAAATTCATCATAATATCTCTGAAATGTCATACAATAATATCCTTAAATATCTCTTCTCTATCTGACAAAATGTATTAAAGCTACTCACGGTATCAAATGTTTCAAGATTGAGTTTTAGACTCTCAAAACTATGTCTCTGTACTTGACACTTGTGACTATAGAACCTATACAATTAGAAAATACGATATTCTTAAAGGAACTATGATTCGAAGGCACTAACACATACAGACGTATTAACATTAAAATTTTAAAGCGAATGCTATTTAGTCACTTCTCCATTAACCATCATCAACTGTCATCATAGGCAGCATCAGCATCAACATCAGCATCAGCCTCAACGTCATTATAATGATTAGAGTGAAATGATGTTTTTTGTTTTTGTAAAACATTACTCTCTACTGCCAATTTGACTTGTAACCACGACTAATAAATTCTTCTTGTCTGCCTTTGCTTTTACTCCAGCCAGCGTTAACCAAACATCAACACTTACATACTCAAACATTTTCCGTTGATGTTTCATTATACTATGTATGCATGAATGTATCTGTGTGTGTATGCTTTGTGTGTGTGTGCGTTTGCCTTTCATTCTTGATGTTGATGATTACAATGATGATGTTGATGGCTTTATGTCATTTCATTACATTACATTTTATGTAAATTTTGTGGTGAGCATAATAACAAGTGAGGAAAATAACTTGGCTACAGCAACATCAACATCAACCAGCGGTATAGCAATAGCGTCAGCAACATTAACATCTGCAACTATGACAAAAGAAAATATTTCCTTTAACGTAGAACAACAACAACAACAACAACAATCAAACATGCAAAGAGACTAGAAATTAATATAAAAAAAAAGGAAAAAAGAGAAAAAAAGATACAAACCGAGTAGTTGTTGGCTCGTGGTATTAAAGCATATTTATGTTGCGGTTGCAACACATCGTCATTGTTCGATGACTGTGGCAAATGCATACTCACACATACATTTACAACGTTAGAGTTGAAAAATATTCCTGTTAAAATATTACTACTCTCTGTGTATCTCACTCTCTCTCTCTCTCTCCTTCCTCTGTTTCTCCTTTTCTGACAGTGTGTTAGTAATTTTTCATAGAAGGGTTGGCTGTAGCTGTTCGCTATTCTGTGTTCTTTTTTAATTTCCCTATAAACCTTAAGGAAATAATTAGTTTTTGTGTTATTTCTCTTTGGTCTTTGGTTAAGAAGCTTGTAAAATATATGAAAGTAATATTTCTTAGAAAAATTGCAACAACAACAACAAATATTTCCTTTCTTTATATTTTCCATTTTGTAGACAAGGTTATTAGTTCAAATTGATAAACAAAGAAAATGAGGTTATGATATCAACGGTTTAAGAACAACATTTAATTTATTAAATTCATAAAATGCCACCATAACAACAAAGGCCTCTCAATTGATGCATTAAATCAGTAACCCTTCCCACGCTATGTTTAAACCAGTAACAATGGTGTGGCATTGAAGCAGTTTTTGGCAAATGGGGATTTTCATTGTGCCTTGGCTTTATTGCCCGCTTTGGTCAGATTCCAAGTGATTTTATATCCCAAATCCATTTTCAAGCAATCCAAATATATTGCTTACATCGCTCTTTCAACAGCGGAGTTAAGAGCGGATCTCGGAAACAGATCCCAGATTGAACTCGCAGCTATTTTAAAGCAAAAATTTATGTCATCGAAATACGTGCTTAATTCCACGACAGGACATAGCAACACTATTCTAATATCTTATGAGGTTAAATCGAAGCCACTGAAATCTTTGCAGTTGATGCTGTAATTGCCGCTGCTACCCCTGTAATTGTTGCTATAGCCGCTGTAGTTGCCGCTGTTGCCTCTGTAATTGCCACTGTAATGGCTGGCTATTGATGCTGTAAGTGCCGCCGTTGCAGCTGTAGTTGGTGTAAATAAACTGTATGGGCTTAGTAAGAAAGACAAGGTTACCATCTACTGTGTCCCAAGTAATGTAGGAATTCTCGGCATTGACCAAGCAAAAGAGCTTGTGAGGAGGTTAAGTTCTACGTAGCTGATGGGACCGGAACACTTCTGTGGTGTGGGAGCTGTTATATAGAAAGATATGCTCAACGAAAGAGTAAATAAAGAAAAGCAAAAACGCTTCTCAAACTAAGTGAATGTGAGGCAATCAAAACTTTTGCTGGGTAACTACAAGAAAAAATGAACTGAATCATGCATCAGATTGTCCAGGAATAACCTGTGGTTAGTAATCGGTCTTCTGAAAGGGCACTGTAGATTCAAGGTGTACTTATTCTCGATTCAAATATGTAAATTCTGTAACGAATAAGAATGAATCGTCTGAATACATTCAGGGAAGACGCCAATATGCATAGGATGTGAAGTTATGAAGTGAATTGTCATTGTTAACACCGATCTGTATGACGAAATTCATCAGCACAGTAGACTTGAAGGAGACGTTATAGGAATAACGTCTATAAAGTTTGAGGGAACTACAATAGCTCATATGATGCAGTACTAAGGTAACTCTTCACAACTATAATTGGCTGCAGTACTACTTAATCTCTTTCCCAAGAACAATCACTGTCTAATATTATGATGTTCGTTGTTGATGTCATACATAACACAAAATTGGTCATTACAACCCTTCAGTCAGGATTGCGACCTAGTTTCTCACACTAGTTATGCTGTGTGTGTTAATTTTATACATGAGTGGGGGGACCTACAGTTCAAAGACGACTCCGAGTGACAGATTTTTGAGCAACTTTTCATGGCAGAATTTTTGCCAGAAATCTGCTAAGAGAAAGATGCCGAAGAAATATTTTTTCATATTTCGTTTTGTTGGACGTATCTGATATGCCGTTTGAAACGTGGCCTCACGTCTAATAAGCTAACCCACTACCTACTAGACAACGGCTGTATATCTTATACATAAAAAGGAATGAGTGTTTATTTGTTTGTGGGTTTGTTTGAAGTCTATAGACGGCTAAAAAGCTGAACCGATTTTCTTGAAATTTTAACAGTACCTTCCTGCATGTCTGGAAGGAAATATAGGCTACTTTTTATTTTAAAATTTCAAGTAGGCGAGGTGCCACGCCCACATACCCATATAAAAATTAATGTTTGTTTGTATGTACCTTATAGAATCGTAAACTATGCATTTGATCATGTTATGATCTTTGTCAAAGTTGTTGCGAATGAGTCGGGGAATGTTTCTAAGTTAGTATGACTAATTTCCGGCAGGTGGCGCCACTGAAATATACTTAAAAACACTTAAATCGTAAACTATGCGTTTGATCATGTTATGATCTTTAGCAAAGTTGTTGCGCATGAGCCGACGAAGGTTTCTAAGTTAGTATGACCAATTTCCGACAGGTGGCGCCACTGAAAATTACTCAAAATGATTTAAATTGTAAACTGTGCATTCTTTAACAAAGTTGTTGCGCATGAGTCGACGGCAGTTGGTGCGATTAATTTCCGATGGATGGCGTCACTGAAAATTATTCAAAATGAGTGACAAGCAATTGGTCGACCTACACCTCAAGCACGGAAGAAAAGAGCATTACGAGCCTCAGAATCAGACGAGCATTGAGACTGGAAAATCTTCGAGTATATGCCGCTGAGACCCGTTCGCTTGAACCACTTGAACAAGGAGAAGTGAGATTAGAAACTGATCGAATGCGTACTACTCAGGCCCGTTCATCTGAATCATCAGGACAACGGGAAACAAAATCAATAAAATGATTCAAAATTAATTGGACATTTGTGTGATGTCTTCTCTTCAAATTTATTTTAGTTGGTGGCGCAGCAACACGCGCTGGGTACAGCTAGTGTATAAATAATTCGTGAAAAAATAATTTGATTCCAGCATGCTGGAAGTTTGATTTCAGTAGCTAAACAAAATTTATAAAGTTGTTGAACTAAATGGCACATTCAATACAAAATTTATATACAAAAAAGTGTCACTGTTGCCAATCTAAATACATATCGAGTTGTTTTTCTGTATGCAAAAGAAGTAAAGAAAAAAAGTAGTTTTTTGCTATCAAACATCATTTATTTATTAGAAACGGAATCAAATAAAACTGTCATCAGTTATTTCGAGACATCGTATAACGTTGTTGTCATGTTTTCAAATGCACAATTTCTCATGCAGTGGCTGCATAAAGCGATGCTGGTTGCAATAATTGAAGCCAATAATAAATCCAAGTGACAAAATAGCAAAATAGAGAAGAGAGTACATAAATTATAACATGACATAAATTTTAATTTCAATTGATAGCATGCGATGTTAGAAACTTAATAAAGGCAACAAATTTTTGCTAAAAATTCGAGACGAAATGAAAAATTTTGATAGGTTTAAATATCAATTAAATTCCATTTCTATAAGCCACTCTATAAATGTATATTTTCTTGAGATTTAATACAGTCATGGATTTCTATTTCTAAAATTCTATGTAACGAGTGCTTTCATATGCCATCGCCAGAGTTCTGTAGCCAGAAAGACAAAAAGCTGTTTCACATTTACGAAATGCTTGCATTAAATTAAACAGCCTATACCAACTAATTAGAAATGTATGCTTAAATTTCTTTGTTTCACAATTCCTTAGCATTTCTCTTTAGTTGCCTTGAGCTGTAATAGAAAACAACGCATTTTATTTATGATATCACCAGCATTCAATAACAAATTTATGTATTCCTACCATTGCGACAAGTGAGAGAGAGAGAGAGGGAGAGAGAAAGCAACAGAGAGCGAGTATATGTTTAAAATTCCACCATTTCATGCTGTTTCTACCAAATTGATAATGACACATTTTTCAATGAGAACTGTCACTTTTCCGTTACTCGTTATTCCCATATTGGTTTCTCCTACTCATACTCCCGCATCCTTCCATGTATGTGTATTACTTCACGTACGCATAAATCACTAGATGTACTGTAAAGAGAGAGAGAAAGAGAGAGAGAGAGAGAGAGAGTCGAAGCTTTGTATGAATTTAATGTGATTATTATTGGATTCAACAAGAGCATTAATAAACTGGGGGTTTTTTTTTCTTGATATTGATGAAGCCTGTCTATTATTGCTGACAATGATTATAATTGAAATATAGTTTAAGAATTCATTACTAATAGGTTTATTGCTATTGTTGTTGTTGTTGTTGTTTTATTGAAAATATCGATTAGAGTATTATAATACTTTGTAGCTTTATGTATTGAATTATTTTTAAAGGACTAAATAGCGATATGAAGATAACAATTTAGGTAAAGTGTTTAAAGCTCTTATTAAAATAACAAGTTTCAGCCAAGTAATTTAATACTGCTTTATTATTTTACTATAGAAGGTAAAAAACAATTAATAGTTGCTTTAAGCAAAATCCTGTTATTGTGAAAACATCTTCATTATCATTACAACACTCAGTTGGTGATATTAAGCATGACACGGATAGCTACAGATCTGTAGAAAAACAATTCTTCTGGCACGAATGACAGTCAATTACTGGTCATCAATAAGTGCTCTTAGATGTTCGCTCTTCAATTATGTAACCTTTTGAGTGGCAATATTATGTCATCTTGGTTGCAAGTTTTCTCAGAAATGCCAAACGTACACAAGAATGCTGCAAATACCCTGCATACTTCACTCTTATAGGAAAATATACAGTACTGCACAAGATTATGGAAACAGCCTAACAATCTGATCAGCGTCAGTCAGTGTGTCTACCGTAAGGTAAATTCTAGAATTGTTTTTTCATCATTTGGTATTCGAAATTATTTATGTATAGGACCTCAGGGATCTCATTACTTGGTCGTTACAACTCGTTTGTTGGACTTCAGGCTGGTTTATAGCATAGAATACATATATAATTGGTCATTACAACCCTTCAGTCAGGATTACGACCTAGTTTCTCACACCACTTATGTTGTGTTTGTTAATTTTTATACATGAGTGGTGGAACCTACAGTTTAAAGTCGACTCCGGACGACAGATTTTTGAGAAACTTTTTCATGGCAATTTTTTATTTTCTCTCAGAGTTTTGCCAGAAATCTGCTGAGGGGAAGTCGCCGAAAAAATACTTTTTGTAGTTTTGTTTTGATGTCTGGCCTGGGACTCGAATCCTGGCTTTACGTCTAATAAGCCAACACACTACCTACTAGACTACGGCGACTACAATGTCTGGTGTTAGTCAGTAAAGGATTGAATACATCCATTTACTATATGCCTGAGACCGATATCAATTTCACTTACACAACTATGATCCTTTTATTAAACTGGTTTACATCTTCTAGATAATATCATCAAAATAACCGCTGATGGATTCAGATCAGAGGTCAGCAATGAGTATTCAAAACGATGAGCAGATTCGAATCATACTTATAATTTCTGATACTTATACGCATTCATACTTATTTTCATGTCATACTCATACTAATCATACTCAAAGTTTGATATACTCATGGTACTCACACTTATCAACACGTATGATGTTGTTGATTTCGAATCTCCATGACTCAACATATACACGAAGCACAAAATAAGTATGATTCGCGTACGAACACTACAATACTCACTAGAAGGTTGTGTGTTTGCTTTGCTTGCTGTCTTTGTCTTTTTCTTTCTTCTTTCTTTTTTTAATACAACAACAACTAAGACTATAAATTTTGATGAATGATTCGAATCCTTCGCATCATTTATGAGTATTATAAAGATTTTTCTAAATTTATGAATCAAACATAGTTCGAATGTTATGAGTTTGATGTCAACGTTGTACTCATACTCATTGCAACTTGTACTTACATAAATCAATGTTGTAGTGAGTACGAATGAATCAGAGTAGTTGGATTTCAATACTGTTGACTCACTCATACTCAAAAATTCATGAGTGCTTATGGGTAGCGAAAAAGCGATTCATTGCTGATTTCTGATTCAGATTACGCCACAAAGGCGCATGTGGAATCTTTTCAGAACATTTGAATAAAAAATGAAAAAATATTTCCTTGGCGACTTCTTCTCAGAAAATTTCTGGCACAAACTCAAACAGTAAATGAAATTGTCATGAAAAGGTTCTCAGTACCCACTACATAAGTGGTGTGAGAAGCTAGGTCACAATCCGGACTGAAGGATTGTAATGACCAAATATGTATGTATGATAGAAGAAACCTCATATTCCATTTCAAATTCCAAATGAATGTCCTTGCGTGGTAAATTCAATTTATACATTAACGACCTCCATGTCAAATTAAATTGTCACAATATATTTAATAACTCCTTATCATAGTTTAAAATGTCATAAAAATTAAACAAACAGAAAAAATAAAAAAAATGTTTTCCTATTTCAATATTAATAATTTTTTTTGAACATCCATTGCCTATCATCGTTGGCGTTTCGTATAAATTTTAATAAATTTTTTTTATGACCAGAGAGTTCATAAACAATTTTCATAAACTAAATCAACTCATTTTATTATACGGTTGACATTTAACGGAAACTTTCATAAAATTCTTTATGAATTTTTATATCCTATTAGATGAGTGTAGTTAAACGACAGTTATAGTGGCCAGTAAAACTGTTTTTGCAAAACATTAAATTCATACATAAAATTTATTACAATCGCTGGAGATGGTGTTGCTGATGATTATTTTCTTATTTTCCTTCAAATGTTTTCGAATAATTTTCGTTGTAATATTAAATGTAGCTCAGCTATAAGTTTCATTTGATCTAATAAAACACGGAATAAATTTTCAATTTATTCATTTGCATTTGGGCGTTTTGGGTGTTCATGGCCTTGGCTTCGTTTGTTAGCTCCTTCATAGTCCTTCATGACTAAGATGGCTGTTAGAGAGAAATTTTGTATGAAATGCAAATGTGACAAGTCTTCGGTGGCATAAATTTTCACGCACTTTTTAATGCATGACAATAATTAAGTTTAATGAGAAAAGTTTTTTATAACCAACCAGCCAAGGCAATAGCAACACCAACAGCACCAACAACACCAGCAATACCAAACCAGCCAACCTCATAGTCATCATCAAACTCTTTTACAGTTTATCAAGTGAACTCTTTTTCTCTTTATGCCTCTCTCTCTCTCGATTTTTTTTCTTTTTTTAACGAAACTTATTATTAAAGAAAGCAACAAAAGCTACTCACAATTATACATACACACAGATCCACAACCACTCAATTATAAGTAGCTGTTATAGCTTTGAAACTATTTTCGTATTCATTGCCCACAGGCTCTTGGCTGAAACAGCCAACTGTCGTCCTAGGATTAGATTCCATTCACAGTATTTGTTAAATAAGAATGAAAATTATTCTTCACTTTAATTTGAAGTGTGGTAATAACACTTTGAAAAATGAAACAATAAATGAATCAATGAATGGATGAGAAAAGTTTTTGAACTACTGTTTGAATAATTATTTCATAAGCTGTACTTTATTCGCCTTTACTGTTAATGATTGTAATCAGTTACAGTTTACAATTCTATCTATCAGAATCAATAGTGCAACAATTGCTTTTTTTTTTTTGTTTTTCCATTGTTTAAGCCTTAGTGCACAGAACTGTCACGGCGTATTGCTTTTTGGAGTATTAAACATCTCTCATAAACGCAGAATTACCTCCATGTCATAGTCCTTATTTATCATTTCATGATTTCATGACCATGATGCAACTTTTCCACTAAACCCAATAAATTAAGGCTGCTTAACAACTTTGCTAGAATGCTTGATTACCATTTGCCGAAAACAAACATTTGCAGCAAGATGTAAAAGGCAGAGGGAGAAGAAGTGTAAACTGGTAAAACAAGAACAAAAAAATTCGAAAAGAAAGAAAATTTGGACTTTGAACAGTTGAAAGAAATAAAGAAGACTTTGCCTTGCAATATAAAGAGTCCGATTAAGTATGCATTGCTTACTGTACAATGTAGAAGTCGCCGGAATCTAGTAGATAGGATTTTGGTTTATTAGACGTTCAAACCAGAGATAAGCAATGAATCGCTTTTTCGCTACTCATAAGTACTCATGAAATTTTGAGTAATGAAATCCAACTACTCTGATTCATTCGTATTCACTACACCATTGATTTATAAGTATAAGTTGCAATGAGTATGAGTACAACATTGACATCAAACTCATAACATTCGAAATATGTTTGATTCATACGTCTACTCATTCAGATTCATAAATTTAGAATAATACTTATAATACTCATAAATGATTCGAATCATTCGTCAAAATTTACAGTCTTAGTTGTTGTTGCATTTACAGAGAAAGAAGAAAGACAAATAAACAAAAAAGACAAAGACAACAAGCAAAGCAAACACACAACCTTCTAATGAATATTGTAGTGTTCGTACGCGAATCATACTCATTTTGTGATTCGTGTATACGATGAGGCATGGAGATTCGAAATCAATAACATCATGCGTATTGTTAAGATGAGTACCATGAGTACTTCTAACTTTGAATATGAGTAGTATGAGTATGACATTAAAATATATATGAATGCGTATAAGTATCAGAAATTATGAGTATGATTCGAATCTACTCAACGTTTTGAATACTCATTGCTGACCTCTGATTCAAACCCCACGTCAGACATCACGAACAAAACAAAATATGACAAAATATTTCTTCAAAGGCTTCCTCTCAGCAGATTTCTAGCAAATACTCTGAGAAGTAAATAAAGTTTGCCATGAAATGGACTTTAAACTGCAGGTCCCGCCACTCATGCATAAAATTAACACAAACAACATATCTGGTGAGAGAAACTACGTCGTAATCCTGCCTGAAGGATTGTAATGACCAATTATGTTATGTATGTACATATGTGCGTAGAACGCATTATAATAAAGCAGTATTTATTACCAGAGATGTCTTAAAACTGCGCGCATAAAATCTGATGTGCTCCCCTCCAACTGTATAGGTTATCCCTATAATATTTGCTCCAAAGCCCATTGCCCTGACAAACTTTACTATGCTGCTTGGTGTCAACAATGACTGTTCTCTGCCTAGCACCTGAAAAGCACGCTGGTGTTTCTTACATACATAACATACATAATTGGTCATTACAACCCTTCAGTCAGGATTACGACCTAGTTTCTCACACCACTTATGTTGTGTGTGTTAATTTTTATACATGAGTGACGGGGCCTACAGTTTAAAGTCGACTCCGAACGACAGATTTTTGAGAAACTTTTCATGGCAATTTTATTTACTCTCAGAGATTTTGCCAGAAATCTGCTGAAAGGAAGTCGCCGAAGAAATACTTTTTGTGTTTAGTTTTGATGTCTGGCCTGGGACTCGAACCCTGGCTATACGTCTAATAAGCCAACACACTACCTACTAGACTACGGCGACTTTCCACTGGTGTTTCTTACTGGGACGTATAAAGTGCCACAGATTGCATTCTCATATTAACAGAATCTACATGTTAATCAGCCCTGAGTCTACAGTACCCTGACAAAAGACCATTTACCAACTTAATGTTATTCCTGGATAGTCTGATGCATAACTCAGATCCTCCTCTTATTGTAATTTCCCAACATAAATTTTGATTTATTTTAGAAGAGTTTTGGCCTCTTTTTATCTTTCTTTTCGTTGAGCATACCTTTCCAAACATCTGCCCCACTTTATAGATGGGTTATGGCCCCCTTGATAAACTATTTCCTTCGGGACCAAAAACTCCTACATGCAGACATACGCTGAGCGCCATAAGTGAGTCAACACTTTTGTTCTTAAGTATAAAACAGGATTGTTCTTAAGTGTAAAAAAAGATCCTTTATCATGAATTGTTGTTTTTGTTTTAACATTTTATAAGTAATAAATAAAAATTTTTATTTTTGGAAATTAATTCGACTATTCTTATTTACTTTTCTCGCTATCATAAGAAAATGAATAATTTCGGTGGTGTATACTCACTTTTGGCGCTCAGTATACATACATAATTGGTCATTATAACCCTTCAGAAGAGTTGCAACCTAGCTTCCCACACCAATTCTATTGTGTGTTAATTTAATAACTGAGTATCAGGACCTACAGTTTAAAGTCGATTTCGAACGAAAGGTTTTTAAGAAACTTTTCATGGCAAACAAAAAAAATTGTATTTACTCTCAGAGTTTTTGCCAGAAATCTGTCTTAGCAGATCAAGAAATATTTTTTCATATTTCGTTTTGTTGGAGATATCTAACCTGGGGATTGAACACTACCTACTAGACTTCTTACTTCTTCTTACTACTAGACCGTTCTTAACCACAAATTTCAAAGAAATGTGCAGCTTCCAGGTCATAACAGGCTAGAATCTATCTATTCTCTGTACAAGTAAATAATTGCCCTGATTTCTTTTCTTGGAATATCAATTACTAGTCCTAGTGCACTTAAACGCCAAACTAACCTATGTATTCATTCAACGATATCGTTACATTCAATGTCTCCGTGTCCTAGAACAAGCACGAGATGAACTGTTAAATATTTTGCTTTCGCTTAGGGTGACCGGCACTTGTTGGTAAATATCTTAATGGTCGACTCCGAACGATTTTTTGGCCATTTTACATGTCAGTAAATATGTGTACATAGCAGTCGCCGTAGTCTAGTAGGTAGTGTGTTGGTTTATTAGACGTAAAGCCAGTGTTCGAGCCCCAGGCCAGACATCAAGACAATATACAAATAGTATTTCTTCGGCGACTTCCTCTCAGCAGATTTCTGGCAAAAACTCTGATAGTAAATAAAAATTGCCATGAAAAAATTTCTCAAAAAATCTGTGGTTCGAAGTCGAGTTTAAACTGTAGGTCCCACCACTCATGTATGAAATTAACACACACAACATAAGTGGTGTGAGAAACTAGGACGTTGTACAATGGATCAATTCGACATCCGGATACTGTACTTGTCTTAATTGAAAAGTACACGTCCTCTAACCTAACCTAAATATGTGTACATGTCAGCAGCTACTTCTAAAGTTATTATTTTAGCTGGAACAATAAGCATAGAATTCTTTATTGTTGCGTAAAAATTCATGCTATTTTTGGTATTGTACAGCATCATATGGTCGTTTTTTCCCGACCATAAATTCCTATTTACAGTTCCTTTGTCGTTTTACTAATTCACATTTACAGGTATTTTATTTTATTTTATTTTATTGGGAATTTCTTTTTTTATAATTTCAACAATGTGGTCCTTTTCTATGGCATATCACTGGAACAAATTAAATAAACATAAAAACCTTGAATTTTTTTTGCCAATATTTATTCCGGCAATTGTTATAAATCACAGCGTTTTAAAGGCATTTCACGAAAAACAATAAATTTAATTTCCCTCTCTATTTGAATCACGCGCTCTCTCTTTCTTTCTTTCGCTCCTTTATGTTGTAAAATAAACAAATCGTAGAGCAACAAAAAAAATGAGGGAAAACGTAATAGGAGTTACAAGAGAAAGAACGAAAAAAAACGGTAACGTAAAAAGCTTCAACGAATAACAAAAAATGGGCGAAAATGAATTAAAATAAATAAATATTGTATATCGATATCCGTTTTCCATTATAAATAAAAAAATTTACCATATTGCTTTCGTTTCTATTTTTTTTTTTTTTGTTTTTCTCCACACAGAAATTTTTTTCTGCAGATGGTTTTTCACTTTGTTCGTACGTACGTACGTACGTACGGCTGTTCATTCACATTAGAGGCTTGCTAACGTGCTGGCTATAAAAACACACCAACAACAACAACAATATTGTTTATGGATCCATTGCTTTCAAAAAAAAAAGGTGAAAACCATAACAAGAAATAAAAAAACCGTTGCATATTATTTAACAAAAAATAAATGTACGCACACATACACAAACAATCGAAATAAAAACTTACGAGGTTAACTTAAAAACATTTCTTCAATAAAAATTTCTTTCTTTTAAAATTTTTAAAATTTTAAAACCTTATCTGCCTTACTACGTATGTACCTACACGTATACAATTTTAAATACCATTTGTTACATTTGAATACAGATATTTGTACATATGTATATGTGTGCATGTACCCGCTTGAGTGCGAATGCTGTTATACAGCCTCTCAAAAAAAAAAAATACATCCTTAAATGTATATGTGCGTGATGTGTGTGTGTGTATGTGTGGGTATGTTTTTGTGTGATAAATATTCACATTTCAATTATTCACAATTGTTGAAGTGTATTGTTGCAACAAGTGTATTGTGGCAGTTATTGTTGTTTGCATAATTGCTACTCGATTTATAAAAAAAAAAAAATACAAAAAAATTGAAAGTGAAACAAATTATAAAGTGAGTAAAAGAATTCTCTACTCTCTCACACACTTGCACAAGCTCACATATATACATCCGAACGTAGGTAACGTCACATCTTCTATGAGGCTTATATTGATATTGATGTTGATGCCTGATGCTGACTCATTTATAGATGAATGGTTATAGGAATGGATATAGGCCATCCATGCTTTACATTTTATTCTGTGGCCAATAACAGTCAAGTGCAATTATTTTATTTAAAAATTGATTTCAAATATTGAAAAGAAATGCAAATTGTAGACAAAATAACAGCTTCAAAGCCGAAGTAATGTAAAGAATATTTGTATAGAAAAGTTATTCAAGATCACTTTTGTAAACGAATGATACCGTTTACGCAACATGAAGTACAGAACATTTCGCAACCATCATTATACACAAAAAGGCGAATACACATAATCAACTATTTTCGAATGTGCATGCTGGTAAGGCTATCGCTCTGAACTGACATCAATAGTTGAAACGATCACAGCCGCTAACATTGTCGGTGTTATGATTGCGAGTAGAGAGAATTGGACTTCAGTGATGAATTACGTGGAGCGTATCGTAAGACTAAAGAAGAGAGATCTCGAGGCTGCAGAACATGTAGGCACGCCGACATATAGGATACTTGCACACGTGTAAAACAAAATCCGCCACAGGGACTTGGACGAAAGGAATAGTGGAGACCCTTTGACCTTTCTCCTCAACTTTCGACACGCAATCGGGACGCGGATATGAACACGCAGGGGCCAAAAGGCCAAAAGGACTCCTCTCAGAAGTAATACCATAGGACACATAGGAGGAGTGGGCGCAACAAGTCCACGAGATGAGGGAGAGGGTTCAGTGGGTGAGGGCCCACACACGGAGGATGTGACGATTTCCTCTATATGCATATAATCATTCCTTAAATTGCTCAAAGGTTTATGTATCTTTAATACAGATGATTTAAATGGATCTTAGAAGCCTATGTGGCTTTATCAGAAAGCAGTATGGACAATGGACGATTATGGCATTACAATGGACTGTATGTGGCCAAAGTGGACATATGTACATACATAATTGGTTGTAATAACCCTTCAGTCTGGATTGCGGCCACTTTTGCTATGTGTGTTAATTTTATCCATGAGTGGCGATAGCTACAGTTTAAAGTCTACTCCAAACGACAGATTTTTGAGAAGCTTTTCATTGCAATTTTATTTTACTCTCAGAGTTTTTGCCAGTAATCTGCTGAGAGGAAGTCGCCGAAGAAATACTTTTCGTATTTTATTTTGATGTCTGGCCTGGGGTTTGAAGCCAGGCGTCAAGTCTAATCAGCCAACACGCTACCTACTAGACCACGGCAACTTCAATTGGATTGTTTCAGCACTATGGACCATTGTCGATTACGGAATTACAATGGACCATATGTGGCTTAAGTATACATACATACATAATTGGTTGTAATAACCCTTCAGTCAGGATTGCGACCACTTATGCTGTGTATGCTAGTTTTCATATATGAATGGTGGAACCTACAGTTTAATGTCATCTTCGAACGACAGATTTTTTAGAAACTATTCATGGCAATTTTTTATTTGCTCTCAGAGTTTTAGTCAGAAATGAGAGGAAGTCATCATTTTGTTGGAGTTGTCTGACCTGGGGTTTGAACTGTGGCCTCACGTCTAATAAGCCAACACAAAGGTAATTTCCGAAATTATGCTATAAAATTAAATAAAACAACATATGTAATCTTGAAAATCAATGGTGTAGCACTTACACTATCTAGATACTGCAAATAACATCATATAATACTGGACTATATGTTCGCCCTGAATTCTCTGGGAGGAGCGTATGCGAAATATTGTATTTTCCATGACTTTGGCATATAAATTAGGCTGAATTTGACCCGATGGCATGAGTTATGTTGGCATAGATTATGCGATTATGATGACGATTTCCTTTAATCGCTTGTGCAGAACATCGAATGTGGCTTAAGATGTGTTGCATGTAGCATCGTCCTTTTAAAGTCACATTTCGCTTGTATCTAGGTCATCCAATTCAGGGCAAAAGAAGAACCAATACAAGAACCATCGATTTATAATGGCGCTGTGTCGGACTAGAGTCGCCATAGTCTAGTAGGTAGTGTGTTGGCTCATTAGCCGTAAAGCCAGGGTTCAAACCCCAGGCCAGACATCAAACAAAATACAAAAAGTATTTCTTCGGCAACATTCTCTCAGCAGATTTTTGGCAAAAACTCTGAGAGTAAATAAAATTGCTATGAAAACCTTTTTCAAAAATCTGTCGTTCGAAGTCGACTTTAAACTGTAGGTTCCGCCACTCATGTATAAAATTAACACACACAACATAAGTTGCGTGAGAAACTAGGTCGTAATCCTGACTGAAGGGTTGTAATGACCACTTATGTATGTGTGTCGGACTGGCCAAGGTTGTTTTATTGGAAATATTGATCAATGACGGCTTCAGCCTAAAATCCAACCATCCTTTGGAAGCTCTGGGACCTTGTTAGTATTGTTTCAAATTCGTTTCGATTGTTCATGTACGCATTCGATGAGAAATGGCCCCCTTGCTGAAGATTATTTTTCAATATAAATTAGGGTCCATCGGCAACTGCTTCAGAGCATATTCAGCAAACACACGTCGTAAACGTCCATGGTGATTTGACAAAACAGACCGAATAAATGAAAAATAATTCGCCAGTTATAAGCTTTAACAAGTTGACTGCTATCAAATGTCAAAGTTCGAAAGTCTCTATTGGATCCTTATGCGATTTACCACAGCTGGCTTTACAACAAAGGCCTTGTAAAAAACCAACAATCAATCCATCGATCAGTTTTAGCACATAAAAATCAAAAACTGTAATTGCTCTCTACTGTTTATTTATAAAAAAATAAAACAAATACTACGCATTTTATTTATGATTGTTATTTCATCAGGTTACTTTTTTATGGAAAAAACATACAAAAAAAAATATGAAATTTTTTTCCTATATTAACGTACCATGTTCATGCATTAATAACGCCACAATAAAGAAAAAATGCGCAGCACAAAAAAAAATTGTAAAACAGAATTGCATTCAAATCACGTTTGTAACGATTTTCATTCTTTTCCTCTTTTTTTTTTTGTTTGCTTTCGTTCTGTTTCTCATATTTTTATAACGGCAATTTCACGTATGTATGTGCATGTGCGTGAGTTTTATTTCCTTTCCATTGGTTTTTTTTTTGTATTTTTATTTTATATTTCCATTAACACCTTTAAGTTCTTTTGCAATCCCGGCAATCATTCATGAGAAATTACGCTTTCACCAGATGCTACTAAGGAAATGGTGAAAATATGAAAAGTAGCAGAGCAACAATAATATTTATTACAATGAGGTGAATATAAATAAATAAATATTAAAAACAACAAATAAAATTATTATTCTCTTTACTTTTTTAATATATTTTTTTATTATTTATTCATAAATAAATTCCTTTTGTTGTTTTTAATTAGCAGCACGTTTTAAGCTTTCATAAGAGTTCAACTGGTCGTATGATTTATTTAATGCAACGGATATACACATACTGTATGTGGTACTATGATGGCGTCATATAGAATTACCTTTTGCAGCGAACGGAACTGCTATGTTCGAATGTCTTTGCAATGTAATGATATAATGAATGATAGGTAGTGGGATTTCAACAAAATTAAAAAAAAATCATTCTTCTCTTAATAAATTATTAAACGGAAAATTTCATTTGTATTAGACACTAACTCACGCACACATACACAATCGAATTGCTTATTTTTGGCCTTCTATGACTTATATCAATTCTATTTCATACATAATTGGTCAATACACCCCTTCAGTGGGGATTACAACAAAGTTTCTCACACTACTTATGCTGTGTGTGCTAATTTTATGCATGAGAGGCCTACAGTTTAAAGTTGACCTCGAACGGCAGATTTTTAGAGAAACTTTTTATGACAATTTTTTATTTAATCTGAGTGTTTGCCAGAAATCTGGTGAGAGGAAGTCACTGATTAAATATTTTTTCGTAATTTATTTTGTTGGAGATGTTTGACCTCAGGTTTCAAGCGTGGCCATAAGCCAATACACTACTTACTAGACAACGGCCACTTCAATCCTACTTCCTCGAGTAGCAAATTCTACAGAAATCAAGCGAGGTGTGCCTAGCCAGCGGGCATGTTCCCCTATTAGATAGTGTCCTACAAGCCCACATCGCAAACATTTTGTTGAGAGAGAAAAGTGGGTTGTATCGTGTTCCCTAGCTTAAGAGTTAAACGGCTCTATATAGTGATCGAACAGGGAATGTTTCCTTCCAAGGAAATGTTACCCATGAAATGTTAGCCTAATCATCGCCAACCCCTATATCATTTCATCACAGAGAAATCGGCGACATTTATGAACAAGTTTCGATGTCGATATGAAGGCGACTTTATATCAGTGTGGCTATCCAGAAAAATCAGTATTTTCTCTAAAAATATTCTGCTACTGAGCAGTCATTTAATTGCCTTGAGAATAGCCATGAATTTCGTTATTCCCTGCGTCTCAAATAATCTGCCATTTCCCAGGGGACAGCATCTATGGACGAATCTGATATAAAGGAGGCTTCATAGTATAGCCTGTATATTCAGTTATATCAGTTTATACTCTGCCATATTTCTGCTAGTGAGTAGTCATATAATCGCCATGAATTTCGTCTATGAACTGCGACTCAAATAATCTGCATTTGTGGACAAGCCTTGATATCGATATGATGGGGACTTCATGGTATAGCCTAGATATTCAGTGATATTAGTTTATTATCTGGATAAAATTCTGCTACAAAGCAGTCATTTAATCGCCGTAAGAATAGCCATGAACTTCGTTTGTAACCCTCAGCAGTGATCCGAGAATCTGTGTGAGTTTCTGATATACAAGACATACCATACCCGTTTTTACACCTAAATTTCAGCCAAGGGAGTATCCTTTAAAACAATTTAGAAGCAGGGCCTCACGTTTTAGCAGTCTTTATTCGAAATGATTGTCTGTAGGTACCTGTATCAGGGAACCATGTAATCTAGCAAATCCTTGCAACTGTGTGGGACAGTGGTTCACCAAATTTAATCTGATTTCAGTAAAAGTTTCAGAAGAACTAAACAAAATGTCTTCATATGGCTTTTAGGATTTTACATTGATATTGTTTTGCAATTGCTGTCCACCGTACGGACTAGCCCTAAACTAATCACAGACTTAACTATCGCCCCTTAAGGAAGAATTTTATGAATGTTTTTGAATGCCTTCAAACGATGATGATCTCCTGGCATTTAGTCGCAGGGGATTTATTCTAGGGATGCTGTAATTCCGAATGAACAGCATAAGTTTGGTCTTCTGTGGATTTGTTACCACATCATTTTATTAATTCCACAGGTTATTTTCCACAAGCTTCTTAAGTGCATACATACACACATAACTGGTCATTACAACCCTTCAGTCAAGACCGCAACTTAGCTTCTCACGCCACTTATGCTATTTGTGTTAATTTTATACATGAGTGGCGGGACCTACAGTTTGAAGTTGATTTTGAACGACAGATTTTTAGAGAAACTTTTCCATGCCAATTTTACTCATCCTCAGAGTTTTTGCTAGAAATCTGCCAAGAGGTTTTCGTCGGGGAAATATTTTTTTTCAAGTTTCGTTTTTTTGAAGATGTCTGATCTGGGGTTTGAACCGGGGTCTCACGTCTCACTAGCTACTAGACTACGGAGTTTCGTTTGTAGATTGTCCATAATCGAGTTGCACAGCAATGGAGATGTTAAAACCATTAAACATTCCGCATCCTCTTTGGAAAATCGATTTATAACCTCCTTCTAATCTTGAGGTTGCTTACGCTTGATAATATAAAGTTAATCAAGCGCCAACAAGTTGGATGACATACATACACACATAATTGGTTATTACAACCCTTCAGCCAGGATTACGAGCTAGTTTCTCACACCGCTTATGTTGCGTGTGTTAATTTTATACATGAGTGGCGGGACCTACAGTTTAAAGTCGACTCTGAACGACAGATTTTTGAGAAACTTTTCATGGCAATTTTATTTACTCTCAGAGATTTTTGCCAGAAATCGTCGCCTAAGAAATACTTTTTTGTATTTTTGTTTTGATGTCTGGCCTGGGGCTCGAACCCTGGCTTTACATCTAATAGACCAACACACTACCTACTAGACTACGGCGACTTCTAAGTTGGATGACACAATCATCAATTAGACGGGTAAAACAGCTCAACAGGTCCACAGCTCAAAGACCGAATAAAGTTCTTTGAATAAAAAACGAAATAAATTCAATATTATCAAAGGTTTCCATACAAATTTCAAGCCCAATCGGATAACTGTTATCTGTACTTAGTAGGTTTCCCCTAGGGATAGACGTGATCCAAAAAGTGTGGTCGCCATTTCTGCAATGTAGTCTTTACGGTAATAACTTTAAAAACGCAGCAATGTTTAACTGCCATATAATATTTTACAATAAAAAAACTCTTCGCATTCAGCAACATTAAGGAGCTTGAGACTCTATACCTATAAAGCATTAAGACATCAGACATGAATAGGATTATGAAGATGCAAACAACACCATTGCACAATACTTCGTACATACATTCGCATAATGTTGGCAATTTGTATGCAATTGATGTTAAACAGCATTATTGCAGAGTGAAATACATGCATGCGGAGTATAATTTTTTATATGCGCTCTTGTTACGTATGAGACACTGTGTGTGTGCGTGTTTTAATACAGTTTCTTGAAAAGTTAAGATGTTGTTCGCTATAAAGACGATGATGATGTTGATGGAAAGAATTTACAATTGCATTTTATTTTATTTGCAATTGGATACAATGCTCCTATAGTACATAACATATCTTATGAGTCTACTCTCGTATTGCATTTATACTGTGTTCATGTAACATTTTTATACGTTCCCTACTCTTTATATGAATTTCTTACCATACGTTGGAAAAAAAGAACGAATTTACAACACATTTATGTACCATGTTTCTACGTTACAATGCATAAAATGGAATAAAATTTGTTTTCTTTCATTTTTTTAAATGATTAAATCATACACATACACACACATTCAGCAAAAAGGCAGATGCGTTGACGTTTTCGCATAAATTATGAAAAAAACGCATGCATGTGACTTGTAAATATAAAAGTAGGGCCAGCATTAGGATATCTTAAAGGCACTTCCGATATTTCTTTTCTGAAATTTTGATTCAACAATCTTAACTGCTCTTACATAATCTCTGTACAACATCGGTATGTACGCTTCCTAGTTAACTTAATTGCTTATCGAATCCAAGGGAAAACATTTTCAGTTGGTCACATTTTGCAGCGCGTAAATATATTCAATTTTTACATAAAAATGTGTATATTTTTTTCATTATTTATACACACGTTTTTATAAAATATTTCATACTTTTCCAATACACACAGTTTTATTACCTTTTTCGTACCCTACAGCGCCATAAATGGGGTTCTTAAGCTGTATTAGTTGAAGTCGCCGTAGTCTAGTAGGTAGTGTGTAGGCTTATTATAGGTAAAGCCAGGGTTCAAGCCCCAGGCCAGACATCGAAACGAAAAATGAAAAAATATTTCTTCGGCATATTTCTGGCAAAAATTCTGAGAGCAAATAAAAATTGCTTTGAATAGTTTCTCAGAAATCTGTCGTTCGGAATCGACTTTAAACTGTAGGTCCCGCCATTCACGTATAAAATTAACACACACAACATGAGTGGTGTGAGAAGCTAAGCCGTAATCCTGATTGAAGGGTTGCAATGGCCAATTATGTATGTATGTATGTATGTATTAGTTACACCTAAAATTACCCACTTTGTGTGGGACCTAGTATAACTCATTGGATCTATACGGTAGTAATCAGATCTTTTTTTAACCTACGTATGCATTACTTGGAGGGAATCCCTTAAGAGGACAACTAACTTGAGCCTATTAGGGTGGGCACAGAGATCTGACTCCATAAGTATTAGAGGTGCCCTGCGTACCATACCGCTGTTAGCCCTGGGTACCGGGGCAAGACAATATTGCAGTTAACTACAGAGCTGCTAGATGTGGCATAACGACATACATACATATTTAATTGATTATTCAATCCATCAGTCGGGATTACGACCTAGTTTCTCACACCACTTATGTTGTGTTTTTTAATTTCATACATGAGTGGCGGGACCTACAGTTTAAAGTCAACTCCAAAAGACAAATTTGTGAGAAACTTTTCATAGCCATTTTATTTATTTGAGTTTTTGCCAGAAATCTGCTGAGAGGCCGTCGTCGAAGAATTATTCAAATTTCGTGTTCTTGAAGATGTCTGACCTGGAGTTTGAACCGTAGCCTCACGTCTAATAATCCAATATATTACCTACTAGGCTGTGGCGACTTCAGCACTCTCTCTAATAAATTCTCTACTTTGGGAATTAGTCTATTGGGTAGTGTGTTGACTTATTAGACGTAAAGCCAGGGTTCGAGGCCCAGGCCAGACATCAAGACAAAATACAAAAAGTATTTCTTCGGCGACTTCCTCTTAGCAGATTTCTGGCGAAAACTCTGGGAGTAAATAAATTGTCATGAAAAAGTTTCTCAGAAAATCTGTCTTTCGGAGTCGACTTTAAACTGTAGGTCCCACCACTCATGTATAAAATAAACACACACAACATAAGTGGTGTGAGAAACTAGGACGTTGTACAATGGGTCAATTCGACCTCCGAGTACTGTACTTCTCTTAATTGACAAGTACACGTCCTCTAATCTAATCTAACCTTGGGAATTCCTTTAAAGATCAATTGACAATACAATTATGGATTCCGTTGACACCAGAAGGGCGGCTTCGGAGTAAGGAAAGTGTGTTATGGGCACTCATGCCAGGAGCATCAATCTGGGTTACGTGACAAATGACTTCTACAAGGGCTGCATACATAATAAAAAGGAAGAAACTATTATTTACTTACTGGACACGTCCCCAAAACTATGTTAGTAGAGAAAAAGGCAGCTTAGTGTCTACTACGTGACCAATTTAAGCGAACTATTAATATGCCTATCATTGATGGTAGTCTAAGCTGCTTCATCAGAAGCTCCGAATAGTGCAGAGGTTAGAAGGAGTTTTAAACTGTGATATCGCAATGGGTCTAAACCTTTAGGGGTTTCCTATTTATATCAATTCCACATAAGAGTATCATACCCTCAAATCGTTTGAGCAGAATATTCAATGCGGCATAGGATGTGAGGCGCGTAGCTCCGCCCTGTTAAGATCACATGTCAGTAATATCTATACTAGTCAAGAAAAAGTTGGTAATTATCTAACTATAGTGCTTGCTCTTGAATTGCATGTGGGTTGATATCTTCCTTCACCAATAAATGTTCCTCTCCGAGTTGTGAGGCTCGTAGCGCGGTCCCGTTGAGATCACATGTCGTTAGTATTCAGATCAGTCAAACAGAAGTTGGTAATCATCGAACTATACTGCTTGCCGTTGACACTACTGGTCTGGCCAACGCTGTTCTTAAAGAAATATGGACCGACGACGTCGGAAGACATTCTTGGATTTGCATGTGGATTGGTATCTTCCTACATTCGCCATTCACCAATAAATGTTCCTCTCCGTTGAAGATGATTTGCTGCGGTACGTTGCCATATACAAAACTGTGTGAAACACTTCTTTTTTTACTGAAATCACCACTTTGGTAATGAATCATACTCCTGCAAAGCATTGTGTTCTGATACCGGAAAGTAAGTTACAGGAACCCAAATGTATTCCTGAAATTATTTGTAAGAATCATACCTTGACTATAAGGTACCACTTAGTCGGTTTTAACTACTTTTGGTTTTCCATGTTTCTCTTAACCATGTTTGTTATTTTTTTTTTCTTCCTGTTGATGTTGTCATGTTGCATTTTTGTCAAGTTGTCAGCTGGTGTTCAAAGCGCGTTTTCGACATTATTTTCTTTATGTTTGTTTGTGTGTATTTGTGTATGTCGAAATATATTTTTATTTTTAGAAAACCATTTCAAATATTTTTACTCTTGTTACGAACACGGTATAAAAAGTATGGCTGTTTCAATTACATACGTATGTATGTATGCATGTACATAAATGTGTTTGTATTTGAATATTTTAACGGTTATTTATTTGTGTTGATATATTTTACATGCATTTGGTGTGTATTTCATTGCATTTATCCATTTGATATTTGATCAGTCGTCAAATTATAACAGCACATACGTATTTGCTCTTTCACTACCAATACATGTGAATATATTCGTATTGATACAGCATATCTGTAAAATGTGTGTGTTTAAATAAGAACGAAAATAAATAAATATGGAAAATATTTGTAATGAAAAATTAATAGAAATTTAAATCGGCAAATAAAAATCCACGTTCGTACATGTAGAACAGTCTTCCCAATAAAGAATATAAGACTCAGATAATTATGTATGATCAGTGGTGTTTCATATATATTTGTTAATGATTTTTTTTTTTTGAACTCGATGTGACCTTTAAAGGTTACACAACTTTGCAAAGGCCACTGAGAAGAGCATTGAATTCCTTTAATAATTTCATTAATAATCCGATAATCCCCACGAGCGCTAGGACAATACATGCTCTCATCTGCAATGTTTATCTCACCCCACAAACGATTTTGGGATCTTATCTCCTCACTATTTATACCATCTATATTCGATCAAAATGGGATGCAGTTATTATATGTAGGTGGCTCAATTATATTTTGAGACTTCGTAAACGCGTACAGCTGAAGGAAAAAGGTTACATAGCGAGAGTTGGGTATCCAACTCAATCGGCTCACTAAAACGTTGTCACATTGTTGATTGCCATTGACTCCTATTAGCCAAAACAACATTTTGCAGATGAATTTTTTCTGCAGGTGATATAACTTAGTTTGAATTGAGTGTAGCAGTATCGTAAATGAAATCAACAATGTTTTGATGATCATCTATCACTATATGGTCGCCATATATGATATGTCAACGCGATTAAATCACTATCGTCTTTGAAAATATCCACTTTCTCTCTTCGTTTTACCTTTTAAAGTATGTACGCTAAATACTTTTCCCTCTAAATCCATTTGGTGCGATGCAATTGTACTTCTACAACGCAAAACACTTATTACTGGAGCCAATTATTTTAATATAAGAACTTCAGAAATTTCTGAACGAAACATTTATTCAACAGACTTTTCATGGCAATATTTATTTACTCTCAGAGTTTTTGCCAGAAATTTGCTGAGAAGAAGTCGGCGAAGAAATATTTTTTCATATTTCGTTTGGTTGGAGATAGATGACCTGGGATTTGAACCGTGGTCTCACGTCTAATAAGCCAACACACTACCTACTAGACTACGGCCACTTAGTTAGGATTACGCCCTAGTTTCTCACACCACTTACGTTGTGTGTGTTAATTTTATGCATGAGTGGCGGGACTTACAGTTTAAAGTCGACTCCGAACGACAGATTTTTGAGAAACTTTTCATGGCAATTTTTATTTACTCTCAGAGTTTTTGCCAGAAATTTTCTGAGAGGAAGTAGGCGAAGAAATATTTTTTCATAAATCTTTTGGTTGGAGATAGATGACCTGGGATTTGAACCGTGGCCTCACGTCTAATAAGCCAACACACTACCTACTACTAGTCTACCTACCTACTAGTCTACGGCGCCTTAATCTGGAATGCAGACATTAAAAGTCAGAATCAATCGCTCAAATTAGTTGAAAAAACTCAAAATGGAATCCCAGTACCATTCTGAATCAATTATAGCTGCGAAATTTAGTCGTATTTTGTTCATGACCTTTTTCACATATTATTTTGGTAAGAGAATCAATCTTCATCATCTGTAGTCATTCACTTCAGAAATGGTTCGATTTGATACCATTTAAGCAGGGAATCGCAAATAATTCATTGAATTTTTTATTAGTCGAGTAGGTAGTGTGTTGGTTTAGTAGACGAGAACCCGTGGTTCAACCTCTGAAATGGAAATCTCTTTCAAAACGAAATATGAAAAATATTTTTTCGGCGACTTCCAAAAACTCTGAGAGCAAATAGAATTGCCATGAAAAGCTTCTAAAATCTTTATTTAAGAGTCGATATTAACAACTCTCATGTATAAAATGAACACGGATAACATGAGTAGTGCTAGAACCTAGCTTCTAATGTAATCCTTGTAATCCTGGCTAAATGTTTGTAATGACCAAGCGTCGAAGTTCTTTGTGTATTCAGTTTTCTGTCTATTCTTGACAACTTCTTGGTGTTGATTTTATTAGATTTAAGGGTTCAAATTATTTCATTGTTATTTTTCTAGTTAAAGCATCGTCTCCGTCAACGTCATAAATTTTTTAAGCAGTTTGTAACGCCTTCATACCAATGTTGCCCCATGTAATTGATATTACCTCCGATATTACAATTAATAGGCATCCGATAATTTGTAATCGAACTTTTCACGCATTCAATACACATCCATACTTACATACATGTAAACACATCCATTATTATGTTATTATAGTGTTGACTACTGTGGCGTATGATAAATATTTAATACAGAAATTTAAAAAAATCAATCATACGCACCGTTTGCTCATCCAGTTGAATTTGAATGAATTTTTATTTAAAACGTCCTAGAGCCGTAAGAGATGTGTCTACTCTCATAATTTTTAATATTAAACTTAAGGTCCAGTAGAGTTTTTAAATATTTTGTACACAATACTTCTTACACACACACACAAGAAAATTTAAAGTATGTATATGCACTTAACATTATACGTGTGTGCTTTTGTATAAAACTGAGATTGACTGCATTGAAGTGGTTTATGCATCTTCGACCAATGCATTTAAGAACACAAAGAATAAGTGAAAGAATTATATAAGTGTGGGGGAAAAATGAAAACACGAAGAAGAAAAATCTAAAAGCAAACGATAAGAAATAAGAAACAAATAAAAAAAGAGTAAAATTAAAACCATGTAGAGTGTAGAATTGCTGTTGCTGTATAAAATATTTATAGAAACCAAAGAATGAAATAAGGTTGGCTAGTATGTAAGAATTTTTGAAAAAGGCTACAAAGAGATACAAATTTTTTTTCTTACTTTAATCATGGCATAAAGTGGTAATCCATTTTTTACTTAATTTTACTTGTTTTAAATGTTTGTACCTTTTTTCTCCACTTCTACTTCTACTCTTTTTATTATTTTTTTTTTTTTTTAGTGTTTCACAAGAGAAACCAAATAGAACTTTCGGCAAATAAAGTTACCAAAAAAAAAAAAAAAAAACAAGAAATTAAACCAAAAAAAGTAATGAATCTGTATGCGTTTATGTGTAATTGTAGTTTATTTCCTTGGCCTGACCCATTTGTAATGCTTGAATACGTATTGAAACCATGGGAACACATTACAGTGGAGACAATTGTTGTATTTGTTGTAAAAATTTTAAGGAAAAAAATCACGATTTTAAATGCATTTTTTGCGCAAGATCAGGTTGATGTCGGTCATACAGAATCTCAATTCATTCAATTTGTTATTACAAACCTTTAGTTAGGATTACAGCCGAGCTTCTCATACCACTTATCTTGCGTGTGTTAATTTTTATACATGAGTGGCTGAACATACAATTTAAAGTCGACTCGGAACGATAGATTTTTGAGAAACTTTTCATGGCAATTTTATTTACTCTCAGAGAGAAATCTTCTGAGAGGTAGTCGCCTAAGAAATAATTATTCATACTTCGTTTTGTCGGAGATGTCAGACCTGAGGTTTGAACCATGGCCTCACGACCAATAAGCCAACACACTACCTACTAGATTTAGGCGACTTTATGAATACAACTTTTTCTACATGTAGACCGCAGGCTGTAGACATTAAAGAAGATCAGTATTTATACTTCAATTGTTATTGCCATCAAAAAAATTATTATTTTAGATAAACAGCTGATAGGCCAGAAGCGTATAACACTTGTGTTAAAACGTCTAACTAAGTCTACAAGTTAGGTGATGAAATTAATCGAACAAAATAATATTTTTTAGGTCGCATGATATAAATCGCTCATGGAGTTACCAAATTTAGTGCGCATCGATAAGTTTTGATTACTTGATGGCTCTAATTACACGCCATGTAGAGTTCGAATTCAATCACACCCAGAATTTATGCAGAGGCCGGTGCAATGCGAAAATCCTGCAAGAGTCTCATCTCTCATCTTGCTTTCCATAATTAGTTTCAGTCCAGCTGTAGTCTTTGAATTTAATTTGATTTTCTTTGCTTACAATTGCAGTTATATATTACCGTGAGGCATCTTATCGATCGCCTATCACTTTCTGATCCAACATATCGTCTCCTAGATCTTATATTCAGCAATGGAGCTTGTTTTACACTCGATGGTTACTTTAGCAGGCAAATTTGTCGAACATGGCGCACAAAGAACTCAATAGAGAATGTGGACAAAGTGTTACATTAGGATGAAATAAATGTTTCTTGGCCATTATAACTGGATGTGCCAATGGGCCGAATTATTTCGAAATGACTCAGAAAGGGTTGCTGCAATTCAGAGCACTATGATTGTATAATTGTTGACATATTTTTCGTCTTCTATGGAGTACGGTTTCAAAAAGACGCTGCTTAAAACGACACAACACTACAAATTTAGTTTTGTTCGATATGCCCGTGTAGCATGATTTTACGGTTGTCAATACCAACACAACATTTCATATGCGTAAACAAAAAAATATCCAATTGCATATGAGCAGCGACCACTTGACTCAATGTTATTAACCGTCGCTGCAGTGTAATAGTAATGCGCACATGCGACGATCAATTGATACTTTGTTGTCGGACCGCCGACTGCATTGGTTTACATATTTATTTATTAATTAATTAATTACAATACAATTACAAATTATATCCTAATTATATACGAGCGAAGTAACTTGACTATGTGCTCGGTGTAGTGTCACAGACCAGAGTCTCTGGTGAGAATCGAACCCACGACCCTCACGCTAATAGTCTAGCACACTACCCACTAGACTACCAGGGCACCCTGGTTTACATATATTATACAGTATGTGTGTTGTTGTTGTATTGCATTGCTAGTGATCGTGTGTGGCTCTCCTCACACTTTACCGTGGGAATTGTTATGGACAATGGACGCGTGTCAATCATGCTACACCTGGGCTAGAGCTTGAACCGTAGCCCTCACACTACCTACTAGACTACGGTGACACCAGCTGTTGATCAAAACATGAAGAAGAAAGAAGCCAGAGCAGCGACTAACACATTGAATAATTTATTTTCAAAAAAGGCACGATGACAGGCAAAGTGCCATGTGTAACAATCATTTTTCTCTACAATTTTCTAGACCAGTCATCATCTGTATATTATCTTTTTATATTTACAATAAATATAAGCAAATAAATGCTTACCAGTAATACAGGAAATGACATTATTGGAAACATCTCAGAAATTGAGAATGCTACAAGTTTAAAACCCTAACGATTATTCTTTATATTTAAATCGAATAAAACTTAAAACTTCCTAAATACAAATCTATACGATCACTTTAAAAAGTTAAAAATCTTAAATTTCGTTCCACTGTTATCTGATACTCGAGCAAATATTACAAAAAACAAATTCTTGTATTCTCTTATACATAAAGTATTGCTTCGGTATCTTTCTGTCTCACTCTAGCTCTCTGACAGTGTCATTTATTCATTTATTTATACGTTCATTCCTTTATATCTCAACCCTTGCACTCAAGCATACAATTGCTAAAGTGGTATGCAAGGGTAACACATACACATGGACTATGTCGCTTACTCATACTGGGGTCCCCCTTACAGAGTACTTATACATGGAGAGTATAATTTGATAGTATGTGTACAAAGTGTATATAAATTACAAGCATCTACAATTTATTTCTCTTCTTTTTTTGCCTACAATCACATGAGAGTATGTATATGCGAATATAAGTGAGTGTATATGTGTGTTTGTGTAAAAAGATTTTTTTTCCTTTCTCTCGTTGTTAATGTTTAACATCAGTTAACTCTCTCATGTCTTTCTTATGGCATATCAAACATAAAAGACATTTTGATATTGAAGATACTTCAATAAGTAATTGACAATAAATACAAGAGCGGCATACTTTCACACACATGGACACAAATATACAATCACTCTCTTGGTCATACAAACATACATATAAATAAATAATCAAAAAAAGATAACAGAAGAGAAACCAGAGAGTAGATATTGTACAAACATGTGTGTATATACGTACATGTTTTGTTATTGTTGTTGTTTATTTTAACATTTTTATTAAATGGATTTCTGTTTTTTTTTCATTTTACTTCTCTTTTGTTGTTGCCTTTAACGTTAACATTTCAATGCATTTGTAACATGTCCAGTTTTTGGTGTATGAACATGAGAGTCGTCGTACAGGCCAATAATGAACTATTAAATGATGTTGTTTCTATAAATATGTGTTTGTACACAGATATGTATGTGTATGTGTGTCAGATACATTCCCCTTCTTTTTTCTTCTCCATTCCATGGCAAAGTAATGAGTGAATTGTTTTTATAATTTTTTTATTAAAAGTGGTTACAGTTGAGTGATTGTAAAAACATTTTGTGACATGAATTGAAGAAATTAAAAAGCAAAATGAACTTCTTTTAATGGAATGAAAATAAAACGACAAATAAAAAAGAAAGAATCAGAAATAATTGTATCAATGGATGACTATTACATTGAGTGTGTATTATTATTTACAATGTCTTATACATTGTATTACATTTCTCTTGATATTAAAAATAAACTGAATACTTTTGCTTTAATAAATGGTGTATAATTGAAAGAATTTTTGTATCAAATTTCCTAAGAACAAATTCTAATCCACAAAGCAATATGCCATTAGCACATGAAACTAATACCGAACATTATTTTAGCAGGAGTTGTCCTTAGCTTCCATAGCTTCCTTACGAAATATCGATAACTATGGTTTGTTTGCTTATAGTCGCCGTGGTCTAGTAGCTAGTGTGTTGGCTTATTAGACGAAAAAGCCAGGGTTCGAGCCCCAGGCCAGACATCAAAATAAAATACAAAAAAATATTTCTTCGGCGACTTCCTCTCAGCAGATTTCTGGCAAAAACTCTGAGAGTAAATAAAAATTGCCATGAAAAGTTTCTCAAAAATCTGTCGTTCGAAGTCGACTTTAAACTGTAGGTCCAGCCACTCATGTATAAAATTAACACACACAACATAAGAGTTGTGAGAAACTAGGTCGTAATCCTGACTGAAGGGTTGTAATGACCAGTTAAGTAAGTAAGTAAGTAAGTATGGTTTGTTTAACGGCTGATAATATATAATTATGGCGACATCTCTGTTTAGCAAATGTTGGTCTATCATCATAAACCATTTAACACCTAAGCAACGCTTTCAAGGTCATGGAAAGAACATGGTGCATGCTTATCGCTTATATAGATGTCTTGGCAGTAGCAACTGCACTAAATACCTAAAATTAGTATCGGAAATTCTGAAATCTACGCAAAGATTACTAACAAAGGTGGACTGGTAAGACAGCACACAGTTCCTCAATTTGCTATTCGTAGTATTACGGCAGCATATCTCACTCTATCTCATAATATTTAAAACTACGAGGCCACGAATTGCAGAAAAAAATCTTCAAATCTGATTTGAGCGTACTCTGGGGACAGTTATGATCGTGTAAACAGCTGCTCTTAGTACCACAATATTTTAGGCATTGTTTACTATACGTTACTGGCTACCATTAGGCATTTTGGCGAAAAAAGTTACTGCGAACACAGCATAGAGACCAAGCGCCACAAAAGCATTGAAATGTAGAAGCTGTGGTCCTGCCAAAACTTAAATGCAAAAACTTTAACTGCAAGATGACCAAATCGCCTTACGATTATAAGCTTTTAACAATGATTTACACCTTCCAGACGGCATCATCCAAGTATTCATTTCGAAATACGAAAAAATATTTCTTCGGCGACTTCCTCTCAGCAGATTTCTGGCAAAAACTCTGAGGTTAAATAAAATTGCCATGAAAACCTTCATAAAAATTTGTAGTTCGGAGTCTAAGTGTATAATAAACACACACAACATATGTGGTGTGAGAAACTAGATCGTAATTCTGGCTGAAGGCTTGTAATGTCCAATTATATATGCATGTATGTACGATCTCAATAATCATGAGGACATTGAGACGAGCAAGTAAATATATTATTTCACAGTAACAGCTTCTGGATGCACATGCCCGGATGTTAGAAATAACTCAGAAAGCCTTAGGAAGGAAGCTCTGATAAGTATTGCCTTATAACTAGTCTCATCAAGAAGATATTTTAAAGTCTACAAGTCTTTCCAAAAAAGCCTCTTCAGTGATGTCATGTGTATAATTTTTTACTGCAGTTGCATATACCAAACTCTGAACTCCGATTCCCATATATGTATCTGATATTAAATTTCAATATAATGCCTATATATATAATAAATATATATATATATATATATATAAATTTCAATATAAAACTATAATAATTTATATTTTATATCAGGACGCAAAAAATTATTTCTTTTGAGTTAACTGATAAGTTCACCTAAGGCAACGTTTACAAAACTTTCGTCATTCTGAAAGAAGTAATTTTCTCTTAGATCTGGACAGTTCCGTCCGTCAAATTGCCGACGAGGATTTAGATTTCAACGTTCCTGTTAAAATAAAGCGGACTAGTCTTTGTACGAGTGATAATTGGATAAGTTTGCAAAATTGCTGGACCTTCGATTCGTTCTATCAACAATACTCCACACGATATGACTTTATGTAACTAATTTATTGGACATTATGATAACAGACATTATATAGAGATGAAACAATTTCGATTACATTAGATTTAATATTATTTTTATTTACAACAATATAATTTATAAAATAAAATTAATTATTAACTTAACAATATATTAAATATAATTTTTAATTCCACTTAAATTTCTTTTTTTAGCTGTCAGTCCTTAATTACTCTCGATCGTTTTCATAAATTCTTTGCCTGTTGTTGCTTGAAAATGATAGAATTATATTTGCCGAAGTAAACAAAAATAGGCATTTCATCGTTGACATTATATATCTTTGTGTCGTGTCATTTCTTTAGGTGTGTAAACCAGAAATAGTCACGCAAAGCAAAACCAAGAAATGGAGCGAATAAATACGTGATCCTTAACCTAAATCATGGCTTTTTGCCATTTTTACTTCGACACTAAAATATAATTCTTAAAAACGCTTGAATATAAAAATTTATGTAGCAACACTGAAAAATGAATGTTCATTCAAGCCCCCACCTACGTATTATTGTATAATTCGCATATGCATTTTACGATCTTTGGTACAGCATTCGCAGTATGATTGCCGTGTTTCAATCAATTACACAATTGGACACTTGTTCTTAGACCAGAGAAGTTTATTCTTATTTACTT